>JAZDUH010000383.1:14955000-16227500 GCA_036419115.1 Scarus forsteni
AAGAATATGGGATTTTGAATGAACAGTGCAGTGTAGTGTTTAAGGTTAGGAAAACAATCAACAGACGAAGCAACACGCAGAACATCAAACTGTAAAAACGCTGAACTTGAAAAATTTGATGTTCAAAGCTGGGTTGGGCAGTTTTCTACATTTTCATTATTGACTCAAAAGTCTAAATGAATTATGCTGACATTTTCAGGTAATACTGGTCATGACACAGGGGAGGAGTGAGTGGATTTTGGTGGTGATCCAAACCCAGCTGAGGATCCATGATTTTTTAAAGTGTGAGACAAGGCAGTTTTTCACATTTTGACAGTAACTCACCCAGTCGTAATGATCAAAATACCTTGGCTAAGTGTCTTTTACTTAATTCTAAAATGGTTTACATGAATATTTACGATGTGTTTCTTTCATTCTGGTCGTCAAGTTGAGGACATACTATCTGACAGGCATTGTTCAGAATGAATAAACGAAATTATAATACATTCACACATCATCCTGTAAAAGAATAAATCTCTGTGTTCAGCCTGAACTTACCGGTAAAAAAAAGAGGTTTAAAACTGATGAGGAATCACTTTTCATCTAATTTAAAAAAAACAGAATTGGATTAGAAATCAAAAATTGAGCAATTAGTTAATGGAGAGAGTGGATAGCCCCTGTTAGAGGACGTGAGAGTAAGCATACAGCAAACAGCATCAGGCGAGTGGTGGAGTCTTGCTGTCATAAGCACAGTGTTTGCATTAAAATTCCAGAATGATCCCTTTCTCCAACAAATCGGCTATTTAGATTTGGAGTTCATGGGTCCAAAGCAAGGTTATAATAGTTTTGAATTTGTCATCATAGTTTAGTATTAGTTAGTTTTGACATTTTTTTTTCCATTACAGTTTAGTTTTAATTAATTTTAGAGTGGAAACTCTAGTTTTATTTAGTTTTGACTTTTGCAACAAGGCTTAGTTTTAGTTTAGTTTTAGTTTTAGTTTTTTCATACCTTATTTGCCAGGTGCAGGATTCAAAAAGGTCAGAGTAAGTATTTTGTAATACTGTTTATTTTCTCTGTTTTACTGTCGAAAACTGTCATAAAATTGGTTGGGAAAATGTGTCGGATTCATTTAGATGCTAAAGGCTAATAAATATTGTCAAAATGATAACAAAGGACATTTTGTCCATAATTTTGGTTAGTTTCAATTAGTTTTGTGAGCACATGATACAGTTATAGTTTACTTAGCGTTTTGGTTTTCTTTTCTAGTTTTTACTAGTTTTAGTTAACTGCAATGTATTTTAAATTTTAGTTTTTGTTTTTAGTTTCGTTTTAGTTAACTATTATAACCTTGGTCCAAAGTCAAGGTCATGAGCCTCATCTTCTTCTGTTGCATTTGGAAAAAAAGTCTTGTGAATGTGGAATCACAAAATGCTTCAGGAATTTTTATCTTCAAATTTGTTCACAACAACACAGCAGTGACATGATCATGATGATGGAGGTTGTAGGTCAAGGGTCTCAGGCCACCCTTTGCTTGTGCATGGAAGAGTACTCTTTCCTTGAATTTATTTATTTATTCATATTTTTATACAAATGAACTGGCTAATCAAACCAGACTATTTGTTGAGCCCAGTGTTGTCTTTTCAAAAGTGTAACCACCGTCTTCCTGAAATGACTCAGTCCTAATTTCTGTGATATTATTGTTGTGAATATTTCTGAGTCCTGGCCATTGAATTTCACAATTAGAACAATAATGTTTGGCATGTTTAGTCATGTTTCAACCTGAAGAACATTTTGTTTTTGCTCCATAGCTGCCCATGTTTCCACCCCCTAAACAAACATGCATATTTAGGCATTAATATTATCTTTCTTTCACATATCTCGGCTTTAGACTTTCCATAACTTTATTTGAGTTACAAGATAGAGTTGAAATTTGGGGAGAGAAAAAGTGTAATGAGATGGGATAAAGGAGTCACATTTGAACCAGGCCCTCCACTTCATAAAGACGCCATCCTAAACATTTGCTGTACAAATTGACCATGAGGCCACCAGTCTCTCCAACATATATATTATCAAGACATTTGAGGGCCCACACACAAGTCCCTTCAGGAGGCCTGCCTACATACGTGTATTATCAGGTTATGTGTTTTTGGCTTATGTTTGTTTATCTGTTTGTTTGCTAGCAAGATTATTGAACAGACCTTACTCAGGAGATGATTTTAATGGCCCAACTTAGAAATGATTAGATTTTGGTGGTGATTCAGATAACCACCATTGGCAAATGATAGCTTTGATCAATAACTGTCTAACAAGTAATGGTATCAACACGAGGGCTAGCTGTGGATTTTCAGGGTCAAAGAATCATATTGCTATGGTAACTATTATGAATTTTTGTTTATAGATGTAACAGCAATGTGTGAGCTACAGTCAGGGGCCTAGAATTGGGTTGGGACGCTAGGGACACGTCCCTATCAATATTATGACACTACCGCATGGTCCCTAACATAGTACGCATAGATAGTATATGACGTTATAACTAAAAAATGCTTATATTTAAGCCAAGGAGATACTTAAAGAGGTTATTTTATTTATTATCCTTGTGTTATTTGTGTATTGAAAGGCAGCAACTGTTTAAGACCAGCAATAAAAGTTTGTGGGAAAAATACAATAAAACCTTGGATTAATAACATGACTTTATACATTCATATTGTTGGGGAATACACTTATCAGTAGTCCTTTTTAGTTTTGGTTCAATATTTATCAGACTATAACCATACCATCAAAATTTCTTACTGATCCCAAACCGTCCCACTGTTCATGTGTCATGCATCAATATATTTCTGCCAAGGAACAGACAGTAGAGATTTAGAGTAATTTTTTCTGAATATGATAGTTTGCGTGTTTGTTTGATTAGCTCTACATGACATTGAAAAACAGCCATTAACGCAAAACACATCAACTTTCAGGAGTGCCATCTTGGTGTACTTTTATGACCCCACCAATGTCAAAATCAAACCTACGCCATTGGCTACAGTGATTGAAGTTTCTGTGTAGTCTCTGCCTCTTCTCCTGGTGTAAGCATGGTTTCTCCCACAGACCAAAAATGATGCTTATTAGGTTGATTCGTGACTTTAAATTTCCCTTAGGTATGGGCATGTGTGCGAATGGTTGTTTGTCTCTCTACGTGGCCCTGTGATTGACTGACAACCAGTACCCCAAATGGAAAAGCAGTATAGATGATAGAAGTTAGTACAGTGTTGAATATTTATCCATCAACCACCAATCTCCACTAAAATAGAAACAAAAAGTGTGTAATGTTATGTCTTACTTTATCAAATAGGAGGCAAATTACTTGATGAACAGAAATGGCAGCTTTTCCCTTCATGTGCCACTAATAATGTATGTTTTCCCCCTTGGTAGGAGTTACCAACATTATTTATTGTTTATCCAAAATAGCGAGGTATAAATTGAAGTCTATGTTGCCCAGCCTTACCCTCCATCTCAGCCTCCCAGTCTAAAGTGATTTCCAGTGGACCTCTGCAGTGTTTACCTCTGCTCCTCTGCAGCCTCCAAACACTTGAGGGATTAATGCATCTGGTGTCTTCCACCAATTATATTCATTAACAGGCTCCTCCAGCCTCCTCCCTCTGGTGATACCACAGAGGAAATCCTCAGCATACTGATATTAGGTGAGCAGGACCTTTTCTGAGCGTCCTTTTGTTCCTCTTTGTTTCACCTGTCCTGGCCCTTTAAGATTAGACACTTCATTCTAGGCGTGTTTCCTGCTGCTGCCATTGACCAAAACCTAGAGCAAGCATCCTGCTGCGGGGAGAAAGCATATCCAACAGCTTTATACACGCTCCTGACTGCAGATCCATATTTCTGCCGGATTTTATGTCTTTATTTTGACCGCGTCCAGCTGCGCGGTCACCATCTAATGCTCGGAGCAGCTCGTCTGTTCGATCATTTATGATTTATTATCGAGATGATATGAATGTCAATCGGTCATGGTCCAATCTCCTGGCGCAACGACCGCGGCTGCGTCTCCAGGCTGCCGATGGTGAACATCTGCCGCAGGCGTTTGGATGAATCTGAGCCCACATTTGTGTTTACAGGCAGAGAGGGAGGACCGGGGAATGCTGGAGCAGCGTGGGATAGACGCGCTGCAGTGAAGACCTGAAACCGGATTTAAAAGGGAACCAGTGTGGACGGGGAAGCGCTGAGATGTGACTGCGGCTCTGTGAAACGTGAGGGAAATGTCCGGCCGTCGTGATCTCGTTAAGCAATCTTTTATTTTTCAGAGTGTGTGTTCTTTCTCAGCGGACTGTGCCACACCGTCTGAACTGCTTTTGTAGCCCAGATTCCAAGAATATTGTGGGACAGAATAAAAACTAGGATTAGGAGAAGATAACCGTAAAAGAGACACCATGTCAGCGGTGATGATAACACGGAAGGTGCGGAAATGGGAGAAGCTACCGGGGAAAAACACTTTCTGCTGCGACGGCCGAGTGATGATGGCCCGGCAGAAAGGAGTCTTCTACCTGACCCTGTTCCTCATCGTGGGGACCTGCTCCCTCTTCTTCGCCTTTGAGTGAGTACCTGCACCCCCCTGCCTCACTATGAGACACAGAGGCGTCTAATATCATGACTTCTCCAATAAAAGTGTCCACAAATCACTTACAATACTCATTTATCTCCAAATGTAGTATTTCAGCCGGAGAATTTGACATGCGTCAACGATTACTCGACTAATCGTCCACCAATCAGCCAGAGAATATAACCTTTGTGATGTATTGGAGGCTAAGCTGGCAGTCATAAAACTTCAGAAAGAGAGAAACACTGTGGTTTAACCTCATCAATATTTCCTGTTGTCCTTTTCAATCAAAAGTCTATTTTTATTTCTAACACCACAGGAATCAGAGGTGTAATAAACATTAACAAACAAGTAATACACATTATATGACATCCAGCATGGCCACATCCAAACACATTGTTATTGCAGATACCAGTAATTTATGTCAAGAGCACAAAGTCTGTATTTGACTAAAACTGACATGCTTACAGTCCATTTATGTTAGAAACAGATATGAAACAAGAAAAATATATCAGTCTTAAAATATGATATTATAGATTAATAAAAGTGAACAACGGGTGGTGATGATGTGGCTAACTATCATGGTACATCTTCTATTCTGCCAATATTACAGCCGGAAAATTAAGGTTCTTGGCAAGCAAAAATTTCAGCAAGAATGGTCATGTCTGATATGATAATCACCTATAGGCAATTATCTTACGCTATGTATATTGTGTGGACAATATCATGTCTTACTACTATACATATGCATTTAATTGAAGCAATATCTGATTTTCATCTTAAGATTATACAAATTAATTGTAAGCTGGTGGAAAAGCTGTTGAGCTGAATAATAAATCAAATTTCAATTGCAGTTACACCACCCACAGTTACGGAAGCTGGATAATCAAGATTAAAAATGACTGTGTCACAGGACATGTTGAGATTTTTTTGTTTTTCATTTTCATTTATTCATGTTTTTGATATATGTTTTTTTTTACATGTATTTTCATTGGTTAATTTTTGTAGAAGAATGGATGTATTCTAAAGTAGTCAAAGAGTCAACCATGCCTTGGCAGATCCCATGGTAATGTGCTAAATGCTATCCCAAACTCAAATACATGCAAGGAAAAAAATAGGATTGGCAAACTGATCATTTTTGGTAAGAAAGAGCTATGATGTAGGTCTATAGAGAAACAACTAAATATGGCAACAGCAGAAGGTTGACACAAGGCCTGGGCCCAAAGAAGTAAAACTGATAAGACTTTACTGAAAACCTAGAAAAAGGTAAATACATTCAGGTCATTTTGTTGAAGTATGTAAATCTATAATTGCTCCAAGAACACAAACCTCTTCAAAGGTAATTTTCATCACTGTTATCCCAGTCATTGTCAAAAATGTAAAAAAAAAACCACCCTATTATCACCAGTACTGATATTTTCTGTCATCAACACAAAGTTCAACCTGACACACCTGATGGATCACTCAGTGTACAGTATTTCATCATCAGGGAAACAGCCCACAGAAAGTGTTAAGGAATGGGTTGAACCTTTCAAAAGCATATTTTGCAGGTGAATGAACTATTGTTCTGTCAATCACGTTCTTCATGGGACAATTAGATAATGTAGTAAGCCGGTGCTTCTGCTGTTATGTAAAGCACAAAACACAGGCCTCTTCTCAGAGCAAACTCTCGTCAAAACGTATCAGAAGTGGAGCTAATAAAGGCTCTATCCAGAATGCTTTCAGTGTTGTTTCTTTTTCATTTAATACAGAATTGCTATCCAACTCTGAAAAAACTGCTACTGAAGCTGTATGCTAATTTCCATATGAGCAAACACCTCCTGCTGATGTCTCACTCGTACCGCCCACCTGACCCTTCTCTCAAGGACGCTGATTGGGCTGTGCTAGTTTGGGACGCTCACAATTGTTGTAGACTGGAGTTTGGCAAGATGATCTGCCTACTTAAGGCATAGAATTTGGTAGATCTAGTTGCTGTACAAGTTTACACAAACCCCCATTTTACTGAAATTAGCATGTTTTTTTAACTAATGATGCTTTTAATTTATGTCAGTAGGCAATAGTGATAAAGAGGTAAACCATTTTTATATGTTTTATACATTCTTATCAGTATTACAGCTAAAATGTGGAATATATACTGCCAATATTTGTGGCTAAAATATGTCTGTAAATACAGTACTTTGCAGTACTATCAAAGATTGTAATCTTTGCATATTATTATCATGCATCCCTAATCATGATGATTCACTGATGTCACAATAGGCTTTGAAACAGATTTGATTTTTTCAGACATAGGTGCTCCACAGGCATAGGACTTATCTTGTATATTGTGTGCTGGTAAATACCTCAGATGCTCAATTCTAAACAGTGATAGCTCATTAAATATACACATAAGGTGACATACTTATTGTGTTTTTGTGCTCTTCACATGAGACAATCCATAACCTCTATGTTTTTGGTCTTCCTTTGTGATAACATGGAGGTTTTGATTTCATGAGCTGGCCACGTGCTGTGGATCTGCGCCTTGGTTGCTCAATATTCAGTCCTCATCAGAGAAAAGCTTTATGATTGACCACATCTTGAGGTGTTTAATAATTAATAACCCTTGCTGCCCTGCTCTTCCTCTGCTCTAAGGAAGGAAGGCTGCTTTTTTTTGGTTGTCTCAGCAGTTCTGTCTCAACCAGTCAGTGGTCTGACAGCCCAGTGGACTCATTAGCTCTAAAAACACTTCCCGGTTGTTTGGATGCAGCATGCACACCCAAATCCTGCCAGGGAAGGCTTGTTTTAAAGAGGAGGAATGTGAATGATGAATACAAAGCAGTTCTATTTCTGATTTAGATCACTGTTATTTTCTGCCCTTCTCGCTGTCCTGCATTCTTTTCCTGCTTCACAAACCAAGCAGAATGATGTAGCACAAAATCCTGCCCCGGTAACCTCTCCTCACTGTGGGTGTGTTTGCAGCTACCAAGCCAAATGGATTGGAAGCATAGCAAGGAGGAGAGGTAACAGCTCTCATATCTTTCCAGGCCCTTCCCCTCAATATTTGCTGTGTGCTTTAATGGCCTCCAGCTCCTCTGTGCTCGGACAGAAGCAGCTGTTGTCCGAGATGATACGACTCACGCTGGACACCCAGAGCCCAGAGGAGGCATTGTGGTGACTAATGGCTGAAGACTTGTTAGCATACCATGTTCATATTACAGCAGAACATAATTATCTCTCGTGAGGGGTGGATATTAATGCGGAGACTGGTCCCTGACAGCGCTTGGGTCATTTTCAAAGTCGCCATTACGAGGCATGTTGATCCTTATCTGATGATAACCTCTGGCAGAGTAATGGCTTGCTTTGTGAAGTCTCTGATGTGTTACACAAGCTAGCCATACCAAACTACATTTAACAGAAGCAGAAAAAGGTCTGGAAATTTTGGGCGTTAGTTTGATAGTAGTGCCACTTTTTGCTGATTTAAATGGAAATTATCTTTTTCTAGGGATGCGCAGATGTACCAGTCCTACACTGGTATTAATCCCTTGACATCATCAATCCTTTTGATAAGAATGTAACACGTTCATATGTCACCTGTAGAATGTCGAATTTTATCTGTTGAGGCACATCATTTTGATGCAGGCATTGACTACTTATTCACGAGATATTTTCTGCTGGGCAGAAGAAATGACCAGCTGGACATAGCCTGGTTATTTTAATGATCAGACATGAGAGAAAATTTACACCAAAAGAAACCATCTGCATTGGTGTTGTCATCTGGAAAGACTCTGATTATGGCACATCACTACCTTTCTCTCTTCAATTGAAAGAAAATTGTATATAATGCTTCAAAAAAACACTAAAAAAAAGCCTTACATATCCACACTTCTTGTTTTTCCACTCAAACGATTGCAGTAACAGCAATTAGCAAACAAAAATACATTTAATTCGTTGTCATTAAACAGATTTCTGTTTGCAAATGCAACATAATCTCCTGTCCTTGACTTGTTTTTCCTTAAAACCAACTTCCCTCCTGATTTGACTGTAAACAGTCAACACAGTCTGAAGTCCTGTACATTGATGACTACACCAGGAAACACCAAAATTTGTCCGTTGCCCTTAGAAACCAAAGTAATGTCAGATAGCATACAGTGAGGTCTGATATTATATCATGATAAGGGACTGGAATTGAAAAGATTTATTCCAATGTATATATCAACTCTGCCTATCAATACAACTCTTTATCAATTCTTTGTTGGGAACAAATCAGGCCCATGCATACTTTCAGGGCCCACACCGCCAAGCACATGACATTCCTGAAGTTTTGGGGTCATGCAGCATCAACAACTGTCCCAGCAAGTTCATGGTGTTTCCATCTTTGCTTGAAATCTAGGACACTGGATGTTGTGCAGTTAGAGTCATACTGTGTAAACTTGGGCCAAACTTATGACAGCTTCTGTCTCCCGTCTGCCATCGGTACCTCTTTTAAGTTTTTGTTTTCATTGTGCTGACTGCCTGTGATGAGAGCATGACCTCCTTTTTTGGCAAAGGAGCTCAGCTGAAGGAATTGATCAGAGAATTAAGTAAAAAGACAAATTGAATCTTTTAGCTCTAAATAAATGATTCTTTATTTGAATTGTCTTTTGATTTTCATCACCGATCATAAGACTGTATCATGATAATATTAAGTAGGTTAATGTTTCATTAAAAAAATCATATCATATTAAGAACCCATGATATTAAATGTATAATAATACAGTTTCTAGTATGTGCTATTCATGTTAAAATGGTCTCTGCATCAAAAATGGACTTAACTGTGTGTTCTAATGGTAGAAATAATGTAACAATGTAATTATATTGTTACAGTGAGAGACAGTCTCTGGTGCAATTCTCACTGCCAAGTTGTGGCTGGAGGCTAAGCAACATGAAAAACAAATAGCTGATATAATAATAATAATAATAATAATAATAATAATAATAATAATAATAATAATATCAAAGTTCTTTTCGGCTGTGATATTGCCTTAATTTGACAATCATATCTGCATACATGTTAAACTTATATGCAGGTTGAACTTGAGACAAATTCAAATGAAATGGTTGTAGCAGGGACGGCACGGTGGCGCAGCAGGTAGTGAAACTCCCGCTCATTAGTTTGAGTGGTGACTCTAAATTGCCCTTAGTAATGAGTGTGAGTGTGAATGGTTGTCTGTCTCTCTATGTGGCCCTGTGATTGACTGGCAACTGGTTCAGGGTGGACCCCGCCTCTCGCCCTATGACAGCTGGGATAAGCTCCAGCTCCCCCCGGCCCCAAAAGGGATAAAGGGGTATAGAAAATGAATGAGTGGTTGTAGCAGAAGAATGGTATAAAATATCTGCATGTCAACAACATCATTGTGTGCCATAGAATTAATCACCTTTGTTTTCTTGTAAACAAAGGTGTTTCTGAGAATGTAATACTGGTGAACCAGTTTGTGTCTTAAACAGAGATGGAAAATGCCATTTTAAAGAGTAGATGTGCTCCGAGAGCGCTGACCTGCACCAAGGCATTTCAACGTTGTCGAGTAAATGGTGTGTTGCACTTTGAGGAAATGCTTTGAAAAGTTGCTGGGTCTGCATCTGTTTTGGATCACAACAAGAATCCTGTAATTCTTTCTTGTGCCATCACCAATATTTCTCTCAAATCTGATCCTTATCCAGATCACCAAAAAATGTAATCACTTCTTCTTGGCACCATGACCAACTGTCCCTGAAAATTTCAGCAATACAGCCGTTTTAACTTTTTGAGTTATCCTGTTTGCAAACTAACAATCAAACAAACACCCGCATAATCATAACCTCCTTGGGAAAGGTCATTTAGTGCCTTCTGATGGACATGGTTGAAGTGCAGCCTTGGATTGACATGGCCACAAACTAGCTGTTGTATCAGCTAAAATCACAGGGTGGACTGGATCTCTCATTATGTGCTGAGTGAAGATAAGCAAAACCACTTATCATACTGTAGCTGTACAATGGTAGGTCATCATTTCTGTCAATGAACTTCTTGATGCAGATGAATAATAGCCACAGCTCTTGCCATAATGTACACTTTCCTCCAAACTCAGCGACCGTAATAGATCAAAAATTGAGTTTGTAACAGGCTTGGCATTGATTGAATCACTGCTCTACAATCTACCGCAGACAGGGAGAATGCTTGGCACTGGAGTGCTGTAACAGCATTTTGAGCCTCAGTTTTGCTCATCGCCTTTTCAATGTAGATCCAGTGTCTACGATGACTGGTTCACCTCCCGCTGCACCGTGGCATTAATGGGAGAACAGAGAGGGCACTGTCTTGGTGTGGGCTGGCTCATATCCAGAGCTGGTCAAGCAGACATCTCACTTTTACCACCAGACATCGGCACCCTGCGCCGGGAGACCTCTGTGCTTTAATTTGTGCTAAATTGCAGAAATGAGCTGCTGAATACACAAAGGAAAGACCCATTAGGAACAGCTAAACAATTTATTCAATGCAGGGGTGGGTTGGCATGTTTTATGCTTTAGAAGTGGGATCCATTTGATGACTATTTGTCTGATTTCTGCAGCTTTTGTGCCCAGTTAATACTTACTTTAACCCATCCTATTTCTGTTGCTTTTGTTCCCAATGAAAGCCCACCTAGAAAATCCATTATTTTCTTTTAAAGCAATATTTTGTATGATTCAGTTTCATATTTTATTCAGTAAAGGCTTCAGTAGTCCTCTGCCTAACACTTGCAAATGGCTTCCTCACAGTTTGAGGTTCACTGGTTCAGTATTTTTGTGAATGTGTTGTACTTGTTTATATGCATGACTATAGCCACATATTGAGCTTGGATGAAGGAAAAAGGAACCGGACACAAGAACAGTATGTCACCTATCTGTCCACTGCGGGATGCTGAGCCTCGAGGCAGGACAAGCATATGTGCCTGTAATGACACGGACTCCTCTCCTCTTCCTGTGTGTGTTTCCTTTTGCATCCCTGCACACACAGCAGGTGCGGTGGTGTTCAGTGAGCGTCGTTCTCTAGCCGGCTCTGTAAAATGTGAGGATGTAATAAGTCTAAGTGCAGGCAGGGCTGGGCCTGTAGAGAGAGCAGCTGCAGTCGAAGGAGATCCTGTAACCGACCCCTCATCTCCCTCAGCATCTGACCCCACCCTGTCTCCCAGTCAGCCAATCAGGAAGCCGCTGCCGGGGCTAAATGAGCAATAATGTGATTTATACCCGGTCCATAGTGGATGCTCCATTAACAGTAACACTGATCTGCTAGCTTTGTTCTCTGGGAGCTGTCTGACTGAAGGAAAAGGCTGATTTTTACTTTCATCTTACTTTGTGTTATTCCAGGATCAAATTTTGAAGTTTTTGATTTTCAGAACAAGATACTCTCCAAGATTCACCGCGTAGAAACATTTCTCTGACACTGTGTTGTTGTATAATGTGGCAGAAATTAAATAACCAGATAAGTCGTGCTTCCTTTTTCACTTAGTACATATTCTGTGATGTAACACAATAATCCTACCATTAATCTCAGTAAGAGGACCCTGCTCCCTGCCCCCTCCCCTATGTGTCATCTCTCTTGTATGGTGTCATTCAAATGACGCAACAGATTCACTCTCAGGAGCTAAGTGTAAGGTTGTTGTACAACTTACTCTTTCAGTGAATGTCAAGATACTGGATCACATGGTTCGTCAATCTGGGTAGAGACTCTTGTTTGTCCTGTTTTAATAGATACATCACAATAAAATGTTCAGTTGAGAATTCAGCATTGCAGATCTTTGATAAAGCAGGGCGATGATAATGAAAAACTTGCTAGTACTCTGGATGTAGCTCAGGCTCCCAAATATAAATGAACACAAACTTTATAATCTTAACCTTTGTTAAATGAGGGCTTCAGCTTGTGGCTTCCAAAAACAAAAAGCAGTGTTTACCCATGTTATTTTCAAAGTGAGGCCCGCAGTGGAGTTTTGGTTGAGGCCCAAATACTTTTGTAGTCTGACAGAATAACTCTTATTATGAAAACATATGCTACGTGTTTGTACTTCTCCAACTACCTGAGACAAATGCCTCACACACATTCTACAATAAACTTACAACTTTTTTTATTACCGTCACAAAAGAGGCTGTGGTCTTGCTGGCAATTGTTTTTTGTTTGTTAACAGTATAGCTCAAAAAATTATAATATATCGTATCTAATATCTATCATATCTCATATCTAATGAAATTTACAGGACAGGGAGGAATGGCGCAAGGAGTAATTCATTAGATTTTGAAGTGAAAGTGATTCAGGTTTGGTGGAGATCTGAATCTGGATGTGAATCTAGGAGTTTCTAAAGAATATGTTAACATTGTGAGATAGGGCAGTTTTTCACATTTTTAGCTATAACTCGCCCAACAGTGTTAGAAATGACCTCATGGAAGTTCCTGCTCTTGGACTGCTTGTAGTTTTAATCTAAAATTCAGTCAGTCAAACAGAGGTTTTTGTGTGTTATGCTACAGCTTTAGTGAATATTACATGATCTTAATGTTCTACTTTAAATACCACTTTTCTTTTTCAGAATATCCATTATTGTAGTGATCTGTGGTATTGAAAAGTACTCAAACTTTACAATGATTTGTCATATTTTACAGGAAAAATTTGCCTGTCTAAATGACATAAATATGTTGGAACTTTAAAAAATGTTTGGAACTGACAAAGGGAAAGAGAAAACCATCACTGCTCTACATTTATTGCCAAAGTTTTTAATGTAATGCAGGAAATGTGCTGGAATTGGCCGCCTGTGATTTTTGGGAAAGCATTCAATTGCCTTTATTGTCATCCCACTTTAGTACAACAATTTATTTATTAATTTTTTATGGTCAATTCAAATCAAGAAATAATAGATGTTAGGTTTTTAGAACTTCTATATATGCTGCATTATACAACAATACTACTTTAAAAAAAATCTTGTTACTTTAATTCTCCTAAAATTAAATCAAATTACCATATTCACAAGTCCTTAATTTAGACTTCTCTCTTCTGCACAGAGCTATAGAACAATATTGTTAACAACTAAAGGAAATGAATGTCCTGCACCTATGGAGCTATTATTCAGTGAGCTTGTCGCTACCAGTGGTCCTTACAATAAAAATCTTTTTACTGCAAAAAATGAACTGTATCAGTAGAAATCATACTGTCTTCCCCAAATTTTTAAATTGAAATACAAGGAATATGTTAAAAACTTGATGTTTTACCCAGCTTTCAACAGTAACCAAAAAAAAGTATCATCGTAATCGAAGGGATTTTTATCTGTTATGGCAAACTGATTTTGAAAGCATGCTACAACTTTAGTTACTTCCACCAAGGAGGTTATGTTATTGCCGGTGTCTGTTTGTTTTTTTGTTTGTTTCTCTGTTAGCAACATAACTCAAAAAGTTATGGACGGATTTCGATGAATTTCTCAAAATGTCTGTATTGGGACAAGGAACAAATGATTAGATTTTGGGAGTGATCCAGATCACCGACTGGATCCAAGAATTTTTTTAAAGGATTCTTTAACATTGTGAGATTGGACAGTTTTCAGAATTTGAGCATATTTGCATGTTTTCATGATCAAGGAATCTAAATATTTAGATGAAAAAAGGTAGGGCTAATATTTATGGTGATAATCACAATATGGGTGAGGACTGTGGCGCTGGTGGAGGTCTTTTTGAGATTTTCTCTGAAATACTTAAAATATTTATAAATGTTTTATATAATATATAAATATTTTTTTCTGTTAAGCAGACTGATAAATGTTCTGTTACTTGTAAAAGACTGAAAGGTCTCTTGAATACTCTCGCGGTTGTGCTAAGGTAATAGCACCCTGAAGGACGATTTCAGATTGCCATGTGTTTGTTTTTCTTAAATAGGACACTTAACCCTTAGCTGTTTCTCAAATGTGATGTAAATTTATTTAAAGAGGTGGATCTGGAGTCGCAGGAAGATAAGGTGTGGAAGGACTAAAGTTTACCATGATTTTGCTGCAAGTTATTCACATCCACTCTCTGAAAACAACTTTTATAACACTCTATAAGGTAGAGGTTGTTCGTCTGTGTGAGAAACAGAAAAGAGAGGCTGAGTTGAGTTTATTAAGAGCTTTGTTTCCACAGCAGCAGCCTAGAAAGAGAGTCACAGTCTACAGATGTGAGTTTGACGGAGGGCTTTGTCAGAGGCCCGTTGTGGATGTGTCTGCACAGCAAGTGCATAATTCATTTATAGTATGATTCATGCAGATCTGCAGCAGCTTACACCTGTTAAGTATTAATAAAGGAAGGGCTTGAAATGTTCAACAAAGCTCAAATGTCATGAGTCACTATGGGATGACAGAGTGACGTGATAATCCTGGGAGGAGGTTTTTTCTTTTCTGAAGTTTCCATTAATTCAATTTGAGGATCTTTCTTCTTTAGGAGCTTCTCATTGCTCAGCTCATGCTATGTTATGCTAAGAGGGTAAATCCTCGGGATAAAAGTCTGCAGCAGACACACCCTAATATAGTGTCAACCAACCATACACTCATACACACAGCAGAGGGAACTTTGCTCTTATCTGCAGGATATAGACAATACTGTTATTAGCTTGTCTTCAACGCTGTGTCATTCTTTATCATGCTAAATATGTTGATTGATTATTAAAGGAGATCACACCCTTTTTCTGCCTTTTAACACAGTCCCCCCTGGACTAAGTGAAACTTCTGTCCTGTTCAAAACCTATCATGCCAGTGAACGTTTTTGGCTGTCCATAAACTAGCACTAAACAGCTTCTGGAGAACACTGTGTGTGTCTCTTAATATGCAAATGAGCTCCGCCTGACCCCACCGAATGCTGATACAGATACACACATGTGGCTCCAAAGCTGTGGGTGGAGACCAGGCAAGGAGGCAGGTATTATTATAAAGGCTCCCTATGACAGTAAGTGTGCCAAGATTATTAAAAGACATTCATATTTTATGTTTCCGGATGAAGATGAAGCTTTGTCAAATGACTGGGTTGTCCAGCTCTGGCATTAGATTTGCTTTGCCTCTATTTAAAGCGCCAAAGTTTTTTATTGTCTTTGGTGACTGTATCTTCTTGAATGTCTCGTGAGGTACCACAGGGATTTGTTTCGATGCTTTTACTTTTCTGTCTTTTTATGTTGCTATTGAGCAAAGCCTTGCATATGGGGGTAAGAAGGGGAAAACTTTCTGGGACCTAGCCTCATCGACCAGACTTCACCTTTCACCCAAATACTCACATACACTCACAATATTACATTTTACCAGTAATATTGTCATTTAGTGAGGTCAATGGGACTTAACCCCCCGACTCTCAGAGTTTGGCTGTGCGCTGCCATGTCAGGACAAGAATCAACGTTGGGATGGCAGCAAATAGAACAATACAAACCCGGCCAAGGGGTAAATGTTGGATAGTGGACATAGTCACCAGTGCTTCTGGTCCAGCACATGGTTTATTTTAGACTAAAGTACTTCTAAAGAGCTCCCACTGGCCTATCAGGGTCCAGCCATTTCTTTGTGTAGCCATGCCTTTGAGTCCAATCATCTACATTTTTGATATGCATCCATTTTTCATTTCCACTAATGGCCCTTTTCCACTAGCACGCCTTGGCCCTACTCTACTCGGCCCTACTCGATTTGCAGCATGTTTCCACTAGCCTGGTACCTCCTAAAACAAGCTAGTTTTAGTACCTACTCTGCTCTGGTTCCAAGCGAGCTGAGTTGATACTAAAAGATGACGTCACCGACTGCTGGCTACTGATTGGTCAGACAATGTCGTCATCGATGAGTCATGAGCGCAACGACCTAGTATGCTAGCGGTAGCTACCATTAGCTTACCCTCATACGTCTTTTCTTTGCAGCTCGATTGCTCTCGTCCTCGACTTCATTCTGTTGTATAGCTTCCAAAACTCTCCTGTGCTTCTCAAGGGGTATTTCTTGTCACCTGCAGCCTTCTTCTGCTTTCCTTTTTGACTCGGTTTGTGACAAAAAGCCACAAATTGTTGTTGTTGCTCAAAATGACGTCACTGCAGTGACACTCAGCTGTTTACAGTGACACTGCTCCCCGTTTGGCAGGTGGAAAAGCAGCACAAGGCGAGTAGAGTAGAGCCAGGTAGAGTCGAGTAGAGTAGAGCAGGGCTAATGGAAAACGGCCATTAGTGAGGTATAAAGCCATCTGGGCTCTAAACTGCAGATGTTTTAAAATCTCTGGATGTCTAGAAATTGCTTAAATCTCAGTGACAGTAAGTGACAGAGTTTTTGGATGTTGCCTAAGATAATCACGTGCCTTCAATCCTGCTTAACAGTTGCTCCATCTCCCATCATACATTATTCTCAGCAATATAGTTGCATGAAACCCCTGTTAGAGTTCATATCAAGATGCCTGTTTAAAGAGCAGAAACAAACCACGTCACTGCCCAGTACACAAAATTTGATCAGTCTCTGCTGAGGCTGTCAAATTATGTTATTTATGCAATTAGTCATCAAATTTGAGAAGTTATTGGTTGATTCCAATTATTCGAAGGTCATAGTTGTTGTAATAAATTATTTAGCATTACTTTTTTTCTTTTAAATCCATGTTGATAATGTTAAATGATGCTAGCCAGTGTCTGAATTTGGTAATTAAACAAATTGCAAAAAGTATTTTACAATCTCACTTTGACTTCATTGTTTAGCCATGCACCTCAGGACCCCTGTGTCTGCTGTCCTGGTTTCTGTTGCTCACTCTTTTCCTTTTTTAAGAAATTGTATGACAAACAAATCATGTAAAAAAAAAAAAAACATGTACAGGACTAAGTTAGTTCTTACCACTCATCGTGCCAATCTAGGTGATCATGAGGCCATAAAGTCCTGCAGTGATTTGACTGGATCACTGGACCTTACTACACATTACAACCAACTTTATAGCATTTGAAAGTGGAAGCATTACATCTAAAATAAGACTACATACAAACATATTTAGTATTTACTGTTCTTTACTCCATGCAGGTCTTGCCCAATGTAATGATGTACAGTGCATTAGATATGTGCTTAATGTGAACAGTAGTGACTCACTGGCTGCTGTTTCTCTCTTCCTTTAGGTTTCAGTTTGCTGTGGTAGTTTTTCTTTGATACTTCCTAAAGGCAGAGAGATTGTTTAGAGGCTTGACAACCTTTTTCTCTGTCATATAGTTTATATCAGGGAGCAAGCTGGCTGAAGCTGGAAGCAAATGTAGCCATGGCAACAAAGTTAGACATAAATCTAGCCAAACATCAGAGATGAGGGACCTACTTGTTCATTTTTTTCCCAAACACAACCGGCTATACAGCCTGACTTGTTCATTATACATATAAACTAAAAAAGGAGAGGAGTTAAAGGGGAACTGCAGCAGCCAATGATGTAACAGGAAATGAGCCGCTAGCAGCATTTAGCTTCAATTCCTCCCAATGTTGTCTGCTATGTTTGTTCATACAGTTGTCAAGTTTTGATGATACAGGATTAAAAGCTGCAGTGTGCAGGCCCCAGTTGTTGGTGAGTGAGTCCGTCCATTGGAAGGTTGAGGGTTCAAGCCCAACTCTGGCTGTCAGATGTTGCTGTGTCATTCGGCAAGACACTTAACCCCAAGTTGCTCTTTCTGCTGTGTCAGCAGTGTGTAAATGGTATGGAAGGTCATGGACTTGTTAGCGAACCATTAGTGAAAGAGTGGGAGGGTCAATGGGTGTGGACTTGAGCTTGGAATATTTTTTACAAGTCTGCTTAAGGTTTACCAAAAGGACATCACACTCAGAATCAGATAGATAGATAGATAGATAGATAGATAGATAGATAGATAGATAGATAGATAGATAGATAGATAGATAGATAGATAGATAATTCATTCCCTTCTTCATTCACTATGAAAAGGAGCTTTTGTTTTATATTACAAACAAGATGAGATGTTTGGACTGAGTCTTGGGACCAAAGGTATCAGACTTAAATAATGCTTGAATTGTGTGATCTGACCCATGCATAGGACATGAAATTGCCAGCATTTTTAAGATCTTTTAGAGATGCTATAAGCCACTTGCACAGCTTAAACAGGTGCAGCCTGAGGCTTGCAGGAGAAGCAGCATGATGACTAAAATAGATGAAGAACATATTGGCATCATATGGGTGTTATTTTAAATATTACTGAACTGCTCTTTTGATGGAAACCTTTTCCTGCTCTGACGTAGTTTTTAATTAAGTCCAGTTTTCTTCATTGACTGATAAACAGTCAGCGTCACCAAGCAGACACCACCCTGTTCCTCAGCAGCACAGGAAGCAGCCGTGTCCAGGAAGGACGTGAGGCCTGATGGGAAGCAGTGATAGAGTGTGCCTCGAATACCTACCAGTCATCATTACGGGAATTACACTTCATCGACAGAGTGCCTCCCTTCAGTCTGAATCCAACAAATGAGCCAAACACACTTCACTGCTGGAAATCTCTATTGATCTGATCTTTGCTCCCGGTTTCCATTAGTGTGAAAAAAGACACTGCAGGGAAACCGGTCAGGCCAGTCCAGCAGGTGTGCATGCTTGCATGTGTGTGAGTGTGTTTCATCAGTGCTCAGGTATGCTCATGTACCTGTTTTATCCACTGTCGCTGATCAAGTGAACTTTGCTCTGTGCGGGTTGTGCTGACTGGCAGTTGTTTACTCAACTACATACCTCTATCTTTAAGCTTCCTCTCTGCTTTGTTAGAGTGATTTCTCTGTGTTTGTTTGAGTAATGTGAGGATAACAGAGGGCAAGGCAGTATGAAGGGCTGCACTGTATGGTTCTAAAGTTGCTAGTTTTGTCAGACCCACAATTCAGATTTTATAGATATTCAATTAAATACTCATATTAGAAGTTGGGAATTTGGAAGTAGAAGTCATCTGAAAGCAGAAACCTCTGCCAAGGTATTTCCAACATTTTCAGGAGAGTTATGTATTATCAAAAAAATGGAAAACTGCTGTTTCCTGCACTGTTTACAAATCCCAAATAGATTCCTGGATTCTCATCCTCATTTGGATCACCACCAACCTTTCCCCTGAAACTTTTGTGAAAATCAGTTCAGAACTTACTTAGTTATTTGGGTAGTTTTAATGCACAATCTCCCAATGTTGGATTTAAAAATAATGAATCTGCATCCAGATTCAAGTCACCACCAAAATCTGTTCACTTATTCCTTGTGCCATGACCAGCATCCCCTTGATATAACATCCAAATCTGGTAAAAAATTTATTCAGATAACTTTTTTAGTCCTTTAACATGGAATTGTTTTTCAGCAATGAAAACACTGAGACTCACATACAACAACAAACAGCTGATGTGTGTGCTAAAAATATAAAGCAGGACACTGGGGTGTAACAAGGGGAGATTTGAGGCAGAGTTGTGTCTGTTGAGCCTTAAGTCAACATTTACTGTGCAATGATGCTGACTTTTTAAACCAAGTAGTTTACCATTACTAACGCCTCTAAAATTATAACCTGGGTTAGTTTTTGCACATGCTTGCAGTTTTAAATCAACTTTAGAGTGTCTTAATTGTAGTGGTTTGTTACTTCTGAATAATCTGTACAGATATTATAGATCTTTAGTTTATAGGAAAAGTTTAAATGTCCCACCTTGGAAATTCCTTGTTATGCTTTTTGGAGTTTTGCCTTTACATGCTTGAGTATTTCTATGCACAAGACAAAAAGTCTGCAGCTTAGGACTTCTCCCAATCCCTTCTCTACAGCCCCAAAAACTGCCTGAAATAGCTTGTCTCCCTCACCTCCCACCGTCTTCCTCATTGGCAGTTTTTCAGCCAATTGACTCAGGTGGCAAGACCAGTGCAGAGCATGCATTTTAGAATAAATGCAGAGTTGACGATAATAAAGCACCAATAGGGGATCAGGGGTACTCAATGTGTGAAAATTAAACAGTTTTTGAACATTAGTTTTTATGAACAGACTCTATCAGTCATCAGCTGAATACATGGACCTGAGTCAAGACAAAGTTTGAGCACTCTAAAATATCATTCTCAATTTTATCAGTAACTTTGAAAAGAATGACTTCCAATCCCATTTGCACTGAGGGCCACGTTGCCTGCTTTCAGCGCTGTTCAACTGTTGCAGATGCCCACTCTTTAATCCTGAGAAGTGTTGTAAGACTTAAAGGCACTAGTCCATATACCAGCCCCCTGCTAAAAGATGACAGCTAGCTGATCTCAGTATTATATAATACAGTGACTGAGTCTAAGAGATGATAGAAGTCAGTAATGGACAAAAGAATAAGATTGATGTATTTCTTTCTGTTGAGTGTTAGTGCTAATGTAAAACTCAGATTACAAGGTTTAAAAATAATTGTTCATATTGTTGTTTTAAGGAATGATAATCCTAAACGATAAGATTTGCATGCTGAGTTTCTTCAGTTTAAATGCAGCAGTGAGAACAAAACAGAGATTCACATGCTTGATAGAACAACCCATGAAGCCCATTAAATGCGACTTTCTTTAAAAAGAAAACATTGATAATAGCTCCAATAAATAGACTCATCTTGTTTAAGAACGGTAAAATTATTACATTTTAACTTCAGTCTTATTTGGTTGCTATTTCTGCATATTTTTCATTAAAGGCAATGCTTAGATCTCATAACCGTTTTTTATATACTAAAAAAATCATGCATATTAACACAATTCAAGAGTTGTGCTGTGTGAAGCTTTTTCAGTAGAAATAAATCAGAGGCATCATAAATTCATCACATGGTAAAACCATTTATGTATATTATTTTTAGACAGCAGTGTGTCTTCCTTCAATGCAGAAACAGCAGAGGTGTTTTAGCACATGAACTTATATTTCAAAGCATTAAGTCCATTAACGCCACTACAAAGCAGTTCAGAGTTTCCAAATAATTTATAACCTAATTTGTGTAAAAGAACACCCAGCTGACATCTGATCCATATACATATTATATCCAGTGCCCACACTCTTTCAGATCACACATTTTCAGTACATTTTTTAAGACAAACCAAACCCACAGGTCTGTACACATGCAACAGCTGAAAGCCCTCAGAGCTTTTCACTTACATTTCTTGGAATAATAGACTGTACAAATGCTAAATATGATGTGCTGTCAGCCACATTCATTATGGGACAATCACATAATGTATCGGTGGGTGCTACTGCCACAGTGTACACGATAGAGTGGTGAAGGGATGATGTATTTTTGAAACCCAACACAAAAGTTAGCATCATGATGGTTTCCTCAATTGCAAGTCCACTTTAAGCCTATGGGATTTTTTACTGTTTTGGATCATTGCCGAAACTTTGTAGGGAACTACAATTATGAAGCATTCACTTTCTGTTCTTTAAGATAATCTTAACAAGGAAATCCACTTTTCTCACTGTTTTAAGCTTAAACATAATCGTGAGAGTGAAAAGCTATTAGCAAACTACCATTGAACTAAAGCGTGGTGGTTTAACTTAGAGGCAGCAACAATATTTTCAGTGTATAACATCTTTTGGTACCCTCTTTCAGAATCTTCTCTTGATCAACAACCTTATCAAGTTGATCCCCATGGCTGTGACAATAATGTGTGATTATTTTTTTTTACTAAAAAACAAGCAGAGATCTTGTCATGGGTCATCCATTTATGCAGTCCTTGCATTAAGCATTAAGTTAGCAATTGTTTTGAACACATAACATCCCAACGGTTTAAGATTTAAAGCAGACAACATCAGATGCCTTCGTTGTTCCCATTAAACATTGAAATCCCACATGTGTATGTTCACCACAAACCTTATTTCAGACACTTATCCAAAATTGGTGTTCTATTTCCCATTTAAGTTCAGGCTTGTGAACCAAGAAGTGCTAAATGCTAACTTGCCTCCATATTTTGGACTCATTCCTGCACCCCTCAATGTGGGCCTCTTCACAGAACAAACTAAAACATGTCTGAAGTGTTATTTGATTTTAATTTGATACAAACATGAAAGGCAAGCCTGATAAACTTGCTACTGAAGCTGAAGCAGCATCTATGCTGATCTGTTTCTTAGTCTAATGCTGCGTTTCAGTTGTGCTGGGAAGTCGGGCTTTCTGAGTTCCGAGTTGGAATTTTAACTGGAACGCCCCCCAAGGTCCATCTGCACTTCTGACTAGTGTTTATGGCACTAAATCAGCCGTATACACAGTATTTTTCAACTTGTATTTATGGAAAAGCTGCCATAGTGTTATTACATTCTTCATGTGGTGTTTGTGAACTACAACGCAGTGCGTGCTAACAATGGCTAACACAACAGCTAACAGTAGCCTGCTAGATCAGCAAGTTTTTTCGGACTTAGTAACTGGAGCGCTGGTAACTTGGAGATGACGTCATTCCAGCTTATCTCTTCCCAGTTCCAAGGTTAATGGAACGCAGCATAAGCTCCAAACATGTGTGCTTTAATGGTGCTCATTAGATTGAGCTGGGCAAGATTTATTAGTCTGTTTATAGATATTGAATCAGGCAGATCCAGCTACACTGCAGGGATGATAAGTTGTAATTTTCATGAAGTAAGGAAAAATGAGAATAGTGATGGAAGAAATCGTTGCAAATTTTCTGCCAGCCGTGAACAATACAGTGCCCGAATTGCTTGAAGTTTTGATATTTTCCTGAAATTGCAGGACATACTATCAATATTTAAAATGATTTTGATAATGCACATTTGGCTTTTATAAGAACAGGGATGTGTAGATAAAATACAGTCATCGTGGTTAAATGACTGATGTGCATGTTTGGGTGATGAAGAAATTTGAATATGTTTTTAATAAGGAGCAGTGCATCTGTGTGTTGTTTTGTTTATCCACATGCAGCACAAATTTTCCCCAGGATATGAAGCAGTACAGTATTCCACAGCCCTGTAGAGTAAATTTAGTGTTGCATTATGAATATATGATCCCAGCCTCATGGGAGGGTGATGAGGCAGCCCAGTTTAACTATTAATAACTCCACACAGAAGCCTTTTTTCTCTGCTGCTCTGTTCTGTGGCAGTACTTTTCTCTGCAGCTCACATCTGCCATCAAACCGAGCAGCAGGCCTCTTTCTTTGCTGAAACCCTCCTGGCTCTAATCTTTATGTCCAGGCAAATGTAGCTATGCTAATTTCTTTCCGCTCTTCCAGAAGGTGAGTGGATGTGGCACGCTGTTTTGTTTATTCACGGTCATGACTCCAGCACAGAGGTCCAGAGAAAGGGCAGCTCTCACAGTTCATGACCCCTTACTCTCGCCAACAGTTCAGAATATGTGCACTGTCCTGTCATGCCCTCTCTGCACATGCTCAGTTTGAGATGCTGCTCACATTTCTGGCTCAGTGAAAGACCTGTATACAAAAAGTATAACTTCAGTTGTGAAACATCTGGGACTGAATTGCACTATCGCTCTTGGCTAAAGTTTAAACTCTTCACAACACACCTCATGTTTATTTGTTGAAAGCATTTTCTTTTTGCAGCAGATCACATTTTGAGTTTGGTGTCTTGGCATCTAGACCACAGTACTGATGCAGGGTAGAGCTGGAAAGGCTAGAGCATCTTGGATCTTGAATTCCTCACTACTTAGGAGGATGTTTGAATAAGTATCCATATCAGAGATAAATCACTTCTGCTCATGCTGTCTGTCTTAATTATCTCACAGGTCACCCCATTTCACATCACCTGGCGTTAAAAGTGTTAAGAAGTGGTGTTCCTATGTGAATCCATTCAAATTTGTAAAATGCAAATTAAAGTCTTTTGTCATTTTTTGTGCCAGTAAAGGAAACACCTAGAAGGCAGACAAAATTGAGTGCAATGCCATGTCAAACTACATCATTGTCGTCATATGGTTGTCATTATATCAGATTAAGTTACCACAGAGCCATAAAATGGTCCTGTGCCACAAGCATAATATTCTATATAATTAAAACCAACTGCATATAATGATTGACCCGATGACACTGGAAGACGCAGGGGTGTTACTAAAGGCACTGAATGAACACATGTATTTAGAGTACTGTACTTTTATTCCTCATGTCAAATATTATTTGGTCTGTTCACATGTGATTGCTGCACAGTGCTTTCATTGGTCAATGCCTCTGACGTGATGCAACAAATCGTAGTGGCAGAATAAAAATCAAACCAGCTAGATTATCTGTCGCAGAGGCATCCCAGACTGGTGAGCTGTTAGTGTTTATTATGACACATGGCAAGAGATGTAATGGCTGGTTTTCATGGCCAGTGGGTTCCAAACCATATGCCTGTCAGGTCAGGCTATAGTCATGCAAAAACGGTTTCTTCTAACCAGGACATAAGTGTGGTTAACGTGAGCAGTGACAGCCTTAAACACAGCATGCAGGTTGATATCAGCAAGCCTGAGCTAAAAGTGGTGACACTTTGCCTCTGTCAAGCTGTTAAACAAGAAAAAAAAAATCCTGCTCTGCCTTCAGTATACAAAACTTTAAGCCATTTCTCTGGATCAAAATACTGTTATTTGTATATTAACACTATGAGTGCTGTCTTTTCATTGTGATTTGTTCACATCTAGTTAGAGCATTTTTGAAACAAGCCTACTGCATTTTAAACATCTTGATGGTCTAACCTGGTAAAACGATTTCTATTTAGATAAAAAGGGAAAGTTTAGTAATTTTGATTTGCAGTTTTGTGAGGTCAGTGACAATAGCAAATTAATGTGCAACAGGGATAGCAATCAACTCTTCAGCCACAGACAGAGCCAACATTATAAGTTTCACTTTTTGCCTAATTTGATTATTTTTTTTTTCCTTTAGTTTTTTGTATCTATTTTGTTTTTCTGATCATAATCATATAGTATATCTTGATATACTTTGTAGTTTTTTTTAATTTCCTTTTAATTTTGCTTTTTAACTTGTTTTTAATATGTTTTTAACCTGGAATTGTTTGTTGTTGTTAAAATGTTTTTTCTTTTATTCTTGTCAGTTTATTCTTTGTTTTATTGCTTTGACTTCTCTTTTTTATTTTTACTTTTATCAATCATCCTGGTTTCATTGTTTATTTACCTTAGCCATATTGCTGTGAATCAGTCTCTAAATCCCTCCAGACTTCCTACCTAATTTTTTGTGGTTACTGTCATTATTACTTGTGTCAATCCCTTTCTACTCCCTTTGAAAACACTGCATTGAATTTGTCAGAAATATGCTTTATAAATAAAGTTTGATTGTTTGAACACGTAGGCTAGGCTGATCATTGCTCCTGTAGGGGCCAAGAGCTTTGAGGAATTAAGTCAGCTTTTGGTGAAACATGCAACATGCAACAAAAAACACCCTGCAGATAGCTGTACCCTATCGTTTACATACTCACAACATTTTATTTCCAAACATTTTTACTGTGGTACTACTTCCTCACACTGAAACAGCCTGTGTCCCTCTGATTAGAGTACGTGTTTTGGAAGTAGTAGTACCAAAAGAAAAGATCTTGCTAGTTGAAATGTTGTGATTTGTCCTTTACAATGTACAATCACCCCTACACTGTTTATGGAGAACCCTAAATTCACTGAATAACTCAGCTCTTGGCCCCATAGCAGCAATGCACGGCCTCTTGAGCCAGTTCTCTCCTCACAAGCTGATAACCATCACTGTTGCCTATGAATTTACCTTAAATATGTGCCTCGTACTGTCACACTTCTAAAATACTGAACAATCCTTTGCCTGAATTGTGATTCTCATGAGGACTACCAAGGGATCTGACTTTAATTATTCATCTGGTTAAAGGTGCTCATCCCTATTTTAAATCTACAGCTGCAGTTTCATATCATTAACAATGATGGAAACAGAGTAGGGCTATAAAACCATCAGTGAAATAGCTACAAATGATATCTTCCAGAGCAATAATTATCTGTCTTCAAAACGTGCAAATCAAAGAGCTGCTGCTGTTTTGATAAGGCTTGCTATCAATGTTTAACAAGCAGTTTTATTGCATAATGAAGATCAACATAGAGTTGGAAAATATTGAACAATGATCATATCTTAGGGTTTCTTTTACAACAGCTGAATGGCAATACATGATAAATATATCAATTATTTTTGTGAAGAAATATCAAAGTGAGTTCATGTCAAGGTCAATTTCTCTTTTATTTTTTGTCGGCTGCACAGTTTTAACACGCCAATTAAATATTATCATAAGAATGAACTCCCACTTTTATGAGAAAAAATGCTCCGTTTTAAATAACTAAACTGATAATTCCTCATTTTTGTAACATTTCATATACATCATGTACATTCAACTAGCATGTTCTACCGTTAAGTTTCTCTATTGAATTGCTATATCTTTAAATTCAAATTAAAAACCAATGACAAACCCTGCATATTTCTCAGCAATAACTCATCTTTTGTTTCTTATGGACTATTCTGGATTTGTTAACCAGTGTTTTTTTTTCAACAGGTGCCCATACCTGGCCATCCATCTGTCCCCTGCCATCCCAGTCTTTGCTGTCCTGCTCTTCCTCTTTGTCATGGCCATGCTTCTGAGGACGAGCTTCAGTGACCCAGGAGTTCTGCCACGTGCCCTACCAGAAGAGGCCACTTTCATTGAGATGGAAATTGGTGAGTAAAAGACCCAGTTAGTGGGAAGTTTGAGATATATTTTTTTATTTGATCTTTCATCAACAAATTGTCTTGTCTGACATAACTTTCTTTTTAAACATGGTTTCTATTTTTTTTTTACTTTGAATCAAAGTTGTCTAAAGAAGCATAGTTACAGTATCTTTAAAAACAATTCTAACTTTTTTTTCTATTAAATATCACAGTACTTTCTGTTGAGAAAAAATAGCTCTTAATAGCTCTTAATGGGCCCCATGGAGCAACTGTTAATTGGTATAAAGAAAAAAAAGCACTAGGTGTGCTACTTTCCGACCACTGAATGGACAGAACACGTAGTATAAGTTAATTTGAGTTTTGTTATGTAAAAATATTTAGAGGGTAAAAAAAGAATCTTGCAAGAGTGATGGAGACCAAATTGGAAACTCCTTTTTGTATTATATGTTCCCAAAAGAACCTAAAATTAGTGATTATGTTACCTCATAGTTATCCATCAGTATCAACAAACACATTCACACCCCTTGCGGCCTTTTCACACGCCACTGACGCAGCAGTGGGAGCAATTTGTGATTAAGTGTCTTGTTCAAGGACACATTGACATGTGTTGCCAGTAGGTGGCCTCAAACCTGAAACCTCCTGATCACTGACCAAGCTGCTTTTATTTTAATGGTTTTAGGTTATTTTATTGTTTTTACTATTGTGTGAATTTGTTTGTCATTACATGTCTGTTATGTGGATGTTTTTTTATATTGAGACTGATCAGTTCCCCATCTGTAAAATAAATTTACCTTTTGGTACAAATAAAGAAACCTTGAACCTTAAACCTTGAAGAGAGAATAAAAAAATCTTTGCGAGTCATCAGGTACAATCTCTAGTGGAAAACAGAAACAACAGAATTGAATTTAGCGGACATCACTTAGCGGAAAACCTCCTTAATATATGTTTTTTCAAAGAACACCAAGTTTCTCCCACACTTTTGATCCTTTCCTCTGAATGTGACTGTCTATTTATTTTAATCACAGATGTAAAAAAAACTCAAACATTCACAAACATTTAATTCTACTAAAAAAGGAGTGTATTTTCCTAATTAACAAATTAACATTTCAAGTGACGTAAACAAAGAAATTATTCTTTTTGTCACATTTTCATTGGAACTAAAGTGTTTTTAAACAGTCACCTTTGTAGCGAGGAGCATTAGGGCACATTCATATTTTGAGGGCATGAGTAAACTTATGGAATATGTGGCAGAAAAACTCTTGATGTCAGCAAAACAGTTCATATCTGCAGATATCATAATCAGCTCTGTAGCCGTAATCTGCTGATAGTTAAAGCATTAGGATGACAATATGCTTCCCCTCTGTTTTTGTGTTTCCTTCCAAATGATCTGGATTGCCTAGTCACCATCAGTCAGACAACAGACATCAGTCAATTTATCCAACTTGATGAATGAGGTTTTCATCAATATTATAATTAGATATGGCTCAAAGTTTTAATAAAAAAGAAAAGCATGTTCAGGAATGGGCAAACAAAGGAAATAATGTAAAGGCTTTGTACTGAGTATGGACATTTAAAAGGATACAAAGGCACAGATTTAAGCTGCCTATTTAGATAAATATAAAATGGAGGAAATAGATACAACTACATAATGATCCCGAAAAACGTAATAAAAAAGGACAATTTGTAAACCAAATGTTTTTTTCTATTTTTTTATCTGAATGCATATCATGATACAAGGCTGATGAAACTATATACCATTTTGAGATTCTATAAACAGGACAATACACAGTATGAGGGATGCACATATTATCAGAGCAGAATCACATTGGCAGATAATCGCTTAATAAGTTGATTATCTGTATCAGCAGAAATGAAAATATTTGCTGATATTTACCACCAATATTTTGCAGGCACCAATCGTCCATAAGGATGTCATATTTTGGCTGTTTGTCACACTGGTTAAAATATACAAATGCACCATAGTGGTATGCCTCATCACTAAGTGTCCCTTTTTATAAACCAATAGAGTCATTTTTTAATTTTATAATGTGTTGTTTTTGTTGTTTTACATCTGTTTTGACACAAATGGACAATAAATATAACATGAACAGATCAGTTTTTGTAAAGCAAAGGGTTTTAGCCCTTGGCAAAAATTTCAGATTGTTGATAATGAGTTTGGCTTATCAGATATCTGCAAAAGTCAGATATTGTTTATCCCTGCACAGTTTTAACCTGACACACCAAATGGACCAGTCAATATATAGCACTGGTCCATCTGAGAAAGAGCAGGTAAAAAGGGTTTGGAAATGAATAGAACCTTTATAAAGTTTATCCAGCAGGTGACTGGATGATCATTTTGGCAATTATGGTCGTCCTGATTTACTAAAGAAATGCAGTCTGGATTTGAAAAACAACCCCAAACTGTTAATGTATCAGTTAGCATCTATGCTAATCTTTGTACGAGCTGTCACCTACTGTTGGCTTTTTCATATCTCTGTGACCTCCTGCTCTGATAGATGCTAACGGAGTGGAGTTTGGCAAGATGGATCCTGATAAAAGACATGAAATCATTAAATCAGGCAGATCCAGCTGCTATGCAAGGTTAACACAGTATCTAGTAGTCTATTTAGAGAAATCTCTATTGTGTCTTCAAGTGCCAAAA
Source organism: Scarus forsteni (assembly GCA_036419115.1). NCBI lineage: Eukaryota > Metazoa > Chordata > Actinopteri > Labriformes > Labridae > Scarus > Scarus forsteni. The sequence goes on from JAZDUH010000383.1 coordinate 14,984,767, forward strand.
CAGTCCTTTATACTTGAATAAAATGTCACAAAGTGACTTGTGCTTCAGGTTTTGTCTGGAATTTGGGAACCTATTAAAGTGTATTGCAGTTTTGCATCTTTTGTGTTTATAACCCATGTTATGGCATGCTTAAAATTCAGTTTATAATCACTATTTTATAAATAAAGCATGCCCCGAACAACAACTTGATTGTCTGCCCTAATGACAGAAACGATAGAGGGGTTAAGGGATGACATATTTTTGTAGTCCAGTGTTGGTTCCCTTTGCTGCTAATTCACCGAAAGACTATAGGATTTCTCACTATGTTTTGGATCATTGCTGATAATAAGCTCAGTAAGGCATAAAAAAGTGAGGGACAGAGAGTTAATTGGCTAAATGTCTGCTGCCAATTTGCCCTGGAGACTGTACTACAGCACAAAACAAATATCCTTTATTTGTATAAATGTACTTAAAACTAGGGTTCTTGAAGTACGGAAACCGCGAGTAGCCTGCCCCCTTCTCCACTTCACTCCGCGGTTCCCGTGTTCCAATTATCCCCAGCTCACAGCCCCTGACTGAAGAAAGGCATGAAGTCACCTCATAAATCCCCTCGAAAAACAGCTCAGCATTTGTCCTGAAAGCGTATCAGCACAATGTTTGTTCAACAGTCAACTCTTGAACCTGCAGACATCCAATTGTAATCAGCTCAGCACTGCTTAAAGTATCTATCTGCTCTCTTACAGACATCTCTGTAATCACAGGACCATGCCGCCAGAGCGAGCCGGTTAAGGTGAGGATTATCTTTCTCAGCCTGTTAATTCCGCAGACTGCCAGCTTACTCAGGCAAAACGACAAGAACAGGCATGAATACTTCGCTGCCTGCCAGAGTTATTAGAGACCTGCAAGGCTGGGGGAGGATTTATTCATATTCAGCCTGTGCTCCTCCCCAGCTCAGGAGTTATACAGTGTAAAGCAGATCAGTCTGGCCAACAGGCTGTAGTAAAGCTTCAGTTATTAGTCTGCACCTGATCAACCAGGCTAAGTTATTCAGCAGACATCTGACAACACGCCGGGCTGAGGCTATCTCAAGCGCAGCCAGGCCTGCCATGGCAGAGCTCAGCCTCAAGGGAGGCAGTTTCAAGCTAGGTTTTCTCTCGCTCCCATGATAGTTCAGTAGCTAACGCTAGCTGGAGGCATGACGCTATGCAGGAGACGAGGATTGGATGCAGACTTCACAGACCAACCCACGGACCAATTAATAGTCGAGGTTCTAGTTTGATTAATAGTTAGTATGCATGGTAGATAGACTGAATGATTAATTCAATATAATAATATATCAGTATTCCTAATACCCCTAATTATAACTTATTATTTATTATTTCAGTATCAAGCCAATACTGAAGCAAGGCATGAGTCTGATTTCTCTAAATCTCTCTATAAGTCAGCTTTTTAGTTTGTCCTCATAAAGTTGTCTCACATGTTGTTGATAACAGTCTAACTCTTGAAGTGTGCAGAGATTACAATAATAATCAGTACTGATGATGTAACCAGGTGCTTTATCTATACTCTCTTAAACATTAACTAATCACAGGACATGGATCATTACAGTTCATGTTGGGTGAGGTTCTTTTGTTCATAGTTAATAATAACACAGACAGACTGCAGATTACTCAGGCAAAGTGAAACACTTTAAAAGGCATGAATACTTCAGTGTAAGTGCACATTAAGCAGAGAACAGACAGACCCAGCGCTGTTAGTTTATTCATATTTGTTGTGCTTTATGTTGCTGAGGGTTGTGTGTGGATGCAGAGCTCAGTCTGGCACATCATTACAAGGATTTCTGTTGTCTCATTACACACAACAAACTATACACAGCAGAATAATGACAACAACAACGCCTGTGCAAACAAAAATAAACACCAGCTTTTTCTATCTTTCAGAGCACCTTTTATCTGAAGGAGTCGGGGTTTATTTAATGATTTTCTGCTTCCTCTGTCCCGACCCTCCCTGTCTGAGAGTGTATCTGCTCAATGTTGGCTCTTTGTTAAAGATTCACTGTGTCCTTCAGCCATCACTCGGACGCTCTCTCTCCCTGCTCTCTGTGGACCTGGGTGGGTCCGGTCTTGTCTCTGGACAGAGCGAGAGGGAGGGGGGTGTAAAAGCGAGGCTGAAGCCCTCACTCCTCAGAGAATCGGTTATCTGACAGCCAGAGCTTCTCTCATCATGACTGTGACTCACACATACGCTGCATGACAGTGGGGCACTAACAGCTTTGTCCCTCCTGACCTTAGGGTACAATCATAAGAAAAGCATCAAAATAATGCTTTGTTGATCTTATTCAAATTGTAACTAGATCAGGAACAGTATATGATTTTATTTGTAAAAGCACTCAATGCACAATCTGAGATCAAAATATATTGCTGGCAAATTGAAAATACTCCTGTTTCCACTGCAATTAGATTGAAGGAAGTTTAACACACAGATATTAACAAGTATATCTGTCTGATTTTGTCCAGATTTATGTACGAAACAGGCCCTTATTTGTACAAAATGAGTTGAATGTAGAGGAGTAATGACTTTCTGTCCAGTCAACCTTTTAATTGAGATGAATAAGGGAAATGTATAACAAACAAGAGAATATTTAACTCCTTGGATTCCTCCATGAAATTCTGCAGTTTAGAGACAGTTTGAGCATAGGGGTGTAACGAAATGGTCAACTCACAAAACGATACAAAATACAAAACAGGGCTCAAGATGCAAAATAAAGATTATAGAAAATCCCCAACAGTAGGAAGTTGTGCAAAAATCTCATTTTCTTTATTTTCTTCCTAATGCAGACATACAAAAAATATTGCTGCATCAGTACAAAATAAATGCTCTTTGGAAAAAAAAACAAAATTGTGTTTTTTTCCCCTTATTTAGACTGCAGTGCAAATCCCAACATAAAATCTGAATGAAAAAATGCTTAGTTGTTGTAACAATCAGGATAAGTACATTCTTGAATTAAAAGGAAAACAAATAGCAGACCTATAGATGTCTGAACTGTGAACTATAATATTTAGCCTATAACAGTGCATATACTTCTGATCTTCAAGTATGATCAAATTCTGTCAACTCAACAGTAGATGGAAAAATCAAATATTGTTTTTATGCAGACTGCTGCATTATACAGCGAACTGTAAGGGCAATTTTTGCAAACGGTTGTTGTTATGTCCACAATCTTCTCACCGTTCTCTTGTCTTTTACATGGGAAGCCAAAATAGGTCCACACAACTGATTTATTTGACGAAGGAGCGTCAGCTAATTCCTCGACCTCGGCTTCCTCCATTCTGAAGCGAGTGTTCTGCTACGGTAGGCGAGGAGGGTAAAAAATCACCAGTCTCAGTACTGAGACGTGGTGTGCAGTGCTCCTTCGCTTTTTTTTTGTGCTTTTATTTTGTGCGTCTTTGAATTTTATGTCGACATTTTTTATTTCCCGAAATTTTGTGGCACGAAACTTCGTTACATCCCTATTTGAGCAATTTCCTAATACTAAAGATCTTAACTCTGTTTTGACAAAAAGAACAATAAATCTGGATTTCCCTCACTTATTATTAAAATTATGTTAGATAATGAGAGTATCATTTGTCAGAATCATTTCTTTCAACCATGGGGATTATTAAGAGAAATGGTTTTCAACTGAAAGAATTGTGATGTTTTATGAAAAAAAATTATGAATGTTCCTTAAAAATGGCCTGTAAACGAACAGCTCACTCGCAACTGTGAGTAGTTCTCATTGCTCTCTTGAAAGAGCCTTTCAAGATGCACAGATGTGCTTGTAAGTATAGGAAAACAAAACAAAGCCTATGTTTATGAGTAGAAGAAGATAATAGGATGATAGTAGAAGATAATGTAACGTACGTGATAAAAAATTGAGTTATGGCAAGCACACAGGACTGTTAGAGATGCTAAAGAGTTATCTGACTGTAGCCAGAGGCAGGCTAGCCATACCCATTGACTCCCAGTGTTTGAGCAAAGGTCTTTAGGGGGTGGGGGGGTTGAGCTTCACTTGTCTCTTCCTTGTTACTGCATACCCTGAAAGAAAAGTGTCGTATCTGCTTGTTAGATAAACACTTTGAGTGAGGCAAGACACAGAAAGAGAAAAAAAAATGTTGGTATATCCTTTTAAAGACGAATTTTGGTTGGACAAAAACAGAATGTCTCAAAAAAAAACTAAAATACAGGTGTAGTTAGTAAAGGAAAATCATAAGAATATTAGCTATTGTGAACACTTTCTAATAGTCATCAAAATCAAATATATGAACCACAGTTAAAGCTAGGGTCTGCGATCTGAAAACCAGTTTGGCTGTTGAGGCAGATTTGAAAAACGCAGCCTGCCCCTCCTTCACTCACCCCTCCCCTCCATGTTCCAAGATCCCGCCCCCCAGCTCGTGTCGCCTCGTAACAACCCCCCCCGACATAGCAATAAGCCAGCAGATATCAGCAGCAACAACAATGAGATTTCTCATAGCTGAAAGTAACAAACACGACAGTCATCCCCCTTGTAACACAGCGGTAGCTATTTCAATTGGACCGGCAGCGAAGCGGGTCTGGCGTCGCCACTGTCCGATCAGAGCAGAGCCGATTGTGGGCGAGGATTTATCTTTCTAACTCCTTGGAGTGTCTTCACCAGCTCAGTTTACAATGCTAACAATGCATGGCTAACTTATGCTAAAATTTATTGACAGAGCCTACCCGCTCTGACCAACAACGTCCAGTCATTGGCCAGTATAGGCACAGACTAACCAGAGTTATTCAGCAGACATCTCCCACTGTAGTAAACAAAGCTATTACCTGTTCAACCAGGGGCGGGCTGGTCGTCCAGTGCTGCTCCACCTGCTGCTGAACGGCCAGTGGCCGGCGGCCGGTGCAGTGTTCAGTTCCAGATCATTCTGCAGCTTTTTCCATCGTATGATTCTCCAGTGCTGAGTCTCTGTTGGGACCCGTATTGCTCATATTTATTCCTTACTTCAGCCTTTTCCTCGAAACTTTTACGTTTCCTTTCCTTCGTTGTGTAGGATAACAGAAGCGGGCTCCCGGTTACGGTGCTGCTCCTCTCCAGCAGCTAGCTCCAGCAGCTAGCTGTGCTGCTAGCTGCTCACTGGTACATGAGGGAGGATAGTGGGGAGGAGGTGGGACCATGGGCAAGACGGGGGAGACAGGGGATTGAATGGACTCACGGACCAATCGGAACCACCATTCCCTGCGGTCCCAATTGGTCAACTATTATGCTGCTTTGCAGCGGATATACTGAATGGATTTTTTTCAGTCTTTTTGGTCTTTATATTGCGTAGATCGGACCATAGGACCATAATGGCCTTATAAACGGAGTTATTAAGATGTACCAAGCTTCCAAATCGTTGACCATAGCTTTAAGGCAAAGTACAGGCTCTTTAACATGAGCGAAAGAATATGCATTGCAGCAGCTCAAAAGTAGCAGCCAGTTTCAGCAGCTTCCATCCCACACTCGGCGCTCTCACACAGTGTGCTTATTGATGTGTCTGGGTAGCTGTTTGCTGCTATGAATGTGGGTGAGCTAACAGAAAGTTGATGAGGCAGGTATGGATGTTTAATCTTGTTCTGAGGCTAAGGCAGGCATGTTGATGAAGCTACCGCTGCCTCGGGGCTCCGTCCCCTCTCAGCCTGTTAGCGACAGGTCCTGAGGGGGAATGCTAATATGGGGAGAAGCTTCCTCCTGGAATTTATAATGGGAGTAACAGACAGGGCTTTGCTACCCGAGGGAGCAGCATCCTTCCCTCTGAGTGATGATTCATTAATTCATCCTCTGCTGGTTTATCCTGAAAAACACTAATCCAGCATTCTGTGGATCCATAATGCATTAATGCAAAGAGCATTTTGTTCTAGTAAATCAGATATCTGAAGATGAAATTTGGATGGTTTACATATCAGCTTGCACATGCAAAAAAAACATTCTCACTCTGGCACAGATGATTACATTTCCACAAACCCCACATTTATTATCTCAATCCATCCCCAGAAAGTCAAATGAGCGTGCTTGCTCTTTTCCATCACCTACACATTCACGCCTTCCCACTGCAGCATGTTAATGGTGAATTTCTCCCTAACAGCTGCTCTCCTGAGAGGCTCCAGCCAGCACAGACAGCCTCTTCTGCATCATTAGCCAGCCGTTATAACCTCTCAGCCCCTGCAGTGCAACATAATCAGAAAGATCTGGACTGACAACAAATGTGAATGTGTGAGAATGTTAGTGCAGAGCCGGAGCCAAAGATACTGGCTGTTTGATACTGTTGTTTCAGTGTTTGGAATATTAAATGTCTAAGTGTAAGTGCTGACAGCTCAGCAGAGATCATAAATTAATCCAGCATTATCCATATGATATAAAGCAAAATGATGAGAAATGAGTTACACTACTGGACAGCAGAGCATGCCACAACGTTTCACTGCATAGTATGTTATGATATGATGTGGGGATGTGGGGTGGGGCATGAAAATGTGGTGGCATACAATATGAAATCACTGGACAGGACAAAGCTATGCAGTATGTGACATGATGATACAATAATACATGATACAGTGTAATACTGCATATCCAAGGTAATGCATTTCCAGTAATAACCAAGGCAATACAAGTAGGACACACCCATCACAATGCAATATGGAACACCTCAATATGATATGATGTGATAGGATATGATATAATACAGTACAGAAATCTACAATGCAAAGAAGAATCATACTTTACAACAGGGCATTTTTGGCTCAAGGCACACCATATTTATACCCATGACAAGCAGCCTGTTGAACGTAACAAAAGCATCACAATACTATGGGTGTCAAAACATAATCTTTTAATTTATGCATTGTGATGTTGCTGTAGATAAAGAGGTATCAATGCAGAGACAGTCATTAATTGTTAAATCTTTCCGAGGCTGCTGCTAGACTGAAGTATCCATTTTTTACTGAAGAAGAAACAAACAAGTAAAGCAAGGTGAGACCTCTGAAATGTATTTATCTTGGTTGACAAAAATAAATGTTATCAGCTAATGTTAATAGCCATTTTTTCATTGGTAAGTTGAGTTCAGATTTTTCTGACTGCTTGAATTCTTAGCCTGGTGCAATGGTACAGAAAATCAAGGATACATGCATCTAATATTAGATCGAGTTGAATCATTACCTCAATAAACATAACTGTAATAGAACTGAATCACTAGACCAGGGAAGATGCAGAGTTTTATCTTATGATTTTATTTCTATTCACCAACATCTAATTAAATTTGGCCATCAGTTGTATTCATCTTTAAATATTTATTTCATGGACAGTTCATTAAAAAAGTTTTATCAATTTATTGACACATGCTTAGGTCAAATGTAAAACTATAAACCCCAAAACATTTCCAACATTGTCAAGCAAGTTATTCAAAAAATGTGGAAAACTGCAATATCAGTTAAGCAATCCTTGAAAGATTCCTGGATCCTCATCCACATTTGGATCACCACTAAAATGTAACCTCCTACCCCCTGTGCCATGACCAACATTCCCTGAAAACATCATCTATGGTGAAGTTATTGAGCCACTAGCAAAACTGTAGGTAACTGCCCTATCTCGCAATGTTAACAAATCCTTGAAAAACAATCCTGGGGTGGTGGAGTGGTGAGCAACCATGCACGTCCCATGTACATACTTCTACCGGTCCGGGTTTGAATCTAGCCTGTGACCAGTTTGCAGAACGTCTTCCCCTATTCTCTCACCCCGTTTCACAAGCCTATCCACTGTCTCTCTCCTATCAATAAAGGCACAAAATGCCCCAAAAAAATACCTTTAAAAAAACAAAAAAAAACCCAATCCTGAATCCACATCCGGATTTGGATCACAACCAAAATATTGACTGGTTCTTGAGCCATTTCTGAACTGTTCTGAAATGTCAAATTCTGTTGATAACCTTTTGAGTTCTCCTGTTAACAAACAAACTTGCTAACAAATGCAGACCCAACCATAACCTCCATGGTGGAGGCAACTCTATGAACAAATAACTAGTTAACACAAAAGTAATAGTTCCATGCACTTGCTTCAATTCTGCTCATAGCAAACTACTTGAAGCTGTTTGTTAATTGGAACAATTTGCAGTTGTACACAGATTACTGAAGGAGTAAGTCCAGACCTCATGTCAAAGTTGTCAAATGACTGTAATCATGATTGTAAAAATCCCTAAGGCACAGCAGTTTGCCTTGCCACGCCATTTTAGAACCACGTCAATATGACACAACACATGAAGTTGAATGAATTGTGATTGTGAATGTGTTACTTTTAAGTGGAAACCTCTGGCATTGCAAAACAAAGCCAGCACAAAGTCTAAAACGCTGCAGTTTCTTTAGTGTCCACTCGAGGCTGCTGCAGAAGAAGCTCTCTGTCAAAGTTCTCATTCTTATAGGAATAAACTTACAAGTCCAGAGCAGAGACAGCAGAATGAATACAGAGTTCTTGGCAACATGGCACCAATCAGCACTGGTCTGACCATTTGCCACAGACTTGACCTGTCTACCAATCAGAGTGAACTGGGCCCACGTGGGGGAGAGAACTGTAAATGAGCAGGTCCTCTTACAAAGCTTTTTAGACAGAGAGAGCATGCAGGTGTTTCAGGGGTTCTCAGTATGTGACAACTAGAAGGTTTCTGGACATGAACAATTTTAAATGTACTTAAGCAGTTATCGAAAATGAATATATGAAAGTTAGAAACAAACTGTGGACCTTATAATGATAACATTTTCTGTATAGGAACCAAAATAGAACAGTTTCAAAAGATGGCCTCAGTAGGGGGTGGTGTCTTTAGACTCTGTCTAAAAATCTGTACCGGTAGTTACATCAAAACATGAAATGGTGGAAAATAATAAAACATTTCACATTGCAAAAGGATATAATCAGTGTTAGGGCTATGCATTACAAAACGTTCCATTACAGTGCCCAGATTACTTTATCGGTTAAGTGACTGACGTGACTCAGTTTTTCAAGTCAAGTAATCCATAATTACCATCATCAAGGACGTTATGTTTTTGATGGTATTTGTTTAGATGACGGATAATTTAAAACATTATTAGGAGATTTTGATGAAGGAATGTTGCTCACAGCACAAGGGAGAAGTGAGTACCTTTTGGTGGTGATCCGAATCCGGATTCGTGTGCTGGTTTCGAGGTTGCCTTAGGCCTGCCTCAGCTCTGCAAACAATCCTGCAATCTGCAAGTTTTCCAGATTTGCCTGATAACTCCACAAGTTCTTGACCAATTTTTATGAAACTTTTAGGGATTGTTGGTTTTGCCACAAAGGGAACTGATTTATATTTTAGTGGTGAACAGAATCTGGATGTGGGTTCAGGAGTTTTTTTCAAGGATTTATGGAGATAGGGCAGCAATGCTATGTATGTGCTATGTTTTAATGTTTTTCATTCAAAAACATTTTTACTGTAAAAAAAGACTAACTCAACATTTCTTTGCATTTTGTCACCCTGGATGAAAACAGCTCTGTTTCTGTGACTTTCCTTTGTGTTGTTGCATCAGCACAGTTTTTTGGGCAGGCAGAAGTAAACAGAGAGGGTGTACACTGGGCACACGGAGTTATCTTTATATGAAAACACATTAAAGTAACAACAGAAACTAGACTAATACAAAGAAGAACCCATAGCAATGAAAACCATGAACAACCCGAATAAACCGATAACATCTTGGAGGTTCAGCTGCCAAGTTTTACAACACATCTTCCTTTGTCCTTGTCACTGAACCTCACATTTCTCACTTGAATTGAAAACCATTGAAGAGGGGTTTAGAAGTGTAGTGAGGATCAGTGTTATCCAGTGAAATGAGGCTTTAATAAATTCAATATTTCATATCAGCGAACACTAATGGCAGTGTTATTTTATCATTGTAAGATTTTAGTTTGGTTTGTGGTTTTGGATGACATTTTGATAACACCTTTGGGGGGCATTTTGGTGTGATCTGGACTGCCAACACCCTCTCACAAGTGTTGTTTGTTCCCACAGAGGCCGCCAATGGGAATGTCCCTGCAGGTCAGAGACCGCCGCCCCGAATCCGCAATGTTCAGATCAACAACCAGATCGTCAAACTGAAGTACTGCTACACGTGCAAGATCTTCCGACCACCTCGAGCATCTCACTGCAGCATCTGTGACAACTGTGTCGGTAAGATGCCTCTGATCTCCTGACGTTCAAAAGTAAAGGCGTGAGCAGACAGTTTACAGAAATAGAAAGGTGAGTGTGTGAAAAAAGGTGTGTCGATGGGAGAGATTATTACTAAAGCTTGGATCTACATAACATCTTTGTCTTTTTGTTCAATGTGATAAAATAAAAAAAATCAAAGCTTAAAAGTAAATGTTGGACTCAGAAGAAAGAGAGGTTCAAAAACAACGGAACAAGTCAGACAAAAATCTCACTTGTCTTACTTTTTCTGTTTTATGTTCTTCAGGGGTTTGTGGCGTTTTGGCATCTGTGTCTATGTGTGTGTGTGTTGATGTGTGTGTTTGTGTGATCCGTCAGCCCCACAGAGTAGCAGTGATTTGGCTCCTGGTGATTGAGGAATGCGTCTGAGCAGGGTGCAGACACATAAGTGATATGAGAGGAGACAGTGGGAGCTCAGTGAGGGAATAACGCTCAGTCATTGTGAACACTGCTTCATCTGTGTGCACCTGCTGTAGAAACACCCACACATGTGCACACACACTCGCACAACAGACAATCACACACATACAGAGTCCTGCATGACACAGCAGTACTCATATCTGCACTCATATCTGTTACTGCTTAACTTCACGTCATTTACAGAGGCTAAGGTCCTGCCCAGAATGAAGTAAGCAGAGTAAAGGAATAGATTTGCTTTGTTGATGCCCGAGGCCTCTAAAGTTGGATCATCAGATGTCTGGCATACAAAAAACAGTGGCTTTAGCTCTGTAAGAAACACTATAAAACTTGAACTTAATATCACTTCACATCACATTGGTATTTTTTCAATGATAATAACTCAGTTGGATTCAATGATTTTGGTGCATTTTGTAAAGGAAGGGAGTAATTGTGTTTTGTAATCGGATTGTGGTGTGCATATATTTATATAGTTTGTATCACAGTATTAGATTTTCCCCTCACAACAATGGTGTTATCACAATATTTACAAAAAAAGGAAAAAAATAACATGAGTTATATTAATCCACATCCTTATTTTTTATATTTTTTTTATTTTTGTTGTTTTGGTAATACTTATAAAATATACAGTACATAGGGAGGTTCAGAAACTGTCAGTTACCATAACTGTTTGAAAAAATGTACATTGAAAGATTAATAATATTAACTGTGATTATGTGATGATGATAAAATGTTGATTTACTTTGATTATTACAGTTTTTTTAAAAAGTGATTATATACTGGTGTGTAATATAACAGCCCTAATTAGAGACATTAGTGACCTCATTTTCCAAATGCTTAATAAACAAAAAGGTGATGATACACAGTAAAAATGCCCCTGCTGCAGCTTGTTTGGAATAAGTTTCAGGTATTAACTTCAAAATGAGTGAATATTTGCAAAATAAACCCAATAAAATTTAACAGTTTAAACATGAAAAAGTATCTTGTCTTTGTAGTGTTAAATATGGGTCCAAAGGATGTGCAGATCATTTTCTTTTATTTGACAATTTGCAAAAATAACAATGAAACTTTTATTTAACCAAGTAAACATTAGCAATCAATAATTCCTGTAATTTGAGAAAATGTCAGAAAGCATTGTTTTGTTCCTGAGCTGAGTCTGCAATCCAAAAGTAGCAATTGAGACTAAAGTAGGACTTCTTTTTAGAAACAACATAAAGATTACTTTGTAATAAGAGCAGTTTTCTGAGGCTGTACTTTGTTGAACTTTGTGATACTTGATTGTCAGCATTTTTACATGCTGGAAATGAAAACAGTGCTGTTGAGCAGGTTCATAGTAAATGCCTCTGTTTATGTTTAACATGCTAACTTCTCCAAGATAACACTGAACATCATGAGGTTATACAGTTTACATTCATAGTAGTTTAAAGAAATGTACCATGTAATGGATTTACTCCTTAATTGTTTTCTAAATGTATTTATTTTGTTCGTAGGGAGTAAGGATGTGGTTGTTCATATGAAACAGACTCATATATCATTAGACAAACAGAAGACTTGCAGATATGGCACTGCTGTTAACAGAGCTCAGCAGTGTGGTTGTGTATTACAACATTATTCTTCTCTATGTCAGATTTGATTATAACCATAATAATCGAATCTAACACCCCAAACTATGTAAGTGTGAAACAAGAATGTTCATCCCTGTTGAAAAATCTGCTTCTCAGCAGCCCAGATCCACAGACTGCTTCACTCCCTGCATCTCTGCCCCTTTATTTACAGTCAAATGTGGTGAAACGTTATCTGTTTTGGGCAGTGTCATGTCTCCTGTTGTCTGTCTGACCCTGGCCTGCTTTTCACCTGGATCCTCTCCAAAGAACAGAAACTGAGAAAATAGGAAGTGTTCCCTATATTTAGACTGAAGCTGCTACACAAAGCTGTTTTCTCCTCAAAGTCAGCAGCTGAGACTTTTATTTTTAACTCCTGTTTGATTTCCAAAAGTGTCTTGTTTCCATGGAAGTTTATTTGGAGCCTTGGGTGAACTTTAAATTTATCAAATTAACTTTTCTTTTTTTTTCCAGACCGTTTTGATCACCACTGTCCATGGGTGGGGAACTGTGTGGGCAAGAGGAACTACCGATACTTCTACCTTTTTACTATGTCCCTCTCCCTGCTCACCATCTACATCTTCACCTTCAACATCGTGCACGTCGTCATGCGTAAGTATACTTAAAGTCTGACGTGAAGGAACAGACTGGTGCATCGTGTAGAAGAATGAGCGAGGACTTTAAAGAATGTGGAAAATCAGGAAGGACAAACTGGGTTACAAACCTACTGGTGTGAATACAAACACACACGCGTGCTTGAACTACGACCTTGTGTAGACCAGACTTTTCCTGGAGCGTGACATGATATGAAAATACAAACTGACAGCTTGACATGGTTCCTCTTTTATCCTTGTCCACTCGATTCCTTGTTCAGCCAAACTCAGAGACTGAGCAGGCAGAGAGGAGAAGAAACTGGAGGGTTTCTAGTCAGGATAATTAGCCCTAAGGCTTGCTATTTTAATACTACAGTAATATGGAAGAATTATCTTTTTATTTGAATGAAAATGAATAATGAAGCAGATGGATTTCTTGTAAGTGTTTCATTTTTGACTCTTCTCTGTCCTTGTCTGTTCACAGGTTCAGTGGATAATGGCTTTCTCAACACTTTGAAGGAAACACCTGGGACATATCCTTTTAAGCTCTGGCCCAAATGTATATCACAAAACAGCAAAGAAAATAAAATGTCAAGAAAAAGTAGATAGATAGATGGATCAATGATTGATTGATTTGGTAATGAAAGCCTAGGACCATAAAAAGTGTGGTTCAGTAAGAGGAAGACAGCATAAAGAACAGACAAGTTTCAAATTTGGAAACACAACCAAAGGTCAGAATGAAACACAAACATGGATCTTTGCACGTCACATTTCTTTAAAGGCCGAGCAGTGCTGAATGCCTGATCTCACGATCACCCCCCGAGAGCGTCTGTTTATTGCTGGTGCTGTTCATGTTCCCCCTCCCCACCCCTGCACTCCTGCCCTGTGCGGTCTTGTATAATATGACAGACAGATGATGTCTTTTCCCTGAGCCTCTCCCCAAACACTGTTTTCTTTAAATGGCAGTCTGGCTCCCAGGCACAGTATGCCCATCAAGCTTTGGATTTATCCTCATGATGTAGACGCGTCCTTATTAAGCCTTCAGAAAACAAGAGCTTAAGTGTAAGAGATAATTCATGCAAGGTTTTCTGCGCTAAAACAAGATGCAGGCATTAGCATGAACAGTAATTGGGTTAAAGCGTCAGCACTAAAAAGATAGAGAAGCAGAGCTGGCTACACTCGGTTGTTTGGCCTCATGATACAAAATTGAAATGTTCAAATCCAGAAGAACCAGGAGAGTGTTTTATGGAGGTAAATATTTCTTGTCGGGGCCCTATAGGTCCCAGCTCAATAACATGGAGCACCAGAGAGACATGGTCTTTCAGTTCTCTGCAATATTTTCCCACCATGTCCAATATTTAATTACTGGCTTCCTTAAGCTCACCTAGAGCACAGTTCTGTATGCCTAACTTGAATTTGTGGTCAAGACTTGAGACATCTCTCCACAGAGGCATTTTACCAGTCAGTCCTTTTCCTTTTATTCTTAGTGTAGGGAATATAGAATAAGTAAACATAAAAAACTGCACTGCATTCAAGAGCTGAACCTGGATTTACTGCTATGACAGAACTGGTCTTGAAATCTGTTTAAGTTAATTTTAGTGTCATACATAACAAGCAGACATTGCCAAAGATAAAGTTAAGTAAAACATCACTCCAGTCTCAAATCTGAAAGCCTGTGTTCTGTTACAGTGATAGACACAACACCCAAAGAAAGACAAATTATTTTGTCAGCTCAATATCTCACTGTGCTGTAATTTCACAAGGTGACTCTTAACTCCAATTCAAGGGCAATTAAAAGTTGTATCTTTTTTATTAATGCAAAGAAAAATCGTGCATACTAATGTTTATGCTTGCTTGTCACAAACAACTTTGTCTTGGTTTTTAACTTTGTTGACATTTGTAGACATCTATTGAGACACCAAAGGAACCGCTTTAGCACATCAGTTTCAAACTTTGTAAAGCTGACACAGTGGAGAAAACATAGTCATGGAACTATGATTAGTCATATTTGCTAATTATAGATTATGAAGTTAGTAAGTATCCTAGCAAGGCCCCCCAGGCAAAACAAAGCAAAACAACTGAAATTGAAAAGTCTGACCTGAAGAAACATGTAACTTGCTTCAATGCCAATCAAGAAAATATGTTCATCCCCACAAAGCATCCTGGTTGCCAGCTCTGTGTAACTTCAGTACTGGACCACAGTTTTAGCCGTGTGTACAGCTGTTCTGTTCTTCACACATCCTCTTGCTAAAAAGAAGCCAGTTTTCTCATCTCAGTACGGTATGATAAAATGCTTGAAGTAAAGAGATGGTAGAGGACAAGACAGATTAGGCTACTAATAAATAGTCAGTAGCCACAGGGTGCATTTTGTTCAGGCTCTTGGCTGAACAGTTGGCCAAAACACTTGGCTGCATGTCTGATGTTAAGCCACTTATGATGCCAGTAAAGACATTGCTTGTTTGGGGTTGTGACTTATTTTTGTCTGTGTTTAAATCATAGGTGTTTCATATGCAGTTAGCAAACTATTGGTCTTAGACCAGGGATGTCCAAACCATGGCTTTGGGGGCCAAATGCAGTCAGAGGTTTATTTTCATTCAGCCCTCAGCAAACTCCAAGAGGTACAAAAACACAAAGCTTTTTAATCAACTAAGAGCACAAATCTTTGCCAAAGTACTTTCAACAATGTTGGGTAAGTTATTATTGGAAATTTGAAAAACTGCCCCGCTGTGTAATATGAACAAATATTTTACGAAATATTCCTTCTGGATTTGGATCACAACCTAAAAAACTCTCATCACTATTGCCTTGTGCCATGACTGACATCCTCTGAAAATTTCACCACGATCCATTGAGAACTTTTTGAGTTATCATACTTGCAGACAGATAGACAAACAAGCAGACAGACAAGCAGTAAAGAAAACAGAAACTCCTTGCTGGAGGAACACATGAATTATGACAACAATGAATTGTGATATCTCCTATCATATCAAGGCTGAAAAAGTCCTGTATATTGTGTCAATAATTTTTAATCATGAAGCCCAAACATTTCTCTGAAGTTTTGCAGCTTTGTGCATTTTGTTCTTGTTTTGTCTCTGGACGTGGAGATGAGCCTCCTGTGTTACCTGTTGCATCATTGTCATCATGAGCAGGGCTGATCATGTTGAAGCAAAGACTGTCCAA
Organism: Scarus forsteni; assembly: GCA_036419115.1. Classification (NCBI taxonomy): domain Eukaryota; kingdom Metazoa; phylum Chordata; class Actinopteri; order Labriformes; family Labridae; genus Scarus; species Scarus forsteni. The sequence continues at coordinate 15,000,781 of JAZDUH010000383.1, forward strand.
GGCCCACCTGAAATCTAACTGACTTTCTCCAAATCCTTAATTTTGAAACACTAAAGGTGTGCGCCCGTCATCCATGTACTTTTCTATATGTGGCCCTTAAGAAGAAAAACTTTGGACGCTGCTATTTTAGTCACTCGATGTATTTGTGTTAAATTTGATAATATTGCTGCATCATAGAATAGTGTAGTGATACTTGAAAACCATTGGTTTGTGCTAAAAAGTTTGCCTAAGTGCACTTAATCCAAATTTTCTCTGATGCTTTGACAAGGCTGCTCATCTAACTTAATTTTACTCTTGCTGACCATTTTTCCAGATAAGCATGTTAAAAAACTGTTGACATTTCCTTAACTTATACCCACTGTGCTGGAAGTCTTGGTGTGCTTCTTCACCCTGTGGTCTGTGGTCGGTCTGACTGGCTTCCACACATACCTGATTTCCCTCAACCAGACCACCAATGAAGATGTAAGTATTTTTTCAGTTTTTAAAGGGATAGTTTTTTTTTTTTTTTTTAAGTGGGGTTGTGTGAAGTACAGGGCATGAGCCTGAACATGCTCCACAGTGTCACAGTTCACTTATTTCTCTGTTCAGAAAAACTTGGGACTGACGCTAATGCTATACATTGCTGTACATGGTTTTAAACTCTCCACGCTGTCTTTGTGAGAAGAAACATGATGGTGTGACCACTGTGAATGCTTTTTTAAAGGGGGGGAAAGGGTAGGGGGGTAAGGGTAGAGAAGGATGAGACAACGGAGTGTGGCTGTGAAGCAGGGCTCGAGGAGGCTGAACTGAACAGAGAAAGAGAAGCACAGTAAGTCATTTGACAGAGCTGCATTCACACCGAACACAACTCTGTGATCATAATCGCGTCGCCCACTGAAGTTGTGTTGCATGTCAATAAATATCTTATTTTGGTCACTGTCGCCCATTGCCATGGCTCAATGACGTCATGTCCGCTAAAGTTTCATCGCGATTCATATCATATATCATATAATAGGATGTATAATCTGACATTATTCCAACTGTATCCTTTCACTCACTCACCTACCAACCACAAAACACTGCAGCTGATGGTCCTGCTGCAGCATCGTGTGCAAGTGCTCTGCAGTGCGTCTAAGTCAGGGCTGGGCAACTTTGATAATCAAGAGGGCCTCATGAATTATTGTCCAGTACCTGAGGGCCACATTGTTATATACTGCTGGGCCCTTTCAATGAGGAAAAAAATATAAATAAAAAAAAATAACAAACAAAGCTCCAAAAAATGTGTGAACATGTTTTTTTTTTAATTCAAACACAACTAATGTGCATGACCCATTACTAGTCAATTTAAGCTTCTTTTCAATGCAATAAATGAATGAATTGTTTCAACCAGTTTTGAGCATAAATATATTACCTTTACCATTGTTTATAAATGTTTTTTTACTGATACTATATATTAAATTGTAGTGCCTCTTAAAAGACATTTGGAGATAAAATCATAGTAAAAGTCCTTTCATGACTTGCAAAATCTAATTTGAGCATTATGTTGTGCTTATTAATGATAATTCAGATTTAGAAGATGTTATGTCTTCTTTGTATTTCCAATTTGTTTTTTGTTGTGAAATTGATTGGTGGGCCACATTCAGTGAGGTGAAGGGATGCATTTGGCCTCCAGGCCGCCAGTTGCCCACCCCTGGTCTAGACGGAACTAAAGTACTCACTGACTAATGTTTTCCCACACTGACATAGATTGCTACTCTGTAGTTCGCAGTAGAAACAGTCTGTCACGAGTACAGTCACACGTGCACACACCACTGATTGGCTGTTGACTCAGCAACACACGGCATCGCCTGAAAAGATTAACTTTTTCAATTTTGGCAACATGCAACAAACAAAGTGGTTGCCTTGAATGTGGCCAGTGCGTTTCCAGAGTTAACCCTGCCCCATCGCGGCTGTACATTGACTTTGCATGGAGAGTGATCACCAAGGATGCTCAAGTCCTGTTCAGTGTGTAGGCACCTTAAAGACCAACACCATAAAACGCAAGCTCAAAGCTCTCACAACTCATGAAGCAGGAATAATCTGGCGCTGTGACAAGTCTTCAGGAGGCTTATGTAGGAGAGATTGATGAGGGGATGAGGGCCAGGTGAAGAGCAGCAGAGACGTGCTGCAGCCAGGAGACCTAACTTGACCTAAATTTGTCCCCGTGTGTCTTTGTGTATTTGAAGTTAAAGATTCAGAGACCAAATACTTTTTTAAAAACTGTAGGTACAAAACATGTCAATGAAAATTAACAAGCCAACAACAAAAAGAAAATTAAATGCTGCCAATCATACATCAACAGGAAAAATGTAACTGATGCCCACCCCTTCATAATGTCACCCACAAAGGCAGTCTGCTGTGTGGATACGTTCAGACAGCACTATCATCATTTAAGGTGCACATTACAAGCCTAACATTCTATTATGATAACAGTTTATTTCCCAGTGATGATTTAACCAGAGATAGTTTAGTGTAATTACCAATGTTTTAAGGAATAATTATGAAGGTGTTCTACAAATGTTGTAAAGATAAGCAGATAACGAGGACAGTAATTATTGACTTAACAGGACATGCTGTTAGAAGTAGAGTTTGGGCAGCTTGGACTAATGTGTGTGGAAAGTCAAACATACATCAGAGATGTGTAAACATTACAATTTCTAAAACCACAGAGCTGTTTCCTTGACAACGGCACCACCTCACTCAGCTGAAGGACAGAGGGCTGCTAAACTGCAGCTTGTTAAACAATGCTGTTATTCTGTAAACTGTAGTAAAACAAACTGAGTGTGGTGAGCTCCAACAAAAAGAAAACAGACTGAGAGAAAATAAAATCTATTTTTATCTGAAGCTAAAACTGAGGATCTATTGTTACTCCCATATTTTAAGTTTAGGTATTTATTGAGCAACATGGACGGACTTACCAATCCTTATTTCCTGTTTATCAAATTCATAGGTCCCTCACCCTGCAAGCTCAGTTTTCTTTGCTTTAGATGTTGCTTAACATGGCTCAGGATATATAGCACCTTAAACTAAACTCTCTGTTCACAAAGATATGCACTATCCCACTTTTAAAAAATCCTCTTAAAACGCTGTTTTTTTTAACTTATGTAATAGCAATACAGCCTTCACCTACATGTGTGTTTTCTGACTGTGAAGCCTGGAACACCTACTTCCCATCAGGCATCACTTTAGCAGCCAGTTCACGCAGAGATCTTCATCACAGCCTCCTCCAACCTTCCTGACCCCTCAGATCCGAATGTTTCCAAATAGGAGGGAAAAATAGAGCTGTGTTCAATCTTCTACAGTGACAAAATTTTCTTTCAGTACTCAACTTTAATCAAATCCGTGCTTAATAGAGATTCAGACATAATGTAGGCAGTCAATCATTCCAGGACATGGGGTCTTTAAATGCAAATCATGTAAATCCTACAGCCATAGGGGCTCTGAGCTCAAGCATGATAAAAGAAGACATGTTCTGCTGCATGTCAGTGCTGCCCATGTCCACGGCTAACTTTTCTGTTTATGGTACTCTGTTGAATAGTCACTACACTTCTTTAAGCCAAGCACACGCTGTGGAAATTCAGGCTGCAAAGTTCAATTACATCAGTGTAGTTAAACTAAAGCTCAAATTGTGTGACTGAATAACATACAACAAATAACTAATACACATGACCCACATTCTCACACTGTATGCTCTGATGGTCATGTCTGACCCGAGTGCTTCTGTTATTAAATTTATCAATGTTTACTTTGTCCAATTACACACAATACGAGCAGCATTTATTGTTAACATGTACCAGTAAACTTTTTTTGAGCACATATGTAAATGAAGGTGCCATTTTCTCTTTGGGAAAAATGTAATGAACAAATATTCAGTTCAGAAAAAATTTATAGGATGACAGCAGGAATCACATTACGAAGAGCAAATCAAACTCACTTTTTTCTTAGTCATGGACGCACTGCTTTCTAATGTCCATAGAAAATAATTAATAAAAATCATCTTCCTCAAGTAAACAGTGAAAACAGGACCGCAGACCTGAACATCAAATGAGGATTAAGCTAATGCACTACATTAAAGTAATTGTATAATATGGGATTAGTCATTTTGAAACAAAATTGCATTTCGTTGCAATAATTCAACCTAATGTTTCTTAAATATGTCTTTTATTTAATCCAGCACAGACAACCTAAGACAAAAAATGTCCTTAGAAGGAAACACTGCTCTATACAACAGAAACACAAATCCCACAAATTGACGAGGAAATGCTTTGAATGCTTAAATCTGCAGTTTCTTAGGCACCTTTCTGCTCCTTGACAAAGCCAAATGATCTAAAAATAAACCTGAGCTATTCTAAATAAAAGCAGTGAAGTAAGAACAAAACAAAGGATTTGGTTTCTGACTGGAAGTGTCAGCTGCTTGAAAAGAAGCTTTCAGGCTTCGTGAAGGAAACAAGAACTGGTGGCTTTGTTTAGTCAGATACATTGAGGCTGATGTAAAGCAGGTAAGAAGAGATGATAGAGTAGATTACATAGTGTGTTAGTGTACAGGAGTGTTAACTGTGTGTATACCTTATTGGCTTTGTTGGCAGAGCTCTGACTGCAGAGGCTGGAACGAAGAGCAGTGAGCAGCAGGGATGGTGCATGTTGTTGGAGGATGGAGAAGGCTGAAAGCAAGAGAGTGCACTCATACTTTGTTGTAATGATTAATTTATTATTACCCCTTTTCCCTTCCTGTGGGATGTCTGCCCTCATTTTTTTAATCTTTTGAAGCAATGCACCATGCACCTACAGCGATGTGATGTTGCTCCTGGGTTTGAAACAAATTGCTGTCAGCCGTGCCGTTTCAATAACTGTGATTGGCCTAATAATAGATGCATTGATATCTGCAGGGGCTGGGCTCACTGCCAGAAAATATCGCTGTGGCAGAGGGGCGGGGGAGGGAGAGGAGATAGAGATAAAGATGGCGGAAGAAGGGCAAACAGGAGAAGGCACCTTGACTGTTGTAGCTGCTCAGGTCTCCCATAGGATGATATGCCTTGTGAACAGTGTGAGCAGCACACACACTCAGAGTAGATGGATTGTCCATGTAGGCGCATACAGCAGTGAAATACCTCGCAGGCAGACTGTTGACCTACATCCACTGTGACTATAAAAAGAGCACCCTCCTTTGTCTTGCTGGAGGGTCACTCAGTGCAAACTCTGCCATCAAACTTTTGTTTAAGGTCAGTTGTATATGCATTCAAACTTATGTGCAAACTTTCTCTTTTCTGAAGTAGAAACAAGACTCTTTTTTTCAGGGTTAGTTCAGGATTTTCTAAGTGGGGTTGTATGAGGTACACAGCATTAGCCTGAACAAACACACTGACAGACAGCAGCTCTCACGTATGCCATAATCTTCGACATAAAGGCTAAGGCTTTACATTGCTTCCAGTGCTGCCACAGAATCTTTCATTTTAAGACCTCTGGGTGAGAACAGGCCACAAAAACAGCACTGCTGATTGCATACTATAAACAGATTATTAACAATTTCCTCCTTTTCTACTTGAAGCCCCTTTGTTTTGGCACTAATTTGCTACTCAGCAAAGTCTTTGTGCCTTTTTTCCACTAGCAGTTTGCATGTTTCTGCCAAACAAGACAGGAACCTGGACATCAGGGAGCCTTACCAACCTTAATTCAGCAGTTGTGTATGTTAACAGTGGTTAAATATGTCACAGAAAAGAGATAAACTGTCTAGTTATACTTGCTGCATGTGCTTATTAGTTACAGCTCAATAATGCCATCCCTGTGGAGAAAATCTTCATGTTTGTGCAGAATGCTTTCATTCTACATGTGTCCAGTGTTGTTTATTCAATGAATCAAGTCACTTGTCAGGGAAGATTTTGTTGTTCTTCCCAAACTTTCTATATCAGCTTATTTAGAAGTTTTTTTTAGGTTAAATTGCAGTAGGGAGATTTGGCTAAAATGTAGCATGCACACACACCTGTTATGAAAGCCATAGTGTCTCGAATCTAAGGTGGCAGATGCATCAGCCATTTGCATTCAATGTGAAATCAACATAAGTCAGACTCTGATTACATACTGACTGACACTGATTCTGGCAGAAATCAGTCCTGGGAATGTTTTTGTGAGAATAAACAGAAGTATATGTCTGTTAATTTTGATACTTTTGCAAGATTCCTTTAGGTTTCTTTTAAAGTATTGGATAAAATAGTTTTGATTTTAGGACCATAAATATCTCAAAAAGTGTTACTTTCACTTCTACAAGTTCCTAAATTTTGGTAGCACTTTCAAGTACACATAATACATCATACCAGGACAAAGCAAATAAAGCAAAGAAAGCCATTAGTTACCAAGACAAAGTGAATTTCCAGCAAAGAGATGTGTTACAGTTCAGAAGAGAGTTGGACCACTAAAGCAGGAGACTGAACACCAAAAATCCAAACTAAAGTTCTTTTAATACGACAAAAGCAAAATCACAGCCAAAGTAAAAATGCAGCAGCAGGCTGGCTGGTAGGCTGAACTGGGAAGCTGGAAGCAAGGCAGGAAAAACATCCTGTAAAAAAACAGAAACAAAAAGGTTCGTTAGAAAACTTGAGATCAAAAACAGAACTCCAAACCAAGAAAATCCAAGGCAAAATTCACAAGTTTTCTCAAGAAAAAGCACTACAGACGAGACGGAATTATCTGGCAGAGTGGTGGAGTCCAGACCAGAGTTTTTTAGTGAGGAGTGATTGCTGTGGATTGAAGACAGGTGTGCTTCAGCTGCAGCCTCAGAGAGAAAGGAGTGAAAACCAGCTAGCCACGCCTCCTGCCACAGACATTGAGAGGAAGTGAAAAGGAAGGGGGGAAAGAAGGAGGAAACACCACAAGGAAAAAATACAACCAAAAAAAACAAACCATAACAGAGATGGTTTACAAAGAACAACTGATCTAAATAAATAAAAGTGTAATTATGAGTTTGGTATCTTTTAAATGTAGCCTACATATTAATGAGTCGAAAAGTCAGAGCTTCTTACTTTAGCTACAGCTCATTCCTTAGTTAACCATAACTTAGCTGTAACATGGTCATAACCAATCTGTAGCCATATTTCAGATGAAATGTAGCTGTACCTCCATTATAATTCACATGTAACTTGGCTGCCACTAATGCTTCATAATGTCATTACACTTAGTAGTAATTATGCTGTAACACAGTCATAACCTAAACTCCACAACTACGTAGTCATTTTCAAGCTAGAAGATAACTGTAGCTCGGCATTCAATCAATGTAATTTCCTGAGACAATTGTTTTTTTAACTGGTGTATGGTAACATGAAACCAAGGAGCTGTTTTTAGTGGGTCTATATATGTTCTTTGTAAAGATTGTGGCAAAAGTTTGCAATTCCCTATAAAGCTGTGACAGCAGGTGTTTGTTTAACTGGAGGTTTCTGGCACTTAGTGTCCTTTTTGGAACTGTCTGTACCTTGATAACCTTGGGATCCCTGGAAAATGACCAAAGCACATGTAATCAAAAAGCAAATTAAGTAAAATACCAAAATGTGCTCTTCAGACATGTTAGTACTACCCTGTTTTGTCCATATTTGACTCTATTTTTGGTCCATGTTAAAAATAAATTGTCAGTTATCAGCTCGGGGCTGGGATTTCTAATCAAGGAAGAGGTGATGGTTCCTGAGGGACAGATTACATGTTTATGTAACAGCTGATGCTTTTGGGGGTAAATGTGGCTCTGCTGAGGTTCTGATAGACTGTCTTGTACTCCACACGTCTCACAGTATAAAAGGCTTCTGTTCATTGGAAATGGTGGAATATTTTGCATGAGTCTTGAGATTTTGTAATGAATTATTAAAGTGGTTCTGGTCACACTTCTCATTTTCACCCAGCGGTGCAGATTTCCGATTAAACCAGGAATCATTATATTTCTGACGACATCTTTTTAGTATTTCAAAGCAGAGCCTGTGGGAATACAGTCTGAAAAGGGAAGTGTGCTTTTGAATAAGGTATAAGTAGAGTGGGAATGTTTAAAACTGCATAGAGCAAGATCATGAGACGTTAAGGAAGAATTTGGTTTTGGTGCCATGCTTAGTCTTTTGTATATTTTCTCTTTCTTAGATTAAAGGTTCCTGGTCGGGGAAAAACCGAGTACAAAACCCCTACAGCCACAAGAATATCTTCAAGAACTGCTGCGAGGTTCTCTGTGGGCCGACATACCCCAGGTAAGTCTGTCTGATTAAAGATTGGTCGATTCATTTTGTATAAAACACCTGTCCTGAATCAGACTCCGACATCTTTGTTGTTTAATTCATCTCCATGTTCGGGTTTATGTCTTTGCTGTTATCAGTGAGTTTTCCATCAGAGCCTGTGATAGATTAGACCAGAGGATTTATCGCTCTCCTGGGCGTCTTTCTGGTGAATAACGATCAGGATGCAGCTAGTGACTGATGGTCTTGTCCCTCTCTGCAGCGTCTTGGACAGAAGAGGACTGATGCAGGACGATTCGCCCATTCCCGCAACGCCTGCTGAACCAGCCTCCTCCGACTGCTCCAGCAGCATCAACCCTACACCGCAAACTACAGTGAGAGCACACACATACACATACACCGTACCCACTCGTCAGGCACTTCCAGTAAAGTGGAAGGATGCTAGCAAAAACACAAAGACGTGAAATGAGAAGACATAAAACAGAGGCTAAACTGATTAGAGTGAGTGCAGGAGAGCAGAGAGGACTGTTTTTAAATCAGAATTACAAATTGTTTCCATGATGCCATTTGGAAGACATTTTACTGCTTTCACATAATAGCTGTCATTTTTCACCTGCTACTTTATCTGTAGCTGATGCAGTTCTATCTACATCCTGCTAATGGCAATAAGAGAGATATGCAGCTTTGGTTACAAGTAAACAGTGTTCAGTAGAATCAATTACGCCAACATGATATTTTTACACTTAATTTTAAATAAAAATACTTGATTTATTTGAACTGTAGAAATTTAGAGCCTGTGGCACTCATTTATCAAATGTGCATTACCAAAAATTAGTTACACATTTTTTTCCATGCACAGATAAGCTCTTATCAAGCTGAACCGATTAAAATGTGGGCGCAGGAAGCAATTATATCCTGCATCAGATCTGAGCTTGTGTTCAAGGTTACATTCAGTGAAGTCTCAGTGCAAAAAAATAAATCTGTCTGTGTAGAAAACAATGTTCAAGTTGCACTCAGAGTTTTGTCCAAGGATGACAAGTTCACAGATGTAAACCTTTATAGTGATTTTTAGGTACATTCTTCACCTCTTATAAATAAACTTTTTTAATGAAGCTGAGTATGAAAGCTCTCAGCTGATTTCTTCATTCATTGTTTTCTCTATCAATTTATTTTAAGAATTAGAGAGACTTCTCTTAGTAATTATAAACATTCCTGTCACAATGATTAAATATCGACAGCAAATATAAAAAGCTGTGCAGAAAAACTTAAATCAGCAGTAACATGACAGAAGACTTTAAAGGAGACATATCATGCTGATGCATGATTTAATACTTACATATAATATAATAAATTTGAAAACAAGACCTTACACCCCCTTAATTTTCAAAAAATGAGATATTGTATTTTTTCTGATATCCTAGAACGAGATTTGATGCCTCTGAAAATAGGTCATTGTGAGATGTCCGCGAGATTTAAATCGTCGTGATGACACGAGGTACCTTTCTTTTTGTTGGAGTAATCTGATAAAACACTTCCTCCTCTGTGATGTCCATTAGCCACAAAACCGTCACAGAGGAACACATTCGTCCAGCAGCAGTATATAGATCCCTAGCTCACACTCACTCATTACCAGCTCTGGCCTGTAGGGGGACTCAATACACGGTTGCTGCTTTGAGCCTGCCGGAAAATACAGTAGAAGAAGAAGGACAGGCTGGCTCTACCCCCGATAGAACTGACCAATCAGAGCACAAAGGGCTGTGACGTTGCAAGGTAGCTGTAGGTCATCCTGAGATCCTCGTGTCTCAACGAGAGCTTGATAATGGCCTAAAATGAGGATTTTGAGAACGCTATTGTGGGGCAATGAAGGAACTAAATGACTTGTACTGAGGGCAGAAATGCTTTACAGGCATCCTAGTCTGGCATCGTGAAAAGGAGAAACAGGCATGATATGTCTCCTTTAATAAAATCAAAATTCCTGAGTTATGCTCAACTCACAGTCCAAAACTCCCATCAAAGAGTTAGTTCTATTCACAGTTTATGGTGTATTTATGTTAAATTATACCAACATTTTCTTTAAATGCACCTTTGTAACTTTATTTGGAGGCAAAACTTAGATAAAATAGCTGCAGCCTGATCTGTGCTGTGAGGAGACGAGGGACGAGCGAGTGGATCCTTTTTTGTCTTGAGGGCCAGACAAAGACAGAATGATCTGGTGATTGCTCAAAAATATCTCAATAGCTCCATAATTTCTAATGTTCCCTCTTCATAATGACCTAGTTTACAATAAATCTTACTCTTAAGCCTGGCACACTCATAGATTTTCTTAAAATCTTGACTGGAGGGTCTCTTTGAAGAGACCCAATGCAAGAAGGCCGATAATGGCAGATTTATCAGATTTGTTCTTGCAGTATGTGATGTGCCTCAATGAGATAATTCGGCCTCACAATAGCCAGGGCCTCTACTCTTGTAGCTTGTAATCCCACATGATCAAACGCAACTGAAATGTATACAAACATGGTGAACATCATCAGGGGGAAGTTCACCTACATAAATGCAGTTAGTGGTTTGTTTCCTAGGACTTTCATATTTTTCTGTCAGTCTCTTTTGTATAATACAGCTGGTCATGTTTTGCCACACATCAGTTCATCCTCCTTTTCTGTCATTCCTCTAAAACTTTCTGCTTTGCTTTTACTCTAGTTGTCATGGCTATGTTTGTGTCCTGCTTCAGCCAGCTTGTCTCCTAATTGACTTTGTTTATTTACATGTGACCAAACACAGAGGATGTGTTAGGCTGTCTTCTGCACTCCACACACATCAGGATTCCTAATCATAAATACAGAACGCGTTAAATTTTTACAATTACAAGTCATGGCGGCTCAAGTCCTCTTCTGAAATGATTAAATGACTCCTAACTCACCGCACATCCAAGAATAATGGATAAAGATAACATTTTGCACCAGCAGATAATCAGCCCTTTGCTGACTTTGGTGTGAAGCAGGGATCTGAGCTGACACTTTGGCCAATTATCTTGTGTTATGTGCCTGTTGTGTGTTGTGTGCATAAGAAAAAGAGCAGGTCTGGACCATCCTCTTGTTTTTTAATCAACTGTGTCACAATTTTATATTAAGTTTGTTAATAGTTAATCAAGGTGCTGTACACGCCGCCTTTGTACTTAATAAATTGATGCATCCATTTCTATCTGCATCTTTTCAGCATGCTGTCCTTTGCCTACAGAAAACCACGGCTCCTCTCATCCCAAACGAGCACACACCTGACGATGCCAAACCCAGCATTGCTGACTCAGCAGATAAAAGCCCCTCCTCCAAAGACGAGCCTTCCCCAGCTGAGAGGATCCCACCCCTGGCTTCCCCTGAGACCGACGCCGAAACCTCCATCGCTAAGGACAAGAGCCATTAGCTGCATTAAGGGGTGGGGGTGGCCTGTAGCCCCTCCCCCCAGCATCCTGAAACATTGCTTATCAATGAGTGATCACTGCACGGGGGGACTGCCCTACATTCCATCAGGAGAGCTGAGCTTCTGCAGCTGCTCCTCCTTCTCCATCCTGTCCTCCAGACGCTGCAGAGCTGTTTGACTGACACTTGCTCCTGCAGTAGGGGGGAGGGACTTCAAGGAAAGTCAGCAGCCTCCTCTGCCTCCTGAACACTGCATGGAAAACACTCACAGAGGAAAAACTGCAGAGTAAAGAAACTCTTCAAGCATCCTGAGAGCTCACCTGTGGGCTGCTCTAACTGTTTTTGTCCTTTATTTAAAAATGCATAAAGACATTTATTGTAAAAGGCCAGTTCAGTATACTCATGCAAGCGTCTGGCAAAGACAGTATAACTCATGGACATGTATAAACTCCAAACCTACTGTCAGTCTTCTGTTGTGTGCCCATTACATGCCCTATGCAAACCTTGTGGAGACTGGACCAGCAGCTTTGTAGAGAGAGAGGTTAAAGCTGTGGGTGGACGAGTACACATGATGTCCAGGCAGGAGGAGGACATGCAAATCCTCAGCTGACCGATCCTTCCAGTGAAGTCCAAACCTACCTTGAATTCCGATACTGCTGCGTTCTGAACTGTTGTTATGTACGTGTATCTTTCTTTATCTCAGAATGAACTGATCCAGACCTGTCCTTCCATTTTTATAGATTCAAGGATGTAGTGAGACGTCTGTGCTCTAAAGTCATGAAACAGCATCATAGCTCTTCCAGAGCTGTGGTGTGAGTGTGAGAAGGCCTGACTCCTGATGATAGTAGACACTAATCTGAACAGTGCCTTATCAAATGTAACTGGGGTAGACTTTATCCTGATTTATACTTCTGTTTTAAACCTACGCTGTACCTTCGCTGTGGTGTCCCACACCCTCTTGGGTTTTTCTGTCCATGATATTCTGCATACTCACACACTCCCTGCTTGTTTGAGTACAAGACACCATGGCTACAGAAACAAAGCATATAATTATGGAGTAAAAAGCCGATAAATGATTAGCACCAGTTGACTACAGTGCAGTTCCTGCAAAGAGGAAAAGAGAGGAGAGAAATGTACTGCTGCTGATTAAGTTGAAGCGCGGGGAATATTTAACACTCATTTGCCCACTGAAGAAGAAACAAATGAGGAAACACACTACAGCTTTACAGTATTGACAAGTAAATCTAAAGTGTTGGATTGACTTTTTAAGCCATTTAGTAACTTATAAGTTCCTGAGATGTGGACAGGGACTGGCAGTCACCTGCAGTCCAATCAAAGGGGTTTGTGGTCTGTGTCGGTTGGTGTGCAGTTGTATTTGGGGCTACGTCAGGCTACAAGTGTAGCCCTCTGTGCTGGTTTTCATGCTACGTGGACCTAGGGCATAGGTAAAGTGGTAGCTTCAATACATAAGTATAAATCAGCCTTAATAGACAAGCCCTATAAATCCGTTTGAATTGCTGATACAGTATTAAAGAAGAGAGGCTAATGCTAAGTTCAGTAGTTCCCAACCTGTGGATGTGGAACCCTGTAAGAGGCTATGGCTAATCTTAGGGGGCATGAGATGTTTAAAGTTCGTTTCTTTAGAAAAAGCTTATGTGCTTTGTTAAAAGGTATCTTGGCTGGCTTTTGGAGACATTTACTGTGTTTACATGAACTCCAGAATTCTGGTTGTGGTCAGGTTATTCAAGTTTCCTGTTTTTGTGTTTCAGCATGTAATCATCATACTCCATTTTAGACACAGGTTATGGTTTCCCTAGCGACCTGGTAAACTGAGGTACAAAAGGGAGACTTAACTGAACTTAGTTGTTTCATATAAACCTTACAGGCGCCTGTTCAAATATGTATAATTCAGAAACCATCATCATTTGTCATGTACACAGGGGAAATAATAACCAGGTTTCTCTTTGTGCATGTAAAATTCATGTCCTATATATGATCAACACAGTGATCTGCCTTATAACCAGGAAACTGAAGTTCATGTGAACACAAATGCTAATAGCACAGCACTTAACTTAACTAATAAACACTATGCCTATTTTCTCTCCTTGTGCTAAGCTAATGGTGTTTTTCCACAATGTGCCCTGAGTTTGTTGAGGTTGGCACAGTTACAATTATCTGATTTTTTACTGCCAAAGTTTACAAGCTGCCAAAAAAGCTTTGCCATCCTACTCCGTAGACCTTATACTATATATCTTAACCACAGATACATATTGTCCATTCTTGCAAAGTGATCCAGATAAGTTAAATTCAGGATGAGGTTTGGTAAAGTAAAAGCTGATCAGTCAGCTTGTTAGACTTCATAGTTTCTAGCTCTACCCTTTAGGCCCAGATACTTGTCACCCCAGTAGAAGGTTGTCAAAATAGAAACTACAGATCTGTTATTTTTGGCACATTTCCCAACTTTTGACAGAGTTGGGACAAATAACTCTGAAGGATTCATCCAAGTCTGAACCTGACTGTTTGATGACAATAGCATATCACACTCAGGAGTGTAGCAGGATCTACTCAAGTCTGCCATGGCTGTGGTAGCATGAGTAAACTAACAGTCTACCAAACAGTGCTAAACCAAAGTGGGACACTTTGTGAAAATGCACCTTGAGCTTAGCCAGGCTAATATTTGCCTACCAGAAGTTTATGATGAGTAAATTACATCCTATTGTTTAAAGCTGGGTTGTGTAACTCTCATGAGACTGGAAGTAATTGTACTTCCCCCTACCTTTCACGCTTGTGCTCCTAGCAAAACCCCTTCCCTGATGCTCTGCTGTGTTTGTGTGCCTTGAGCTGCCAATAGCATTATGCAAAGGTAATGTATATGCATCCATAAAAGAGCCACAGATCACATGTCCCTTCAGAAAAAAATAAGCAAATGAACCTGAGTAGAGGATCCAATAAGAACTCTGACTGGCCAAAAAGTGGGTGTCCAGATTTTCTGAAGGCTTGTAACAGTTCTCAGGCTTAAGTAATAACATGATGACAGGTAATCATATTTTTACAAGAAGAACTACATACTGCAGCTTTGAACATAGAACAAGAAAGCAAATTATGTTTTTAACTTCATATTCAGATATCTCCTTTTTTAAAGGAAATGAAGCAAATGGATGTTAATTAATTTAAAAAAGATAACTGTGAGAAACGTTTTTGTGTGTGTCCCAAATTAAAACCCATAATTTTACCCTGTTGATAATCTAAAAGCCAGTTTAGATTATTTTAACATCTGTAATATGATTACGTTGTCTTCAGCCTTCTTTTTTGGTCACAATCTCCAAAGGTTGGGAACCACTGGAAAATATCATGAAGCAAAAACAGAGCAAAGCCATTGTTAAAGTGTAAATAGTTAAGATGAAATGAAACCTCTCAGCTTGTAAACGAGGAGAAATGTTTTGTTTTACTTATTTACTTTAGAGTGTCAGTGCAGCCTTTGTTAATGTAGCTGCCTGTGAGCTCAGTCATCTCCTCCTGTAAATCGTTCCTGAGCCCATCTTCCTCTCCTCCTTTCGTCTCTACTCCTCTTTAAAAACCTGTATTAGCTCCACACTCCTCCTCATTACATCTTCCCTGTGAAAGTCCCTCTCTCAGAATGCCTGAGGGCCCCGGGTGTTGAACGTGGCAGGCTCATTATCTCAGAGAACAGAACCACGGCATAGAGAAAGACACTCAGTGTTTTTATTCTGATACGTCCGTGTGTTTCAGACAGAGCACAGCCTGCTAATGTGGCTTCTTTAAAGTTTGTTTTGTTTTGGTCACAGATCATCGGAGGGTTCTGGAGGGTGACAGGATTGAAGTTCATTCATAGTATTTAAATGATTTTAGCTGATAGCGAGAGTCTGTATTAGTGATTGTGTCATATGAAAGACAGAGTCAGTGTTTGTGAAATATACTCGTGTAGAAATACTAGCGTGTCAACAGCATTGCAGCAGAAACAAGGTTGTTTATTTATGGGCTTAAAGTGGTCACAGCTCCTTATGATAAATTTATATTTCAAAGATTCTGGGCATATATTGGGAAGAAGCCAATAACATACTGTTGTGAGGTTGAAGCAGGAGACAACTCCATCAGCTGAGGATTTTTCTTAGTTATCTATCATTAGATAAGGGAGAATAACTATATTAAATTACTCCTTTTACTTTTTAAGATGACGAAGAAGATCAAAATCTTATTTCACTAATGTCAAATAGAACTGTAAGCTTGAACAGATGTGCATCTCTGCATTTATCTTCATTCCATTTTTGCTCAGAATCTGGTGTAATTTATCCTTCAACTATTGACAAGGTTTTTTTCTTATAACAGATTTCTCATTATCTCAAAACAAGTTTTACTTGGTTAAAATTTTTTGTTTGGGAGCCAAAACAACAGGCTTGCCACTGTAATAGACCTGAACATGCCATATCATGTTGCCATCACTCCAGTAATGAGAAAAAGTGAAGCTTACATTTTTTTTAGAGTTCTACTTAAGCAGTTCAAAACAAGCTTTAATCATATTTGATTGACCCGGATCCTTTTATGTCAATAAATAATACAATATGTCAGAGCGCAACAATCTCTGGAGCCCTCTAAGGCTCAGTCCTCTGGCCTTTTTTATGTATGTTCCTAGAGAACCACTGTTTTTATGCAGATGAGAAACAAATTTAAATGTGTAGAAATGTTTAAGCCTGACTTAGTAACACTTAATTCTTGGTGACCTGGGGTCCAAAACAGTTGGATGATTACTGTAATGGATTGGACTGCCATTGCCCACAGTAAAGAGGTAAATTACACTTAGAAAATGTATCCAATAAAATGGGAATCCTATGCCATGCAAAAATGTTTGGTATCCAATTTGAAGGACAGGGATACCTATTTTATTTGTTTTAAAAAGATAAGAGCACAGTAGTCATGGCAGTTCCCCACTACTCCCTTGCCTTATTTTGTTTAGCATTGGCATGTTCCCACAGATAAGGTAAATATCTTGTTATGCAGATGACAAAAACAAATTTACATTAAAAATGTTTACACCTGCATGATTGTTGATAAAGACTGTACTTTATGGCAATCTAAAACCAAAGCCATTGGCTTGTTGATCTATTAGACCAAACATCCACATGTCAAGCTGAGTAATAAGGCAAATTGAGCCTTGAACATTTTTAAAGACAAATGGGTTTTCATTGCACTGTGAAAACTGGTTTGCATTCTGTCTTAAGGATGGGGATCCATTTTCTTCAATTAGTGGCAAAAACTCTGAGGGTATCCTAAAAAACGAAGTTCCTTAAAGCTCAATTCAGTGATCTCTCTCTGGCATTTGCATGTTCCTAGAGAACTCCTATCTTGTTATGTCGACGACAAATGGACTTGAAATAGTAAATAATGTTTAGGACTGACTGATCAGTTGTGTAAGTTTAGAAAACAAAGCAGTAGGGTAATGACTATGACAGGCAACAGCATAACATACCATGCTGCTACAGCCCAACAGAAATGAGGTAAATTATTCCTAGAACATTTATCCAAACAAAACAGGTTTTTGGTACAAAGTGCACAATTATTTGAAAACCATTTGAAAGGCATGGACTCAATCATTTTCATTTCTATTGTTCATGAAAAATCTTAGAGCACATTAACCTCTGGAGTTCCCCAAGGCTCTACTGTGGGGCCTCTTCTGTTCAGAACAATAGGTAGCTTGTTATGCAGATGACAAACAAATTTACAATGGTCATTGATGATTATGCCTAACTTGTGGTTGACTCATCCTAACTTTATAGCAGTCAAGGAAACAAAACTGTTGTCTAGTCACTACGACAGATCAGACCATGTATTCTGCTGTATCATGCTCTCAGTAATGGAGCAAATTAAGAGTTATCGTTTTGATCTGGGGCTGATGTTATTGACGTGAAGATCTTGACAAAACAACCTTTAATTCATGAATTAAATGGTTGAATTAAATGTATTGAAGCATGTCCTCTGATGGCTTCAAATAAAATGATTAAATTTAGTCCCCCTCTATTCAGGAACATTGTTTTCATTTGAAAATTGATGAACCATTTTTTAGATGATTAGAAAATTCACTCGTTTAAGCTCCTGAACAAATCCTCCTCCTGTGCTCATCTCTCTACACCAGAATAAAAGTTAAGATAGCTTATCTTTTTTTTTTTTTTGGAAGAATCAGCCAAGCTTGCTATTGTGTTTCAATGTCAGAGTAAAGGTAAATGGGGTTGATCAGTATGAACTGCTGAAAGTTTTAAAATACAACACAAAGATCAGTTCATAATGCCTAACCATGCCAACTTTCTCTTGTGGAAGTATTCAGAGGCAGTTTGGTGTATTTGGTTGCTTTGCATTGCTGTCACTGAGAATCAAAAATGTGATATTTGATAACTAAAGGGAAGTTTGTGTTTAAACTGTGTAGCAAGGCAGATTTAAAGGGATGGTTGATTTTTAGCTCTAAAGGTTTTCAGATTGAAGACGAGTGTAGTTCTTGTACGTATGAATCAAGTGTTAAAATGCCATGACGTGGTCGGATCTGAATGCTCTGATCAATCTATTATTATGTATACAGATACAGTACTATATCATCGATGGAACTCTTTATTTATGTTCACTTTGTTTAGTATCAACACTGTGACTATATGTATTTCATTCAATTGACTTCACTTCTTTTTACATGATCAATGTGTCTGGTCAATAAACAATATTGTCTTATTATTTATATTTGTGTTTTAAAGAGGTTTTTACTGGTTCTCTGTGGTCTCAGATTATCTACTACTGTTTAATGTTCATCACTAGATTTAGGGGCCATTTACACAAGGCCAAATAAAAAATCCAATAAGTTTTCATTGCGTTTTGCGTTTACATGGGATCTCTATACAGAGTGCCCTAATCCAGAAACTTTTAAAAACAGGCTCCAAAGTGGAAAGTTTTCGATACGCTCCTCCATTCAGCTCCATGTAAACCAAAATTAGAGCATTTCAGGGTGATACGTTGACGTCACCGCAAGCGCAGTACTCTTTCACATGAAGGCTGCGTGTGCAAACCATGAACAACAGCTTCTGCCGTCTACCAAGTAATATGTGTGCTGCTTACCATGCTCGGTTTGTTATCCAGACAAAACTATCCAGACAGATTTGTTGTCCAGAAAAGAAACTCATGCGTCTTTGTGCGTCCACTCGCTGTTGTTGTTTGTGAAAAGTTTTTCTTCTTCGTACGTGTGTTGGAGCAGCGCTGACTCTCTGCAAACCTACACTGCCATCTACTGAACCGGCATGTACACTATAGTGGTTTCATTCGGTTCCAGCGTCTCCGTCTGAATTTGATAGACTTTGAATAGCCAATGGAAAAATCTTGCGTTTTAAGTAGAAGAGTCTCCGTGTAAGCATAGCTTTAATTTGTGTAAACAAACAAATCTGTCGCCTTAAAAAATTAGAAAGTGGTCTGAATTATTGTAAACACAGTAGTATGGGACATTATACCTTTCTTTGCAGTCTTTTACAATAAGAAGGAAGTCTTTTAACAAGAGAACTCAAAAAAACTCAAAAAAAGGATGTGACCCATAATCATATAACTCAGAATCACACTTGTGCGACTCAGCCTGGACTTTGCTCTTTTCAAAATACTGCCTTGTCCTCATGAAACGATCCAAGGGAAATATACATATTTGTATTGCATTTTTCAACTGATATGTAACAACGCAACCAAACTATAGGTCTGAAAACTACAGGGACTGATGTGATGAAGTCATAGAAGGTGGGTGACACTGGGAAGAAGACAAACAAACAAACATTCTGTCTTTAGAGCTATTCTGTTATGAGCTATATGTTAGCTTTATGCTTAAAGTTGGATTGCTGCTGTTGTTGAATTAAGGTCAGGGGCAGTTGTGCAGTTGACAAAAATTAAACATGCTAGACTTGCAGTAAGTGGTGAATTTGGGTTTGAGGTAAGGTCTTTAGTGTCACACACCACTGGTGATTGTAAAAGTTGGCAAATCCAAGCTGCAAGTTAAATACTTTACTTGAATGCCCCTTCATGTCCAAATTAGAAGCCTGAGGATCTTCAGCAGCCTTGAGTTTATGAGCTTGGAATCAGGATGCAGCCAATTCATGTGTGCAGTCATATTCATCTCTGAGATCCATGATAAATGTCACACATCAAGTGACACTACATGACGTGAAGTGACCAGTTTCCAGGGCTGGGTTCGAATATTATCATGCCTAAATCTTCTATTCTAACCCTGGCATTAATGATTTCTTTTTTTTTTTTTTGGACATTGTTGACTCTTCTACCAAGTTCCATGATAGCAAAGGCCTGTTTTTTTTTAATTCTCTGAAAAGGTAGATAAGCTGTACCTCCTTTATGGAGAAAAGAAATACTATACAAACAACTCCTTAAAGTTTTATTCAGAATTAATTTACATTATATACATTTCTCATGGCCCATATGGACATATGCCAATATATGCCAGGAGCCTCAGAAAAGTAAAATCAGACAATCAAAACTTTCCATACATCCATGTTTACAACTGCACAACAAGGCAACATACAATATTTCATTTTATGGACTGGGAAAGAATTTAAATGCTACTCATGTACCTCAGAATAAAAGGGTTCAAAACTTCACAACATAAACAAATGTCATATTTTACACCATAATGTATACTCAACAACACATGCATCTAAAAACACAGAGCTGCAGCAGATGAGGACAGCCTACTCAACACTCCAAGAAACCAGAAGCATCACGGCTGTACAGCATTTCACCCTCACATTGTTATTTCTTTTAACAGTGTGCCCTTGTTTTTATTTCACGGTTTAAAACCTCAGTCCACTCAGTCCTTGAGCTGCAGGATTAACTGTATTTTCTTCCACATCTCATGATCCCTCATTCACTGTCAGCTCCTGCAGCTGTTCCTGAATAGTATCCAGCTGCTCTGTTTGCTCCTTTTCTTGTTGTTTCTCCTCTGTCTGGTTTGTCTCCTCCTCTGTTTTTGCTCCATTCTCCAGGTTCTCTGAGCTCTCAAAGCAGCCTGAATCTCTTGGCTCTTTGGAGTCTTCTTCAGATCTGTTCTCGTTCTCAGCCTCCGACTCCTCTTCAGCTACAAAGGGAAAGAGAAACACTTCTTTATTCATTCAGGACTTGGAGCAGGGTTTTGATCTTTTTCAGCCTTTGAAAAAAAACTTCATAGTCAGACAGTTCAAGCTCTTAAAGTATATTCTGGACTACTTTATCTTTCTTTTGAGGTATCACTGTGGACCTTTATGTGCGCACTAATCAACCAGTTATTATTTGATCTGGATTTAACACAGGCTGTTTTCAAGATGAAGGCTTATTTTATATTCTGAGTCAACTAACCCTGGGGGACACAAAATGAGAATAAGCCCACTGTGGAAAATGAATGGACTCAAGCCCTGACACAATCAGGTAACGAAGTCTGTGAACAAAACCTGGTCAGGAGATTTTCCTTCGTGAACCTGAGTTTCTCTGCCTCCTTCCTCTAACAGATCCAGAAAAACAGCCTCAGATCTGCATTACTTCATTAATTTAGTCTGAATGAAGCACGTTCTTCAGCACTTTTTTGATGCACTGTTGAATCTGTCATCCATCAGTATCAACCCTACCAACATCAGTCATTGACAAGGGAATGCAGGATGAACAATCATTAGGTGCAGATGTATTAGTTGTGCCATATTGATTTAAAATCAACATCAAGCACAGATAACCGCTGATTTATTAAAAAACGTTTTTAAATGTTTACTGTTGGACAAACTCTGATTTGTTTTCATAATGAAATGCCAAATAAATTATTGGCATTGTGGAAGAATTACACCAAAGTATATAATCAGAAAAACATCAGCATTGGTGCCTGCCTGATTTTTCAAACACTGGTATCAGCCTCAGCCCAGTTTTTCACAATCAGTGCATCACTGTTTTTTTTTTTATTGAAGACCTAACATTTGCTGTAAAATAATATTATTGTAGTCTCAAAGCTGCCGTGTGTGTAAACTTACAGTCTCTCAGCAGCTCTGAGGCATTTAGGATCTTGGAGCGCTGCTCTGGGTCTGTGATGTTCAGCTCGTTGAGGTGGTACTCTCTCAGACCGCTAAAGTCCTCAAGAGTCTGAAAGCCATGCATGGACAGCAGTGAAGTCAGCTCCTGAAACACAAAAACAGAAATTTTAGGCTGATTGTCCAAGATATGATTCTTTTACATTTCAGGTAACTTAATGCTGACAGCTATAACCTTATCATGGTCACTTCCTTTATGCTTGGGTTTGTTTATGTGTAATTGTTTTAATCAATAAATTGATGCAGTTTGATTCATTGTGATTCCTTTTGAAGAAAAAGAAATAACATTTTCCAATGGCTATTTACATCTTATCAAAACAGACATAAACAAAATCATTAAACACACAATGTGTCAGTAGATAATTAAACTATGAATCAACTGAAGCTGATGGATTATTCTTGCCTCTCCAATTTAATCCAATATTTGACCAAGAAAGTCGGCAAAAGCAAAAAAAAATGAAAATTGCTAGAATGCTAGAAGTGCTCAGAGAAACAAACCTCTGCCCAGAGATTTTACAAAATTGTCAGGTGAGTTATTGTCAGAAATTTGGGAAACTGCCCTATCTTGTAATGTCAACAAAAATCCTCTAAATAAAGTCCCAGATCTGGATCTGAATCGTCACCATAATCTAATCCCTGGCCAATTTCTGATCCGTCTCAAAAAAATCATCAGATTTCTGTTCATAATGTTTCAAGTTTTCCTCTTAAAAATTAATATTTTGTTTAGTTTCTATGAATATGAAAGCTGGTCAAAGAAGGACAATATCGTTTTCAGAACTGTGGTCTGACATTGTAAAGAAGAGGTAGGACTGGATAAACACTCTGCTTCATTCTGACTCTTCTCAAATGGGGTTGTTCTGTTGACATGTATGCATTTGAACATACTAGGAGTTTCTGTACAATTGTGCGATCAAGACTTTTTTGTTTTAGTCTTGACTTTTGAGGTTTGACATGAATAAAGAAACAAATCAAATAAACAAACTAACAAGTACCAGCAAGACCACCTTGGTGAAAGTACTTATACACTTAGTTGTATCCATCATCTACCTTTATGATTTTTGCATTGTAAGTCATTATCATCTTTTATCTTAAAGGAGTTGAAGCTCACATTCAGACCGATGCTGTCCAGCACCTCCTCCAGTGTTTTGGGTTTGGGTTTGTCTCGGGTGCTTTTGCTGTTCTGGCGTCTCCTCCTAGTTGGGGGGCTCTCATCAGGCAGCAGGTTGACGTAGATGAACTTAAAGGACCCCACTTTGTTGTTGAGCTTGCCTGTCCAGGTCCCCACAGGGGGCTTTTCAATAACGTAGATGATGTCTCCTTTCTGTAGATAAGAGATGATGTATGAGAGCAAGGCTTTGTCATCATCATGACAAAAGAACTAAAAAAACCTTAACAGAAATGAGTCAGTGCTGCATAAATACTGTTTAAGGCAAGGCATTGTAACGTTATCTAAAAGCACCATTTATACATACAGCCATAACTTCACAAACAGCCACCAAAAGCTATTGAACTTTGAACTCAGACATAAAGAGCGGCAATCAAAATGACCCGTCTCTTTTCAAAATGTTAACAAGCTCCCAGGACAGTTCGACTCTACAAGACAGCAGTCAAGGCCGAGGGCTAAAATGAGACCCACTTGAAGTTTGAGCGACTCCACGTCGTACGGGCTGGGAGTGAAGTCAGTATGAACCAGAGCACGACCACAGAAGGGGCCATTATAAGAGCTCTCCTCCAGCCTCATACTGTCCCTCTGACAGTAACCACTGTCCAGACTCTGCCTGTCACTGCCTGAGGAGAAAAAAAGAGAGAGAAAGATTTCAACCAAGGCCTCTGATGCTGTTACTGAGGAATCTGGTCACATAAGAACTTCGCTCTGCTGCCTATCCTGTTTAAACCTCATAAATAAGGGCTATTGTTTTTAAATGTATCACATCATGATGTTCATTTTCCTTTATGATTATATCTGTATTAAACTACCATTTAAAAAACAGTCCTTTTGATCATTAGAACAAAAACAAGAACTAACAAACAAGATAAACTTGAAAACATTCAGAGAGCATACACCTATGCCATGGTGGCTCACATGCTCCTGTTACATCAAAAAACAACAGTTGCATGTCAAAGTTACCATCATGATATGATTCTTTGACCCTGAAAACCCACACCTTGCACTCAGAATCATGTTGATGTCATCATTAGTTAGACAGTTATTGAGCAAAAACAAGTGTTTGCTAATGGTTGTTATTTGGATCACCACCAAAATCTAATCATTTTTATGTTGGGCCAACATCTCCTGAAAATTTCAGAAAAATCTGTACAGTAGTTTTTGCATAATCTTGCTTCCAAACAAACATACACTGGCAAAAATGTAATGTAACCAGAGAGGGATGCACAGTATTATCAGATCAACACCAGTATCAGCAGATAGTTTCCTAAATTACGAGTATCAGCAGGTATACACATGTTGCTGATATTTACAGCTAATATTTTAACCAAACAAATTGTCTTATACTTCCAAATAATGGATGTTACATTGGCAGAATGTAGAAATGCACTTAGATCACCTCATCATCACTAAATGTTCTTTTTTTTTATAAAACAAAACTATAATTTACTGAAGAATAAGATGTTTTTCCTGCTTCACATCTCTTTCTAACACAAGAAAACATTAATCATGAAAGAAGCAGCTTTATTTTAGTTAAATGGAGACTTTGTGCTCTTGGCAAAACTATCTGTATCAATATCAGTATATTCAGTCTGGAAATATTTGACAGTGGCAAAAATCCAATATTTTGCTCTCAAACGAAAAAGAAAACAAATGAAATAATCCTAAATAGTTTCTACTTTAGTTTTTAAAAGGACAGATATAGAGTCAGGGTTTCCTACTTTAAAGACAGACATTACCACCAGGCCATCGGCACAGCAGGTCTCACAGTACACTTATGAGGGTTTTTCTCTTTTAAGAGTTTCACTTGCCTCATTGATGGTTTACTGTAATACCCTTTGTTTTGGTACTTCACCTCCTATCATGCTTTGTAATGCGTCAACAGAGTCACTGCAGCCATGAAATCACTGTTTCAGTATAAAGTGCATCTTCTGGACTTAAAACACAACCTTCTGCATCCAGTGCCCTCAAGTCAGGATTAACCACGTCAATGTGAAACTGTGCCTTCAACTTTGACTGTTAATCTAACGAATTCGTCTCAGTCTCAATGATTTTTTCACCAGGCAGAAGAAAGTAGGTCAAAGCAGCCAAAAAAAGACCCGCCTTGCATACTAAAAAATGCATCCTGATGTAGGAGGGCATCACGTAACTTTTGCAGGGCTGTGCCTGGCACATGGCCACATTATAAATCTTCTCTGGTTTTATAAATATTATAGAAGTGTAGGTTATGAAATGTGGCCCAGAAGACTCTAAAACCAAAACCTGAACCAAATATCACAGACTTTTTTACTTCTCTGAAAAGCTGAGTGGAAAGCATGCAGCTGTTGATATTGAGAGTTACTGCTGGATGTGTGAATAGGGAAGCAGGAAAATGTAAACAGATGTTTTTTAATCACTTTTAAAGACATGATGATAGCTGGAGCTTTGAGTTAAGGGTTATAGATCATATAGTTTGTTTTTATCAGCATGTTTGATTTATATTTATGAACTCCAACTCCAACCAAATCTACAAATAAAAAAACAGCCAGTCTGTGTCTTGTCCCGCTCCTCTTTCGTTTTGTTGTGACTCTGCTGTGTTATTCTTACTTCCTGAGAGCTGGCGGGTGATGAGGCTGGGCGGGGTGTCCTCTGACCCAGTGGAGCACACAGACGTCCTCTGTCCAGCACTCAGATCTGGAAGAAAAATAGGAGAGACTGGAGACAGGTCCTCTCCACTCTCACCCTGCAGACACAGAGGACAATGTAGAAGGTCAAAGGTCAGATCCATTTACCTTCAGCTCACTCTTAATAAAGTCAATGTTTACTTTTTCCTGAAAGACTGTATTTTGTGATTTTAACTTCAGATTTTTTGTCTTTTGTGTGTGAATCTTAAAGTGTGTAGAGCGGAAACTCAAGGAGAGAGAGGGTGGATCTGGATAGTCCTTCCTAAGTCCTTTCCTACTTTCCTTAACTCCGGTAAAAAACGTCACAGGGTCAAGGGAAAGAGGGGAAAAGACAAGAGGAAAGGAGAACTTTGGAAAAAGAGGAATTCGACTGCACTTTCACTTTGATGTCATATTTATGTGACGGTGATAACTTGTGACGTAGGTACGCCGACGACTACAATGTTCTAAAAATGAACTACTAGAAGCAAATTTGTCCTCTACCTTATCTCACAGGGTCGTTTCGTGTCTTCACCATTTAACGTTAACAATCCATGATCAGAGGATTTACCTGTGATGGTGTTTTGTCTTTGGTCATGCAGTGTGTGTTTTCTGCTCACAGCTGTGAGGTTCGTGAGAGCATCTATAAATGTTGACTTCTTTGGCAGACACTGACAATCTGAACCCTTATAATACAGCAGACTGTCAGAAGCACTAATCCCTGTTTCATTCACATATATCATCATGAACATTGTTTGAATTTATCATATTTGGAGTATTGTAAAAGTCCTCTTTTGTCCTTCTTTTATTGATTGTTTTTAATAAACATTATTAGGCCTCATTGTTCTGCCTTATTATTGACATGATTCACTTCAGAAAATAAGATAGGTGGAATGAGGTAATTAATATACAATATCATCAAGTACAAAAATTGTGTGTTTAATATTCATCTATGTTGTGTTGGAGAAAACAAAATTCTTTAAAATGAATGCTTTTTAAATTTAAACATAATTTTTATCTGTCCACCAAGTTTCTGTAAACCTTTGGCAGGAGCCGCCTTTTGAAAAGGATGGTCCACTGTTTCCTAAGCTAAAGGAGATATTAAAGGAAGCAAAGACCCTCCTTTCCTTAACTTCTGGAGAATTCAAACAGCACTTATCATGGCCGACGCTTAAATTCTTCCGGGTCATTTCTTCAGTAAGGAAGGTTCCTTCCTATTCGGATGCACCCAGAGAGAGTGGGGAATGACAGGTGGGGAAAGAACCACAGGTCAGATTTGAACCTCAGATCAATCTCTGTGCCCTTGGGGAAACACCTAACCTCCAAGTGTTGATGGGCAAGTTACTCAAAAAACCGAGCTAAATTGCTTATTAAACACTACACCTTCAATAGTAAAAACATCAATTTACTTACTACGTAACATCAAAAGTAACTAACTACTATACATTACTATTCCTCCTCAGGGATCTACAACAGATTTTTAACAGTGATAAAAAAAATCAATGTTCTTTAAATCGTTTACAGGGTGACCAAACTTTAAACTGGCTGATTACTGATTCTAAAACAAAAAGAAGTTCAGCCCGAACAAGAACCTGACGCTTGTGCACAACTTACGAAGACAAACAAGGAGATTACAGCAACAATCAACAGCATCTCTGCTGCATCATGAGGTCAGATTAACACAGAACACAAGGATATTTATCTTCAGACACCAACACTATTAACTTTTGGCAGCTTTTGCTTGAGTAGTGGCTGAATGTGGGGATGAGCTGAAGTGTTTTCTCTCTTAACTGCACAGTTATTTTCATCCCTATCAAGGGTGGATCCAGTGTGAAAAGGGCTGAGCACAGTCCCTTAAATCTGTCTATCCTGAAATCCTTAAATATGATTGGCTATTTTTAATGTCAAGCCCTTTGTGGAAAGATAACTCATAAGCTCATTAAGTGCTTGAACAAACCTTAAACAAAATTGGACTGATTTTCATCAACTGGAATAATTTAAAAGTAGGAATGTCCATGTCCCCCAGTCTGCCTGACATCAGTGATCTCCAACTGGCGGCCCTGGGGCCACATCAGGCCCCTCAGAGCTTTCACTCCGGCCCCCTGACTATTATTTTACAGAAAAGGATCTGGGCCACTGCAAAGGAAGTTTTTGTGGAGATTTAGATTTTTCTTTGACTGTAAAAACTTCACAACATATGCAATGTTAAGTATGGATTAATTCTCAAAGTTCTTGCTTTTGTCCTCATAATTTCTGCTTTAATTTTGGAGTTCTGATTGTTTTTAGCATAATTCTAAATTTAATCTCAGAAATAAAAATGTCCTTCCAGAATTCTAACATTTTACAGACTTAAAAAAAACTTCAACCTTAAATATTATTGCCTTTTTGCCCTTTTGGTCTTTCGTAGTACTAAACACGAGGAAATGTGCAGACTAAAAAATGTTTTTGTTTTAAGGACTTCTTTTCGTCTTTTGATACCCTCAACTATTAATAAACCCCATGCAGCTGCTTCAGGACTGGTGGACCAAAACACTTCATTATAATTGTTTTGAATTATTATTAGTGTTTTCTTAAATCTGGCCCCCAGAGCATATGCCAAGGGAAAAAATGGCCCTTGTATAAATGTAGTTGATTATTCCGCCTTACATGCTTTGTTTGTGGCCCTGGGATATGCTGGTATAAATAATTAATAGAGACATTCATCAGACATCTTGAGCCCCTGAAAAACCAGTTTAAACTTTCCCTCTCTTTGTTCATGCTGCATTGAACTTAAGCCAGTCAACACATAATAATTCATTGCTCCAAAGCCAAACAAAGATTACTTCAATCAGCCTAAAAAATGTGTTTTTTATGGTTTTCTTAATAAAGAAAAAAAAAGCTTAAAGTGTTAACGTAAAGATATCTTTTGTTGGATAAAAGTATTTGAAAGAACAAAGGATAAGAGGGTTTATGTTAATGTATTATTCGATTCATTGCTGATAAAGGCACAATACAAAAAAATCTGATATGTGCTAGTTAAACAAAAAGTGTTTGAGAAAGGCAACACATTGTTAGAATATATCCAGATTTTTTTTTGTTTAGTTCAACTGATGAGTTTGGCCTTTAGATGTCTGAAAGCATTATTATCTCTTTAAATGGATTTTTAAATGTTTACAACAAAATCATCAATTGTGCTATTCAACCACAACTCAAGGACTCTTACTTTACTGTCAGAAAAGAGTGGAAAAACATTTTCAGTGTTAATGACTGAGTTTTTTTAAACCTTTTCTTTCAAAAAATAAAAAACATTCAATCTGGACTAAAGCAACTGTCGTACAAGTGTCATTTAATTGTTACATTCCAGCAAAAAGGAAGTGAATTCTTAAGAATACTGTTTGGTATAAATATATTAAACAATGTCTTATACTTTAACATTAAGTATATTGTGTTGGAAAAATTCTGAAAAGACATTAGGTGGCATTATATGCCTCATAAAGAGACTGCAAAGGCAATGATTTACTTAACAATTTAGTTTATGTCAAACTGATGCCATATTGCATAATGTTAGAATTATGCTGCTGCCATTAAAACTGTTCACCTATTTGTCCACAAGATGGCGACATTGATATTTTTTCTGTTAAAACCAGCTTGTGTCAGAATGTAGGACTTTGTTTGCAGAATGAAATACTGTTTAATGAATCCTTTGAGTTCATATACTTCATCAAGACTGGCTTTTTCTAGTGTTCCATTTAATATCTGAAGGTACTCATTATGCTCTGTGGTTGAGATTGTGTGTGTTGTGTCAAATCCTGGAATAAAAGAATAAACAGCATGACTTACCCCCTCTTCAGCCAGAGCTTTCTGAACCATCTTAGACGTTTTGCGGGTCATGGTGCGTGAGATAACGTTACGCCACTTCTTTCCTAGTTTGCTGCCACTCTTGATTGCCTCCTCTGCTGTGACACTGTCTGCATCCTAAGACAAGAGGAAAAAACAACAATATTTCCAACATTTCTCAACAAATGTTTGAATATTGCAGTAATGTGGAGTACATCATTTTGAAAATACAGGATGTAACAAACTCTCAGGGTGGTTCACAGGCTCAGAAAACCTGCAGACTTTGTGGTGCTGGGGTTTTATAACCACACAGTCACACACACACACACCAGCACACACACACACTAACACATACACACACACCCCCGCTTTCTGGGGCACAGGGCTTTAAAAAAAATATTTTTCCGCCAAGTGTAACTCTGTGTTCAGTTAAACAGCTCAGAGCTGTGGGCTCAGTTATGAAAGCTGATGATGTTTTCAGGGTTTTCTGTGGCAGTTTTTCACAATAAATGTTTGTGTGAGGACACAGAAGTCAAGACATCTAAAAATGTGTGAAGTGAAATGAAACAGGAGTTCTGTTACATTTAAAGACAACACAAAACTAATTCAGGGGTTTGAAAGAATAAAAGGAGAATATAAAAAAATCTAGTTTGTTAAATACACATACCAGACTACAAGGCTTTTTTGTCGGATTTATCACAACATGATATGGAATATCTTGGCCACAGTTAAACAGTAAATATTAATAAATAAAGATGTTATAGTCCATAAAAATAGCTTTAAACAGAAATATAATGCTGCAAGATCAAATGCAATTTACACATTAGTGTTTGACAGCAACAGTGGAATATGTAAGGTATGCTTAAGTGGAATTTACGATGGTGAATATCAGTGAATTTTGATGTGTTTACGTGTTTTACGCTTCAATACAAGTGTTTTGTTTCCTTGCTTTGCTTTAGGCCTTTAGAAAATCTAGCAAGGGACACCCCCTTTGAGGAAATTGGAGCTTAATTAAGGGACAATGTTCTTATTACTAGTTAATGTAAAACTAAATGTCTGCTTTTATGAAAAAGGAAAAATGCAGTTGGTGAAAACATTAACTTAACCATAGGAAAAGGGATTCTTGCTAACAGATAGAGTGAAAATGAATTTAAAAAAAGCTAAAGCATACAGCAAAGTAGTTTGAATGTTGGATATACCAGGGTTTCTATTGTTTTTCATCTGTCCACCAAGCTGTCTCAGCCTTCAATGTGAAATAAGACATTAAAAAGAGAAACATCTACTTGTTGTCCATCAGAATGAAAGCAGTGGGACGCTGTGGTGAGTGGCTTTCAGCTGTTGCCCCTGAACTAGTTCAACTTCAGTGTGCGTAAACAGCAACACAGCACATAGCTGTGGTTTAGAAAAAAATCATTGACCTCTGCCTTCAATACTAACTTGATTTGGTTGTAGACTTACACACTAATGTTCTTTTTTTAAAACAAAACAAATTTTAGACATTTTCCTAATAAACTTGAGTAAAGATGAAAATATTAAATCTTTGTGTGACACCTGCAGTAAACTGTGTTAGTGACACCTTCATGGTAATGCAGAAAGCTAAAGTATGTAAATAAATCTCCATGGCATTCATGAAAGCAATCTCAATTCTTGGTTAAATGCACCCGACTTCTTTCTGCCTGACGCTGAGGCTCTGTGCTTGACTGGCTCGGGCTGTAGAGGACATCCTGTCTGCATCTGAGCTCTTTGGTGTGCTTCTCCTTCTTACTTCCTCTCTTCTTCTGCACTTCTATTCTTGTTTCTCCTCCAACTTCTACTCATATACAGAACTAGCTTACAGGAAAGATGTTAAAGATCTGTGAATAAAAACAAAAACCCAGTAAAACATCTGCCAACACATGCTGCAGTTTATTAAATCAGGAAGTATGAACCATGGACTTCTTCAAAGCTGGAACTGATCGTGATTCTGCTTGGCATTTCATTCTCTTGTGGAGGAACTTTAGAGAGTTCATAAATAGGTACTTCTATTTTTTAAAACAAGGATGTTCTGCTTATGATGATGTGTTTGCAGGAGTGGAAAGAGTGTAAAATACAGAGCTCAAGTATAAATGCAGGCACTTTAATGGAAATTAAGTG
Source organism: Scarus forsteni (assembly GCA_036419115.1). NCBI lineage: Eukaryota > Metazoa > Chordata > Actinopteri > Labriformes > Labridae > Scarus > Scarus forsteni. The sequence goes on from JAZDUH010000383.1 coordinate 15,032,248, forward strand.
TTCTGTGAAACTACTCCAGTTAAAAGATAAAGTACTTCCTTTAAAATGTGCTCACGGTGCTGAGTATTATGGGTTTTAATTTCTTTGTTAGGGAAAAGGACACTTACTTACCAACCCATTTACCTACCGCCCCTCTTACCTATCAACCTCTAAACTCACCAGTCAAACTTCCAACATATGTACCAAACGATCTACGTGTCTCCCCACCATCTAAACTTTCTATCTACCTACACACAGATCCAGTCTCTTCAATTTTCCCCTCCCTGCCAGTACTCTGCCAACTTCCAGCCTTGTACCAGCTGACTTCCAGTCACTGGAGGCCCTCCCCACCTCTCTGAGGTTGTAACTAAAATCCATTGAAAACATATCCATTCATGCATTTTCAGTGTGTCTCTATGGTAAGGTGCTCCCCTCACAAGATAACATAGCCTCAGTCTTACTTAGTAAAATAGCTGCCAAATCAACTGGGAGCAAACCTAAAACCACCAATTCATGCAACTATTGCCTGGAGTTTACTGTTTATGGCTGTCAGGGTGGGCAGACCCCATCATAGATCCGTCAGGGACCAGCCAAGACCCCATCAGGGAAAGTGGGGAAGTTTTAAGTGGCTGCATCTGTACTGTAATTACCTACATACCGGCCAACAACCAACCCTACTTTCTACTAGCCTATCAAACTCCCTACTGACCTTTCTACCAACCTACTTTTATACCAACCTTCCCTCTAACCTGCTTATCAACCTACCGACTGAACTGCCTTCATTTGTGTAAACCTATCAATATTTCTTCCTTTCTACCAAAATTTCTACATACCCACATACTATACTTATCTAAGTAAAACCCACCTTTTTTCCTTCCAACCCATCAACCTACCACCCTACCTACTTTGCAACTAAAACTCTTACCTTCCAACCTATCTACATATCTATCTGCTTACCAAACTCTCTGCCCAATTTACTACCTTTTTAACCAACAACACAACTCAACCTTCCAATATATTGACCAGGAAATTCACATTCCTCACTTCCCAACTGCTTAACTACCTCCCTACCTTTCTACATATCAAATTTAGTGCTTACCGACAATCCAACCTACCAGTCTTTTTACTTACCTGCTTGCTATCCCGATCTCCAATATCTGATATCTATGTACCTACCTTTCTTACTTCCTACCTTCCTATCTAATCCCCTCTCAACCTTACCCATCTATTATCATAGCAGCCAAACTTTTAAACTTATAACATATCTACCCTCTTACCAAATGTTCTACCTACCTAACTACTTTCCCTCCTACCTCCATTTACATTACCTTCTTCCTGACAACTTATCTATATACCTTCTTATTTACTATCAAAATTAAAAATCTATTACTTACCTACCTACCAACCCACCTACCTTTGCTACTGCATGCCTACTGACTGCAACTATCTCTCCACCTTTATACCAAACTACCTACATAAATACTTGCAAAACTAACCTCCTCCCTACATTTATATCTCTGTTTAGGTTTGTATGTATATAGGTGTATGTTTGCATGTTTTATGTATCTATAAAAAAGTTTCTCTATTTTCCAGTACCGTAATACTAACATTAGCATCACTGTTGAAGCTATTTTGCTAACATGAAGCAGCAGCTCATATCAAGTTCAATCAGTCCAGATCTTTATTTTATTTCATTTACTCTGCATTTGAAGGCCACATGTGAAATCGATCAATTATTAACTTTCCTCAGAAGAAACTCAACTAAAAGTTAAACTACTGATTTTAAAAACTGTTCAAAAAGTGCTAGTAGACAAAAAGCTACAAAGTTATTGTGCTATGAGTAAATGTTATAAATGTAAATACCATTTAGCCCTCTGTGTGTTTGTGTGTTGATTGATGTTCCAGAGGACTTACGTTCTCCTCAAAGTGTAACTCCTTCTCTGAGCAGACAGGAGAAGTAGGTTTATGCTTCATGAAGTCCTTGAAGCTGCTGGACCTCTGCAGGGTGAGCTGGCAACACACAAGGAATTAAGTTTATTATGAATACAATGATTATATGAATAATAATAAAAAGAACAAAGACCCATCCTGTTTCTGGATTTTTACATGTGTCTGAGAAGCTAAAAAGTGAAAAAAAAATTGAAAGCGTGCACATTCTGTAGATATTTCTTGCTGGCAGTTAAAAAAATGTTTTTTTGTCTTTGTTTTGTCAGTCTTATTTTATCTTATTTCACCCTCCTTTATTTTCTGTTTCTTATCCTTACCGTGTTTTGTTCTTGTGTGTAGTGGTATGTGAATGTGTTATGTGGAATTGTGATGGATATTTGTGTTTATATCCACACCTTTTTGCTGTTTCTGAAATATTAAGATTCATATAAAACAGTTAACCATTAACAAACTGTAACTAACAGTAAACAGGATTGTGATGGTGTCAGCAGTGTCCTGCGGTTTCAAATGTCACACTGATAACACACATTTCAGTTGTGTGCTCATGCACATGTGTCTCTGCCTACACCTTTGAAAATGTTTGAATCTGCAGAGGGATTTACTGACAAAATAACACCCCCTCCTCACACATTTATTAAAAGAAAGACCTAAATCTAGGCCATTAACACTTACATGTTGCACAGTTTAAATTTTGTTTAGCTGCAAACAAAAAGGCAGTAATGTGTGGGGATTCCTGATCAAAGTTAAGTTAAACTTTTTGCTCCATTGCTATCAAATTCTGCTTGTCCAGGAAAATGAACATTTATCAGCTTCATGAATTTTCTCATGTGAGCTTGATTAAATGTCAGCGTTAATTTGCAGGGTAACAGAGTCAACTTAACATGGGAATAAATAACTTCATATTGTTTTTTTTTTGTGAAACTAAAGCCTGCAGTGTGGCTCTAACTTAACACTTCTTTTCAAAAAACTACTAAGTTGATTTAAATTCCACACAACCAAAAGAAAACTGACCAAAACTGTTGAAAAAAGATCATTTGTTTACAAAACTCAAGCAAGAGTTTGTGAAATTAATAAATGCTGATCATTCAAACAAAGGGTTTATCCTTTTTTCCTCCAAAGAGCAGAATGTCATCTGCAGACACTTCAAACTGAACCTTAAAATGGACCAAAAACACCATCATTTTCTTTGTTTTACAAAACAAATAACACAATACCTTACTTTACATCAAAGCCAACACAAACTAGTTCACTCTTACTGAAAACCGAAAAATGACACCAATGGGGAGGTGCCACAAACATCAGTTCCTCAAGTGTCCACTTGAACTCATCTGCAGAAAACCAGCAAGTTGCAGGATGATTTCTATAGCCTCAACAAACATACTGGATTTACAGCCTGGTTCAATAAACTACTATGGTCTGAATATAAAAAAATATCAATATATGCCATCTTACATAACAGGGGGAGATTTTTCAATATTGAGCCCATTTATTATTTCATTAAAGGAGACATATCATGCTGATGCATGATTTAATACTTACATATAATATAATAAATTTGAAAACAAGACCTTACACCCCCTTAATTGTCAAAAAATGAGATATTGTATTTTTGCTGATATCCTAGAACGAGATTTGATGCCTCTGAAAATAGGTCATTGAGAGATGTCCGCGAGATTTCAAACGTCGTGACGACACGAGGTACCTTTCTTTTTATTGGAGTAATCTGATAAAACACTTCCTCCTCTGTGATGTCCGTTAGCCACAAAACAGTCACCGAGGAACACATCCACCAGCAGGGGTATATAGATCCCTAGCTCACATTCACTCATTACCAGCTTTGGCCTGTAGGGGGACTCAATACGCGGTCGCTGCATTGAGCCTGCCGAAAAATACAGTAGAAAAAGAAGGACAGGCTGGCTCAGCCCCCGATAGAACTGACCAATCAGACCACAAAGGGCTGTGACGTTGCGAGGTAATTTTAGGTCATCCTCAGATCCGAGTGTTTCAACGAGAGCTTCACAGTGGCTTAAAATGAGGATACTGAGAACGCTATTGTGGGGCAATGAAGTAACTGAATGACTTGTACTGAGGGCAGAAATGCTTTACAGGCATCCTAGTCTGGCATAGTGAAAAGGAGAAACAAGCATGATATGTCCTCTTTAAGGATTTCTGGTTTTGGAGTTAAGGGCATGATTGACATGGACACAACACAGTATAAATTATTTAAAATACTACAACCCTTTGAAACAGGGATGAGCTTCTCTTGGGCCAAAGTATTGCTATTCTCATTTTTAGAGTGCCAGATCATTACAAATAAATGGATACTAATCGGACAATCAAAAATATGTCTGAATAATACGTCTGAATAAGAAATTTGTGGCTCTTTACATTATCTACAGTTATGTTATGAATCTAAAGATTTAACTGAAAACTTAAGCAAAATCAATGAGGTGATCAAGGTATAAAAGAAAATCACAGGAACTTTTTCAAGCACAAAAACATTTGTTGTGTTTTTGATTAGTTAATTCATCTTAATTTTATCTAACAGGTAAGCCTCCCCCTCCCAACAATAGAACTATTTACAAAAGTAACTTTACTAAGGCAGTATTTTCAAGATCTTACTGATTGCTGATTGTTATTTCAGTTCATTTGATTCGTTTAATTTACAAAAATATTTATAAAACAGACCTTGAGGAAATCATTAATACAAATAGTTCCTTTAAGAAAATACTCTACATAAACAAATACAACAGTCATCAGAGATTGTTACTGCTATATTTCTCATTCATCTTGTTCTAATGTATTTGCCTTTGCTGTTTTAGAGGCAAATCAAACTGATAGACATCATGGATATTTTTTCATCTGTATGGTTAAAATCTTGATTGTTTGTATGGGACTGGTGGGCCACTTGGGATGAGGAGGAGGGCTGCTTCTGGCCCTTGGGCTGCCAGTTTCTCACCTCTTCTTTGAAACAATTTACATCTAAAATTCAATACTGCTCAAATGAAGAAATGTGTTTTTTCATGAAAATATTGGATCAATTTCTTATTTTTTATCTTTTGTGCATTATATTCCAAGTTATTTTGTCTTCCTATCTACTTAAGAAAACTATCAAGCCAGGTGTTTCTTTTATCATTACAAATTCAAGCACTTTGTAAAAAGGCTTTTTCCAAACTGTGAAAATAGAAGTTTTTTTCAGTCATTCAAGGCACATGCACATTACACTACACATTTAACTTTATCATTTAGTAATGCCACATTTGCTCTCACTTTGCATGTTTAAAAAAATCAAGCCTCTGACACACAGATTTCCTTCTCCATTTTCTTCTGATTATGTTTCATATTCAGTTGAAATTCTTTGGTATAACCCCACGTCATTGTGCATCATCCTATTGCTTACTGTTCGCCTTGCATCAGCTTGAAACCACAGGAAACAGGCAAAGCTTGAGCAACTGCCAGCAGCCAATCATTGCAAACACAAAGTCAGTGGAAGCTGCTGATGGTCTCTTTGTCTGTAGAAATGAACCAACACATGACCTTTTTGTTGGGAGGCCTCTGTTACTCTTGCTGTACATGTTTCTTGCCTCAGTCTCTTGAACAAAAACCACAAACTTTGAAAGACAGCCATATTATACAACTAAAGATGATCACAGCGCCGAGATGAGTAACTTGGAACAACGAAGCCGCACACTGCTGGTGACAGCTACGCTCAAGGAGATGATTGCTGAGAAAACAGAGATATATAACTATGAGGTGTGAATTAGACCACATGAGGGGGGATGTGGATGGGAATAAGGGCACTGGTGTCAAGCGTAGGAGGCTCAGTAGCAGGGTGGCAGCTCGAGACGAAAGAACCTGAAGCCACAAAGTCTGCTATGAGTCAAACTACATCTGCACTGCAATGATTCACCTCGCCAGGAGAAGAGGAACTTTGCAACATGTTTCCAAAAGAGCACACAGTTTGTTGAAGAAGTAGAGAAGTGAACGGTGACAAAAATTTAGTTCTAGAGATTAAAGACATTTCACTTTGGTTTTCATAACTGTGTTTTTTTAAGCCTAACCACAAGTTTGCACCACTTGAGCAGACATCCTGTGTTGAAAAGATGTGCAGACCGAGACAGCTGCATGAAGCTGTAACAGATTATTTCAAGCTTTTCACCAAGACTTAACGATCTCTCTGTAAAATTAACATTTATATGAACTAAGTTAAAAATTTAAACCATTCTCATCGTCCAGAACAAACCAAAAAAACTCACCTTCTTCTTCTGCGTTTGCTCCTTCTCTGAAGCATTTGAGGGCCTTCGCCTCAGCATCTTCGTCGTCTTTGGTGGTCCTTCAGATACCTCTGGGCAAAAAAGGAATCAAGGGGTTTAATCAGGGGGGATTTCTATCACTGAGCTGTCACTGTCGAAGCTGTCGGACCAGAAAGCACAGCAGGAGGTAGATCTGCACTATGCGGTGACTGAGACAAGAGCAGAAGTAGAGAGGAAGTCACGTGGCCACACAGGAACTGAGGAGTCAAACCCTCTTTTGGAGCACAGGTTTACGCTCAGACTGGTGGGTTTGTGACATCTGTTTCACAAACTTGCCTGCCCACAAACTCTCTGTGGCTCTAAAATGGACCAACAAAACTTAGCTTGACATGCTGATGATAATTTCTTTATATGTTTTTGCACTTACTGTTTGAGAGACAGTAAACAGAATCAATCACTGAGGGGAGAGAGTGGGGAGGACATGCTGGAAAGAGGCCATTAGCAGGTAACAAAGCTTCTATTCAGCGAGGTTCACAGTCATAAACCCACCAGGCTATTGGCACCCAGGCTGACAATATCTAAAAGTGTTTTCTATTTGACTGGCACTCTACAAATGATCATATGTTACTTTTTTGTAACTCCTTAAAGGGATAGTTCAGTATTTTTGAAGTGGGGTTGTATGAGCTCCATATGATCACTAAGTACATTAGATGCAGTAGAAAGCTCTCTCCTCTCCCTCAGTATGACACAGTCTGTGAGAGTCTGTTACGAAGACATAGCCGCTAACAGGAAATTACTGTACCAAGAACAAGGGGTATTTTCTCCGCCTACAAGAACTCAAATTAAAAAGTAATATCACAGTTCAAGAGTATGCATATGTGTGATTTTAAGTGCATTAACATTTCGGAAAAATAAAGTTTATCAGGACCTAAGCCAACTCACGTCATGTATCACTCCGCTGAATCACTCCGCTTCACTCTCAGCTGTTGTATACATAGCAAGCTAGCATCTTCAGACGCCGGTTGTTGACTAATTGAAAGCACATTATATGACAAATATTTCTTTAATGTAACTTTAAACCGCTAAAATTAGTCCAATTCACACCACTGTTTCAAGCCATAGTACTGTATCTGATCCCCTCTTTGCTCTGTCTCAAGCAACAGAGGCACGTAAGGGGCAACACAACAAAAGATGAGGATTTTGGTTTTGCTATGTCCTACTGTTATGGATGATTGCTCCAATAATCAGACATGAAATCCACAAAACCCTCATTTTGTTGACTGTCAAGTGGATTCTGGATACAGATGAAGTTGATGTGTCAGCTGCCCCAAACCAGCACCGATATTGACCTGTAAACTTGTTTGGAGCCATTTGTGTAGGATTTATAAAGTTTGCTTTCTTTCTTACTTTTCTCCTATTTAAAACTTCCAACTCTTCCTAACATCTGCAGTGTCCATTTACAGAAGTCTAGTTTTGCTTCTTGACAGCCTGATCTTCATCCTTCTCATCTGGTTCAAGTCTGTGCACCACCTCTGTTCTCTTTCATTATGTCTTTCAGTCCTTTCTTAATTCAGGGTTTTTTCCTTTATATTTCAAGATGGCATCCATAACACAGATACAAGGGAACCCTGATGAAGATCTTATCAACTTGGAAAACCTCCACTTCTGTCTACCCATGTTTCTCAAAAATACTAAAAGACAGTTGCAGCTCATGTCCACACTCACCCTTTTCCTCTGTTTTTTTTTAAGCTGTTTTAATAACTCTTGCTGCCTTTACACCCTAACATTGCACAGGATCCAAAGTCTGTGCCCAGGCAGATCCATCTTATAAAGCCAGAACTTCGCAGCTCAGTCTACAGAGGCACTGACCTATCAGTCTCTTAGAGCCCCTTTTACCAGTGGTGTTCCCCAAGGCTCTGCCCTGGGTCCGCTTTTACTCATCTTGCCACTTGGACAGATTTTGAGGACACTGGGTGTTCACTTTACACTTTACAGTTACACAGATTCCAACCCCTTTCCATACCCCTGGCCCAACTCTGTCCTCTACCAACTACCATCTCTGTTGCCTCCTTGCAGTGAAATTCTGGTTTTCAACACCTTTCTATAAAGCAGCACTGAGTAAGATTGCAGCTTTCAGCTCTCTCTGATCGTTGAGTGTAACTGCTCAATCGTACACCAATGTGCATTTGTTGACATACAGAGGGAGGAGAAGCAAGCCAACGTCACTGGAGACAAATAAACCATGTGGACTGATAAGGCAGTCTGATCATATTTCTATTCTAATAAATCATTATGTACTTACAATTCCAACAATAACAGGGCTAAATCAGCATCAATCAAACATCCCTCCTCGTCTTTCAGCATAAGACAGTAAGTGAATGCTGGGCCAATGTTTACCCCTGTCCAGACATTTAGCTTGTTACTCTCTATCTTTCTTTTTTTAGTCTCCTCTGATAAAACTTTTCTTTTCTTCTGGATTTTCGCTGCTTCCGCCATGATAACAACGCTATTCTTCCTTCTTCTTGTTGTTTAACGGCCGGTGGCATCCAGCGTCAGAGGAGCATAACTGCCACCTACTATGCAGGACTGTGAGCCAGGGGTCCCTATTTTCCATCAGGAAAATAAGTGCATATTTACTTTAAACTAAATTCTGTTCATTAATTCTGTTTCAAAAACTTCTTTAAATTCTCCTTTTCCCAACGTTTAGCTTACGTCTCAAGGGGGATATGACGTATGACGTAAAGCAGTCAAAGCAGTAAAAATGGTGTAGTTTTTGGATGTGGAAGTATTCCTACCATTCTTATCAAAGTCCCATAGTGCCAAGGAAGGTGATACAGACCCCCTCAGGCCATGAAAGAGGTATCATTCAACCTGTTGTAAGAGGATGTACCATCACAATGACTCTGGAAATATTTATTACGGTGGCAAAAAAAGTACTTAGTAGTGTTGTGCTCAAGACCACACTATCCGAGGCCAAGATTTGTCTGAGACCAGAATGCACGGAGACCAAGACAAGACCAAGACCTTTGGGAGTCGAGACCTAGTTGAGACCAAGACCATTAAAATCAATTTTAAAAACCATGACAAGGTTGAACAGTTTAGGGAGGTGTCCCTCAGTCACAACACCGGACAGGTTGCAGCCATCACAGGGGGAAAAATCACATGAATTGAATTTTTTTGTTTTGTTTTAGCTAGTGTTCCTCCTTATTCACATTAAAGATGTGGTCAGCAATCTTCTAATCTTCTGATCCAATGCACTATTTGTCAAAATCCCCGTATTTCTCCTCTCCATCCACAAGATGTCACCACTGACAGCATGTCGAGAAAAAAAAGTCCGGTTTTAATACACAGCCTTGGCTCTGAATTTCAGCAGGTAAATACTGTGGCTCAGGCCGAGTCAGCAAAACAGGGTACACCCCCCCACATCCAGGGGGCGATCATACTCATGCGCAGATCAGACAGAGGGGGGAGGGGGAGTCGTAGGTTGTGTAGCGTGCGCAGTTAGCGTAAGAGAGAGATACAACAGGTGTAGTAGCAATGGCTGAAAAGCAGCCAAAAAGAAAGAATTCAGAGGGGTGAAAAGTGAAAAAGAAGGGCTATGACCATGAAAGAGCGAAGACCCAGGTCAACATTGGTGTTGCTTTCCAACAGTGGAGGGGACTCTGCAAATTTAAAGACCTGAAAACAGAAGCGGATGTCGCCGTCTTTCTGCTGGATAGGTAAGCAACATTAGCTTTGTGGTGCTTCACATAACAGTAACAGCCGTCAGGCATTCATCTTATCGTCTAATCTGACAGAATGTCCTGTTGTCGTGATGTTATCAGTATTCAGTCGAGTTGTCTGATGAGTCAGGGTTACCTTAGCTACGTTGGTCAGCTATGCAGTTTCTATGGCCGTTTCCATGACGATGCACGTCCATCAGCTTTCGGGGGTGGAGCCAGGGGTAAAGTATGAAGGGAGAGGCGGGTCTAAATTGGTTTATTAACAACCTCTCCACTCGTTTTCTCCTACATCGCTGACTACACCTTTAATGAAGCTGAAGAACAGCAGATCAGTGCTGGTCTTGATCGGTCTTGACGGAAAATCTTGAGTCCAAGACAAGACCAAGACCTTCAAAACGTGGTCTTGCTGCTCTTGAGACCAAGACCAGTCTCGAGTAACACAACACTACTACTTAGTGTTGGTTTAACTTTACAAACTTTATAGCAGTAAAACTGATATACCTTTCATGGTTAAAATCTGCTTTGACTAAATCTGTCCACCTAACGTTGACAGTTCTGCAATAATTCTCAGCCTAACAGTCAAGCTTTGCATCACCAAGGACAGCACATTGTTAGTAACCTGGTCTGTACATGTACCCTTAATTCAACACAAGTGTCAACACATCCCATCACTTACTTTGCCAGTTGTTATTTTCTCCTCTCTCACTGTCTCACAGGCGCTCCTCAATTGACAATTGACAACAATTGACAAAAGCTCTTCCAAAACCTCAGTTGGTCCAGATCTCAGGTGCTCCTATCGTCACCAAAACTCTTTTCATTGAACACATCACACTTGTCCTTCGGCGTCTTCACTGGCCGCCTGTTAAATATTGCACGGTCTATAAGATTCTCCCTCTCACATGCAAGGGTCAATCTAGTCCATCCCCCTCACAGCTTTTTGGTCTTCAACTGTGACAAGAATGCTTATTTTTATGTACTGAAACTTCTACCGGCAGCAGGGTGTCAGACGAAAGAGTACACAGCAAACTGTTGAAACTAAGAGACACAGACGTTCGTGGGTTTGTTTTTATCCCCCTGTCCTTTTTGTAAAGAGCTGGCGATTGACAGGTGGGGCTGCACCTGTTTTTGTTATTGTTGGGTAATGTCTAGGAGGAAACTACAACTCCCAAAGCTGCAGGTTTCATAGTAAAGTCATTTTATGTCCATTTAGTTATGAAGACCTGTAGTGATAGACAGTATTTCATTGTAGTTACTGCTATATTTTAATGCTCATGTAATTACCTTCAAGCAAGCATATTTTTTCGTTGGTGTTTTTTTTTCATAATTTAGTTAACTTGCTGCTGCTAACTAAAAGGTCAACACAGCATGATGGATATTAGAAACAGGAAGGTGTATTCTCATTAACTCAAAGTTTTTTCTTTATTTGAGTTAGTAGTTGTAAGGGAAGCAAAAAAATTGTCTGTTATAAACTTTGTTTTAAACCTTTGCAGGTCTGTCAATAAAAAACAAGATAAGTGATGAATAAAAATGAAAAAAATGTACCTCGAAATACTGGGTAATATGTCAAGTAATTGAATTATATTCAAAATTAGCAAATTACAAGAAGAAATTTATGCCAATGCCCAAGTCATTGCTGCCAAACACCAAGTTTGATGCACAAGCTTTTGTGAGAGGCAGTGTACACCGCGGACTACTTTACAGCCAGTCACTGAGTTAACATGATAATAAAGCATAAAATACCACCAAATTTTCAGTTTCAGTTATCAAATATGCTAACTGTTGGTAAAATGGAAAAATATAGTTGCTAATTATTTAATCAGTGTGATAAAAAGTCAATCGTCTAATTGCTGCTCGAGAGTCACTGTCAGCTAAAACAGTGGTTCTCAAACAGTCTGAGGCTCGTCTAAGTGTGCCCTGGGAAACTGTTTAGTCATAACTTTAGTCATAATGACCAAACAGCATTTACTTCATGATTTTTCAGACATACTTCATCAGTTATTTGCGTATATTAATTTAGCTGTACCATAATTATTATGGAGTTAAAATAAATAACAACCATGGATAGAAAGATCTTTTAAAGGTCCAGTGTGTATTATTAAATGCTAAACGAAAAAATATAAAATAACAGACTTGGTAAAAATGGAATATATTATTTTAAAGTATATTTAAAGTAGTTTCTAATCAGCCTTAAATAATTAATGTTTTGTTTTCGTTACCTTAGAAAAAGTCATTTATATCAATCTAGGAGTGGGTCGCCCGTTTATGGGGGCTCCATCTTATGCCGCCATCTTCTCCATCAGAACTCCAGAACGGACAAAAATACGCGTTTTTTTTTCCACCCCTACCGGAAATGCACAGTTGTGAAATAGACGAAGAAGAAGAGAGTGATTACCAAGCAGCTGTGCTAATACAAACAAACATGGAGGACCACACGTACAATTTGCCAGCAGAGGAGCATGAAACTTTGTCAAAGAAACGAAAACGGGATGAAGCCAAACGCAATCGGGACAGGATGAGACATAAAAAACAGGGTCAACATCGGCGCTGCCTTTCCCAGATGGAAGTCATTGAAGGATAAGTTTGCAGACAGACGCAGAAGTTGCCTGTTTTTTGCTGGACAGGTAAGACTAAGTGTCGAATTGTACTCTTATATGGAGCCGAATTTATTTGTTTACTTTCGGGAGAAGTCGGAGTAAGACGCAGAGAATGTATCTGCTATGAGAGGCTTATTTCACGGCCACAAGCAATTTTCTGTGGACAGAAAACATAGGCTGATAACTAAGCTATATAGCGCTGTTGATGAGACAAAGATAAAGATTTTCACCGTACTCCTTAATTTTATTGTTTGCTCCTAATTTGTTATTTAGGAGCACATGTACACATTGGTAAGGTGTACTTTTTAGGATACTTCGGTCTCAGGAAAACCTCTGTGTCATTTCTCAGACCAAACGGCATCAGAAAACGCCCCCTCAATAAAACCTCCGTCAGATAATACGGCCTCAGGCTTCAAAATGAAAGTCATCAGACAAAATACTGGAAAAACTGACTCAAATAAAAAACAGCATCAGGTCGTAACAATATCATACTCATCATATCATACATGTCAAGTCGTCTTGAGACGGCATTCAGCTAAAAATCAGCTACTAGCAGACTTCCCATTTTCAAAATAAAAGCTTTCTTCATTATCTCCTATTAGTTCTTTAACGCTTTTGTAAATTAGGCTCTTGTTTTGGAGCCGACCGGAAGTTTCTTCGATGGCATAATGGCGTGCATAACAGAGGCTGTGTCCGAAATGACATACTAACATACTACATACTACAAACCCATTGTGTATATACTGTATACTTCATACTATAAGTATGATTAGAATGCCAACCGTTCACACTGTAGTATACTACTAAGTTTCCCATGATGCATTTCAAACCTCCGATGACAAAAATCTGAAGCACACCAGGCTATCAAGTATCTCTGTTGATTCACCACATTTGAAAGTTCAGAGAGCATTTTAGGCGAGAAAGTCACCACGTAGAATACCAAAATGTGGTCATTTGAGCCATAAAACGCACGGATAAAAATTTCATTTCGACATTTCGGATATTCCGCTATGCCGCTATTATGCTATCGACGAAACTTCCGGTCGGCTCCAAAACAAGAGCCCATTTACAAAAGCGTTAAAGAACTAAAGGGAGATCATAAAAGACGCATTTATTTTGAAAATGGGAAGTTTGCTAGTGGCCGATTTCTAGCTTAATGCCGGTCGGTTGTGTATGGCGCAATGCATTATGGGGCTCGCAGTGCATTATGGGGCGGTTGAGTGTGGGTAGTATGCCCACCTCGCATACTTAACATTTTTTCCGATATAGTATACATCCGGGTATTTCTCGCACACTCAATCTTTTCATACTATCCAGTGTGAACACACTACATACTCATTTTGACGTCACACTTAGTATGAGTAGTACGTTAGTATGCCATTTCGGACACAGCCAGAATGTCCGAAATACCGAAATGAAATTTGTATCTGTGCGTTTTATGGCTCAAATGACCACATTTTGGTATTCTACGTGGTGACTTTCTCGCCTAGAATACTCTCTGAACTTTCAAATGTGGTGAATCAACAGAGATATTTGATAGCTTGGCAGCTGGAAACACTCGTTGACGACGCCATGTTGAAAAACGCTTTTAGTGCTTGGAGGGCCACCGTAGCTCAGGGCTTCTCCCAAAGGGAGGGGGGGATCGCCGGAGTGCTGCAATCTCAAACCTCACCTTTAGATGTCGCTAAAAACTACACACTGGACCTTTAATACTAACATCGACAGCAATAATGATTAAAAGGTGGAGAGGACAGAGGTTAATTAATACAGCAACATCTAATTGAGCTGCAATTGAATTGTGTTAGAAGCTTGAACATAAACAGCTCTTGCTTTAATTTGAGTGAGGAGCAGAGAGATACCAGGCCCTTACTTATGTTGACTTTAAAAGCATGAGAGGTAAAGAAGATTTCAGAGGGGTTAACAATAAGCAAATGGCAAAAAAAATAAGCTCAGTCGTGTGTGACCACAATTGTTTTGAGTCAGACCAACTACGGAAAGCAACATGCTGCCCCTCATGTCTACTAAATAATTAATTTAACCAATTTAAATCCACTTGCAGATGTTGTAAAACCAGCAAGTTTAAGGGTTAGCTTATTGTTAGCCTAAACATTGATCAACATAAACATAGTTAAGATGTTTAACATGAAGAAGTATCAACACTGTGATAATAAGACAGAAACAACTTGAGAGTGAGTCAGAGAAATGTTCGTGCCTCAGACTCCAGGACGAGTCAAACACTGGCAGTGAGGAGAGTGTGGCACAATGCAGACTTAAGCTTGTTATTCTGGTGAAGAAGAAAACCACATGATAAGAAGAGGGTGCCCTATTTTAGCTTCCTGTCACACAAGACAAGGCTGGCAACAGATCCTTGTGTTACACAAAAGCAGAATGTATCAGTCCGGAGAGACTTTTAACCCACAGCTGTGTTTACATGAATCCCTTTAAAACGAGCAACAAGAGCAAATCCTGCTATTGAGACACATTACACAAAAAAGAGGTTGTGACAAAAAACAATTTACAAACTCTAACATGGAATGAAAAAAAAACAATGGGATCAAGAAAATACAGCCAAGCTTTGAGTTAGAATAGGAAAAGACAACAAATTCTGATTTACCTAAAGATTATAAATCAAAAACTGTTAACCGTGGATAAATAGCCTCAGAGCCTGAAATGACATCAGTTTGACTTTTTCTGTTTTCTCTTTTGTATGTATATTTGTTTTATGTATTTTCTTTTACTTTTTTGATTTTTAGTTTATTATAACATTAAAAAATCATATAAAAACTTCAGGGAAACATTTTCCTTTTGTAGTAACAGAATTAAAGGGTGAAGGAAGATATCGTTTTTGTCCCTATTCATCTGTTCATCTACTTTAAAAGACTGTGAAGAAAAAGAAGAGAACAACATATCAGTCTGAAGTTGATGTGCCTCATGATTTTTCATAATTTTACAAATTGCTTGGACAAAAGTTGGAAAACTATAATACAATGTATACTCAACAAAAATATAAACGCAACACTTTTGTTTTTGCTCCCATTTTTCATGAGATGGACTCCAAGATCTAAAATTCATTCCAGATACACAATATTACCATTTCTCTCAAACATTGTTCACAAATCTGTCTAAATGTGTGATAGTGAGCACTTCTGCTTTGCTGAGATAATCCATCCCACCTCACAGGTGTGCCACATCAAGATGCTCATCGGACACCGTGATTAGTGCACAGGTGTGCCTTAGACTGTCCACAATAAAAGGCCACCCTGAAATGTGCATTTTTTTTTGCTTTATTGGGGGTCTGGGGACTCAGAACCAGTCAGTATCTGGTGTGACCACCATTTGCCTCATGCAGTGCAACACATCTTCGCATAGAGTTTATCAGATTGTCAATTGTGGCCTGTGGAATGTTGTTGTGAGGCCGGTTGGATGTACTGCCATATTCTCTGAAACGCCTTTGGAGACGGCTTATGGTAGAGAAATGAACATTCAATGCACGAGCAACAGATCTGGTTGTCATTCCTGCTGTCAGCATGCCAATTGCACGCTCCCTCAATGCTTGCAACATCTGTGGCATTTTGCTGTGAGACAAAACTGCACATTTCAGGGTGGCCTTTTATTGTGGACAGTATAAGGTACACCTGTGCACTAATCATGGTGTCCGATGAGCATCTTGATGTGGCACACCTGTGAGGTGGGATGGATTATCTCAGCAATGCAGAAGTGCTCACTATCAAACATTTAGACAGATTTGTGAACAATGTTTGAGAGAAATGGTAATATTGTGTATCTGGAATGAATTTTAGATCTTGGAGTCCATCTCATGAAAAATGGGAGCAAAAACAAAAGTGTTGCGTTTATATTTTTGTTGAGTGTATATTTTTCTTTAAAACTGTTGCTAAGTAAAAGTTTACAAGAATAGGTCAAATAAATGTGGTATTGAATTCATAAAGAACATAAACATATGCTCAGAGGTAAGATATAGCAATTCAACACTGACAGTATTTGAAGTTCTATTGAAAGTACCTTATTCATAAAATGACCAACAGTTTATTTTAGTAGCATCCAAAAAATTTGGATGTTGGCTGTTATTACATTAGGTTGGGTCTGTTAAGTTTGCAGCCTTATAGTTAGGATGTATTAAAATTAAAATATTCAAGTATAAAATATATACAATACTTGTCTTGCCCCTGCATTAAGTAGATCTGCAAATATAACTCCAATATATATGAAAGCTGCTCAGCCAAATTATTACATGACCAAAAAGTACTGGAGTACTTGCTATTAAAAGACTTGTTGAAACTACTGTTGGAATAAAGTACTATTACTAAAGAGTAACCCCTATATTAAGTTTTCCTAGACAGTCAATACAGTAGGTCGATACTACAAAAAATCAAACATTCATAATATGCCGGAACATTCAATACACCTTAAGAAAATAAAGAATATATACATAATAATGTTTCACTTTAATCATGTCAGGAAGGTGCTGACCAACAGAGATGTCAACATGCACATGTGCTGGAATTGAACTGCTCAACAGGACATCAGAGCAGAAAGACCATTTTCATGAAAAAACAATGACCTCATCCTTTTGGTTCCTCTTTTTGTTTACCACAAACCCCCACGCTAAACGGATATGGATGAATCTGCCTTTTCTAAGAGCTGTCCAACTTTCTGTATAAAATGCATCTCCATGTGATTCAGTAATGCACGTGTCTGATGAGCATGCAAATGGGTGTGGGGCAACACTTTCACACGTTCACCACGAGCTGTAACTTTGACAGGCGAGGCGACCAGGCATTTCTGAGCATGAGCTCTTCACATGTCACAGAAGGAGCATTCAAAGTATTTATATTTTGGTTTTTTATTCCCGTACTGGCAGACTGAGCATACATCTCTTTACAGTAAACATGAGGCTACTCTTGTTGTCAGCTGACTTAGCACTTGTGAATGTTTTCCAATTTAATTATTTTGTTTGGTTTATTCAATTAAGAATTTGAGATCCTGTTCAAATACAGTTTGTGTTGATTTTCAAGTCCCTGTGATAAACCTGTTTCAATCGCTGTTTTTGTCCTGGATGTGTGCCATTGTAGCAAAACATGTTATCCCACAGTCTTAGTACAATGCTTTGTTTTTTAACTTAATATGCCTTTTATTGTTTAATGTGGAATAGATTACTTCAACACACAAAGAAGTCCTCAACATGGAGACTCCTTTCTCTGTCAACAGCACCAGTAGCTGCCTGAAACAGTTCTTCATTTTTCTTTGACAAAAATTCAAAATGAAAATAATTACTTGAGCCATTGACATTTAAACTTTTTCATCTTACTCCCAACGTGTGCTAAAATTTTAAGCTAGCTCCTGCCAGCTCTCATACTCATGAGTTCAACTGAAACATGGCTGTGCCAGGAGGAAGATGTCAGTTTAAATGAATCCACCCCTCCCGGTCATTTAAATACTTACATAGCATGAGACACAGGCCATGGTGGTGGTGTAGCAGCCATTTATCACTCTTGTCTCCTTATCAATCATAGACCAAAGGCTGACTACACTTCTTTTGAAAGTCTTGTTCTAAATTTATTACTAATTCAATTTTCACTACATTCTGTACTTTGCACTAATTTTGTAAATACAGTATATTTTTCTAGTGTGCATATTTTGTTTCTGCTAGGTGCGTGCATAGTTTTCTTCTATTCTATTAGGTGTACAGATATTCTTTCTATTATTTATGTTTAGATTTGCTGCTGTTTTTTCCGTGAGTGACACCATCTGGCGAAAACAAATTTCTTGTAAGTTGCGAACATACTTGGTCAATAAAGCTGATTCTGATTCAAAATGCTGCAGTGTACTGATTACAAACCAGGAGAAGAGATTACATACACTTTAATTGGATTTTCTGCATTTGGTCCCCATAAAATCTAGAAAAGAAGTCAAGACTCTACTTCTTATTTATAAAGCTCTGGGCAGGCCACAATGTCCCTTAAAGAGCTTGTAGTGTTGTACAACCCCTCTAGAACATTATGCTCCCAAAATGCTGGACTACTTGTGGTACCATAAGTCTCTAAAAGTAGTGTGGGAGGTACAGCTTCAGTTATCAGGCTACTTTTCTCTGAAACCACTTAACGGCCATGGTTCAGGAGGCAGATACTCCGTCTACCCTTAAGGTCAGACTTAAAACATTCCTCTGTTCAGTTAGGACCCGGCTCATAGAACACAGTTAAGATGCAATAGGCCTAGACTGTCAGGGGTTATGACACACTGGGCTCTATCTCTCAACACGCTCTCTCCATCCTCTCCAATATATATAGATGCCTTGTCACTTTTTGTTTGTTCCTGTACTCGTCTCTGGTTCTTGTCTTGTAGGTGGCGTTGGTGTGGACTGCCTGCTGCTGTGGACTTCTGTGGGCATTGTTTTAGTCCCATTCCATTTTCATTACAGTTTCTGCTTTTAACATTAGAGGGATCAACAAAATTAAATACAAGAGCCTGTTAAAAGCACATACTGTATATATTAATGTGGCCTAGACAAACAATCATGGATGACTGTGCTCCATCCTGCTTCGACCGTCAGCAAAGATGACATCATTTTACATAAATTCCTACCTATAGACCAGTTAAACCCATTTTAATGGCAGTTCAGTCAGATGCTGCTATATTATCATAATTCCTCTCCGAATTATCTTCAATAAAGATATTTTTTATCAACCAAATTCATATTAATTCCAAATAGCTTCTCTAATGCTTTTTTCATATTTTTGAGTCTGCTCCATCTATTTATTATTAATCTACAATTGCTTGATAAAGGAAAAAGGCTAACAAAATTATATTACATTTATGCTCAGAGTAATTTAAATCATTCAATAGTTGCTGTATAGTGTATGAACTTACAGATGTAGAGTTTTACCAAGTCCCAAGGCCCACCTTAAGTCACCCCACCGCCCTGCCAGTTTTTGAAAACAGTACTTTATGTATTTAAACATTAAAAACCTGTCTTAGTTATTTTATGATCTTGTCATGTTAAAACAGTAATGACTCAGGTCCATCTCTTTATTTTTAAGTGTTTTTAAATTGTTACTTTAATAAAATAGGAATTACATCAGCTGGTTGTATAAATATCCAATTAAGAACCAAAAGACCAACACTACAAAAAAATCACACAGAAGACAATCTATAACTTTGCACAAAATATCAGCAGTTTTTCTCAATAACTTAAATAATCTGAATCATTTAACAAATACATCATTTTTACTCAAAAAGGCTTAATTGCAGTGCATCACTCAACCTGGTGTAGCTGCTCATCAGAGACTGCATAGGGGTTTAATTTGTGTTCAAGTAGAGCAGAGTGATGGAGATGTTTAGTTGATGTTGTGGAGCAGAGTGATGGTCAGCGTTAAGAGGGTCAGTGAGGAGGAGCAGACAGAGGCAGAGGATTCAGATGTGCTGAAGGGCTCAGTGTGTTTCATCATCCATTCCTTTTCTTCATGCAGTCCCTGACTGTCAAGTTCAGGACCGATCAGCCTCCGGATTGTCTCGTAGTAATTATTCAGCCAATTAAGCTGGAGGAGAAAAAGACCATTTTTAATTGAACTGAGGAAAAGGTCAGGCACAGTCAGGAGTTTTGGTTGGTAAGAAGTTCAAGCACAAAGAATAAACCCTTCTAATGAGTTTTTATCAGCCTGTTCCAAGATCAAGTAAGTGGTTTAAGGCAGTGGCTCTCAACCTTTCAAAGTCGCGACCCCCAATTTAACGTTCAGTACTGTCCACGACCCCCCTCCCCCCGGAACGCAATGAAAATTCGCTGTCCGCGGTGCTGAAACAACACCCGATCGATAAAACGTATGTCGGATATACAAATCAGTAATTGATTTTGAGTAATAAAATGCCTGTTTGAGACCAATCACTTGTTGTCCTTTAACGTCCGGTCGACGCCACATTAATTTTGCGCATTTATATTTTTCCTAAATGATTTGGCGACCCCCAGAAATCATCTCATGACCCCAATTGGGGTCGGGACCCCAAGGTTGAGAATGGCTGGTTTAAGAGATTGATCCATACAGCTAATTTGTTGTTAGGAAAAAATATTAAACAAAAAATACATTCAAATATTCAAACAAAAGAAAACCTGAAAATTCAAGATATCTGAAACATGTCGACTGAATACAAACCAGCCAGGGGTCAGTCAGCTGTGGTCTTTACTTTTAAAAAATGGCTTGTGTTCTTAACCCTTTATGGCCCCAGACCATAGATTATAGCCAGAAAATTCAATTTTTTTGGAGATGAAATGTTTGTTTCACTTTCTGCTAAAATCCATAAAAATCAAAATATCCATAAAATTCAACATATAGATTTTTCGTATTTCATTTGATACATTAGGTGTTTTTGGCAACTGATAATCCATCTGAGGACATTTTTTTATCATTTATCTGATTGTATTCAGATGTTTTTTCTGTAATTTGTTTATCATATTGAGCAGATAGAGGTATTATAAAAGTATGTATCAAATATGATACAATTGGCTTTATAGGGTTAATTATTAAAAGTACAATGTATCTGAAATGTTTAAACTCAATCCATATCTTAACAGAATGTGATTAAATTAAACGCCCAGAACAGAATAATCTGCTTCCCCTGTAAGCTCACAGTTCCTCAGTGAGGACAGAGTGAGGGGTTGGTCTTCCCTGGCTGTAGTCTTCCTAGAACGCCCACCTCCCAGTCTGTCTTTGACTTCACCTGTCTCAAGGAACTTGGTCTTAAGTTAAGAAATGGTACCAGGGATGACACCAAATAATGCTGACACTCTGCCAACCAGAACATTAACTTCCAGTTTCAAGGATTTTGCCAATTTTTTGGGAAGTTGGTTGTTCTGCCTACACATTTAGTTGTGTTGCTCATTACATGGCTGCACAATCAAGTTGAACCTCCCTGTAGAGGTGACTGATCTTCATTCTTTCTAAAGGCTTTCAAAAATATAAAATAATATAAACTAATCAACCCATATTATTAATGGGAAGACATATTCGACCAAAGTAATGTTTATAGATGAGGAGTATATTTGTATCGTGCCAAATCATAGCATTTTTTCTCAAGACTCTGCCATTCTTTCTTTTAAATGGTCATCTAAATAAATTAACAGGTTGTAAATATTATATCTTGAAATGAGTAGATAGGGATATAGATTGTTGGTACTGGCAAGACAACCATACCTGGTTTAAATCCATTTTGCCCCCAAATCATTAAATCAGTATGGTTTATTTCAGTATTTTAGCTCATGACTACAGTATGTCATATATTGGCACTAATATTGGCAGAATGTATATAACAACATGGACCCAAAGCGGTATAAATATGAAAAAGGAAATAAACCTTCAGGCTCATTTGGCCTCAGTGAGTAAAAGTAATAATCTATTTTTATGTTATTCTGTTGGTGCATAAACTCTCTCCTGCTGCAGTGTGAATTGTCATTAACATCATCTCATTTCTTTCAGGCATTTAAACTGAAAACACATTCTTTCCTATGAAATCACTTAATCTTTGGGCGAAAAGAAAGTAACAATAGAAGTTGATTTCACACGTGGTTTTATTTTCTTGTAGACTGCTCTGATCACTGAAGCGCAGAGAAACTTAAGCCTCCAGTGTTAAAGGGGATTTTAGGAGGAAACTACCACTGTTGCATCCAAAATACTGGCAGCCAAGTTATATCATGCACTTTTACAGCCAACAATGTTTAAAGAATATTGACAGAAACTCTGAACTCTATTAACATATTACATGATTTCAGAAAATGAAGTGTTACTCCATGAATTCAACAGTCTGTAAGATTTCTTAAAGATGTTAATTTAGCGTTAATGTAAAATGTATTACCTGATTTATGCTGAGGAGAGACGTGTCGATTAGTTTTCTGTCGTAAGGAACCATGGACACGGTGTCAAAGGTGAGGTAGTTATTACCATACTGAAGGAAGAAGGGGACAATCAAAAGGGTCAAACTGACACTGTTCATAATATCTTATAAAAACATTTTTTAAATAAAAATTTTAATCAGTATATCTCTTTCTGATAAGCCTCTCTATACTTACCTTAGTGTGTGCAGGTACGACCACAGCAATGTCTTCAATCCTGATCCCAAAGTCATTCTCCTTGTAATACCCAGGCTCTGAAAGACATTTATTTTTGGGGTAATTTATTGAGACATTAAGGACATCTTTTATGTAGTTTGATTAAAATGCACTTTCTGTTGCAAAAATGCGTTGATTTTGATTTAGTTTGAAAAAGGAAAGAAAATAGCTCACCTATGGACGTAAACATGCCTGTGGTGAAGCCGATGTTGTTGCTTTGAAAGCCAACTGGCCCTGAATAAAACACAGCAAAACATAATTTAACAGGAGTGCTGGTTTGGCGGAGTGGTTAGCAACCAGGCACCCCATGTTCATGCTTCTGCCGGTCCAGGTTCAAATCCCGCCTGTGACCTGTTTGCAGAGTGTCCTCCCCTACTCTCTCACCCCCTTTCACAAGCCTATCCACTGTCTCTCTCCAATCAATAAAGGCACAAAATGCCCAAAAAGTACATTTAAAAGAAAAAAAAAAACATGATTTAACATACAGTTCAAGGAAACATACATGAGATAATGACATCTATAAAGACAAAAAGTAACCTATCCAAAGGTGTTTCTTGTTACTGCTGTCTCTTTAAAACATTGTTAATTTAGCTGATTGAAAAAAAAAAATGAAATTGCTACATCAACACTATGTATAAATTTGGTCAGGTGTACTTGGTTCAGTTAAAATTGTAAGCTGGATTTTGTGTGAGAAAATCTAACATTATATTCTTAGGCCATAGTACCAAGCTCCACTTTAAGCATTTTTGCTATTTATTTACTTTTTTGCATGCAAGCTAGAGACAGGAAAATAGTTACTCTTATCTAAGAACACATTAGTCTGTTTTGAGTTACATCTGCATGGCTGAACACGCTGTCATAAGTTGAAGGCACTTGAAATAATCTCTGCCCGTCACCAAAGTTACACAGTGCTAAAAGCAGAAGACACTCTGAGGCAATGGGACAAACACCACTGTCCTTGTTGACAGCCATTGTTGTAGGAGCCAATTTAATGTATTAATACTTATGATATGAACTGTTTAATTGTTCAGGGTGTTTTGTTTGGACTCTAATAAATGAAAGGTCTTGTGGGTAAATTTAAAGGTGGTAGAAAAAGGTGTTTATGGGTCATGAATGAACAAATGATAGCTGGGCATAGGTAGTGGGAACAAACAGTTCTTATGGAAACATGCAAAGACACACAACTAAAAATATATACTTTGCAACAGCATTGGTAATGACGTAAATCATCAAATCATGATCTGCATTCAGTTGAAACACCACTAAAAGTAATTTAAAACCATACATTTTACTTAAAGGTCCCATTTTGTGGTGTTTTTGACTGTTTATATTAGGGCTGAAAGCTATATCGTTATCGTATCATATCTAGATATGGACATTCAAGATGTTAATATAAAAAAAAGCAACAATATAAACAATATAGATTTCCCCCGTGCTTGCCCTACATGTACAGTTCTGGAAGTCTCAACAAATTTCATTTTTATGATTTCCCTTGAATGCACCCCTTGGTTTTCACCAAACCCGTAGTCATATCATAACATATTGACATTGAGATATCTGGCATGAATATCAAAATATGAACTACTGTCCATATTGTTCAGCCCTAGTTTATATCATACTTGGATGTCTTTTAAAAATACATACATTTACCAAGACGCTTCATCTTATCATCACGCATGGGTCTGATTAAGAAATGGATAATTTTTCAAAAGTTAAATACATTTTGCATTGAAAGCACTATGTCAATTTTCATAAAGCAAAGTCTCTGTGCTTTCGATGAAAAAAAAATAGGATATGCAATAATGAGTTCAGAAATATCAGCATAAACGATATTAAAAATCCAATATTGTGCAGCCCTTTTTACTTTAGTCAAAGCAAAAATGTCCTCTTTAAAAGACTTGATCAGTCAGTTCATTCTTGAGTGTTTAGAGATCCTTAACAAAACCTATTTAAATAGCCAAAATTAATGTGTGTTTGGGAAGGGAAACAGATTTTTAGAGTAAGGAAGTAAGGCTTTAAATTTGAAAGCATCTTTCACAAAGTGAGGAAATAAAAGGCTTCAAAAATTATTGAAACTGACTAAAAGTGAATCTACAGATGGTTCACAACAGGGAACTTTGGTCCAAGTGTACTTTCAATATTATTCATTGTGTTAGTGGTGCAGTGTAGTCAGGACACTTTGATGTACAAAAACTTATTGTGTTTTTTTCTGATGTTATCTTATCTGGTTTTGGTAGAGTGTCTGCTTGTTCTTAACATAGTTTCATTGGTTTGTGAGGCTGTAAGAAAAATAAAAAAAAGAAGTTTCTCTCTGAGCTGTAACCCCTGCAAAAGAAAAGGAGAACCTACACTCATGAACTCCAAAGTAGTTTCCAACTCCATGACCTGTGCCATGGCCATAGTTCAGGCCCACCTCCCATAGTGCCCTGCGGCCCAGCATCTCCATGTTGACACCTACAGGAGAAAAAGAGAGAGAAGAAAATCTCAAAATGTCCTGAAATCTCTGTGTGGTGCTTAAACTATTGTAATGCATTCACCCAAACATGCTCTTTAATACTTTTAAGTGGGGAACAGAGCCCCCTAGTGGTCAAGGTAGATACTTTGAGCATGCATGAACTGTATTTACTCTAACCTCTTGTTCCTGAGGGGAAGACGGTTCGTGATATCTCAATGTTTCCCATGAGCACTCGAGTGAAGGCCTCCTATGAAGCAAGGAATGAGGGTTTGGATTAATGATAAATCAGTGTTACGGAGAATAATACTGCCATGTCCTCAACTCAAACCAAATAAGTGTTCTCATTTATTTATTAAATTCATTTTAAAGGGCACTGGATCAGATTTCCAGATCAGCAGCTCCGTAGTTGATAAGTTATGTCCTGTAGGTTGACATGGAAAATATAAAAATGGAGTTAAATGAAACAACAAGTGTTACCCTCTGCATGGCTGTCGGGGTCCCCCAGTGAACTGTCCGAGTGATGTCAGTTGTCCCGTCTCTGGTGGAAGTGTAAGACATGATGACTCATTTCATGTAAAACCAGAGAGTTTTGAGATGACTGTGCTTTTACTCACAGATACTGGCCTCCAGAGTCGACCAAGTACATCTCTTCAACCATCAACTTCCTGTTAGTTTCTTGAGTAGGGCTGAACACAATCAACAAAATATAGCCACAACTGTCATCAACTCTTTCATGGATATTTACATCACTTTTGATCATTTATATCGTGCATTTAAAGGCTGGATTAGATGATGACTTTCCATATGAAATAACACAACACACAGTGAAGCTCTTGTCTAACCGGCTCACACTGTACTGTTTAAGCCTGGGACTAAAGCCACAATATTCATCACATTTTACATATGGAGTATGGAAACAAGTGGGTGGAAGTGGAAAGAAGTGTTCCTCACCAGTTCAAGCCAATTTTTGAATTTTGCTAAAAAGTTTCCTGCAATTCAGATGGAGTGTAGGTGTTTTCCTGCATTTAGTTTTTAATCATTTCATACCCAATTCTCGGTGCAGGGCATACATGGAGAATATTACGGTGAAAATAATACTTTATGAGACACATTTAAGACCCTCTTCAAGCATCTTGAAACTAACTTTATATAAGTGGTTATTAACTGGTTATAACAGTGGCACAGGTACATGATTTGTATTAGATCTTTTGGTTGGATCATCGTGAGGGTAAATGACCTTTGCAAAGAGATTTCTGACATTGTTAGCCGTGTTATTGGCAGATTTGTGGAAAATGGTCCTTTAGCACAGAGTTAAAGGTCCTACTGTATGTCGTGGTGTGTTTGATCCTGATAGTTTCCACCTGTGTCATTGTCTCACCTGTGTCTGTGTTTGATTACTGTTTTGTGTGTCACTGTGTGTCTGCGGTTCAGTGTGCGGTTTGTCCTGCCTGTACCCAGAGTGTGTTTAACCTGGATGTTTCCTCTGGCTCCTCATTTCTTCTCTGCTGTGCCCTCAGCTCCCTCATGTATTACAGTGTTTTTTCTAAGTTTTCTTGCCTTTGTAGTTTTTTTTAAATATTTTTTTTTCTGTTAAGGAGTAGTTTGTTTATTGAAATCTGCTCTTTTGTTTTATAAAGACTTTGAGTTGATTCCTGCACTAGGGTCCTCTTTTTGTACACATTTTTTATATACCATAACAAGGTGTCTTTTGAACAAGGATTTGTAAGTTAAATAAAAAACTGAAAATATATTTTCAGTTGTTTTTAGAAGCAAACTGAAATCATGGCTAAAGCAAAAAAAATTATGTGACCATTGACAGAATCTCTGAACACAGACAAGAACAATGAAATGTTTTAGTGTGCCGTTAACCATGGACTATTATTGAATGTTGTTGTTTTAAATGTCAATGTATCTGGTTTATAACTTTTGTACTTTATTATTGTTTTTATTGTTGTATTGTATAATTTATTACTGTATTGTACATTTTTCTGTTTCCTGCCCAGGGACCGCGGATGTAAATTAGCTTTTAGCTAACTCTGGCTTCACAGTTCTTGTCTTGCATGGCCCATGTTAAATAAACAAATAAATAAAATAAATAAAAATATTATTTTTTGGAGGATTAGATGAAGCTCTGTCCCCCTTCTTTATGTAAATGCTTGAATATGAGGGTGCAGGGAGGCAATGGTGGGCTATGGTGGGCTATGATAATGTGCTCTACACTGATCTGCTGCCCAAAAGAAGTCTGATGGGAAGGGGAGCAATAGAAAAAGGGAGGGATTTCACGTTGTGGAGTGGATATTCACAACAGTCATGGTGTCTGCCTGTGACAAACAGAAAACACACCTGTAGGTGGAGTCTGTATAACAATTACAACATGAACCAAAGGAAGTGAAAAACAAAGGCACCTTTCCTTCAAATAGTGCATTGCTATGTAAACTGAGAGTTAAGTTAGAGATGTTCTGTTTTGCAGTGTTCCAAGTCCCTTTGAACAACATGAATATAAGGGGCCGTTTACATGACGCCGAAAACGATCGATTCCGCAAACATTTCGTGGCGTTTTGGCCTTCCGTTTAGATGAGACCACGTTGCGTTTCCAGTGAAAACGGAAATTTTTGACACCGCTCCCCAGAGCGGAAAGATTTGATTCCGCTCCTCTATCCGGCCTCGTGTAAACACAGAGCAGAGCGTTTCAGGGGGAAACGCTGACGTCACCGCCTGCGCAGTACTCTTTCAGATGGAGGCTGCGCGCGCATACCAGGAACAACAGCAGCTTCCTCCGTCCGCCGAGTAACGTGTGAGCGTCTTACCGTGCTCGGTTTGTTATCCAGACAAAACTATCCAGACAGATTTGTTGTCCGAACTGATTTGTTGTCCAGAAAAGAAACTCCTGCGTCTCTGTGCGTCTATTCACCATTATTGTTTGTGAAAGGTTTTCTTCTTCGTTCGTGTGTTGTAGCAGTGCTGCATCTCTGCAGACCTACACCGCCATCTACTGAACCGGCATGCACACTACAGCGGATTTACAGGGGATTAACTCGTCTCCGAGCGTTGTCATGTAAACGCAGAAGAATTCGAAAACGGAAAGGGAGAATCTTTGCGGCTTCAAGTCAGGAGTTTCCATGTAAACGGCCCCTAATAGTGCTCAGAGAATTCAATAAACAGAGAGAGAAAAATTATATACCAAGCAAAAAAAGTAAAGAAATTTCTTTGTAACAATGCTTGTTAACTGTAAACCTTATACTGCTGGAAAAAAAAGTATGTTTATTTCTCTTTTAAATGCTACCACATTTCAGGAAAATGCATTTGTGTGATAAGCAGAAGAGATTGGTATCTGGGTTGTGACCAAGGGAAATTTGCCGCATCTCTCTGCCAATGCTAAACAAGGCAATGTTTGCGATTGACTCTTGTTTGGTTGACTGGACGACTGAAGAAAGTATGGAAAGACTAAGGAAGACATACTAGTTTTAGAGTTTATTCATATAACAAACAGTAGTTTCTGGAGTAATGTTTATATAGGTGCTAAAAACCTTGCAGAGCACCATCAGCATCCCACTGTGTATGTAATTAAACATAAAAACGGTCAACATTAAGCCTGAAACATTTTCTGAAATAGTAAACACAAACCATAAAAATTGTACCTTTAGAATTTTTCATTTAAGACTTAATAATGCCACTTAATTTTATTATTAATGATGTTATATGTAATAATAATAATGCTAGCACTTAGTTTATTTTCCTAGTAATACATTCAAATAAAAAAATATTTTTTCTAGTGTTTGATAGGTTATTTAAATATATCGACACTATATGAATAACATACAAGCAAAAACTGAAGGTGGGCTTTTTCCTTATGATCACACATCTAATCTCCATGCAATATAAACATATCATTTTTTTAAGACTACCTCACAGGACTCACAATCAAAGCTAATGCTCAAGCCTCAGTATGGGGGCTGAGATCAAGTCAGCTACAGTCTTTTATTATACAGTACAGGCAGTAGTGTTCTGAATTATACTGCTGACCAGAGGAGGGAGACAGATGCCTGCTTTGGTGCTTGTTTCACGTATTTAAACAATCTTTGGATGTAGTGTTTTTTGTATTGGCTAGATAACATACAGTAAAAAGCTCATGAGACAGTAGCAGCAGGTGAGACATGAGAGGGTTGATAACTCTTCATACTCCTTTTTCGGTCATGTAAACTGAGACATTTCAGTTTTTAGACTGATCTTGATTCTGTTATTTGTTTGAACTTTGCATTTTTTAAATTGGTTAGTTATTAAACAATTATGAACTTTTCTGTTGTTTACATTTATTTACTGTAAAAAAGAAATACAATCAATCTGAAAGGGTCTCCACTCAATTTAAAACATAAGTAATTGCTATTTCTTGGTTAGTGTTTCAAATCTCTCCTTCATAACACTGACCCCTGTCTGTGCTTTTTTAAAATCTTTCTATGTTCAAACCTATTTGCCACAGCCTTGAATCTATATGTTGCTGCTTCAGTAAAAGCCAGTAAGATCTGGAACAGTCTCCCACTCGTCATAAGGGAATGCCCCACGTTACAAACTTTTAAAACACACGTTAAGCAGTGGCTGAAAGCAAACCAGTCCTGTATCCATTAACATCCATGGTTTTAGAAATGAACTGTGTTGTATTGTGCTCTCATTATGATCTATTGTCCTTTTCTATGTCCTGCTTTTGTGTGTGTGGTGTCTTTGCCATAATGTTTATGTGTTACCTGCCTAGGGACTACGGATGTAAATTAGCATTGATGCTATAATCCGGCATATTTACATCTATTGTTCTTTGAATAGATGTTCATTAATGTGCACTGTCCTTATTA
The DNA here is from genome assembly GCA_036419115.1 of Scarus forsteni. NCBI lineage: Eukaryota > Metazoa > Chordata > Actinopteri > Labriformes > Labridae > Scarus > Scarus forsteni. Next base: position 15,062,153 of record JAZDUH010000383.1, read on the forward strand.
AATAAATAAATAAAGAAAGAAAGAAAGAAAGAAAGAAAGAAAGAAATTTGATAGATTTTAGCCACTTTCCCTACAATTTTCATGTCATCCTTTTGTCCTTTGTTGATGACAATGGACACAATGTTTGTGGAAAAACAAGCTCTCAGATCTTGACACATGATCACATAAATCAGGTGGAGAAAAAAAATACCTCTTAAAAACATGTACAATCATTTTGATTTCCTATTTTTAATTTTGACTGCCTCTTATTTTTCCATCTAACTTTGATGACTGCTGAAAGAATGTCATGGGACCGGTTCTGAAGGGTTTGACTGGCAGAAAGAGTTTTTTTCCCCCTGTCACTTATTTTAGTTTGGTAATTTCTGAGGGAAAAGCTATCAGACTGACAGTCCACATTACAAAGGAAAACAGGGAGATTGAAGCAGCATGAGGCCTCACAGGAGCAAATCTCAGCAGTGGTTGGTGTCAATGAAAAAATAAGTGTTGGATTGTAGAGAGAGGGAGCTACAAAAAGGCCATCCAAATGTTTCTCTAACACTCATATTCTTTATGGAAATTTAAGGTACTTTAAACAAAGTGTGTGTGAATGTTAGCAATGTTGTATTCTCAGAAAACAGTGATTTCAAAAATGTGCTTCATATAAAATTTAAATACGATCAGAGATTAAATGAACACATCTTACCTGTAATGGGCAAGTGCTGCATTTGGTCCACTTGCAGAGATTGTCTCAAAGCTTGGACCTCTGTTGTCCTTTTGTTTGCTGTAATTGTGCATATATACATAATTAAAACTTTAAAATAGGATTCATTATAACTCTTCAAGTTACTTGCAACATTTCTTAGATTTACCATCATAGGAATTATGCCACTTTATTTTATTTAACTTTATCACATTTTGAGACACTGGTAGAGCTCAACAGCATAGCTCTGGAAGTATAAGTCCCATTCATTATTCATTCTCTCTGTTGTGGATACAATTCTTCTCAACGATGTCATAGCTGTCCAAGATTGACTTACGATGAGCTAGCTAAGCTTGAAACAATGGTATGTGCTCTTTTAGACAACACGTTCAGTAAACTGCATGACTCACAAAGCTGGAGTGCCTAAAACCCAAGTCGAACTACCGTTTCAAACCATAACATTTACAACCCTGAGACGATTGACCTCCATGGTAAATGCTGCAGAGACAGAATTGGGGGAAATAGTTGGACCCCTCTTTGCTCCATCAAGGGAAGGCGACTAAAGACAGGACAACTGTGAACCAGTCATCTGGGAAGATGAGATAGACATTACCCTGCACGTGATATGTCTTGATTTATTACTCTTACATCCCAAAATTAAGAGACACGGTGAGCATTTCACATCTTGATTATTTTGGCAGTGCTGCAGTGAGCAAAAAGAAGATATCCCACTGGGGAGGATTGTGCTGGAGCAGCGATGGAGTCTGCAGAATCACAAGAAAAAGCACCACAGGCAGGTCGTCCTCCATCAATGCTTGATTGAATATCCTGCATATATTTTTGTATGTTCACTATTTTGATGATGAATCTCTGCCAGTTCATGTCCTACAGGTACCCACCAGGTTGCTCATGCAAAGTGTCAAAACCTGTAGTACACAAAATGTCTACTTGAGGCTGCCTGCAGAACCTGACACCCAAAGGATGTGTCAGGTGCGCCAGGTATTATTAAAAATAAACAGCTTAAGTCAAAAGACATTCAATGTATTAAGCAAAACTTAAGTTGAGATGATGTGCAGTATGGCAGCACCCATTACAGAACATCAACAACCCTTCAAATCCTCCTGTGATAATCCCAGAGTGAAAGAGGCAACAGTGATGTGTCTGACTGGTGAAGACTTCAGCTGTTGATGGTGATGTTACAAATCTTAATCTATATTCTATGTGGAATACTACATACACACATGGACTGCTATAGAATAAAAAAGTATTAATGGGCATGTTAACACTCCAAAAAAGATAAATGCACAAAAAGGTGTGTTTGTGTATGTAAAAGTTGATTGTGGGTTTGTGGGAAGCAGAGTTCCCTATTTCTCAGATGAAAAAAATGATCATATACAGTTTTGTATTTTTGCCTTTCCTTTGTTCTCAATCTCTTTTTCAGTGTTAAATTCATTTATAAGTCACACATATTTGAGCAGTTAGCTGACTTGGTTCCAGAAAGGTGAAATTTACATTCAGAACCAGAGAAAGAGCGGATGGACACTGCTGAGCTCCATAATCAAGCTTGTTGCAAAGACACTTTTCTGAGTAAATATTCATACTAATGACTCCTGCTTTCTCTCGTGTCCTCACCTGCGACACATATTGACATATTCTGCGGCCGTCAGCTCCGTCTCCTGGCCCAGGGGCACAGCCTTCTCCAGCCACATCAGCAGCTGGATAACTGCGACTGCATCTCTCACCTGCACAGAGCGACAAAGACACACTGAACAGGAGAGTACCAGCATGGATTACAACAAAAAACTACAGGCTGATGATTAACGCAACAATGAAGTGATGCTGTTAAAGTGTGTTTGTGTGTGAACATGGCAATACATGTTTCAGTGTGTGTGCTCATGTAAAAGATAAAGCTCTGAAAGATACGAATTAATAAACATCTAAAATGGCTGTTAATGACTCACAATGGCTCATGTTTGGTTTGGTAAATTTATTGTTGTACATAAAAAACAAAAACAGCTGAGTTATATTTTATGTCCTTTTGTACTTCTGCATAAGACAGATAGACAGACAGACAGACGGTATTATCCTTGTTTATATTTATGTCGATATAAGAATGAACTGTCATAAATGCAACTAAAGCAGACCAAGCACTGTCTTAAATTCCTGTTTCAAACATTTTGCTAAAATGACTGTTTAATTTCTCCAATTTAGACTGTGAACCAGTCTGTTTTCAATTTATCCTCTGCCAAGAAGATTGTGTTTTTTCAACCCTTTGTTGTCGTTTCTCTGTTAGCAAGATAATTTGCAAAAATAATAACAAATATTGATGAAAAATTCATGGAATTTTGGTCATGGAACAAGGACTAAGTGATACAATTTTGGTAGTGATCTGTAACTGAAAGGAGAAGTTTTTCACATTGTTGACAACAAACCCATCTGACAATGTTTGAAATGTCTGGGTGGAGGTTTGTGCTCTGAGAGCACTTAAAGTTTGATCATAAATAATAATACACAACAGAAGACAAGATCTATTTTTTGTTATCAAATATGTATCAATATAATCAGTGACACACAGTGCTCCTTAAATAGACTAAAAACTAAAGACTTAAGATTTCAAATACTGTTAATTATCTTAAATTGTTAGTGTATCTAATCCTATCATTCAAATTAAAATATAAATACCTCTTAAAAGACACATCTTAAGACATATTTACACAGCCCTAAAGCATGAAACCATTTCTGTGCAGATGACATACGTGTGCATCTCTTAAGATCCGCTGCTCCGTCTCATCTTTCACAGCTTTGGTCGTCAACACAGGAGAGTAGGAGCTGGTCAGCAGTTTGTCCTACATGATGCAAAAAGTAGCAATTAAGTGACTTAAAGGTAAGAGACAGTCTCAGAGTGCCTATTCTGTGAAGTACAGTGTTCAACAAGGGCATCAAGTAAGGAATGTGCTGGAGTCCATGCAAAGTAACTCCCTGAGGTCTAATAATTATAGTAACAATAATGAGACAATGAGGACCAAAGTAAAAGGTAAAATTATCAAAATCAGTAAGAGAAGAAAAGGCAATGGAGAGGAAAAAACACAAGACAGGAGAACAGAGAATGAGACAAGGCCCAGCATCCACCCCCTTTTCAAGCAGGTTGGTTCCAGAGGTGATGCTGTGTGGAGAACAACCCAACTATATATATGTATTTATTTTAATATTAATACTATTTTCACATGTTTTGGTGTGAAAAATGCTGTTTAATTACATTTTGATTGACTTAAGCCATATATGAAACAGGAATGGGAAAGTTTTCACACTGTTGTTGTTAAAAAGACAGAGGATTGAAAAGAACACTAAATGTGCACCAGCTTTTCTGGATGTTGCCTCCAATTCAGAACAAGTGAATGAATTTGCAACAAAAAAACACTTCATCTGTATCAGATGAATGTTAAATGTCTTGTCTTTTAAGTTCATTCAATTGAATGTAAATCCAAAATAATTTGCAAAATAAAGTTTTCTATTTTTATTAGGCGAGTCCTCTTTCAATATTGATATCAGATATCGGCACGATATCAGCAAAAAAAAAAAAAAACAACAAATATCAGATTACAATATGCTTGTATTTAAGTTAAACACAGTGGTTATTTTGAAATTTAAATGCATATGTTTTGTTTTTATTGGATTTATTGAGGTTTTGACTTTTTGTGGTCTTTTAATTTATGTTTTATACATTTTATTTTATTGCAGTATATTCTTGTGTTTAAGGTTAAATTTATTCAACACATTGGTTAATAACAAATGGGTCCGTTTTTCTCATACCTACTATTGCTGACTACTGTTCTCTGTGTAATCTCACTTGATAAAGCCTTTTCTTACAGTCCATACTACAAAATAAGGAATAAAAGCATGTATGATTCCTGCTGACACAGTGTGTCAGATCAATATCAGTATCTGCGAGCACTCAAGGCTGCAATACTGGTATCGTATCAGAAGTGAAAAAGTTGTATCGGGACACCTCTTTTATTAAAGGGCAGCACGGTGTTGTACACGCCTAACAGCAAGAAGGTCACCAATTCAATCCAAGGGATGATCAGGGCCTTTCTGTGTGGAGTTTGCATGTTCATTCTGTGCATGTGTGGGTTCTCTTTAAGCACTCCAGCTTCCTCCCACAGACCAATAACATCCTCATTGGGTTGACTGGTGACTCCAAATTGCCCTTAGGTATGAGGCCCTCCTCACACGTATTGTCTTGGCGTCGACATCAAAACATGTATCGCTGTTTACACATCGTATTGTACATAGGCTTGTGCATTTACATGATAACGCAAAATTCATGCTCGTTCTCCTAGGTTCCACCCAAAACTGTCGTTGGGTTGTCCGTCTGGTTCTGCTCCGAGGTGGATACCAAGTCAACAAGTGCTCATGCACACGTAATATGCTGCGTCTATGCATGAGCACTTGTTGCTGTTGTTGTCGTAGCTGGTGTTGTTGGTGTTCAGTGAGTAAATGTTGGTATAAAAGTCGTAGCAATATTTGTAGTTATTGGAACAAGATCAGAATCAGCCAGGCTGCCACGCCATTGTTGTTGTTGTGTGTAACAACGTGGGTTGGGGGGCGGGGAGGAGGAGGGGTGCTATGAGGTTACCGTCTTTTCTGGACTTATCCGTTTATACCAACTACGGCATGAAGACGAATACGCAGATATCCACCTGCAGACCCGTTTTCAAAAAAGATGCGGAGTCATGGACAAATATGTGTCTCTGTGTGTCAATATCACCAGATCGACAGTTTATTTTACTGGAGTCTTACAAATTTGTACTCGTGTAAAGCCCACCTGAATGTGAGCGTGACTGGTCGTTTGTCTGTCTGTGTGGCCCCTTGGCATCTGGTTCAGGGATTGGCTCAATGAATGTTTATTTAACTTTCCTGAAACATCCCACCTTCATTGGAATTGAAGATTTGTAAAAATATTTGAATTGAAAACATATCTGACTCAAAATAAGCATACCGTATAAACAGTTATTTAGAGAGAACTGACGTAAAACCCCAAAATTGAAGCTGTATTTCCAATTTGGCCACAAATTGTTAATTTTTTGCAGCCGGGAAGCGTCTGAGTTCATAACTAGCATTCAGTTTTGCAGTACATAAGCTTACCCGATCCACTGCTCAGATAAATATTGATTAGTTGAGCTGTAAAAACTTGGATTACATCCACAACTCATATCCAAATATTTATCTGAGCCAATAAGCAATGCCTCACTGCAGTTATTATAGCAGCAGCACAACCACAAAGTCAGATTACACAGTTTCTGCACACTGTGTGTCCTAAAGATCAGAACAGTCATAGTGTGACATTAACTGAGGCCAAACTCAAATCAAGTATATATCAAGTATGCTAAACTGGATATTTTCATACCTCTGGTGTAATGAGTTCATAAAGTGCGTAGTTTGTGTACTCAGTGCCGATCCACACTTTGACACCAGGCTGGGACACGTACTCCGTCAGCACATGTCTGACTGTGTCGTACTCTCTAAGCTGCACACAGAGCGAATCCTCGCAGGAGGCGTTCAGGTAAACCTTCAGCTCATCTGAAACTCTGTGTGTGTGCACAAAGAGCCTGACAGATGTGGGAAGAGAGGAACATATAGGTCACTGAAATGCTGTTAAGAGGAAACATAGTAAATCATTATAACAGAGTAAAAAAGCAATAGGAGAGGCTTTAAAAGAGACAGAAAAAATGATTCAAACATGTTATCCCAAAGAAATACTCACATGATCTGATCCATTGTGAGCAGAGTGTAGGAGTAGAAGAAGGGGTTGTATGGGATGTCGTTGCCACGCAGATTAAACAGCCCTGAACATGGAAACAAAAAAACTGACTGTAAATGAAAAGCAGCTGATGGACTGTTTATGACCCGTTGCAGAGAAAACTGTTCAAATGTAGTTTGTATCAGAAATGTGTGACTTGTTGAACATCTCTGTCATTTAAAACAGATCCAATAATTCAGAAATAAGAAGTCAGGCAGGAGTCTTTTATTAGCAAGAGGGATGCTCTGAATTATTCATGAGATATTTCAAAGTGCTAAACCAAACCTCAAGGGTGCACCGATAAAAAAAACATGCATTAAGAACATGATCATAAACAATAAAAGACAGCACACGTTACTGCTTGAGATTCATTTCTATCTTGTCCAGTTTTTACATCATGTTTCTCATTAATTCCTGTATGACCATGGTATTTGCCCTTAAAAGATGATTTCTCTTCTGAACACTTCAGTACTATTATCTTACTAGATTCTGATCTGAATCAAAAGTGCTTCCTTTCAATTCTTTTTTTTTGCTGCAGGTTTTGTGTAGTTTCATTTCTTCTCACTTTGCATTCTGTGCAGACATGAAATAGAGGCACAAGAGGGACCATGACAAATGGAACAATACAATATTCAGGGGTTAGCAGAAGTTTTTGTGTTACAATTTCTGCATGATGCTTTTCATTCAAGAAACCATTTTTTATTTCACATGGTTCAGATTATCTTTTATTTTGTAATCTTTTAGTATTGAAAATAACATTTCTAGAGTGAGAGTCTAACATAAAAACTGTCATGAAGTTCAAAATAATTATTTTACATTCCCAAAGTTAATTATCCTATTAAGCATAATGTGCTCTTTATATGAAGTTGCACTCTAATGAAAAGCCTCTCCTCGCATGCTGTGGTGCTTTAACACAGATGGTCTCAGTTGCTGCTGACATTTATTAACCAATTAAAACTTCTGCAAAGGAGGTTATCTTTAGCCAGCCTTCTTCCATTTCTTTGAGCATCACAGCTCAAAAGTTTTGCAAGGATTTGATGAAATTATCAGGGAATGTTGGCCACAGAACAAAGAAAAAATTATTCAGTTTTGGTGGTTATCCAAATATAGATGTGGATCCATTATATTTTTTAAGGACTTGTTAATATTGAGCAATTTTCCACATTTTCACCAATAACTTGGCTAGGAATATCAAATGCCTTGGTGGATGTTTGTGTTTTTAGTCTCTTGGTAAATTATGACCATTCCCAGAGCAGCAATGAGAAAGCAAATGTCTAAAGTTCAATCTTGGTGAGAAAAAATGATGACCCAGTGTCACCACTGTGACACCAAAGAGTTTGTGTGCTTGTTCGTTTGTCTGTCAGTTGGCAAGATAAATCAAAAAGTTCTCACAGACATTGAAAAATAAATCAGAAAATGTTGGTCATGGCAAAAAGAAAAAGTGTTTTATGTGGTGCTCCGAGGATGGATGTGGATCCAGAATTGTTTTTAAAGGAATTGTAAACATTGGGCAACAGGGCAGTTTTCAACATTTTCGCTCATGATTAGACTAAGAGTATCAGAAATGCCTTGGCAGAGATATGTGCTCTACTGGCACTTTAAACAAAAGCATCAATGTAGTGAAAAATCACTCAAGGTTTTGCTGTTCTTGAGTTACATATCGTCTCAGAGGCTGTATGAGGATTAGGGCTCGAAAGATAAATCGTTATTGTATCAATCTAGAGATATGAACATTCAAGATATTGATATTGAAAAAGCAAGGATATAAACGATATACATTTCTTAGAAATAAAACCCCACTTTCCACATTCTTTTGCATTATGATATTTTCATTTTTCTGAAAATGCTTGGTTTTCATGGAACCAGTAGTCATATTGTATCACATCGATAGAAATATCTAGCATGAATATTGAGAAATGAAATTTTGTCAATATCGTTCAGCCCTAATGAGGATCAAAAGCCTAAATCGTGCAGTTTAGAATTAATTCTTTGTTTTTATGTAGTTGTAAAGAAATATGAAAATGCATCATCTTGAAGAAATTAAATCTGAATAAGCCTGTGCTGCAGCTCCAAATAGTGATCAATGGTAACCTAAAGTCTTTTATTTGGTCCCCAGCCTCCTTCCCTCCTTCCCCTCATCCTGCCTGCATGATATACGCTCTCAATGGAAACTTAATGCTTACAGTGTTTACAACTTTCTGTGTCTGTAATATTGCAATACTCTCCATCACAGTATGAAAATACATTGCAATACTACATTATGAAATGTCTCAGCATAAGTATTTTGAATTGCACCGAAAATTAGATTCAAGATGAAACCTGGCTCAGAAGTATTACTGAGTTAGCAGTGTAAGTTTTAAAAAACATCTGCAGAAAAGTGTGAGCTACTTACAAGCTGTTTCGTCCAGTGCTGAGAGCAGGAGAGCAGTGGGTTCGTAAGGATTGTCCTTCATCTGAGTCCGTATGTCCTCCACTTTTACTTGCCATTGCCTTTCTGTAAACACAGACACATGTTGATCTTCACTGTTTCATGTGACAACAAGCAATTATCAACATGATTTGACAGTGAGCCCGTTTGCCCCTGACAACTTAAAAAAAAGGAACGGGGGTAAGGGCAGGACATGAATTCCTTTGGGGACCACACCATTTGATTTTATTTCAGACAGAGCAGTTTGAAAGGTCCCATTAATTCATCATTTCAGTACTTTAGCAATAAAAACTGTGTTCAGAGGGTTTAAAGTGCACCAAAAGAAGACTTTTCATTTAAAAAAAAACCTAGGGGCAGGACCATCCATCCCTTAACTGAGGTCTGAGCTGTGCACTCTGCCTGGTGATATCCTCATAAGGTTTTACAAAATACTGACCTCAAACTGGCAGGTCTCCAATAAAAGTTGAATCTTCTTTTAGACAAATGAAAACATCTACAAAGTATTAAAAAATGACTTTTAGCACAAATAACAATACTATATTGAAGTTAATCCTACATTAATATAATTTTTTACTTCTCTCCAAGTTGATTATGAAGGTCTTGGGGTGCCAAATCTTGATCTTGAGATTAAAACAGCTAGGGTTGGTCCTGCTCTTTGCCCAAACTCATGCTGCAAGTTAAAGGGTTAGTTCAGTATTTTTAAACTTGGGTTGTATGAGTTGCTTGACAATAGTCACTGGAGTGGCAGAAAGGGCTCCCAGCAGCAGGGGGGCGATACCTGCAAGTTACACTGATGTTGGTGGGTACAGTTATATCGTGGAAATGTATAAACTTTGCATAAAAAAGAGCAATGGACCTATGCTGGATTGGGCACAAAAATCCAGAGCGTTCCTCCAAGAAATTTCTGTGTTGAACTGCAAATGACTGTGTGTGCTTCCGCGTGTGCACAAACACAAAGCTATCTGCTGCATCATAAAAAAGTGCCAAACACAGAGACTTCCTGGAGAAAAAATAAATCACTCTAAGTTTCTTTTTGCCTGATTGCACATCTGAGTCACATAAGTTTGTGGCTTGTTTTTATATAAAACTTTTACACAAGATTTCTTAAAGCTGTTGGGAGCCACAGTTACATCCATCCTTTAACCCAACTTCACAAGTACCAAAATATCATCATAAACCCTATTTATGTTTGTTTTACATTAACTACTCTAACTACTTAAAGCACTGTAAATAAATCAAAAAAGCATCATAATAATGCTTGTCACACTGTAATGTAACTACCAGGGCTGTATGCATCCATGTCTGCTGAGGGCTCTGGTGTACAGTTTAGGACTCTTAATAGACTCTTCTGTGGATTACAGTTTTAAAATGACCTTATAACAAAAAGTAGATTGTCTTTATCCAGATTATTTTCTAATGTAAACACCCCTTAAACACACAGACACACCATTAGATTGTAGTAAAGTCCATTAGCTCCACTAGTCCATTCTCTGATCGTAAAGTCCAATAATGTGTCCAGACAACTTCCTTTCCAGGAGACTTTTCCATCTCTTCAGCATGATCTGTTTTTGATTTGCCATACAGTCATAAAAACATGAGCAGGCTCTTTATGGCTGTGTTTGTGTAGCCTCTTATCGCTGTGTGTTTGCAGGTATTTATCAGTAAATTGATAAAAGAGTTTAAGAGCCCCAAACAGGTCAGGCAGCAGACTCCAGGGTGTGTGTACCTACGTATGACTCTGTCAGGCAGCCGGGTGATGTTATCGAGTGGAATGGATGGTCTGGTTGGCCACACTTTGTCGACCAGGTTATCGGGGATGGATTTGAGGCTGCGATTGCTGGACTCCATATTCATGTTATAGTTCTCCTGTGTTTCTAAAAGAGGAAACAGCAGATGATTGCACACACAAATGCAGATCAATCTCAAGTAAACAGTCTGAATGGCGTCTGTGCCGATGCTCCATCAATAAATTTCCATCTACTTGAGCGAGAGTTTTATTGACGTTAACCTGGGCTGACAGGCACAATGGAGAGGAGAGACTTACGGAGGGAGAAGAGGAAGGGGTCAAAGCCGATCTCGCCGCCTGGTGGAACCTCTAAGATGAGCCACTCCGTGATACTAATGATGGACACTGGAGAACATCAGACATGACAGACTGGAGTCAAGTTATTATCGACTTAAGGAGATGCAAGAGAATAAAAACCCAGAGTGTCTCACCATGGGTTTTTTTCAGGTTCGCAGTTCTGATCATGTTTGTCACAGTGATGTTGCTGTAAGCAGTAAAACTTGCAGCAGTAAAAGGTCATATTTGGTCTTCTGTGCATAATTCATGATGCCATCAAAGTGTTATCCATGTGGAAATTGACTTTGTGATAAATAATACTTAGAAAAAACAATGTTGTGTCATCTAGCTATAAAACTGAATCATACAGAGCAGCAGAAAAACAAAAGAGATATATTCTGTAATTAAAGTCAAGGTAAAGGTTTTTAACTTTGGGGTGCTTAATGCCTCTTCTAGTTTTCTAGGCTGCATCTCCTTGAGTCTGGAAAACTCAAGCCCTAATGATAACTCGAGTGTGAGAAACGTAAAACTTCTGTTGTGTATAACACTTCTGTTTAAAACGAAAATAAGAAATAGCTCCATGCAACATAAAAGTTCAGAATTTAAGGAAGACTTAAATGATACAATTAAAATAGAATATTAGCTAATAAATGAGCAGGAGGAGATGAGACTGCTCAGAAAAAACAATGAAGTCATTAGCAGAGCAAATCTGTGCTGAGAGAACGCAGCTGACCAGCAGGGCTGTCGAAACAACCTTCTTGTTTTGAGAACAGTGCATGACAATTGTTTTTCCTATTTAATCAATGCATAAAAAGAAAAAGAAATTAAACCAAAAGTCAAGTAACATGCAATGCATTAATTAATGACCATGTGCCGAAATCCCCTGTAAACACACAGCATCTGTCATCTTTCCTCATCCCGCTCTGTAATTAGCATCTTGATGCATCTCCTATCAGGAGGACGAATAACTTAACAAAGATGTGGTGCCAATTTACACCTTTCAACAAATCTAAAAACCCATTTCAGAGAAATAAGTGTTTGGTACATGTAGGTGTTGTGCTTCTGTTTCAGTTGTCCTTATATTCTTTGTGAATTAAGCTCAACAGATAAAGTAGGCAAAGAGCTGTAAATTCAAAAGAAATGAATGTGCCTTGCTCCGGGCAACTAACAGCTGCGTACAGCCACGTCACTGTCTCCTTGCATGTCATGTACACTTGCTGAATGTCTAATTGTTCACTAGCTTAGAGTGACAAACATATCTGTCATTTTATGCAATACAGTGTATTTGCAACAAACTTCTTTTGGCATTAAATTTGACCTTACAAGGAGTTTGGTTCATTGTCCCTTAAGAGTCCTGTAAAAAAGATCTTAATGTTAAATAACCCTCTCTAACAAAGGAGACTTGGCACACAGTATATCAATAGAGGAGGCACAAGAGTGCAACAGAATTATTACCAGTATTTTCCATTTTCAGGGCATTAAACAAATATATACATACAGTATGTATATAACACCCCATGTCAGTTTGAATGCATTATGTGATGACGTCTTTATTTACTTAAACATAAAAACCAAAGAAACTTTAACTCCCATTTACAGAATGCTTTGCTGAAAATCATCGTTCCAATGAAATTAAAATATCTGCAAATTTGATTTCTAAGCATTTTTTATTTTTTGTGCTGTCAGCTTAAAAATGTCACACTAAGAAGGTTTCGCTCAAAAAGTGTTGACATCAATAAACTGACATAAAATAATTTGACATCAGCATTTTTCTACTTCACTGCATCAGAGTGTTTCACAAACTTCAGTCCAAATCATTTATAAAAAAAAGCACATCAATTTTAGAACTTTCACCCTTTATATGTTAGTTTTTGTTCATCATGCCAAATAATTTTTCATAGGAAAGGCAAAATTCTAGGAGAAGTATGATCAATTCAGTCTGGAACATGTTAGTGATTATAAGCTGACACGTGTCAAAAATTATGAGCAATTTTTGACACGAGTCAGCTTTTGGTCACAGTCAGAGTATCATGCTTTTGCCTTGAGGTACTTTATTAAGAAAGTGGGACAATCTGTTGGAAAATAATCAAATACCAAGCCTGACCTGCAAATTTAAAGAATCTTATAAGAAATGACATGTTGCTATGCTGCAAGGGCCAAATGATCAAAGATGATATTTATTATGAAACACATTTATTAGGTCATTTTCAGCCTTAATCTGTATTGTGGGGATATTTTGATAAAGAAAGTTATGGATCTATTACTTAAAACAGTGATCTACTTTCAAAATACTTTAAATAATGCTTGTTTCCGCCAAATTGCATAATACATATTGATGTTATCATTATGTTTTATTTGCTGTGTTTGTATAAACAAACAAACCAAAAACATGCTAATTAATTCATCTGTCAAATAAGTATTGAAAGTTTTATGGAGACACAATAAGTATAGAAACCTGATAAATTAAAGATGTATCTCCCTTCTGAGTGACCTTTGGAATATGTTCACATTTCAGTGTTATGTTAACACGGTGTCAGCACCACATTTCCAGTGTTCCAACACAAAACATGAGGCATTTTTATTTTTGTTGTCTGAGGCCTATTTTTTCCTCATGATATCCTGTAATTATGGGTGCAGCATGTGAGGATATTTTTACACTAGACCATCAAATCCACAAATATTTCCATGGCATCCATTTATACTGTGTTGTCAAAACAAGTTATGCAAACGTAAACCCCCTACCATCTTTTTCCAGCTCCCAGTTGCAGTCCAGCTGTCGCTCGGCTTGGACCCAGTAACGGCTGTCTGTCCACAGGGTGGCCTTGGTTGGGGTGACTATGGCGGTTCCTGGGGAGGGGCGGGAGAGCAGCTGTTATTTAGGCAGCTGCAGTGACAGTGTATTACAAATGTCAATAAATGTCAGAACAGAACAAGGCATGATGGAGCAGATAATCTTATAAAACATGGGAAAATGAGGACACATGAAAAGGTCATTGGACACGTAAACAGAACAGTGGTTAAACGCAGCTTTTTGTTGGCTTGCAGGCTTGAAACTAAAGGGCTGACAAAAAATGTAACTTTGACAGTAAAGAGTTTGGGACTGCTCTTGCACTTGTGGAATATTGTTAAAGATTTTTTTTAATTTACAGTTAAAATTATTTTTAAAAAACATCTAACACTGTCAGGCAATTCATACTAGTTTATCTGGGATATAAATAAGTGCAGGTGGAAGTCCATCATGATTTAGATTTTTTGATTATTTATTTAAATAATTCTTGCATTAACTTATGGCCGAAAGGAACAACTTCAAAGTGCTTTTCCTGTATTTAATATGGTATGAAGTGCCCATACAATACCAATGATGTCCACTCACCTCCAGTAAATATGACAGAGCTTACACTTTTCAAGTTTCCAGTTTGCTCTCTTTGTCTTGGTAACCCAGATGAGGTAAAAAGTTGAAAAAATACATTATATGAAAGGAACTACTTTCTGATGTACTTCAACTGTGATTTTTAAAGCTCATGATACTTTACTTATATTGGAGAAAAGCCCTGTATTTATTTCAATAGCAAATCAGGAACCTGTGGTTGGTTACTACATTTTAACTTCACGATGAAAAAGAATTTGCTACGGGCTGAAAAGTCTATAAAAACAGAACACAAATAATGGATAAAGTTCAAAACTCTAGATCCCAAGGAGAACAATACTTTGAAATTGTGCGATAGTTTTTTTTTTTCCTCTCTCGTTGGTGAAATGATACCTAAACAAATGCAGAAGCATTTTAATTTTCATGACAGTAACGCAGGGAGATGATATAGTGAGTGGCATCCAGTGAAATCTTACTGTTTTAGAGTTTTACTTAAAACACTTATGTAGCAAAGACAGACTACAAAAGAATTGGACAAAGCCATGTGGAATTGGATCCTTTGGGACACTGCTGGTGCCCTCTAACGTACACCGCCATACTGCACATGCTATCTCAACCTAACTTTGAACTCATCTATTGAAAGGATAAGTTCGGTTTCTACAGCTTTCACATTGTTTATAGAATGAAGTAGAACATTATACTCACCCAGAAGGCTTTCCTGATCCAAACAGTGCTTCGGGAGATATTTAGATCCAAAATCGAGCGGCGGATATCCGTATAATGGTAGCACATAGGGCATGTATAGCGCCACTCCTAAAACTGCATTAATCGTCCAAAAACTCATTAGTTTCACCAATATTTCATCATGGTCCGCTCGCGCTACTCCTCCATTACGGACTGTGTCGCTCCAGACATGTTTTGTGGCTATGCTAACCTCTGAGCTGAAGAAGAAGAATGTTTGCCTCCGTGCATGCGCAGTACAGCTCATTGTTTCAGGGGTAGACTGCCGGCTACACAACGACTTTCTTCTTCCAGTTTTGTGCAAAGTGGACGAACATCTATCGGATGAAGATGTTGTGGAGGAGAACTTTGAATATGATGGGTGTCCTTACAGTTTCGAGCCAGAGTTTACAGATGAGGAGCTCATCGAAAGGAGGATGCAGAAGCAAAGAGAAGAACAGCTCTCCAGAGAGTACTGCGCATGCACGGAGGCAAACATTCTTCTTCTTCAGTTCAGAGGTCAGCACAGCCACAAAACATGTCTGGAGCGACACAGACTGTAATGGAGGAGTAGCCTGAGCGGACTATCATGAAATATTGGTGAAACTAATGAGTTTTTGGACAATTAATGCAGTTTTAGGAGCGGCGCTATACATGCCCTATGTGCTACCATTATACGGATGTCCACCGCTCGATTTTGGATCTAAATATCTCCTGAAGCACTGTTTGGATCAGAGAAGCCTCCTGGGTGAGTATATTGTTCTACTTCATTCTATAAACAATGTGAAAGCTGTAGAAACTTAACTTATCTTTTAAAGACAGAAAGGTAATCTGAGCAATAGCAACACCATGTTTTCAAAACTTTAAATCTTCAATAAATCCTCCATAAAAGTAAAAGTGGCACAATTTTAAAAAAAAAATCACTCCCCTCACAGTGAGAGCACATAGCTGCGTTATAGTTTTAGACTAAGGCCATTTTTTTAACTCAGCATTAAAGATGTATATTAAGGCCTTACAAAGCATATTTGCCCTGCATACAACCATTAAGGTGTGATTTCTCTGCAGCCAGCTCTCAGTGGACTCTCGGGGTACTACAACATTTGGCACTTCCACACGAGCCTCCATTTACAGCGCAGAGGTTGTTCCCTGATAGTACTCCAAAGGTAGATCCTTGAATCGTTTTTTTAAATGTTTTACAGGCAAATAGCTGTCCAGATAAGTGCACAAAGTAAAAATGTTAGTCTTTATTGGAACTCTAATGCCAAGGACAGACTGTGCATGATTCTGGCCACCCTGACAGTCATATTGTTTTCAGATACAGTCAACTATGAAAACAAATGTTTCTTCTTGTGGTATGGCATTGTGACCGACAACAACAGACCAATCTAGGACACTGCACAACTCCATGACAGTTTCTCTACAAGGTTTGATTTTTGTCCTGCCTCCTATTGTTTTACCCCACACATCAGAGACTTTGACCCATGAGAGCACTGGGAGCTTGGCATGTGCCACAGACATGGATGTAAGCAGAGCAAAGCTGATGCCAAGCTAACATTAATTACAACGTTTGAATAATAAAAAAAAGAAGATGTTTGGTGCTCAAAATACAGTGTGTTTGTTTGCTGTTGTCAGTGTCACCCCTCCTTCTAACATTACCTTGTCAGTCTTTGTATGCAGTCGTCATGCTTGTTGGGCAGGTCATGGTAGGATTTTATGTCCCTGTTGTTGCACAATCTTATATAATCACCGTCGTAACTAACAAATAAAATTGTGCTGTCTGACCTCAGCATAAGACATTATGATGTAGTTAAAAATTCCTTATTTAAGAGGGATGTGTCAAAGCGCTTCGGCTCAGATGGATCTTTATCAGTGCATCAGGGTATTTTATATTCAACCAGGAATTGTAAATTCATTCTCTGAAGTTCGTTTCAAAATGAGTCCAATGTCAAGGGCACTTATGAGTCAGTCTCTTCTTAAAAAAAAAAAAAAACATTATGCATGATCATCAATCCTGACCTCTATTATCGCCTTAAAATTGGCTCCGTAATTTAAAGCTGGATATGTTCCGAAAATGGTTACTCTGATGAATAGCAGGATGCAACGGTGCAGCGAGTAAAAGTGATAAAACCAAGTGAGCAAGGAGGAGACGGTTGTATTGTGAGGATGTGGGATGAAAGTAGAGTAGCTGCATGACTGCCACACTCAGACGTGGGGAGTTGAGTCACAGGGAGGAGGAAGAGTAGTAGGATGAAGGAGGCAAGAAGGGGGATGGCTAGGATTGTACCTGCGGATCCTGTAAAGCCGGTCATGAAGGCCATCCTGGCATCACGTGGGGCGATATACTCACTCTGATGGAAAATAAGATTGGGTTAGCTCCATTTTTTTCTCTCATACACACACAAGGTTTGAACCCAGAAGAATTAAGTATGATGGACAGCAGATGTACCAGGTGGGCATCGGTGCCAGGGATAATGTAGGCAGAGATATTCAGGGAACGCATTTGATCTCGTAAGTCCTGCAGCTGGAGGGTGGTATTTACTGCTGTGATGGGAAGGTACTGCCACACACACATGTAGAGACAGGGAGGGAGAGAGAGAGAGAGAGAGGTGTTAAAAGTCTGAAGATTTAATTAAAACCTGAAGAAGTGCTGATTCATCTATTTCGTTATCTCCCTCTGTAAACATTAACCGCATTGCATGAGCTGTAATCATTAACTGTATACAGCTCATGCAACACGTTACAGCAAAGGAAAAGCACTCTACGATCTCTTTGAGGACTATATCAGGTCTCATTTTGCTTTTACAGGTATCTTAACAATAGTCCTGTTAGTGATTTTCCTCACCTTCGTGGACAGAGAGCAGTTCCTCTCTGTTTGCTCCTCTAAAACAGTAGCAACAGTGTGTCCTGAAACAAGAAGAGCAAAGTGACATGGACACCTTGGAAAATGACACTTGAGCTGAGCTATGCAGGCACGTATTTAGAGCATTAAACTGGTGCTCTATTGTTGGGAAATGATCCAAAATGTCTTCCAAAGGAGACAGTAAAAGCTGAATCGAAGCAGAGCAAAACTCAGATAAGGCTGGGAAATATACTGAGTATTCAAACAATTTGTCAATACATTTTTAAACCAGACATAATTAGCTTAGTAACCAAAGGATAATTCAATCTTAGTGAAAATGTAAGGCATATCAGTACATTTGTTGAATTTTATCTTATCCGAGGTGCAGCTTTATCACCAGTACAATCAAACAATAGTGACATAGGTTTGGCACCACTGGCACAAAAATGATAGTATTAAACAACTAGTGGTCAATTTCTTGCCTAAATTGTTAGCAGAACTGAAAAATCCACTTTTTCAGAGGTTGTCAATGAATTTGTGATCTCTCTCCTTGAGGTAAAAATAAGGCCATAGATCATAAAGCATTTAACTTGTTTAAGCTTTTTTTTTTTTTTTTGGACTTTATTGATAAGGCGGGGACAGGGGCAAGGGCAGAGACTGCAGGGGGAGAAATGGGGAGCCAATTGTGCCACCCCCACGAGCTTCAATATATGATAGTTGTTGCTAGGGCTGGGTATTTCCAGCAACCTTCAGACACTATAGATAGTCCAATACTGAGGCCATGACACCATACTCATAATATGCCTAAATAATAATATATTATGCATCAAATGCATGAACTGTGGACACCTACTATACTTTTAACAGAGTTCCAACACTTTTTAGCAATACACAAAAAGGACAAGGTTTAAAGGTTTCTACAACTCAAGAAAAAGTAACTTCAGGTCCTCAAAAATCTTTGAAATAATTTACATTAGGAAAGTGTGTCATAATGTAATTTGGCTTCTACTACCATCTTAAAGTCCACTGATACCCAATAAGGTGTACAACTGCTGTCAGCTTTTGTGGCAATACAGATTTCGAGGGTTTTACGGATCTAAATCATTACATGTCTCGACAAGGATGAAATGACACAAGTTTATAGTATAGAGTTTTTGTACTTGCATCCTCTTCCCCTTCTAACATATTCTTTTAACATACATTTATAAACATATAAAAAATTTCACAACCTCAATATTCAGAAATGTCGATGATGTTGTTGTACAGTTAACTGGTGGCAGTTTAGAATTGTCTGAAATGATTTGTGGGATTGGTATAGTTTTATGTTTAAAAAAGACCCTGGTCAAAACCTTCTACTTAGATCTGCATGCCTAACAAAAAAATGTCTTTGTGCTGACTAGAGAGGCAGTCAGCAGAGACAACAGAGGACATGTGGAAGTAATCATGGCAGACAGAAACAATGGAATTGAGAGATTTGAAATGATAAATAGAAAAGATAATGATATAGACATGAATAAACTCTTATTAACTCCCATTATTTTGTTTGTCTGCAATTATGAGGAGAAAAACTTTATCAAGGATACATATACAAAACAAGTTAAAGATCAAAAATAGAATTTGTGCAAAAAACAAGCCTGTTTACACATCTCTCTTAAAAGAATACAATCAACTGAGACTCTGCTTCGAGAGGTCTGTTAATTTGCAGTTCATGAGACAGAGCTGCCACCTCTTTTTCGAGATGAAATTTATGCATTAAAATCTCAATGAATAAAGCAGAGAGAGCAGATGGCAGTCTCAAACTGTGCATTTCCAAGCTATGACAGTCTTTAAGTGGGAAACCATCCAACAAACTGTTACATGTAATCTGTTTTAGCATTCTACAGCACTCTGCAGCTGCTCGCATCACTTTAAACAAATGAAGACAGATCACAGTGGATCAATGAATTCCTCTCCTACAGATAGAATGGACTGAGCAGACACACACAGAATGACAGATTGAGAGGAACTTCTTACCTGTTAGTGCTGCCAGAGACAGAGCCAGCAGCCAGACACAGGACGGCATGTTGGCACAAAATGATCCAAACACAGAGCGGCTACAAATCAGGTGTCCTGATGTGTGTGAGCGCGGCAAATGTGAGAAAGTGTGAGTGGGAGTCTGGAGAGAAATTACGTGTGGGTGTCTGCTTGTAAATGCCTGACTGTCCTCTCTCTCTCACTCTCTCTCTCTCTCTCTCTTCTCCTCCTCCTCCTCCTCTGCCACCGCTCACAATCTCCTCTCCCTGCAGACCTTTGATAGGAATCATGTGTTGAGGCTTTTTACAAGAACTTTTGGTTCTCAATGACATTTATGTGCTTCTTGACCTAAGACACAGTGGCAACTCTTCTGATTTTCCTTTCCTGTCTGTGACTTAGTTGTTTTGAAAACTATTTAAGGATGCAGCTCAGACACTGACAGTTTGAATTAAAGATATCAGACTGATAAAGGAAGAATAAAACATTGATCTCCCGTTTTGTAAAGGGCTTTGAGTCAAAAAATGTTCTGGACTCAGTCCTGAACCTTTCAACCCATATTACGACAATTACACAGTGAGCTCACATCACCTGGAAAATACTTCTGGGTTTTAAAGACTTATGCCTCAGCAGGACCTTGAAAAATGTGTCCATGCATTTATGTGTAGTTGATTAGATAACTGTAACAGTGTCTTCATCGATCTGACCTCTTTCATCATATGAACAGGTCTGCTCTCTGTCCCCACAGTCAGAACCAAACCTGAAGAAGCTGCTTTCAGTTTTTATGCCCATGGATCTGGAACAAAACTGCACATCTGCAGGAAGTGTTGGTTCTTTTAAATTAATGTTTAAGACTCATTTGTTCACAGCTGCCATAGATTAGATTATCATTTGAAGTTTTTAATGTTGCACTGTAACACTTTTAACTGTCTTATTTTTAATACAATTAAGATACTATTATTTTTTCAAAACAATGCATTGTACCTTTTAAATCTGTTTTGATTTTGAATTTTAATAAAAAGTGTATTCATCCACATTTTGTGTTCTATTTATTTTCAGCATTTCTTCTTTTTTTATCTTTGATTTAATTGTTTTTTGTGGGTGTTATTCTGACAAGTATTTTTCCCTTTGTCACTGTGTTATGATGTCTTGTGTGAAGCACTCTGTCTCCCGTTTGCTTGATAATCACATTCATGTTTAAGTATTCAAATTATCCATAAATGCTTGCAAAATGTACTTTCCTTAAATCTAAATAAGACAAATTATGGACAACTCATTCCAAGGGGCTCTTAATAAAACCTATTAAGATGCACCGTCTGCTGCTTACTGTCTTGATTTGTGGGTTCAATTCAATAGAGACTAAGGTGTTTTTATCAAAGATGTTTTTATGAAAAAGTACCCTGCGGTTGTTGATTCTTTATTGAATTTTATACGATAAAGAGAAAAGTTGTTGAAAGTCTAATTTCTTGTGGTTTGGAAAAATCTTCTGAGGTTGCTTTTAACATGAACCAGGAGGGCCACTTTGAGAGCTCTTTGCTTGAGACAGTCATTTATGGGGTTGTAAATGCATTTTATGGAGTGCAGAGTTTAGAAATATGTGTTTTTGGGAGACAGAGCTCGCAGCTGTTGGCATAAAATAATCTTGGACCATTATGGGTAAGCATTTGTATTTCTCTTTTACTTTTTGTTAGAAAGATACAAAAGTAAAACTGTCATTTTTAGAGGCAACTTTTACAATAATCAATGAAATATCTTGCATGCTAAAAGCACACAGTGCTTCTTTACATAACAGTGTTGAAATGGTGGCCAAAAGGATTACATAAATGCAACATTACGGAAAAAAGATAAGACTTTTGGAAATTTTTGAGATAATATGCAATCCTTATTAAACTATGCCTGACATTGGATAAGTCTTTTTAAAAATAATTTAGACTTTTTATTTCGAAATTGCACCTTAAATGTGTACAAATCTATACAAGCTGACAGTTAGCTTGGCTCCTCAGGTTGCAACAAAATGGTAAGAGAACATGACACTGTACTCAGGACTCTACTGAACAGTTTTAATGAAGACATGCAGAGTAAGAGTGTTATTGCTCATATGAATAAAGATAATTTTAACATGGATTTATCAGGATAAAACTGTTTTCTGGTGCAGCCTTGGTTAGAAATTTCCCTAAAGATGCAGGATCATTGCCATGTTTGCACTCAGAGAAAAAACAGAAGCTTTATTCTTCTACTGCACTTAGACTAAAGCAAACACTGCATATAAATGACTTCATTATGCCAGACAGCACAGAAAATGTGTTTGTCTAAATAGGGGGAACAGCTCTATTCATATTGAATATTTACACTTTTTTTTATATAAATACATACATCTATAGGGATCACCCTCAACAGATCAACAGGTTATGGACAAGACTTATCAAAACAGCACACATTTTCATGAAAACCTACATCTACATTCAGTATTTTTAAATCCTCACGCTCAAGCCAAATGATTAATCCCACTTAGCTAAAAGGAGGAGGAGAGCGTGGGAGGAGAAAGAAAGATTATAACCAGGGGGGTTTTATTATACCAACGATTATTAATAATCTTTTTAGTTCATATCAATGTGCAAGCATTGCAGAAAAAATCACATTTTAATTCCTAATAGCCTTGGAACAAAATGTTTGCATTGTCCTGTGTAGAGCTCTAGTTGACCTTACTCTGCCTCTCAAACTCTCCACAGAAAACTTAAACCAAAAGGATAAAAGCAGTTTGGTTTACTTGGCTACTGTGTGCAAGGTTAAGATGCAATAAAGGTGAACCTGTAAGGACTCCATTGCCCCTCCTAATGTCCCCCCTAAAGCCTTAGCGCTGAGCTTCTGTTGGCGTCCAGGGGAATTGCAAGCGTGTATGAGTCCATGAGGACCTGTGATCATGTAAGACACGAGAAATGGGAAACATGTATGTCTTCATACATCCACTAGAAAAGATTAAATGACATGTGAAAAAAGCTCAACCATGTGTGTATGTGTTTCTTTTGGAAGATCATTAATATACTTATTATATACTAATACACATTTCAAAAGTAAAAATAATACTAACTTTGAATCAACAATCAAGGAAGAAATAAAACTGAATGCTTTCCCACCACTTCCTTGATTACACTAATAATATAGAAACAACATATCACATAAAGTGTTTGTATATGTTGAAGAGACTGTGAGGGGTTTCTAAGTAATTACAAAAAAAGTCTCACTTTTAGATATATGCCTGATCGAAATACACACTTTAAGATGAGTTTATAGAATCAAAATAGGTTATCTATAAATGTTAATCCTTAGCTTCGCGGTCGGGTCGGACAGGGCTGGACTGGCCTGGATACTCAACTTCGGGAACAAGACAATTAAAACTGGAGCAAATTTATATTTTTCGGACACTTCGTAGAGCACCGGGCTGTAAGAAGCGATATATAGCCGGCTACAAAACTACGATACTAAGTTTTCCAAAAATTGCTTGTTGTCACACATCAAAAACTACCGCTACGTAACTAGAAAGAGATACATTACCTCGTCGCTTTGCATCCTGTAAGTTGTTGAAAAAAGAAGTTGTAAAGCAATGCAGAGTTCTGAGGAAGGTCCGAGCTGCATTTATCACAACAAACACACGCTTTGGCTTCAGTCACGTCTTTTGGTGCGTTCCAGTTGTAGTCAGAAGTATGAATTTCCGAGTTCCGAGTAGGAAACTGCAACTGGAACGTCCCTGAAGTCTGAATTTCCTACTGGGAACTCAGGGAAACCTCGCCACCCCCGAGGATGCCCCCAGTGTGAACAGTTATTTAGCTCCTGTAATAATCAATTTATTTGCACTTCTGACTGAGGTGTGTTGCTCTAGATCAGCTGCATAGTATTGCTAGACTTACAAAAATGCTGCCATAGTGATAATCACATTCTTCATGTGATATTTGTGAACAACAACGCAGGGCGGGCTAACAACAGCTAACAACACCTGGTAGATCAGCATGTTTTTTTCAGACTCCAACTGGAACACTGGTAAGTCGGATGTCACTCCCAGTTCCGAGGTTACTGGAACGCAGCACCGCGCGTGCTCATGGGTAGCAGAGTCTTTTTTTCGCTGGTAATAGATTCTCCTCATAGCACCTTTAATCAAGGGGCTATAATATGTCATTCATGTCAACAATTTTTGCAAGAAACTCTGTAAGTCCACTGGGAAGTATGCAAACATGCAAACTCACAGAGTATAATCTACAGCTAAAAAGTCCAGATCACATCTCTCATGGTCTTAAGGTTTCACAGTGGAATGGCACAATGCACCCACACACTAACTGTGAATGTGCTTTAATTTCATGAGTCTGTCAATGCGCTATTTGGTACCGAGTCTTTGTCTCATTTTTGGATGTATGAGGCAGGGTCTGTACTTTATTTTGATTCAGGTATTTTCTTGGCTAAGCTACCTCCCCGTTGTAGCTTCAGATTTAAGAATCATATCAGCATTTTAAACTCACTAATCACTTTTTATGCACACCAGTTCAACTGCTTATTAACCAAACTGCCAGTCTTCCAATCTGACAACTGCATGGCAGCAACACAACTGACATAGGCATTTAGACATGGTCAAGATGACCAGCTAAAGATCAAATCAAGCATCAGAATAAAGACAAAAGGTGAGCAATGTGACTTTAAATTAGGCAGTAGTTGTTGGAAGATGGAAAGTCTGAATATTGTAGAAGCTGTTGATTATCACACCAGCACTAGTGTTTACAGGGAATGGTCTGAAAAAGGGACAGTATCCAGTGCATGTCAGTTCATTTCTTTTCAAAAATACTTAGTCAGTATCAAAGGTCAGAGGAGAATGACCAGAGCTGTTCAAGACTACAGAAAGGCAACAGTAACTCAAGCAGCCATGTCGACCATTTCAATTTACACAGACTCACCAACAAAGGACAAAGGAAGGTTAGAAAAATGTCTGTTTTAACAATTCTTGATTTCTGCTGATGAATCCCAATTTTCTGATGGCAGGGTGAGGAGTAGGGCTGGACAATTATTCCGATTTTAGTCGTGATTTCAATTTTGCCATCTGACAATCATAAAAACATTATAATCGAAGAAAAACGATTAACATGCCACACAGTGTGAAGTGCCGTGTATGCAAGTTCCTGCGCTTCATAGCGATTGTGTGTTCCACGTGCAGCCACAGCGAGTGTGTGTGACTTATGTACATCAATAAAACTGTATGTGCCACTCACTGGTTCTTTAAAGTTGTGTTTAAATCAATATTGAAGTTTTTAAATAACTGAATAATTGTGTATATTAATTGTGATTTCAATATCACCTAAAATAATCGGGATTCTTATTTTTACCATAATCATCCAGCCCTAGTAAGGAGCATACGCAAAAAGTACGTACAGACTCAACCTATCTCGAATCAGTGGCTGAGACTGGTGGTAGTGGTGTAAAGGCAAGTGAGATATTTCCATGTCACCCTCTGAACCCCTTTAAATAAGCATTGCTGCAAACCATCTCCATGTGACCACAGTGTAACCAACTTCTGATGACTACTTTCGGCTTAAATAAGTACAGACTCGTTTCTTGGACATGGAATTAAGTTCACTGTACTCCAGCAGCCTCCACGGTCACCAGATCTCTTCACAATACAGCTCTTTTGAGATATGATGGACTGGGCATCATGGATACAGAATGTAGCCAACAAGTCGATGGCCACTATGAGACGTGATCGTGTCAGTATGGCTCAAAATCTTGGAGGAATGTTCCTAGGACTTTTTTAAATCAATGCCACAAAGAATACAGGCAGTTCTTAAAGTAAAGGGGCATGAACAAGGTATACTTAATAAAATGTGAGCATAAATTGCTAACTTTTTAAGTTAGGTATGGTAATTTCCTGTATATGTTGTAACAAATAGTTGTGTTTTATTTGTTACCCTTTGCAAATGCCATTTCATTATAATTCTTTATCTAATCTTAATTTTTAATTGTAAAAAACACAAATCAGTGAAATACACAGGCAAACAAAGAAAAAAGGTATGAGAATGAAAGCTGAAAAGATGTTATTATCAGTCAGTATCTATTAATTAAGGGCGTGCACATTAATGTGCTGCACAGAGCTCATCTATGAAGAAAGCCCTCTCGCCCTTTCACCAAAAAATGAATTGAATTAAAGGATGTTTGGTTTCTACAGCTTTCACATTGTTCATAGAATGAAGTAGAACAATATACTCACCCAGAAGGCTTTCCTGATCCAAACAGTGCTTCAGGAGATATTTAGATCCAAAATTGAGTGGCGGACATCCATATAATGGTAGCACACGGGGCATGTATAGTGCCGCTCCTAAAACTGCATTAATCGTCCAAAAACTCATTAGTTTCACCAATATTTCATCATGGTCCGCTTGCGCTACTCCTCCAAGACAGTCCGGGGTTGCTCCACCCATGTTTTCGTGACTGTGCTGACCTCTGAACAGAAAACTTTCCATACTGCTGCCGTGCATGCGCAGTACAGCTTCCTCCTTTCGATGAGCTCCTCATCTGTAAACTCTGGCTTGAAACTGTAAGGACACCCATCATATTCAAAGTTCTCGTCCACAACATCTTCATCCGATAGATATTCGTCCATTTCGCACAAAAGTTGAAGAAGAAAGTTGCTCAGTAGCTGGCGGTCGCCCCTGAAACAATGAGCCGTACTGCGCATGCGCGGCAGCCACAAAGAAAGTTTCCAGTTCAGAGGTCAGTACAGTCACAAAAACATGGGTGGAGCATCCCGGACTGTCTTGGAGGAGTAGCGCAAGCGGACCATGATGAAATATTGGAGAAACTAATGAGTTTTTGGACGATTAATGCAGTTTTAGGAGCGACGCTATACATGCCCTATGTGCTACCATTATACGGATGTCCGCCGCTCGATTTTGGATCTAAATATCTCCTGAAGCACTGTTTGGATCAGGAAAGCCTTCTGGGTGAGTATATTGATCTACTTCATTCTATAAACAATGTGAAAGCTGTAGAAACTGAACTTATCCTTTAAGTTGTGACTTAACCTTTCTGTGTGAAAGCAACTTTAGTAACAAGTTTCAGTATGTTATGATGGGACGGAGAATATAACAGACAAATTGGGGAATTATTAAGAAAAGGAGCCACAGGTTGGAATTTAAGCCTGGGTTGAAAGATTTCAGGAACATAAATATATATATATATATATATATATATATATATATATATATATATATATATATATATGTGTGTGGCACAAAGACATAACCACTTAGCTTTAGCGCCCATTTTGTTTTCATACATGAGCACCGCTCAGACAGCATTATTGTTTTATATTCTATCACTATGATTTAGAACATGCAGTACTGTAAAATGGATATTTGCACACCCATCATCCCTCATCTCTTATCCTTGTTTTAGTTCGCTTTAGTCAGCATCAAAGCAGAGATAAACTCACCGGACATGCAAACATAGTCAGCCATAAACCTGTCTCTAATTCTTTATCAAAACCCCTGAGCGATTAAGTGGTCTACTAGAAACCCTTGACTGACTCCTGAGCCATCAGCTATTTCTGGTTTATTACTCCAGAGCAGACGGTTTATGTCCACAATGTGAAAAGTGAAACTGTAGTTACCTCAAATGAATATAGTATGATGAGGAAACACCTCGATTTCTCAGAGTGTTCAGATCCTGAAGCTTTGATCGGGACCTGACAGAGGTTTGGACTGCAGAACTGTAGAGCTGAAATAAGACATGAGTGATCACAGAGCCGTCTTCTTATATTAAGAATGAGCTGAAATGCATCATAGTCAGCTACAAAGGGGTCTTTGAGCATACTTAAATATTTTTGCCCCTTTTTCACACTGCTGTATCTGGCTTCATGTTTTAGTCCCAGACGCTGCTGTTTGATTTGACCTAATATCAGCGTGCCACAGTCACAGAATAGCACCATGTCTGCTCACTGCACAAACAAACCTGAACTGTACCACCAGCAGTTACTAAAGTTTGAAATTTTCAACAGGGAACAAAGCAACTTCACGACAGTCATTGTTGCAATTTATACCCTCCCTGCCCTGCCTCCAAATACATAAATAAAATAGTGTGTGTATATATTTGACATATTTGCGAGGAGGACAGGGTTGGACGAATAAATCTGCTGCCATAAATCAGAGAATGTCAGAGTGACCCTCACAACAGAGTCCCTTTGTCTCTGCTCACAACAGTATTTTTAGAAATAGACTGACCCAGATATTAAGTTTGAAATTGTATTATCACATTAAGAAAAAGCCCCTCTCGAACCGTCTCCTTCTGTCTTATCAGTGTGAAAGCTGCACTGTGAATAATTCATACTTCAAATCTGTAAGGCTTTTTCAATCAAATTAGACACGGCACACTGTGGCTGATTCATCACAAATCCTGACTGCATGCCTAAGTGCGACTGAATTTATGGAGAAATTGACGGACTAGATCTGGACAGTGTCTATACATTTACAAATATTTCATCACCCCTGACCTGACTAAGCTTTCTTAAATATAAACTACAGTCAGCAAAGATAAACATTACAGGACTTAAAAAAAATGTGATGGCATGTTATGGTTCAGTACAAGTGGATAGTGTGTTTTATGATCAATTTTGCTTTTCCAGCAAATTTTTTGTCAAATTCTGCATCAGTGTGATTGTTAGAAATCTGATTTAATCTTTTGTGTAAGTGTTTGTTATACAAAGATCTGAGTTAGTGGTCACTAACATTCATCAGTGGGTCAGAATGTATTTTGAGTTGGAAGGCGGCATTGACACATTGTGCTCACAAGCAAGGGATGCAAGAAAGACCTGATAAAACTTTACCTTAGAACTTCAAAATCCAATCTAATCAGTTCATTTTAAGTGCGCTATTGTTTGCATCAAGTCTGAGGCTTCTACCTCAAAGCACTCTTGAGATATCTAGTTTAAAAAGAACAGCAGTAACAGATGGACAACACAAAAAGATCATTTCTAAAAATGACTTCAAAACAATGACAACAAAGTTTTCCTCACTTCTTCTGGATTGTGGATTTATGCATGTTCACTTGAGGGTTTTTATCTGCTTAGCGCCACATTTGTACTGTTGATTTTAGTAAAAGTGAGGATCAAAAGTATCAGAATCTTAAGTTGTCACCAGACAGGGAACCAAAACCTTATCAAAGCGGGGGGTGATTCTTTCTGCCAAACGAAATAAATTGATGATAACCCAAGTCCTCCTGACAATTTTAACAAAACCATGGGTTTTATGAGGGTCTCATACCTAACCTATTGACCCAATGCTGTTTAACATAACAGAATATTAAAAACTGAGGGTTTTTTTTAAATATTGTTGCAAAACCCCATTTAAACTTTTAAAAACTGTATTACCTTGTTGCCATTGATTTCCATGTAGTGTTAAGCTGAATTCAGTTTCTATTAATTTTTGTTTCAGTTGTTGCTGATGTGACTCCCTGTGAAAAGTTGGTAAAAAACAACTTTGTTCAATTAATCGTACCTTTTGTGTTTTTATAATACATTTTATTTTAGGGGGCCTTTCATAACACTCAGGGTCACCTTACAAAAGATAAAAATGCATTGCTGTTGTGCCTCATTTGCAAAAAAAAAACTTCACACTTTGTTTTTGTTATATTTTACTGTGGATTTCATTTCATTTAGTTTAATGGCTTTTGTTTTGCAAGTCTTTCCAGCTTTGATTTCATCTCAAAACTTTTAAATCTTACTTGTGTATGAATCAAAAGTACAGTTCAACTTGTTTATAGGCATTTCGGGGCAACTTTGATTTTATTTCCCAGAGACCAATTTTCTGAACTGTGGGTAATTTGGGTAATTTTATAGAATTGCCTTGGATATCGCTTTTCCCTCTTGTGATTATTGTCCACAATTGAACTCTTTACACTATTGCAGACAGTTGTTCAAAGACAGCTGAACCTGAAACTTAACCTGCGTGTGGTACAAATGCTGTAGGATTCATCTTTTGTCTATTCGTGTCTTGCCTCACTCCTGAGTCCATGACAAGCAGACACCGTTCTTTTAACTGTGTGCATAAGAGATGAGTAAACTGCTTGTTAGCTAAACTCAAACACTGGCAGTCAACTAATAGCACTAGCCTGCCTCTGCCTACAGTCAGCTAAACTCTCAGCAACGGTCCTGTGTGCTTGCTGTGACTCATTTTTGAATCATATTATTTTACATTGTCTTTCATCAACTTATTTGATGTTGAGAACAAGTAAAGTCTTTTGAACAGCTCACTTAAGTGAACAATAAGAACTGATTCATAGAGTAAAGAAAATAATCAAACAGATTTAAAAACAGCATAATAACTATAAAATAGGCTTTAATTGTGCTCTATAGTATAAAATGTATCCTGTGGTAGTAAACTATAAAATAAGTTAAGTTAATCCTCTGATATGGATAAATTGTTGAAAAATAAGAAATAAGACAAATAAGAAATGATAAAATAAATTTTAAAAAATCTGATCATTTGGATTTGTTTTTACAAAGTGGCAGTTTAAATGTCATCCTTTATCCAAAAAATAAAATATATTTCCTGCATAGTGCCATTTTAGCTACAGATTGTCTGATTACACTGTATTCTGCTGCCTGGACAGATTTACTGATCATTGGGATTTGTTTCTCATATAAAGTCTCAGTTTTAATGTTCTCTTGTTATCGGGGTTTCTTTTCTGACTTTATTTGATCCATTTATTTCTTTATTTAGTTATTTTGTGCAGAGGAGCAGGACATTGATGTTAAACAGTTTTTCTGTCAGCAGTCCTTATGAGTAGAAGGCTAAACTGCCTTCACTGTTAGCATAGCAACAACAAGCATCTTACAAAGATAAACAGTAGCATAGTAACCATATTGGTTCATCTGATGGGTATATAAACCAACTTGAAAAGACTTTCTTCCCTTTTCACCAAGTCACTTGGAGGTAACTATACTCATTTTGATCTTTCATGCTAGGCTAGGGTCATTATCTTGTTTAAGCTAGCTAGTTCATGATCGTTTCAGTCCGTTTTTTTGTTAAGAAGTTCATCATATTGGGTAGGACACAGATTTCTTCATTTCCTTTGTAGCCAAGTTATTTTTGTCTGCATGATTTGACTGAAGGAGTGAAACAGAAATGTTTAGTACCCTGATAGATCCATGTTTTGAGTGTTACAGAGCAAACCATGTATTAAATAAAATTTGATGTGTTTTTAATGTGAAAATGAAACGATTGACGACAGATTTTTTTACTTTTGTGCTCGACAAATGTACACTATCATCTTTTCACATCCAACCTTGAGCTAAACTTGAGCTAAACCAACATCTTTGCCTGATTGACATCAGACTAAATATCATCAGTAACAAGAATGTTTACAGTGTGAGCTAAAGCTGGGAAATTTATTGAGTTAAATCAGATTTACAGGTACTGCCTTCCACAATCATAAAAACAGAGCAAATTAGATTAAGAGAAAACTGTTAACAGGATTTTTCCATCATAATTGTGAGCAATACTTTTAGTTATTTGTATTTTTTTAATGATGTGTCTATGTTTTCCATTTCTTACTGTTAGAAATAACAGTGTCAATGAAAGCATGTGGTGCATGGTTTTAAGTCAGTGAGTAATTGTAATTTAAAGTTGTGATTTTAAGCTACTAAAATAATCCAGATTATTGTTTTGCCATAATCGAGTAGCCCTCGTATGAGCCACTTTTTAATTTCAAGAAAAATGCAAACAAATTTCAGTAGATTGTTAAAATATCACAAATTTATTAGCTGCTTTTGGGAAAGGTTGGGAAATTGGCAAATAAATAATGAGGATTTCATTTATTACAAGCATGTTAAGAGTAAAGAAAATGATCAAACATGAAACAGGTTTAAAAACTGCTTAATAAAAAAAATAGGCTATAATTGTGCACTATAGTTGTACAAAATGTATCCTGTTGTAGTATAAGATAAGATAAGATAAGATTAAATAAAATAAGATAAGGTAATCCCTTATTGATTCCCAGAGGGGAAATTCAGGTATTGCAGCTGTCCAGGCCAAGTACAAGGGTAGTAGCATGCATTAGGTTAAAAAATTACACATAGTTTAGGACAAAGCAAGGGTGACATATAATAAACAAAACAAAATGGAGAAACAATGACCATCCAGTAGCAGCAACAGTATGAGCTATTCACAGTGTCGAATGTCATTCAGGGCAACTGAGCCATGCATTGCAGTGCAAAGAAGGAAAAGTGACAGTGATATTAAAGTGACAAGTAAATATTAAATATTAAAGTGCAGAACAGTGTAATATTGCCATAAACATCAATTAGTACCGGGGAGGTCAGTGCAGTGATGTACTGTGGCCTCCGCTGCTGTTTAAGAGTTTGATGGCGGTGGGCACAAAGGAGCGCCTGAAGCATAAAGTAGTATATAAATAAATAAATAAATAATATATAAATAATAAGTAATAATAAGTATGCTATAAAATGAATTAACTTTGTCCTCTGATATGGTTAAGTGGTTGAAAAATAAGAAATAAGTCAAATAAGAAATGATAAAATAAATTTACAAAAAATCTGAATTAAATTAAAGTAATCATAAAAGTAAAAAAAGGTAATCTGATCATTGGTATTTGTTTTTAATACAAAGTGGCAGTTTGAATGTCTTCCTTTATCAAAAAAAATAAAATCAAAGTAAATGTATTTCCTGCATAGTTCCATTTTAGCTACAGATTGTCTGATTACACTGAATGTGTATTCTACTGCCTGGACAGATTTACTGATCTTTTGTGCTCGACAAATGTCCACTATCATCTTTTCACATCCAACCGTTACTGTTGAAAGGATTTTTCCATCATTATTGTGAGCAATAGATTAGATTAGATTAGATTAGATTGTACTTTATTAATCCCTGTGGGTGAACTCCCTCAGGGAAATTATGTTTCCAGTTGCATTATATAATAAATAAAAGATAATACTTGTAGGCTGCTGCTCCTTCACATCCTCTGTCTTCCTGTTACTCCTCATCCTCCCAACTGAGGAGTTATACAGTCTGATGCCCTGAGGAAAAGGAGTTTCTCAGTCTGTTGGTCCTGCACTTGGAGCAGTCTTGGGGTTATAGTTACACTAGTATAGTAAAGTAGTTACAATAGTTTTAGTTATTTGTATTTTTTAAAAAACATATATCACTATGTTTTGCAATTTCTTACTGTTAGAAATAACAGTGTCAATGAAAGCATATGGTGCATGGTTTTAAGTCAGTGAGTAATTGTGATTTAAAGTTGTGATTTTAAGCTACTGAAATAATCCAGATTATTGTTATTATTATTATTTTTTTTGCCATAATCGTGTAGCCCTCGTATGAGCCACTTTTTAATTTCAAGAAAAATGCAGACAAGTTTCAGTAGATGGTTAAAATGTCACAAATAGATAAGCAACTTTTGGGAAAGGTTGAGAATTTGCAAATAAATAATGGGGATTTCATGTACTTCAAGCATGTTAATAGTAAAGAAAATGATCAAACATGAAACAGATTTAAAAACAGCATAATAGGCTTAAATATAAAATAGACTATAAATGTGCTCTATAGTTGTATAAAATGTATCCTGTGGTAGTATGCTATAAAATAAATCAAGTTTGTCCTCTGATATGGTTAAATTGTTGAAAAGACAAAAAAGAAATGATAAAATACATTTTAAAAAATCTTAATTAAATTAAAGTAATCATAAAAGTAAAAAAAAAAAAAAAAGGTAATCTGATCATTGGGATTTGGTTTTTATACAAAGTCTCATTTTAAATGTCTTCCATTATCAGAAATATATAAAACCTGAATAAAATCAAAGTAAATATATTTCCTGCATAGTGCCATTTTAGCTACAGATTGTCTGATTACACTGAATGTGTATTCCGCTGCCTGGACAGATTTACTGATCATTGGGATTTGTTTCTCATATAAAGTCTCAGTTTTAATGTTCTCTTGTTATCGGGGTTTCTTTTCTGACTTTATTTGATCCATTTATTTCTTTATTTAGTTATTTTGTGCAGAGGAGCAGGACATTGATGTTAAACAGTTTTTCTGTCAGCAGTCCTTATGAGTAGAAGGCTAAACTGCCTTCACTGTTGGCATAGCAACAACAAGCATCTTACAAAGATAAACAGTAGCATAGTAACGGTATTGGTTCATCTGATGGGTATATAAACCAACTTGAATAGACTTTCTTC
Organism: Scarus forsteni; assembly: GCA_036419115.1. Taxonomy (NCBI): domain Eukaryota; kingdom Metazoa; phylum Chordata; class Actinopteri; order Labriformes; family Labridae; genus Scarus; species Scarus forsteni. The sequence continues at coordinate 15,096,282 of JAZDUH010000383.1, forward strand.
CCTTTTCACCAAGTCACTTGGAGGTAACTATACTCATTTTGATCTTTCATGCTAGGTTATGGTCATTATCTTGCTTAAGCTAGCTAGTTCATGATCGTTTCAGTCCGTTTTTTTGTTAAGAAGTTCATCATATTGGGTAGGACACAGATTTCTTCATTTCCTTTGTAGCCAAGTTATTTTTGTCTGCATGATTTGACTGAAGGAGTGAAACAGAAATGTTTAGTACCCTGATTGATCCATGTTTTGAGTGTCACAGAGCAAACCATGTATTAAATAAAATTTGATGTGTTTTTAATGTGAAAATGAAACGATTGACGACAGATTTTTTTACTTTTGTGCTCGACAAATGTACACTATCATCTTTTCACATCCAACCTTGAGCTAAACTCAAGCTAAACCAACATCTTTGCCTGATTGACATCAGACTAAATATCATCAGTAACAAGAATGTTTACAGTGTGAGCTAAAGCTGGGAAATTTATTGAGTTAAATCAGATTTACAGGTACTGCCTTCCACAATCATAAAAACAGAGCAAATTAGATTAAGAGAAAACTGTTAACAGGATTTTTCCATCATAATTGTGAGCAATAGTTTTAGTTATTTCTATTTTTTTAATGATGTGTCTATGTTTTCCATGTCTTACTGTTAGAAATAACAGTGTCAATGAAAGCATGTGGTGCATGGTTTTAAGTCAGTGAGTAATTGTAATTTAAAGTTGTGATTTTAAGCTACTAAAATAATCCAGATTATTGTTTTGCCATAATCGAGTAGCCCTCGTATGAGCCACTTTTTAATTTCAAGAAAAATGCAAACACATTTCAGTAGATTGTTAAAATATCACAAATGTATTCATAACTTTTGGGAAAGGTTGGGAAATTGGCAAATAAATAATGAGGATTTCATTTATTTCAAGCATGTTAAGAGTAAAGAAAATGATCAAACATGAAACAGGTTTAAAAACTGCTTAATAAAAAAAATAGGCTATAATTGTGCACTATAGTTGTACAAAATGTATCCTGTAAGATAGGATAAGATAAGATAACATCGATAAAAAATCTGAATTAAATTAAAGTAATCATAAAAGTAAGAAAAAAAAAAAGGTAATCTGATCATTGGGATTTGGTTTTTTATACAAAGTCTCATTTTAAATGTCTTCCTTTATCAAAAATATATAAAACCTGAATAAAATCAAAGTAAATATATTTCCTGCATAGTGCCATTTAAGCTACAGATTGTCTGATTACACTGAATGTGTATTCTGCTGCCTGGACAGATTTACTGATCATTGGGATTTGTTTCTCATATAAAGTCTCAGTTTTAATGTTCTCTTGTTATCTGGGTTTCTTTTCTGACTTTATTTGATCCGTTTATTTCTCTATTTAGTTATTTTGTGCAGAGGAGCAGGACATTGATGTTAAACAGTTTTTCTTGTCAGCAGTCCTCATGAGTAGAAGGCTAAACTGCCTTCACTGTTAGAAACTGTTCACTGTTTTTTTTGTTTTTTACTTTTGTGCTTAATAACTTTAAAAGTAAGTATTTAAAAAAATGTGTTTTCAAATCTTCACATCAAGGCCATGTGCCTACAGTGGTTTCCATCATAATGTCTTGATATCTGAATTTAATTGAAATTTAAAATTTTGTCACTGGTCACAGCAAGTGATGTTGGCAAATATCAGAAGTTTTTGATGCTTATAAAAGATATTTTGTGAACTGACTTACTGAAACTATTTTTAAGTGTTAGATATCTTTTTGAAAAAGTTGTGATTTATCAATAACTTTATTGGGCTATCCACTTTCTTTAAGGTTAGGATAAAATCATTATTCTGCATAGCTTTATTATCTGTGCTTTAATGCATATTAAATTCGCAATTAATACTTATTTATATTCTATTCACTTTCAACTTTAAGCCCTATATAAAAGAATATAATTAATTTCATAAATGTTACAACATTGGATGAACAATGACAATGCTGAAAATCAACAGCAACTTTAAAAAGATATGAAACTCCAATGGCATCTAAAATGTTTGTCAAAGATTAAAATTTATTAAAATTACATTTATCAACTCTGTTGTTTCATAATAATTTCTATATAACTAGAGCCTCTTTTTATCGAACAGATGGCGTTATTAAGCAAAGAAAAAGTGGCTTGGCACAGAGCACGAGTCCGATCCTGCAGCAAGGGACATTTATTCATTCTTAAATTCATTAATAGAAAACAATAGATTCATGGTGTTTTTTTTTCTTTATTGAAAATAGATAAGTACAAGTTTAGTTGGCCTTGCCTACTGTCATGCTTGAGTTTTAGTGCTGGCTTCTTCTTCATTGGCAACATGGTCACGTGATAACTGTTTTTCTCAGTTGTTGTTGACTTGTTTCATTAAAATATAATTTACAGGAAAATTTATTTGGAATAAGATGTAATCCTGTTGCAATGTACTAATATACTTTTAGTACACTGTATACTAATATACAATTTATCTGTCTGTACATTATGGTTTATGTTTTTTTTTTTTTTCTTTTGGTATCTTTCACTGTCAATGCTTGTATTATATTAATACTGCTCCTTTTTTTTGTTCTTATTTATTCTTACTGTGAAATGTTGTACTGTCTCAATATGTTTCTATGTTAATGGGACTACAGATGGAAATTAGCGTCAAGCTACAATCCGGCATGTTTACATGTTTCAGCATGTTCATTAATGTGCACTGTCCCATTCAAATAAACAAATACATAAATAAATAAATAAATAAGTTTAAACATAATTTGTAAAACGTTATTAAAATAGCACAAAGTCATTTTCAGTATTTTTCCTGCTCTAGAGTGCAAAAACGCATTTAATTGTATTTTAAAGTAATCCTTAAGAAATGTATTTTCAAGTGATACATTAAGATTACATTGTTTTACATTGTTTTTATAAGTAAAGTTGCATAAACTATAGCTGGAAAAAATGAGTGAAGTTTTATTCAATGTGTTTTGACAGTGTTACTGACATTGTTCTGATTTGATCTTACAGAAATACTTGAGAGAGAGAGAGAGACGCACAAACAAGCAGAGTCAAGACACCATCGGATTGAAGACCAACACCAACGAAGAAGAGAGAGAGACTGAGGAGCGACTAGAACTGAAAGAGAGAGGAGGAGAGACCAGTAAGTATCCAGGAGAGGAGTTAGAAGGAGCAAGGAAGGAGAATGGGACAGAAGCTGTCATTGAGACGCAGGAGCAGGGCGAGGAGGGAGGAGATCTTCAGAAAGGAGCAGGAGAGGCAGAGAGTGGAGGAGGAGAAGTTGGAGCAACAGGTAAGAATGTTGGAGAGAGAGAGAGGGAGAGAGGAGGAAAGATGGGGAAATCCCCAGGGGAGGAGCAAGAAGAAGCAGGGAGGACTGGAGGGTGAGGAGAAGGGAAGGAAAAGGGGACGGAAACTGTCAGTTAAATGGAGAGGCTGGACCAAGAAGAGCTGGGAGAAGTTCAACAGAAAGGAGCAGGAGAAGGAGAAGCAGAGAGCAGAGGAGGAGAAGTTGGAGCAACAGGTAAGAATGTTGGAGAGAGAGAGAGGGAGAGAGGAGGAAAGATGGGGAAATCCCCAGGGGAGGAGCAAGAAGAAGCAGGGAGGACTGGAGGGTGAGGAGAAGGGAAGGAAAAGGGGACGGAAACTGTCAGTTAAATGGAGAGGCTGGACCAAGAAGAGCTGGGAGAAGTTCAACAGAAAGGAGCAGGAGAAGGAGAGGCAGAGAGCAGAGGAGGAAAAGTGGGAGCAACGGAGAAGAATGTTGGAGAGAGAGAGAGAGGAGGAGGAAGAGAAGGAGAGACAGGAGCAGGAGATATGGATGGAGGTTATGAAAGGTAGAAGATGGGTGGAGGCACATCAGGATGAGAGGGAGGGAGAGAAGATGGAGCAGGAGGACCTTGAGAGACTGAGAGAGGAGCAGGAGGTGAAGAGCGAGGCAGTTATGAAGAGGTTAAGCTACAGTGAAGCATTTGGAAGAGGTGAAGAGGAACGCTACTGGGAGGTGTATGGACAAAACAGGCAAAGGGTCAGAGGAAAGGAGGAGAGGAAGGAGGGACAGCAGCAGGAGAGGGAGATACAAGTGGTGATTGAGTGGCAGGAGGGGAGGGGAGGTAAGCAGGGAGAGAAACAGGAGGAGATAGAGAGACAGGAGGAGATTAAGAGGCTAGAGCAGGAGGAGAGAGAGAGGGAGGATGAGAGAGAGAGGCTGGAGGTGATTCAGTTGCAGGAGCAGGAGGAGATTCAGAGGCTAGAGAAGGAGGAGAGAGAGAGGCAGGAGCAGGGAGGAAGAGAGGGGCAGGAGGAGATTCAGAGGCAGGATCAGGAGCAGAAGGAGACTCAGAGGCAGAAGCAGGAGGAGAGAGAGAGGTGGGAGAAGAGGGAGAGGCAGGAACAGGAGGGAAGAGAGGGGCAGGAGGAGATTCAGAGGCAGGATCAGGAGGAGAGAGAGGTGCAGGAACAGGAGGAGAGGGAGAGGCAGGAGGTGATTCAGTGGCAGAGGCAGGAGGAGATTCAGAGGCTAGAGCAGGAGGAGAGGGAGAGGCAGGAGCAGGATGAGATTCAGAGGCAGGAACAGAAGGAGACTCAGAGGCACGCGCAGGAGGAGAGAGAGAGGTGGGAGGAGAGGGAGAGGCAGGAGCAGGAGGGAAGAGAGGGGCAGGAGGAGATTCAGAGGCAGGAGCAGGAGGAGAGAGAGGTACAGGAACAGGAGGCGAAGGAGAGGCAGGAGGAGAGAGAGAGGCAGGAGCAGGAGGAGAGAGAGATGCAGGAACAGGAGGAGAGGGAGAGGCAAGAGGAGAGAGAGAGGCAGGAACAGGAGGAGAGAGAGGGTTGGGAGGAGAGGGAGAGGCAGGAGCAGGAGGAAAGAGAGAGGCAGGAGGAGGAGATGAGAGATAGGCAGGAGGAGAGAGAAAGGTGGGAGGAGAGGGAGAGGCAGGAGGAGACTCAGAGGCAGGAGCAGGAGGAGAGAGAGAGGTGGGAGGAGAGGGAGGAAAAAGGGAGAAGGGGGCAGGAGAGGAAAGATAGACTTGAGCTTCAGGAGAGGAGGAGTAAGGAGACATTTAAGAAATATGAACAGGATAGAGAGAGGCAGATGATGATTAAGGAGGAGAGGCAGCAGAGGGAGGAAGGGAGGAGACAGGAGCAGGACAGGAGGGACAGAGAAGACCAGGAGGAGAGGGAGAGACGGGAGGAGATTCAGAAGCAGGAGCAGGAGGAGAGAGAGAGACAGGAGGAGATGAAGATGCAGGGGATAAGTAAAAAGAGGAGGAAAAGAAGGGAGGAACGAAGGAGACAGGAGCAGGAGATGAGAGATAGACTAGAGCAGGAGGAGAGGGAGAGACAGGGGGAGATTCAGAGGCAGGAGATAAGTGAAAAGAGTAGGCAAAGAAGGGAGGAAAGGAGGAGACAGGAGCAGGGGATGAGAGATAGACTTGAGCAGGAGGAAATTCAGAGGCAGGAGGAGATTCAGTGGCAGGAACAGGAGGAGAGAGATAGGCAGGAGCAGGAGGAGATTCAGAGGCAGAAGGAGAGGGAGAGACAGGAGGAGATGGAGAGGCAGGAGATAAGTGAAAAGAGGAGGCAAAGAAGGGAGGAAAGGAGGAGACAGGAGCAAGAGATGAGAGATAGGCTTGAGCAGGAGGAGAGGGAGAGACAGGAGGAGATTGAGAGGCAGGAGGAGATTCAGTGGCAGGAGCAGGAGGAGAGGGAGAGACAGGAGCAGGAGAAAATTCAGAGGGAGGAGCAGGAGGAGAGGGAGAGACAGGAGGAAATGGAGAGGCAGGAGCAGGAGGAGAGGGAGAGACAGGAGGAGGTGGAGAGGCAGGAGATAAGTGAAAAGAGGAGGCAAAGAAGGGAGGAAAGGAGGAGACAGGAGCAAGAGATGAGAGATAGGCAAGAGCAGGAGGAGAGGGAGAGGCAGGAGGAGACTCAGAGGCAGGAGCAGGAGGGGAGGGAGAGAGAAGAGCAGGAGGAGAGCGAGAGACGGGGGGAGATTCAGAGGCAGGAGGAGCAAAGAAGGGAGGAAAGGAGGAGACAGGAACGGGAGATGAGAGACAGGCTAAAGAAGGAGGAGAGGGAGAGACAGGAGGAGATGGAGATGCAGGGGATAAGTAAAAAGAGGAGGAAAAGAAGGGAGGAAAGAAGGAGACAGGAGCAGGAGATGAGAGATAGGCTTGAGCAGGACAAGAGGGAGAGACAGGAGGAGATCCAGAGGCAGGAGCAGGAGGAGGGGGAGAGACATGAGGAGATGGAGAGGCAGGAGCAGGAGGAGAAGGAGATACAGGAGGAGATGGTGAGGCGGGAGATAAGTGAAAAGAGGAGGCAAAGAAGGGATGAAAGTAGGAGACAGGAGCAGGAGCTTAGAGATAAGCTAGAGCAGGAGGAGAGGGAGAGACAGGAGGAGATTCAGAGGCAGGAGCAGGAGGAGAGAGATAGGCAGGAGCAGGAGGAGAGGGAGAGACAGGAGGAGATTCAGTGGCAGGAGGAGATTCAGAGGCAGGAGCAGGAGGAGAGAGATAGGCAGGAGCAGGAGGAGAGGGAGAGACAGGAGGAGATTCAGTGGCAGGAGGAGAATCAGTGGCAGGAGCAGGAGGAGAGAGATAGGCAGGAGCAGGAGGAGAAGGAGAGACAGGAGGAGATGGAGAGGCAGGAGATAAGTGAAAAGAGGAGGCAAAGAAGAGAGGAAAGGAGGAGACAGGAGCAGGAGATGAGAGATAGGCTAGAGCAGGAGGAGAGGGAGAGACAGGAGGAGATTCAGAGGCAGGAGATAAGTGAAAAGAGGAGGCAAAGAAGGGAGGACAGGAGGAGACAGGAGCAGGAAATGAGAGATAGACTAGAGCAGGAGGAGAGGAAGAGACAGGAGGAGATTCAGAGGCAGGAGCAGGAGGAGAGAGATAGGCAGGAGGAAAGGGAGAGACAGGAGGAGATGGAGAGGCAGGAGCAGGAGGACAAGGAGAGACGGGAGGAGATGGAGAGGCAGGAGATAAATGAAAAGAGGAGGAAAAGAAGGGAGGAAAGGAGGAGACAGGAGCAGGAAATTAGAGATAGACTAGAGCAGGAGGAGAGGGAGAGACAGGAGGAGATGGAGATGCAGGGGATAAGTAAAAAGAGGAGGCAAAGAAGGGAGGAAAGGTGGAGACAGGAACACGAGATGAGAGATAGACTAGAGCAGGAGGAGAGGGAGAGGCAGGAGATAAGTGAAAAGAGGAGGCAAAGAAGGGAGGAAAGGAGGAGACAGGAGCAGGAGATGAGAGATAGACTAGAGCAGGAGGAGAGGGAGAGACAGGAGGAGATGGAGAGGCAGGAGATAAGTGAAAAGAGGAGGCAAAGAAGGGAGGAAAGGAGGAGACAGGAGCAGGAGATGAGAGATAGACTAGAGCAGGAGGAGAGGGAAAGACAGGAGGAGATTCAGAGGCAGGAGATAAGTGAAAAGAGGAGGCAAAGAAGGGAGGAAAGGAGGAGACAGGAGCAGGAGATGAGAGAAATACTAGAGCAGGAGGAGAGGGAGAGACAGGAGGAGATGGAGAGGCAGGAGCAGGAGGAGAGAGAGAGGCAGGAGAGGATTGAGAAGAAGAGAAGAAGGAGGGCATTGAAGCAGGAGGACAAGAGGAGACTTGAGCGAGAGAGAAGGGAGAGACAGGAGATGGATGAGGAGGAAATACAGGAGAGAAGAAGAGAAGAGGAAGGAGAACCACAGCAGAGACAGAGAGGAGCTCAAGCAGGAGGAGAGGAGGAGGTGGAGACAGAAGGCTCTCCCCCAAAGATGGGCCTCATTCCCAAGTTGAAGATCTGGTACCTGGAACACCAGAAGAAGCAGATCCTGAAGGCCATCTCCAAGAGCCAGGAGAAGGAGACAGGCATTATGGCCAGAGGTAAGAAACTCTCCTCCTCTGTGTCTGTTTCTAAGGCTCAGACATGGAGGAGTTTTTGCATCTTCAGTGAGCAAAAGATGAAATGTTGAGACTTTTTCAGCAGAGCTCCTGGCTCACTCTTAACTCTCTCATGCTTACAGGAGGTAGACTTATGATGAGGGAGGCGGACAAGGAGAGGTGGAAGTGGATCAAGCTAATGGAGGAACAAAAAGCTTTGGAGGAACGGATCAGACGCAAGAAAGAGAAGGCAGCACAGAGGAACACCAAATAAGAAGCAGATGAAGGAGAGAAAGAAAAAGTTCTCCAAGATATTGTCTCGGGGATTAGATTAGTACAGAGATGCAAATATGGCTCCATTACTCTAAAGCACCAGTTTAATGTCAGGACTAAGAACAAAAGATACAGGCCAGAAAACCAACAATAATTTAGAGATAATGTCAGGGTTTAAATGTTCAAATGCCCGTTATTACTTAAGCTCAAAAACAGGAACAAGTTCAATTAAAGTCATGTTTGATACATTGTGGAACAATTTCGGCCAATTATAAAGCTCCAATATCTTTGGATTTAAAATTTATTTTGCGTAGGACCAAAGTAGTTCAAATGGCCGCTGATAGGACAGCTTCTAAAAAATTCTCGCGGTTAAAAAATTAAGTTTATTCGTCTTTGAAAAAGAGGAGCTGGTTATGGATGTAATGCTGAAAAAACAACAAAAAAAGATTTGAATTGAAGGAAAATACATAAAATGTCATTAAAATGCTTGAACACAATTAAAATTGACATACAAAATGATTGCGCGCAGATGCTACAAATATCAATTATCAATTACCAAGAACAAATTAATTCAAGTCTTATTCGTTTATTTTAATTCAGTAAAATATAGATGACTGTAACGGAATAAAATCTATTTTTTGTGAGTGCTAAGTGTCTGATAATTAATTAAACTTCGAGTTAATTTGTCCCCAAATTGGGGTGGTGGTGGTGGGGTTAAAAAAATATGTAAATACTTCAGCTTAATATAAAACTGCCTCGTAACATGTTTCTTTCAAAAAATAATTATTTAAAAGTTTGAAATGTAGGTTGAATTTTACCATAATGAATGTGTTATGAATAAAAATATTCTATTAAAATAAAAATATTCAAAAAAAATTAACTATAAAAATAGACCAAAAAAAGCTTGAGACTACAAACCCAATTTAATCAAATGTAAAACAAATGAAAGTAAAAATGTAATAATATTAACATCTTTACACCTATTACCATGCCCAAAATGTATCCGAGCAGTTGCAAGTCTTTAATAAAGTTTATTTGTCCTCCAAGTCATTTATAACATGTCCAAAATGTAATCCAAGTAGGATGTAGTCTTTAATAAAGTTTATTTGTCCTCCAATGAGGGGGGGTGGTGGCGGGGTTAAAAAACCAAACAAAACAAAAGTCTTAGTGAAAATAAAAAGTAAGTAGAAATATATTTTCTACAATAGAAAATTATATAAAAAGTGTTAAAATTCATGTCATAGTTCAATTGTAAATAACATAAATATTAAATTATATTTTAAATTGAACAATTTTCATAGTAATAATCCAGATAAATACTCTTTAAAAATAAATTAAGTTACATATTGAATATATTAAAAGACAACCTAATTTCATAAGTGTTGTTTTGTGCTACAGAATGTAAAAGAACATAAATAATAAAGTTGATTTGTCCTCCGATGAGGGGGGGTGGTGGCGGGGTTAGAAAACAAACAGATACTTTAGTTCAAACTAAATCGTGTTCATAAAACATTTAATGTAATAAAACCATATATTTTATAACTGAAAATGTAATTGAATGAATGTGTTACGAAAAAAAGTATTATAGAAAGAAAGTACAAGAAACATGTAGTAACATGAAAGTACAACAAACCTTATTAAATAAATAAATAAAATAATTAGGTCATTTATACCATGTCCAAACTGTAATCCAAGTAGGATGTAGTCTTTAATAAAGTTTATTTGTCCTCCGATGAGGGGGGGTGGTGGCGGGGTTAAAAAACCAAACAAAACAAAAGTCTTAGTGAAAATAAGTAAGTAGAAATATATTTTCTGCGATAGAAAATTATATAAAAAGTGTTAAAATTCATGTCATAGTTCAATTGTAAATAACCTAAATATTAAATTAAATGTAAAATTGAAAACATTTCAAAATAATAATCCAGATAAATACTCTTTAAAAATAAATTAAGTTACATATAAAATATATTAAAAGACAACCTAATTTTATGTGTTGTTTTGTGCTACAGAATGTAAAAGAACATAAATAATAAAGTTGATTTGTCCTCCGATGAGGGGGGGTGGTGGCGGGGTTAGAAAACAAACAGATACTTTAGTTCAAACTAAATCGTATTCATAAAACATTTAATGTAATAAAACCATATATTTTAAAACTGAAAATGTAATTGAATGAATGTGTTACGAAAAAAAGTATAATAGAAAGAAAGTACAAGAAACATGTAGTAACATGAAAGTACAACAAACCTTATTAAATAAATAAATAAAATAATTAGGTCATTTATACCATGTCCAAACTGTAATCCAAGTAGGATGTAGTCTTTAATAAAGTTTATTTGTCCTCCGATGAGGGGGGGTGGTGGCGGGGTTAAAAAACCAAACAAAACAAAAGTCTTAGTGAAAATAAGTAAGTAGAAATATATTTTCTGCGATAGAAAATTATATAAAAGTGTTAAAATTCATGTCATAGTTCAATTGTAAATAACCTAAATATTAAATTATATGTAAAATTGAAAACATTTCAAAGTAATAATCCAGATAAATACTCTGTGGACATTAAAATAAATTAAGTTACATTACGTTTAAGTTAAGTTAATTACAGAATATATTAAAAGACAACCTAATTTTATAAGTGTTGTTTTGTGCTACAGAATGTAAAACAACATAAATAATAAAGTTGATTTGTCCTCCGATGAGGGGTGGTGGTGGCGGGGTTAGAAAACAAACAGATACTTTAGTTCAAACTAAATCGTGTTCATAAAACATTTAATGTAATAAAACCATATATTTTAAAACTGAAAATGTAATTGAATGAATGTGTTACAAAAAAAAGTATAATAGAAAGAAAGTACAAGAAACATGTAGTAACATGAAAGTACAACAAACCTTATTAAATAAAATAATTAGGTCATTTATACCATGTCCAAACTGTAATCCAAGTAGGATGTAGTCTTTAATAAAGTTTATTTGTCCTCCGATGAGGGGGGGTGGTGGCGGGGTTAAAAAACCAAACAAAACAAAAGTCTTAGTGAAAATAAGTAAGTAGAAATATATTTTCTGCGATAGAAAATTATATAAAAGTGTTAAAATTCATGTCATAGTTCAATTGTAAATAACCTAAATATTAAATTATATGTAAAATTGAAAACATTTCAAAGTAATAATCCAGATAAATACTCTGTGGACATTAAAATAAATTAAGTTACATTATGTTTAAGTTAAGATAAATTACGGAATATATTAAAAGACAACCTAATTTTATAAGTGTTGTTTTGTGCTACAGAATGTAAAACAACATAAATAATAAAGTTGATTTGTCCTCCGATGAGGGGGGGTGGTGGCGGGGTTAGAAAACAAACAGATACTTTAGTTCAAACTAAATCGTGTTCATAAAACATTTAATGTAATAAAACCATATATTTTAAAACTGAAAATGCAATTGAATGAATGTGTTACGAAAAAAAGTATTATAGAAAGTACAAGAAATATGTATAAAAATTAGAAGCCTGAAATAAAAGCCATGTACAACAAACCTTATTAAATAAAATAAATAAAATAAGTCATTTATACCATGTCCAAAATGTAATCCAAGTAGGATGTAGTCTTTAATAAAGTTTATTTGTCCTCCGATGAGGGGGGGTGGTGGCGGGGTTAAAAAACCAAACAAAACAAAAGTCTTAGTGAAAATAAGTAAGTAGAAATATATTTTCTGCGATAGAAAATTATATAAAAAGTGTTAAAATTCATGTCATAGTTCAATTGTAAATAACCTAAATATTAAATTATATGTAAAATTGAAAACATTTCAAAGTAATAATCCAGATAAATACTCTGTGGACATTAAAATAAATTAAGTTAAATTACGTTTAAGTTAAGTTAATTACAGAATATATTAAAAGACAACCTAATTTTATAAGTGTTGTTTTGTGCTACAGAATGTAAAACAACATAAATAATAAAGTTGATTTGTCCTCCGATGAGGGGGGGTGGTGGCGGGGTTAGAAAACAAACAGATACTTTAGTTCAAACTAAATCGTGTTCATAAAACATTTAATGTAATAAAATCATATATTTTAAAACTGAAAATGCAATTGAATGAATGTGTTACGAAAAAAAGTATTATAGAAAGTACAAGAAATATGTATAAAAATTAGAAGCCTGAAATAAAAGCCATGTACAACAAACCTTATTAAATAAAATAAATAAAATAAGTCATTTATACCATGTCCAAAATGTAATCCAAGTAGGATGTAGTCTTTAATAAAGTTTATTTGTCCTCCGATGAGGGGGGGTGGTGGCGGGGTTAAAAAACCAAACAAAACAAAAGTCTTAGTGAAAATAAGTAAGTAGAAATATATTTTCCGCGATAGAAAATTATATAAAAAGTGTTAAAATTCATGTCATAGTTCAATTGTAAATAACCTAAATATTAAATTATATGTAAAATTGAAAACATTTCAAAGTAATAATCCAGATAAATACTCTGTGGACATTAAAATAATTTAAGTTACTTATAGAATATATTAAAAGACAACCTAATTTTATAAGTGTTGTTTTGTGCTACAGAATGTAAAACAACATAAATAATAAAGTTGATTTGTCCTCCGATGAGGGGGGGTGGTGGCGGGGTTAGAAAACAAACAGATACTTTAGTTCAAACTAAATCGTGTTCATAAAACATTTAATGTAATAAAACCATATATTTTAAAACTGAAAATGTAATTGAATGAATGTGTTACGAAAAAAAGTATTATAGAAAGAAAGTACAAGAAACATGTAGTAACATGAAAGTACAACAAACCTTATTAAATAAAATAATTAGGTCATTTATACCATGTCCAAAATGTAATCCAAGTAGGATGTAGTCTTTAATAAAGTTTATTTGTCCTCCAATGAGGGGGGGGTGGTGGCTGTGTTAAAAAACCAAACAAAACAAAAGTCTTAGTGAAAATAAGTAAGTAGAAATATATTTTCCACGATAGAAAATTATATAAAAAGTGTTAAAATTCACGTCATAGTTCAATTGTAAATAACCTAAATATTAAATTATATTTAAAATTGAAAACATTTCAAAGTAATAATCCAGATAAATACTCTGTGGACATTAAAATAAATTAAATTACATTACGTTTAAGTTAAGTTAATTGCAGAATATATTAAAAGACAACCTAATTTTATAAGTGTTGTTTTGTGCTACAGAATGTAAAAGAACATAAATAATAAAGTTGATTTGTCCTCCGATGAGGGGGGGTGGTGGCGGGGTTAGAAAACAAACAGATACTTTAGTTCAAACTAAATCGTATTCATAAAACATTTAATATAATAAAACCATATATTTTAAAACTGAAAATGTAATTGAATGACTGTGTTACGAAAAAAAGTATAATAGAAAGAAAGTACAAGAAACATGTAGTAACATGAAAGTACAACAAACCTTATTAAATAAAATAATTAGGTCATTTATACCATGTCCAAAATGTAGTCCAAATAGGATGTAGTCTTTAATAAAGTTTATTTGTCCTCCGATGAGGGGGGGTGGTGGCGGGGTTAACAAAAAAAAAAAGCAAAATAACCCAACAAAACAGAAACTTTAGTGAAAATGGAAGCTCATTGTTGCATCTCTGACGCGTCCCCAATTGTGTTACATCACTTTTGTAAAAGAAAAAATAAAGGATAACAAACATCCAAAATAAATTGACAGGAGAGTGAAAGTGAACAAAGATCTGTTTTATTTTACAACTCACATTTAACAACAAGGGCTCTCACAAGGTGGGGGAGGATAGGGCAGAGTGCTTGTGACAAATAAAACCAAAATTACAATAAAACTCAGCCTTTTTTTATTTTGATCCTGAAGTCAAAACAACAAACAGAAAGTCTAAGGATTAAAGTAATAAACAAGCTTAAAGCAATATAAATATACAGGTGGTGGCACAAACCAAATAATCTAGTGTTTCTAAATGTCTTACCACGGGCTGGATGTAAAAGGTTCACCTCCCACCACCACATACTTTTAGAACAGGAGCATACAACTCAACCAGGCTCAGCTCAGCGTCAGGAGAAAAAGAGGAAGGGGCTGCAGGAAAAGCAGAAGTTAGTTGACATTAAAATAAAATGACTCAAATATACAATTGATTCAGAAACATTGGAAATTATGAAGTGTAATAGCATGCAGTTTGATGTAAAAAGTGTTTTGTAGTCCAACAGCAATAAAGAATAAAGTTATTAGCCCTCCGATGGGGGGGGGGGGGGGGGTAAAAACAAAAGAATAGTTAGGGTTAATCTAAAAGTGGTTCATAACACATTCATTGCGTTAAAATCTATATAAAAGGATTGAAAATATACATAAAAGATTACTGAATTGAATGTGTTATGAATAGAAATCATCCAGTCAAATAAAAATGTGACAAAAATCTACAAACTTAAAGAAACAATGAGCCTAAAAAAGTTTTTTGACAACAAACTAAATTTAATCAAATGGTTTTTACATCTACTACTATGTCCATAATATAATCCAGCCTTTGGTCATTAATAAAGTTTATTTGTCCTCCGATCAGGGGTGGTGGTGGCGGGTTTAAATTAAATCCAGATACTTTAGAACAAGGCTGGGCAACTTTGATTACCAAGAGGGCCACATAAATCCTGTCCTCCATGCTTGAGGGCCACACTGTTACTGTTGGATAGTATCAATGAGTGTACATAAACAACAAAAAATTTGAATATATTAATAACCAAAAATAGGAAATATGAACTGAAACTGCAACTGGAACGTCCCCTGAAGTCTGAATTTCCTACTCGGTGAAACCTCGCCACCCCCCAGTTGACAATCGAAGATGGCTGCCCCCAGTGTGAACATTTATTTAGCTCCTGTAATAATCAATTTATTTGCACCTCTGACTGGGGTGTGTCGCTCTAGATCAGCTGTATACATGGTATTGTTAGACTTATATTTACAAAAATGCTGCCATAGTGATAATCAAATTCTTCATGTGATATTTGTGAACAACAACGCAGGGCGTGCTAACAACAGCTAACAATAGCCTGGTTAGCCCGACTTCAACTGGAATGCCGATAAGTCGGAGATGATGTCACTCCCAGTTCTGAGGTTACTGGAACGCAGCATTACGACTGCCGCCGCGCGTGCTCATGGGTAGCAGAGTCTTTCCGTTGCCGATAATAGATTCTCCTCACAGTCCCTTTCAGGTTTTACACAGGACACATCTTTCCAAAGTCAAATTAAACAAATTATTCAACACAAGTGTTACATGTGATAGATGCTCTATTTCTCCTGTCCTAAGCTAAACTTATTCTGGTCCACTTTCTATGAAGTATTATCAAAGGTCCTTAATCGACTGGTGGCTCCAGCCCTCTAATCTCTATTTTTGGTGTCCCTGACAATTTTGGTAGTATCTCCACCAGAGAGGGGATTGTTATAGCTTTTGCTTCTCTTGTGGCCCGTAGGCGAATTTAACTTAATTGGAAGGACCGAAAACCACCATATCCTTATTCTTGGCTGAGGGACCTCATGTCTTTTCTTTACTTGAAAAAAATTAAATACAGAAGATATGGGGGTCCTTTTTTGTCCTTTGTTGACTCTCTTCGGTCTTTGGATGACTAATGTACTGTTTGACAATCACATTGAGCAAATCATCTTATTTCTGTGCTCAGTTGTGTTGTACAGACCTTTTTTTGGTGTGATTTATTATAGGAACCATCATTTATTTTTACTTTCATGTTACTTAGTATTTGCAAAGTTTTTATTTTATTATTTTATATAAATGTTATTATTTTGATATTTTGGAGGGAGAGGGGTTAACATGTCAGTTGTTCTGTAAAAAAAAACTGGGTATTGTGTACATTGTAATGGAAATGTGCTATGTTGACCCCCCCCCCCCCCCCCCCAAAAAAAATGGATAAAGTTAAACTGCCTTATCTTATCTTGTTTAAATGTCTTCTATATTTCAGCATAATGAAAAACAAATGTCATCGAGTAAATTCCTGCCATTTGTTTGTGTTGAGGGCCTAAATAGTTTTCCTTGTAACAAAGTTACATGTCCTCCTATTAGGGGGTGTCAGCCGCTAAAGTTAAATTAAAACATCAGCATTACCTTTAAAAGAAAAATACCAAAATAAAATTGAGTAAAAATAGCTTTAAACATAATGAAATAGAGTTAATTCAGCTAAGTAAGATATAATAAATACAATTTAATTCATTCTGTTGGTGTTTCAAAATAAACTCGTATAAAGTAAAATAATTGTATTATCTTAGTCAAACCGATGAAGTTTAGAGTTTTGCTGATTAAAGGTTAAAGTCTCATCTACAAAGTATCTGAAGGAGACACAGAAGGTTAAAACATGAAAAACCTTGCAAGATAAAGGTGAGTATATTTTTGTTACTGAAACGATGATTTTCTTCACCATGCTGCACATACAGTATTTTGATTTTACATATTTGTGTTTTCATGGGTGTAACTGTTTTTCTTTCTTTTAGGAGGGCTCATAACCCTCTGTTCATTTCATAAACCATAACAGACATTCCATACAGCTAGCAAACAAAAGTGATTTTAACTGTTTGGTGTTGTTAATTGGCCAAAACCTTGTGCTAGAAATGTAGAAGCAAATCCAATGAACTCACCTATAGGTAAGATCTTTTTGTCAGTAATGAGTATTATTCATTGTTGAGGAAGACACCTGTTGAGGAAATAATGGCTGGTAACATCACAAGAAGCCTTACCAAGGATGTTTTGAAAAATATATCTTCTGAGATAAAGAAAAGTATAAGGCTTCATAATGACATGATACTTGAATTACTGATGACACAAAAAGTGATGAAAGAGAGTAGCAGTCAGGTGTCATCAAAAGGCTACCTTAAACATCTGCAAATAGATTATTTTTCAGTACATTTATACACAGACATGGGATTGAACATTTTAGCAGAACACCTGCGAAGACCATCACCCACCAGCCTCTATCTTGATGCTACAGGAGGTGTCGTACAGAAAATCCCAGATCAACACAAAAAAAGTCTTATATTATGCTTTGGTTTTGCCAGGCATGGGCAAGGATAAGCCCCCCTTGCCAGTCTCAGAACTTCTTACCAACAGCCATTTCATTCCATCAATTTCCCGTTGGCTCATGGGATTCAAAAGAAAGTTATCCTACACAACAAAGAGAGGAATTTCACAGACTGATTATAGCTGGGCCCTTGTTCGTCCCTGTTCCTTATATGTGTCCTGTTTCTTTGGAAGGTCTACTTCACTTGGTTCTTCCAAGTTGTTTCTTTTTCTTTCTAAATCGGCCCCTTTCCCTTGTAGTCTCCCTAAACATAAACAGGCCTTAATAAGTTAACAGAGATTCTTTCTTAGCTTAACATGCATCTCCTACATTTTTTTATAAAAGGTTACACCACATACAAAGGGATGTGTGTCAAGTTACATGTGCATACTGTAACATATTCAGTCTTTTTTTCTATACACAAATGTAGATTTATTGATGTATGTTGATATTAGTATTGATGAATATGGGAGCTGAGTGTGTTTGTAACAAGCAGAAATGAAACTGTCTATTATCTGTATCCTGACCTGGACCAAAACAACACATACTATCCCCCATCGTCCATTTTCTAATACTAATCAGATCTATGTGAATCTCACAAAGGCTCAATTTGGATCAGAAACACAACATGTTATATAAATGTAGCAAGATGTCCCCCCCTAAAAAATACAACAGCAAAAATCATCTTACTGTAATTATTTAAGAGCTGTGTGTGTAGATTCAATTAAACATGTTTTGTTTAAATTTTTCTGTAATCTTTGAGCAATCCAAAACTCCTATCAGCACCACAACCTATTCTTTCCATTTTTAATTTTATGAAATAATTTTATTTTTTGAGTTTTTGTAGTAAAAATGAAATATTTCAATCATCGAACTGGCATTTAAAGGGCTAAAATCTTGAAAATGATTAAATGTGTGGTAGGTTGAGCAGGTATGAAGGAGATTTAGCTCTATAACGCCAAATGTAACATATTTGATACATGACCTTTTCAGTCAAGCCAGCCACTCCAACATTTTAAGTGCACTCTTATTACAGACTCTGCATGCGCACAGAAACAAGTGGGAAAGTCAGCACCATAGATATACATAGAACACTATATAGGCCTCTCTCTTAATCAATAGATATTTCGTGTAAAACCTGTGCTGTGTACACCACTTGCGTTGATTTGGAATAAATGCAGGCAATGCACTGAAAGTCCGGTTCTCCTTGCCTGCCAGAGAAGGAGTTTTATTGTGAAGGGCACAGCACTGTGGGGCTTCAAAGCCCTGCCCACCAACAAAATGAAATATGGAGTGGAATTTTCATTTTTTTGTGTAAAAGAAAAGAGAAAAGAGAGAAAAACAAAAAACAGGCCCTTTCTTGTTTTTTGTGCAAAACACAAAAACATAAAAACGAGCCATTTCCCATATTTTTTTTTGTGCACAAAACGGAAAAATGGAAAAACAACTTGATTTCTTGTTTCTACTTGTGTCTTTTATACCCAGGAAACAGACTGATAAAACGTACCTTGGTTCGCGAATTACGAATAAATCATATGTACGATTTAAGAATTAAAACGTACATACGAAATAAGGAGAAAACGTACATACGAAATAAGGAGAAAACGTACATACGATTACGGATAAAATGTTTGTACATTTTATCCGTGCACAAGTTATAAATAAATCGTATTAACCATTTAAGGATTAAAAGGAGCGTACGAATTACGGATAAAACGAATGAACGAATTATGTACGAAGCGTATGTACAAGTTACGAATACATCTTATTTACTATTTAAGGATTATAAAGTACGGCTGAGATACGGATAAAACGTACATATGAATTGCAGATCAAACGTATGCATGAGTGACGAATAAATCGTATTTACAATTTAAGGATTGAAACGTATATACGAATTACGGATAAAACGTATGCATGAGTTACGAATAAATCATACGTATGATTTGAGAATTACAACGTGCATATGAATTACGGATAAAACGTATGCATGAGTTACCAATAAATCGTATTTACGATTTAAGAGTTAAAACATAAGTACGAATTATGGATAAAACGTACACATGAGTTACGAATAAATCATACTGATGATTTGAGAATTAAAACGTGCATACGAATTACGGCTAAAATGTATGCAAGAGTTACAAATAAATCATATTTACAATTCAAGGATTAAAACGTACATACAAATTATGGATAAAACAAATGTGCGAGTTGTCCAGAACATATGGAGGTGTGTTCATGATTTGCTGTCCTCAAGTTCTATGGAAATGGATTTCCTCTCTTATGACACTGGACTGGTGTTATCCTCAAAAATTAAAAAAATGAGTTTTTGGTGAATAACATAATTATAGTAACAAAATATTACATACATAAATGCAGATGTGCTGAAACTTTCCCCTCATGGTCTGCACTCAAAAATTAACTTCTTTCATTTAAAAATTGCTTGAAAATAATTGATAAGGCCCAAACTGAGAAACTGTACACACTTATAGAAAATCTTCAACTGTGTTGAACCCCTTATACCCTTTCTTCCTTTTTTATCTATTTATTTTTATTTATATAATTTTATTTATTTTTTTCTACCTTATTCATTCAGGTATTTTGTGATTCATACAACATGTAGTAGGTGTGATTCTCTTTTTTATGACAACTGTACATATGGACAGAAATGAGTATGTCACTGTCTTTTATGTTTGTATTTGCACTTGTTCCAGTTAAATAAAAAGAAAAGAAAAAAACTACAGCAATTTCAGTATTTTATCCTCTTTCTCGCCATCCTCCTGTATCAGTATTCTCCCGCAAATCTCCCGTGTGACGATATATAATAATATTAAACATTCCTCTGCCTCTCCAAACTTAACTCTGTCACTAGCCTGAATGGGGAGGTAATGCTCCAAAATGATGGATGCCAACCGCCGTAAAACCGAAGAAGAAGAAGAAAAAGCCTTGCGAGAACGTCCACCTGCAGTAGCCTGGGTGGCAGCTGTCACAAGATTAGAGCCAACAGAACAAACTTAGAAAAACAAAGAGTTTATTTTAGATTTCTTGTACATCTGTCTTAAAATGTGAGGGATACTGGAGCTTGTTTTGGTTGGGGTTGTGGGACGGCTCACGGCGGGCTTCCCTTTTTTCAAAGACAAAACTTGAAAGGTAAGTATTCTCCTGAGGACTCTGATCCCTCTCAGCTCTGCTACACGCACTGAGTCTGTGCACGCCATGGATGTATTATTTTAACTGGATGCCGGACGGAAACATGGCGCCCGTTCATTTCTATGGGAGTTGCTCACCCAGCGCATACGCCGAAAAAGTTTCTGGCTTCCGGGTTTACTTCCTGATCATTGGGCCCATAGAGCAGGCGCAGTAAAGTCATCTCCCATAATGCTTCACGTCAATGGGAACGAGCGAAGCGCGGTCTTAATGAAATGACGCGCGGCCACGATAAAAATCTACCGCGGGTGAAATTTACAGTATGAGAGGTGTACAAACTCAAATAATGAGTTTTAGGGCACATGATCCGACAATGATGTAATATAATGACATTACATACGTAATAAGTCTTCATAATAAGAGGTTAAGACGAGTGATTTTTATTTGATGACTTACTATAGCTGACTGTATTCTAAAACCATGGGATTAAACAACAGAAAAACTGTCGTGGACTTTAGCAGTCCATCAGCCAAATAAATCAGAGTAATTTGTTCATTTTATTAATCCCATATTTGAGAGATGACTGCTTATCAGATCAAGTTTCAATGATGATTCAAAGGTATTACCTTTTTTCATGGACATATTAATGAGGCTTTCGCTGTAAGTGTCATACTGTTCTTAATGCATAAAGTCCTTGTGCTACCCATTCATTTTCTCTTTTTATTTTGCTGATAGGCAATCTGATAGTCTTTAGATGAACCATGGATGGATCCCGGGGATGAGACCCAGATTAAGACTGGCTTCTCCAATAATGTTCTGTTTCTTTATAGGTTTTTATCTACTTTGTTAACCCTTGAGGCAAAGTTCAAGTCATCAGAGGTCAAATTGGCTCTGTCTGTGTTTTCTTGATCATCAGAGAGCTTATGGCAAAAAGATAAAAACATTAAATACAGAAAAAACATTTAAAAACTATATATCTGTGGTTAAGTAGGAAGATGTGGAAAAGATTTGAAGCAGTAAAAGTAAAAAACAATATTAAGATTTATCAATTTTATTAAACTTTTATGAGAAGAATCAAATTGGTACACAAGAGGTTTTTCTTTTAATTTCTTGAATAATCAAATTGCTTGTTCTAATGAATACTGTATGTGGGTCACAATTATATTTATGTATTTAGTTATGTATTTATTATGAGGCCATATTGTCCTGGTGTCTATTTTCTGTCTGGGATTCAAAATGGTGTCACTGTCATGAAACACTAAAAAAATATGTCGACAACAGTGTATGTCAGTAAAACTGTCAACGATAGTGATGTTTCAGGAATATCACTCATATTTTATCTGAATAAATCAAAATACTAAATTTGTAATAAAAGTTCTAAAAAATGTACTTTATTCAAAAACAGACAGCGCTGGGAGTGAACAGTGTGATGGAACTACTGAACTAAAAGTGAACTAATGTGAACTAAAATATAGGTTATGAAATAAACAAATACATAATTATCATTAATAACATTAGGAGTAAATTATCCAAGACCTCTAAGCCACACACACTCATATAAATGGTTAGTTTGGTTTGATTTGTCAATTTCTAATGATAACTTCAGTTAAGATGTTCACTTTTAAGTGGTTAAATACTCATGTTATATGAAAACCTGTTCCATGTATGTTCCCAGCCTTAAATTTTTAAGATATAATGTTATCTGAAACAGTTATATTTTATATATAATGTTATGGGGTAAGGGTTGTATTTGTTATATTTTATTTTCTATAAAATATGAATGGCATAAAAAATGTAAGAAATCAAAATAAAAACACAATATAATGAAATGTTTAAAAAAATGTTTTTGAGTCTTACTTAAAAAATGTTATTCACGTTAATTTTTAATGAATTATTCTCAGAAAAAAATGCCAATCTTCTAGGTAGGCCAAAAAAGTTTGTATTTTATTAAGATTATCTTATTTGAATAGAGTTAATGGTGTAATACATGAGTGATACATAAAATATGACAAATACATTAGATAAATCAGAATGACCACCATACTGTCATTAATGAAACTTGTTTATTAAACCATCCTCCACAGCTGCAGGACACATTCAGCCTCTTTTCCCTGGAATGATGCTCCTTTACCTCCAATCTCTGTTGGGAGAAAAATCTTAAATTAAAAATTGAAAATCTTATTTAATCAACTGGAACATGACAATTGTGTTGTTATTGATCTTTATTGTACTTTATCAATTTATTCAAGTAAAGTTTTTCGTTTTATAAAGTCTCTCTTTTATTAATATTTTTACAGTCTAAAACTTACATTATCTGAATGTATTATTTATAAAACAATTAATACATTTACATTTATTCCGAATAAAGATCCATCTACCAAACACAACTGCGTGATCCCCTGACACATATTCTACACATTAGCTACAGTTATTCGGGCAGGTTTTTTAAACTTTCTTTCAACTGAATATACTTGGAATGTACGACCATCGTGTTAGTAAAATGTATCTTACCTTATTCTTTATTTCATTGTATATTATCCAATACACAGCAGTCTAATGTAAGTACAGTCAAGATACGTGGACGTGGATTTAATTGAAATATAAAGTCTAAATACGTTTACAAACCACAACTATCAAGTGAGTGATAGTTAACACTGAGAGAATACATGTGTTAAGTCACTCTATGTCAAAAAGAAACTCACCGTTTAGTCGTTTTCCCAACTTTCAGAACAATTTTGCTCCATACAGCCTGAAGAAAGTTAGCTGGCGTCCTCGCTCCCGAGACACAGCATGACCGCGCTTTGAGAGTGCGTGTGTGCAGCTGTGACGTCATCAGAGAGATAGAGACTTTCCTCTGGCTTTTCTGGCCTTTTGAACAGTTTTTGACCGATCAAAAGTCCAAGTCTTAAAAATATAAAATACAAAGATCAGTTATTGACCGTGTTTATGGCTGAAGATGTCCTGTCAACAGTTTTACAGCCGTCTCTTTTACTATTGCCGCCTATGGGAAAAATGCTTTTTGGGCCCAATGGGGATTTTTCGTTGCAATACCACGAGTGGCCACTGGGAAAAATCGGCGTGCCGCCGAGGGGCGGTCTGGTATCCAGTTCTCATAATACATCCATGGTGCACGCTGGCAAAATGTACATGCAGCAGACGGGCAGAATGGCGATGGGATTTGATTGGTTTAAAAACAGGTGTCACGGCATGTTTATTGGTTGGAGTTTTCCCTGTTTTACTCCTGCTGTAGATAGCGGATATTTTTCGCTCTGTTTTAAGAACACATTATGAGTTGATTGCCATCGGGTCATAAAGACCATTTTAACCAGTATTACAAAAAGTGTATCTAAATCAGATTACCAACCCCAGCTTTAAGTACACCTGTTCACGATTCTTGTGTGACTGTAAATAAGCTTTGGTAAATTGTAATTCAATTCAATAATTATGGCCTCTAGACTAGTGCCACTAAAATACAATCAGAAAGAACTTTTGCGCATTTCCTCCTTTTTCAGCTAAAAAGCAGCTCATGAAGAGTCGATGGGAATTATGACTCATTTAAGTGATCCGGATCTTTTGGTACTGAGATCCAACCCTCCCCCAAACGACTCTTCATTGAGTATACCCTTTTCGCATCATTAAATAATCCAAATGTATCCAATGAATATATATTAGGCTGTCATTAGAGTGTATTATTACAGAAAATTGTAGTTTTATACAAATAACTCTAATTCCACTGAGGCTGGGAAGTTGTGTTAAACATGAATAAAAACTGAAAATGTGTAAATCCTTTTGACCTAAATTTAACATGCAGACAAGATAAACAATGTTCAAACTGATTAACTTGATTGTTAAGACAATGGAGATGTCGTATTTCCACCTACAAAGCTTCAACAAATTGGTGTGATGAGTTCCAAAGCGCTTATTACCTCCGCCAAGGAGGTTATGTTTAGGGAGAGTTTGTCTGTCCGTCCGTCCGTGAACAAAATAACTCAAGAAGTAAAGGATGGATTTGGATGAAATTTTCAGGAAATGTTCATCATGGGAAAAGGAAGAACTAATTCAATTTTGGTGTTGATCGGGATCAGCGTCTGGCTGCCATGGCGAAAAATGTGATTTCTGTGAATAACTACTGAACTAAAATAGATATCATTATGAATCCAGTTGCTAATGGTATGTTTTCATGGTCAAGGAATCTAAATATTTTGTTGAAATAAAGGTAGGAGTAATATTTATGGTCAAAATGACAATATGGCTGAGGACTGTGGCGAGTGCT
This sequence comes from Scarus forsteni, assembly GCA_036419115.1. Lineage (NCBI taxonomy): Eukaryota > Metazoa > Chordata > Actinopteri > Labriformes > Labridae > Scarus > Scarus forsteni. Next base: position 15,120,902 of record JAZDUH010000383.1, read on the forward strand.
TTCTAGTTGAGTGTTGTGTCCAAGCTTTTTTGGAATGGGTTGTCACATCAAGCTCAAAATGAGTGAACATTTCCACAATTACTATAACCTAGGAATGGCAATTTGTAATATTTATTAAACTATACATTACTAACCTGACAAGACAGTTCCATATATCTACAATGTAAATATTTCACTAGTCTATGCAGTACATGCAGAATTTCACTGCAAGGTTACATCTAGAATTGAGTTTCATAACCAATTAAAAGTATGGGGGAAAAAAGTCCAGTAACAGTATTATTTTGTTGATTTAAATATTTTTCATGTCACCTCGAAGTAGTGATTTTGAAGAAAACTATGTTTTTACCTGACAGGAACCACACGGAAACCAATATAATTAAATATAAACTATAACTAATAAGTCCTCATTCAACCTGTACATTTTATTAAGATTCTTTAGAGGTTAGTAAGTATATTTCTTTCTAGTTTCTTTTGCAATAAATAATCTTTTAACAGAGTTTTAGACCGGCAAATTATGTACTTTCAAATCAACATCAAACTACATTACATTGGTACAAACAAAATGCTCTCTGTTTTTCTAAATTTAGAAGTATATCAATTTATCAGAGAAATTCAACATATTATCTTGCCCTGGTGTCAGTGATAAACAGACTAAGCTCTTGTAACAGATAGTAGTGATATAAAATAAATTCACAAATAGACTCATATATGCACCAAACAAATCAACAAGCTTAGTGAACTCTCTCTGTTGCTCTGACCTTGGATCCAAACCTCCATTTTAGAGTGGATGAAGATCTATGATTAGCAGCTGTTAATGTTCTTCCACCATCTGTTCTGCTTCATACAAGAAGAGAAATACATGTAGGCTGCAAAAAACTTCATATGGTCATTAAGCCCCCATAGTTTGCTTGATTCTTTGACAAAGCTATATAGCTAATGTGAACCAGATGGACAGGCAGCAAAACTGATTATATGTATTAGAGTCAAAGGTTGGTGGTAAATGAGAATTAATGGAAAACAGAACACTTTTAATCTGTTGAAAGGAAAGGAATATGGAGAAATTTATACATGAAGCAGCAAACACAAAAGGGCACCTAAAGGAATTTAGCACAACACGTTTGGAATTACAAACAATGTTTGACTCTCAGATTTGGACCAAACTCATGAAAAAACTTCCTGCTGTATAATAAAATTCTAAGTCTGCTTAATGACCAGCTGGGGGTAGCAGAGCTCCACTTTAAAAACACACTGAGGTATATTAAGAATATGCTCATATGCTTCTTGTTTTAATATTCTGGGTTCATGATTCTATTCAGTGGTCAAATTAAAGACTTTTCAAGCAATCTCAGGGTGCTTTTAAAGCTTTTTTTTTTAGCATCTTACAGTTACGAATTACATAAAAACAGGCATGTCTACAGAAAGAAGAACTGAAGACAAACAGAAAATGGCCTCATAAAAAGCATCTGAACAGATAACTACTTAGAAATGCCTTGTGAAAATGTTATTGTCAGATACATTGAGGTATTTTTAGTTACTGCCCAAGTTTTGTCCTTTAAGAATCTATTATCCATTCAAAGCATTATCCATTGATTATTTTCATAACAGTAGTAATTTTACAACTTTGACTGTAAAATACCGTAAAATTTACTAACAGATGACAAAGCATTTTAAATAGTTCATTGTCATGAGAAATAGTTGATTACAATTTCAAGCACTTTTTTCTTTTTAAGTATTTTTGACAAAGGAACTTACTTTCAAGTTGAACTTCTGTCACAAATACGATAAATTAGGACCCAACTTGACAATATCATTAAAGGGCAACTTCGGTATTTTTCAACCTGGGTCCTATTGCCCCAAGTGTATGTGTGTATACGATTGACGGGTACAACTCGTTTTAAAATTGGCTCAGTATCAAGGGAGCGGATGCAGCTGGCAGCCGCGAAGCTAGATAGGGGGGCAACTGCATCCCGTATAAGTTTGAGCATTAAAAGTGTTTATTTCGCCACAGACCGGTTGCGATCGCCGGTGCTAGCTCTCTAATTAGCATTGTAAGCATTGCGTTTTCCTTCACGTCCTCTGACCTGTGTGACGTCATCTGTGAGCTTGTTGCCGGAAGAAAACAGAGGAGCCATGCAGCGTGCCGCTCATAGTGGAGCTGCTTATCCCGGAGGACAGTTGGAAGTTTTACTGCATCGGTATCATGGCTGAATATTTACCAGATTTCGAGAGTGAAGACGAGCCTTTTCATTACAACGGCCACCCGTATTTATTTGAGCCAGAGTATACGGACGAGGAGCTGCTACAAACTCAAGAGCTAACGAGGATAGCAACAGAGGGCTAACGAGCAGACGAGGGTGAAGCAGCGGCTGCCTGACGCAATTTCTGAGGACTGGCGGTGCTCCTGTGGTTGCTGTGACTCTATGCCCACAGAGGAAGAATGTCTGTGTAATGAGTGGGACCTGTTGCCCAATATTCGTGGTCTCGATGTGTCGTGGGATGATACAGAAAGGACCCGACGCTGTGTAACTACATTAGAGGATCTCCCCCCTCTGATCAACAGGGCAGTGATAGATACCTTTTTTCATGTACCCAAAATAAATTGGAGGAGGCGACCAAAACCACAGGGACCAAGTGGTCAACTATCCATACAGTAAGTATAACTAATATGTCTTTATGCATACAATACGTATAAGTATTGTATGTATTGTGTAAGTGTTTATTTCGCCACAGACCGGTTGCGATCGCCGGTGCTAGCTCTCTAATTAGCATTGTAACACGGTAGGCCACAAGTCTGTACTGGCTGGACGAGAGGAAAAAGTGAAGAGGATTTAGGGCAACAGTAAATGTGTGTATCGGAGACAAATCTAGAGCGTTCGTGCGGCCGCTGCTTCATCCTCGTCTGCTCGTTGCCCTCTGTTGCTATCCTCGTTAGCTCTTGAGTTTGTAGCAGCTCCTCGTCCGTATACTCTGGCTCAAATAAATACGGGTGGCCGTCGTAATGAAAAGGCTCGTCTTCACTCTCGAAATCTGGTAAATATTCAGCCATGATACCGATGCAGTAAAACTTCCAACTGTCCTCCGGGATAAGCAGCTCCACTCTGAGCGGCGCGCTGCATGGCTCCTCTGTTTTCTTCCGGCAACAAGCTCACAGGAGATGACACAGGTCAGAGGACGTGAAGGAAAACGCAATGCTTACAATGCTAATTAGAGAGCTAGCACCGGCGATCGCAACCGGTCTGTGGCGAAATAAACACTTTTAATGCTCAAACTTATACGGGATGCAGTTGCCCCCTATCTAGCCATGCTGCCGGCTGCATCCGCTCCCTTGATACTGAGCCAATTTTAAAACGAGTTGTACCCGTCAATCGTATACACACATACACTTGGGGCAATAGGACCCTGGTTGAAAAGTACCGAAGTTGCCCTTTAAGGACCTAGAAAATTTGGATTTTGACATCAATTATTGGAAACTTCACTCAGACTTTAACGTTATGACTTGAATATATTTGAGATTTAAAACAGTAAATTATATACAATACACAGAGTAGTAGAAAATTAACATTTCTTTTATATACCTATAGATTATGCTTGAACAAGACAAAAATACCTTATGACCCTTTCATAAGATATACAGGTCGTGAGCTACAAAGAGTTAAGTCCCATTTTTTGTTTCTTTTGCCATTTTCTATGTTTGAGTAAAACAATTAGTGGGATTTTGTCCAGCTGAATCCAAAAGTATTTTTGGTGAAAGCAGTTGAGCTCAGGTCCAGAAAAGCTGGTAGCATCTCTTGTATTTTCTTATTATTTGGCTTTTGCCATTGGCTTTTTGGATGGTAGAGTTTTAAGTTGAACTTGTTGATGAAGTTTACTGCATAAAATGACAGTTGTTTTCTTTCCTGAGCCAATGTGGTAATGTTTTTTACAGAATGAGGGCCTGAAGGTCATGGGCATTCAGTGTTGGCTACTTACATACAAAGATTTCTCAGAATTCTCTGTATCTTTTGTTGATACTACAGAATGTAGATGATGACAACAACTGTATGTAGAGAAATGCTCTTCTTACACTGTTGTGCTTATGCAGTTGTAAACAACGCAGTGAACCACATCTCCAATTTTGCTTGTGAGCGACTGAGCCTTTCATGAAGCTCCTTGAGTACCCAATCATCACCCTCATTTGTTTACAGTTAACCTCTTCACCTGTGGAATGTTCCAAACAGGTGTTTTTAAGCAATCCTAGACTATCCCAGTCTTTTCTTTGTTGTCTATTAGGTTGAATAAACGCCTTAAAGGATTTGCAAATAACTGTATTCTGTTTAGGGCAGCACGGTGGCGCAGCAGGTAGTGCACATGCCTAACAGCAAGAAGGTTCCTGTTTCGATTCCGGGGTCGGACAGGGGCCTTTCAGTGTTTGCATGTTCTTCCCATGCATGTGTGGGTTCTCTGCGGGCACTCCGGCTTCCTCTCACAGACCAAAAACATGCTCAATAGGTCAAATGGTGACTCTAAAATTAAATAGGTATGAGTATGAGTGTGAATGGTTGTCTGTCTCTCTGTGTGGTCCTGCGATCTACTGGCGACCAGTTCAGGGTGTACCCGCCTCTCGCCCAATGACAGCTGGGATAGGCTCCAGCCCCCCTGACCCCAAAAGGGATACAGGGGTATAGAAAATGAATGAATGAATGTATTCTAGATTAGATTAATGATTTACACAGTGTCCAAACTTATTAGAACTGGGGTTTGTACTATAAAGCAATTTTTGGAATTAAAAACAAGAACTTACTTAAAACTGAGTGAAGGACTTGTTTAGATGTGTCTATGTTATTGTGTATTTTACAGGAAGCATGAGAAACTTCAAACATTCGCCCATAACATTTCTTTTACAAAGGATGATTCCTGGTTAAACAGACATTCATCGGTAAAAGGTGTGTTTCTTGTTTGTTTCTTAGCAGTATTCCCTTTTAAGACTGCTTGCCTTCCTTGATGACAAGTTTTTAGTCAGTGAGAAAAATGTGAACCCGTTAGTTGCTGGTTTGGACCACAAGGGGTCACTAGTATCCAACGTATCCCCCCTTTGAATTCTCTCCTCAGCCTCATTGAACACCCTGTTCTTTAGTTACCTCACTCCCTCATAGGTGCTCTCATTCACGGTCTACATCCACTGGACACATAGCTGTGATTGTGTGCATGCACCTCCATGCCAGTCTGCTGTTTTTATCAAGGGAATCAGCACAGCCACGGTTATCCATCGGCCACGCTGTTTCCTGGTGATGAGGCCCAAAGTTATAGACCAATATTAATAAATGGTAGCCCTGGCAACAGTGTTCAGTGTGTGAGTCAGAGGAGCTCGGCAGAGGGGAAGGCAGGGCACTGTGGCCGAGCATGGATGAAAAACTAACCTCGGAGGCTCGCACTGAACCAGTGTCACATCTGTCATGAAGAAGAGGGGAATTAAAATCAAATGAGCGTGGAGTAAACGGCATCAATGAGCCCTTACTGTAATGGAATCATATAGGAGGTTTTGGCGGTGAAGAACTTAGAGATTTGTTTGGACTGAAGTAACAAATAACAAGCCCACATCGCTATAAACTGAAGCAATTACATTAAATGATGTAAGGATATAACAGTAAACACTGGAGGGAATAAGAGATGAATGGTTCCCCTGCTGCTCTGAGACTGCTGGGATACACATACTCATATGTCTCTGAGGGAAGGATGATATTTTTAAAGTAACCACAGCGGTTGTTGTGGATTTGTTGGCTGTTTATCCGGATATAAAGCAGCTAAACTATTGCAGACTTTGGACTCCAGCCCCCAGAGCTCTATCAGTCTTTTACAGCAGTCTACAGAGGGAGAAAACGTTATGTAGAGTGAAATTTAATGGGGAAACTTTAAGACAACTGATGAAGGGAAAGGGTGTTAAACACTTAGAATAAAAAATGGTACGAGTTGCAGTCATCTTCAGTTATGCAGCAGTTGAGATTTTGTGCCTTCAGTCACGTATACACAGCGCAGTCCTGTATGCTGCCGTCACTCTGTATTAAGTAAACAACAACTGGCCGTGTTGGGGTCACTCACTTCCAATCTGCAAGCTGCCTTTGTTTGCTGTGCCACTGCAGAGGCCCAGAGAAGCTGATTACAAATCTCAGCACTTCCACAGATTACAGCCACGTCACACAAGGAGACTGTAGAGGCAGATTTTACACCTTAATATTGCTACAAAAAGGCTTCGAGTCAAAGTTGTACAGGTTTTTTTGTTGGTTATTACTATCATATTAAAAAAGTGATTTGTGATTTTTTCTAGTTTGGGTTTCTGAGCAGTAAAAAGAAGCTTTGCTGGTCTTTCTTTTAAATCAGAAGAGAGACATAAGTACATTTCTTATTAGAAGGCCATACAACATAATCTCCCTCCTTGTTTTTGTGCACTAGTGATTCCAAAGAAGTGTCAGTGGCTGTAACCTCTGGATTAATGATCTGATCATGTGTGAAGTCCTACAAGCTTTCCCTGTCTTTTGTGAAAGTGCTTTTAATGTCTTTGTTCTCACAGATGCAATGCAAAGTAATAAACTTTAACTTAAAGAGACTGTGAGGAGAGTCTATTACCGGCGACACAAAGACTCTGCTACCCATGAGCACGCATGGCGACTGTCGTAATGCTGCGTTCCAGTAACCTCGGAACTGGGAGTGACATCATCTCCGACTTATCGGCGTTCCAGTTGAAGTCAGAAAAAAACATGCCGATCTACCAGGCTATTGTTAGCTGTTGTTAGCACGCCCTACATTGTTGTATGAAGAATGTGATTATCATTATGGCAGCATTTTTGTAAATATAGGTCTAACAATACTATGTATACAGCTGATCTAGAGCGACACACCCCAATCAGAAGTGCAAATAAATTGATTATTACAGGAGCTAAATAACTGTTCACACCGGGGGCATCCATCTTCGATTGACACCTCGGGGTGGCGAGGTTTCACCGAGTTCCCAGTAGGAAATTCAGACTTCGGGGGACGTTCCAGTTGCAGTTTCCTACTGGGGACTCGGAAATTCATACTTCTGACTACAACTGGAACGCACCAAAGACCTGACTGAAGCCAAAGTGTGTGCTTGTTGTGATAAATGCAGCTCGGACCTTCCTCAGAACTCTGCATTGCTTCACAACTTCTTTTTTCAACAACTTACAGGACGCAAAGCGATGAGGTAATATATCTCTTTCTAGTTACGTAGCGGTAGTTTTTAATGTGTGACAACAAGCAATTTTTGGAAAACTTAGTATCGTAGTTTTGTAGCCGGCTATATATTGCTACTTACAGCCCGGTGCTCTAAGACGTGTCCGAATAATATAAATTTGCTCTAGTTTTAATTGTCTTGTTCCCGAAGTTGAGTATCCAGGCCAGTCCAGCCCTGTCCTGTCCGACCCGACCAAGAAGCTAAGGAATAGCATTTATAGATAACCTATTTTGATGCTATAAAACTCATCTTAATGTCTGTATTTCGATCAGGCATATATCTAAAAGTGACACTTTTTTGCAATTAAAAAGAAACTCCTCACAGTCCTTTTAAGATTGATATTTGTTTTCAACTAAGCGCTCAGTGTTAAGGAATCGATGCATACATTTTAAGGTTAGATTGATGCTGTTGCCCGACTTTGCTAGTTAGTTTGTTGAGAAAATCACTCAAAAGAAGAAAAAAAGAGATTTTGATGTTTTTCTTAGAAAATGGTGGTAATGGAACAAGGAAGATGGGATTCCAATTTGGTAAAGATCAGAATTTGTATGTGGATCCTGGATTTTTTTAAGAATTTGTTAAAAGTGAGAGATATGGCAGTATTCCACATTTCTTGCCAATAAGTCACTCGACAATGTTGGAAATGCCTCAGTGGAGGTTTGTGATCTCCAAGCACTTCTATTGTATAGGTGTGGCGGCCCTGCAGGGAGTGCACTTGCCTCACAGCAAGAAGGTCACCAGTTCGATCCTTGGCTGCTCAGGGCCTGTCTGTGTGGAGTCTGCACATTCTTCCTGTGCATGTGTGGGTTCTCTCTGGGCTAAAACATGCTTATTAGGTTGATTGGTGATTCCAGATCGCTCTTATGTATATGAGCTATTTTAACAACCCCAAAAACAACTCAGAGCTAAAAAATAATTTTCTAACACAGTATCTCCTCCTGTTTAATGTGTTCAAGGAAAAGCACTGGTCAGCCATAATCAGCAAACATTCAACCTGGATAACAGCATATTAGTGTCAAACTGAGGCCCCATCCACATGAAGACAAACCGAGGTCTAAACGCATACATTTTTTGCCGAATCTGTGTATCATCCATATGAAGACGGCGTTTTGGGGGTCTGTAAACGATCATTTTTGAAACCAGGTTCCAGAGTGGAAAGATTTTGAAATGCTGTATACGCAGCTCCGTGATTACTGGCTCTCTGTAACTTTTCAGATACGCTTACATTATAGTTTCATATCGTCATTGACACGCATGCGCCACATGCGGCAACAACAACAACAACAGCAATGGCGGCGTACTGTGCAGCATATGTGCTGACGAAGCTAGTGACCCTACTATCCCTGTTGCAGCAAAATCTCCTTCTCAATCACCACCGAGTTGAACAAACAATTATTGAGGACACATTACGGTGGTCTCTTTTTAACTTTTGCTGCAAGTGCGCATGCCCGCTGTTTTTTTGTCTGTTTCCGCTTGTTTCCGTCATATCGTTACAGCGCCCCGAGAGGTGTGGCATGTGTTTTATAGCATTTTAATGCGTATCGAGTGCATGCATATAGACACACATATTTCTGAGACGCCTTCGTCTTTATGACGATCGTTTTGGAAATTGTTAAGCGTTTTGTCTTTGTGTAGATGGGGCCTCAGTCAAAGAAAACATGATGGCTCTGGAAATAAGAAGCCAAAATATCTCACATGCCCCGTGTGACTGGCAGCGATATGAGTGAAAAGAACTAATGTCAGTTTGAAAAGCTTAGAATTACATATTAATAGTTTGATTGGTGACTCCAAATTTCCATTATGTATATGAGTGTAAGCATGAATGGTTGTCTGTCTCTGTATGAGGCCATGTGATTGGCTGGTGACTGATTCAGGGTGTTCCCAGCGCCCCTGAGCCTGTAAAGGAAAAACAGTATAGATGATAGAACGAATGAAACAACACATTCAAAAACTTCTTTGTGCTGAGGGGATAAAAAAATGAAAGTCCCTCGCTGGCCTTAAAATAAAATCTACAACATCTGATGAAACCAAATCAATGAACTTTTAAAATCCTTAAAATACAATAATTCTTCCCCTTAAACTTTTATTTTCCTCCATCAGCAATTTTCTATACCAAGTTCAAAACAGATTTGTATGTTACGCAGTATTTATTTCAAGAAATGTCTTTACATCTGTGCTGTAAAGAATCTCAACATCTTAAAGAAATCAAGACATTTTAGCACCAGCCATATAAAAAAGTTGACCGCCTTTTTTCTTTACGACACAATCTATAATTTTGGGTGCTTTGGCAGGAGAGAATATCTCCTCCACTCATTGAGATGACAAAGTGCTCTTAAACAGAGCCGGGGGTCCAAGTGAAACCAGATTGTTTGCAGAGATAGAGGAAGCAGGAGATAATGGGCGGTAAATCAGAGGTGGTGTGGGAGACAAAGGTTCAGAGATTCACAGATAGAACAGGAGTAGCACCTTTCTGCAGTAGCAACATCCAGAGTTAAGCTTCTGAAAAAAAGATCTACATGAGGTTGTGCTGACATTTTCATTGCACCAGAGTTTAACCTGCTTTAGGAAGAACTTCTGTATAAAAAGTGAATGATTCACACAGACTGTTCCCCTTGTCCATATGAAGGTTTTTTGTTATCTTAGATCATGCTCAGTCAAGATTTAATTTCATATCATTGAAAAACACATACAGTGGATTGAACCATTAGCTGTAGTTAGACAACTCGCTTTAGTCATACAGTCTCTTTCTATTAGACATACAGTAGCTGGAAAGAATGAACAGTACAGCATTCAAAAGGAAAAACATCCTATCAAATCACAGAATTAGCAAGAAATTGTTTTATTGACACTAAGTGAATGATGCAGTTGTACAAACTAAGCTGCTCTGAATTATGGCCCAAAGCCCACACAGGGTTTGTTGAGAAACTGAAAGTGTTTCTTTTCCAGGCACTTGAACATCATTCAGCTTCTACCTTGACAAACCTCGGCAGTGCAAAACATAGACAGAAAACAACTTAAAACGTAAATGCCCTGTCCTGAGAAGGACTTTTCAAAGTATTTCCTATTTCTGTTAAGGATGCAACAACTACTAGATGTAGTCGAAAAAATTTGGTGACATAAATTGCCGTTGACAGCTTTGACTGATGCATAGCTGTTTAGGTCATCCAAGATTACTTGTGCAATGTGCAGACATAAAATTGTACTCTGGAGCAGATAAGAGGAATTAACATAAACAATACCAATAACAACAACAATATAATAATTATAATATCAACAACAATAGCAATAAATACAAATAAAATTGACAATAGTAATATTATACGTCATTGTTATTATTATGTATTGCCACACTATTTGACAGACAACTGGAGTCGAATCATAGGGACTCGGACTTGAGGCGACTTGAGCTGCTAATGAGACGACTTGCAACTCGACTTGGACTCGGGAGGTAAAAACTCGAGACTCGACTCAGGAGAAAATGTCTCCAGACTCGACCTGGCTTGAGACATCATTATTTGGAAAATTACATGCACTCAAGTTTTATATGAAGAGCCAGACAGGAGATATATGCCGCTCTTTCCTTTTAGGTTCATCACTTTATTGCTGCTCCATTCACAGTGCACTTGTCCGTCACCTATTGTTGTCCCGCACACGACACAGTACTGCACACATACGTTCCTACCACACATCTGCGAATTCTACAGCTTTGAAACCTGGGACGCGGGTTTCAAATTGGCAACTGCTATGTCTTCTGTGCCCACAGTTATTTTCTTTGCATACATAGAATATCAATCAGATGGAAAACGAAGACACGCCAAGTGCACGACCTGCAATGCTTCAATGAGCAAAAAAGAGGGCGCAACCTCAATCTTTATCCGCTACCTGAGGAAACATGAGGCCAAGTAAATGAAACCTGCAAACGTTAGCCAGGTAGTTAAAGTTCCTGTCATAGGTCAATGGCAGAACCGTTAGCCCGACCTGTGGTCAATATGAAGCTAGCAAAGCTAACATTAGTAAAGAAGGTGAACGTGTGTTGTATGTGTGGGAAGATATGGTTTCTCTCTTCAAGTTAAAAATCGGAGTGCTTTTTGGGTGGACTGGGGAACAGTGGTAAGGGACTCGAGTTAAAGATAAAGGCTATGAAATATCATCTGAAATAACATCTGACTAGTGAAATAATCAACTCAACAGACTGTGACTAGTTGAAGACAGAAATAGTCATAGGATCCATCCCAAATGTACAAATAGTCTTCCTTCAGTCAGCTCTATGACTGGCTGGCAAGTTGTCCAGGGTACACTCTGTTTCTTGCCCAATATGCACTCGTCCCCTGTGAACCCAAAAGGGAAAAGCAGTACATGTAATGGATGGACAATGATTTCTCAACTGTCAGGAAAATATGCAAGGCTCTCTCTGACACATTTCATAAACCATTACACTTTGAGGCCTGTTTTGGAGGGTGAGTCAGTGTTGCTGTAATAAGAATTTACCATACCACAATTACACAATGTTGCTTAATTTAAAGTCAAATGATCTTCAAATAAAAAAAAGGCAACATTCGCTGAAGTTTATTCAAGAAGTATGCTTTTTAATGGAAAACACAGTCCTTTAAAATATTCAAAATGGAATAAAAAGGTGGACGAGCCAACAAAAGGATAGACTTTACATCCCTAGAGCTATTGAGCTAGCAAGGCGTACAAAATGAAATTCACTCTTGCAACAAAATGCAATCATGTGGAGTCTCTTATTTCTGCTGTGGTTGAGAAGAAACTGAATTCAAACCAAAGTTCAGCAAAGATTATATAACATGAGCTGACAAACTTTAAAGCAGGAATGTAGATAGAGCGACATCAGATTTTGGCCAGTAGCTGATGATGGAGTCCTGGGTGTGATGGCCTGTCAATTTCAGCCGCAGATGAATGAGGTGGCCGACTTTGATGCTGCGGCAGGTCACATGCCTGCTGTCCCTGCAAATGTGTATGTGTGTGTGAGGTAATGGAGGGTGAGATAGTGAGAAAGACTGGGATTACTGGAAGGTCGGGGGCTGTCAGATGAGATGGATGCAAGACTACTTTGGTGCTCAAATACACACTCAGAGGTGGAGGGGTTTCAGGCCCGAGGCGTTGTTGCTTCATTTATGTTTGCACAGAGACCACATGTGCTGAGATTTTAACCCACATGCACGCCTGCTGAAACAGATGTGTGTGTACGAGCTGTACATTCAGCTCTCAAAGTGCATACATCCAACCGGGCTGCGCTCCAATCAGCACAATTAATGAAGAGGTATCATGTTTTACAGTAGAGCAGCATGTGGGCCTCCAGGGAGCTAAGAGCTGAAGTCTGCAGTTCCTCAAGTCTGTCTCCAATAATGCAATCGACTTTTGGGTTTTGTGATAGCATGGTAACGGCAATTTGCGGCTTGGTTGAGTTATGTTACTTAACAAGGCCATCACATGCAATCCACCACTTTGCACAGACCAAAGACCCTCATGAATACCTACTGTGTAAACACTGTACAGTTGAGCAGAAGCATGGTGGGGTAATGTGTCAGAAGATATTTAGCAAAGATCCCTTAACAAGGTTTTATGAGAGAACTTACTGCTTTGAAGAGTTTCATTTGGTGACTAAAGCCTTAGAAAACCTTGAAAACGGAGAAAATCCTAGGATAACCCCAAAATTGCTTCCCACTTGGAGCTTAGCGTCAATGAAAAAAATATCAAAGGATGGATGACCACAGACACCATTTCAGCTCAAGGCTGTGGCGAGACACATCCTAAGATGAGGCTCGAAACAAAACATTTTAGATTCGTTTCAGGAATCATGCCCACATTCACAGACTCATTTTGGGGAAATGACATCGACTTTGGTTTGAGGTTCAGATGTAACGGCTATCAAGTCCCAGACTTCAGACTTTTTTTGAATGTATTTTTTTTCTGAACAAAGTAAGAGCTAGGGTTGTGAAATAAGGACCAAAACAATAAATAATATGTGATCATATAAACATGATATATCTGCTGTTTTTCTATAAAGAAAAAACAAAGAGGTTTTACAGTACCAGAATCAGAGATGTTTATGACTGTTTTGGATATCCATATAAACAACTTTTTGATATGATGGAAACAAAAATAGAGGTCCAAACATATTATTGATGGCAGGCTAGCAAATATGGCTTTCCCCTGCCATTACACACTCGAAGGACACCTGCACATTAAGAAGAAAGGTTCCCTCAGCTTTACACATTAAGCTAGAATTGCTCCCAGAGCACAAACCTCTGCCAAGTCATCTCCAACATTGTTGGGCAAATCTAGTAGTTGAAACAAAACCTTTAGAAAAATCCTTGATCTGCATCCAAATGTAGATCATCACCAAAATCTTATTACTAAAAAATGACTTAAAACTTGTGAGCTATCTTGCAAACAGACAAGCAGGTAAATGTACAACCAGACAAATGCTGGAAAAACAAACGGCTTTAAGCTGGAAAATTATTCAACAGCCCTTGTGTTCAAAAATAAGTTTTAACCAGATGAACTTCTCTTTCAGATGAAGACACTGTTTTTTTCTACTGGATCACTGATGATGAGACAGGCTTATTATGCTACGGCCACACTGGACGCGAATTCGCAAAGACGCACGTTGACATTACATACAAAGTCAATGCGTTTGGCGCGGCGCGTATGGAGCGTCAGGCACGTTTGGGGCATCAAACCCCTCTACGCTCGAGTTGAAAATATGGAACTTTCGACGCAAATTTGCGTGATGCTGTGCCGCGGCAGCCAATCAGCAATGACCCACCTGCTCCTGCTCAAACCCCTCTGAAAGATGGAGGGGAGGTTTATCTGCACTGTTTGCCATCATCTGGAGCTATACGATTAGACGTGTGTACTCTACAGAGACCCGGACAAAAAGGAGCAGGCTTGGGTGAAAGTCTCTGAGGAGATAGGTTTTGAAGGTAAGTTCTGTAAATATTCGTTCCCAGCTGGATTTGCCTGCATGGGTCATCATGAATCCGACATGCTCCGGCTCTCTACTGCGCTTGCGCAGTGACGCGCGTCGCCCCTCAGCTTGTCAAAATGGTCCAGCGTCCAGCCTCGGCATTATGCGTGGCGCGTCACAAGCACTACGCGCTTTTAAATACGCCAATTCGCGTCCGGTGTCGCCGTAGCATTACACTTACAGACCCATTTCAGAGAGAAATCCCAAGAGCAAAGGGCAGATTAATGCTGTCACATGTTCAACTGTGACTGTCACAAAAACAGCATCACAGAAAAGATTTTCTTCACACTGGCACAATTTGCATGCCAGTTTGAAATGAATGATTGTCCTCCAATATAATTACTGACAAAAAATAGTCAGAGAAGTTACAGCTGATTATGGAGTTTATATGATCAACAGAAGACATTAACAAGTGAATGTCAAGTTTTTGTAGTTGCCACTTTCTACACAGTCGTTTATTCATCCAAAAATGGACAAAACACTTGAAGCACCTGTATAGCACCTTAGAAAACATGGGTTTACAAAGTGCTATGTCAAAGAGAAACAAAGAGAAAACTTAAGCACAAAGGAACCGATCAAACATAACAAAACACACAAACATACCTCTAGATTTTTATCCCACTGTCGGTGTAGGGGAAGGATTCTTCTTAATTGTGGCACAAACTCAAGGTGAATTTTTTAACAGACTGCTGTTTTATTGTTCTGGATCATAGTTTGCCGTTCTGAAGTACTAAAATAGTCTCCCTGGTACTGCACAAGAGAGGTAGTGTTTTTGTGCTGACCTGTCCTGGTGCAACTGGTGAACTGGCGGCATATTGTCAGAGTGCAGGATAATATCAGTGTGCACTAGTTGTTAGGTGACAGAGTCTGGTCACAGTCCTCAAGAGGGCTCTGGACCCCCACCAGAGAGACTTGTTACGACTCCATTTGTTTATCATAGTGTTAAATTCCAAAGTGCTGAGGGAATAACCCACCCTGCTGCGGGCTAGAGGAGGACAATATCAGAGAAGAGTACAGTAGACGAGTGTTGGTGTAATGGATATGAATGATAAAAACCTGATAAACGCTGGAGAGAGTGTATGACATGTAAAAGGGTCAGCTGAGTATTCCTGAACAAGTCAGACTGATCCTTTGTTATCTTGGGTCAGGATGGAAGTGGTAAAGGTTTGTGGTGCGTGAGCAAACACAGGCCGGGTTGTGTATCTCTGTGTGAGCATGAGCATGTGATGCTGTTTTTTGGTGTTTGATAATAAAGGTCATGTTATGAATGAAAGTCTCTCTAAGGCATGGATGTCTGGTTTTAAAGCAGCCACCAGTTTGAGTTTTTAACTTTGCCAAACACTTTTTATCTTTTTCAGATGGAGAGGAAGAAAGGCAGGGAAGTCCAAACACAGTCCGAGACTTACAATACGATTAACGTGGAATAATGGTGCAGCAGTTAGTGCACATGCCTTACAACAATAAGGCTGCTGGTTCAATCCCTATGTCCATCAGGGCCTTTCTGGTGTAGAGTTAGTGTGGGTTCACTCTGGCTTCCTCCAAAAGACCAAACTCATTAGGTTGATTAGTGACTTTAAATTGATCGATGGATTTTTTTTGCAGCATACAACCCTAGAATACTTTGCCTCTTAATCTGATATATAAAGCTTGTTAATATTCTAAGTTCAGAGATGGAAGAACTATAAAATTATTGTTCTGAAGTAAAAAAAATTACTCAGATATTACCCAAGCACATGCAAAAGTATTTCTGTATAGCTTTACTTAGTAATAAAGGAATTCCTTTAAAATGTTCTATATTCTGCGATGTCATATAAAAAAGATAGTAACTGGCCTGCGATGTATCAGTTGTTCTTCTTTCAGTTTTGTCATGCAATTTATTGAAACTTGACCCAAACACTATAATACAATAGAGACTTTGTGGGGTCTGAGCTAAGACAAGGTCGCAGGTCTCCCTTCACATCAACGCCCCCGATGACTGCCCTCCCTCCTTTTGACCCCATGTGCTCATCTCTGTGTTTGTTGTAATATCTTGCTCATGTGCTGAGGTGTTTTTTTTTTTCTTCAAATCCCAAACTGTGCTCCCCTGACAGGTGCCTAGTTTGGGATTGTTTTTTTCCCCTCATCTCTCCTCTTGTTTTCTTTTCTGCAAGCACTCTGAGTTACATATTTTGGAGGAAAAGTGCTATATAAATAAAGTTTGATTGATTGATATAACCACAATATAGCAATTTATTCTGATATACAGTGCTTAAAGAGACTGTGAGGAGTTTCTAAGTAATTGCAAAAAAGTCTCATTTTTAGATATATGCCTGATCGAAATACACACTTTAAGATGAGTTTTATAGCATCAAGATAGGTTATCTATAAATGCTATTCCTTAGCTTCTTGGTCGGGTCGGACAGGGCTGGACTGGCCTGGATACTCAACTTCGGGAACAAGACAATTAAACCGAGAGCAAATTTATATTATTCGGACACGTCTTATAGAGCACCGGGCTGTTAGTAGCAATATATAGCCAGCTACAAAACTACGATAGGCCCACTAAGTTTAAGTCACACATCAAAAACTACCGCTTTGTAACTAGAAAGAGATACATTACCTCGTCGCTTTGCATCCTGTAAGTTGTTGAAAAAACAAGCTGTAAAGCAATGCAGAGTTCTGAGGAAGGTCCGGGCTACAACATAACAAACACATGCTTTGGCTTCGGTAACGTGTTGTGGTGCGTTCTAGTTGTAGTCAGAAGTAGGAATTTCCAAGTTCTGAGTAGGAAACTGCAGCTGGAACGCCCCCCAAAGTCAGAATTTCGTACTGGGAACTCGGTGAAACCTCACCACCCCCGAGTTGACAATCGAAGATGGATGCCCCCAGTGTGAACAGTTATTTAGCTCCTGTAATAATCAATTTATTTGCACTTTTGACTGGGGTGTGTCGCTCTAGATCAGCTGTATACATCATATTGTTAGATTTATATTTACAAAAATGCTGCCATAGTGATAATCACATTCTTCATGTGATATTTGTGAACGACAACGCAGGCGTGCTAACAACAGCTAACAATAGCCTGGTAGATCGCCATGTTTTTTTCAGACTTCAACTTGAACGCTGATAAGTCGGAGATGATGTCACTCCCAGTTCTGAGGTTACTGGAACGTAGCATTACGACAGTCACCACGCGTGCTCATGGCAGAGTCTTTGTGTCGCCGGTAGCAGATTCTCCTCACAGTCCCTTTAACGATAGTATTAAACCACCACCCAATGCAAAGTTCATACCAAAGCTGCCCTAAATAAACAGCATGTGTCATTTACCAAAATCATTGTTTTTGAAATAGTTAATATACCAGTAAGTATAAGCTCATCAAATGAAATACTTAGAACGCTAAAATATGATGATTATTGTTATCCATGAATTTAAAACTTTACTATTTTACAAAAAAAAAAAAAAAATCATTAAAGTACATCATTATTTCTTGATTAAGATATCAAATCAAAGTTATTAACGTGCTTTCCTGATTTAAAACATTATTTTTAATGGGTGATTCACGTCTGACTCCTCAGAGAAGCCCAAAGAGCAGGCACAAATTTTGGTATTAAAATTGATTTCATTTTTAAATTCCTAAATTCTGTTCACACACATGTCCAAATACAATGGCTTTTGAAAGATTTCTAAAATATTCATGTTTTCTCTATGTTTGTGTCAGGTGGTCAAATAAATGTATTACACTGTATTTGGAATTGGAAGAACAAACCTTTCTCTTCCACATTTCATTGTTAGCCCAGTTATTATCAAAAATGTGGAAAACTGCCCCATCATGCAACAAATTCTCTAAAAAAGTTTGTGAAACTGCATCAAGGTTTTTGATTACCATAAAAATATAATCACTTTCTCCTGGCTATGACCAACATTCCCTGTAAATCTCATCATAATCGGGTCATAGCTTTTTGGGCTATATTTCAGAGTGACTGATCAACAGTGATGTACCCCTCAAATTTACCCAAGTAGATTAAAATTGAGCAAAAAAGGCAATCGTTGCATTTAAAAAAAACTAATAATCAGAATAGAACACACAAACAATCACTGGTATTACTAATGGAAAATATAATATGACATAATTCACAGTTTGAATGCAAAAATAATCCAAAAGTGTCAACAACAATCTAGTGTCTGAGTCACTGAAAAATGTCACTAAAGAGACGGGAAATACATTTTTACTTTGAGGAAGTCTTTGGAGGTAGCTTTGTTGATTTGGTGATGAACGTGTAGGTGGAAAATAACTACTTGTTACAGTTGAAGTTAGTTGATGTGCAGCAGGCCACTCTGAGGCTCCAAAAATAGCCAAAGCCCCAACCAGCAGGGTTTCCAAACAATGCACAGCACAGTGGACCCCATCAGACTTCCCCTGGCTGATATTCTGAGCCTGTTTAATGACCTCCGGTGGACAGAAAGGAGCAGTGGAGTCAGGCAGGAGCTGCACGGTCCACAGGAAGATATTGACTTAAGGGAGCAAAAGAAAACACCCAAACAAGCAGGCAGCACAGCCAGTAAACAGGAAAATACACAAAGGAAGGCACCTGGCCCAAGTGTGCGGTGCCTTCGGGGACATGGGACACACTCCGGCCCATGCTGTGTTGTTTCCTATTGACACACAGCATTTCCTTATTTTCGGATATCCTGTGTGTGCATGTCTGTGTGTTGTCATTGAATCTGTCATTGTGTCAGCTTGTTTATTCAACGATCTATAATGGGTATCATTAATTGCACTTTGGAATTTGCTCCATTTTAATTGCGTAGGATGTTACTGTAGGTGAAGGAATGTTATTGTGCTCACTGATCTCCACAGATGACCAATGCATCAGACACTTAGGGGATCTCCTGAAGTCCCACACAGACTTTACGTGACTGCAGCTTGATTAAAAGTGGATATATGCCTCCTTCCACTTATCCTTAATCATGGATAACTTTTAAGTAATTAGAGACAGAAGGTCCGAAACAAATGCGGAAAAAACTAATGAGAAATCATTAGAACATTTGCAGACTATCAACTTAATGAGCTGTGATTCTCCTTAGGGCAACTACAATCAATATTTCCTCAACAATGGATCAAATAACCGTCTAGAAAAATAATCATGATGTTCAACTCATTTTCATTTAACCTGAAAAGGAAGATGTTAAAGTCCTGAAAAATCCTCTGAAGAACACCACCTGCAATGCACCAAACACAAGGCAGGACAAGTGGATGACTGCATGTGCACAAGGTGGTGTTTTTGAAAAGGCAGATATTTCTCCATGTGGCTAAGAAGACAAAAAGGCATTTCAACGCAAGCATGGCACAGCACAGCTAAATAAAAAGATGCAATACACATTAAATGTAACGTCGCAGCATGTAGTGTGCATGCCACACATGGAGGTTGCTGGTTTGACCTGAATGTCAGTAAGGGCCTGTCTGGAGTTTGCATGTTCTAATTGTGCATGCATGGGCTACCCTCTGGTTTCCTCCCACCGGATAAAAACATGTTTTCTTTGTTGTCTTTCTCTCTATGTGGCCCTATGATTGACTGGCAACTCATCGAGGGTGCATCTGTCTCATGCGCAGTGCCAGCTGGGATTGGCTCCAGTCTCCCACAACCTGAAAGAAATAAGCAAAACATTTACTGGATTGATATCTAATATTAATACCATACCAAATAATATGCTTCATTGGTATATAAATACAGTAATTAGTTACTCCAATATCAATTAGAGAAAACAATTTTTACCATCAGTGTATAAATAGAGTGTAAAAGTATGCCTAATATACAGTATGTGTAAAAAGAAATGAAGATAAAGTAAAAAAAAAACCAAACTGCATTTTTCTTTCTTAAGAACAAACAGATTCAAGACCATCAAGAAAAACGTAGTGATTATTGACAAGTAGATGTTTTATTATGAATACATACCATCATCATTGTCATGAGATGAGCTAAAAGAATAGATTAAAGAAAAACAATAATACATTTAATTTAAAAGCATCTTTCTTAGTACTCAAGGACACTTCAGAGAATTAAAATCACAAGAGAATATGACATTTTGAACAGATAGGTTTTGAGTTGAGATTTAAAGTGTGGTAGAGATTTGGCTCAAGTGCAAAGATTTCCAGGCCACCATGGTCCCTTTTAACCTAATGTCCTTTTTTAGTAACCCATTTCTCTTCGCAAATCTACAGGACCTGTCTGCAATGACTCTAGCTGGGACCTGGAGAGTAGCATGTTCAAGTCCAACAGCAGACTATGATTCATCAATCATTCCAGTTGTTGGACCGGTGCCAGAGTACTTAAATAGCACTACCCAGGAACCACTGAGCAAGGCAAAGGCAGAGTATCTTGCATAGTCCCCTAGACTGACAAGACTTTCACGCAGGGGTGGTTAATAAAGATCCTACTCTGATCACAGTTGTAGCCTCCCACAATCATAGAACAGGACAATCAACACAAGTTGATCTCATTGCATCAGTTAGGTTGTGCTCCTTCTCCTCCCTCATCTCACAGCACCTTGCATTTTCTGCAGCCTTAAATATTTTCCAACTTTTTTTTAGGAGATAACATTTTATGTGCATTTCTAGTATAATTAATGTGTTAGGAGATCAGGTTTCTGCCTGCGTTTGTGTGTAAAAAAATGATTAAAAAAACTACCAGACAGTTTTTGCTGAAAATTTCAAGAAATGTCGGAGATGACTTGACCGAAAATTGAACGATTTTCCAGGTGATCTAGACAACCGCCATTAGTGAATGATCAATTGTCAACTAAAAATGCTACCAGCATGATTTTTAGTGCTAAGGGAAGGTTTTTATGGTCAAGAAATCGTATCATGAGGGTTTCCTCTTCATGGAAATACTGTTTTTAGATCTTCCAGCAATATGTGAGCCACCTTTGCGGTGGTTTGCATCCTCCAGCGTTGTCTAGTTTGTTAGCATTTTATAGGACAACAGCATTGAAACTTAAAAACAGAATTTGATAAACTTTATAAGAAATGTTGATCATGGCACAAGGAAGAACTGATACAATTTTGGTAATGATCCAAACTCTGAATTGGGTCCTGGACTTTTTCAAAGATATGTTACAACTGCGAGATAAGGTTCTTTTACCCTTTGTTATAATAACTTCATGAGTTTGCAATAGATTTTTGTCATTTTCAGGGAGTGTTGATTATAGCACAAGGGGGAAGTTGTTAGATTTTGTGGTGATTCAAATCTGGATGTGGATCCCGGAATCTTTCGAACACTTTCTTAACAGTGTGAGGCAGAGCAGTTTTCCACATTTTTGACAATATCCTACTTGACAATGTATGAAGTACCCTGGATGATGTTTGGTCTGTTCTACCAAATCCACAGCTGATGATGAAAATAACATATTAAACCATGAAATCTGTTCAAAGATCCTAAATGAGAAATCAGTTTTTTGTGTTTGTGGTTTAACTGAATTCAACTTCTGGGGTCTGTAACACCTGTGACTTTGCCATTCTTGGGGCAGTGCAGCGGCGTGTATGTGACAAAAAGGTCAGTTGTTGCAGGATTAAATCTGTTGTATATACAAGTTAGCACAGATCATTAAATGTAAAGACCTTGTAGCTCGACACAAAGCAAAGGAGCCTCATGTTTCCCATACGGCTGCTGAAACAATGAGAGTATATGAGGAGCTTTGGTTCGACTTACGTCTTAAAGTATTGCACTGCTCGTGTCCGCATATTCAGGAGCTCATAATAAGCTTGTCAGGGGATTAGTGTGGTTCCTAACTTGACCTCCCGACCTTTCAAAATAAGGCTTCTGCACGGACTGAGCAGCAACTGCAGAAAAAGGCAGTCACCTCTTAGCAGGGGCTTTTGTCTTGTCCTCACAAATCTCTCTTCCCTTCGCCCCACCAAAGGCAGGCTGTGACCCCCCCATTACAAAGGCAGAACTGCTTGTCAAAATCAGCCAGTTAAGTCAGGCCATTATGTGCACTGGCTGGGGGTTAAGCTGTGCTCTGAAAAACTGGGAAACAGAGCTGAGGCTGCTGTCACAGAAGCTTTAAGCCCATGAAACACTTTTTGGTTGAAAATGAGGAGAATTTGGGGAGCACTCTTGATTAGGCCGAACACTGTAAATCCTTATTTTGTGCTTGTAAGAATGTGGAATCTTATAATAATCCTTTATTGAAGCTGCCATGAAAAATATAATGAGGAAAAATGGGGAAACTTAAAGAAGCCACAACACTTCAGTGGATAAAATTTTAATAACAGTGATGAGTCATTGTTTTGGTTGGAAAGGCAGCACCTCTATTATTTTTTATGAACAGAACCGAGGCAGAAAAAGAACAAAAGTTTCATATTTTGGATGTTTAATATGAATATGACTACAATAAATCATCCCAGCATCAAAAAGTATAACACTGAATGGTATATACATGCTGCAACTATTAAACACTGCAGTCAAAGAAAGGACATTTAGTTGGCCGTGTGTCATTTCAGCCTTAACAATACAGTTTATATGAATATCAGCAGGAGGCTCTGATTTTGTTGCCTCTCTTGGAGGGAGATAAAAAACAGACCTCTGGGCGATTAGACCCAAATGCTGCAACACTGTCATGTGCACCACTTTTATAGGTGTCAGCAATGACCAATGGAAAATATGGAGCTGCTGCAGTCGGCACGCACACACTGACCTCAGCCGACATATCATCCAGTCAGCCCGTTAGTTCAAACACCTTCTTCCTCCCCCAGCTCTGATGACAAATCCTATTTATAGCACATTTCAGCAGTGTTATTACCGAGTGATACCTTTCACTGTACCCTTATCCACAATTCAGGGTGATTAAAACAGCCCCCATTAAGTCTTTATCACTGTGAACAAATGTTATTTTAGCCTTTAGGTACTGTTGACCCCTGTCATGACAAACCAACCACATCACTGAGAGTTTCTGAGAAAGAAAAGAATAGAGAAAACATTGTTGTCATGATATATTTCAGTGAGGGTGAGGTGAAAATCAAGCACATATAGTGGTGCATTGAGTCATTGTTGGACAGACTGTTATTGCTCTGTAAGCTCAATGTGCTTTTGATTAAACATAACTGGCTCTGCACGGTTGAGAGAAGTGAACTAGATCAAATATTTCACAGTATACATTGGATGTGTCCATGACAACACCTGCGCTAATAAATTTGGGAGGAAAAAAGGACACAGTGACCAAGATATAATATTGTGATATTAATGATGTGGCGATGGATAAGTTCAATAGAGGCGCAGGAATGAGTCCAAAATTGCAATAACGAGTTTGCGTTTAGCACTTCCCGGTTCCAAAGGTCACAAGTCCATCGGAAGTAAGGATCACTTTTTGGATAGATACCTGGAATAAGGTCCATGATAAACCATGCAGACTTTAATCTTTCATTTGACAAATTTAAATGCATCTAATATTGCCCCACTTTGGAGTTTGATTTATTGAGTTTTTAAAAGAATGGTTGCTAACAAACTGCCAACAAGGATGTTAAAATGACTGGGACCCTGATTTAAGCATTTCTGGACATTTGAAAAAAAAAAAAAAAAAAAAAATACATGCTAAGGATGCAACATTTTTTTAAACTGCCAGGCCACAAACATCCAATGGGCTTTGCAATGGGAACATAAACTCCAAGCACATCAGCAATGTGCATCCAATAAAAGGATAAGTGAGGTGTCTGTCCACATGGGCCTTGAAAAGTCTTTGTTTCATGTTACACTGGCTACTTAAGTAGTAAACATCATTCTTTAACTGTTCAAAATGTACTGAAAAACACATAAATTGTAATGCATTTTGAAGTCCCTGCTGAAGTTGGCTAAATGATTGTTACAACAATCTCAATGAATCTTTATAGCCCTAATGAGCAGACAGTAACAGATAGATCATGATGTGTTTAATGACAGAAAAGAAAATGATAAATAAATACGAAGATAAATACGCCATCATGAAGTGATCACGTACAATTTTGTGCTTTTGTTTAAAAACTGTTTGAAATTAACTTCTCTTGCATTGTAGATGAGATTCAAGAGACGCTAATAGTTAGGGCTAAAATGACAGGAAGGTTTTTTTAATGTGCTTGCTTTTAGTTTTGCCTCATAAACTTCTTTAAGTGTGTAAAAGGGACATTTTTGTGATAATGATTAATAAAAAATTAAGTTTCATTTCTTTTTGTTTGCTGTAGATCCAAGAACACAGTTGAAAACCCCACTGGAATTTACTTGAGAGGAGCACCGCAATGCTTACATTTTGGCCTGCAAAGATACATCACACATGCAGCAGATTATAATTCAAGAACTAAAGTATGTTTGTATTGTTGTTTGCACAGAAACCACTTACCAGAGACAGTGGGGTGTAAGAGAGGGTCATCAACAACATCTGAGCAGCAGATGATGACAAATTCTTCTGAAGTATGAAACATCTAATAACCCTTTATTGAATGCTAGTAAAGATTGATTGTACACATGAACAGAAACAAACTGAACTTTAAACAGATTCTTCTGAAACAAACACAAAGTATATGCAGTCACAATGCAGAAAAAACAATATACTGCATCCCATCTTTATACATAAGGTCTAGTTACAGTGGACTGAACTGCAGTGCATCACAAAATATCACATTAGGTAAGAAATTAGGGTTAGAACAAATAGTCTGCAGCTATATATGACGAATAGTGTTTTATTCATTACTCCCGCCAGGAGGTTAAGTTTTTGCAGTCTGTTTTTTTATTTGTTTCTGTGTTTGTTTATTTGTTTCTCTGTTAGCAACATAACTCAAAAAGTTATGGACGGATTTCGATGAAATTTTCAGGAAACATCCAGATTGGGACAAGGAACAAATGATTAGATTTTGGGAGCTTGGAGTCTGGATTCACCATGATGAAAAATGTGATTTTTGTGAATAACTACTGAACTAAAACAGATGTCATTATGATTCCACTTGCTCATGGTATGTTTTCATGGTCAAGGAATATAAATTTTTAGGTGAAATAAAGGTCGGACTAATATTTATGGTGAAAATCACAATATGGGTGAGGACTGTGGCGCTGGCGGAGGTCTGCGCTCTCCGAGTGCTTTTCCAGTTATCACTGCAGTGCTTCCCCACATAGACATCCCTTGAGAGGACCACCCAAATAGCATTTATTAAGCCTTTATTTTTCTTAATAGCTGACAATCACAATCTGTGTACCTTTGTAAGACATTCCCTTCCCTAAGTGCACACACTGAGGTGCAATATCTGTTAAAAATTAAGATTCATATTCTGTTGTTAAAACACATTTTCTGCACCTACTTCCTGTTGGCGTGATATTGTGCCCCTGCAACCTAAGATGACCACTGGGGACTTTCTCATCATCAGTAAGCTTTGACAGATCAGCTTACCTGCTGTGGTATCAGATTTTTGAGGTTGAATTTGAAGTATGATCATCTTTACTTCTTTTCTGTCTGTCAAATGTGGCTGAAATTGTCAGGAGATGTTGGTAAAGGTCCAACTTAAAAATGATTACATTTTGTTGCCGATCCAGATAACCACCGTAAGCAAACAATCCTTTTTGCTCAATAACTGTCTAACAATGATAGCAACTTGATTTCAAATGCTAGGGGTGGGCTATTAGGATCAAGGAAAGAGATTATGATGGATAGTTTATCATGGAACTGTTGCCTATAGATGTAACAGCAATATGTGAGAAATATGCTTATCTTTACCGACAAAAGAAAGGAAACACACAAAAAAAGCTGCAGAATGAATCAGTGAGGGAACCCCAATCATGTCCTCCATCCCAATAAGAAAAGTTTCATTCTTGAAATCAGATGTTTTATTACATAAAGATTAATATGCCTCATACATTCTTTTGACCTTTTGTATATTTCCATATTTAAGCTTAACTTACATGGTTATTCTCATAAAAAAAAGGAAAAGAAAAGAAAAAAATCACTGCCATGTCTGAACAAAATGGTCAAACCAGGTGACCAGTGAGGGGCAGCTCTCAGCGGATCCATAACCTCAGTCCTGATTCATTATCTCAGCCTGCAGTCTCTTACAGAGAAACAAAAATAAGCTGGACGCTTTAGCGAAACAAAAGCATGGTGCTCATAAATCTCCCTGAGGCCCCTCTGAGATCTTCCAGGCTATCACTTGGCACAGCAGTGTACTACCCCCAGGTTTTGGGGGTCATAGAGAAAAGGGAAAGGCATGACACGGTGTAACAGCGGGGGGAGTCCGAGCTCCTGCTGAGCTGCTGCAACCCATCATGGAGAATTTCCTGATTGTATGTCTAACCTTTCAGCGCTTTTGGAGACGACCTGCAGTGTTTAACATGAGAAGGGGATGTTTGCCATGATACAGACAGTGCAGTTCAAAAAGAAGGACAGATCTGTTTCATAGAAAGTGATACCCTTTTATTTTGAATAACCCATGATCACAATAAGATGTATTTCTGAGGACAATGTTTTCAGGCAACAGACTTGTCTTTAACTTTGTAGAGCTGTCAAAAGAGAGCCTAATGTGTCTGTTAGGACTCGTAACATAAACCAGTTCAAGAAGCACAGCACACAGGTGTCTGTGGAGCTGTTACAACCATTTAAACCATATTGCAGATTTACACATAGCTGTGGGGCCTGCAGTTAAAAGGGGAGTGAGTCCTGTATATATGTCATATTAAATAACTTTTGAGTGCTGTCAGTGCTGATAGCTTTAGATACGATGCCCCATATAACTTCAATAGGGCCTCTTTATTGTATGGTATCTTTTCTCAGCCTGTTCCACAGAGACAAAGGAGATCAGTAACAGCGATGATCACATATACAGCAGAAGCTTTTACGGTAAAGATAAAATACCAGCTGTGATTCAGGGATCAGGAAAGATGGCAACCATTGGCAGTTAAATACAGATGGGCATCATCTGACTTTCAGCTTTGCACATTTTCAGACCTAAATCAAAAGAACTGAAACCGTGAGATAACCTCTGATTGAGGAACAACAGTACTGCCAGCTGATGGAAACATTTGATTGTACATCATTATCCACCAAAACAAGCTGACTGACCTGTTCTCTCCTTTCAAGTATCTTAATCAGTTTTGTATCTACAGTCCCTTCCCCATGCCCTGTGCAAAGCGTTTTTGCATGCAGAGCAAGATGCCTTCCTATTTTCTAACAAAAAAGTTGTATTTTTTTGATCATGCTATTTTAATAGCAACTGAACGAACGTCTATGTTAGCATCCAGAGGTGTGCTTGACTAAAAGTAAGAATGGTCATGCTCAAAGCTTTAGTGCTCCTATTTTGAAGAAGCAGAAAATGACTGTAGCCTACCTTCAACCACAAAAACCTGGTCTACAGTCTGAAATCTGTGACTGTTCCTGCTCGAGGGCCCACTAGAAAGGAGGAGAAACATCCTCTAGCTGCTCAAGAGTTTGTTTCACAGGATGAAAAGTATCACACCATCTAAACCGCCTGCTTAAATATCAGAACATTTGTTGACAAATCAAGTTTTAACCATATATAGGACAGAGAGACTGTATGCCTCTGTTTGTGCCTGAGTCTCTTTCCCTATGCACTCTTGGAAAGGCATAATACACTAAGATACAAGAAAATAACACACAAAACAATAAAAAGCCCAAATGAAGTGAGGGGATTAGTTTATATTAATGCTTTGTTTATAATAATGAGTTCTTTCAGTTAGTTATTTAGGTTAAAATAAGGTTGGCCAGCACATTTAGACTCACATTAGAGAATAATACCAATGATTACTGAAGAGAAAATGATAAAATGAACATACAGGATACCTTTATCTGATTTGGAGCAAATTGAGGATTAGAAAACATATGCCTGTGTTTTACCTTGATATTTTTAGTGATTAAAGACATTATTTTTACGCAGGAGTCCAAGGTATCCACTAAAACATGTCTGGTGTTGTTGGAATGCTTTGGTGAAATATAACTTTGATTTCAGCAAATACATTTTTAATACTATGTCCTTTCTATCCCATGTGTTTGGTGCACTAATAAAAGTAGAGAAAATCTGAATTGAGGATAAATCAAACACCAAAGCCTGCTGTTAAGGCAGAAAACACACTAATTTGAAATGATTTAGATTTTTTTTACTGTGGCAGCATTCAAAGGCTAGCATTTGAGAACATTTTTTTAAAAATCTGCAAGTCCTATATAATATTTTGAAGCCTTATATTTTTGATTGATATCACAGGTGCAAGAATATTTGCACAATTAATTACGACAATTTTTAGCCATCAAACAATCTTTGCAAAACAGAATATGGGCAAATATGGGTAAAAGTGTGAATATAATTGCATTTTTATACTAAAATACATTTTTTTTACATAGTTAGCAAGTCTTAAAGATTCCAGATTAAAATCAGATGATGGGTTTTTCAAATGCATATGCAAACATACTTGATGAGAGAGTTAGCAAAAGCTGAAGATCTTAAAGAAAAAGGAGAAACACAGAGATAAGCAGGAAGTACATTAGGAACAGGCATTCATGAACTGAAGCAGGTGCAAATTTTATATTCAACAAATAAGGGGAGAATGAGGGTAAAGCCAAGAGATTTAAAAACGTCAGCTGTACAGAATCATTGGAGTGCCAATGTATTCTTGTGCAGTGGTGCCTCTAGCCAAAGTGAGCGACTTTTTTGACCATTTAAAGAACAAGCGCAGTGGAGGAGAGGCATAGAGTCCTCGTTGAACTCGGCAACCAGGCCTCTCACAGCTAGCTAAAGCATTTAAGTCAAATCAACAATTACTAACTTTATTTTCAGTAATATAAATCTTACGTGCAGTGTATTAGACATTGTATACCTTTCAAGCTGATTTAGTCACAGCTGTACATTAAATGCTTCATTGGAAAAAACATCAACTATTCTTTTCATCCTGATAATTGACTTCCACAATGAATCAAACTTCTGTCACTGCACTTCTTGACCTTGGCCTCCAGAGTCCAGTTAAAATAGAGAACAACAACAACACAATAGAGCTTTAAGAATATTAAGTCTACAGGTGCTCAATATCAGGGATGAAGAGCGTGTTTTCACTGAACAATGGCTGCATTCTTGGCTGTCGTGGTGGATGTTGAAGCGATGTCTTCAGTGCTTCCTTAACGCATGCTGCGCTACCTGAAGAGCCCGAAGCAGCCCGCATATTTTCCAGGCGGCATATCCTCAGCAGCGATGGTGAGGAGATTCCAGCAGCTTATAGACAGCAGGTGTGAGGTGGAGGCGGACTTTCCAAGGATGTAAAGTGAATGGAAGACTCATTAATGTCCTTCCCCTACCTCTGCAAACAAAAGGACTGGAATGCAGGAGGATGCCTGTCGACATGTCGCAGATGGAGGAGATATGCGCCTCTGAATAGGATCCTGATCACTGGTCAAAGATAGTTTACACACTAGGGGCCTTCTGGCACTTTTTCAGCTGCTCCCTAATACAAATAAAACCTGAAAACTGAAGGAATAACACCCTGAACAGGGACTTAGGGATTCAGTGTTTATCCCAAAAAGACAATACTTTAATTTAAAGCCATCCGGTCGTGACTGTTTCGCATTTGGTCTACGTGATGAAAGCTTTAAATCAGTAAGACGGATTAGAGGAAGGATGTATTTGTTTATAAATTGTTTAAACTTCCAACAAACAAAGAGAGGACATCAAAATAGGGCACATATTTCCACTTTCTGCGTCTGCTATTTGGCTCTAACCACATTTAAAAATCTCCATGGAGATTGCTGGAGATAGGCTCGAGAGATGAAATTACACATAATTGCTCCATCTCGCCTTGAGTGAATTTTCAGAGAGATTTAAGAGCAGAGGGACAAACAAGGAAACTCATAAGCAGAAACATGAACATATAATGCCATGCTCGTCAAAATTATGTGAATTCACTGAAAAATGACCATTTAAATTTGTTATTTTTATCCTGTACACAGTATATGGTCATATTAAGATCTGCTGGACTTAAAAACACTAACGCAAAATTTTTCGGATGTAGGGTCTTAAAGAACCAACTTTAACTAAAGGGAGTATGTGAAAGCAGATGAGATGATTTTAAAGGGAATGCTGGACCCTCAAACACACTCAGACATTTTCCAATCTTTCACCTCGTGTGAAGAGCAGTCTCACAGCCACACACACACACAAGCATTTGCTTTTTATGTTATTATTTTCCACGCACTTACCTGTGATTGGCTCTTTCCTGCGAGTTTTAACTTACTGTCTGCTCTGTTTGTTATCTTATACTTCATCCTGTAGACTGATATTAACTTATTTCTAAACAGAATAGGCTGCAGGGACAGAGACACAGCATGTTTCTGGTCCGAGACTCATCCACATGGCCCGGTGTCTCACTATATCACCAACTCTCTACCAAGTAAGAGGTTTAAGATCTGAGATCAGGACTTTGAACACCTTCCTACCCTGCTGGACTTCTACAAGATCCACTACCTGGACACGACCACCCTCATCACGTCCGCACTGTCTTCAAATGAGCAGGGTGATTGGTACATATTGAGATAAGGTAATTTCTGTCTTAAGAATATTTACAGTATCAAAATGTGTGTTTACATGCTTTTAAACAGGGTAAAATACAGAGGGCAGCACTGCATCGTTGGCTTTAATCATCACACAACTTATTTTTCAGGTTTAACTTTAAAACCTAAAAGGACTGTTAAATAAATAAATAATATCTTTGTGTTCTTAAGCACAACACATTAAAACTAAACAAACAAAAACAACTTAATGATAAAACCATTTTTCCACTCTGAGCAAAGAAAGAGACGCCAACAACAGGAAAACACATCCTGTTTATAGTAAAGAGCCCTTACCGACAACAAACGGTCTCCTAACATAGAGCTGAAGTGTGAAGACACCAACATTATTAATACTACCATAAAAGTCATGTTTTCAGACAAACAGCACATAAGTCAATCCTCTAATCATCATTCATGTGTTTCATCACTCATTAATCCTTCAGTCCAGCTCTCAGCAAACAGTAGCTTCCCCCCTTGACTGTGCATTTCTGAGACTGTCATCGTTGTTTTGGACCATACATTTTACAAGGATTGTCTGCAAAGGGAGGTCAGAAAAGTTTCCCAACATGGCTACATTATGGCATCTCTGTATGCCATGTACCCCTGACGCACAGCTCATACAGATTCCTTGGTTTCTGGTGGAGTTATACTTCATTCTACAGTATCTCAGTATAATATGTGTGTCCTTTTGACTCATTTTCATTGTTACCTCCGCCAAGGAGGTTATGTTTTCGGGAGAGTTTGTCCGTCCGTCCGTCTGTCCGTGAACAAAATAACTCAAAAAGTAACAGATGGATTTGGATGAAATTTTCAGGAAATGTTCAGCATGGGCAAAGGAAGAACTGATTCGATTTTGGTGTTGATCGGGATCAGCGTCTGGCCGCCATGGCGAAAAATGTGATTTCTGTGAATAACTACTGAACTAAAATAGATATAATTATGAATCTAGTTGCTAATAGTATGTTTTCATGGTCAATGAATCTAAATATTTAGATGAAATAAAGGTAGGAGTAATATTTATGGTCAAAATGACAATATGGCTGAGAACTGTGGTGCTGGTGGAGGTCTGCGCTCTCCGAGTGCTTTCTAGTTTTAGTTGTTACCAAAACAATTCCTGTTGTGAGTCACTGTTTTAAAAGTCAGAACGCCACAAGTTTAGGTAAAGTTCACCGTACAGCCTAAGAAGCTTTGGGAAGACGTTTCGCTTCTCATCCAAGAAGCTTCTTCAGTTTTGATCTGTGTAGATTCTCATTCATCCAGGTTATGGTAACCTTTCTATCTGGAACTGAAGAAGCTTCTTGGATGAGGAGCAAAATGTCCCCGCAAAACTTAACACAGTCCAGTTCCCTCGATTTTGAATCTTTAAGAAAACCATGACCTGGATGCATAAGAATCTACACATTCATATTCCAACCAAGCGTCATGTGGACGGCGTGATGCAGATTTGGGTATTTAGTGCAGTGATTATGCTCATTTGCTCTGAGGGATCTTTTTAATATAGTTTTAAAACTCTTCCAGGATGTTTTTAATGCACAAAACAGAGAGTGTTTGATCATGAGTGTGAGCGTAGCGCACACTGAATCGCCTTTTTCCCAGTGTGCATGGTTATATACAGTTCTAGAACTCTATGCTACTAATCAAAAGACATTCATAAATGACGGCAAATTTCAGTCAATGTGATTCCTGAGGAGACGAGTAAAGAAAACAAAGAAAACATAATATGATCATTTGAACAGATTTCAGAGCAGGTTTAACTGCTTGCACCAACACTTTCAAATTCCTGAGTGCTTCTTGTGAGATAGATAATAGTAATATTATTGGCCAATGAAGTATTTGACATTGGGTTAAAGAATTAAAAAAACAAAAGCATAATCTCAGACAGCAGAGAAAAAAGCTTCAGGATTGAAAAGTGCTAGCCATTTATGCCTGTGGTCAGAAACAGTCATGTTTCAATAATAAGTAGAACAAAAGAATCAGGCACAAGATTTATTTCAATAGAGGACAGTGCTCATTAATGAACACTGACTTGTAAATGTGCCAGATTTTAGCCACAGGCTAATTTCCATCTGTAGTCCTTGCAAGTTGATGTAGCACATTTGTTCAGGTGAGTACACACATCCTAATTCAGGCCATATTTCACTTTATTGCTCCATTAAAAATGGACCATAAGAAGCAGTTGGTCCCCTGACTACTGCTCTGACACCTCCGCTGTAGAGCATGAACTGAGGCCCCAGGACAGTCTGGTCAAACTGAGGTGTATAAATCCAAGAGTGAATACATTTGCAACAGTATGTGTTCATGCAATTTAAAAAAAAATCATCAGGAAGTTCAGACTTAGCTTGACTAGGGGCCGACATGGGCCATGAAAACGGCAGTGAAAAGTTTGTCTCACAACCAAACAGGATGACAGCAGCAATGTTTCCAGTTAAGGCTGCCATGAAAATAACACTAATATTGACAAATGATGCTTACTAACTAGACATGGAATTGTTTTGTGTACATGTTAGCAGTGTAAATATACATTATAAATGTGTGGCAGTTGCTTTCGTATCAATGTTGTGAACATGCTTCACTCCAATAAATCTACATCCTGTATATCTGGACTATCCAGCTACCATCACAACTGGCAAAACTGGTGATAATATCTTATTACTGAGTTACAAAGCAATTAATTCACCTGGAAGTTCACAATGGGTCTCATGGAGATAATTACTGGCATAAAAAATGAAATAGGTGTGATGAGGTCAAACTCAAAGTTTTGGTTCTCACAGCTTGGTGCCATTGCTTCTGTCCTTCATCTTAATGACAGTCTGCTCTAGTCTGTCCTGAACATTAGAGCAACATCACAAGTATGGTGCTGTTGACATTTGTAATAACACGTTTACACAAACCTTTCCGGTAAACAGAGAGGAAACGTTTCGATGCTTCACTGCAGTTACACAACAAAGATTAATCTGAAGTTTGCAAAATATCAAGTGCTTCAAGCATCCTGCAGTAAACAGAGAAAAGTAAGTATGGGATGTAAACAAAAGGCAAACAAGCCCTCGTGAGAAAAAATGGAAAAATTTCAGAAAAAAATGTGTTTTTAATATCAGCAATGTTCAGAATGTTGTGCTGCCCAGCTGATGTCAAATAGAATTCAGTGTGACAGTGCATACAGCCAACATCAGATACAAGGTTATGGCAGACCTGATCTGTTTACATCAGGTCTACATGGTGAAAGCTCATAATTCAAGTCATATTGATTTCATATTTGAGGACTTGACCTTGCCTGCTTATAATAATTAAAATACTCAAACATCAAATCATATCTGTAAGTTTCTAAAATTACTCGATTGATGTTGCTATTGATAGACAAGAGAATTTGACACAATTGCTTCTGTTAAACAAATATGAATGCTAAGGGTGGTTGAGAACTCTGAGAAGTTGTTATGAGCAGTATATTCAGGCAGGGGTGCATCCAGAGAGGTGGTATGAGCTCCCTCTCAAATTTTATCCAGGTGCAACCCTAAAACTCTGATTGGTCATGATCTACTTTTTAAGAGGAATGGCTTTGGTTGAAATCAATTATCTAGGCTGCACTGCAGAAGGCTGCTAGTCTTTGCTACATCTCGAAAATTTTTCATTGAGTAAATAAATGCTTAGCTCACCTACTACATCAGACTGCTGCATAAGGGCATGTGCCCATAAAAAGTTACAAGCACATCACTGTACACAGTCTTTGTTGCAAATAACTGAAGCCCTAGTCACACATTTCCGTTTCTCTTGGCGATTGTGCACAATTGTCATAATCCAGATGAAGCGTGATTTGGTCTTGGTGCATGCACTACATGGTCTGGATCAGCGTTTTATAGTTGTGGATTAACACCAGGGAACAGGGAAGGGTTCCGACTGTTTTGAACTGTCCTGGGGATTCGCCACTCTCGGTATAGCGGGTTTGAAGCCTAATGCAGTCCTAAGGCGAACAGTATTAGCATGGCATGTACGGGGCTCAGTTGGGCTGATCGTGGCTCAATCTAAAAGTTTCTGAGGACAACTGACAAGGATGCATCAGATTGTGCCCCGACTGTGTCCTTCTCAAGGCGATTTTACAGTGTTGTCCTTACGTATCTCGTACAGAAAGTGAATTCGGCAAAAGTACAACCGACTGGGCTCAATTGAGGCTTACATGATGCAAACTGGGCTCGAATGTGGCTGATGTAGTGTTAGCAGGATGGAAATTCACAGCATCCTCATAGTATCATTGTGCTGACCTAACTGAAACAGAACCAATACCCCCAAAGTGTTGTAGAAGCGTTATTGAGAGTGGGGTGTATCCGAGGGAGAGACAGTTATTTCTTCCCATACCATGCTGATCAAACCAGCCCGGCCAATCGTATACAAGTCGGGCACAATCGCCATGAAAAACGTGAATGTATGACTGGGCCTTTAAGTGTAATGTTCATCAATTCTTTAAAGAAGGTTTGTCCGTTTGTTTGACTGTGAGCAAGATAACTGAAAAAGGATCAGTGGATTTCGATGACATTACTTAATTTTTGGTCACACTACAAGAAAGAAGTGAGTAGATTTTGGTGGTGATATGATTATGGATGCAGATCCAGGTATCTTTAAAAGGATTTGTAAATACCACAAGATGGGGAAGCTGGACACATTTTCGCCAATAACTTAAAAAGCTGTCAAAAATTTGAATTAATTTTTTATTTTTGGGGGAATATTAGCCATAAGACAGAGGTATTAGATTTTGGAGGTGTTCATTATTCGATAATAACTCTGCTGACAGCGTAAGAAATATCTAGGTGGTGATTTGTGCTCTTGGGGTCAAAATATTGTTAGAATATATGTATTTTTGCCTATTAAAGTGTAGGCTAGTGTGGGCATGAAGATTTCTTCAAAATGACAAAATTGGGACTTTCTTCTCAAATCTTTGTGAACAATAAAAGTACAAAGCCAGGAAGACATGATATGTTGCCAACTTGATTTCTTGAGATTGTAGCGATATCAAACTGATCAACTTTAAGGAAACTCTAAAAGGACCAAGAACATTCCTCTCTGACTCTGTGCTTCATGACTGTAAATCACCTAAAACATGTGTTGCCATTAAATCTGTTTTGCCCCCTCCGAACTACCCCAAACAGACATCGGTGTGGATGTTTACTCTTCTTCCTAAACAGCGATTGGCTGAGACCAAATAGCATGTTCGAAAAGAGTCCGTTTTTGAGGTCATAAATAACAATTCGGTGACACCTAAGTTGACCTTTGACCTCCCTGGACACGCAGACCCCTCACCGACTCCAGATGTGGTCTCTGTCCACACAGAAAACC
This sequence comes from Scarus forsteni, assembly GCA_036419115.1. Lineage (NCBI taxonomy): Eukaryota > Metazoa > Chordata > Actinopteri > Labriformes > Labridae > Scarus > Scarus forsteni. The sequence goes on from JAZDUH010000383.1 coordinate 15,156,974, forward strand.
CACAAACCTTTTAAAACTGAAACTCTTTAAATGAAACATTTCTAACAATGTGATATCATATCCTGTCATGACAAATGCTTTCTAATGATGTGACTTGTGTGTTTTTAGCCCTAAAAATCCCCAAGTTAGGAGAAAGTTGGGTTATTATTACCCTGTGTTATTTTATCACTCTGTTTCATTGAAGAATGCTTATGATAGGATTTCTACACCTTAAGTTTAGTTGCAAACCATCTTAAAGGCATGTTAACTTGTATGTCTAAAGTTAACTACCTCTATTTTGTTTTATTGACTGTTTAATAGAATTTGAATTGTTTAATTCTTTCTTATACTTTAGATATACAGTATTTGGTATCAAATTGATCACCATGAGATTTTCTATCCAGTTGGAGTGCTTATATTGAATGTTTAATCAAAATACAACTTAATATTGGCCAAGTATTAGTTGATAAAGCGTTGTTAACTCATCCAAAAGCCCTCCCCCTGCGAGTAGACAAAACAGAGAAACATGCGTTCTTCTCCTCTCTTTTTTTTTCTCTTCACTGCTCTTCTCTTCTCTTGCCCGTCTCCTTCTTCCTCCTCGTCTTCGCCACCACTTTTGATTTTGGCTCACATATTTTTCCTTAGTCTTTTGTCTAAGTTTTGTGACATGCCCGCCGATTCTTTCTTTATAAGCCAGTAAGACTTCAAAGATTTGCTTCATAGTAAATGGACTTTCGTTATTAATTTCAGAATAGAGTTTGTTTGGCCAATGAATTCTTGATTTTTGGAATTAGTTACAAATCCACTTTTTATACAATCGAGACACCAACGCCCAAGTTCCAGGTTCACCTTGACAGAATCTGCCAGTCCAATCTAAGAATTCTCTCCCGGGAAACCTGGGACCACATCGGACAACCTCTTTGGATCCATCGCACTGGATAGAGTGTGGACTCCAGCCCTCTGGACGACAACCAGAACCAGAACAGTTCTTCTCTCCAGTAGCTCCAGGACCAGATGAGGCCCGATTCGTAAGAGGCAGTTCTATCTTCTTTCAGATGGGCTTGTGCGTGTCTTGGTTCAATTCTCTAATAATTTCCCCTTGATTTGACCTTTTACAAGTAGGTTAATTCGGAAATTAATCCACTATAACCACTCCATATGCTTAAATGTTCCTTGAGGGTTCATATCTTCTTTCCTGATTGACAGCATCATTGATTTAGTATATCTCTGACATTTGTTCCTTCTTAAGTGTTTATTTTATTTTATTTTGTCTTATATATTCATTTTAATAAATCACCCTTATATATTTAAAGTTCTGTCTGTTGGTATTCTATTTGGAAGATTGACATCACTGCATGAGAGTTCTGTCTTTAGATTTGAGATTGATTAAACAACTATAAAGTTTGACTTAATTGATTAAACTGATAAGTTTGACTTAATTGATTTATCTAATTTAAATGAAATAAATTAATAAATCAGCTAATTAAGTTAATTTTGCCTTTTTTGTATAAAAAGGATGGTGCCCCTTTAATTAACGAGAGCAAACCTGGTTATTAAATGAATATTAATTACTTTAATTAATATTAATTAATATCCAGAAAATAATCACTACAAGATACTTAAAATAAGTAGAGATAAAAATGGTTAATATAATTTAAGTATCAAGTTTGGCAAAACTCAGTCAAACGTCTGGGCAGCCCCTGCGTAGAGTATGACAACGACATTTAAACCTGCATTGACGGGCTATTCTTCTAGGAAAATGTAACCACCTTCAACTTCTCCACCCACTGAGGTTAATTTACACATCCTGTGATTACATGAGCACATTGTCCTAAGGAGACATTTAAACATTATAAAACTGAAAACAAAGAAATGGCTCAGTGTCAGCACTGTTGTCTTTGCATCATATATTTCTGCAGCCACAGTTTGAGAACTAACATCACCCTTTAGACTGGTCACCATGGACACTGGAGTGGCCTCAGCTGGCTTGTCAAGGTGTTTTAATGGTGCCTGCTGATGGATGACTCCATTACTATACCTCAGCATGCTGTGTCACCTCCAGCAGCACGCAGCAGCTGCATGCTCCCCTGCATGATCACAGGGTGTTGTTTTCTGTTTGTAAAGGAGAAATTAAATGTTTTTGAATCAATAAATAAAGCAAATGATGTCCTGTTGATGTATTTGGTGGACTTTATTAAGATTAAACCTCATGAAACCTGAATTCTTTTGATATGGATATGCTCATTAGTATTACCATGGTGCTCTGAGAAACTAGCACTGAAAGTGACCAGGAGGTTGATTTTTATATGACAAATTGTTCAAGCAGAGCAGCAGTTAGAGTGAAAAAGGAGAGCACAATTGTCTGAGGTAAAGCCGCCACAACAAACAAGGTATGGCCCAGATCGAGGAGCTCCCCCACTGTCCTTCTGCACGCTATCTGAACCACATTAGTCAAGCTTGAAAAGACTCCCCCTGCTCCCCACACACCACTGAAGATGGACGAGCACCAGGGAGGCGGATGAAATGCAGGTAAAAAAGAATAAAAGGAAACAGACTGAAAGTAACAACTTTTCTTCTCTGCAGGAGACAAAGGCCGAGACTTTTTGTCTGCATGTAGCCACATGGGCTCAATCGCTAATAAATCCCAGGTGTTCTTGTCTGTGAGGTGTTAAGTCTGAGGGGTCCTGCCCTCTGTGGCCCAGAGGGGGTCAGTGTGAGCTGTACAGGGTGGAGGACCCCAGAGACCTGACCGCAATGTCACATAAGATCAGATGTTGCATTTATTCTCGTGCTTGAAATTCAAAGTTGGGGAACTTTTTGGTTTTTTTAATGTGTTTCACAAGAACTGTGTCCATACGATGCTTTGATTCGTGGTTTTCTGAATCTTGCATGAGCCTGTTTGCTGATAGCAATACCTCTTAGATATGAACAGCTCGGGGTCTTCTGGAAAGGGGTGATTAAAAATTTACTGCTTTACAATAAATTTTTCACTGACAAAAAAGTGGACTGTGCTGGGGGGTCAGGTTGAGGAATGGAGGAGACATAAATACAGTTGAAATAGGCCTTAAAAAAAGAATTGGTATGGGCATGATTCTTCCAATAATACAATTCAAAACAATTGTTGATTCAAGTTCCTGACTAACACATTTCCCCATTTCTTACAAAAGGCTTCAGTTGAAGTATCTGCTCCTGCCCACCAAGAAACTGGGTAATATGGCTTGGTATGAGCAAAGAATGACAAAAACACTCATGCTAAAATTTTTAAAATGGGTTTGGCAGAGAAAAGTAAAATTGTGTAAAGGCTCTATATGTCGCATCTGGAGTCAACATCATTATTGTGTTGTTTCAACCTAGAAGTGGGGTAATTACAAGTATTTTGCTAGCTCTTTTGACTTCTTTGTGTCACCTTGGCTGGACCTGTCTATCTAATTCATTGGTCCCAAATAAATAAAAAAAAACATAAATAAATACAAATTAGACCATTCCAGGAGAAGGGGGTTAACATTTTAAAACAGGCAATGATGAATATAATGATTTTCTTAAGCTTTAATAAGAAATGGTGATGACTTAGGTTTGTCATGATAGGGAATCACTTGCTAAATTATTGAACATGTCAATTATCATTGAAAATGACTTTATGAAAATCTGTATGACTCTGTGTCCAAACAACTCTGTACCCTTTATCCTCACTTATGGGTGTCTTTGCCTGTGTGTATGCATTACCAGATAGAGGTCCAAAAAGGTGATAATCTTCCCTGCTTTTGTAATATTTTTCAAACATCCTTATCAACTACATTTTTATTTTAATAAATATGTATGTTCATGTGCGTGTAGACACGTGTGTTTATTTATACCTAAAATTATACTGTCTGTTCCTGATGTTTAGCTACCCTGACACTAAGGGCGTTTGCACATTAGGCCGACTTGTTTCGAGCTGTACTGCGGCGCGGTTCGCCCCCCTCCCCCTCCCCCGCTGGCTTGCATTCACACTTGCAACATCGAACCATGCCCGGGCCCACTTGCGTATTTACTCAGTTTGAAACAGCAGGGGGCGATATGCACATAACTGGTTGCCAAACCTGCTACGGAGAAGATCGAAGAAGAGGCTACCATGGTAACCATTTCCTACACCAAACCATAGACTGTAAAAAAACATGGACGCCATGTCGCTGGGGTCAAATTGAAGCCTCCACAAAAACTGCTCCCCCTGGTGACTGGCTGCAGTATAGGTCAACTCTCCGTCTCCCCCATTCATCTGAATGGGCCGAAGTGAAACTTCAAAAAATTAATACACCTCGTTGAAATATTTCTCCCATCTGTATGCTGTTGTGATATGAAAGTATTATTGGGCTGCCTGTTTTTCAAGTCCTCTTTTTTCTGAAAAGTTTTTTTTTTATAAGTTATTAGAGTTTAAAAATAACCGCGGTTTACGGCAGCTTCACAATGATTGTGTACGGCGTATGCTGCGGAGTGTTGCGACCGTTTACGACAGCTGCGTCCAGATATGATCCAGATTCTCTACTGGTTACACAATGGCGGCGCCATTTTTATCGTGTTTGAGACCGCATCAGCGACCTTCTGGACCCTCGTAAATCATCGTAACCCTCAACCAGAAAAAACAAATCGACAAATTGAGTAAGCAAAAGATTCAACCGCAGGATTAGCAGGAAGTAATGCATCAAAAGTAGATTGGTTCGGACCACTTTGTTTCACACCAGCGAAAACGCACCAAATGTCGGGAGATGGAGCGGATCAAGACCACCCCTTCATGGAGGTCTCGGATCGGCTGATTTGGTGCGCACCAAAGTGCGGTGGTTGCATTCACATTGACACTAACGTACCAAACCCTGGGCCAAAACTTCTTTGGTGCGCACTAAATGTGGTTGGTGTGAAAACACCCTAAAACTGTCATCCCAGTCCTTGAACTTCAATCCTACCTTGATGACTGAAAAAAAATACAAAGGGTACGACAAAGGGAGAGAATATTTATCAACCTGTTGATTAGATCTCCAGTGAAGCCGGATATTTAGTCTAAAGAACTGTTGTCAGGAGACTCCTAAATTGCTTCTCTGTGAAACTCTCGGACATACAATAACTGTCCTCAATTTCAGCCCTTTAGGCTAAACGACAATGCAAACAAGAAAAATTAAGATAAGACACCAATTTCCTTTTCCAATTATACCTTTCATTGAGTTGTATTCTGGTTTGTTACACTTGCCAAGAAACTGCTGCCACAATCCAAACACAAATCAAACAAAAATAAATGTAATTTAATTTGGCGTCTGCAAGGCAGTAAACATTTTCTCACTATGGACTGCAAACTGTTTGAGTCCCATGTCAAAGGAATGTGTCTCTTCTTCTTCAGGCTGATGTGAAAAAAGGAAGTGGCGGTGCTGCATTTTCAGTCATGTATGGGTATTTGTTGCAGGCAGGAACGTGAGAAACTGAGCCCTACTAAACCTAGCTGAACCCACTGAGCTGCTGGGCACCTGTTTTCTGCAAACGCCAGCGAGCTTTTGCACCTCACAATAACACCCTCTGCTTGCAGCATGTCCCTCCCCTCCCCCAGAGCTTCAAAATCTTCCCCTCAAGGGATTCAGACTCCTCTTATCACAATTCCTCTGTCTTGGATTATTCCCGTCCTGCGCAGTGACTGGAGGGTGCCAGCAGGCCACGACTGCTGACACAGATGGGAGTCCAGGCCCGTGATGGCTTCCATATGTCACATCGTTCTTGTGAGCGTTTTTTTTCTAACTGTTATTCTTTCCATCTCTCATCTCTTCCTCTGTTTCGCTCTTCAGAATGATCCAGGCAGGAGGAGAAGTGAGGGCCTTCCAGGTTGAAGAGGGTCAAATATGATGCCCATTAATATGTTTCTCGGGATCCATCCCAGCTTGATGTCTACCAAATGCTGAATGATAATTGTGAGGTTAAACACTTTGAGGTTAAAACCTCCACATTTTACTGCCAAAATGCCAACAGGAGATAATTTGTAGGTTTTTAAATGCCCTCTGTGTCCACTAGGGACTTGGAATGGGACCGATGGAGAAATTTCCCACCATAACTCCTTCTTCCATTAACTGTCACAGGCTTGGAGCTCGTAAAGCCGCCCCGGGGACACTGTGACACAGCTCTGTGTTGTTGTATGGTAAATATGAACCAATAGGAAGCCCAAAAGCTCACTATGCCACTGCAACACTGGGAGGTTTCCCCGTCTTGACTGACACATGAGAAGGCTAATATTCCCTGCCTGATTATAATCCCTGTAGTCGACCTCATTAGCCAGGCATCCGCGTTGAACCCTGGCTGAGTAGGGTCCAGGAGCTCAGCTGTCAGTCAACACCTTTTTCCTCAAACAAAGAGCATCAGGGAGAAATAATCCAGCTCTCTCTGCCCCTCTGGAGCTTATGAACAGACTGTTGTGGGGTTGGTGCAGATTATGCGTGCAAGCATTAGTGCTGCTATTACACGTCACAATGGTGTCTAAATGTTTTGGGGAGAAATCAAAAGAAATCACTTGACATGCACATGCAAAAGAAAAAGGGAACTGATTTGGTCCTCTGGAGCAGAAAATCCAGTTTTACTCAGAGTGAGGTAATTTTTCTCACTTTTTTGTATTGTTGCTCTTTGACACTAAGAGTATGTCCCAGATCTCTGCTGGAATGGTCCAAACCAAACCTCTCTTCGGTTATTCTCTCTAAACCTCTCCCCTGAGCTCTCACACAAAGTGATTCATTGTATTTAAAGAGCACATGTTAATGCATGTTAACACTTCCACGTTCAGGTTCACATCCTCTAAGAATGCAATAAAGCCTCCGCTTTCCTTACTAAAAGAATTAGCTGAATTCCTCCAGGTTCAGATTGTGGACAAAGGTTGGACTGAGGTTTTTCCCAAAGTATTTGGGCATTGAATAAGTGGATGCCCCTCACCGAAAACATATAAAAAACAATAGTCTGAATTGATTGAAAACATCTACAGATTATTTTTCATCTGCTTTTCTTTTTTTAAAACAACAACAATCCTGTCAGTAAACCCAAGATGAAGGGTACAAAAGATGGGAGTATTAAATATGCTGGCTCAGTGATTTATTTTTAAGATTTTGGATGAGCAGCATGTTTTTTGCTGAGGATGCTGTAGCAGGTGGCCAAAAATACTGGCATGAAGAATCTTTCCAATTTTTTTAATGTATTTTTGGGCATTTTGTGCCTATATTGATAGGAGAGAATGAAAGTGGACAGGCTTGTGAGAAGGGGTGAGAGGGTTGAGGAAGACACTCTGCAATGGGTCACAGGCCAGATTTGAACCCAGGCCGGCAGAAGTATGTAAATGGGACATGTCTGGTTGCTAACCACTCACAAACCAGCACTCTGAATCTTTCCTACTTTTTACATTAGCCCCACAAAATCTTTGCGAGACATGAATTTTGGTCCATATTGCAGGGCCTAACTTTGAGCAATATGCTTACATAATTTAGGCACAAATAACTTTTTTAACACTTTTAATTACCTAGCTTAAAGGATAAGTTCGGTTTCTACAGCTTTCACATTGTTTATAGAATGAAGTAGAACAATATACTCACCCAGAAGGCTTTCCTGATCCAAACAGTGCTTCGGGAGATATTTAGATCCAAAAACGAGTGGCGGACATCCGTATAATGGTAGCACACGGGGCATGCATACCGTCGCTCCTAAAACTGCAATAATCGTCCAAAAACTCATTCGTTTCTTCAATATTTCATCATGGTCCGCTCGGGCTACTCCTCCACGACAGTCTGGGGTCGCTCCACCCATGTTTTTGTGACTGTGCTGACCTCTGAACTGGAAACTTTCTTCACGGCTGCCGCGCATGCGCTGTACGGCTCATTGCTTCAGCGGCGACCGCCAGCTCATCAACAACTTTCTTCTTCCAGTTTTGTGCAAAATGGACGAATATCTATCAGATGAAGATGTTGTGGAGGAGAACTTTGAATATGATGGGTGTCCTTACAGTTTCGAGCCAGAGTATACAGATGAGGAGCTAATCGAAAGGAGGAAGCTGTACTGCGCATGCGCGGCAGCCGTGAAGAAAGTTTCCAGTTCAGAGGTCAGCACAGTCACAAAAACATGGGTGGAGTGACCCCGGACTGTCTTGGAGGAGTAGCACGAGCAGACCATGATGAAATATTGAAGAAACTAATGAGTTTTTGGACGATCATTGCAGTTTTAGGAGCAACGCTATGCATGCCCCATGTGCTACCATTATACGGATGTCCGCCGCTCATTTTTGGATCTAAATATCTCCCGAAGCTCTGTTTGGATCAGGAAAGCCTTCTGGGTGAGTATATTGTTCTACTTCATTCTATTAACAATGTGAAAGCTGTCGAAACCAAACTTATCCTTTAATAAACAATTCCTAGGTTGTTGGTTACTTCAAAACAGATCAACCCGTGCTATTCAACAGCTCTATGCACATCTTTGCATGGACAGAGTAACAATATAACACACTGAAGCTTTACTCATAGTGCCCAAGTTAATAGCAAAATTTGTAAAAAGTGCAGTATCCTTTGCAAAAACATCAATATTTTGAGGCAGCATAATAAATACACTGAACATGCTACACAGCACAGTATCACAGTACATGTCTTTATTTAGTTCTTAATGTAGTCATCATCAAAGTTAAATTTAACAAAAGCTATCTTAATGTGATGCACTGTATATTCTTTCGTAGAAGACACAAGTTTCTATTATTTTCAACCTTGTCTTGAAAAAAAAAACACTGGTTCAGATACCATATCTGTTGTAGGAGCTACACTATCCCAGAATGCCACAGCAACACCTATGATTGGTGGAGCTGCAATGGGCTATAACATCAGAACAGAACTGTATTTTTTCATAGAGGATTCAGATGGGACAATCTATGGTTCTATCCTTTAAAAAAAACTTTAAAGCACAAATTGAGCATGTTTCTTTTTTACCTTGTATTTTTACTTGTAACCACTCTGAATGAAACAACACTATCCACAAACCCAGAGAGTCACAGGAATACTGTATCTCTAATGATGAGGCTTTTTGGTACTGCAAATTTTACTGATGTCTATGGTTACTCAAGATACATTGTCAAAAAGCCCCATAGAATAGTCTTTTAGCTGAAAGAAGTGGTCCTGGAGTTTAGTTACTCTCTAAAGGAACATTATTTTAAAGCTCAAAAACATGGAGTAAAATAACAAGCTATAAAATGACACTGGCTACGGGCAGTCCTCCGCTCCAAAACACAGAGCTGCCAAGGTGATTTACGGTGCGCTCACTTTTCTTGAGGGTGACAGCGGAGACAGAGAGGAAGACTGAATCGGGGCCCTTTGTGAGCTAACTTCTCATAAAAAGGTTGAGTGATGAGACCCCATTGCTCTCATAACATTCCTTTGTTGTTTAGGTAACATACCCAAATAGAAAATGATATGCCATTTATTGCGTTTGCCGTGTCACCAAACACTGACGCCGCTCACAGTCCTGCAGAAATGCTTTTTCATGGGAAATTCACACAGCTAGAAGAATTTCTGTTTAAATGCAAGGAGAAAACAAATTTGTATTTCCACTAATTCAATAACCTCCCTTTTCTGCATTCTCTGTCAGAATTCTATAACTTTAAAGCCCCAATATATGAAGCAATCTCAGACTGTGCCAATCCTTGTTTTTTGAGAGGGTGCCACAGACATGAAAAAAACAGACAGACGATGGACAGATGGGCAGTCTGAGAGTAAAAGAGCTTTTTTTATTCAGTCTGATCTGAACCGATTTCACCCTTACAAACTGATGCGTTCTTACCAAACACTGGCGTGCCAGCAATGCGGCATGGTGGGCTGCTCTATACTCCTTCAAGCTTGTGCATTGAACGTAGCGCTGCTGGACGGCTGCCTGGAAAACAGATGGCAGGGAATAACACTGTCACCCACCCTGGATGCTGACATCCTGAGCCAGGCCTCTGCCACGCACTTTGCTATCTGTCTACATGTATCGCCTCTGAAATCCCCCCCTCTTTATCCTCGGCCACTGCCCCCCCCAGATTATGGGGTATATGTTAGTGAAACTGACTGGACAGCTGAGCCTCATTAGCCAAACGTATGCTTCAATTGTACAATGAATAGCCTTGATCGGGATAATTCAAGTGGGTCTGTTGTTTTGAGTTTGGAGCATTAGACAGGGCAGACGATCCGTGAGCCCCCAACGTGAGCTCCTAAAGAGCTGGACAAAGACAGCATGTCTCCTGATTCAGTGTCTGGATTAAATAATTAGTTAAGAGGGGTCAAGTGTTCCTGGGGCTAAAACCAACTGGAAATGTTGAATTACTTTAGATAGAGTAGGATTACAAAAGGAGCATAATGTTTAATACTGATTTAAAGCAAATTAAGCTTCCTTACTCACACGCAAAGCTAAAATTTGGTTCTAAAGCTAATTTTAAGGGTCAAGTTTTACCAGCAAGTAGCACTAAACCACTTGTTTATAACCTTCTTTAAAATACCATATATTTCTCTCTAGTGCAAATCATTTTGCCTAAAACCAAAACATTGATCCCAAAAGTCACAAAATGTGCCGTACAATTTGTTTAAGATACTTTAGAGTTCATTATGTTGAGGACGTGTTTGTTAAATGTTTTCTGAGAAACTGATTATTTGTCACTGAATGCTGGAATGACAGTTTTCTGTTAAGACTTTCAGTTCACTAAGTAAAAAAATGGGATTTAATTGGTTCAAATTATTCTTTTTTTATTTAAATGGGATTAGTGGTTTTATTTACATCCTTTAAATGTTCAGATATTTGTATTTTTCTGTGAATGGGAGTAACGTTAATTACGACACAGCTACATCTGGAAAACTAAACTCACTCTACTCAGACCATCATCAGGAGCACACAGCCTGTTGGTATGTAGCCACTGCTACTTGCTAACAAGAGCCTAATTCTGTTTGAATTGTTCATACATTAGTGCATCTAATGTTTGCCTCAATGTGTCAGTGTTAATTGCAATTATCAATATTGATCGCGGATCATCTGCAACTTGTGTGTTGGTGGCGCCTGGCAACCCGAATGCTACCAGTTTTAGTTATATGGGTAACATTGGCTGGTTGGAGCTCTCAGCTAGTTGTAAATCTGTGATTAGAGTGAGCAGTGATTTGGTTGCATAGCACTGCATTGAGCAATGTGTTGTACTGTACGTTTGCTCTCTTTCAGCAACAACGGTGCATGGTGGAGAGCCACTTTGCAAGTGCCCCCTTTTTCGCCATGCACTTTGGGTAATGTAGTCAATGCAATTATTCTGAGCTGATTATAAATGACAGTTTCCTTATTTTGGGCAATCTATTTAAAAATATATTGTAATTGTTTACTTATTTGATTATGTTTCAGGTTTAAGACAGGTTTTAAAGTGTGTTTAATACTAAATAATTACATGCATTTGGTTTTGCTGTAACCTAAAGACAAAGTTAATATTTTTGATTGATGTAGACGAAACCTTGGAGCATCACCAAATCGCTGACTCCACCCCAAGTCCTGCAGTGCCCTCCTATCCAGACCCAACCTGATTTTACTCATGCTTTTGATATTAATAGTGCTGCCTGTGGTGCCATTTAACTCCAGATAACAGAGGGTGTAATGCTGTCCTCCTAAAAATGTCATTTAGCCTTTCCATGGCATCTCATTACCACATAGACCTTCTGTTTTCTTAAAGGCTTTACTATTGCAAGTCTGTGCCTTGTGCTGTTGTTGAAATCTCAACCTTCTACGTTTAGAAAAAGAAAAAAAAAACAGGGTGGTGCTTATTCTCACATTTTTTAGGGTCACTGGATCTACAAGGCTAGCTATTTTCAGGATTGATGTAGTAATGATTTGGCAACAGGCAGGACAGAAAAATTTCCCTGATGTGACAACATGAAAGAAGATGACTAAAGTCACAAGGACAATTCCTCTGTCCAGTTGTCTTCAAAGTATGTTGGGAACATATTTTCCTGAATCTTGTTCCTGTTCAAAGACTTGTCAGCAGCATGGGTCCTTTTTAATATCAGCCTGCGAGCCCTCTCCTGGCCCCCCCACCAGCACCTCTAATCTGGTCGGCAGGAAGTGATTTGATCTCGCTGAAAAGCGAAGCATCTGAAAATCTGAAAAAGTTGGGACTTGAGGTGCCACTGTTTGACCTTGTGTTTTCATGCTGGTTGTGAGAGTGGGTAGTGGTGACAGCAGGTGTTTTAGCCTCGTTGATATCCTGTGGCAGCACTTTCATCTGAGGACACAGAGGCAATGCAAACAAAGAGCAATCTGAAGGAGAGAGACATGAAATTTTTCCTGGAAGTCAAGCTTATGAGAAGGATAGCTTTGAAAGGGTTTAACTGACCCATTATTTGCCAACTAGGATCATCAATAGTTACCTGGCCATCATTTCTATTGTACGTTCTAAATTAGTTTTCTCCAAAGTTATCTTGAAGATGTGCATTTACATGATGAAAAAGGTTAGTCAAGGGACATGCAAAAACAACAAATACACTAACTATGCATTGACTTCTGTCGTCTGCCCATGATGGAAAACTGCGAGAGAACACTAGGGCAAAAAATTACAATAAAATTACAACAATGATTATAGGGGAGATTGTCATGTGTTTGGGTTAAAAGATTTGTATATTTCATAAGATGAATAAGTTAGTTAAAAAGTTATAAATATGTTTATTTCATGATGCATTGTGTTAAAATGTTTTGAGTAAAATCGTCAGAGTGACACCTCTTCACCTGTGAGGATCGTTCGGTTTCCATGCAGAGTGAGTGCTCTGTACGTTTATAGAGGATCTTTGACGTATCTCCGGTGAAAGTTAAGCTAGGAGCACGGTAAACATTAAGCCTGAGAATGACTCACAAGTACGCTGAATGTGTTCTAAACGTTTGAACCTTGGGAAACTTTCGTCTTTGTAAGTATTTATATGTTCAGAGACATTAGTTTGAGGTCACAATTATATTTTATTTGAAAGCTCAATGTAAACAGGTGATTGTTGATACAGCTATCCATGTTGTGTTTAGCATAAATAAGCTAGCTACCTGTATTTTGCACAATGGCGCACAGTGCACAGTTTAATGTATATTTTCTCTGTATCTTTCAGTTACATTAATTTATTTACTACAAGAGACCTCCATAAAAGCAAGAAAAGAACGCCTTGTGTACGGAGTTTCTTTATTAGTTCGCTGGCTGTCAAGCTTCACATAGTCACGTGTCGTGAGGACAGCACAGAGATATAACAGCACTATCACTGGTGCTCTGTATATGAAACAAGAGGATTTTTGAGCTGTAATGACTGTGATTAGCAGTAATCAACAGAATATCTGAAAAAAGTTAAGATTTAAGGCAAAATATGCCCTTTTGAAGGTAAAAGTGTTATCTATAACTCAGTATTGCTGTATACAGTCACCGCAAGTACAAAACTTGAGAGATTGCAACACAGTTAAATTATCAGAAGGCCTTCCCCTCTGCAAGTCAGTAACTCTTGCCTTACTTGTCGATTACACATTACCACCATCACAATACTTAGAATACAATACTCCAGGTAAATCTCCTTATAGATCTCTTACTAGTTTATTGCTGTGCCAGTTGACCCAGATGCAACAAAAGAAAAAGAACACTATCCATATTGTTTTCATTTAAATCACTTTCCTGAAGAAAAAAAAAAACATAAAATCTTCTCACACTGAGGACTATTGTTTAAATTTAACTCCACAACTTTAATTGCATCACATGGTCTTTCCTGTTGGATGGGATTAATCAGTTTTAGTAAAATTTAGACTCTGGAGGTGACAGAGAAAAATGACGACAAGACAACAATTGGAGAACAAACATTCAGAAATAGCTGTTAAGCTGACTTAAAGTACTTGTTGTGATGTTATGTCTCTACACCAGATTTTCCACACAATCAACTATATTCATGGATAAATGGATCAGATCTTCCATACCAGATATGAGCTCCTGTTCCTTTGTAAACTGTCACGCCACGGCTGAAACCCTCCTTACCCGAGCACCGTCTCAAACTCAGACCACCAAAAGCGCTCTTGACTCAAATACATTATTCCTATGCAAAAAAACACAAGAGATGAAGAGATTAAGTCACGAGAGATTTCTATAGAGGAGTCTCGTCTGCATCTGTGCAAGGAAACCAGCATCCCCTTTTCTTTTTTTAACAGGTGTCTCCACATCTGGAGGCTCCAGCTGCAGGAGAGCGTGGAGCCGGAAGAGCAGATGGATGGGTGCTCCGAGGCCGGTGGAAGTCCTTACTACCCATCCACATCCTTCCAGAGGAGCCGAGCTATTGAAGCCATTAATCCTCGGCTGCTTCAGGGGTCGTGTGTCACTTCCAGTCCATCACTCCCTCGTCTGACACGCCATCTCACACACTAACACACACACACGCAATGCCTAGAAAGCCCACAGAGACAGATTTGTTGTGATGGGTCTGAGTTAGCCATGCATGAGGAGCCAATTGGATGTTTTCATCACAAGGAGAGGTGTACTGACAACAGACAGAGTGGTAACCTCAACAGGTCACTCAGACTCACCCGCTATATCTGCAGTGTCTCCTCGAATCAGGAATTCTATATGACACAAACCACAGAGTATTTTCTATTCCAAAGTAGAACCACAATTTATTTGTGGTTTTGAGATTTTTAAAAACTTTCCTCACACATAGCTGCTACAAATATATGGAACGCAGCAGAAAATGCTAAGACTAGTTTGAACCTTTAAAATACATCAGACACAGCATTCATCAAAGTTTCAGTAAATCATGCATGATAGCAACATAGCAGCTCTTGCTTAGTGCAAAGTGTAGCTGTTGACTGAGCGAAGATAAATGAGCAAGAATCAAGATAAAAACACAGGAGGGTGTGTGTTATCCCTCCCCTCAAAACACTCACACTCATATCACATTTCACATACTAAACAGGGATGCACCAATGCCTTTTGTAAGCACAAGTGCTACCAGAGTACTCACTGCTGCCAAGTACAAATACTTGAATATCTTAACAGTTCTTGCATTATTTTTTTCTCTCTAAATGCTTCTCAACCTTTGTCTTGACATTTGAGCAGTTTATAGTTTGCAGTCTGATCTGCATTAGTATTCCTATTTAATGTTGAAAATATAACAGAATTGCTGAGAGCTCTCTTTGACCTCCAAAAATATCAACAAGCTTATATGCTGTAAAACGATGACAAGTACAGTATCGATTACAGATGTCCTGGCCAGGTTTTCTTGGCCATTACTGATCACCCGTTTGTGAGGTCAGCCACTGTCTGTCAAGTTTTGTGTTTTGATAACTGGTTAAGCATTCACTCAACAAAGAAGTACAAAAGATATATGTGAATCAACAAAATTATTGACTGACTCTCTCAAATGATGATGTGCAACCCAAGTGTTATCAGTTTTGTAAATTGCTGGCAATATGTCATAAATATTAACTAATTACATAATGTAACTGTTAAAATTATTTGCAAAAAAACTCCACTCAACAACCTTTATGCAGCCAAAGTGTAAATCTCAAAGTCTTTTGAACACATTACGTCCGTAGCTTAATCAATTACTAATTTTATGGAGGCAACCTGAACGCGTCATGTTTCCAGCTTGACCTCAAATGCATCACTAAGAACAATTAGCCTTTGTGTAAATGTCTATTTTGTCTCAAGGCTGAACTGATTTGATTTAGATATGGTAGTTCGTGAACTTTATTTATCAAAGTTTGAGGTTACTGAGTCCCATGTTCATCCTTTGAATACAATCCATATGTTTTTAGAAGATTTTCTATGATACTGGCTTAAATGGCCACAATTTATAACCATACACCATTTGACTTCGGGAAATAAAAGGTTCAAGATGCAGAGTCTACCCTACATATACAGTTTTTTTCTTTTTTGCAAAATTTGTGCTTTCATCCACTTAATGTGATGTTCACTTTGGAGGCATACCATCAAAGATTTATTGAGTCTTCTGCCCATCTTCTGGGGTCTTCTGAGGAGAGGCAACAAGCATGAGAGATATGTTTGGGTCAAGAAGCACAAGGAATGGACATTAGACTAGTGGAAATCTGTGCTTTGGTCTGATGAGTCCAAATTTGAGATCTTTGGTTTCAACCGCCGTGTATTTGTGCCATGCAGAAAAGGTCAGCAGATGGATTTTGCATGCCTGGTTCCCATTGTGAAGCATGGAGTCTATGGTGTGATGGTGTGGGGCTGCTTTGCTGGTGACACTGTTGGGGATTTATTCAAAACTGAAGGCATACTGAACCAGCATGGCTACCACATGCTATCCCATCTGTTTTGCATGCAGTTGGACCATCATTTATTTTTCAACAGGACAATGACCCCAAACACACCTCCAAGCTGTGTAAGGGCTATTTGACCAAGAAGGAGTGTGATGGAGTGCTACTCCAGATGACTGGCCTCCACAGTCATCGGACCTGAGCCCAATCAAGATGGTTTGGGGTGAGCTGGACCGCAGAGTGAAGGCAAAAGGGCCAACAAGTGCTCAGCATCCCTAGGAAGTCCTTTAAGACTGTTGGGAACCATTTCAGGTGACTATCTGTTGAAGCTCATCAAAAGAATGCCAAGAGTGTGCAAAGCAGTTATCGGAACAAAGGGTGGATACTTTGAAGAAACTAGAATATAAGACATGTTTTCATTTATTATACCCTTTTTTGTTAAGTACATAATTCTACACATGCTCATTCATAGTTTTGATACCTTCAGTGAGAATCTACAATGTAATTAGAGATGAAAATAAAGAAAAAACATTGAATGAGAAGGTGTGCCCAAAGTTTTGGCCTGTACTGTATATTCCACAAGCTTTAGTGTAGGTTGAATTCTAGAAAAAGTGCACAACAACAGGGAACAACATAAGCTACATTGAAAATTCCCAATAATAACTGTTAAACAGTCACTGTACAACAACCATCAGTCTTCCAGCAGAAACAATCTGTCTCTGTGGATTTTGAAAGACCAGGACACGGCAAGGTAGTGATGAGTGAACCAGCTGTCCTTCTGTGCCTCTTAAGCCCCATGTGGAAGCAGTGTACACACGCACGGATACCTCTCATCTGCCTTCCTGCCTCCCAGATCTCCCTCTTGTTTAATGTGTGTCTGTTTGGAGGGAACATAGTAATCTTACTTCAATGTCAAAGCGGCACATCCACTCTTATCCACCTCCCCTCCCCAGAGTATAAGCTCCTGTCTTGGGAAACACGATATCAAGTCAAAACAGCAGAGGAAGGGAAATAAGTTATGGTCTTAAAGTGGACTTGAATTCCTTGGAAGTGTTCAGTGACACAAGAAAGATGTCAGCCCTCAGTTTTCTTTTACAACGGCCGGCTGCTCGTGGCCTCTGAACCTCCACAAAATTGGTTTTGGTGCAGCAGCTGAGTCATTTTTTTCAGCCGAGCTTTCACCACAACGGTGGTTTAAATGCGTCACTACGACACTGAGTCATACATGTTGCAAATTGTGGGTTTTAAAGACAGGAAGTATTACAGATCTAATTCAAAGGTACTGGTACTGACACCACACACTCAACTGCACAGAATCTTACAAAGACTTTCTGGTGGAAAAGGTCATCATGAGGGGAAAGGGAGATCAGGGTTTGGGGTGGGGTGGGGGGGGATAGGCGGAGCCCTGAGGAGATGCTACTTTCAAATTCATGCTAGTTTTCCAAAATCGCCAACCCCAGCTTTAATTAAATAGTTTGCAGATTCATAAATTGAACATATGAATTCTTATATTATAGATTTGTGTAAAAAATAATCAATAAGCCCATGGGTGATTCATAAACATGACTACAAACATAGCCTACAGGGTGATGTGCTGAAGATCATTCTAGAGAAGTAACTCTTGAGGCGTTTGCACATCAAACTTATTTTCATCAAAACTAACTATATTTTTCCTATTTCACAACCAGTTAATTTAAGCTTATATATAAGTGACATAATGTTGCTGTGCACAGGTTGTGGCCTTATTTTTCCTGAATCTTTATCGTGAATTTTTTTACATTTCATATCCAGTAATCCCATCTACCACTGACAGCCACTCAATGCAGGCAAGCAATTACAGTTAGCTCAACATGGTGACCTTCTTGATGCTGTATTTGCACCCTCAACAGCTGGTTTTATTTCATCATAGTCTGCAAAATGACAAAGATAATGAATTTAAAGATAATGTATGGAGGAAGATAGTGTTGGAGTTGCAGTTTGGTGATAGTGAGTGTATATTAAAGCTTCTACCGTTGTGGGCAGCTGGTCATGAGGCAGCTGCCAGTGCTACAGGTCAAGGTCCTTAATTTAATTGTGAAACACACAAAGTTCTCATTTTTTTTACAGAATACTACTTGATGTCAAACCCGCTTTGACTTATGCAGCTTGATTTTTAAAGAATTAACCAAATACACACACAAATAGATGTCTCTTTAACCTGAATAGAAAGGCACATCAAAAATGACCTCTGAAATATTCACAATACTGTGCTTCACTCTTGATGTAATAAAGCCTTTAGACAATTGACCCTTCTCTAATCCCGCCCCCCTTGGTTACTGTTGCTATGCCTGTCAAGCTTTCCCTCCAAGAATGAGAAATATGGCGTATTTAGCAGTACCTGTGAGTGATTCCTAAGGAAATTTCTGCAAATTTCTGGACAAATCGTTCAGAGATATCAGAAAGAAGCAGACAGAAAAGGTCTTTAGTATGTTCCTGAGAGATACATTCACCAAATCAAATGTAGGAGTTCAAATGAAGAGGACATTAAAATAGAGATGAAAGTGCACAGATCTAAATGCAAGCATCAAGCTACCAATGCTTGTGTTGATACTTGACGTTAAAAACAATCACAAACAAGAACAACAATGTTCTTGTACACCAGGGTAGGTCGATATATATATACAGTTTAAATTGAAATTAATATTAAGTTCTTTTTCATTACTGGTGTGTTTGCATATTGTAGGACGTTCATTCACAAAATGCTAAGAGATATAATCATGTCAGAACTTGTCCTCATCTGTCACTAGTATTTCATTTACTTAAATATTACCCAGTCGCTCAAGGTTAAACAGAAGTAACCTACAACTGAGATGTCTTTGTTTGCTGATGTTGTCTTACCCAGCACACAGAGCTATGGTTGGCTAATGTAAGTTAGCACATTACTTTAGAACAAATGTGGGTGTTCTTGAGCTTTATCCACATCCAGCATATTTCTCCTTGCATCTTGGGCTTGGGAAAGGCAAAGAAAAATCAACACCAACCTCCAAACTTCTCGGATATCAACTGTCAGCCTTGCTAGTCACGTATGCAAATCACTTAGGCATGTTGTTTTCTGCCGAAAGCTTTACAGGCCTCTTGTGCATAGTTACAGTTGGGAAACATCAGATTGGATTTGTGGGAGGGGCTTAGTGAAGGATCAATTGAAAACTGAAAAAAAGGAAAGAGACTGGAACAAAGAATTACATAAAAATTAAATTAGTTTTTATAGCAAGATAGACACGGTGTGAAAAGTGCAAAGGAGTAATAGATTCTGACATCCTTAGTGCTTGACAAACATTTCTGCAAAACTTGTGGCCCTCTTGACACTTTGGCTGGTCAGACAGCAAATATAACAGTATGAAGCTCAGATCTAATTATTCCATATTTAAGTGAATTGAAAAGATAGTAAAAACCATCAAAAAAACATACTACTGTATATACATCTAACTTACAATGTTGTAGCAAGAGATTGACTCCAAGACTAAACTTAGACAAATCCCATTCATGTAATCACACAAAACTTTTGTGTTAGGAATTATAAGTATACTCTCTTTCTCTCTCTCTCTCTTCCTCTCCATGTGGTTTGGGTAGAGTTAAGGATTCTGTTCAGGAAGTAGAGTCTGAACGTTAATGCAGGTCATAAATCAGCTGCTCACTGCTGGATTATCGAAGAACATCATATGAAGCAGGCGTTTGGAGCGTGTCCAGCTAGTGAACAAAGAGCTGCCTATCTCTCCCTCAGCTCAGGCAGTGCACTTGTTAAACCCTGCATGACGTTTGTCTTTCTTGGCTTCCTGTAGGCTGCTATCACACTGCAACCAAAACTTTTGTCTTGCCTCTTAAATGCTTTTCTCTCTCAGGCTCTTTCTCTCTCTCTCTTTATAATATGCTGGTCACAGTTAGAAGTCAGCCAGCTGGGACCTGGTCAGTAATTGGAGTCTCTGCAGTGACTGCCTACAGCACAGCTCCAAACGATGCACTTGGGAGGCTTCCAAGGAAAACTCAATAAGCTCTTCACACTTAAGTGTAGTCATCATTATGGTTTTTCCACTGTAGTGAACAGTATTCTGTCTGTTGGCTGCTAAAATAAGGTGAAAGAAAAGTAGGAATAATTGAGCATTGTTTGCTATTTCGATCATTTCTTTTGTCTCATTTCTATTTTAAACTGTCCTTCATTCATTTCCCACCGCGCAGCTTTGTTTAAGTGGGTCAAGGTCCTTCCCATTCACAACATCATCTTTTCACAGCCTATCAACGATTACACACATTCAAAAACATCAGAGAACTATTATTCCGCACACAATGAGCTTTACTTTTGTTTTGACAAGACAGCTGTGACGAAGATAGACTTACCTTGAAGACCAAAAAAGTCTGGTATTAATGTTGTCAATGTAAACAAGGAAAAGAGGGTCCAACTATAAATATCACAATCTCATGTTCCAAAGAAGAAACATACACAACTACCACAGTCAAGGGTGCCAACTTGATCAGGTCATTATATATTGGCCTTTTATATTTTAAGTGTGGTAGTTACTTTAATTCTAGCTACCATGTTGTAGTTCTGTTATAGCTTGGCAAAGCTTTTTACTCAGGAAGATTATGTTTAAGTTTTCAAGATTGTGGAATTCAGGTTAACTTAATCGTGATAACCAAGATGCATACATCATACTTTTTTGTTCACCGCTGATCTTATAATAAGCAATGATCCAAGTATACAGCAAAAAATCCCACAGACTTTTGACCAAGAAAACCAGCGCAATGCTAACCTCTTAGTTGGCCAACAGAAATGTGTCATATCCGCTACACTCCATTGTAACACACTGGTTTGTTGATGTAGCATTTCTGAATAGAGGTTTTTTTTAACACCTTTATAAAATGAAACTTTAAGGCATCTTCTTCCAACTCCCAAAAAGTCAAATTAAAGAAGCTTGGTTTTGGGACAAGCCCTTTAAGAGATCATGATGACTGCTAGAGTATGCTAACAATCACTAATGTTTAAAGAACAAACTGAGTACCCCTGGTCCACCTGTATGCTCACATCATTGTGTTGGGGTCCCCTTGCCTATGTGGGCCCAGTCTGCCCTGGTCAGTTGACTGGTCTACTCTTTGGTAACTTGTTAGTTCAGTGCTGCCTGGCACCATGTTGTCAATAGCTCTGCATTCATTATACATTCATTCTTCTTATACAGTCTATGATCTGCATTGGTTTCCTAGTCCAAGACAATTAGCCTAAACTGTTGAAGAAACAATATTAGGACACCACACTGCTGAGGGCTTTTTTTCGTGACATGAATAGTAGACTTAGGATGACGTATAATGAAAAAAGTGCAATTTGGGCTCTTTAAAACCTGAGTCCAGAGCATTTCCTTAGAGACTACAGTCAGTCTTGGGTGTTGCTTCATTGCTTTGAATTGGCCAGAAGTATGGCAGGAGGACAGTGGTCTGAGAAAAATGAAACAACCTGTCAGCATCAACTTCTCTTGTGTGGTTTGTTCAGTGAAAAGCATTAGTCAGCCTGCCTTGAGTATTAGCTAAGTACCAGTCTAAATAAGGCAGGTGGAAGTGCTAAATTTCAATACATTTTTACTTTATAAAACCCAAATTATGATAATTTGACTAAACTTAACCTAGTTTTAATGCCTAGACTTAACAAAATCTTGGCTGTCAACATGAAAAGTGGTGAAATCAAAAGGCCAGTATCGCCAGCAGTTAATGTCACTTCTAAGAGGATTGATCCTCTTGTTTTCCAAAGCAATTTGTGTTTTTATGTACTAAGAAATCATCAGGACAGAAGGTGGGCATAAAGGTATGTCTTGATGCATTTAAGACTTATCTTGAACTCCCTGGCTGCATATTTGTCTGTCAGACATCCTCTGCTTTGACTGAGATATCGAATAAAGAGCACTTGAGTGATGAAGGTTTTATACAGTGATGCCCCCTACCACTTTAAAGATTATGTGCTTGCTGAGAGCATAAACAAGTGTTAATTGCAAAAAAATGATTCAATGCCAAGTCAGTGGAGTGGCTGGCCTGCTGCTGCTCCACACAGGTCTAACCCCCTCTGGCTGACACAGAAAACAGTCTGCAGATTTTATGAGAAGAAAAAAGATGAAAGTGAAGTGAGTCCAAACCGCCTTTCAAACATTTATATTGTTGGTCCTCTGGAGATGTGTCTGAACTCAAGAAATTGAGCTCAGGCCTTCACTCTGCAGAGGAAACAAAGTCCCATTGGTTCAGGTAGAGCTCTCTGGGGTGGGGTATACATTTCAACCTTAAGATGCTGCCTCTGGAGCTGAAAACATAAAGCATGACAACCAGACCACACTATGAATCACAGCTGGCTGTGATCATTTCCTGATTAAGAGCCCTGAAAATTCAGTCTCTCACACCTGGTAAAGCATGCAAGGAGTCCTGACACGCAGGCACTTGGGTGACACTGCGATGAATGAGCGAGTGATGAAACACAGAGGCTCTGTGACCCCCAACAAACAGTGCCGCCACTCCTCAAGAGGACAGCAGAAAGTATTTCATTCACAGCCCCCAGCCTTGGAAAGACTTTAGTGTTGTTCGGCAAAACTGAAGAGAGTGCAGCAAGCTGTTTGATTACGTCTTATTTGCTTTCACAGTGCCGACAGCTTGATGTTCATTATGCAAGACTACCTGAGCCCAAGAGCTTTGACTGAGGAGTATCTACTCCAGAATTCAAAAATGCCTTTAAAATATAAACACCAGTGCTGGGAGGAGGGAGGGATAAGACCCTCCGCTATTAACACTGGCCACATCATGGCGCAGCCCATGCTTCTTATGTTTATTAGCCATAATGAGATACACATCAAATGTACTGTAGACTGAACACAAGCCACCAGGGTGCAAAATGATGGTAAAGCTTCAATACCAAGTCCAGGTTTGTTTCAGCTGTGCTCCAGAGAAAACGTGGTTTTATCCTGATCTAAATTAATGGAGCTACACTTTTCACAAAGTCAAAGTGACATCTCTGATTGTTGAAGCCCACTATTAATGGCAAACTTTTGTAGCCTTCTTCTGCTGTTTAATTGAGCAGTTAATGGTCTTCTAGATCAGAGGCCCCAACACTGTTGATCATTTGGCACAGAGCTCTAAAAATTAATAATTTGATAAATCTCTTTCAATAACTAAGATTGAAGGCTGTTTTTATTCTGAAAGAATGACTGGTTCTTTGCATACTGGTCAGTATAACTTGACTACGCAGACTTTACCTCCAGGATATCTGCCTCTGTAACAGCATAGATGAACAAAAAAAGTGCAAGCTGAGAAAAACTCACTATTAGACCTTGTGCTCAGGTACTCTTCCACCTGTGCTCTGGATGTACATATTTGACTCTGCGTAACTGGACGATAGTCGAGGCGCACAGGAAAGCTCAACTTCTTGATGTGGAAGGAGACAGTTCATGGTTACCCTATGAACTGTCATCTTGAACTGATGAAATGCCCATCAATAATCAATAGAATCAAAAGATCAGCTCAGACTGATGACTAATGAATGAAAGACACACTTTTGTCAAGCCAATGTGCTCCTAAATGTCGGGGTCAAGCAGCTGATAAAAACAGTGAGTCCTTCTGAATGTCTTTTTTATAGGGTTCAGAAACAACCCCTTAGCTCCCTTCGATCCTGCATTATGGTGAGGTCTTCAATGCACAATATGTGTGTTTGATTGCCCCCTGACCAGACTATGCTGCATTGACCAGTCCATGACTACACAGTATTACACAGAACCAGTTGTAAGTACAAAAAGGCTGGGAACCACTGCCTTACACGGCACATAATTGTATGTTTCACAATCTTTGACTATTGGCTTCTATTATGCAAGTCAGCGGTCATGGAAAAGTTGGTACTATGTTCAGCTGTGTGTTCACATAAGCTGGCACCAAATGCAACACCTGCCTCCAGGTCATTCAGCAAAAATATAACTGAAGTGGCTGAATTTTAGCCTGTAGAGAAAGGTGGCTATACCATGTCTAATGCAGTATATGGTATAGAAATACAAGTCAGGTGTTTATATTTGGACCAGAAGTGCTCAACAATACTACTAAATCCCAAGTGCATACATTATCAGCTCGAGAAAGCGTCCTTAGGGTATAGTTACCTTTTAAGCAAGAGAGGCTGAATATGATATTAAAGCCTGCTGTAAGAAAATGCAACTGAGCGGCTGAAATACTAGAAGCTTTCTCCTGTCTGTGCCTGTGGTCCATGGAGGGAAGGAAGCCCATGATGTGATTGGCTGCTGGAAGGGCCCATGTTGCCTAATTAAAAAAGGAAGAGCGATGACTCGGCTCATCCTCAGTGAGTTATGGTTTCTGGGTGTCTCACTGTGCAGTGACTCAGCTCTCCGTGTCTTCCTCCTGATAGTGGCTCAGGCTTCCTGACAGGACAGTTCCTGTGCCACCGCCCACCCCGCATCATCAAGACACTGAAGAGCACAACTTGTTATGAAACGGGTGTGGTGATGCAACATTGGAGGTAATGCTGGTTCAGGCGTACAAACAAAAACACTTGGCTGAGGAACAGAAGATATTACCCTCAGCTAAGGATGAAGAACTTTGTGATTGTAACAGACAGAGGTGGGAAAATTTAAGGATTTCTGAGTCCTCAAAGAATGTTGCTTGAAAGCAAACGTACAGCTGTGAACAGTGACAAAATAAACACGGTTATTTTTAAGTAAATTCTTTGTATCTGTACTTTGACTGTATAGATATGTCATATCATTCTTTGTCATATCATACTTTTGACTTTCATCGTTTTAGTAATTTAAAACCTCATTTATTTCTCCTCAACGGATTTGATTATAGGACATGAGGGCACCTCAGGAATAATTAACCACACTCTGCTGTGCCTGAACATGATGTAATAGAAAAGACCACAGACACAGGGACCTCAAAACAAAACAAAACTAACTAACTAAAACGTACCAACAGTACACTTGCCTGCATGCTCCACTGCTGCAACAGACTACTGACAAATATTTCTACAGTACAGAGCGTACATGTTTGGTCTGCACCAAACTAACTCTGGTTTGCTTTTTTGGATACTGCAATTCATTTGAGAAGGCGTGAAAGCTCACATAAACTCTGAGATAGACCAAAAATCAAAATCTGATATGCCCCAAAGCAGGGGGTCTTAGTTTGCTTCCAAGCAGACCAGAGTTTGTTTTGTGGTGGGCTTGAAAAGCCAGAAGAGCACAACAGTAAGCAAGCCAAAGAAGCATTCAATGACAATATCAAGCAGAGTGCAATTAAATTTGTCATTGCTAGCACTGCCAATCTTCCTTTCTCTTAGAAAGTTAAAGCCTGCAAATCTGTGTAGGATATGATTACACATCTTTCCAGTCAATACTGAAGTGCCCCCAAATGCAGCCCAAATATTGCTTCATCTTTCTTTATATGGCACAGAAAACTCAGAAACTTCTTTGAGATAAACGACATACCACATATACCACATATTAGTGTTTATTTGTATGGTCTAACCGAAAATTTAATTAATTTCAAGCGAGACTTTTCCAAAAACATCAACATCAGAGACAGTTCCAAATACAAGATAAACTGTATAAACCAAACTTCTTTCTTGCACTTGACAAAGGAGAGAACACTCATAATACTAGAAAAGCACTCAGCACAGACCTTCGCCAGCGCCACAGTTCTCAATCATATTGTGATTTTCACCATAAATATTACTCCTAACTTTATTTCATCCCAATTTTTAGATTCCTTGACCATGAAAACATACCATTAGCAATTGGATTCATAATGATATCTATTTCAGTTCAGCAGTTATTCACGAATATCACAGTTTTCGTCATGGCGGATCCAGACAGTGATATGGATCAAATGTAATAATTTGTTCCTTGTTCCAATTCGGACATTTCCTGAAAATTTCATTGAAATCTGACCATAACTTTTTGAGTTATCTTGCTAACAGAGAAACAAACTGACTAACAAAAAAACGCAAAGACGTCAGAAATCACATAACCTCCTGGTGGAGGTAAAAAAGTATTTTGTGATTGTGATGTTCATTGCAGTCTTATGCTACGGCCACACCGGACGCGAATTCGCCTGGACCCGCGTCGAGATTACTTACAAAGTCAATTTTGAGAAATTCAGGCTCTGCGGCGGCGCGGCGGGCGCGGGGCTGGCGAGCGGAGGCGCGGCGCGGCGCGAGGATGACATTTCGACATCATTGGTTTGATGACGTGTGACGCTCCGGCCACCGGCTCCTACTCAGACCCCTCTGCAAGATGGAGGAGACGTTGATCTGCGCTCTTTGCCATCATCCGGAGCTATACGATTCGACGTGTGTACTCTACAGAGACCGGGACAAGAAGGAGCAGGCTTGGGTGAAAGTCGCTGAGGAGACAGGTTTGATTTAATGAAGTGTGACGCTCAGGCCTCCTGCTCCTGCTCAAACCCCCTCTCAAAGATGGAGGACAGGTTTATCGGCGCTGTTTGCTATCATCCGGAGCTACACTACTCGGCGTGTGTACTCTTCAGAGACCGGAACAAAAAGGAGCAGGCTTGGGTGAAAGTCGCTGAGGAGACAGGTTTTGAAGGTAAGTAAATGTAAATATTCGTTTCCAGCTGGATTTGCCTGCACGGGTTATCACTGAGTCCGATTGGCTCCGGCTCTCTACTGCGCCTGCGCCAGGACGCGCGTCGTCCCTCAGCTTGTCAAAATGTCCAGCGTCAAGCTTCGGGCGTTGAGCGCGGCGCGTCACAGGCTTTACGCGCGTTTAAATTCACCAATTCGCGTCCAGTGTGGCCGTAGGATTAGAAGGATCCGTACTGATTCTCTACTAGTCTGTAGCATTAAAAATTGTCCTACTAACTCCACAGCATTGGACTACTACTTCTGGCACCCAGGCTGTCTTCAGCTGTCTGCTCTGGTGTGAATTTTGATTTTTATGGATGAATCACACGAGAGAGGAATATTGGAGAATTTTACTAAATAGATGGTTCATTTGCTTTTATGTTGACAGTTGTGTTTTTGAGGTGTCAATGAAGGTAGCACTAGTTTGTTTATGTGTCTTGATTTATTTGCTGTCATTGGTGTTTGTGGGTTTTTCAACGCAGGCGACCTGAACTGAAGGCCTGACCCCATTTGGAGCGGTCAAGTAAGTAATGCTGACAGCACATACCCATAATATTTCATGATTCGGACTAAATGTTGCAGCAAGCTTGAAATCATGTCCCAGAAAGAAGGACAAATTTGGTCAAAATCCTGGCAAGAATTTGTCTTGTCTTACTAGCTTAAGGAATGATGATGATTTCCACCAAGAGCTCTAAGTAATAATCTTAAGCTCATGTTTGAGGACTGACATGAAGAACTACTTGCATCATTTTGAAAGCAAACAAGCATGTTTTCTTTACTGTACTCACAATATATGATAATAAAGCGAGTAGAGTTTATACATCAAAAACAAATCTGTAACTGCAGATCTTCTTTAAAAGCAGACATTTCACAGACTGTAATTCACATGACAATGTATTATGTCTGACTTAAGTAATATAGTTGAATTCCTTGCTCCACAATGAAAATATCAGTACTTCCCAGGCTACTATAGGGCTTTATAACAGGTCGGGTAAATGGGTCGGGGTGTATTTAAACATGGAGGTCAACACAGTCACATTAAGTCGTCCACTGCTGCAGCACTGAACCACAAAACCTGACATTAATCCGGTGGGTAATGTGGCCCTTCCTGTGCATAATGAAATCTGAAGCTTTTAAAAGGCTGCACCTAATGACACTCCCTGACAGTTTTTGAATTAAGCAGCCATGACCAGCAGGACCAGACTAAATAGCACACAGATGGCCGACACCAAACTTTTGTTTGCCCACCTCCATCGATGTTTGCCCTTGGGCTGTTGCATGCCATGCCCTACCTGCTAGAGCAATAACAGAGCAGAGGATTTTAAACAGGAAGACAGACATTGTTGGACAGAGACTGAGTTAGGTGACATTAAAAAAAGGTAACAAAAGCAGCATTTTTAATAATGATGTACATTTAAACCATATTTAATCATATTTAAGGGTTAAATATAAATTATTCAAATATGAGATAACTTCAGATAAACATTTCTAAAAAGCATTTTTGGGGAGTGCGCGGTTGCTAAGTATTATGGGCTTATTTTTAAATTAATTCAGTTATATCAAGAGCCTCCAGGTTTGTTGTTCTCAGCACTGAGTTCACAATAACGAAATGGTACTTCCTTTAGTTTATTAGTTTAGAAAAGTCCCTTCTTTTCCATATGTTTGTGGAATTTTGAATACATACTGCAAACAAAATACAAAAACCCCAGAGGACTTTAAATGTTTTAACTCACAACACTGAAAATTATGCAGTAACAGACAGAAAATATAGACTACCTGACTATACTAGGATCTTTTTTATGTATATAATATTTCCTGCTGATGATGATCCCTCTGGCAAAGGGCAAACCAACATACATAATCACATGATGACACCACACTGAAGAGTATGCTAGCTCCTTTGCACATTATCCACACACAGCTTTATTTTTAATTTTGTCATCATCAGTGAAGAATCTAAATACTTCCAAATATCCAAGAATTTGTTTTGGTGTTATGGTTGTTTGCAGAGTGTGGCTTTGCTGCTAGTCCTCTATTTTCTCTAATTTCACTTGAACTTATATTTACTGAGGTTAAGAGAGCATCACGAGTCAATGCAAAGCAAAGTTACACTGAAAGAGCTCCTGTTGGATCAAATGGTTCACTGCTCCAGGTGCCCTGATGTGCTGATCTGCTGTTTATTATTCATTTGAATGGCTCCCTGTTATCTGAATTCTTCACCCAAGTTTCAATTTGCTTTTAAATATTGAATATAAAGTTGAATATAAAGTGACAGCACTACAACTTTGGGGAAATGCTTGTACAAATTAATGTAATTCTAGTGACAGCCAAATTAATAAAAGTTTTTTTATTAAATACCCCAAAGGTAGCTGATACAAAGCAAATAACTGAAGCCCTAGTACCAAATCCTGAGGGACATCATAAGTTTGAGCAGATGAAACATTTGAGCCTGCAGTTACTGAAAATGTTTTGCCAAATAAATAAGAGGAGAACAATGCTCAGGCAGACTGAATATTCTAGTGTCAGCATGCAGTGACAGATCATTTTTGATTTACCAGAGGGTGGTGTGTATATGTATTCAGTCTATCTATCAGAACTTAATGATCTGTCCCCTGCCTTCAACACAGCAAATAAAGCACAATAAAGAAGAAGTTAAGTCGACTTTAAAATCAGACATGTTTCCCAAGAAGAAAGACACATCATGTATGACCCGCACCTCAGTTGTTATTTATACAATTATGTTTTTCACCCCTGTAAACAAATGATTGTTTGCATCATCTGCAGGCATGATGCCTGCTATAAACCTCACTCAACAGACATAATATCCAGCCAGACTTCCCCTAAGACAGTCGAGCTTGTCACAGCTGGGTGCAAACATGAAATCTGAAACCGAATAATTGCGGATTTGATTGCTCCAAATATGCAGCGCACAATCTTCCCAAACCAAATAAATCACTTAATTTACAAAATGCCAAACTGCAGGGAGAGCGGTCTCTGTTGGATCCCTCCTGAAGCAGTGCCACGGTGAATAAGCATCTGCAGAGAAACAGCTCAGACCCACTTCTTTCATGTGCAACAAACAAACCATTGCAAAAACCCACAGAGGCACAAAGCAACCACTGCCAAGGGAGGCAGAGTGTGAAAACCACTTTATATGGCTTAAAGAAGCATCACAAAACAAAAATACAGCCTATTTCACACAGTTGAATGATACGAGATAGGGGCCATTTTTCCACAATATTCAAGACTATGCTTTTTATTCTTCTGCTTTCAAAGACTTTTCTTTTTTTATGCAATTACTTAAAGGATCAACCGATCTCAATGATATGAAAATATGCCCTCCGCAGATAATCACACCCCTAAACTGTTTCCAAAGGCTTTCAAACAGCAGAGGCACCACTTTCAATGCACTTGATGCTTTATAGTGACACCAAACACTGAGCACACCAGCTTTATCTAAGCTGAAGAGCCTCCCACAGCACAGAGCCAGCTCAGTGTCTAGATAATGAGCAAGAATCGAGGGGCCCAGCTGCTCATTTGATCACAAACACATCAGGACAAGCGGGGCAGAATGCTCCAGTCTCCTGCTCTTGTTTAGTATCTCCAAATCGTTCAAAGCACTTGGAGTGGTGATCAGAGACGGGAATGTGAGCCTCCAAGCATCATGCAAGGTTTTTCCCAGGCTGACTCACACAGGCAAGGCTGTCAGAGAGCTCTAGTGCTGGTGCTGAAGTCCAGACATGCAACAAGACTGAAAGACTTAAATATCAAGAGAGCAACAGAAGAAAAAGTTATACAATAAGGGCAAACATATTGATGTTATCTCAATAAATCCATAATTCTTCACTGGATTATTTGTTTTGAAAAAGGTTCAGATAAGCCAAGTTTTTGTAATGTCAGATTTCAAGAGTTGTTTCTGTGTCAGTTTCTTCAGATGACAGCACAATATTTGAGGAGAAATAATGTTGGTGCTTTGGACGGTGGGCTGTTCTCAACTGAGCGATCTGGTTGTAATTCGAAGGCATAAATACTACAAGGTCTGATGTAGGAGAAGGTTCAATCCCCTCAAGACTTTCTGGAAAACTCAAACAGACCTAAACATTACATTTAATTAAAACTGAAGTATTTACTGTAAACATCCAGAATATACAGAACACTATGTATACAAACCGTAAAGAGATTTACAGTCCCATGAGTGGATTTACACTGGTGTGCTCCATATTACATTACAACCAGATCTGTACACACAACGTACAGACCACGGATGTCAGCAGATTGACATTTTAATTCCAGTTTATCTCTAACTCTCCATAGCTAAACTCAAGATAAATTTCTGAATTGCATGTTTACATGGATACTTAAAATACTCTTTGTTGATCTTGAAGTAAATGCATCTTCCATCTGACTGTCTGCCGCTCAAGTTATCCAACTATCTACACTGCAAAAACTTAAATCTAAAGAATTTATTTGTCCAATTTAAATTTGAAAAAAAATCAAACACAAATAATTAATTAATTATTGTTAGCCTTCTTTCAGTTCTTAAGAATACATATATATATATGTATACTAAAAAAGCATTGTATTGTTCTGTGAAGCAGTAGGTTAACAAGGACGCTAATCATAACCAAAATTTCCCAGAGCAGTGATCCCCACCACAAGCCAGTCTGAGGACCATTTGGTACACCAGGTTGTTACGAAGTACACATAGGGGTGTCCCGATCCGATATGGATATCGGATATCTGTCCGATATCAGCAAAAAACAAATATCAGAATATATCGACCTGCATCTAAAATATCCGATACAAGCAATCTGATACAAGATGTCCATTCTAATTTATTTTTTTTATTTATTTAATTCAGTTGTAGAATCTACTTATGTTTAAGCTGAACACAGTGGTTATTTTGCAATTTAAAAATAAATGTTTTTTAATTTTTCTGAATTTCTTCACTTTACTTTTCAGGGTCTTCTAATTTATATTTCATTTATTTTATTTAATTGTAGCATATTCTTGTGCTTAAGATTAAAATGTATCAAACCCATTGCTTAACAACACATCGCTCAGTTTTTCTCATATCTACTATTGCTGACTAATGTTATCTATTTGAGTAATCTCACTTGATCAAGCCTTTTCTTACAGTCCATACTACAAATAAGTGATAAAAGTCTGTATGACTCTTGCTGATATCGTATCGGATCAATATCGGTATCGGCCAGTACTCAAGACTGCAATATCGGTATCGGCCAGTACTCAAGACTGCAATATCGGTATCGTATCGGAGGTGAAGAAGTTGTATCGGGACACCCCTAAGTACACATAACTATTTTCCATCCTTTTTGAAAAAAAATTCTGACATACTGACTGGATAGACTGTACAGACTTAACCAATGAACCATCTGACTGTGTAAATGCTGTGATGAAAATTAAGACCTCAGATGAAATCACAGTTAAACCATGTCCACCTGTGCTCTTAACCTTTGTAAAAAAATGTATCTGACTCTGTGCAGTGTGTGTAACTGGAGGACTCTATAAGTAAACAAAAGCTTCTAATGTAGAGGGAGAGGATAAATTACAGGTCAGTTTTTCAATAGAAACATGAGATCAGCTCCAACTGATGACCCATGGATGAAACACACCGTCAGTACCACATGTGGGACACTTTTCACAACACTCTCATCCATGCTGAGAAGGTGTGGCAGTTTAATTAGTTACCATGTTAACTGGTGACTTTCAGCCAACTGCAATCCTGGATGTTTTTGTTTAAGCAGCTGATTGGTACAGTGTGAATTCTTACTGATGTCACTTTGTTTTGGTCGAAGCTTGTCTTACTCTGATCCTGCATTATGTTGGGTTATGTACCCCTGTCTGATCATGACAACAGACCACAGTGAATCCAACGGTTCATTTAAACTGCTCTTAATGAAAAACTTCTCTAAATCAGAAGCTAAGTGTGCCAGATGTCAATGCTGAATTTGTATAATTCACCCAAAATACACCTGAAACTGCTATTACTTCATCACACATTCATTTGTCCATAGTTGATGTTTATAAAAAAAGAACTATATTGGCCAATCCTGATGTTGATACGATGCTAATGTGCATCCATACTTAACACATGTGGACCTGTTTGCACACCATTGGTCCTCAGTGGGGGCTTATTGGGTTCCTGAGTTCAATAAATGCAGTTTAGGTCCAGAAGGGAATTTCCCTAGGTCCGTCAAGAAAAAAACATAGCGAGGAAAGTTATTCCAATTTAAACAGCAGATAAATAGTGAATATTTTCTCGAAAGAAAAGCAAATCCAAAACTGTTTTTCTATATCCATCACTGAGGCTGGAAATGCAATGTAAAATAATCTCTTTGTCCTGTACGCACAGCAGATAAGGCGACAGAACAGCTGAAAATCTACCAAACTTCTCTGAGGACAGTTTAGCTCGTCATAGCAGGCTAGAACATGAAATTTGAAATCATTTGTGCCACACACCCAATCACCACCACAGCCTCCGGACCTACACCAAACTCACCCTGGTATTGCAGGCTAAATGTCAGTTGCAAAGAACATTAAGTATGAATGTAATTTGTAGGTGTGCTCGCTGCTCTACCAGACTGTGGACGTAAATGACTGTTATCAGGGTGCTGAGCTAGGTGTGTTTGGGTTCATCTGTCTGGCCAATGGTGAGCTTAGGAGGTCTGATAGTAATGCTAAATGTCTCTGACATCTGAAACCTGAGGCCGGAGAAGCAGATGCCAGCAGACAGTGGGGCAAGAAACATCAGACACCAAAGAGCAGCTTGAATACCAGCCTGGTCATGAGAGTCACTCTCATAACTTTATAACATCAGGGACATTACCGACAAACTTCAAAGCTGATTGTTAATAACACACATGCACCTGTGTTTGTACATCAAAAATATAGGCTGGTAACAAAATCTTATTTATATATTCAGGAGGGTTCATGGACAGCTTACATTATGAGTTGCCCTGCAGAAAAGTTTCAATAAAATCAAATCAAAGACCTGGATTCTTCATGGTGTTAAGTCCTCATAAAGCATGGTAGACATGGTTAGTCAGAGTAGAAGGTGGGTTAACTCTTGGAATAAAGAGAAGCAGAAGTTTTTGGTTACTCTTTTGGCAGTGTATTTTATATGGGAGAGACTTCCCTTAGAAATGCAGAAAGAATGTGTTTTTAATACACCAGCTTTGGCTACAGAATAGAGATCGTTTCAATCATCCAGCGGTTCCATTAAGTTACATCATGAAGCAGCTGATGAACTCAACACTTTATGTCACTGTTATTTAACACTGGCCGTGGGTTTGGACTGGCAACACACGTGAAACAGGGCAGGGTGCAAAGGGGACAGCAC
Source organism: Scarus forsteni (assembly GCA_036419115.1). Classification (NCBI taxonomy): domain Eukaryota; kingdom Metazoa; phylum Chordata; class Actinopteri; order Labriformes; family Labridae; genus Scarus; species Scarus forsteni. The sequence goes on from JAZDUH010000383.1 coordinate 15,191,203, forward strand.
TCCAGGAATCTGGTGCTTAGTTATTTACAGAGCGGAGATCACTGCTCAGTCTGAATTTTGGTTTGATAGTTTAATTCTTCTGATTTTATTGGGCTAATATACTCAAAGAACAACATACATGGATGGATGGATGGATGGATGGATGGCTGTTTATAATGTTTGGTGCCATTTTTACTGGTACAAGATAGTACAGGTGCAATGGGTTTTATTTTGTACAATGCTTCTCAAGTTAGCTCTACCAGAAAATAAAGGTACAAACACAGTACATAAGCATAACCCTCTAAAGTCTGAAAACACAAATTGCAGCCAGAAAATTAAAATTTTGGGGGGTGAAAAAAATTCACGTTTTTCTGAAATTACCCCCCAAAAAAACAAACAAAAAAAACCAAATACATATTTTTTGTATCTCGTTTTATACAATAGGTGTTTTAGGCAGTTGATAAAATGAAGACATTTTATGTTCATTTATCTGATTGTATCCGATTTTTTTAGTAATCACATTGATTAGATAGAGGTATTTTTGCATTATGTACTGTATCAAATATGATACAAAAGGCTTTAAGGGGTTAAGAAGAAAAAATAAAGAGAGCAATGAGATAACTTAACTTGAAAATTAAAAAAAAATACAAAATGTCCACTGTCAAAAAAATCAAGCAATGCGGAAGAGACTTCACCTGTCAAATATAAAAGGAAACCCAGGACAACAACAAGAAATTCAACAAATATTCATGAGGATATTTTTTCTAACAGTTATTCTTACACAAAAAGCTATTGCACCAAATGTCATTCTGCTATATAATACTGTCACTACAAATAATAAAAAAGTGATAGTTTTGGGTAACATTGTGCAACCCTACTTGAAATGAGTAGCTGATGCAACAACTAAAATATTGGTATCAAGTGCACATTTTAAATACCAGACATGTCTGTAAGCTGTTTTTATGCTGTTTTAACTATATTCCACAAGCCTTAATTTAAGTATGCAATTTTTAAATCAGATTTTCTGAATAACTTCGGGCTAGAGGTTTTGGGAATCAAGACAATTTCTGAAGTGGATTTAAAGTTGTTTGAATCTGTGGAGAGCCTGAAATGAGCTGTTCAACATTTTTTCCATAACTGCTCTAAATGATTCCCTGAAGCACTGAATCACAGTCAGTGATTTGCAGTAATTACAATTTATCTTGGAGTAAACTGTATACTTCATTTTTTACATCTTCCCCTCTTCTCAGAAAAAGGTACCTCCGAATGTTCGAGTGATTTGTCACAGTGAAAATGTGTGAATTGTATGTAGCTGTGTGTTGTCATCACAGCACTAAAAGGCTTGGCTCTGGTGTGAAAGACTATAGCCTCCAAGTGTTGATATACTTGAATGGCTGTGTGTACGCGTGTTTTTGAGAAGTTTATACTGAAGCATTAGCCGTATATTGGGCTCCGTCAGATCTTATGCCAGCAAAATAACGACCAGCAGGGAGTGAAACCAAATAGCAGGAACTGTTCAATTGACCCCAAACATCAGCTTAAGAGCTAAAAGAGAAGGAGTTAAGAGAATGTTATCCTTCCTCTTTAATGGAGCTCATGTCTGTGTTCGATTTATGTTTGTGTGCATTCACAGATAAAAATGACGTGAAATACTATTCCCTAACACTAAGTTACTACGTAACTCAGAGAGGTCAGGCATTTACTTTGAGGAGACGTGCCCCTTCATAGACGTCCATTTATCAAGACCTGCCAACGCACCAGAAGTACAAAGGACAGCATATCCTTTTCTGGCTCTGTTTCCTCTTTTTGTTCATCCTTTCAACTCTTTTCTTCCTCTAGACTCGTTTCACAGTCTTATTTAACTTCCTTTAAAATGCCACAGCACAAAGAAACGGCTGTATTTCTTTTTATGAATAAGTTGGCGGCAGAGCATCAGTAACTCTCCCACTTTTTCAATCTAGTATTTTTCCAAACTACCTATAAATAAAGTGTCGAACCATTTGTGAAGTAAGCAACCAGTATTGTTGAGAGAGAATGAAAGAAGAATGAGCCTTCATTCAACTGTCAGGTGCTCTCCCATCTGCATTTCATTGAGGTGCATATAAAAGCAGGTTTAATGGGTCCCAAAGCTCATGTCGAGCTATGCCCTTCATCTAGCCTAAGCGAGACAGGTGGGGACCGCGGTTGGCTCACATAAAACAGAAACAAATTGTGCTCAGGATACTTGAAGTTCCAAGTACACCATAAAACATAATGTGTCATTAATGAAGTTGCCTTTTCCTGCCCTTTTTCTCTTATGTTAATAACAATAGCAGCTGGAGAACTGCTCACCAGATTTAAAGCAACTTTTTTGTCTGCGTAGCCATGAATAATTTACTCCGATTGCACGTATCAGAAAAATGAAAAAGGGAAATTTCTTTTTAAATGACGGATTGTGGGGTTTTTCTTCCCGGAAAGAGCAAAGAGAATTCACTGTCGAGAAGGTGACAGAACATGAAAGAGAAATTTTACAGATAGATAAGACAGTAAAAAGAACAGGGACTTCAAAACATTGCCAGAGTTTCTCCACTTTGTTCTTTAACCCGCAGCTTTCTGTACTTGCTCACTTTGTACAGAAGGAGTCAGTCGTAAAAGAAGTTATTTTTCCATTCATTCAAAGTGGCATTTCAAAGTCAAACAGCCGAAAGAAGCAGCACACTATTATACCGTCTACCAGGATGAAAAAAAATCAATCACAGTAGGAACAAGAGGCTTTGAGCTGCTTAATGTCTCTTCATAATAACCACAGTATATTAAAGTATCCTACTAATGACACAGATAATGAAGTTGTTTTATGCATTAATCAGATACCCCATGCTAACAGCCGGTAGTTATCCTCTATGAGCAAAGCTGTGATTCATCTTCTATCTTAGTGTTTGAAACACAGCCCTTTGTCAGGTCTCCAGTCTTTTTTATGCAAATCTGCAAACCAGCACTAAAATCCAGGATAGTTTTCCAACACTTTTTGCTGACGGCTTGATGAAACGGCTTCAATCTGTAATGTACTTCTAAATGAGAAATATTCCACAGTCTAAACAAGCACTAAAGAAATTATTTATCTATGAATACAATTGTTTAGGTGGCTATATTCTCTATTGGGCAGGTGAAGGAGAAGTCAATAGCCAATAAAAAAGCTCTGCAGTTTTAAGTGTTCAGATTTTACAGATCAAAATGAACAAACGGGAAATGGAAGTTTTCACTTAATTATGACAGTACATGCAAAAAAGTACAGAAAGTGGAGATTCAAACTGTTATATATGAGTTTGTGACAAAATATCACTGATTGACTTCCAGCGTGAACAGATTTAACCCTGATGGCATTATTCTGTTTCCTCATAGCAGGACTTAATAAAACAATAAACTGGTGCTAAAATACAAGGGTTATGTCATGCATGGCCAAAGCCTGATTTAGACCATTGTTTTCTAAGCACTTACAAAAACACCAATGGGCTGCATCCTGACCGCTGTAGTTTGAGTCAGTCCCACATGGACCTGCTTACTGTCCTTAATTCTAAATAATACTGTGAATGTTTATTGTTCCACCAGTGAAAAATGGGCCACAATTGAAACCATATTTACTAAATTCAAGTAATATTTATTAAACTTTACAATGCATGACTGTTCCATAAATTAAGTCAGTCTTTTGCAGAATAGATAGTATATACCTCTGACCAATGTTTGACATTAATGTCTTCAATAAATACAAACAAGCTTGCTGGAGAGAGCTAAGCACATGCATGGAGGTTTGTTAACCTATGCACTGCTTGTTTTGGTCTACGCCCAAGATTTGTTGGGCATAACAGTGGTATAACATGACCTCAGGCGACTAAAACATCATATTTTCTCTGTAAATATGAACAGCTGTGTAACAGCTGAATCCAAAATGTAATCAGACCAGTTTCTCTGTAGGTGGAAGTGTAAGATTTGTTTTTGATTAATGGTGTTCTAGGGAATGTGTCGACGTGAACATTTAACATTGTGGTGCACTAATGAAAACAAAATCTTAAAAAAAGGGCTTCAGGAGTTCAGCCTTTTCTCACAGGTAAAAATAAGGGGTTTAAAACAGACTTTTTTTTAAAGAGTACTTCACTTTTCCCTTATAACATCCCAAAACTTGCACTAAGGTGGGAAAAAAGTATTGAAAGGTTCAGTGAGCTGGTTTCAGACAGATTTGATCTTCAGCTCCATCACTTCACAGCACAGACTCCAGCTTTGTGAGTTTTCAAAGACACCCTGTCTGTTTTCAGAGTCTGTCTTCTTCACTTGAAAACATTTCCTTATCTCTCATCTGTCAAGTCCTATTTCTGACTTAATGTCAGTGAGACCAAGCCGCGGCACGCTCAGCCTGTACTTCTTTTTTTAAAAAAAGGTCCATAAGAAACAAATCAGCCATTTCCAAACTGCATGCCTCTCCTCAGACGGATCAGACTCCGATAAGAGCCACAATATTAAGGAGGGGATACTTAGTCTCCACTTTGGATGTAACACCTTAAACGCTGGGCTTGTTTTGACTCAGTTTGATCAAGCTAAAACAAACAATGAATGTTGGCTGAGTTGTCACAATACCACATAATAACAAACTTTGATATAACATGTAAAAATGGCAAGTGCTGATGACAAGGGTGATGCACAATGCAGAGGACATGTTTAAAATACTTTTAATATTGTTGTAGCAAGCACTTTTGATTTAGTACAACGATGGTACACAAAGAATCAATACAAAATTCCCTTAATTTCTTTAAGCTCTTGGCCGCAACTTGTAAAGCCTAGCCTCCATGTCAACTCTCTCCTTACAGAAACAGAGCTGATCACCAACAATGAGGCGAATGTATTAACTCTTGATATGTACCATATACCACATGAATTGATTTACCACAAATGTTCAGCAAATGGCTAATAATTTTATCAGGAGAAGTTTACTCACTATATAGTACCGAAATCTTAACACCTCATTTGTTTCACTCCATGACTTCTTTCTTTTTTCTTTGATATTTAGTGGCTGCTGGCAAACAGCTTCTGATGGCTGTTCCACATTTCAACCAAACATGGGTAAGAAAAAAACAACAGACCATTTTTATCTAAGTGTAGCCACACTGACACAAGTATAATATTCCAAAACAATATATCATCCCTAAAGTATTTGTTATGAGCCATTGGCGAGAAAAGATGAAGTCCTCAGCAGCACATATTGAGTAATTCCACATTTTATTACAAGGGTTATTGAGCCAAAACCTACAAATGTGTTTGTGTAAAGAGGACAGTGTTCTGTCCCTTTGTCTTAAAAAAAAGACTAATGATGAGAAATACATAAGGTGAGAAAAGTTGATAAATATTGACAAGAATTTTGTGGGACTTCGGACAGAAGTTCATGACATCTGCTTCTCTGAAAATGAAAAAAACTACTCCTGAAGAAAAGAGCACTCAAGAACCAGATGATTGTCATTTTTAAGTGCACAGGAGCATGAATATCTGGCATGCTACCACCAGCCACAGAATTAAAGGTGGGGATGTTTCTGCACAGAAGACGTATTCAACACTCCTGAAGCTTTGAGGGTGATGTCAGGGGATGGGCTGGTATCACCTGCCACCTGCAGAAAAAAACCTTAGTAGATTCTTATCTGTGATTGGACTGCAGAGAGAGCCGACCGAATCAAAAAACTTCCCCTATTTGTTGTTGAACAGTATCTTTGGAGAATCTGGGCTTGACAAGCGGATGAGGGCGCAGCGTGTTTTGTGCACGCTATTTGAGTTTGATCCTGCCCTTTTTCATGCAAACCTCTGTGACAAAAGTGCAGCAAAATACTTACATGATTTGTAGTTTTGCTCTGTGATATGAAAAGACTTTTTTCAAATGAAATGACCTCCAGGTGCAACATCAGAGGATAAAGTCTGCCCCTCATGTCTTTAAATCTCTGAGAATGGTCACATGACAGGAATATTGTGATTAATAAAACTGCTGGAGAAAAAAAGTCCTGCAAATGAAAAGTAACCTTTTATCTCAGAAGGCAGAATGAATTTTCTTCTTTTCTTCTTTTTTGGTCAGTCTGCGGGCTTCTTTGTTTCCCAAGACTGATAAAGCATACTGGGGTGATTATACGGCCACTGTATGAGAGTCACGCAATTCCACAGCATGAAGTCCCAGAGGGTCATTTGAGTGGAGAACAGCAGTGATGAAAACAATTTGGAAGCTTAAAATGAAATGTCATAATTTCTATTTGTTTAACATGAGTCCGTCAGAGTGGACAGGAAAAAAGGGAAGAAGAAGAAGTGTGTTAGTATTTATGTGATTACTGTTTAATATACAGCTCTTCTCTGAACTGCAAGACTGTGATGTCAAGTGTTTGTGATAATTCAGGGTCAGTCCAACATTTGAGGACAGACTCCAGCTTGTGTTTAAATAAAGGTATAAACAGTAGGGTTGGGCATTACAACACATAATTCACATCATTACATAATATATTTCACAGTATTTTATTCAGTCAGGATTTATCAAAGCTTGTGATAATGCTGGACTTACAGTATACATTTTATAAAAGGCAACTTCTTGTGCTTAATAGTCAAGAAATGGCAGGCATGCTCCATTGTCTAAACTGACGGTAGAAAAAGAGGTTGCCATAGTTTATTATTCTTTTAAATAAAATGTGTTTCAAATTGTTATCATTTCTGAGATTTTAATGATTGGTTGTGTCATAAAGTACAGATGCTACTTTATCTTTGCCCATCACATGATCCTGAAATAAGAGGCTCACCAGTTTCATGATCTTTGAAATGTTGTCAAACATACTTTTTGTCAGTGTTAAATACAGAGGCTGTTGAAAGTATTGATACTAGGTCTGGGTATTTCCAGCAACTTCACGATATGATACGTATCCCGATACACGTAAATTGTGAACACTGACTATGCTTTAAGCAAAATTCTTGACAAGTTTAGTTTTTTCTTAAAAGAAGAAAAAGAACAAGAGTTTTAAGTGGTTCTACAACTGGAGAGACATAAATTCAGATCCTCAAAGATGGCAGACCTAAGTTCAAATTTAGAACATATGCTTCATTATGTAGCTCGTCTTCCACCTTGAACTGTGCCACTGTTAACGTTACCCAAAGTGCATTTACAACAACTGTCAAGATATTAAGGCCGTATTGATTATGTAGAATCCGTATCGATACACGTATCCCAAAGGAGTGCGATACAATATTTTGCCGTATCGATATTTTGAGCACAGGCCTAATTGATACACTATTATATTCTAGTATACTGAGACAATTCTGTATCAGTGCCTGTAGTGTAGTATTGTGATATCTAAACATTCACAGAGATCTGATTTGTCCAAAATCAGGTTCATTTATTCACTTTTGAAGATTTCTTGAGTATATTCACAATCACTGATGCTAAAGAAAACATCACATTTCATATAGACACTACTCCTGACAGTGGCCTCAGTTTGTCAGAGACATTTAGTTACAGCCCCCGACTCTTTAAGGTTTCCTTCCCCACATGGGCCAAATCCACTCTGATAGATTCACAGTCATGTTGTCAACAACTCATTCATTCTAAAGTCTACACTCTACAATGGGCTTGCTACTGAGAGCCAGTGCTCTTAAACATATGATGAAACAATGGTAGGTTGTCACACTGTTATATGTATTCCTGCATGGGGAGGGGAGAGAAGTCTTTATGCTGCTGATGTTCTGTGTTTTTGATTTTGTTATTGTGATATATGGTACAGTCATCCGTGTTAAAGATGAACATTTCTCTCATTATCATCTCACTTGATGGTTTATGCCTTTTGCAACATACTATATTCCTTATTTGATACATCAGTGCATGAACTAACCGACAGTTTATCCCTCTCATGACCAAAATGTATCATATTCATATGTGTGTATATATATAAATAGATAGATAGATAGATAGATAGATAGATAGATAGATAGATAGATAGATAGATAGATAGATAGATAGATAGATAGATAGATAGATAGATAGATAGATAGATAGATAGATAGATAGATAGATAGATAGATAGATGATAGATAGATTTAGATATACATATATATAGATATATATAGATATATATATATGCACACACACACATTCATACTAGCAGTGAAGAGAAGAGAGAAAGAGAGACATAGCTGAGCACCAAGGACTGAGGTAAGGAATAAGCTACCTTTGGGGGCCATCAACCCTGGGAGCTGCTCCTGGCCCACAAGGAGCACAGCCAGGGACTTCCCCGCCCCGCACAGACACGAGGGCCCACAACACAGTGCAGGGGCCTAGGGCCATGCAGGCAGAGCCATCCCCTGGCAGCGGCCCCAGAAGTGGACCAGGAGCAGCCCCCAGTGCAGAGAGCCCCCATGAGGAAACACTGGAGCTAAAAACCATCATACTAAAGCAATAATAAAAATGTAAGAAGAGAGATAGAATAACATAAAATGGATACTTAAAATAACGTAAAAAATTAAGATATACACATATATATATAAGATATATATATATATATATATATATATATATATATATATATATATATATATATATATATATATATATATATATATATATATATATATATATATATATATATATATATATATATATATATATATATATATATATATATATATATATATACATATATATATATATATGTAGTATATATATATATATACTACAAATATACTGGAGGAAAACTGTCATTCTTGGATACTCATGAAATAACTGGTTGTTTAAAGTTTTTAAGAGATTACTAGGAACTCAATCTATACAAGTATAAAACTGCAGAAAATGTGTGTGGCTGCCTGAGGCAATTTAAGAGAATGAAAACCACAGACAGGCAGAAAATTGCTGCCCTATCTTCTGGGAGGCTTTGGCAAGCACAGAGCATTTCTCAGCTGAATTTTCAGAGCTGCTGATAATGTCACGATTAAAGGCAGATAAGTTAATCCACCCGGCCTCTGATTCTTGACATTTCATGATATGAGGCGCAGGCCGCCTAAGGGCAGCATCGCATTTGTTTAAAAGCCTAAGACAAGAAAAGAAGAGAGAAAAAAAAGCTTGGATTTGCGAGCTTTGCAACATCTTAATGAAGATGTCACACTTTCTTCTTTCATTGCTGATCTCTCTGGAGAAGCTAATTAGCAACCATGACCTGATCTCACATTTACATTCTGCACTCGCTAAAGCTGTTGACTGTTGCTCTGATTCTGACGGAGGTTTGATTTGTTTACCATTTTAATAAAGATGTGCTGCAGCAGATGGATGCTCTGGAAGCGGATGTGGAAATGTAAGGTTTACTTCTACACAATGATAACAACAACAACAACATGAGCGGCTTGTGCTGCTCATTCAATCATCAAAAACAACAATGCAAGCAAACATCCGCGCACTTCATTAGCATTTTAGAAATCAGGCCTAATATAGAAGCGGATGATAAACAGGAAGCACATTAATTGTGAATACTGTAAATAATGCAGCAAATCTGAGCTGAGATCGGGGGGCTAATTTTACCACAGCTGAAAGGACACCTGTTGACAGTTAGAGCAGAAAAGGTTGAAGTTATTTGACGAGGAAATGTTGCTCAGAGGAAGAGCAAAGATACGTTTTCCATCATCTGTGTTACACTTATCTTAGGAATGTCTGCCTGCGTATGAAGAATATCAGGAAAAGTCGTCATCAGCGAGCAAATCCAGACATACGCCACATTCCTTCATCAAACACTTCCTGTAAACAGCCAAGTGTTTCCCGTGTTGGGGCACATGTCAGTGTAGTGCTGCCCTCCTCTTTGTTGTTCAATTGCCAGGTCTCGCTTCCCATCCCTAATGGTCATAGAAAAAAGTAGAGTGGAGAAGAAAAAAATCTCTCTCCCCTTTAATATTGTGATTATTGTTATGACTTTCAAAAGTTGGTATTTTCTAAGGCCAATCCTCATAATGTCATATCTGCTTACAAAATGGCACCCAGAGTGAGAAAGAGCATGCATGGCTTGTTATCAAAGCCCTGAGAATTTCATGTTAAAAATAAAGCTAAAATTTTGCCATCACCCATCACACTCTCCGAATGTGTAGAGCAAAACATGTTGAAGCTGTTTGGTCTTCTGTATATGAAGATCACTGGTGTGTGGTTGCCACAGCCGAACTGAGCTTCACTGTAATGTAAGTAAATTGGAGAGCCAGCTGTTAAGCTAGTAAGCTAAGGTAATGAATATTCCATCACGCATCAGCTGCTATCCAGACAATATAAATCGTGTTTTTTGAATCCAGTGAATTGTGGGAATTTTTCAGGTTCATTAATGTGTTTGTTGCGCCTCATTGGCAGGTTTGTGGCACTTCACTGCTTTGTAAGTTGTCTCCAATCACCAAAAGTTGAAGTCAGAGGGGTGCAAGTCAGGGTTGGATATTATAATATAGCCACCACCCACCACCTGCCAAAGATGTTTTTTTGTTTTTGATGGTTCATTTTTCTGAACTAACTGACCAGAGACTGACTAGAGCTTCACACCTGCCTTTAGTTCAAGGTGGTTAAACAATGCGAGCTGTCGCTATAAAGGTGCGTACACACCGGACGCTGCTTGTACTACCTCATTCATCGCTCTCCATGCAAAGTCAGCCGCAAGGGGGCGGGGCTAACCCTCCCGCGATGCGTTTGCTGCGTACAAGACGATCACTTCACACGTCGCGCGATGTAAAACTTTTACAAAAAACTGATCTTTTCAGGCGATGTCGTGTGTGGCTGTGCGGCAACAGCTAATCAGCGGTTAGTGCGTGTGTGACGGACGTGTGACGGACAGTTTTTCATCCAGACTACAGAGGAACAATTTATGTCCGTGTGGGATACATTAGTCAGTGAGGACATTAGTTCCACCTAGACAGACCACAGATAACTCTCAGACGAGGCTGCTGCAGGGCATCAGCTGCAGTGTTTTGTGTTTGATAAGTGAATGAAAAGGATACAGTTGGAATAATGTCCACTTATACGTCCTATTATATGAAATATAATATGATTGCAGTGAACTCGAGCAGACGTGACTTCACTGAGCGACGGCCGACAGCAATGGTGACTTAATTTTGATCGCAGAGTCGCTTGTGATGTGAATGCAGCATAACAGAACAAATGAGAGCTGTAAACACTGTTATTCCAGACACTGTAGAAAATAATCCTTACCATCTATAGTTCCACGATAGCCAAGATTATTTAATGATTAACATTTTTCTCCCCAAAATTTCTTCACAGTAAAAATCATTGGTGTCATTGATAAGCTTTATAAAAAAAGTCACATTAGGAGGCTCAATGGAAGCAAATTAACACAACTTTATGTCTGTATCTAAATCTGCATCTAAGTCAAGAGTTAGTAAAGTAATTCGGTCTATGCTGACATGGCTGTGATGAATGCGTGAATTACACCACTCAACCACTCAAAATAATAAAGTAAAATTATTGAATTCAACATTTTTTGTCATATAAGCAGTATAAGATTCATTAAATGGCTGAAAAAGAACCATTCATACATTTATCCTTTTACTTTAACACTAGAAGGTTTGTCAGGTCAATAAATGAGTAGCTGGAAGAATCTACCTGTCACTGTAGCAGATGGACACAAAAAGCTAATTTCCAAAACTCATCTGCTGCACTCATAGCCTAAGGGCCATTTCACACTCAATACATTTACTTGCTTTACTTAAGGAAAGAGAGAAAGCTATTTGTACCATATTCTAGTAAAACACTGGAATGTATCACAGAAAAGACAGAAACTATTCAATTACATCTTGCACATGGGCCTTTAACAGTTAATGCTCAGTTTCCCTCCTCTGTGGAGAAACTCCCCTTTTTGTACAGTGTTTCATTCTGCAAGTTTCCCAGGTCAGATAGTAAATGACATAGTTCCTTTATTTAGAGATTTATAGTGGTTCTTCTGAACTTCCTATAAAGGTTTACTGTTGGCAGGGAAACAATAACTATAGACCGCTGACAACAGGAAGAGCCACAACATACAGTAGAAAGCACGGTCTGGCAAGTACGCCCGGTATGAAAGCCATAGCATTCTCAAACCAGTGCTGGTATTTGGTCAGTCGCACGCATCTCAATGAGACTGATGAAATGACAGATGCTGGCTGACCTACATGTGATTTGAACAGGAAATGTTTCTCATTTTGTATGATGTGTTAAGTGATTGGGTGCAAAATGAGGAAAAAGTATCAAACTGTGAACAGCTACACTCCTTCCATTCTAAACTGAATCAGTGTCAGGAAATTGAGATACTGTTGTAGTGATGCAATGGTAAAAAGGCCTAAACATCAGGTAATCCTCCGAAGGCTTACATTCACATCATGGCACTTAGTCCACTGATACACTTGTAGGAAACACCATCTGTTACATTTCCATTGCAGGCTTTCCTTTGAGCTAAGACAATTAAGGCTAATAGAGTGCGAATGTTTTAGACTGTATTGCCAACTTCACTGCATCTCACACTTTCTTATTCAGGTCCAATTTAATGGCTGGTAAATCCACAGTCATAAATTAGCATGGCAGCCCCTGGATGCATTCTGAATATGGCTGCAGTTGGAGTTTTGATTTCTCGTATTAACAGTTAATTTGATATAACTCTGCAGGCAGCTATCCCACATTGCTTTTAAATTATTCCTGAATGTTGGGCTAAATCGAATTTTGAATTACTCCTAACTACTAAGTGGCTTGGTAATGGCGCTATAACCCCCGCCTTCTCTCATTATGCACAATTGGAAAGAATCGGTCATGCTCTCTGCGAGTGATCAGTGAGCACCTTTGAGAAAATACTGCGAACAGATTCTTTTTAAGGCACTTGGGAGAATTATCTTTCGGCTAAAAAAAGGACAGGCTTGGATAAGCATCTTTAGCCGCGGGGGCTTGGCCACCCCTGAGGTGAGAGGATTGCTTCACATGAAGTGAAGGCTTCAAGTGCTGCGTGTAAAAATGGAAGCTGTTCTCGTTGTTCGATCTCAAGTGGGTGGCACAGACATGTTGCCCTCTGGGAACCCGGGGCTTTTGGGAGACAATGGGCGGGCTGTGTGAAGCGGGAGCTGCAGGGACGAGGGTCACAGGGCCTCTCTTCTCTGGTCCACAACACTAAAGTGAATGTTTAGTGACAACACATAGAAAAGAGGTTGTGAGGAAGGCTGTGGAGCGGGGGGTTTGTGTCTGGAGGTTGTGACCAAAGGCCGTCCATTCATCATGTGTCACGACAGCCTTTAGGGGATTCAGATCTATGGGCCCAAAGTGGACTGAGGCCACTTTAAAGTAAACACCTTATGTCTATCAAACTAAAACATTTATGTACATAAAACTTTTGGGAACATTTTTGGCAAACTGCATTTCCAACTCATCTTCTGTTAGAAGAACAGTTTGTTTCATTAGCTCCTCTTTACCGCTTGATGAAGACAGTCAAAGAGCAAAGTGTGTGAGATCGGAGTTTGGCTTTAAGGACTGATAGAGTTTGGTGTCATCTGCATAGCAATGAACATTGAACAACTGAACATCAAACTTTCTGACAATATGACGTATAGTTAAAAAAAAGGGTTTTCCGTCTTGAAGTTCTATGCACATCATTAATTTGTAAATCTAAAATATCTGAGTGTAAAAGTGGAAATGCTTATCTTTTTACTGAGACTCTAGTCATAACTAAATCAATATCACTCATGTTTTTGCTCAACAGCACCCTTACCATTTACCTCCATGTTGTCCAGTGTTTCTTGCAAATCTAGTTTTTCATGTTTCCATCAGAGGCAGTCAGCAAAAAAAAAAGAAAAAAATAGAGGTCAAAGATGTAACGGAGTTAGAGGTGGTCAAAATTGTGGCTCGGTTTTACACAATGTGAAACTTTCTAAACAGCATGAAGTTTCTTAAGCAAAAGAGGAAATGCAGGATATTTTTAAAAGCACTGGTCTGTGCAGCACATCTGCAAATATAAGGATTGCCATGTGTCTGGCATTTTCAGCACATACATCCTGTGTATGCAGACTTTCTCCGTACAGAAAACCCACAGGAATCAGTGAACTGATTAAGAACCAAATGGACAGGCAGAATCAATAATGGCATTGAATAAATAAAATCAGGTCAAATCTATCCCTAGTTATCCCTACATTATCCATCAAATTAATATAGTTCAGAATTGTACATTTGTCAGTAATTTATTTTTAAAACTAATGGTGTATCCTTGCTGGCGAAACTTTTTATGTTTTGATATTTGAGACATCTCTTTGTCAGTTTTTATATAATTATGAGGTAACAGAGAGAGTTTTCTAATGGCTGAATTATAATGTTATCAATCTCTGTGTACTGTTTATAAAAACAATCTGATCCTTAAAAACATTTATGCTTTTCTCTATTAGTTTTTCTTTTTTCCTTGTTTGATCCAAATTGTTGCATTTTATGTGAGGCTAGATATGCCTTTTTTTGTTTTGTAAAACCTTCTACAGGTTATCTGCATATATTTTCTCTATAAGTCACCCTAAGTCATCACACCACCAGACTTATTTGTGTTTTTAATTGCCTTGTTTTTGTTTCTCAGTCTGCAAAATGAATGAATAAAATTATAATATGACATGAGTATCCTCTAACACATGCTTTTTACATGGATGGCTCATTGACAAATACATTTACTAAGTGATTATTGGACTGTATCCAGAGTTACTTGTAATGTCGTGAATAAGATGTTGTAATTGGGTGGAGCTCAATGTTTCCGTCTAATATTATGCATGCAGAGTTTAAACATACAAAATTTATGGTTCCTCTCCAACAAATTCTTCTCAAGAGGGGTTGTAGAGCGTTTTCACATTGATGCCGCTCTATGGCTCTGTGCGATAAGAACACTTGTTGTGCCTGCATACAATTCTCACAATTCACTTTTAGAAATGCAAACTTTCCTGTTTATTGTGCGACAAACACTAAATAAATAGTTTGTCGTATTTCATAAGCACACAGGGTGGTGGTTCTGCTGCAGCCTTTGTTCACAGTAAGAATATAATCTGTGTGTAACAAAATGAAACAAATGCGTCCAGGGGCGTTGGAACAAACAGTTCAAGTGATGTGATCAGCTAGAGCCTGATAAGTTTTTTCCTGCAGTCAACTCCCAGTGTCACGAGTTGAAAACTTCAAACAGCAGGGATGATTTAGGCTGTACCTATAGCCAGACAGGGGCACAGTGGGTGAAGAATAGTGTGAGGAAGAAAAGGTTTCTACAGCTGGCCGAGATACAAAAGCAGGAAAGCATGAACCTCATCTCACACCTTCCCTTCTTTCATCTACTTCCTCTAATAAGCTGGTATTTTGATTCCTGGACTTCTGGCAGGCCGCCCTGTTTGCAATTCAAAGAGTTTTCAACAAGAGCATCTGTTTGGGTATTATCATAAACCTGCATGTATTGACCCCCCCTACATTTCACCCCCTTCCTCCCTCCTTCCCTCTTCCCCTTCCTTTGCTAACTCTTTCTGCCTCCTTCCTCGGTCACTCAACAAATAGAGTGTTAGAGGCTGATCACAGAAAGACATGCCCCTCAGGGCACAGCCGCACTCAAACACCTTGAAGGGGTAAAGAATGAGTGCTGCTACTTTGAGTCTTGTGTGCAAACGTTGAACATATTTCAACATCCATGCATTCTCTTAAAATGAAAACAGAGACAAAATATCTTTAAGGCAAGCTGATACACAAAAAAATGAATAAAAATTCATGCAACACAAAATCTAGACTGTGATCAATGTTTACTTTGCCTGGAATAGAAATAAAAGCAAGACTTCATGGAATACAAAACTAGCTGAGCTGTATTGTGTGCAGTGCAGGGAATTGAAAAAACAAAACCAGTTAAGAATCAATTCCCTGAAAGAATCTATATTATCAGTCTTTTTTTTTGACAATTACTTAATCAATTATTTTACTTTATTCTGCACTCTTTGTAAATCAAGTTTGTCCCACCTCGCCGGAGGCAGTCAGAATGATTACAAAGAAGTCAAAGTTGAAATTACAGCATTCAGGGGACAAAAGGGTTCAAACTGGCTTTATTTTGACAAGTATATTCACTGTAAAATGTTTAGTGGGTGGAAACACAAACACTTACACAGCCATTCATCCATGCAGCATGGCACTGAATGTTAGAAGTGACGTGTTTGACGCTGTTTTCACTGAAAACCTTTTTGGGTCAACTTTTCTCAAACCAAAATCCACAGGAATCCATAAAGAACCAGATTGATAGGCAGGATCAATAGAATCTTTTCATTTCCCGGCCCTAGTTTGTGTTTGCTATGCATACTAACAAATAATTTATATAAAAAGAACATATTCTTTATTTTTATTAAAGCCAACCAACACATTTTCATGGGTTGTCTCTTGGGTTACAATTTTGATTTTCCATGGAGATTTTAACAGCAGAATTGAATATTGTAATTAAAAGTACGTTTTATAAGGAATTTCTTTATGTTTGATCTGTTTTACAGAGTTCCACCTGTAGTTTTAGTATATGAGTATCAAACTGGTGATGGATGGCATTACAGCATCAGAAATAAGTTAACATTTAAATGAAGTTCCCTCATGTCCTTCACCTTTTGAGGCAAAGAGTATTACACATTTTGGAAAAAATACAAATATTTAAACAGTGATATTTCAGTTAATCAAATTGCTTCATTTTAAAGGGTCGGTGCAGTATTGTTTTAGGCAGTCTTTATGAGGAAAGGACAATAGTCAGTGAGGTGGTGTGTCAGCTTTACGTAAAAACAGTCACAAAACTGTCAGGTCAAAAATGTACAATTTTAAGAAAAATTTTAGAGCACTTGATTTGTCCTCCAGGAAGTCTCTGTGTTGGTAGTATTTATAATGTAGCAAATGGATTTGTGTTCTTTTGCCTGTGTGCATTAGAAAGCAGACAGGTCCATGTGCTCTCCACTGATTCAGACCAAACAGCAGAAAGGCTTGTAGGCATGGTCTTGCAGGTTACACACACCTTCAGGTTACTTTGTGTCTCCTCAGTTTCCACAGCAGTTTGTCTCCTCTCTTTTGGTGTTCTTTAATGCAGTTACATGAAAAAGTATGTGAACCCTTTGGGGTTACTTGGATTTCTGCATAAATTGGTCATAAAATATGTTCTGATGTTCATCTAAGTCACATCACGAGACAAACACAGTCTGCTTACACTAAAATTACAAGTTTTCATGTTTTTATTCAACACATAGTCACAGTGCAGGGTGGAAAAAGTATGTGAACCCCTAGGCTAATTACTTCTCCAAGAGCTAATTGGAGCCAGGAGTCAGCCAACCTGGAGTTCAGTCAGTGTCATTAGTTAGGATTTGTTGGTTAAAGCTGCCTTGTCCTATAAAAAGCACACACCAGTTGTGAGTTTGCTGTTCTCAAGATGCATTGCCTGACATGAACCATGCCTTGCACAGAAGATCTCTCAGAAGATCTATGATCAAGAATTGTCGACTTGCATGAAGCTGGAAAGGGTTACAATAGTATCTCTAAAAGCCCTGATGTCCATGTGTCCATGGTAAGACAGACTGTCTACAAATGAAGAAAGTTCAGCACTGTTGCTACTCAACCAAGGTGTGGTTGTATAATTTTTTGTGCAGAATTAGTTTAAGCAGACTGTGTTTCTCCAGTGATGTGACTTAGATAAGGATCAGAACATATGTTATGACCAATTTAAGCAGAAATCCAAGTAATCCCAAAGGGTTCATACTTTTTCATGCAACCTGAATACATATGAAATCACAGGAAAAGGAACGTCATCATCACTTGAGTCAATACCACCCAATAGTGCCAAACACAGAGACTCCCTGGAGGAAGAATAAAATACTCTGAAATGTCTTCGTCCATTTGTACATTTGACCTTACATTGTTTCATGGCTTGTTTTTTGTAAAGCACAAAATTACGTAAAATAACTTTACCCGCCAAAAGAAATGGACGTACCAGCAGACTCAGCTAGTTTTCCTTAAATGTGCAGTGCTGCTGGGAGCCCTATCAGCCATTTCACTGGTTGTTGACAAGAACCTCATACATCCCAACTAGCCTCTATCAAGAAAAAACAGGGGCTTATGTTCATACAGTTGACGACAAAAGGTTCAAAAGTGCTACTTCACTTTGTTTCAGGAAGCATTAGAAGAAATATTTATGTCCAGGCTTGTTTACAGACAGTTGTGAATTTCTCATATGTTGTATTTGAATATGTGATTGAAATGGAGTTATAATAACAAATACTTTTTTCTGGACCTTTGTGCCACCGCCCCTTACATGTTTCCTCTGCAAACAAAATAAACGAACACTTAAAATTAGAGAACTAAACTAAGCTTCAAGACAAAAAAACCCCTGCTAGACTAACTAACCTGATATAAAACTATTCAAACTTGAACAAGTTAACAAAAGAGGACACAAAACAAATTAATATAAGATAATAAATTAAAATCCTAAGCTATTACAACCCAGTGTGCACTTGCATGTTTGTAGAAAAGGGGTGGAGAAGGGTGGGTGAGGAGGAGGTGGGTGGGGGTGGGGGGGCTTTTCCGTGACCCACAGAGTCAATGATACATAAGCCACATGACCGACTGGACTCGCACACACACAGAGGGACACACACGCAGTCAGACCTGCGAGCGGACTTCCAGCAGCACATTCACAGCTCCACTGAACTTGGCTTCTGCTGCCTTTTTTCTCTCTGACAGAAGAAAAGAAGACACACACACACACACACACCTCCGTGGGAGAGCTCAGATAAAGACGTGCCTTCAGTCTAAGAGTGGCGCTGTCACACACACACTGATATACAAATACGCATTTAGGCAAACACACAGGCACACACATATTCCCACAAATTGACACACTCACAAGGGAGGAAGCAGTCTCTCTCTCCTCCTTGCTTGCTCTGCTGCTCTCTCTCTCTCTCTCTCCCTCCCATCCACACACACACACACATACACACACTTACACACACAAACACACACACACAGCACTACAGTATATCAGCGAGTGACTAGCGGAGAGCCAGAGGGGAGTGCAGAAATGAATGTGAAGATCCTGACGCTGGTGATTGTGCTCTTGGTGTCTCTGCTGTGTTCTGCCAGTGCTGGTGAGTACCAGAGCGGCCAGCCTCGTCGCCGGTCCTCTCTTTCACCTCCGCTTTCTCTCTCTCTGTTTGCCTGTTTGGCTCATGCAGGCAGCTGTAGTTGATCAGTTACCCAGCGTGGTTAGCCTTGTGTGGGCTCTAAAATAGGCAGGAATATCAGCACCTGGCTTTATACAGTGCTGCACTGCAGTGGTTATACTCTCCAGCTATTGTACTGCCTCTTGTTTTTGAACGTGTTTTCAGCTTAGATGGATCTTTTTATTCCTCCCTGCCTCACCTTGATGTAAGCTTGTAAGATGAAACATTAGCAGGTTTTTGATGAGGTGCTATTTCTGAGTGTGTATGCGTGGCTGTTATGAAATGTAAGATATGCATGGCACATGTTCTGCAAGGTGGAGTGAATCTGATTAATTTATTGCTTCATGTTTTCAAGCTGAACCAAGAGCTTTATGATTGTGACATGCAGCACAGCACCTATATCTGCGTGCCTCCTGTGGTGATGATAATGAGGACTGTAATTGTTGTATTAGGGGGGGGACACAGATCCCAGATGCATTGGTGGTCTCTGAGGCTTGATGAAAGTGCTGCTGAATCTCTGGAGCCAATGTTGGACTAGATAAAATGTCTACTACTTGGAGCATTAACTTCAGAGCTTTACACAGAGGCAGGGCATGATCTCTCTAATGGCTCATGGGAGTAGAGGGGCTCTGAGAAATGTGGCTTGGGGGGGTTTCAGTTTGGAGAACGAAGGGCAGTCTGCAGATGTGATGCAGGTAACACTGGGGTGTGAAAAAACAACAGTTAGGCCTGTGTAAATGTCTGGACCATTCTTTGGATTATCACCTACCCACCAACAGCAGACACTTGAGAGACACACAGACTGAAGCTGTGTTTATGTTTATTACGCTAAAGAGGCTAGACTGTAAAGAGAATACATGATGATGCTGCAATGCTAGATGCACTCCATCTAGGAATATCATGCTGTGAGGCTATGTTGCTAGGTGCTGCACAGGCTGTGTTTGTAAGATGCTGTGTAGACTTTATGCTGGCAGGATGCTGTCCACTCTGTTATCGATCCATGGCCACAGCACTCACAGTTCCCATGCTTCCCAGCACATTTCCTCAGCGACATGCTATTTTTGTCCGGGGCTCTCTACCAGCACATGAGTAAATGGGCAGCAATTATCTAGCATCATGGTCAGTGTCGTTTTTCACACCCTGCGTGTGGCTAAGCATGTTCCACGCCTGACAGCCCACCATGCTACACCAGCGACGGGGAAAACAAGGCTGCTGTGCTGCGCCTCGAGGCTTTCATGGGAGCTTATCCTTCTCAACGTTGTTCCGAGTCATGCCGCTTATGTCCCCCCCCTCCTCCCGGCTGCTACTGTAGTATGAGCGCTCCACTGACAGAGAGGAAGGGAAGGAAAAGGGAGAGAAAGAGGAGAAGGAGAAGGAGTGTGTTGCGGTGTTGCTGATGGGTGTGGGGAGGGATGCTAGCTGGTCCACGTAGCCTCTGCTACAGTATGTGCTGTCGCGGAAAGGTGTCGGAAGAGGCTCTGCATGTAGGCAGTGGGTGTGAAGCCTTTCATCTTGAGACAAACGCTTTTCCAGTTCAGTGGGATTCTTCTCTCTCGCCCAGGCATCTGTGTGTGTACATGTGTGTATGAGGAGGATGAGGGATGCACAGAGAGGGAGACGGAGAGAGCATGTGCACTTGCAGGAAGCGATGAATTTTGGACTGATATACAGTAGGGTGGGGAAGTGAGTCTTGATTGTATTTATGGACGTGTATGCATATTAGTAAGAACTCCTGGTGCAACAGGCAATTCACCTGAACAGGCCAATGCTGCTTACAATAATCACTCAGTACTCCAAAAGAGCTGCTGAGGCTTTATCTGTGTAATATTAGCATCCTTTAGCAGCGCACTTCAATTACCCATCCTTGAAAAGCACTCTGGCTCAAGAGTGGGCTCCAGCTTTAGACATGTGGTATCCATAATTCATCCCGAGGCTGATCACTCTCCTTCCTCCCTGTGAAACTCCTGTGGCTGGTTTATAAACAGTCTTTGTTCTCAAAACATTCTTACATCTGTCACTGCCTCTTCAAAGCTTCATTTTATGTCCCTCCATCATCAGAACAACTGCACAACCTCCACTCAGGGACGTACGGGGGGGAAACAAAAGCAGCTGGTTCATGCACACACTTTATCGAGGGGCAATTGTGAGGTTTGTGTTAAACAGGTGAGCTGGTTATGTGTATTTGTGTGTGCGTGTGTGTGCAGGGCATGAGGCCCAGATCTGAACTGTTATCTGGCAGAGAAATCGTCTGCTTGGGGAAGGATTTTATGAGAGCTGTCAGCAGTGCTATTATTTCGAATTAAACTTTGATGTATTGTTGGGGCTGGCTGCACTGTGGTACCATCATGAATACATACTGTACTGAGTCGCTCAGATGCTCATCCAAGTGTTACACGTCTAAGTAGAGCCAAATGATGGGGAAACAGCAGAAACAGATGGGGCAGGGCAATTCAGACCTAAAATGAAAACTCTATACTTCTCAGTAGGATGATATAGACCAACACTGATATCTTTAGATACATAAATACATGTATATATTTATTTTTTCAGGTAAAATGTATCGATGGTGAAATTTTGACTATATTCATTCTAAACATATCAAAATATGCTTTAGGATCTTTGGTCTTATTGAATTTAAAAAATAATTTTGTATCTAGATTGCACTGATACTGTGGCCAACAGTGTCCTTGCCTTAGTCCAAAAAACTGAATGAATGAATGAAATTGAAGATAAAATTGTGTAAATGACACTCTCAAACACATGAACTTGTTTGGCTTAGGAACTCATATATTGCATTCAATTAGGTTAGTTTATTTTATTCCTATGAGTATTTTTACAAAACTCTTTAGTTTAATAACTTTTATGAAACACTCTGCTGAAACTCATCCTCTTCCCCATGTGGGCCAAGTCTGCTCTGATTGGTTGACTCTGCAGTGATTGACAGGGTCAGCATGGTTTAAAGAAATGTTTTCAGCGGCTCTGCATTCTTTCTGCAGTCTGTGATCTGCACTGGGTTTGCTTAACAAAGTCAGTGGGCATTAAATACTGACAGTCGAACATCCTGGCGGCAGGTCTGTTCAGGTGGGTCTTAAGAGAGTTAGCCCTGTCAGGCATCTATTCAGCTAGCTATGCTCACAGGAGCTGGAGAAATCCAGGAGCTGCAGCCTTTGTTGTGTTGCCTAAAGAAGTACTCCATCACTTAGAGGGGACATGGAAAAACATTAAAGGGTATGACACTCAGGAAAGCATTATATGACCCTTTTAACCTGCCTTTGCAAAATATGTTAAATTGACTTCATGTAAAACAACAAAGGTCATATCTTGTGGACAGAAAAGACACCAGTGACCAGTAATGACCCAAATATTAGGAGAAGTCATTAGTTGCCAGTTATACCCTTTTTCTAAGTGTTGCTTATGATGTGATTTTGACAGTGGGAAAGAGTCAACCTGAAATTATTTGGGGTTAAGTAGGCACAAAAAGGCACTAATAAAGTTGAATGAAAAAAATGTGAATCTCCATTTTAATCCATCATTTCAGATATTAGCTTGGGGTCAAATATTATACCATTAGAACTGATTTAAACCTGGAACTATCTGCTTACTATACATTAGATCTGGGGATCCATGCTCATTTATTCATAATTTTATTCAACATTGCAATCTTAGATGGCTAAATCTTGTCAGCGTAAGAGTATAGTGTTAACTGAACTTAGCATAAACTTTTTAAAAACCAATCATTATAGTCTTGCACTACATCAAATGAAAGACTTCATTAATGTTTCCTGTAAATCTTGCCCAGTACTACATCCAGCCGCTCATTAATACACCTCGAGGCATAAAAGGCCACATTGCAGAATGTTAAGTTAACGACAGCAAAAGATCTAAACCAGTCATAACCAGGAAGCGTTCAATCATAATCCCTGGTTTGTTAATGTTTGAGGGTGTTTGTGCTCGTGGATGTGATTACGGCTGCCATGAGGTGCACAACAGCAGCTAAACTTTTCCAGATGTTCTGGCAAAACATAATAACAGCGGGCAAACAGTTGTGTCAGAGGGGGAGCAGTAGAAAGGTTATTATGGGATTATGGAGGATTGCAGGGCCTTTACCTCTTCTTTTTTCTTGAAGGCACAGGAGATTGGGAGCCCCAGCAGGGTGTGTGTCACACACATACAACCTGAACACACAAACACACAGGGTCACATTAAAAAAAACTTTTTCATGAAGAAGCTTGATTTTCATTTCATGCAGCATTTTGAGGAAATAGAACCAGCAGCCTGCAGCAAGAGTGTAACTCTGAAGACAACACGTACACACAGGCTTATGCACATTAAATCCACAAGCTTCAGTTAAGAGAGATTTGTTCTGTTGATTTGGCTCTTTTAAAATCTTTGCATAGACTGTACCCATATAACTGTGCCTATGTGTGGATTTTTAAACATTTATTGGCATCTGTTGATCATGTAGTATCTAGCTTAATCTGGATTTAACTTTTGTGTCTGGTTTACTTTACATTGTTCAGTTGTTCTCTTCCAGTCGGGTGGAGAGACTTCGGATGATGCTTGCCATTTACAGCTTGTTAAAATAATATCAAGTGTCTTCAGGTGACAGACACAGACTGTTTGTGATTTTTCTTAATAACATCAAACAAAAGCAAAACCAGAATGATTTTAGCTTGTTTTTATGGAGGTAAAAAATCTGTCTTTTCCTATGTGTGTTGACTGGCAGCAGAATTTAATGCCACAAAAGTATTTGCATAGAATCACCTTGAAATGGTCTTTAATGTATTATAATGTTAATATTAATAATTACAATTGATCAACATGTCTTTTATGTTAGATTGCAGTTAAACACTGCTTAAGTTTAATTGTTTAGAACTTACAATTTTGCATTTCAAAACTATTTTGAAATCCATATGACAATGTAACTACTTTTCTTGATTCAGAAATGAAATTAATGCAAAGATTGTTTTTTTTTAAATGATTGCTGCACTGACTTATGGACAGGATACAGCTTCAAAGTGCTTATTCCAGGGGCAGCCAGTGCTCTACACTGTTAATCATGATTGAATATACAACAGTGCATGTACAAAATCAAAAACTAAAGTCCAGTGATATAATTTCAGTTTAAGTTTTAACTGGAATTCTTTTTTTAGATTTCTTCTCAGTAAAAGTAATCCAGTTAAGGTTAGAAGTTAAGCTAAAGGATAATCTTGAGAAACAGCCCTTTGAATTTGTACTATCTTAAGCTAAGTATAATATATTTAATGTAGTCACCTAAACTTTAACAGAAAATAGAACTTATGACATTCAAGTTGTCTCTTGAGCTGTTCAGGACTTGTCTTTTTTAAGACATTCAAAGGAGCAACAGTGTCCTTGTCATAGATCACTGAGAAGCAGAGATGCAGAAATAAACAGCATCCAGTTACTGTTGTTGTGATTAATGACAAACTAAATGTACTTTTCTTACCTTATTTTCATCAAGATTACAAAGATGTTTCTGACAGCCCTAAGTTTGATCATAAGGTAATCTCATGTATCGACTGGTTCTTAACTTTAATACCATTACTCTAAAGTTGCCAGAATAAGATGTGCTTGTATTAACAAACAGAACATACTCACTAGCTGCAAAGTCTACATGTATACTTCTGTTGATAAAACATTTAAAACATTCATATTTATCCTCTCAAACAATAAGTCATTTAGTTATGTCCACCTCAAAATCAGGCATTGTGTTTTACACCAACATTTCACCTGTTTTGTGTGTCTGAAAGGGTTAGGATCAGCTTTTGAAGATACAAGTGATGAGAGCTGCAAAGAAAACATCTGGGAACCATGGCTTCACAGGATTTATAATCTGCAACTTAATGTAGCTGTTAGTTTCAAAGATGAGGTTTTAAGTGACAAACCACCGCACATCTGTATAATATCACTGAACATGAGCTATCTGAATGGCACCCACAATTGCTTTGGGATGGGTGGGAGTTGCGGAAGAGATTTAGCAAAAAATCATAACTCATTTGGTAGGGATATAAGGCTAACCTTTGGGCTATCACTCCCCAGGGAGCTCAGCTGCTGGAAGGCTTTGGCATATGTGACTGCCGGGCTGCTGTAATGTAATTCAGAACTCTTTGAATGAATAAATCTATTCACTTAGCTCCTCCCATGGGAGTAAAGGCAGTGAAGGGGGTAAGAAAAGAGGCAAAGGGGGAGTAAAAGTCGGGCTTAGGGGACAGAAAAATGAAAGAGTGGACAGGAAGAGAGGCTATCTCGAGGCTGAGGGGTTGAATAAGCTTTTCATGGTGAATGAAGTCACATTTAGTCTCTTTATGAATATCTTATGTGGAATAATGGCAATTCTCAGCAGTAGAGAAGCCAAATGTGTTGCACAAGTTGTAAATTAAATTCTGACCCCATTTTGATTCTGTGTCTGTTGCAGCTCAACCCCCCTTAAAGTTTTGAGGGCACAACCTCAAGGTTTTGGTGGGGGGCTTGAGTTGTATAAAGTGGGGGTCCTGTGTTAACCAGACCTCATGGGGTCCTGTGTTAACCAGACCCTATCCTCAGGCCCGGGGCGGTCTTGCAACTTAATTAGAGCCAGATATTTCCAAAAGCGACTCTGTTTTCCACTAATGTCCAATATTAAGCAGATTTATGGCTCTCTTTTTGAGCATTAAGTGCTACATTTATGAGTTGTGTGGGCAGATCATATTCTTGATCAAGATCTACGAGGACATTTTTATTAACAGGCTTTCTGATCGCAGGATAAATACTGCGCTCTCTCAGAATGCAGGTGCTTTAATTAGTTTCATGCTCAATTTGCACAGAGCAAGATTGGAGAAATATGACTTCTGTTTATTGCTTTCGAGGAGTAATTTGTGGTAAAAGTTCATACTTAAGTAGCTCTTAAAGTACGTAGAAGAAGTGAATTACTTGAAGAATCAAATAAATATGGTTAAGGTATTGTCTCTATCAACGTCACGTCTCTACAGGAACTGTCATGGATCACAGATACAATAAATGTGTCGCTGAGAGCACTGCACAGCTGGCTGTTTTTGGCTGCTTTAATTCAGACGAGGGATTAAACTGTGAAGATGACAGAATGGATTGGGGCGATCATAGATGCTGTACAGAGACTCAGTAGATCTATTCTTCATTTAGTGATGCTCCCTCTGGGATCTGTCTTAATCCAAAGCCCTAGGCAAAAGGATGTGCATGTCACTTTTTTCTCACAGAAATATGGGGTGTTTTGCTGCTGTAAAACACTCGTTCACCTCCTGCTCTTGCCTTCAACAAAGTGTATGAAACTGTGAAATCTCCATTGGGGCCCTTCTGTCACTACATGGAAATCCTCCATTCATGAAACCATGTATTATTCATCACAATAGTTCTGTCTTTGATCACAAATGGCTTTTTTTTGGTCTACCCTCACTGACTATGTCACACGTAAAGGTCTGCACCTTAATGCTGGTCAATCAAAACATCTGCCACTCATTTTTAAAGTAGGGCCCCTGGTTCACATCAGGACCCTTCAGTTCATCTGCCTGTCTCCCACACTGTTTAGAAGAGGCCGCTCTGCTTTGAGGGCCTCTGAACATGAACAGATGTTTGTAGAAATACAAGAGCAAAGCAATATTTGGAATTCATAAACATGCATCCACATCAGGCAAACAGTTCATCCTAACAGCTGATAAATACTTCATGACCACAGAGCCACAGGACGTAAACCAAAGATCACCTGCAGGACAGAGCTGCCAAATTTGTCAGCAAAACTCTCACAAGCTTTTTCTCGGGAGTAAATCTGAGATACAAAGTGCTTGACATGGTTTATTACACAGCCATCCACCATTAACATTTTCATTTGTTGCAAACACTTCTTATTAAAACTATTTTCTCAAGGAATACCATCCCAATTACAAGAATTTGGGATCAACTGAGATGTAATTTATTGAAAAATTCAACATACATGAGTCTTCCCTTAATCGAGGTAATGTATTTATTCTGACTTAAGGTCCAATGAGGATTTTTTAGGTGGTTTGGAAACAAATTGACTGTATAGCCTACAAAACCAAACAAGCATATCAGCACTAGTAGGCTAAACTGCTAAGTAACTTATATGCGTCACTCGTTTGACGCAGGCAGGTGTTCAACATGGATAAAGACTACCTGCTGCAGAGGCAGCCTTTTTACCGCAGTGCCCACAGCAAAGATTGTAAGTGATACGTTTGACTTTGATAAGACACTACTCATGGCATTTTTGTACTTAAATCCAACTTAAACTGGTGGAGGGCAGAAGCTTTGTTATGTTATCTGAATATCAGTTTTAGCTCTTTTCTTTCTAACTGAGGATTTAACCTTGTTTATGCTACAGACTGGTCATTACTTAACTGAAATGTGTTGGGGTGTCTGTTGATGCTATAGAACAGATGCAAAATCAGCCCTCCCAATTTTTAAAGAAAATTATTTGACAAATCATTCAAATACGTTGCAAAATATATTCTATTTTTCCATTCCATTTTTTTAATTAAACAAGGAGCAGGAAATCTGCACCAGTTCAATTCTCCTTTCAAAAAGCTGTGATATTATTTGAGCTGTATTCTCCCTACTTTTGTTAATATTACTAATTTTTGTAGTTTTATATACTACCAGTCATTAAACTACTGGTTCGCCCTTAATGAAATGTGCGTAATGAGAGTACAGAAAAATTAAGTTTCTGATTGTTTTGTATGGCTTAGACGGCAAGCAGGAGTTTATCGACAAGTTTTGATCGTTAAAAAGCAAAAAAAAAAAAACGTTCCTCATTGTGTGTCCAAGTTTCTTTCTTTCAGAGAAAGGAACAGTGATGTATGTTTTGTGTGGTGAAGCACCAATTGTGAAAATCAGGTGTTTAAAATGGTTATGTTAGTAGTTACCAATGCTGGTGTTGATTTTTTTTTCTAATTATATATTTAGCATAATCCTCCCACATCCCCACATTTTCTCTACTGCTTAATAATGAAAACAGAATGCAGCAGGTCAACAAGTCATTTAACCAGCCCTGTAAAATAAAATCTTCTCTAAATCAGCAGTTAAATGTGCCAGATGCCAGCTTTAACATGGTATGATACCACAGATAAATGTCTGGACAAATATCTGTTTACTCCACATTAACTGGCTAATGGCTAAGATCTATAAAGTCGATAAACGCTGTAGATGATGAAGCAGTGCCATGTTAAGTCCTACTTTTGTGGACAAAGCAGCCCAACATTGTCGGGCGAGTTATTGTCAAAAATCTATCTTGCACTGTTAACAAATAGTTTGAAAATTCCTTGCTCTACATGGATCCCAATCACCATCAAAATCTAACCCCTTGTCCTATGTGACATGAACAAAAATCTATTAAGAATGTCATCAAAATCTGTTGAGAATTTTTTTTAATTAGCAAAAATGTGGAAACCTTCCCTGACTGACAATCTCAACAAATCCCTTGAAAAAAATCCTGGATGCACATCAGATTCAGATCTTTCAAGTTATCCTGTTTACATCCACCAATTAAACTTACAAACTCCAGCGACAATACAACCCCCTTAATAAAAATAATTCCTATTGGCCAGAAGTAATAAGGCATTTTTATATATACTTCTGGAAGACACTGCGGTAGATAAAAGCTTGTTTCAGGTTTTAGGAGTGCCACACAGTCAGTGTTTGCTGTTGTGTACCTCATTGCAGCTTTGGCTGAACAGTCTGATGCAATGATGCTACTCTTTCTTTTAATAACACTGTTTGTGCTTTGGGAAGAAGTGATGGTCCCCTCGGGCATTAAAAGCTGCAGTGAACCCTGCACAGTGACGTTTCTCTCCCTCTTTCTGGTCTCCCTCTTTCTCCTTCACCTCAGATGGAGGGAAGCATGCAGGTTCACAGCAGGAGGGGGGGTGATGACACAGAAGAGGGAGGGGGCAGTGTTTCACATCTGATTAGCGTGCCCATGGAAACGGATGGTTTGAGGATCCCTTTGCCCTTGACATGCAATCTCCAGAGATCAGGGCAACAGTCGGTAGCCTTACCCACCATGTGAACCATGTGAACCTGCCATGCGCAGAGAATCGGCCTGCTGCTTACAGCGGAAACAGCTACACCGACATCTCCCATGCTCTTTCATGACACTCCTCGAGGGAAGAAATCTCCCCTTTAGATTTATTCTGTGTTTGTTACTCTGACTCGGCTCGAACCTGCAGTAACCTTGTAGCCACAAATTCACCCCTTCAAAGCGGAGTGGGATTGTGAATTAACCGACAGGCAGTCAAGTGGTGAAGGGAGTCAGTGGCTTCATTAGCTGCTGCCGGCCCTTTGAACTTACAGCGCTCTGATCATTGCAGTGAACGCAGTCTCACACCTCATCATTTCATACACTCTCTAATTCTGGAGTAGAGAAAGCACCACACTTCACAGGCTGCTGACTGACTCAAAGAGACACTAAAGACGGGCACTAAAAGGGCTGCAAGTTTGTTTATAAGGAGTACATTAACCCTAGAGTTAAGGGTATGGTGTATCTACCCTGGAATTTACAAAAATACCCTCTGTACATCATGGACAGGGCTGGAAGAGGGAAGGAGTAAAACACACCCAATCATTCGTTTGAGTCATCCAATCAGCCACAACATAAAACAGTTTAAGAAACTTCTGCAGATGAGTTTATTATCTTGGAGTCATGTAAGGTAGACTTACTACAACAAAACCACAGTGAAACAATGTTGATCAATCCCTTAAAAGGAACAATTTAGTTTGTCTTGCCATGTTTTTGAAAATTCTTGGTTTATTTCAAGTCTGTGGCATGAGCACTGCACAACCATCTCATACTTGAGCAGGGGTCATCAGCTACAGGAGCAAGTTTCTTTGGTTGACAGACGTTACGGGGTGTGACTCCAAAAATGTCATAATGTCATATAAATATTTTGGTCTGTCTAACATACAGATCCAACCACTTCAGGTTTCCCCTTCCAGCCAAGTGCCAGCTAAACACCAGCCAATAACCAGCCAACTTCATACCAGCTGTGGGGTGCCTGATGTGGCCCCCATGCTGCCAGCTGATGATCTCTGTCCATGAAAATCAAAGAGACATCAGGATCTCCCTCTTCCTGTCTCACTTTATCAATAGGCTTTTACTACTGGGTAAAAATGGTGGGAGGGGTGATGGTATAGTCTTACAAAAAAAACAATTTTTTGTTTTAATTTTTGTTTCTCAGAAAACATGATTTGTTGTAAAGCTGTGGTGACAATCCCACAGTGGTCCCAGGCATCATGGCTACAGCAGGTGCTCTGAGGTGTGGAGAGCAGTCACTAAGCATATATTTGGCACTGACTATTGAATCTGAATATGTATTGCCAAAAAGTTTAGGACTCTAACTGATCATAAATACAACTAACTAACACTATAGGAGCTTGCTGTACCTAAAAAAAAAAAGTAAAGTATTGTTTCAAGCAGATTGGACAAGCAGTTTAGTTTCAAAACTGCAATAATAAGAGTAACTTTTTATGCAATTTGGTTTCCTCACTGGAGTTTGTGTAGACAAAGACAGCCTGTAACAAGGCCACAAGCCTAGCATTATCACAGAAAAACAATGCTGCATATCAAATAGTCCTGGACAGAAATGAAAAAAAGGGCTGACGACCAAAATAAACCCACCCTGGGAGGAACACTCAGAGGCCAGAAGCCCACAGATGATGTTAAAACATCAGACATTCTCAGACGGCTGAATTCAGCCTGTGTGCAGTGAAACTTGTAAATTGAGAACCTGCTCAATATCAGCTGACAATGTCATTCTTTTTGCTCTAAACTGAGCGCCTTTCATGGTGGCTGCCATGGTAACGTGGTCTGAAAGTCGGCAAGCGATTGGTACCAGTTTCTGCCAAGGCCCAGACTTTCTGGTAGGCATGCGATAAGCAGCATTTCCGACACTAAATGTTGAATTGTGTGAGCAGAACAACAAGGGATTGCCTCTTTATTTCGGCACTGTTCCATATGTGCAGCATGAATGTGTGGGGAGGCTATCAAACAGCTAGCAAATCCCCAGTATGATGCTGTAGCATTGCTGGAGCTTATTCTAGGATGAAAGAATATTTGGCTACTATCTGACACAATTAACATTTCTCCCTGGTTAAATAGGCCTGATCCCCTAATGTGCTTATACAGCAGGGAAGCATCTCTGCCCCTTTGCATGTCTCTGTCTGGCTGTGTGGGTTAGTATGTCTGTGGTAATGGCATGCTATAGAGGGATCGTTAGCTAAATCTGCTTTAAGTGAATGAAGGAGGGAGGCACACGATGGAGACAGCAGGCCTGCTTCTCTAACGTCATGGCAATAACCATGGCTACACACACCAGGGTATTTATTCTTCCTCTCTCCCACAAACACAAATATTTTTCTGTTTTCCTTCAGGATTTTACACAAATAAGGAGCTGGACTTTCTCACATTTAGACAGAAAATGTGTTCATCTTCTATCATTGCTCATGTTAAAAAAACACTTGTCTATTCCTTCAAATATTTTGGTCAGAAAATTATTATACTGTGAATTGAGTGAAGATTCTGTTCGTATGACACATCAAGTGCTGAAACAGCGAAAGCCAGGAATTAGATTCAGGTTTGCTCCAAGATTATCACCATAAAATAAATATTACATCTGGATACATTAGCAGTAGTGTCTGAGTCAGGATGCATGAATCTTACCACTTCAGTGACAGCCTGGCTGTAATGACTACTCCTAATGACATACTTGTGATGCAGCCATATGCATCATTAGGTTAGCTGACAGCAACTATCATGTTAATTAGTGACAACTAATAAGTCATCAAGTTAAAAATCTCTTAATCTACATTTATTTTGGATGTGTTGCAGTCTGCAGTTTAAGAAATCAGGGTGAAATACAGAAAATTGTAATAAAAGGGATATGAATGACAAAATCAGCTTTAGAACCAAGAGCAAAGTTACTTTATTTCAATTTTGCAGCTAGTTGGATAATGTAGAGTCTCCCCTAAGGCTGACTGGTCAAGCATACAGCCGATACAGAAGCCCATCCCTTTACTAAAGACAGTTCATGCTGGGTTTTTCAAACACCAGCGGGACAACAGCTGAATACTACTCACTATAGATGAATATCATTCCCATACTGATACAAAAAAGGACATCACTGACTGTCTCATCCAGTACAAGAAACTCAATAACAGCATATTGGAAAGACAAAAGTAATCAGTACCTTCTCATATCAAACAGTTCACTTTTTTCCAACTATCCCTTGGCTTTTTCATTCCTTTATTCATGTGTAGCAAATAGCTTTTCTCTTTGGTTCAGATAATGTAGCTGTCTACTAAAAGTCCCTTAGAGAATAAAAGATTTTCATGCAGACTGAGCACCTGAAGTACTCTTGGCTTAATCCAGGACAAATTATAAGGTAAAACTACTGCAAAGACAATGTCATAACTTTACGAGGGATGCAACGACTAATCAACACAGTTGACGCACCTTGTCAACAACACAGTAAATAGTCAGCTCATTGTGTGTTCAAATTATTGCACATTTCTGTGCATTAGGCAGATATCTACAGCAGATTTTTTCATGTATTTTTTGGGCATTTTGTGTCTTTATTGATAGGAGAGAGACAGTGGATAGGCCCGTGAAAGGGGGTGAGAGAATAGGGGAAGACACTCTGCAAAGTGGTCACAGGGATTCAAACCTGGACCGGCAGAAGCAAGTACATGGGGTGCCTGGTTGCTAAGCACTCCGCCAAACCAGCACCCCATCTACAGCAGATTTTTAAGGAGTGAATCATCTCAATTATTATATAGGTTAAAAACAGCATCAGCAAATAGCGACAGGACAGAAAAAAGGTAAATACAGCAACTGTAGCCAGAGGAGTAACACCACTTCTGAAAACTTTGATTCTCTGCACGCATTTCAGTCCTTGAGCAGCAGATACAGGAGTTTAAAGTCCTCTCATTACAGTCTATATTGTCAAAAAGCACAATAGAGACTAATTTGTCTGCACTCTGATTGAAATTGCAGGACACAAACACAATAGCTTGTCTTAAACTCTGTGGCCATTTGGCACTGGTCGCTGCTCACACAGATAAAGCTAAACATTCATCCTGCTATATTTTTCAGATTGATTTTCTTATCCCTCCGTCGGACAAAAATGTCACTGAATTACAAATACGTCATACCACTCTCGCTAAGTTACACTTTGACAAACTTGTGTCAAAGCATTACCTCTGAATGTTTGCATAGCAGCCCTTCCTTATTTACTAAAGTGTTCAAGGAGAAGGCACTTTGAACATCACTTCTTGGAAGTCCATGTCAGATTTTACATAACAAAGTAAAGTTAAAGCCATGAAGGGATTTTCCTCTTATTCACTGTCCATTTTGTGTCCCACACTTTAAAAACCTATTCCCCCAAAAATAAGTGGGTTTTTTTTTTTGGGATGTGGCTGGTGACCAGTTGACTTTAGAAACAGTAATTAGCTATAAAATTTATCTCAACGGTTAACTGGCCTACAATCATATAAAGCCAACTCAAGTTGAACCTCTGAAAATTTAGCAAGATGCCAAAGTAGTGGAAGGGGGGTCTTTCCATTCCGACAAGTACTTATCACAATTTCTTTATTAAGTACCCTGAAGCTATCTCTTAATTCTAAGTCACGATTTCAGACCACACTGTGGAGCAGTGAAGCACTTCCTAGAATTAGAAAATATAATTAAACATCATAAAACTCACCTCTTTTCTATTCTATTCTTTTCCATTCTATTTGCATTCATGAAATCCTCAGTCAATGTACTGGTTAGAAATAATAGACTTTGTGAACATGCACTTGACAGTAAAAAAAGTAATACATTACAAAACATGCATATAAAATGTGATTGAACTTTGGACACTGGTTGCGAATTAGAACTTCTGTGTAATGACAGCATCAAAAATAGCCTCTGATATTTCTCATTGACCTGATGCTACACCTTATAATTGTTATATGTCATTACCAGGTTCTCAATCACATGTGGGGGCATGTCTTTTGCCTGCTTTATTAAGAGGCTCTCTTTTCTGGTCCTTCATCACTTGGTATTATTCCACTCTGAGCAACTTTTTCAAGTGATCAAATAAATCTAACATGCTATCTTAAGAAGCAGCCACCAATGTGGAAATGATTTTAACAATGTTCCAGATCCATCTCTCAGATCATTTCACCTTAATGTACCTTAGCAACTTTTATCATTTTTATTAGCTTTTTGCTCTTCTAATGAAGCATGTGCTATGGCTCCCTCTGGTCCTTTCTAAAAATTAATGTTACAGATGTTTTACTGGAAGGGACAGGGCTCACACTGTGCTGTGAAGGAAGAAAGAGTTCACCCCTGTTGCCAAGTAAATTACAAGAGAAATAAGGCATGTGGCACAGTAATTGTGTGATCTTGATTATCTTATTTCCATTATTGTAGGGGCAGATTGAAGCTAGGATTAAAAGTATAAATGTGGTCCTGCATTAAATATTACTAAAATGTGCAATTTTGTGCATGTTATTGAACAATGCCAATGGTCATAACATTTCCCCATGATTCACAGGTCTACAATGACTAATTAAGCTTGCTCTTGTCCATTTGCTTTGCTATTTTATTTGTTTCAATATTGACGAGGCATTCACAAAGGACTGTATAGGTAATGGTTGAGGAATAGTTATGTTCGCCTTGGGGTGTTGGTAAGAACACATACAGGATGCTCAGGTAGTGTTTACGTCTTTAATGTCCAAGGAATAATTACAACAGCACTGTACTGCACCAAAGCCTGTCTTCTAACAAAGGTGGTGCGTGTGTGGTCTAAACAAGACATAGATATACAGAACCAATAAGCCACACACTATTACACAAACTAACAGCAATATACTTCAATACAGTCGCTACATTAACGTTAGCACACCATGCTATCACCAGAGGAACAAACAATGCTATGAAACATTCAAGGTTCAGCTTCAAGCATCAACACTCATATCAAGTTTGGTAGTTTTTTGCAGTTTGCTCTTGTTTTGAGTCTGAAAGATGTGGATGAGCTGTCAACGTCTCATGGGGCCCTGAAATTGGCTAGGCCAGCCAAAATCTTTTGACTGTTTACCTCATCAAACCTGTAATGGAAATATGAGATGAGGGCTGTTTTTTGTTGTATCTTTAAGCGCATTCAATAATTAAGCTAAAGTTATCCTACATCAGAATTATTTGCCAAATCTAAAATGGCAAAGGGATGTAGATATTAGAGTGGTCCAGTCATCCTTAAATTTATGAGTATGTGGCCCTCAGTAAAAAAAGTCAACCTTGTCAGACATTATGGTCCACTGGTAATGTTTTAATTCGCATACACACTCTGAAAACACATTAAATTGCTCTTCCATAATTTGATTTGGTTAATTAAATCAGTTTGTGATATTTGAACTTCCCTTTAAGTCAATATTGAGAAAATGAATGTTCTGAAACTCTCGTAAAGAGATTTTTTAATTCTGTTTGTTTAAGCAGCCTCAGTGTTCCTAAAGGTTCACCATGATCTGCTTGTGACACCAGTTTTATCTGATCACTTAATAACTGACTGAGAAAACTGAAAAGGAATGTTTTATGTCACTTCTTGTTTCCCTGACAAGCTGAGGTTGTAAAAAAAATTAAAAGCCTCTGTATCCCACAGCTATTCAGAGAATTTAGTCTCAATGAAATTGGATTCAGAACGTTTAACATCATCTTAGACCATCCAGGTTGTTAACAAAATTACTCAATGGCATTTCAAGCTGTCCCATACTTGAACAGTTGTGATTGGTCTGACCTGAATCTGGCCCAATGGTAGGCTGTCCAAACGGGAGAAAGTCCAGACTCAGCAAAGTAAACAAGACATGAACACACACATCTGCCTTTTTTCTAAGCCAGTCATTTCTGAGGTTGTCAATGTCAAAATATGTAGTCAAAAATCACACATATGGGCACAGAGGAATTTCTCTCCCCTTGTCTTTTCAATACAAGACAATTCCCATTGTCCCAGCTGTTTGTTCACACATCAAAATACATTCATTCAAATGCCACAGGGTGAGATTTATGACGCAGAGGTGTCAGTTATGTGATATAAGGACAGCCAAGAGGCATAGGAGAGATGAAATGTTTCGAGCCAGCTGAGAAGGAGGATCAATGAGGTTTGCACTATTGCTTCATAATCAGTGTGACTGTGAGTAATGAGCAAGATGAGTAAACAAACAAATATTATTCAAGGCAATGGAAAATCAATCCGCAGTGACACAAAGAAAATTAAACGCAGCAGGAACTACGGTGGATAGCCATGCTTGACTGTGCGTGTTTACATTGAATGCAACAGTCTTTTTTAGCCCAGCTTGTAAATACTTGTTGCTTACAGGCTGCTTAACTTTTATCCTTTCTCTCCTCATGAGGTTGAAGCCATTACGTTGAGGCTGCATTTACAAGTGCAGACATTTGTTATGAGGTTGTTCTGGCAGCCAATTCACACAAATCAGCTTTACAGCTATTAATAAGCAGCTCGGGTCATTTGGCCATGCTGTTTGTGCTCCTGCATTGACACACAGCGCTGTGATATACAGTTTGCTCTTGCCAGCCATGAGGGTAGCTGATGAACTTGGCATTAACCCAGAGGACGGCCATTTCTCTTCTCTGACTGGACGGACAAGCGCTGGAAGACGTATTTTCTCTCAAGGCTCCACTGATGGACTCTTGCAGGATCAACAGGGATAAGCTGTCAGTACTCCACTTTCCGCTGGGTCGTAATAAGATAAAGAGCTGGCCATTTAAAAAGACAACATAACAGATATCACCCTAGGAGCTGGTGGTGAAACTGGGGCGGGGAATTAGGGAGCAGCCAACAAAATATTTATCATTGGCCTGGACACTGGCCAGCAGTGACACCAATAATAAAAAAGCTCTACTCCATGCCAGACTTCTTCTACCTGTGAAGGGCTCTGATCTTCAGCTTTGACATTCAAGCATTTCTAAATGAGCTGCAAGATAACCACACCATAGATGCTGAAGAGGGGAGTAAAGACTTTCACAGTATGCTTGAGTTGCTCTTTATGCAGGTTGCAAATACCAACCTGTTCGTGGCTTTTAAAAGATTACTTCTGGGAAGGTTACTCTGATATGGTAAAGGATTTTTCAGGTATACAGTTTTGCGTTGTCTTTAGATCGGCCTACAAAGTGCTGCTTATTTAGACATGTTGCTCTTCATGTCTGTCTTCACTTCTCTTATCTGTACAACAGTCGTTGAGCTCTAAGCCTGCTGTAGAGCCAAGTCTTGTCTTTGACTAAAGTAACTTCATTAAACAAATCACTGCTTTATATGTTTTATATTCATTTAGACCATTATTTTATTTAGATGCAGGTTCATGACTAAATGAGAAATAATTGCTATAAAAGTTGCACTAAGTCAACTTTCTTTATGTTTCTGTGTTTTTCTGCACATTCTGAACAACAATGTTGTCACTTCCATTAAATTACAATGGCTGGGTGAGCAAACATTTATAATCTTTCAGCTGTTTCATGTGTGATCGTGGCAGATGCACTTGTCAACTGTCTGGGCACTGTACAATTGCCCATTGGTTGCATCAGTATTTAAGCCAAAGTCAACTTTCTGAATTTGGGAAAACGTATCTAAATGTGTCTGACATCACAGACATTGAAGCTCATAACCACAGAATGTTAAATAGTTTAAGTCATATGATGTTGGCTGTCACAATGAAATTGCTGTCTCTTTCAATTTGTAATAACTCTAAAACAGACAAGGTGGAGATGAGCAAGCCTTCAGCCTTCCTGAGAGAGGGTATAACACCCACCTGCCTTCCAGCACAGTCATGCCCCTAACTATGCAACAGTCTGCAAAGCTCTTCACTTTCCAAATACCGACCATGATGTTTTTAATATTCAAGACTTTTCAGCTGGAACCGAAAAAAATGAGCAAAAGAGTCGGGATGTGTGTGCAAAGCAGATTTAAGAATAGATTAGAATAGCCTTTATTGATGTTAATATTCAAATTTGGACTTCTTGGTAGACTGCACTACAATTATGAGTCCCTCATACTTATTTTTTGATATTCATAATCAGTTCAGGCCTGTAGTTCCAACAAAGACGATGTGTAAACGGTAATAGCCCACCACTGATAGCCACAGTCGCTCTGCTCCAGTCATGACTAATGCCATGCTATCCTATTGCTTCTCTTTTAAGATGTAAACAAAGCACATTTAATGTATTCATAGTATCTTATAGGCACAGTGATGCAACAGTACAGTGATCTTTTTGATACAAATAAAATATACTGAAGCTCCTATCACTTAATCATTCAAACTAAAATAACAGCAGCTCTAAGTCTGTACCATTGTGATCAATCTATTTTTCAGTCAGGCATTGAACAGGTTAATTTCAGCAGTGCTAACATTTTGATACAGGATGTAGTTTTCTGGCTTTTCAGGCAGTTTTAAGACGACTCCTGATTTTTTTTATGTATTTATGGCTTCATTTGAAACACATGAGGCAACCCTGTCTACAACATGTCATCAACTCATGTTCTTTCACAAAGACAGGGATCACTTTGAACAGAAATCTGTTTTTGTTTAGAAAATGAATCTGCTGCACAGATTTTAAAACCAACAATAATCAACTTTTTGAGGAGCTCTTCAGGTTTTTAAAGATAATACGCACCATGAACATAATCTGGCTCAAATTTCTAAACTTTCCACACTTTAAGACCAGCATTGCTCTCTCACTCATTCTTGTTGGAGGCTCTTTCTGCATAAGGAGTAACAGCATTAACCAGGCATTCCAGAAATTCCCCTTATATTAAAGTTTAATTAGGGAATTACCTTGTGAGGAAATAAGTGTTGAGATTCGAAGGAAAGAGGGCAAACGTGAGCTCCAAGGTCATCAGCAGTAGATAAGACACTTATTGCTGTCGGACATATGTTTTCCCATGTAACTGTTTTACCAGCTGAACATAAACATGGGAGCATCTCATGGGAAAAGATCAGGCGGGATACGACAACGTCTGGATCCAATTTCAGAGCACCAAGATAGCTGAGATATCTTTGTTTATGGAGATGGAATACACATTATCCAATAATAAACCAGCAACGGAAACAATCAAAAGGTCTTATCCTGATGCAACAGATGCAGCTACACTTAATCCATATGAGGTCCACTACACATGGTAAGAGATACAAAGCTAGCTGTCATATCTGTCACACAGTGGTGCAAACTCCACAGACTGCAGGAGTTAATCTATACTGCCACTGATATCACCAAGGCTCTGCTTATTTTTAGCAGCTTTCATTACACTTTTCTATCCCGTAGCCAGATTGGATGGGTTAAGATTTGTCAGGAGAATCCTGAGATGTTCTTGGAGCAGCGGCTGACAGCTTGCAGTGGCAGGAGACATCTAAATTGTCTCATTATGGATACGGGTTATGACAGCCTGAGCCTCCCGCAGAGGACTGCCAGATGAGTAGTGTGAGCTGAGATACAATTACTTGACTTTATTGCATCGCAGTGTGTGCAGTGTGAGCCCATACATGTGTTTGCAGCAACTTTTGAACTGGCCTATCGTTTACCATGAACTGGAGGTGAGCAGTGTGTAGCAGAGTGGTTACTGCAGCTTTCTCTGAACATTTAAGATGTCAGTAGGCGTTACAGTGAGTGCTTTTTAATGCTCAGGTCCGAGTTTGGACTTGACTATTAATGTGAGACTTTGTTAGGTTTGTTTGTTTCCTGAAGAACTCCAATAGAAAATGGGATACAGCCATCTGACAGATAGACTTTAGTTGTAAGAAAAAAACCCTCACAGGTGTCTACCCCAATAAGATGCAGTCGATGGAAACAGATACTAGTTTTAACCATGGGTGGCGGGAAAATTTAAAGGCATGTCCCTCTGTGAGCAGGTCAACAAGACATCTTAAATACGCTCACATCCAGGATGCTTTAGTCCATGTGGTCATTACGACAAGAAGAAGCTGCCTAATCTTAAGTGTCTTGAACTTCTTTGGATTTGTTGCTGTGGTACCAATTTTGTTGATATTTTTGCAAGGTTTATGACAAACTATGGATATAAGAAACTATTGATACATCAATATATGAGTATATATTGTTAAAATGAAGGCACAGTAGTGTAACATGTAGCACAATGTTGCAGGTGCCATGTTTCATACAAAAAAATCTGATTAGTAGGGGTGCAAGAAATATCAATGGGCAAATATAATGCAATATTTAGCAGCATGATACTGTATTGATATTTATGTAGAAGTATCACAATATTTCATTAGTCATAAATATATAGAATTTTGGACATTTGTTATGTATTTGAGTTCAGTCTTTCATCTATAAAACTTTTATTGTAACAGGAACAGAGAACAATGTTTATTAATGTTTCAGGTATGTTTTTTATTAATACCACTGTTAAGCAACAGTTTGATTAATCTATACAATATTGTGGGTTCTTGAACTCAGAAATCAGACTATTTTTGGAGAAAAACTGTGATATATCATCAGGATCTTAACCCTATAAGACCAATTGTATCATATTTGATACTTACTTTTATAACACCTCCATCTACTCAATATGATCAACAAATAAAAAAACATCTGAATAAAATCAGATAAATGATAAAAATGTCCTCAAATGGGCTATCAGTTACCAAAAACACCTAATGTATCAAATGAGATATTAAAAATCTATACGTTGAATTTTATGGACATTTTGATTTTTATGGATTTTAGCAGAAAGTCAAACAAACATTTCAGCTCCAAAAAATTAGAATTTTCTGGCTATAATCTATGGTCTTGGGCCTTAAAGGGATAACATTGTGATATATCCTTTTGTCATCCTGTTTTGTGATATACCCTCCTACAGATTAGAAACAGTTTGTAGCTGCATGGTGCAGCAGTTTGTGCTTGTTTGTCTCCCTGAGTCGTTTGGTCTCTCCAGGTGCACTGTTTTCCTCCCACAGATCACACACTTGCTTGTTAGGTAAACTCTGAGGCTGGTAGGTGTGATTGTACGTGTAAATGCTTGTCTGTCTGTAGGTGTTGGCCCTGTGCATGGCGAGCATCTAGTCTAGTGTGTACTCTGCCTCTCACCCAATGTCACCTGGGACAGGTCTCAGCTCCCCAAGACTCTAAAAGGGTCACGCGGTATGGATAAAGGGGGGATGTATACAGAGAAACATGCAGGTGATGGGAAATCAACATATAAAATCAAGAAGGCTATTTAGTGAAACAAAGCATATCGTGATGTACCATACTATATCTTAACTCACCCATATTACAGGCGTACTGATCCCATACATAAAGAATCCAGCCATGTGTTACTGTGTTCTCGTCTTTGGCCCGAGGTATCAGCCGTCAAAGGAAGCAAACCCCCCTTAAAAAACTACTCAAACAGAGAGTGTAGAAGATTCAGCCCCCTGGATTTAAAAGAAATGAGCTGAATGCTGCCAGAATGTGTTGAGGTCCTTCATTTACTGTGTATTTGGAACAAAAACAAAAGGATAATGTGCAGATTAGTGCTCCTAGGGGCAAAGATGGGCTTTAGATGCGGAAATATGCAACAGAGACTTTCCCAGCTCTAAATGAATTAGCCCACTGTTCGCCCACAAATTTACTGTGTAATGTGCTCATGGAGGAAGATTAGTGTGGAAATAGAACTTGAGATGTCTAGCATTGCAGGGATATACATTGAAAACATTCAGCAAGCCGTCTAGCTTTGCCTTTCAGTTTTCCATTATTTGAACCTGAAGGCAAGAAACCCTTCTGTTTTTTTATTCTTTTCTATGGGAAGTTGTTCTTTTGAAAATGTCTTCAATATGCCACAGCTGAAGGTCAACAATTGCCTCCCTTCTAATGGCTTTTTGAATTCTGCTCTTGAAGAAAGCTGCACTCTATTCAAACAAATTGATCTCGGCTTTTAAAGACTGCAGAGTGTTTTGAGTGCAGTAGACAGGTTTTTGAGTTTTAAAATTTCAATCAGGAGACATTCTCCGCGGCACAGCTGCTACTTGTTCACATGACAGCCTCAGAATCACCATTGTGCTGCGTCAAAATGCACAAGTCAAGAATCTTAGGGAACTGGGCGACTTCCTATCGCTGTTGTAAGCTGCTCATGTGCTGTCCTTAGCGCACTGTCTGCATTTCAAACCTCTGCAGTCGGCTGGCTGACTTATCCTAAGCTGTGTCCTAACGTGAGCCCCCATAAAGCCAAGGGAGGCTATTTGCTGAAGAATTCTAAAAATGGTGCCAGTGTCTGTGAGAAGAGGGACAGGAATGTCGTGACCCCTTGAGAGTAATGCCAATCAGCTTTTGACAGGAAATAGCTGATGAGGATTTTTAGTTAAGAGAGGGGGTTCATTTGCCATAGAGGAAGGCTAATGCAGAGGGAAATGAGAATTATTAGTTTGTAATGGTTTCTTTGATGATGCCAACAAAGAGGTTAATTAACTTTGCAGCAAAATCTCTAGTTCATTTGTCCTCTTTTGTGCAATAAGGTTTTACCTGCTTCCTATTAAAAAGTATGATTAATTGGTGTCTGATTTTTAAATGATGTTTGGGGGTCTTCAGGCACAGCTTTTTGCAATAGCAGCACCCACAATTAGGGCTTGGTACTTTTAATTATTGATTGATTCATTTTCCAGATCCAGTTCTGCTAATCAGTTCTGGTTTCATTCTGATTCCACAGTTTTTTAAGAAAGAAATGATAAATATTTGAGAATAAAAATCTGCCCTCCAACATCTTGGCTTATTTAGGATATCAATAATCAACTGTTACAGAGGTTTTTACTTCACCTTCTATATGTATCAGTAAACACTGCCTTTATTATGAGGACACAAATACTTAATTTCTAAAACTAACAAAATATTGAACAAACAAACTACGAAAATTATAAACTTAAGTGCTGTTATTTTTCCTTTCGTTAATTTCAGATTACACATTTTGAAAAAAATAATATGACACCAGCTTGAGGTTTATATTACCGTAGATATCCACAGATGAAATTAAGTGATTTACATACATAAATACTGCTGATGCTGTCAAAGCGGTTTAGCCCCTTAATCACAAATCTTCTCATCCAGTGAATGACATGCAGTGACATCCCCCTCCCCCGCTCCTCGTTCATTCATCATTCCAGTGCTGGGTCTCTTTACAGTAAACAGGGGTTAATGGAGAGCCCTCTGTTATTTAAACTTTTACACTCATGTCTATAGAATATATTTAGGATACTTGTCAAAATGATTAGGAAATTGTTGTTAGGTAGTATACAGATCATACCACTTAAAGCAGTGCACTTCCCCACATTAATGCTATGTTAAACCAAATGCTCTTTTGAGTGTGTGTGTCACACATGACATAAAGCTACAGATACATAACAGGTCCTTAAACACACATTAAACATTTTAGGAGTATCCTCACTGAGGTCTCATTACCAAAGATTTATGCTCCTTTTAAGAGATAAAAAATGAAAACAAAACTCATATCTATTATCGAATTCTCAAGATTCGAGGCTTGGATCTGGTTCAAAGTGGAATCTTTTTTTATTCAGAGAGCTTTTTATCATTATTCATGTTGCATGGATACAAAATATGACTTCTGCTTCTCTTAATACAGTCCATTTAAAAGGCTCTGTGGTCCCAGTATTTCTACGATCCAAGGAAATAACACCAAGACAACACTAATAAAACAGAGAATAATCAAGTCCTGGTTTAAACATTGCTAAACAAGGACACCTTTTCAAAGAAATGAATCAAATCAGTTTTTGTGTCATTGTTGTTGACAAGGCTCAAATCAGAACTTCTACTTGATTTTAATTGGTTGATGAAAGAAGGTACAGGCCCTAGGCATATTCAGAAAGTGAGTTTTTTTAATATCAGAGAGAAAAGCAGCAGATGTTGAGGTCATTTTTGCACTGCAGATGTTTAGTGTTTTAGAAGATGAAATTG
Organism: Scarus forsteni; assembly: GCA_036419115.1. Classification (NCBI taxonomy): domain Eukaryota; kingdom Metazoa; phylum Chordata; class Actinopteri; order Labriformes; family Labridae; genus Scarus; species Scarus forsteni. The sequence goes on from JAZDUH010000383.1 coordinate 15,235,358, forward strand.
GTGGACACTGATTTGGCAACAACATTGGTGTTGCAACTGTTTTCAGTGTTACTTATTCACAATGGCCCTGTGTCTTCTTGTGCTAGCATTATAAATGTTATGAAAGCCTCTTAAACTATTCTTGAGTGCCTGTTAAGATATATACAGTACTTGTTTAATTTGATTGACCTCATTCTGAGTGATAGAAGTGAAGGGCTTTTTGAGCTTTTGTTGCTTATTTCCATTCTAAAATACATTTCTGTCCAGGTGTTACATATGTTGATACTTCCCTCATATTAAACACTTCAACGTTTCCATATAAAGAAGCCCTGTTCTGCTTTTACTTCAATTTTATTAGACTACTCCACTGGCTGTAGTGTGAGGGATCACCCTTGTTAAATCTGTTATTAAAAGTAATAGGTATATCAGCAAAAACCTATAAAATCTGAATCTCCACGTGGAGGTCTTTCATTTAGCCATAGGTTGAAAGGTCATAGACACACTTGAGGTGGACCAAACCATTTGGAAAAGAGGGGCTTAAGGGGATCAGGCCACACTTATTGAGAGATGACTGAGAACATCTGGGATCACTCTCAAACACACATGCACACACACCTTAAAACATTCACACACGTTCTCCGAGAGACACAACACCATTCAACTCATCTGTAATCAGGGATCAAACAGCAGGGCAGGATGCACCTCCACGATGTCAGACAGAGTTTGTAATCTTTAGAAAGAGTGACAGAGACATGAGACACAGGGGTTTGGGCTTTTCTAAATTCAGACAGGGCTTTGTCTATCAACTGTTGTGCTCCCAACACACTGAATTGATGAACTTAAGCACTGGGTGGGCTAAAACAGGCCCACACGCACTCTTATCTATATGTGTCTTTGGTTTCTTCATTGTTAACCGCTGGGATTTCTCTGTGGATCTTCTTCCATATTTACTATCTAATGGGGATGGAACAAATAAATAATAACTTGGCAATATTTTAGCATCCTGGCGTAGCTTATACAATGATGAAAATGAAAAACAACAGTCCTCTAATCCCACTTTACTGTCTCATTTAGGGCATTTTGCCTGTAAATTTAGTAATTTGTGCTAATGGAGCTTTACTGTCATAACTTTTGATATTCATATTTGTTTAAATTTACTTTTGAACTGCAGCAATGCGCTTGCACAACTGAGCATGGCACAGCAGGTGCTTCACACACACACACAGACTATGCAAACATATTATGCTGCACTACTCCACATCATTAACATCTCTAGAACCTCTGGAGTCCATACAGACAATGGAGAACTTTGTTGCTCCATAAAGTCTCTATGACATTAAATGTGACGACAACGCATCACAGGGGTGTAAATGTCTTGTAAATGGAACCATGAATGAGGCCCGATTTACAACCTGAGGTGATCATTGGCCAAATGGCTGCACAGACCACAAGGACCATGCATATAAACGGCATGAAATTGTAAATATTTCAGAGACCATTATAGATAAGACCTTCAATTTCCATTAACATCCATTATTTGCACATGGACTATGCAGTATGTTATGTAAGATTCTAAAATCTTAAACAGTGGATGCCGAAATGGACTCATTGACAGTGACATGGGGCTGAATTTAATTAAACAGAAACTAAAAGAGCAAATCTGATTCTGTACAGGAGATGACTTGGTACTTTAGCTATGTAGGTTAGCAGCTAAGGCTGTATCACACCACAGCTGCTTCAGGACCAACTATTCTTCATGGTAGAACATGAACATACTCCCCCCACCATCAAACTGCAGCTCCATACTAACCCCCTCTATCCATTGTCTTTAAATTCATTATTCTTGGCTTTATGATGACTTTGGTCAACAACAGGGGCTGACATTGGTCAGATTTGTGCTTACCAGACATGAAACTTTGACAAATTGACTGCAGTCCAAAACCTGATGCCACTATTTAACTCAGTGATATAATATTGCTGATGTGTATGTTTGAACTGACTAGCTATTGATGAAATAATAATAATTATTGCGTGAATTGGTCTGGTAATATGCCCTACCATCAATCAGGAGGCTGGGGCTTTGAGTCCTGCTCCAACTATCACATGTTAATGTGTCCTTGGGCGAGATGCTTAACCCCTAGTTGCTCCCCCTACTGCATTAGTGGTGTGTAATAAGGTATAAAAAGGGTGCGCATGTGTGAGCTAACAGTGATTAATAACTTACAAAGAAACTCAGAACCATCAGTGAGTGAATGTGTGAGTGAATGGGTTTGAATGGGTAGATGTGACCTAGAGTGTAAAAGTACTTTGAGTGGTAAAAAAAAGACTACAAAAGTGCTATGCAAGCTCAAGAACATCTACCATATGTCATCTACCACTTCTCCACAGTGGTAGTCCTCAAAGTGGGACTGGAGTCATAAATGAGAGCACTGTGAACTGTGACATTGATGCCATAGGAGCAGGTGGAAATTTAAGTCATAATGAAAAGATGATTAAAGCTGCACTCTGTAGTTGATTTTTTTTCTTGCAACTCATCAACTATCACAGAATATTCACATTGTGATATAATTAATTTGGGGCACTTATCAACTGTAACAAACTGAATCATATATCATTACTTTACATGTATCATCTTTTCTTTTGCTCTCTTAGGCCATACTCATAATGACACTGTGGGTGAAAAGTTGTTGTGGAGAACTGTTAAACAATGGGGTCATTAAATACTCTCCTTGTTTTGTATGTTCTTCAGGTCCCATGGCCTCCACAGAGCATGGCAGAGAGCTGGAAGATGCACCTAGTGTGAGAAAAATGGTCCAGCAAAACCCTGCGAGGGGCGGTCAGACCCACAGACCAGCTGGCTGGAAGAGGAGACGCCCACGGCCACGTCTTTCCCACAAGGGGCCCATGCCGTTCTAGAGCAAGGTGAGTTTGTGGCACTTTTGGGTCATATATCATGCATTAGGTTTTGTTTGGAAACTGACAGGCTCCAATTTCAATGCTGGAGAAAGTCTGTGTGCATCTTTTCTATGCTGGGCTAACTTTTGTCAAATCAGAACATTGTGCACGAAATTACCTCGAATATTACATCATAAATGCTGACAAGAGAGGAAATCATTTCAAAGAGGGATATGATGTTGAGCTTGAAATGTACTTTGTTGGCAGAATCATTTCTAGTGTTTTTCGATGACGAATGGGAAACTCAAACTTGAACAGGAGTACTGAATCACTGTTAATATCCACAGGAGTCAGATTCACCTCAAAATGAAGGATGTTGCTGTTGGCTTGCACTATCTTAAGGAAGTCTATTTTATGCTTTTGAGGGGTATTTCCTTTTAGTATATTTAAGTGCTTCTAAAAACAAAAACTCTCCAATAAAAGGACTTCTCTCCCTCCTCCTGCTTAAAGCTTCAGCAGCCGCCTGAAAATACCATTGTTACATCGTTTCACTGTTTCATCAGCAGTTTCAGCCCACTGGCCCGAGACTGAGATGACAGTGCAAGGTATGGTCAGTGCATAGAATTCAAAGTGGTGCTAAGCAGTGCTGGTATGAAAAGTCCTACCTGAGCAGACCGGGCCAAAAAGAGTCAGGAGCTCCAACAGAGTGTCTCAGACAGAGAGAGAATACAGCTGGATCAGGGATAGCATCTATGTGGAAAGTAGAAGCCTTTTTTGAATTGTTAGCAATCAAGATTTAATACACCAGATTTAAAGGGATTGCTTTTTTTTTAAATTAGAGTTGCTGGGGGCCTATGGCACTTGTCAATATGATTACAGAACATGGTGTTTGCAGTGTCCTGCTCATGCAGGATTCAGAATTTTTGTTCAGTTTTATTAAAGTTTGTGTTTGTTGTTTTCTCTGGAGACCAAAAATCTGATCAGCTGATGAGAGGAAACATTTTGATGGTGTAGGAAACATCACCACTGTTTTGCATGACACAAAAGTTGGTAACACAAGGACTTTGTTGAGGTTAAGATAAATGTAAAGTATTTTTACCCAAAAGGTGGGGTAATTAAGAGGCTTTCAGTGGCACCATTTACTGCAATGTATTGCCTAGCGTCTGTGTGTATTTATATTTACTAATCTGAACTATCCCTTTAAAGAAAATATGGGCTTTTTAAGTGTTTTTTTTTAACTTCCTGGAATGCTTGGTAGTACTGGGGTGACTTCATCATGTATTCCTTCACAAAGAGGACAGTTATCCTAAGAAACTGGGTCTTTGAGTTGATTCACTAAGCAAACATAATTTCTCTCCATCTGATTAAAGGAATTAAATCACTTTTCCTAAAGATAACATATCATAGAGTTAAGTTTCCTTGTGCCACCACTTCTACCCAAAGAGAATGTTTAGCTTGCTGTCGAGTCAAACAAGGCTTTGTGTGAGATCTCTTTCATCCAAAATCAGAGATAATATTTTACTAACCACCTCCCAGTTTGGTTATCTACTCTGAACTAAGAGAAAATCTCTTTTTTGCTGTAAAAATAGATCAAGCTCCACTGTGAAAGCAAAAGACATTTTGACTGGTCACGTGACGAGAAATTCAAGCTTTTGCTGCATTTTCTAACGTTAGCTCAGCTCTGTGATATTAGACTTCAGCCTTGTAACAATGTTTCTTCTTTAAAAAGATCTTAGCCCATGTACCAGTTTCTCCCAGAGTCTAAGAGAGACAGGAAAACTCAGCAAGAGACAATATCCCTGCAGGGGGTGACGACCATACAGCACTGACCTGCTGAGGGTCACCATAAATTAAAGCCATAGTGAGAAGAGGCTGCAGCCACAGAGTGTCAAGGCATGGTTAATCAGTTTAAAAGCAAAAGAGATCAAAGCTGAAGAAGACTGGATGCTATTTTCTCCAAGGAAGTCAGGAAGTTTTTACAATCCTTAGCAAACTTTTTGATCATTATTTCTTTTGAAGGGTTAAATCTCTTTTTAGTCCGATCCTGCTTTCAACACGCAGCTATAGAGGCTCCACACAAAGGTGGAAATAATGAGTAAGGACCAAACGGGGGCAGGCTGCACTTGAAGGACAACATGAGTCCTCCGGTTTTCCTCAGTCTGCCAGTAAAAAAGTGAGAATCCTCTCTGTGAGCTGAGTGGTCAGAGCCGTGTAGCGCTCTGTGCCAGAGTGCTTAGCTGAGCTTCAGGAAGTTGTGAAGCTCAGAAAAAGTGAATGGCTCAGCGAGTCACAATGCTGTCTCCATAAACACCACTTACACCGCAACACACTGAAGATTTCCCTTTTTTGTGTTTGCTTCCAGCTCCTCTTATCCTTGGTCAAAGTTCGATCTCACTCAAGGGCATTTCCCATACCTTTCCAGTGTACTCCAATCTAGCCACAGTGGGAATCATGCCACAGACTCTAAGTTGTAAAGTTTTATTTTAACAAACCCACTTTTTGTCTCAATAAATCAAGGATACATTAAGGAAATAGTTGGGCCCCAGTCTTGGAGAAGCAACAACCAATTCTGAATGCAGACCAAAAGTTTGGACAGGAAAGTTTAAAGCATTATGAATTAATCCAACAATAATCCATTTCAATCCAAACACAAAACTGGAATTCACAAGGCCTTAAACTGCTCACATGGTTGAAATCCCCCCCCAACATACAACTGCCAACAATAACCTGAAGATTTGGCTTCATACATGCCAAGAAAAGGCTCCAACTGGAGTTCCAAGTGAAAATTACAAGCATAAATTTTAATGACAGCCCCATAATAAACCTGTCATTATGCTTTAGGCTACAACCTACAACAGTGTTACGTTGTCTGTCTTCATTTGTTACATTACACTGTGTTATGTTGTACAATAGATGCAAAAAAAACCAGTGGGATCCTAACATACACAAATATCCAGTCATGCCCACACATATTCTGGTAGTGCTAACTTCATATTGCCTTTGTAATGCTTGTATTACTACCTCTGCAGTCAAATCAGAGGTGGATCAGTGTGTTGCAGCATACATAGAGGGAGAAACATCACAGCAATGTAACACCACAACCCGAAACAGAACGTCTACCCTGTTACCTTGACGTCTCTATAGAGTGGTGCAAGATTTAGTTCACCATTGCAGAGGTGTGTTGGCATTTCGCACTTCCTGGTTCCCAAGGCCAAAAACTATACAGGATTTTAGTGTAGCTTTCTGGAAAAATGATTATACCCATATGAGATTTTAACATCTAATCTGAAATAATAAAATGCACCTGATACTGCCAGATTTTGAACTTGACAGAGTGCGAGAGTGATTCAGTGTTTAATTAATTTGCCATTACCACAACTTGATCAGGTCACTTTATTAAGAACAAATTTGTAAAGCAGAAGTCAAAACATTACGTTATACATTGGAAATGTTGTAGCTCCTTCTAAGTCAAACCACCATGTTGTAGCTTCTTAAGAGCTTAATGATAGCTATTTACACCAATCACGTTTTAATTTTAAAATATCTTAAGAAGCAGCTTTGCTTATGAAGATTACCACAGAACAAATGAGTACATTTCACATGTTTTCATTCTCTACAGACCTTATTAGCAGTGATGATCCAAGAACATGTTGAAAACTCTTATCAAATGCAGGGATGCTGTTTTATTGCTTTACTGGACTTTTTCTGAATCTCATTGCTCTCAAGGCATCCACTTTGGACTACTTACATCCATAACTGTCAAACAGGTAGAGCTCCCAGTGCTGCCATCGGTTAATGTCTTTGGTTGAATGGAAAAATCGTTGGAGGCAAGACAATAAGCAAAGTTGCCAGAGTTTCTGTTAAAGAGTCGTGAGGTATCACAGACTAGTTTGTTGTTGTTGTCATAATGAAACACTACACAAGACAAAATGATCACCAAGATCTAACAACTTTTAGGTTGGACCATAATCCTTTATAAACCATTAGGTGCCAAAATCTTTGCTGTTTGAGAAATTGGGAAGCTGTCTCATCAAATGGGTGTTATTACACTGAACAGGCTGTTGCTGTGCTACACAAACCCCAGCTTAGCATTACAGCCTGCCACTGGGAGATCGTAAGTCTGTGACCTGGTGTCTCTTCCTATGTGATGACTATAACATTAAAGTGATACCTGGGCTTCTCTGAGCAAGCAAATCTCTCCTGTTGGTTGGTATGTGTGTCTGTGGATGACTCAGAGCGTTGTTCTCTCCCAGGAAGGCTCAAGAAACACTTTGATAGTGAATATATGACAAAAGGAAAGACAACAGGTTACAGACTCCCTGGTCATTGGGTCTGGCTCTACTCTAGCTGAGGTTAGCGTAGCAGTGTAACCGTGTAAACTTCTTAATACTACTTTACAGTTCAACACAAAGATTGTATTGTCTTAAAACATGTAGTAAAAAAGAATCACAGCATCAAAAACATCCCAGCGGTTTGCCTTTAGTCTCATTTGAAAGTAAATGCAAACCAAAAAACAATTTGGCTCAAACATAAGCGATAAAGCAAAAAACTTCCTCAGAGAAAAGATCAGGGAAGGAAGTCACAATTCAAAGTTCTTATAATGCGTTCACACCACAAGCGACCCAGCTACCAAAATCGCGTCGCCTCCTGACGTATCATTGCGCGTCCTTGAATACCTCATTTTGGTGACGTTTGCTCGGTGACGTCACGTCCACTTGAGTTTCACTGTGATCTTATGATATATCATAAAGTAGGATGTATAAGCGGACATTATTCCAGCTGTATCCTTTTCATTTACTTATCGAACACAAAACACTGCAGCTGATGGCCTGCAGTAGCATTATCTGTGAGTTTCCCGCGGTCCGTCTAGGCGGAACTAATGTCCTCACTGACTAATGTTTCCCACACAGACATGGATTGTTACTCTGTAGTCCGGATGAATAGGGGTACCATCACACGTGCACACACCGCTGATTGATCAACTTTTTTTTACAATGACATTGCGTGACAAGCTATGTGGTAGTGTGAAAAGCAGCTGTCGCATCGCAGGAAGGTTAGCCCTGCCCCATCGCAGCTGTACATTGACTTTGCATGGAGAGTGAGGTAGTACAAGTAGCGTCCATTATCTTTTTACCAATTAAAGGTTAATAAAATCTGACATGGTGCATTTATTTATCCTTTAGCCACCTAAAGAGCTGTGTTCATCTCCAAGTGTCCTGCTTTCCTCTTAGAGTGGACGTTCAGAAAACACCTCAAGCAGCTGGAGATGCATTTTGTTAGATCAAAGCTAAAGTTGAGTGGAGACTTCAAGCTGAGGACTGGTGAGACTCTAGGCAGACAGACTGTATGTGGATAAGTCATTATCTTAGTTAACTTAATAACAGCACTGTTAAAGATGAGATTAAAAACAAAGGTTTACTTTAAAATCTGTGAACTTCTGCCATTCACCAGCATCCTTCAATTTCAGAGTCCAAATCAGCTCATATTTTACTCCCTGTTTCACCTGAGGCAAAGTTCCACTTTTCATCATTACACAGTCCAGATGGCAGCGACTCTGGGAAGAAGGATAGCGACTGGGGTCATCCTCAGATCCGAAAGTGCTATTACATCTCTTAGATCTAAGCCAAGCCAGTGACAGTCCAAAAGACTACAGGATATTACAGACTATAAGCCGCAGGCAATTTATGAAAGCCCCCTGAGACATGGAGTGTGAGAAAGCTAAAAGGAAGGATCTTCAAAATATTTTTTCATCAAAGCAGTGCAGAGCTGGTCTGCCTCTCCTTCTCTGCACTAGGCCCTGTTATGTGGTATGACATCAGGAGGTTGAGGTCATCAAGTAGACAGAAAAGCTACAAAGAAAGATGACAAACAACAACACAACAACCCAGTCTAGATAAGATATACCGTACGCTGGTTCTCTGGGCATTACGTGATGACAGAAAAATGTCATCTTGAAACAAAACCAGGTTCTTATCAGTGATCATGTTGTTGTCATGTAGGAAAGCCCACTGTGTGTCTCATCCAAAATCTTGGGAAATTATCAGGTAACTGAAAGAGATAAGAGACAGAGGAAGATAAAAGATTCCCTCTTTGTTAGAAAGCGCTCCAAGCCCCCAGCAGAACATAATGTTGTGCTTGTGTTAAACAGCAAGATTGTTGTTCGCTATGTTTTTCTCATAAGACCCTGAAATCTGGTTGGAACCCCACCGAACTGATTCTTGATTATAGTTCTTTCTTATTTGAGAAACTGTATTGTCTGACAGACTTGTGGGGCAACAAACTAATGGTTGTTCTTCTGTTTTTTTTATTTCCTGTTTTCCAGGCATCGCTTTGAACGCCCTCCCCCAGGTTCTGATTTCTATGCTCTTCCTTTGCCTTGGGGGGTCTTGCGACGAAGAGCCTATGCTCGCCCAGCCTGAAGAGTGATCTCCATAGCACCTGCAGGTTCTTCAAGCAACTCTGTCCACAAAAGAAAAAAAAATCAGGACAAGCCGCTCACCCTCAGCTCTAGGAGGAAAATGGGGGCAGGGAAGGGGGGTGGGAGTGTGTGGGGGGGTATGGAGCCTGAGCTATCAGACTCTATTTCTCTGTCTCTCTCTCTTTCTCTTTCCGTCACTCCCTCACTACTTATCTATCTCTGTCTTCTCCCCAAGAGTTTTTCCTTTTATTATTTTTCTTATCATTTGCTTAATAGAGCCCGAACATAGCGATCTCCTCAAGTGTCTCAAACACTTTGCATGACATGTGGTGGAGAGGGAGCCCGGTTAAAACAATCTGAGTCTTAAAGCATCTGTCGCTTCTCCATGGTGTGGTTCCCATCTCTCTGATCCAAGGTTACTGCGGCCGCTCATTTCATTGCTGTGTAGCTACTTAACGGCTTTACTGGCGGGGCAGGGCGCTGATTATATAAAAGGGCAGGGTCAGGTTTAAAAGTTGACAAGAGAAATATTAAGTTCACTCTGGACTTGTAAAGAAAGAAGGGTTTAAGTGGAAGAGGAAAGAACGTCATTTATTTAAATGCATTATAATCATTGCTCGTTTATCATTATTAATGGTGCTTGTACCTCCTAATGACAAAACGTCCACATGCAGAGTGAAGTTGGACTGAATAGAAAGCACATGTTATCAAAACAATTTATTTAAGAGAGAATATATATCCTTCATTTAGGAGATTCTTTAATCCAAAGCTATTCTGGTGTTTCTGAACTCATTAACACCTTCGGAGGGGGTTTACCCACGCTCAAGGTTACTGTAATATGTCCCACCTTGGATGAGTCCTTTGACCCCAAAATCCCAATCCCAATCCTGTCCCCAATCCCCAGCCTTCTCACCACACTGCTGCCGTGCGCAGCTGCTCTACACGACTGTTAACTGGCCGGGCCGGTCTGCTCCACCAACAGGCCGCCTCGCCTTTTAATGAAGTGCCAAATAAAAACCTTTCTCCACAATGCTGCCAGGAATGAGGGGACACAAAGGTTAGGGAGAAACACATTACCTCTTGTTTGAAGTCTTGATACACTGACATATTATGCATTCTTGGGTTTTTTTTTTTCATTTCTGCAAATCCGCACGTCGGCCGAAGTTAGCGAGGAGGGCGGTCAAGTTGGACCGACAGAAGTTCAAAGTAAACGTCAGCTCGGATAATATGGCACCCTAACAAGCCTACCACTAGTGCTCTGGCTGCTTTAATATTCAGCAGAAGGCTGGTTTGACCCTTTGACCGACATCTTTCACTTACAAAATGCTATGCCTTTCCGTCCTACTGGAAAATATATTACTGTTTATGTCTGAATAGTTTGACTTTTTTTCTCAGGGTGCTGTGATAGAGGCTTGTACTAGAGCAGTCTATTTTGTGCATTTATTTAACAAAACACAAACATACAATACATTAAAGCTTATAGGAGCATATTTTCGTATGATGTATCCTTTACTCTCCCTACATGCATTCACTGATACAGCCATGGATCCATATCTTCTCATGCTGATCCTTTCCCTACATTATGTTGGGTACAGTTGCCTTTCTAGTCGGCCCGTCCGCAGCACAGGTGGTCGTGGCTTTGATCATTACGCTCATTAAATCCTGGAGTTAATCTTTCTCAGATGGATCTCCCCAAGGCTGGCCGGGGCCACTTAGTCTGAGCTCATTGTTAAATTGGCTTAGACTTAAACCACACCCTCCCCCTTATCCGATCCTAAACCCCCTGCTGATTTAGCGTGTAGCCATGTAACATATTAGGACTGTAACCTGTAGAGCAGCCACCTTGCAATCATTTGTTGTTTATTAGGTGTGCAAAGCAGCTTCCTAGTTCAGGCTCGAGCTGCATTTCAATCAGCTTATGCTCCCTTTTTCAAGTCAGTCTTGATCACGTAACAACTGGCAGGTTAACCCAGATTTCCAACACCTTTTCCCTCTCACCATGTCTCATGCAAATATTATAATAGAATGCAGGGTCTTCTCACACCCAGCATGAGAAGCTTTTATTAAAAGAGCATCTAAAATCACAGTGGTAATCTACGCAGCCAAGATCAGCTTGATTAAAAATGCATTAAATCCTAGGGCACTGTGAAGAGTAATAATTTGAGTCCCACCATTATTTTTTCATACCCTCTCAGACAGAGATGTAGATTTCATTAATGCTCCTCAGGAGTGAGATGGCTTTGCTCAGGATGTCTCATGTATTATTGGGGAAAATAGTAGGAGGATATGAGCTGGGGATGGAAGTTCAAAGTTGCAGAAGTTTGGGATGCTGGAGGTAGACTGGGTCATGGCAAAAGGGGTTCAAATCAATATTTGCCCATCTCAGAAGTTATTGTTAATGGAGCCGAGCAACGTCTGTATCCGCACTGTTCTTCATGAATGTATCCTCACCATCTGCACCAGCCATGCTGCCCTTTCAGAGACCAGAGCAAACCAATGTTTATGTAAAGTTCTCTTTTTGAACTTGGTCTGGTTATCGGTTTAATCCAAAAATATCAAAAGCCAAAAATCCCACTGATCCAAAGCCACCGGTGTCAACAAAGTCCCAACAAATAGACGTGGCTTTGCTCCAAGACTTCTCTGTATGGGTCTGCAAGGCTGCACTTTTGCAATTCCATTATGCTGCTGGAAAAATACACCCAGAAAACAAGAGTCTCTTGATATGGAATGGTTTTCCAGTGTATTGTGACAATTTTTTGTCTGATTCTTGTCTAGCTGGTTGTCCAAAGCTTACTTTTTGAATACAGCGTGAAAAGCTGTATTTTTTGTGGATGTAACAAATAGAAAAGTAGTCTGCAGCACAATATGTCGTGGACACGTGAAAGCTTTCAGGCATTCTTTTCTTGTAGATGATAGCCCACAGTCCTCCCCTGCATATCAGGTTAATGGGCCTTGTGGTGTGGAAGGACAAGTACGTCCAGGCTCAAACTGAAATGGTAAACCAATACATTATGCTCGAGGAGCAAAACAATTTTCCTTAATGGTCTTTTCCAGCAAGGCTTACACAAGAGAAACGATTCCTATCCTGTCAATGTTTCCTCTCCAGTTCCTCCTCTATGTGACCATCACAAGGCCTGAGTAATGTTCCTATGCACTTGTTAGCATGTTTTCCTGGTAGAAAATTGTCTGTTTTCAGAACTTGCCCCTTTGTGTTTAGTTCTTTTGTCCAACTGCATTTGGCTGGGAGTGTGTAAGGAGTGGGGATGAGCAGAGAGACAGACTCGTGTTACTGGTAATGAAACTAGCGGCAGGTTTTGAAATATTAGCTTAGTTTATCAAGCTCTGTTTCCCAAGCCCACCCAAATGGTTACAGAAAAACACATTTTTTTTTCTTTTTCTTTTCTTTCGTCATTCAGATCTCTACCAGAATATTTCTTTTGAATTTACACCAAACCAACCATTTTCTTCGGGGAATGGAAACGGAAAAACATTCCATGATTTTACTTTGTAAAGCCCATCAAACTGTATCATGTTGGCCTTCAGAGTGTCTGCAGGATTGAGTGGTTGATATTCAATCCAATACATTTGCATGTTTCCACTAGCTGGGCAATCCAAAGGATGACTAGATTTTATCTCCTGTGGGAAATGACTAAGATCTGTCATCATCCAGGAGCCTTTAAAATGAGACTTCCTACACCCAGAATAGCACAGGCCCCTCCTGCCTCGATTGCGACACAATCTCCATCAAAGTAATCGCAGTGTCAGAGATCACCAAGAACAATCTAAGGAGAGATGCAGTCTGTAGGTTTTACACACCATCGCAACAGTGTTACTAGGAAACCATTTAAAAGATGATGTATTACACCTGAAAACTTATATTCTGTTTATGGTGTGTGCTCATATTACTCACCAGGCCAAATGTACAGTCCCTGTCTCTGTTTTGATGTTGAACTGGGCAAAAATAAATGACATAAATAAATAAATAAAACAAGTGTATCAGAAATGGTTGAAATACTGTGTACATATTTGAACTTTTGGTTTCTAATTTATAAAAGATAAGCTTTAGCTCTTGGAGTACTTATTTTATTTTTCCTTTCATGCGTAGCTTTGTGTTTTTATTTTCTATTTCTGTAAAGTGTGTAAATATATCTTTATGATAATAAGTAATATTAAAATCTTATTTTAAGAAAAAAGATGTGTCATGTTTGTGTTTCTGGGGATATGCTCATGTTTTGACACTATCAGGCAGCATGGAGGCGCCTTTAGCTTTGAGCTGCCAACCTTGGAGTGTAGCATAATACAGAGCCTAAGTTTGTTAGTTAAAATTATTTATAACAAAGGTGATTTGATTAAACCAGAGAAAAGAGGTTATTATTATTATTGAAATCCACTGAATCAAACATAAGCACTGCACCAATGTCGGATATTATGCAGACAAAAATGTCAAAACCATTTTGATGCTGCGGGAAAAGCTTTAGTATAATCAAATTAGTACAATTCATCATTGGAGTGTCTGTGCAAAACATGTTGTCCAGGAAACAAGTTATTTAAGGGCAGTGGTTAGATGTTTGTGAAATGTTTGTTAAATGTTTCAGTGGTTGGCTTAACAAAATGCCAAATGATCAAGAAAGAATACAACAATAATGATAATAAAACAAATTCTAAAAATGTATAACCACAAAGTAATACAACTTATAATAATAAAAAATAATAATAATAATGCAGAACAGAGTCCTGGAAATATTTCCTTTGACTTCCAACAAACCATATTTTGATTGTCTTATTATTTTATCGTTTAGTCAAAAAATAAATTTAAATGGTGAGGCAGAGACCTCGAGCAGAACCATAAATACATTATCTTTACAGCTTATTTCTTCAGGGTCTCAGCTATCATTGGGCAAAAGGAAGGGAACACCCTAGACTGGTCACCAGCCAATCACAAGGCCAATACATAGAGACAGGCAAGGGCACTTTTGGGTCACCAATAAACCTAATCAGCAAATTGATCTGTGCGAGAAAAACAAGCAGCAACACCCAAGGCTGAAAATAAAGCCAATGCAGAAGTGCCAAAAGCTGCAGTTTCTCAAATGTCCACCAGAGGCTGACTGCAGAAAACACAAACGTTATAAGATTGTGTGTGCAAAAAAGGATGGTTTTTAACAACCTTAATTAACATATTTAGAGGCTGGTTCATTAAGCAGCTTCAGTCTGAATATCAATGTACTGTATGCAAAGAATAAATTTGTAGGGAGTGAATTTTATATTATATGGTGCTCCCTCTGTTCTTGTCAAGGATTTATGGTTTGGACAGTAAGGGATATGATTGCCATGGCATAGCCCATGCATACTAACTGCAAGTCAGATGGCCTTTAGTCCCACCTTAACTCAGCCTCTAATGATAGGTTGAGGGGGGGTGTGCAGTATGGCAGCGTCCATGCATTGGTCTCAACCACTATTCCAAAGGCTTGTTGAATAATCAATCAAATTACATTTCATGGCTTTGTGCAATTTCTTCAGTCAGTGGAGAAAAACCCATGGAACCCAAACATGGAAACTATCCACAGAAAATCCCCAAACATATCAGGGAGTCAAACCAGCAACACTAAACAACCATGCTGCAGCTGTGTGGAGCTAAAAGAGGGACAGAGAGCGCTGCACAAATATAAGGAGGAAGGAGACAAATTGAGCTACACTGATAATTGAAAGTAATATAAATAAAATCAAAAACAATAATAATGATTAAATGTCTTCTACTTGCACTGCACCAAGAGTGCGCTACACATTTATTATCCTCTTGTCATATAAGAGTCATATAGACAGGTGATGACAGCACGTCTAAAGAGATTTTCTTGTCCTTTGTCCAAAAAAGTGTTAAGAAAAAAGTGGACTGTGGCGGTTCATAATCAAAGTTGCAATTATATACTGTTTCTTCTAGGGATGCATGACAATATCTGACTAATGTTGGTATTGACAGATAATTGCCAATAAAGTTGATCATCTGTAACAGCAGGTCTAAAATTTTTACTGATCTTTACATCCATTATTTTGCCCATACATACTGGTCATATCCATATATTGGCTGTAGCGTTAGCAAAAATGTACAATGAACCATAATGATTCACTTCATCATCACTCAATGACAACTTCTAGAAATCAACAGTATCATTTATAATACATAAGATGTTTTTCTTCTTGTTCCACATCTCTTTCTAATGCAAATTGACTGTAATCATAAAAGGAACAAGTAATTTTTAGTTAAGAAGAGACTTTGTGCTCTAAACACAAAATGCTGGCTTTGATATCAGTTTCTGTAACAATAAGTTTGGGAAAATCAGCATGATGGACACTGTCAAAAATCAAATATCCATCCCTTGTTTCTCCCCAGTATAACTGACAATCCAAGCCTTTCTTCCCCATAGCATTACAGTTAAATTTATTATTACATACAAACTATGGAATAATCATGCACAAAAGTTCTTTACAATAAACATACACAGTTTATAGGTTGTTTAAGTGACTGTGTGTTCAACTAGCCATGCCCAGAAATTGTGTGTTTACAGCAATAGCAACACAAATTGGATATTAAAAACGCAATCCTCAAGCTATCTTTATTAGAAGTTAAGGCATGGCGCAGTGCTGTCAGTAATAATAAAGTGATTGGTAAGAAAAAACAATGGCTGGTAGATTTTTGAATCCACCAGCCACAGTGGCAGGTATGTGAATAAGTTCATTTCCTGGCGATATCAAGAAAAGTTATGATAGTAGGCTGATCACTGGTAAATGGGAAAGACTGATGGTGTACATTTTTCAGTAGAAGTGAAAGGGCAGTAAAACCAAAGTTACTTCAGCCTTTTGAGTAATGGGTGCCAACAGTTATTCAGTAGTTGCAGGGAAATATCAGTTCAACCAAAGTGGTGAACTATGAACCTGACACTGTTACCTCGAGGCCAGAAAAGTAAATTCAGTTTACATCATACATTCATCAGTCATCATACAGATGTTAAAATTGACCAATCTCCAATGCAAAGATTTACTAACAACACACTGTTATAGATGAGAGAAATTAAAGCCTGACATTGAGTTAAACTGCACATGACAGAAACATTTGTCATCTTTATGTTCCCACCAGTGAGAAGCACTGAAATCAACAGGAAGAATGATATTTGTTTAAATGGGATGCCTCCAATCAAACAAAATCAGCCTCCTCATTACTCACTTGAAGTGCCTACCTTCAGGGGATATACTTCTATTTTTTTTCCAACCTGACTTCATCAAGCCAGCCTTTTTATGTGTAAATTTGCATAGCTGAGCCTGGACTGAAACTCTGCGCAAGACTGAAAAATAACATGTTTACCTGTCTGCCATGTGCATTAACCTTTTCCTTCAGCTGAATCATGTGCAGAAATTCAGAATGCACTCACCTTTGGAAATGTAAATCAACTCCTCATCCATTAAGGAACTCTTCAGCAGTGACAGGTAGCCTTTCCCAGAGCTTATAGTGCATACTAAGCAAGCAGCACATTAATGCATCACAGCTGCTGAGCATGCATGGAGACTATGGATATGTCTAAATGGACTGATATTCAGCGTGCATATATACATGTCATATCTGCACACAAAGAGGCTCCTGCTGCATAATCAGAAAGCAATTCTGGGAAGGTGAAAGTAAAAATCTAGTTTTTATATCAGGACTGATGTATTTAATTCTTGAGACATTTGGATGGAGATATTTTAAAATCAGAGATTGAATGAAACAAATTAGTCTATGTGAGCTGGAATAAAGTTTATTCTGACTTTACCTGGTCATCAGTGGGTGAAATGTGACTGAAGTGACTTGAAAATAGTGGATGGTAGTCCTAAATTCTCAGTAAAAAAAAACTGAATGTAGTACAAATCATCAACAGTAATAAACAAACTGACAAACTTTTTATGAAATCTGACATCTTAATGTGGAATCAATATCTTTTCTGTACATTTTATATAAGGTGCATTTATATTATTATTCAAATAGCTCTAACATTCTTCATCCCGCACAAAGTCTGTGTAAGCTTATGTTGCATGAAAAATAGACTTACCTGTATCGTATTAAATAAGACATTTACTCTCCACTACTGTCACTATTGTTTTGTGGATAACTTAGCCTGCTTAACCTGACACACCAGATCGACAGCTCAAATTATTTCACAAGTCCACCTAAGAAAGAGCTCATACAAAGTGTCTGGGAATAGGCAGAACCTTTCAAAGGCATATCGAGCAGGTGATTGGGCAATCAGTCTGTCAATCACATTTGTTGTGGGCCTTATAAGTAGCCAGGCACTGCTGTCAGAGTCATAAGAAAGAATGTAAGCCACTTTGTAAAATAATATCTTGGTGAAACATGTCAGAAGTAGACTGAAAATATCCTTTCAACAAAGGAGCTGTTAGTGTTTTTGTTTTTCATTTGTTACTGTGGTAAAGATCAAACTGCTGCTGAAGCTGTTAGCATCTATGCTAATCTCCATCTGAGCAGTCACTTCCTGCTGTCGTCTTGCTCGTAGCTCCCTCTTTTCCCTGCTCTAAAGGACACTGATGGGGCTATGGTGCTTTGGGCAGTTCACATTTATTGTAGATTGGAGTTTGACTAGAAGAATCTGTCTGTTAAAGACATTGAATCAGGCTGATCCACGTACACTGCAGGTTGTAGCCTGCTGACTCTCTTCCCATAATTCACAACGCAACTTATAGTCAAAGCAATGCTGGCTGTTATGTAAAAACATGAGACCAACTTTCCCCTTTTGTGCTGTCAGAATGTAGGTGCTATGTAGGTGCTGCCACATGGCCTGGGCCCTGCCCTGTCTAAAATACTACCATGTAAACCTGAAATGATTTAAAGGAAATGTGCAAATGTGTAGCATTTATTTCAGCTAAACCAGAACAAAGCAACTGAGTAGGAGATTTGAAAACCACCTAAGGTACAGAAAAGCTATTTGACTCAGAAAACAGCAACACAACCGCAAAGCTACTGCAAAACATCACTGGTTTCTTACTGCTGCTGTAGAGACTGAGAGCTTAGAGCAGTTCAGATGTTGTCAGCATTTGAAAAAGTGGGTGAACCATGAGCACTCCTCACAGGGTCTACCCTCTTTCCAAATGTTGCAAATGTTCATAGTCAGTGCTAAGAGTTTTACCCAATATTGGGTTTCTAGAATCACTTTTTTTGTTGAGATGTACTGTCGTAATCAGTGATCAATACTTTCTGAATATTACCAGAATCATGTTACATGTACAATTTCTAATTTCTCTACAGAAAATAATAAAAGAACATAAATTTGTATTAAAATATTTGATTTGGCGTTATTTACAAATACAACCTAATTTCTAATTTTTTTTGTTTGGATTTCTCTGCTTTCTTTATAACCGTCATATCTTACAGGCAAAGCAACGGAAACTCTATTTAAAAAACTTTGTGCATGCTACATTCTCATTACGTTGTTTATTCAAGAGAGCCTCAAGGATGTTGTTGAAATGTACTTTGCATGGGAGCCATTCTTCCTCTCAAACCCCCACAGGGACTTCTCCGGGAAGTGTCTGGTTAACGCACTGAGCTGACATGGCATGATAGACAAGGAGTGCACCCCTGAGTCCCAGGAGCTCCCCAAAAGACTCCCAAGGTTATATCATCAGGCCTGGGTCAGCTGTATAATTAGGCACAGGGTCACTGGGAGGATATGGACCGTGACAATGAGGCTATAGAGTTACAGTGTGTGGCTGGCCAGCAAGGGTGGTAGGTCCAAACAGCGCAGGCCAGACGTCCCTTTAAAGGGTTCAAGGTTCGTCTGTGAGGGCGGCTCCAACCCTGCTCACTGTCACTGCTGGGAGAGAGGGGGGGGGTGGGTGGATTGGGACTGTTGGCAGTGAAATGAACCTTTTAGAAGAGTAAGTGTGAAAAGTGCTGGATAACAGAGATGCAACTAAAAATAATTTACGTTACTGATTCATTATACAATCATTTTTCTGGTTCATTAGTAAATAAGATTATGTTGAAAGTTTCCATTAGCATTCAATCAAACCCAATAACATAAATGTTAGAACAAGTCTTAAAATGATGACATTTTGTTTTAAAAAGTCTAAACAGCTGTAAGAGCAGTACCTTTAGCCAGTATCTCACACACACACAGACCATGCATTGATTACAAATTGGGATATGATACTTTCAAAGAATTAAGTACTTTAATAACTACTCCTGACATCAACATATCAACTCAATATCATTATCAACTCATTTCATGCTCAAAAATAGACACTATTTCACAAATACAGACACACAGACATTTTCTGACCTACTGTTCATGTCATTTAAAATCACTAACATATCCAAAGACTGCCAAACACAATATCTCACACAAAGATTAACTCTCATACAAGAAACACACATGTACATACAGAAACGTTCACTGACAAATACACTGTCAGAAACACACACAATAACTCTTAAAACACTGACTTACTTACTCACACAGTTTACAAGTACACATAAATGCAAAAACAAATAAGTGCACTCACTTTCTCAGCAGATACAAACACTAAAGGGATTTGCATGTTCAGGCTCGTTATAACTTAGAGTTTGGCTGAAAACGATATCCTTCTCTTGGTCAAATTAAGCTGCTCCAGGCCTTAACCCCTCATGTTTATGTTAGCTGATAGCTACATTAGCATTTCTTACCTTGAGGACCGCCATAGGAGCGGACAGGATGGATGTAAATGAGGCTGTAAAGTTTCTGCATGAGTCCAAAAGTTAAATGGGGATGTGGAGTCTTTTCCAGACCCCACAGCTTGAGTTTATCTGACTAAAAAAACTAAAAAGGTGGATATTTGTTGGCTACAAGTTCCAAAAGCAAAACTTTAATGGCATCCATTAACTGTCTTCTCTCCAGCTGGCTCACTGCACATGAGCAGAATCCTGAAAATAACCGTAGATGGTGAATAATCTCCTCATTAAATTGTCGCATTGTCTTTCTGTTTAGTTTTTCACAATGAAGTCTGAGCATTCTCTGACTTATGTGAGGGCAGGGGGAGGGTCTGTTTTACTGTTTTGAGCATGTGTGACGCAGTTTGGCAAAAAGGTCTGTGTACAACACTGAATTGAAGCACAGCTCTGCTGGTAAAGTTATTAGTTTAGTACATGTTCGTACCAAACCAAACAGCCCGGACCGAACAAGTTCAGTACTACTGCATACACATTACACCCCAAATGTTTAACATGGTGTCAAATTTAAACTCTATCATCCTAACACAATAGTTAAACAACATTGTCTTAACTTACATTTTATTTGAAAATTTCTCATGTCCCAAAAACTAGACGTATTTCCCATCTGATAAGTATAATGAATGTCACTGCACTCATCATCTCTTACACTGTAACAAACCCTCAGGGTTAACAGATTGAAAGAATATGCGGTTCTTTGCCTTCAGTTGCTGCATGCATATGTACATATATGTGAATGCTGCTGAAATAGACCATATCACAAACATCTGGACTGCTGTTGGCACAGACTCCCAAAATCAACCCCTGCCACATCATAAAAAAAGCTTTACTGCAGTTAGCGTTCACAGCATACCACCAACAAAGCCCCCAGAACCACTGAGAAACCAACAGTGATGGATATTATCCAGCTCACTGCTGTCGCTCAACCACCTGGACTCCACACACTGAAATTAAACCGGATCTGCAGCCTGTGATTGCAAATTGATCACACATGAAAGCTGCAGGTGTTGCCACAACTTTGGGTAATATTTTTATTATTTTCATCATTGTTTTCCTGGTGTTATGTGGCAACAAGAAGATGTTAACTGAAAAGGTGTGCATGCAGAGTCTGAGCCAAGAAGGCGATGTACAGCTTGGTCTGTGTTACAGGCTGTGATAGAATATTTATATCCAGTATTATGCTGCAAGTCGCATGAAGAAATCATTTTCAAGCTTTCATTAAAAAATAATCTATATGGTAAGTTCCTTTGTATATAGTCATTGAAAATGAGGATAATTCTTTTTTCATTAACCTATCCTGAAGTACGGTTATAGAGCAAATTCAAGTGGAATCCAAAAACACAACAAGAAACTTTTAACTTATCACCTAAAGTGTGTTGTAAATAAGACAACATGTGGCAAAACAGACAAAGCAAATAACAACATTTCTGTCCCTGACAGACAAAGGCCAATTTAGAGATTTTGAGTATTTAAAGAGAAAATATGGCCTTGAAAATGTTGAATTTTATAGATATCTTCAAGTAAGAAGTTATTTTGATCACAATATAAAAAATGAAACAGATCTTGAGGATCCTATGCTGAAGTTGTTTATTGGTGCTTATCAGAACTGTTCCAACAAGGGAATTATATCTAAGCTCTACAAGATTTTCATGAAAAAACAAAGCCACACAACAGAATATGTCAAACAGAAATGGGAGAGAGATGGTAATTTCTCACTAACAGATGAAAGTTGGTCAAATATGTGGAACTATGCATGGAAATGCACAAGTTCTCATGTGTGGCGAGAATTTAGTTGGAAATGCTGTATCCGCTTTTTTATAACTCCAAAACAGAAAGCATATTTTGCAGGAGACACTAAATGTTGGAGGCAGTGTGGGCTTCAGGGAGCCAACCACTGGCACATTTTCTGGGATTGCCCTGTGATAAAATCATTTTGGTCAGAGTTTCATAAAGCTTTAACATCTATTATTGAAACAGACATACCCCTACAGTTTGACACCTTATTTTTAGGAAATGTCGATTTTCAGACAAGACACAGTGACAATACATTTTCATACTGATCACAGCCTGCATAAAAAAGCTATTACCAAACGATGCAGTTGCTTCCTGAACCCCCAACAATACATGAGTGGATTAAAATTGTAAATGATATATATACTATGGAAAGAATTCATTTCTGTTTACATTTACAAAAAGATGTTTTTGTAAAGCTGTGGGTCAGATGGGTTAAATATGTCAGACCTATTCAAACAGATTTTGTTGAGTTGAATATCTGAGGAATTTGCAGTTTTTATATGTGTGTGTGTGTGTATGTATATATACATGTATGAGATTGTATACACTTGTTAAAGTGTGTGCATGTGTGCGCATATATGTATATACACACTTTTTTTTTTTTCTTTGTTTGTTTTTTTTTTTGCCACTCGAGATTTCTTATGTTGTATTTTTGGTTTTTATGTACACACTTCTACTCCCACCTGTTTGTTTTTGTTCTTAATACCTAAATAACAAAAAGAAAAGACTGATTTGCGGAGAGATTGGAACTCTGTCTTTGAAGTTTGTATCTTTATGATACTATGTACACTGACTTCTGCATCTCAGAACCAGAAAAATAAAGAATTTCAAAAAAAACAGACAAAGCAATAAATTCACAGCAGGTGTGACAGCATCCCATTTCAGTTAAGTATAACAGTTTTTCAGATTTTTGTCATTTTTTCAGCAGATTATTTCCTTTGTAGTAACTTGCACTGGTTTGGTTTTATGTGTTGTGCTCTGAAATTGCACATACCCTAAATCTGACAACCTTGCACATGGACTGTACTGACAGCCAACTTACATCCCATATCTTTGTCTATGGGGCATTCTTTCAAAGGGATGAAATGAAATGATGAAATCACTGGATGTGTACAGGTGGATCAGTGAGTTGATTAGTTATCCACTCAGATCAATACAAGGTCAAAATACTGATCGACTTCATGGGTGAGCAACTCTGGGTACCAAGAGAGCCATATAAACCATTTTTTCACAGCCTGAGGACCACACAGTTATGTTTTATATGCTCTCAAATAAAAAAATGTACAAATAGCAATGCGAAAAAGCAAACATAATGCTTTCATCATAACAAATTAAATCAATGGCCATGTGTTTTAGATCAAAAGCAAATATTGTGCCTGATTAAATGAACTCAGAACCAAAAAAAGTCTTTTCAGCAACTTTTTTTCCACTGCAGTAAAACAATGAGTGACTCATACTAACACACACAGCCTGATGTTTCATATAAGAATTTAAGAGGAGCAATTACACGTATGTTAGTTGTGCATGACACATGATGTTTGAAACTGACTTGTGGGGCGTATTGAATGGGAAGGAGGGCTTTTTGTGGCCAGCAGTTATCCATCCCTGATCTACATCATCATCTGTCAGTCACTGATTTATTTTGACACTTAACACCTCCCCATCCTCAAACAAGCTAGAGGCAAGCCTAACATCTAGCACCTGAGATTTTGAGAACAAAGGAGATATTCACTCTCCTGTCATTGGTGTGAGAATAATTTGGATGTGAAAACTCTGCTTGTTGGCCATATTTGCATACGTTCAAGCATCTCTCTATAACATCATTTTAACTGTTGATTTATGCCCCTAGCTCTTTGGCACTTTACTTGGCTTTAACAGACTATTTAGGTTTCCTACTATCGTACAATGATTAAGAAAGGTGGTTTCTCGTTTGCAGCAATCAGCACCCTTCTCTCTTAATACTGCTAAACATACACTGGTCCTTAAAAGACCAAACACTGTCATGTACATAGTGTTGCCATTAACGTGTTAAAAGTATCATTAATCATAAATCTCTTTTTTTCTTTTTTTGGGGGGGGGGGGAGTTTGTGGGTTGATTTTTTGAGATTATACAGTTGACAGGTTAAAGAACAATGGCATGCAGTGAAACAGGGACATTTATCTTGAAAGAAGGTGACAATAGTTTGTGATCATAAAACAAGTGGAAACAAATTTGGCATGTGTCTCCCAAGTAAGCAGCAAAGAAGTCCAAGCTGCAAACTGATCCTGTAGTCAGGTAAGAAGCAGGAACAACAGTTTGTAATGCACCTCAGCTGTATTAACAACAGCAGCTCTGCAGAGGCGACGGATCACTGAAGTGGTCACAAAAACAAAGCAAGCAAAAACTCAGGGCAGAGGGGGACTGGAATGTAAAGCTCAGTATGGGGGTGGCCTATAGAAAGAAACAAGAAGCATCCACAAAAGTTTTCCTTTCTGCGCATGTTTCTCTGTCATTTTAACCCCTTCGTGAAACATTCAAAAAAAGGACAAAAGTGAGCGTGCTCCTTCTCTGAACTTGTGTCCCTTGTCAATGAGCCAAGGCTTCCTTCAGGATTACTCCATACGCTGTGCAGCTTAGCCACATTAGCGTTAGCTCACAGGCCAGGAACAAAGCAAGTGCACCAGCGCATAGGCTAATGTAATGAGGGTCATAACTTTCCCATCATTAGAACGTTACACATTGATGAAGGATGGGCTGAGGATATAAACTGTTAACTTCCTTAAGCTGCTCCTCAAGTGTCCTCCTTCGGGGCCAAGAGGACACTTCCTCTCCCATTACACTGACAAATGCCCGCAGTTCTGTTTTAATGGTGGCTACACAAGCATGAAGGTGTTGTGAGGAGGAGTGCCTTCGCTAACTGAGTTTGGTGATGTTACGGTCACATAAGCAGCAGTAAACAAGAGACCCTCTTTTATTTTATTCGGCATTTAAAGCCCTTTAAAACCATTGTTTTGAGCAGTCGTGTTTTGACGAGCTTTAACTTTTTTATTGAGCAATTACTACAGGAATGCGCTCCATTGTTTGGTTGCTTGTAACATCAGAACTTCCTCATGCCCTCCTACATGTTATATTTTTAACTACATAGGATGCAAACAGCTGCAGACGCAAATCTAAAGCATCCAGATGTCCATGTGTGGTTTTCTAGTACCCCTGTCTCTAACCATAGGGTAAGAGGAGAAACAGCACGTTAGGGCTGTTAAGAGATTGAAAATTTCAATCATAATTAATCTGGAACTTTTGTTGGTAAACTCAAATTCATTTACATGCATGTTAAAAAGGACAACAATTCTGACTAGTTTGTTGATACACGAATCAGCTGTCTACAAATAAGCATATTTTATCCTTTGCATTTCATTTTAAATTTTATTTAGTGCTTCAATGATACATAAATAAGACCTGGAACACTGTCTTAGAGGGAGGGGGCCGCTTCAGAATTATTATTCCGTCAAATACTCAATTAATACTGCCTTCTCGTGAGGGGAGGTGGGCTCTCAACTCGGTCAGTTAGCAGCATGTGAGACACCAAAAATTCCAGTCATAGCTCAAGTCACAGTTAAAGACAGAAGAACTGCATAAGGTTAAATCTGTTGAGATATTCATCAGACCCATATTAGACCCCTTTCATTCTAGCTTCCATGTGCCATCTTTGGCATCACTGCTGCATGTTTTACTTTGTTCTTGAAGTAAGGAGGAGTCAGAGAGTAAATATCCAACATGTGCTGTCAAATTGTCTGTTCTCTCAAATACCACGTGTTCCAAACATAAAAATTCTCCATTTTTTTAATTACTGATGAAGAGATTGTGAAATTCAGGGGCGATATTACATCCACCTAAACACCTTTCTTTCCTCATTGGATAAATAAAACAACTCAGAGCTTATTCCAAAGGCTTACCCGTTCACCCTATAATTTAAAAAAATTGCAGGTGTTTGAAAGATGTGCATCCCTTACCCAATAGGTGGTTTTATTGAGTGCAGAAACTTAATGACTTACTGTCAAATTTTACACAAAGACAGACAGCACTGCAAAACTTGCACAAGTACATTACACTTAAAAAAGTGTGAAGGAATAGTAAAGAACTGTTGAAGTCCTTATAAAATTAATTAAGAACAATCAATTACACATTACTGGGGTTTACTGGACTTCTACTTTGTTGCTGTTGTATGAAAACCACTCAGTTCAATATTATCTAAATATTACAATGTATTATGTAAATGTTAAATAAAATAAAGTAATGCTCCACATTTAGACTAACCACTTCAAATTGACAATCTTGTGGTCAAGAATTATGTTACTGTCTGCTACTCTTATTTTTACTATAATAATGTAAAAGTTTTTACATTTTCATCATCTTGTTAGTTAATGTACAAATAAATCTTCAGAACCACTAGAGCTGAAACGATTCCTCGAATAATCACGATTACAAAATATCCTCGAGGCAAATTGTGTGCCTCGAAGCCTCGTTTAATATATAATTATACATATAAAATATATATCTGCACTACTATACAGTGCACGGTGTTTGACATGGACGGTCATTTCTGTGGCACAACGCGCCTGCTACCTCCGCTGCTGCGCGGCTTGTAAAATCATGAAGGAAGAGAAAAGAGAGGGACAGAAAGGAGAGAGTCCACAGAAGAAATGGCAGAGAGTGTCCCAAGTGTGTGGTCACTACAAGAGGGGACGAAAAGAAAACACAGTGCAGTGTGTCTGATGTCAAACGGAGTTGGCTTAGCACGTAGCTTAGCATGATAGCATGTCGTCAATGCTGCAGCATGTCAACAGTAAACATCCAGTCTGTGCGTCAAGTCCTCAGGGTGACACAACAGGATGACACTCATGATACATCAACAGAAGCAGCTAATGTGATCAACAACTGAGATATAGACTAGTAAATAACCTACTTTGATTATGGCTCCATGTAAAGGCTGGTTCAGAACTTAAATCAATGCGGAGGCTACTTGCCCAGAATCATGTGTATTTTGTTCACATACTTTTCACATCCAATAACTTTACATTTAATTTGATTGCAGAGAGTAGAACAGGAAACACTGACAGTGAGTAGAGGAAGCAGGTGTAGGGAATGCTTTCATATGTTATAGAAATGTACATTAGCTAGTTAAATTATCTTAGTATCTAAGTATGATATTATTTGGTCCTAGAAATAAAGTAAGCAAAATAAGATCATCAATATGGTACAGTAGTAAAGGCAAAATTTAGCAAAAAGAGACAAGCATGAATACAAATAAAATAAAAAAAACCAAACTTAAAAAAAAAAAATACTGAAAAAAGCAAGATATGGCCCAGAGTAAAAATAAAAGTATAGATTTTGATTTTGAGATCCCATTTATGCTCAGAATGTTCAAAATAAGAAAAATAAGTTGTTGATTTAAGTGACCTGGCTTTTCTGTTTTGTGTGTTACTAATAATAATAATGTGTAGTGATTCAATGTAAAAAAAAAAATAGCAGTTAGCACAATGTAACTGCTATCCGATTACTCGATAAAAATTTGCTAGAGTAATCGATTACAAAAAGAATCGATAGCTGCAGCCCTAAAAACCACACGCATTGCCTTGTGTAACCATTCTACAAACACGTCTGTGTCACATGCTCGGGGACAGAAAGTGAGTGAGCAGATTACACACGTGTTGACCAAACCGACCTGCGTATCTTCTGTGTGCATGGCTCAGATTAACTGATATCAGGCTCTGAACTTTGATGAGATCCATTCAAGGTCACATCAGTGAAGCCCACTCCTCTCCTCCCCTAACCCAAAAGCATTTAAAGAAACAATCTGCTGCCGATCTGGGGGTCCGTGTGGTGTTATTATCTTGTTAGGGTCGGTTAAGAGGCTGTGTCTCTGAGGGGCTGAGCTGACCCTGTCAGGAAGGCGTCACTTTGCTCCGTGGGCTGCCATGAAACCACAAAAGGCGTTAACGGTCCAAACCCTCTTCTCCTCATTCAAAGACACAAACACTCCCACAAAGACAGACAACAACAAGAGCCACTTCACCGCCCTCAAGGTATGTCCCTCATCTGTCAGGAAACTCAGAGTCTGTGGAGAGCTGAAGCTTGTTGTTGTCTGACATGCTGAAAATATTTAGCGAGACAATATTCAGTCATTTATGTTTATATGAAAAACACCTTTACCATATCAGTGCATAGGGAGTCATGTAAAAGCCAAAGTAAAAAAAATAGTTTTGGAAGGACAGATGGTGCAATACATCTGAATAGCAGGCTGCTACAAAAGCTCTCTCCAAAATTTTACAAGTCGTTTAGTTCTAAGACAAGCTGCCCTTCTCTAAAACAAGACAAAGAGGGAGTCCAGTGTTCCATCATTAAAAAAGAAAAGCTAACCTGAATCAATCAACCAATAACTGACTGTAACAATAAATCGGTGACTGTCTATTTGTGATTTTAGCGACTATACAGAATAGGATTGTAGGTCTGCCCACCTCCATCACTGGTTAATTATTACTTATACCCACAAATTATCTTGGAAAAGCAGAGGGTGAAAATTATTTCTCAATAGTTTTTGGCTAAACAGTCTAGTATAAGTACAAATAAACAAAAAAGGTGCTTAAAGTGTAGCAAAAAACAAATGCGAATTTAATTAAAACACTAAGACTTAAAATCACACAGTTTGATCCAAAAGTCTCTGGTCCTTGTTATTGACCATGCTCAAGTTAATAATATTTAAATCTACTCTATAACTCTATGATACACTTTAGTCTTCAGTGAATTAAGCATAGTTAGCACTGTCATTCTGTCTGAGTGGAATTTTAACGACCTTAAACAACAATGACAGAAAACATGTAGCTGTTGATGAGTTTAGCATTTTTCTGGCAAAGAGAAAAACATAACTGACTGCATCAGGAGCTGGTACTGAGCCACTGGGGGTGGAGGGGTGTGGGGGCAATAATGTCATGGCACACACTGACCTATAATTACCAGCAGCAGAGAGCTGAGGGGCAATGATTGGCTGGCTTTTTGGTCCCTGTGGCCTTAGAGGATGAGAGCCATCATGCAATTGCATGGGATCAGCAAATCATTGTCAGATGCCCGCTGGCTAGACCACTCTCAACCAAAGCTATTTTCCCATCATCATCAGAGGGCAAAGAGACAACAATCAGAGCAAAATGGGTACAGTGACAGAGAGAGACTCGGTTGGGCATGTCTCAACAAAAGGTGTTTGGAAGTATATTGGGCGACATATCCTTCCGCCAGCAACATGCTGCTTTGCTCTCATCAGGTGTTCAGGTCAGAGAGCTGCAGTGGGGTCAGCTAGCAATCACCGAGCACAAACTAAAGTAACTCGAGCTCCACTGAATATTTAGAAGCTGGCTTGGACCTGTATTTATCCAGCTTTTGCTTGTTGCCCTAAATACAGACACCACGACCAGCAGCATGTCAAAACTGCAAAATTTTAGGTTCAGTAAAGTTAGTGTTATTGTTTCTTACTGTAGCATCTAGTGTTGCCAACATTGTTTTTGTGTAGTTTTATCCTAAAAGTGGGGTAATTACGAGGTGTTTGGTATGTATCACCTGACATCCGTACCTGTATTTCTCCCCTTAGGGACAGACTTGCCAGTTTCTTTATTGGCTATAATATTTACTAGCACCATTGACCTCTAGCAACCCAACTTAAAAAAAACAGAACAATCCCTTTCACTTGAAAAGTTAAAGCAGATTCTTTAGTTAAGGAGGAAGCATTTGGGGTGATATCCATTCATATCTAATCAGCCAACACAAAGAAATAAACTCCATTTAAACCAAAATTGCAGACTTCCTTAAATCGCTGCCAGAGCTGCCCAATTGAACAAGCTTTTGAAGATGCTCAAGAAAACTGTTCCTAATAGCCCATCAAGCAGTTTCTGATGTCTTAATGCAGGTCAGCTCCCAGACCTGCAGCTGCACAGAGAAAGATGTACCAGGAGACGGCAGGTGAAGTGGAAGGAGGGGGGTATGTGGAAGAAAACCCAGAATCAGCAGCTCTCGGTCTGCCTGCTTTCTTATCTGCCCGCACAGCCAGCGCAGACACACACAGACACAGCACTCTCAGACACAGCCAAGCTTTCCTGGCATCTCTCCCCAACTCTACGGAGGGATGAGTTTGTCCTCCCATCTACACCTCTGTGTGAAAACACAACACACGTCAAGCAGCAGCAGCAGCAGCAGCCAGGAGCACATTTAATTGGCCAGCTGTCTAAATGGTCAGAGCTACTAATTACTTCAGAGGCGGCAGACAGCAGTTTTCCGACAGCCGTATAGGAGAACACATTAGAAGTGTGCAGGGGAGAGCAAGCACGAGCCGTATGCAAATATCTGTGTATTGTCCTTGCCCCTACATCCCCACTGGAGCGAATCTGCACTTTCCCATTTCTCCTTCAGGATGTTAATTGATTAAAAATTCAACGTATGCTAATACAATGCTTGAGTGTGAGCCTCAGCTTGCAGGCAATAGTTGCAGTTGAGTCTCCACAGTAAATCAAAGTGATGTCTTATCCATTCATTATCTCCCTTGAACTGTTTATCAAACACAAAGCATGGAGACTTAAACCCTCATGCTTTGGTTTTTCTGTGTAGCTCTCTTTGTGTGCTCAGGTCTTTTATGTGTCTGTAGGTGACATCTCTGTGTAACGCTGCCTGTAATTTTAGTAAACACATACATCAGCACAATACAAAACACTAACCGTGGATGCCACAGGGGGATACAGTGAGATGAGTCAGGATGGCTGGAGGGTAGAGGAAAATGATCATGGGCTGGCTGGTTGATTCTGAAAAAAAAAGCAATGGTTGCATTTGTAAGAAAAGTAAGTTGATGTTGGTTTGAATGAACTCTTTTAAGTTGCATAACTCAAAAAACCTAAGCCATTTTTAATCATACTTACATTGAATGAACATTCAAACCTAGGGTACTTGATACTTCTCCACAGATCTCTTGCAATGATTTAGAAAATACTTGATTATCAAAGTGTAATAAAAGCTCCAAATAACCAGTCATCTCGTAACCAAAAGTAAACACAACTAAAAGGACAGCACTTCTTAACTGGTGCTCTCAGTGCTCACTTCTTTTGCAAAAATGTTGCCAACTGTGCGTAAGTTAGACTGTACATAGGGCTGGATATCACACCCATAAGGATATCACCTTTTTTTTCCCAAGTTTAATGGAATTCTACAAATTCTGATATGCTGACTATTATAAACATACAATATGTTGTGATTTTTAACCTCCTCTTGACTGCATTAGTATCCTAAAGATAAAAAAAAAAGAATTCCACAAAATCCAATCAGAAGCTTATATCAATATAGTTATTCAATTCAGTTATATTAAAAACAGTGATAAAACTTACATACTGATGCCCACACGCAGAGGCACATACTTAAGCTCCAGCCTGCATGGAACAAAAGCTTTTTTTCCTCAAAATGGTGGGGTCCTGAATCATTGGACATAAACTAAGTAAATGAATTGAGCTATTTTCTTAGCTTGGCCAGAACTGAGAGGCAACTTTATGTAGGTTAGCTTGCGTTAGCTTTGCTGCTGTTGGCATTTTTGAAGTATCTGTAATAAAAGCATTTAGTCAATCCAGTTCTATGCAGCTCCTAAAGTTATTGGTCTCTATATATGGTTTACATTTTACTGTTATTAACCAACTACACCTAACAGCTAGCCTTGCAGAGCAGCGGACGTGACAACAACAGATTGACTGCACTCAATAACTGCGTTTTTTTTTTTTTTTTCAGAAATTGACTCAATTTTCTCTTTAAAAGAAGACGAAAGAACGTCATTTGAAGCTTGTCTTATGGGAAATCACGTTTTTGCTCTTCTTCTGACAGGAGATCACCGCTGGAAAACTGGGAGAGAACTTGGAAGTCTTCCACGGACATGCTGATTAGCCTGTGGTTGTAATGGCTACTCAGTGATACTTGGCGACAACAGGCTATCCTCCGGAGTTTGCCAGGAAAACTTGGTAGGGATTGTTTTTGACGAGGTTCATGTCAGTTACAAGTGTTAAATGATACATCTGTGTGGTATAATTCAATGTGAAACAATAGTCCTAAGGTAGTTTAAGCGACCAACTGTTGTTAGTCGTTAATCGTAATGGCTAACAACAGGTAGTCGTTAGTAGGGTTGTCAAAAGTATCGATACTCAAAAAAGTATCGATACTAAAATGTTGTATCCGGATACGATACTCACTTTCAAAAGTATCGATACTTAAAATCCACATTGAACACAAACCATAGAACTGAACCACTATGTTTGTGTAAGTGCATAAAAAACAATATTTGATTTTTGCATCTGCTGTTGAGTTGACAGAACTTGATCATACTTGAAGTATTTGCACTGTTATAGGCTAAATATTATAGTTCACATTTCAGACATGTATAGGTCGAAACTGCAGCTCTGAGGACTGCTATTTGTTTTCCTTTTCATTCAAGAATGTAGTTTTCCTGATTGTTACAACAACAAAGCACTTTTTAGTGATATTTTATGTTTGTACTTGCACTGTAGTCCAAATAAGGGGAAAAAAACTACAATTTTGTTTTTTTCAAAGAGCATTTATTTTGTTCTGATGCAGCAATATTTTTTGTATTGTATTATTTTTTTTGCATTAGGAAGAAAATAAAGAATGTGAGACTTTTGCACACCTTCCTAGAGGTTATATTTGCATTTTTTGTTAATAAAAATGTTTCTTTTAAATATTGGGTTCTTTTTTTTTATCCTTGTGGTATCGAAAATAGTATCAAGTATCGAATATTTTCCTGAGTATCGGTATCGAGTTGAAAATTTTAGTATCATTACAACCCTAGTCGTTAGCCGCTTCAGCTGCTACATAATACGTAGTAGTGTTGATTGATAGGCTTGGTCTGTGATGAATGTGACAATCCAATCACAAGCTGCTGTTGTTTTTGAAGATTCTGCCCCTGCAAACATTTCCGAACGGCTCTTTCCTGGATGGACTAGTGAAATATTTACGTGGCGGACTTATGGAGCTGTCTGTGTCTGTCTCCCAGGGTCCCCTGTCATCAGCTACTTAGTGCTATGTAAGTTTTGGTAGTGGACCTGTTGTCTTGTGAGAAGCATAGCACTGGTTTACACACACTCCCCTGAGCTAAAAGTGAGCCAGTTAGCCCATTGTTCAAAAGAACAAAAAGCTATTTTCTCATCAGAGAGAAGTTTTACTGTTGCTTTAGCAGCAAGGACTAGTTTTAATGAGTTATGAGTCCGATCAGCACACAGCTGATTAACCAAAGTGCTCCTGTGGTGAGAGGGTTTTAGGGCTGGATGAGGGGAAACAAACACAAATAGCCCAGTCTCTTTTCCTGTCCATAATGAAGTCAGTCAGTGTCGATCGCCCCAGTGCATTCTCTCTCTCTCTCTCCTTTATACATTATTTAATGCTTGGAGAGGCAAAAAAAAACTAAAACTCTATCTTAGGAAAACAAGGGTAGCATTTATTTTATTAATCACTTCTAAATAACCTCTGATTATATATATATATATCATATATATATATATTACATTATATCATAGCTTGACATACGGTGACTTTAAAATTTTGGCCCAAGGACAGACTTAACTGCTGACCCCAGGTGTAAGCTGATAACTATAAGCATTAAAATGTCAAAGACCTTTAGTCGTATTTTTTTAACCTGTTGCTGCTTGTCTAAATTGCACAAAGACAGCAGCAACATTTCAGTTTTTGCAATTAAGGGTCCAGGACATTATTTGCATTTTTTGGTGATTAAAAATGACAAATGGTTTCATCCTCTGGGCCAAAACCTCCTAGTATTTTTTTTACTACTGTATTGGACTGATATCTACATTTTCAATTTTTACTAATGTCATATTTTAAGTCTAAAGTCTGGTTTTGTAACCGTGGTTTGACAATACATTTTAACTAAAGCATAGTAAATTGTCAGGCTGGGAAATTGAGTTTTAATCTCAATCACAGTTACCGCCCCTCATTATTATGAAAACTGAATATTCCAGATTAAGAAAATACTTTGCCGTATGACATGCTTCACTTGATTTTGTCTTTTACATCTTCAAATAGTTTAACAGTATTTGAATTTCTCACATTTTAATTCGTAGATTTCTGTTTAATTTTCATAATGATAGTGCTACAAGCTTTAGAAGTCAATGATGGCATTGTAAAATCACCGATTAAAGGTGTTTAATAATCATGATCTCAATATCTGCCGAATAATTTGAGATGTGATTTTTGCCATGATCCAATATGCCAATATTTTTTAACTCATTATCAAAATTCTAAAACGTACATCTACTGTTAAGAGCACACAGGTTTTACTTGATAAAAAAATATGGCTGTTAAAGCTATGGTCTACGATTTGGAAGCTTTGTACATATTAATAACACCGTTTATAAGGCTGTTATGGTCCTATGGTCCTATCTACACAGTATAAAGACCAAAAAGAATGAAAATAATCCATTCAGTATATCCGCTGAAAAGCTGCATACTAGCTGACCAATCAATCCTAAGAACCTGCGACTATTAATTGGTCCGTGAGTTGGTCCGTGAGTCCATCCAATCCCCTGTCTCTCTCACTACGCATCGTCATGCGATGCGTAGTGCGTCATGGTCCCGTCTCCTCCCCTCCACCTCCGGTGAGCAGCTAGCAGCGTTAGCTACTGAACTATCATGGAGCCGGAAAAGCCTAGCGCCGAGACCGAAGCCGCCTCCCTCTCCCGCGGGGCCCAACGGAGCTCTGCCCGCGGGTTGAGGCCTGTTAGCGGGCTAACGGCTAACGGCTAACGGCTAACGAATAGCCTCAGCCAGCCGTCAGACCTTCAGCATCGACCGTTTCGCCCCTGGTTGATCAGGTAATGGCTTTGTTTACTACAGTGGGAGATGTCTGCTGAATAACTCTGGTTAGTTTGTGCCTGCACGGGCTAATAACTTGCAGGGGAGCGGGTTAGCCTGTTAGCCGCTAATCGTTTGCACTGTAAGCTGAGCTGGGGAGGACAGGCTGAGAAAGATAAATCCTCCCCCACACTCGGCTCCGCTCTGGCCGCTCCAGACCCGCGTACCGCCCGGTCCAATTGAAATGGCTACTGCTGTGTGTTACAAGGGGGATGTCTGTCGTGTTTGATACTTTCAGTTGAGCTGAGCTGTTTTTGATTGAGTTTGCTGCTGATATATTGTGCTAGTCGCTCGTAGCTCTGTCCGAGGGGGCTTGATAAGAGGCGAGGCGACACGAGCTGGGGGCGGGATCTTGGAACACGGGGGGGGAGAGGTGAGGGAAGGGGGGGCAGGCTGCGGTTTCAAATCGTAGACCACAGCTTTAAGTAAAACATACTGTTGGTTTTTAAATGTCCCCATGCAGTGATGAAATGGTGAAGCATTTGGCATATTTCTGTATTTTGGAAATATTAGAGCCAATATATAAGATTCATGTGGCTGATATGGATGCCTGATATATCTGCTGTGAATATGGGATCAGAATCTGCAGGCATCAGATCAGTCTCAGGTCTTAATGGTTGGATCAGTCCTTAAACTTAAATCTGCTGTAGTGTGTAAATAAGACCTTTGATTAAATTATATGTTGAACAGTGTATGTTTACTGCATGTACACAAAAAGCATGTAGGTGTTTGGTACTAATCACTGACAACAATGTGTTTCTGCTTTTTCTAGAGAATCTGCCTTCAATCAGGTTACATTAAGGCCCACATGGATAAAGCCACAGCCAACCAATCACACATCAGAGAAGACAGCAGAGGGAGTCACACAAGAATCCAGAGTACATAAACTGTTACAGACGACACTGGATTTGGCACGCTTTGACTTCACTGACTTGGTTCTCAAAGGGTCAGACATGTAGGCGTCAACACACATTAGCTAACAGACAAACCTCAAAAAAGTAAACAGGAATAATTCAGGACTGCACCATTAAAAGTCAGATTTGCCTTGTAGCTCAGCGGAGCAGACCCACACAGGGTCGTCCCTTCAACAGCTCCTCCACTCATGTAAACATGACCTCTGTTAGACTAACAACAGCCTGAAAAAAATTCTAAAAGTAATCCCATTCCACAAGGGACGGGCTGTAAAACCCGACCAGACACTTTGAAAATCCCAAAGTATGTGAGTGCCAAACACATGGCTTAGCAGAGATAGACAGTGAAATTCAGTGGCACATTCTCTACATAAAGATAAATCATTGGCCTGCACGGCTCAGTGGGCTGGAGTTGAAAACCATGTGTTCCTGTCATTGCAGGTTAAAAACCAGCTCACGACCTCTGGTAGACATCATCTGTTTTCCTCTCTTAGTTTCCTGTCATGTTCCACTGAGTGCTATCTAGTGAAGCACAGGTTTCCTGCATGGATCGTACTTATTTTAAAGATTGCTTGACATCATTCTGTCTACTGTCTGCATTTATCAAACAAAAAGCACTGAAATATCCACCAAAATGTCTCTCTTGTGTTGTTCTTGTTTGATCCATGCTACGTCTGAGTTAACTCTGTTTATCAAACTCCTCAGCAACAATTATGTCAACCACAGCTCTTTAAAATGATTTCTTAAGCATTCATATGGCATCAGTTAAGCACATGTTAAAACTTAGAAGATGATTCGAGAGCATTGCTACTGGCTAACTGGGAAATAAGGACTAGTCAAATGATTGCAGGTATTTGGTGATTTATCACGCTACTGCAGAACACAAGTCTTCATTTATAGGTTGTTACTTTAATTGGCACATTATTTTATTTCTTTCACAATTTAAGTTACAGTACTTATTGGTCTATGCAT
The DNA here is from genome assembly GCA_036419115.1 of Scarus forsteni. NCBI lineage: Eukaryota > Metazoa > Chordata > Actinopteri > Labriformes > Labridae > Scarus > Scarus forsteni. The sequence goes on from JAZDUH010000383.1 coordinate 15,271,999, forward strand.
GCTTTTGGGTGATGGTGTGGGGTGGGTTATTTCATATTTTTGAGAATTAAGTTCAACACAGTGATCATTCAAAGTTAATAGACATGTTAATGGAAAATGGACTCATTTCTGAGGCACTTTTCTAGTCTTTCTGACACCCCAAAGCACTTTGACCTCACAGGTCACGTCCAACCATTCAGTCTCACATACACTCACTGATGGTTCCACATCAGGTATCCATCAATATGGGTTAACACACTCTCTCATTTTCACACTCATTTACACGCCACTGATGCAGCAGTGGAATCAATTTGGGGTTAGGTGTCTTGCCCAAGGACACAACAACATGTGAGCCTGGATGGGGTTGAGTCCTCAACCTTCTGATTGATGCTCTTCCAGCACCATGACTTGGGCCAGTACCACTAAGTTCAAGATCCCTTGCAAGTCGAATCTCATCTGAGTGCAGATGAACAACCACAAATAATTACCTCCACCAAGGAGGTTATGTTTTCTGGAGAGTTTGTTTGTCCGTCTGTGAACAAAATAACTCAAAAAGTGATGGATGGATTTGGATGACATTTTTAGGAAATGTTCAGCATGGGAAAAGGAAGAACTGATTCGATTTTGGTGTTGATCCGGATCAGCGTCTGGCCGCCATGACGAAAAATGTGATTTTTGTGAATAAGTATTTAACTAAAATAGATATCATTATAGTCCAATTGCTAATGGTATGTTTTCATGGTCAAGGAATCTAAATATTTCGATGAAATAAAGGTAGGACTAATGTTTATGATGAAAATCACAATATGGGTCAGGACTGTGGCGCTGGCGGAGGTCTGCGCTCTCTGAGTGCTTTTCTAATTCAAACAAGTAATCATGTCAGATGAGAGAAAGAAGCAATCAAAAGACGAGCTTCATTTTACAACAGTATGACACTTCCTCCACATGCCTGGTTTCTGTATTTAATTGATTTCAAGCAAGAGTGTAAACATCAGAAACTTGCAGAAGCATTTGTATATCCAGAACACCACTCAATATCAAGAGTGTTATGTGCCTGAAAAACCTGCTAAAGTTTGGACCAAAAATCCAAAGAAAACAATGAGGGAATTTAACTTATACAATAGGCAGAATTGGTAATGGCATTGGCTTTGTTTTGTCTTAGCCATCCCTATCCCTAAACTGAACAATGCCCGAATGTCTGGTCCTTTCCTACAGGCATTTAATACAAAAGTATTTTCCAGTATGGACCAAATGCTGCCTTCAAATGAAATCAAGTCTGTGGTCATGAAAATATAGAATATATAAGTCTGCTGAGGAAGCAGCACATGGGCCAAACCACTCACCAGCCAGCAGGGTGTCAAACTCTTAAGTAGCACAGTCAAAATGACAGAGAAAAAGGATGAGGCCATATGGAATGAACATTTTCCTTTCAACATACAATAAAACAATGAAAAACTGTGGCTTATATTACACTAAACTAACACACCAGCCAGCAGAAAAAAGGCCTTCAGCTGAAAGAAAGATCCTATATGGTCTCTGAGTTTCCCTGAAATGTTAATACACCCTCTCATGGCTCAAAGATTCACTCCTGTACAGGTTATAAAATCAACTAAAGAGAGAAATTTATTCAGACAGAAAAATTCAGTCTATGACTGATCAAGTAAGGAAAAATCTAACAATGCCTAAACTTGCTCAGATACTAAAACAGAAAAAAACAGAGAGCAGAGGCAGTGTTGAATGTTTTCTCAATTTCAATGATTTAAGCTGCAGGCAAACACAAGATTTAGTGAATGAGAAAGAAAGAAAAAAGTAAGAAAGAAACCACATATTAAAAAGACATTACACAGGCAATATTAAAAGTCATTTTTTTTAAATTAAGAAAATTTAAGTGATGCTGTTAAGAGTAGAGGTGAAAGTAACATTTGAGATTAGGCTGTGAAAATGAACACAACTCTATTAAAAATATTTTAATATGCTTTTGATGCCCTTTATTTCACCAAATTGATTAATCTACTTTATAAATGTTTAAAAACCTCATAAACACCCTGTAATTGTTAATTCTGAGACAAAGGGAAATCCTTCCTGTACTATAAACAGGGCATAACTCCACAATTCTTTTCAACAGTATATTTTTTATAGCTTTTTAGTTTTTTATAGCATATAATAGTACAAAATAGTGTACGCATAAAAGTCTTTAAAGGTTCCCACAACTTTTAAAAACTATACTGTCTGCTCCAGTGACAGAAACTGTTAATTTAACAGAGAAGAGAGTCAAATGTCTTAATGTCTGCTGCCAATGAGCAGCTGGTGGCTACACTAAAATACAAAACAAATATCCCAACTTTCAATAAGTGATTTAATCCTGAAATATCCTAATACTTCACAAAAACAATGTTTGGGTGCTTGTGTAACAAAACATTTCAATATTAGAGTAGGGATGTAACGGTTACCGGTAAAATGATAAACCGCGGTAAAATTTCCCACGGTAATCATTACGGTGTCTTTTTAAAATTACCGTTTTACCGTGTTTGATCACCACCCTGTGTCAATAACACACGGTGATGCTGCTGTTTGCCTGGAAAAGCCTGAACTATGTCTCTGTCCTCGATTAAGCAGCCTGAACCGGTGCGAGCATGCCCAGTTTGCATTGTTTGGCCTCTGAGTCTGAGAGCGAAAGTTCGAGCCACAGCGGAGTTTTCTTGAAACGGATTCTGAAGTCTGGTTGAATTTGGGATTTTTACAAGGATCCTGAGGAGAAACTGATGGAAGACAGTCTCCCTGTCTAAACACGAAGCTGCAGCAAAAGAAAATGATGTGCACGATTTCAACGGCAGGAACTCTTCGAGTAAATGAACTGACGGAGCTGTATCATGGACACTAATGCTGCAGGCAAACAAAAATGTGTGAGTGTATACAAAATGGTTTAAGGTCATTTTTTGTTATCTCAAAACTTTGATCATGTTCATTTACAACTGTTTATAAAGAGAATCCTGTTTGAAGTTCAAATCAGTTGCTTTCTTTTCTTGTAATTACACCGTTTATAACATAATAATAATACTTTCCAGGATTGTTTATTTTTATTTCTCATGAAAGAAGGGTAAAAAAAATCTACTCAAAGGGTATTTCTTGACATATTATTGACAAAAAAGAACCGTTATGATAATAACATTGAAGTGATTAAATTGTGTGTAAAAGTACTTTTTGAACATTTTGAGCACACTGCAACAATACCGTGATAATAATGATAACCGTGATACAAAATTTTCATATCGTTACATCCCTATATTAGAGTATCATTATTTTCTTACACCCCTCCCCAGCCGGGAACCTGCATACTAACACAGTTTGTTAGACAGAGAGAGACTGTGGCTCAGTGGCAGAGTGAGGCATCTCTTTACTCACAGGTCAGGGACTCAGTCCCCTGCTCCTGTAGTCACATGTTGATGTGTCCCAGGGCAAAACTCCCAATGCCAAATTTCTCCCACTGACATAAGAGCCTCCACCACCAAGAGTGAATGACATTAGGAAAGGTATGAATATGTAATAGTGGCCTTTGAGCACTAAGATGACAGTGCCATGCGTGCACGAGTCCATCCACAGGTTTTAATTTCTAATTCAATAGTTCAGGGTTTTGGTTTGAGCCTCAGGCTGCCAGGTAAAATATACTTCCTTTCAAACTAAAGTGAAACTGCAGAGGAAGGCTGGTTGCAAAGTTTGTTTTTCGTGTTTGCCTCAGCTTAAGTAATTCAGTGGTCCCAGCTTTCAGGAGGAAATCTACATTAACATGACCTCAGTCACTGGCAGCTCTCCACAGACCTTTCACTGTGTGCCAGCAGCAAACTCCAAAGGCAACAAAAGGGACACCCAGCAAACCTCTGGCTCTTTGACACAGTCAGCGCCTCCTGAAACACTGAGACGTTCTGTGCTCAACCAGCATATCTGACGGGTTATTATCCCATTGGATGTGCTTCATTTACAGTCCAGGTAATGTATGGAGGCAAAGCTAAGTGAAACAGACTGGCTGCCCATCGCTGTGGTTTAAGATGATCAATAACTGTTTTTTTTTTTTTTTTAAATGTAAATTTTTGGGCATTTTGTGCCTGTATTGATAGGAGAGAGACAGTGGATAGGCTTGTGAAAGGGGGAGAGAGAGTAGGGGTAGACACTCTGCAAACTGGTCACAGGCTAGACTCGAACCTGGACCGGCAGAAGCAAGTACATGGGGTGCCTGGTTGCTAACCACTCCGCCAAACCAGCACCCCATCAATTATTGTTTTTTAGTCTTTAAAAGGTAACCTTTACGTACTGTGTTTTTTCAGTCAAACATTCAAAATAACTTCTTGTTGAAGGCAACATAAATACTTGAAACATTTATTATATCCTGTCACTTAGCACAAAATGTAACTTGATTCTGTTTCGATTCAGACCAAAAGTTTCCTTAATTGTGTTTGAAAGGTCGTTTTCTTAAAAGAAACTTGGCAGCACATTTTACACAAACATCATATCATCAGTATTTTTCATTTGAAAAATCTGAGCTCTTATAGAAATATTTTGTTTAGACAACAAGCACTCAACATTTAAATCCTAGCCCACGATTGTACCATTCATAAATATAATGGTGCTTGGTCATAAATCAAATTCTCATCAATTACATCTGACAAAAGAGGAGATTGTAAGCATTTACATCACCCTCAGGCCTTTTCCCTCTCAGCCAGAGCAAACCGTTCCTCATACGATGAAATGTTTATGGACTCTGTCAGCATCAGGCCGATTGCTCTCTGGTGTAATGCATGGCATGAGGTGGGAATGTAAAACATGTTCAAGAGTGCGGATGGCTCTTAGGTGCCATGTTTCAGCAGATCCCTGAAATATGTTTTGACAAAACTACAACATGGGGGAACGACAAAACCCTGCGTGTTACAAGAGAAATGTCAGGGCAGTGTTGATATGACGGAAAAATGAATATACAATTAAAGACTATCATTTGTTACCCAAGTTGATTTAACTTTACCAGACTCTGAAAAGTCATCCAGCAATGGGAAGGTACTCCAATATTTCTTCTTAACTAGAACGTTGATAAAAAATCTTTATTCATAAACAGTAAGGTTACTAACTGGGTGGTTATCTCCAGATTTTATGGTAAATAGGTGGGTCAACAGCTGCCTGGTAAGTGCTGCAATAAAGGAATAACTATAAGCAGTGTAGGAAATATTTAAATATAATTCACAATCTTTTGCAGAGTCAATATTCTAAAGAGCAAAATTAATATTCTAGAGAGAAATTCAGGACATTTGTTCTGTTGTATCTTACCCGTCAGCCACTTGCTGGCAGCAGGGATGCAGCCATTTTAATGTTGACTCCTTATTACATTTAATGCTATTCAAAATGAAATGTTGAGATTAGGCTTCAAAACTAACTTTTTTGATACCTGTCACTGCAGCTTATGGATTAAAGTCGGTCGGATGTGCATATTTATTTCCAGCTGCTTTAACCAACGGTGTTGCATAATGTAATAAATATAACAATAGTTTATCAATTTGACAGTAATTGTGAGTCATTGCATGATGAGTGTTTGATCATTTAACTTATATATTTTAAGGCTGGTTGAAGTCCTTATCGGTGTATTTATGACTCTCAAAGTATATGAGTAAAAGGTAAATGGACTTAAGCTTATATAACGGTTTTCTCGTCTTCTGACTACCCATTCACACCCATTCACTCGCTGATGGTTCTGAGTTTCTGTTGGTTTCTCATCAGTATCAACTAACATGTTCTTGTCCTTGCATGCCCTGTTACACTCCACTGATGCAGCAGTGGGGTTAAGTGTCTTTCCCAAGGACACATCACCATGTGTGGCCTGGAGTTGGGCTTGAACCTGCAACCTCCCACTGACCAAGCCCTAACTAACTGCGCCACCGACACCCCACCGAACTACATGAGGACTCTCCTCACAATCATTATGGATCATGCTTGATAGTGTGAGTTTATTTTGTATTTGCAAACAATTAAATACTCACCACATGTTGTTTACTATAACAAATCTCTCTGTAATGCTACATTTTCGACCCGCCACTGTGGCTGGCAGGTTGGAACTAATTTCTTAATAATAAAAAATGTGAGCACACCAAACAGCTCCTCTGGACTTTACATAAACTATGAAATCAAATCTCATTTTTGCGCATTAATTAGACAGCTGTTGTAGCTATTAGCCTACTGATTAATGTTCATTTTGAAAATTCAAACAATGAGCGAAAACATTTATGCGTGTCTTAATTCAGCTCAAACAAGAAATGAAGAGGAGAAAGTTGTTGACTCTGAGCTGACTCACCTCGTTTGCGCAGCCTCAGTAAAATCTCCTTCTTCGTTAATCTCCTCCTTCTGCCTCCATGTTGGTAGTTTGAGGTCCCCTCGGTCAATTTTCGTGTCTCATGCTCCTGTAGCTCCGTTTCCAAACAAACTTCTTTAACTAATTTACTTTATTTGACTGATTTTCTTAAACGCTTCTGGAAACTTCTCGCAAACCAGTTCAAACCGGATCAAACACACCTGTGAAAGAAACACCTTTTTCCATCGAACTTTATTGAACAAAACATTATTTACAAACTCTGTTAATTTTCTTTTATTTCATGAGAGGCAATTAAAAATATCTTGTAGATAGAAAGGCTAGGTATGGAAATGTTGAAGAAAAATGTACAATAAAACCTGAATGTGTACTAGAAATAATAGTATTAAACCAAACGGATTACAGGAATACTTTATCTCCAGTTAATTAATAATTTAAAATTTATGATTAAGGGTTTCGGACATTTTCAGAAAATAATTATTCATGGTATTGCACATTATTTAAATATTACATCAATTCATTTATCTTGTGTTGACTTATAATTAATTTAATCACATTTATTTATTTACATGGTCATTTATTTATTTTTCCTTCTAATAATTATTTTATTTTTATTATTATTCATTCCTTGTCTCACCTGTGTATTCAGGTATTTTTAAGTTTGTTAATTCCCAAAACATTGGTATAGTTTTGCAAGGATTGGGTTAAAGATAGATTTATTTGGAAAATGTATGGAAATGTGATATTCATTTGAGCAACATTGCGGATTTAATTCCATGCAAATTATAATGTTTGAGATCTAAATTTAGATCAAGAATGATGAACATTTAAATGGCAATAAAAGAGTAAACTTAGGCAGATACATTCCAGCAAGAACCTCTCTTGTGGGTTCAGTGCAGGAACAGGCAGTAGAGAAGAGGGAAGTTACTTTTTTAATAGTTTTTAAGTTTTTATAATGACAAATTGGTTCTCATTTTATAATGGGGATACTGAAAATAAGTCACTTTGTCGCGATATGAGCATGCTCCTCACTTGAGTAATTCAGAGTAATGCACTCGTCATGTGTCATTGTATGAGTTTTGTTTCTCTGGACTTTAATGTGAAGTCAAGATGTTTTAGATGTGAACTTGACACAAAATTTGAACATACTTATCATGTATTTAACATCATAGTGATGCTTGATTAGGATGTTCAGAGTAGCTTTTCAACTAGGATTTTTGTTTTTGCTCCTGATTTGTAAATAAACTGCAAAAATGATGTGAGTAGCTCCCAGCTGCAGTTTTTTTTTTTTTTTTTTTTTCAAAAGTTAGCTCACAGGTAACAAAAGGCTGGAGATCCCTGGTCTATGCTGTCCCCACGATTGAGACTGTCCTTAAGCAAAGGGGCAACACAAGTTTTGCATGGTCCGAGTCGCCTTCCCATGAAGTTTGGACAGTCCAGGTTGAGCCAACTGCAGAAATACCATTCTCTCAATGTGGTGGGTACCTTTATGTGGGAATGAGGACACATGCTTCAATATATAGAGCAAATTTACTTTTTATGAAATGCCTTTTCACCCCAAATCAAAAAGGGAGAAATTAATATCTTCTGCACATGATGTAAAGTAAATATTCCCACAGCTAAGAGGAACTTCTCGTTGAAATAATGCAGTTGAACCTTGGTATTTTAAGTGTTGTGTATTTTTGGTGGGATGTCAATGTTTATGACAACTGTATATTTTAAAGCTCAGTTTTCCCAAAAGAGTATTTTCTCATAGACATAATCATAAACAGATAAACTTGAGCTAAAAGAAGAAAAACCGGTTTGGATTTCCTCTGTTGCTAAAGTTAGCAGAGTCTGGAACACATCCATTAAAATTCGCAAGGACACTGTGTGGTCATGCTTAAGGAGGCCATGGGTCTAATTAATGATTAACTGGGTTATTTCACTCTTTTAACTCAGTTAGACAGCCCACAAGCAACATATGTGCTGTTGTACTCATAAACACTTGGCATACTTTGATAACTGCTCATAAAAACCTTGTTCTGCAGGTTTTTTTGGGGGTGATTTCCTATAAAGATGGCACAGCATTCAGGTTTATTGCTCTGAAGATTGTACAGCATGCATATAGACTTCCATATGAGGATAATCAAAAGTGTAGGCCTTGATGGTTATATGCTTGCAGTCCATAACACCCACCAAACGAATAAAAATTCACAGATGTTACACAGATCTGCAGCTTCTAATGTGGTTGTTAGTGGCAGCGGCATGATAGCAGGCTCATTTATGTTAATGCAAAGAGTGAAATCTTCAGCTTTCAAACTTTAACCTTGCATGGATACATTTTATTTTCATTAACAGGTGTGCAATATAATCTTTTTCATGCTTGTTTGAAATGAGTTTGAAGATCAGCTTTCGGGATTGCATGTTTTATAGTGACATTATGATGTTGAGTGATTCAGTTTAGTGGTAGACCAAGTAAAATAACTATCACTGATGAGTATACTGTATGTATCAGAACAGCTTAGACTGATGACCGGTGGATAAAACACACATCATCAGCATAGAATGAATGCTGTTTTTAAAAGAATTTCCCACTGTGCTCAGAGTATGGTGCAGTTTCATTAGTCATGGTATCAACTCTGTTTCTAAATGTCATTGCTAAGCACGTGATAAAAAGAGAGGGAGTCCTTATGAATGTTTTTTCATTCTGGTTTATAAGCATGGCTCCCTGTTATCATGTATTTAGGTGAGCTGTGCTATCACTCTACATACCAACCTCACTCCCAGTTAAGGCTGGTCAGCAACTGTGTCACCATAAAGACGGCAATCAGCTGATCTCAAGTGGTACATAGTCCTTTTCTGCAGAGTGAATACATAAAATGACTTTGATTTCATTTTAAAAAAAAATCATTCTCATTGGGTAAAACTGATGTTGAATCAAGGGCAGTGAGAGTTAGAAGTGCTCGATGCACAAACATCTGCTGAAGAATTTCCAACATTGTCAAGCAAGTTATTGCAAAAAATGGAAACTGTCTTATCTTGCACTGTTCACAAATCCTTGAAAAAATCCTTTATCCACATTTGGATTAAAATCACCACCAACATCTCATCACTTCTCCCTTGTGCCATGACCAACATTCCCTGAACATGTCATCAAAATACATTGAGAAGCTATTAAATCCTTAGCATGAAATGTAAAAAACTGAAATATTCCAGTGTTAACAATTCCTTAAAATAAGTCCTGAACCCAAATCTGGATTCAGTCACCAACACAATTTTATCATTTTCTCCTTAAGCAGTGTCTCGCAAAAGTAGGCAAAACACTTTGATGGATGTAAAATTCCCAAAAGTGAAAGTCTGACCATGAAAAAAAGGTGTCCAGAACTCTTTCAAGATTCACAAAGTGAGAGATCCCTGGTCCCTTAAATATCTATTTTGAGGGTCTCCAGCCAAAAAATGAAGGAATCCCTTTTTTTCCCCAAGCCCAGATTCATACAGCACATCTAAAGTCTGTCCGAGGCTCATTAAAATGATCATCACTGACTAACATGATAACACATCCACTCATCCCTCCATCATCAGCACCACTTATCTTGAGCTGAGATGCAAAGGACTGGAGTCTGTCCCACCTGTCATTGAGCTAGTAATGGGGTACAGCCTGGACTGGTTGCAAGCCACAAACAGGCCTACATACTGAGACAAACAGAGGGAGCCTTAAACTTGTATCCCCAAAAAATATAAGTGGAACACAATTCATGAATTATTTCAACAAGTGGCTGTCTTAAGGCTAAGTATGTACCTGTGTTTGAATTTGTTAACTGTGCATTATTTATATAAAGCATATGTTGAACTCAACAAGGAGACATTCAGAAGTCCTTTGTCTATCTAAAACAGTTGATGTGACAACCTCTCTTTTTGCTGAGTGTCACCAGTTAACATGGTTTCTATGGCACAATATTGAATCATTACACCAGAGCACAGAAGAAACTGATAGTTGAAAAAAGACATGCTTACATTTCTGCCTGTTTCTTGTCATCACTTTGAGCTGGCCAAATATGACTATTGATAACTGATGGGTATTGTGCTAATTCTGATCTCTGAGTTATCTCCACATCTGTAGTTGAACTCCAACACATCAGCTAGTTGTTTAAGCTCTAGCTCTCAAATATCCTCCTGTACATTCATGACACAGCTGGAGTAGTCCACGAACACAAGGTTAAACAGCAATTATATCACAAGCCTTACTTTTTCATCAATCTAAGCTGTGACAGAGACAGGAAGCCTAATGTGTCAACTCTTGACAGTCAAAAAGCACAGATGTAAAGGAATACAGTCTTTTTTCCAAATAAAACATGCTGTGTAAATGGTAAGTCTAAAAAAGGAAATACATTTATTATTTTCAACTCTGTCAAGCCCATACTGATTGATCCGTTGCCAGGTACGGGGGCACAGCACAGTGGTTGGACACCCCAGCATTAGGAGCCTTCTGGCAACAACAGAAAAAAGGTGCCTCTCTGACATTTTGTGTATGGTTGGCCAGTAAAATAAAGGTTTAAACTCTGGGTGCAGCGCTGGCCCCTTCCCCTAACATTTATCTTCACCCTCAGGATGGCTGCTGGCTGCCAGCACTGCAGCCCTCTCCTCTCTGCCTGTTTGATGATTAAATACATTTTTGTTTGTGTTTTAAACTTCCTGTGTGGTTGCACCATCAGGTCTGTGTTCCATGCTGCTGCTCCCTTAAGGACTTTGCATGAACACCATTATTATCCTAGCAAATTAGCCCAGTTAACCCAGTCCCTGCCCCAGCTCGCTCTTTGCTAACCCCTCATTTTTCACTGTGTCTGGACCATGGACCAAAGGGCTAGAGAAGTCAGTCACCCCCCCACCTCCTCTCTCTCCTCCTCCCTGTCGTCCCCTTCCACCCCTGTCCCGGCAGATCTTAACCTCTGTGAATATTAAACAGCACAGACTGCAGGAATGCCTCAGCTAAATTGGCCGCAGATGTTATTGAAGGGATTTAGTTTTGAGGTGTTTTGTCTGCAAACGGAGCTGTAAAACATCGCAGGGCCTGACAGGTCCTCTGGTGAGCTTTTGTGGTGAAATGGCACAGGAGCAGTACGGTGCTGTCATAGCTTTAAAGACCTACGTTGACCATTGAACACTCAACAGTCCACTCAATTATCTCTTATTTGAACTATGTCTACACATGAGCAGGTATTTTTAAAATCCAAAGTTTTTGTCCTCTGTTTTCCAAAATCATCCATCCAAGTACAGGCAAGTTTATAAAAACATGTCCATATAAAAGCAAATTCTGTGCAAAAGCACATTAATTTCATATCTGTTACAGCCATAAGTTGGACTGGTGTTATGGTTTAACTTGAGGCTATGCTAACCGGTGTTAGCAGGCATCCTAAGTAGATATCTGTTTATACTTCAACTGAAGACAAATCTGATCATTTTGATTAAATTCTGTCATTCAGAGTTTTTTGGGTACTCTTGTTGGTTTTCAAGCTGACACACCAGATGGACTGTTTCACATTTCCGTGGAATATATTTCACATTCATCTGGGAAACATCCTATAAAAAGTGATTTAGAAGGGCTGGACTTTTCAAGAAAAGCTGGAGAGTGGTTGCATGAATGGTTTTTTTTGTCAAATTAATTAAGAACTTGTCACTCTTGGTGCATTTAAGCCATGTTTGTACTTCTGCCTCATTGTCCTTAAAAGGCCCTTAAAAAGCCTTGTCATTTTCTGACCAGGCACAATAGTTCCAGATTTTGGCTTTGCATGATGGATTTGTCTGATGACAAACATGAAATCTGGCTAATCCTTCTTTCCAAGGTCAGTTGGTTTCAATATCTGTTGTAACCATGGCATCCACAGACCCCCGCTGCCATGGGTCACCAGTCCACACAGTCACCTGTGACACAATGACACTGGGTTTCATCCAGACTGTTGGCTGCGTTTGTGCTGAGTATTATAAACAGTATTAAGGCATGACAGAAAGTTTGTGTTGGGAAATAAATATTGTCCCGTCAGCAACACTTAACACAGCAACAGTAAAGCAACATCTGCTTCATCACATCAACAACAATGATAATGTTGTATAGTGTAACACCACCATGAGGAGGGATCAAAATGTGAATTTATGTGACCCACAACCTGTTTACTTGTGGACTGAAGACAAAAACAGAGGAAAAAGCAGCATTAAAATACCCTTTTACATGCATACAGAGCATTATAATGATTTTGGAATGAAAATCTGACCTCAGGGAAGGAGGGACAAATATTTGTGGGTTTTCAAAACAAATTTTGAACTAATTTTAGACTCAAAAATATGCTGTGCTAAGGTTTGAAATAAGGTCAAATAATCAAGGGACATTGCTTGATTTTAGGATATCCTGTTTCTTTGCTCACACTTTGCAAGCCCCTCCATGACTCTGGGTCCTAGAAAGCTTCGCCCTTTATTCTCTTTTGTGGGTGGCCTTGGCCATCAGCCCAGAGCACATCCAAGATTATTAAAATCTTAATGAAACTTGAACATTTGGGGAACTGGATCTAACAAATACTGATAGGTTTACTGCTGTTTGCACGATACTAGTGAAGGTTTCTGTCAAATAGGACACAATACAGTCCAAGATGTGGAAATCACCTCAGAATAAAACTTCGTCTCATTTTAGTTTGTTAAATTAAACTATAAAGACCCTCATGTGATCCTGGAGTGGAAAATGCTGCTTCACTTCAGGTCGTGTCAGTTTGAGACAAAGCAGGCCTGAGATGTCTGGGTGTCTGGGAGAAAAGATGAATGACTGGTGCAGAAAGAAAATGATTTCGTAGTTTGTTCCAAATTCTAAACCAGCCATCGCTCCAGGCTATGAGTGCCGACATAAACTGTGACACATGTGATTTCTTATTCCCAGTGCAAATTATGAAAGTTTGGACTCCTGGTGCTCTGGCTCCAGGTCCTCAGAGGCACAGGAAGAAGGATTTGCTACAGGCTGAATGGAAGGCAATGGGAATAAACATGCTCAGTGAGTGAAATTTCAAGAGCTTAATCAAACTAAACAACATTCAAAGTCATAAGGTGGGATTACTAAGTCTAGTTTTGTTAACAATAAACACATATAAATAAACAGTGTTGCCCTCACTGACAAACCCATAGCAGATTATCACCATATTTAGCATTTGTCATCAAGTCATCGTCCAGCACAATGGTCTATTTAAATGACATTATTATGGTACGGGCTCTCATACATCCCCTTATCAACATAAAGAGCAGGCATACACTTGTGAGAAAGAGTTGGCAAACAGTTTAGTTAATGGAGCTGGCATATCACCAAGATGTCAGTTTGGATGTACAGTATATTTACCCCTCTGAAAGGCCTCTATGTTCTCTCTTCACATATCGGAGCCACAGAAGACACAAATCAATTTATCAATTGTAGCACACTATTTGAATTGCTCTGTACAAAAAATAATAACCTGTTTTAACCATGCTTTTTGTGGTTCAGTAATTAAGTACATTAACTTTTTGGAAGAATCCAATTTAAAGTATTTTTCATTATACTGTTGGGAAAATATAATTGATATGATGATTTTTTATGGTACAAAGGGAGAGACAAGAGTGAGTGCTAATTTGGGATAGCATTCTGACTTTTATGTCTGAGACAGAGTGGTGTGTTTCTGTTTCTTTGTGCATCTCAGTCAACAAAAACAAATCAAGTAAAAGGAGCTTTCTTCAATAACTGTTGTCTCTTATATGCTGTCTTTTCCTGTGGATGAGGTACTGCAAAAAACTTTCAATAAAGTCTAATTTCACCTTAGAGACAGTTGAGGCCTTGTTCTTCAATTATGGCTTCACCCCAGAGATCCATCTATAGCTCAAAGTGACAGAACAGCCTGCCCTCACAAGTTTAAAGCCTTGAGTAGAATAAAATCACCTGGTTTGATCGGACTGCAGCATGATCAAAATGTCCATAGGATTTTTAAGGGGCAAACTCTTGAGGGTTGAATCACATTTATAAAGATATGAGCAGGCAAAGGCAATCAGTCATCTAAGGTGGGCTAGCTGCTCATAGGCTAGGCCCTTCACGCTCATGTGCTGGAGATAAACAAAAGAACCCTATTGGGATTATTCACATCATTAACTACCCATTTAAAATGTTAGAATATTAGTAAGGTGAGGCTTTTGCCCTGTGAATTATTATACATCTGGAAGTCTGTACATTGCCATTTCCCATTTGAGAAAAGTCAATATCAGCCATTCTGAACATGTTACTCTGTGACATCTGTTCAGCTCTTCCTTAAGTCAGAGAAGACCCTCATGCAAATCAGGACAGATTTCCCCAAAAGCATCCCAGAGAAATCAAGATCACAGCCAAGGGATCATCATGAGGCCCAATAATCTTTGACCCATGACCTCCATAATATAACGTGTTCACTCTGAGTGGACATTTGTGCAAAGTTTGGTGTAACCCCCCTCCTGTGGTTTTGTGTCCACAAGAACTGGTGTACATGGGTGTGTATGGACAGATGTATGGACAAACAACCCAATAACACAATGATGCTGCCTTGGCTGAAGCAATGTGTGAGGGCACTGTAATGAAATGGCACAAATAAATTATAAATAGGGCATAGAAGTGTTGGGCACTGTCAGCTCATGCCAGAATTAAGATCACCACTCCATGATTTTGAATCAATCTAAAATAAAAAAATTATATACTGACATTGCTCTCTGCTCAGTTTTACCAGATCTCCTGTCAACTTTGAATAGGCAAAAAGAATTATTAAACCCACTGACTATTTCCCTTCTATGTTGTAGAAGACAAAGTCTTTAGATTTGGGAAACAGGTCTTTAATAATGAAAAAAAGCTGCATTATTTGCATGCTATATATACTACACTACTATTTAACTTAGTAACTAAGTACTCCAAGAGTACAAACCTTAACCGAGTCATTTTAAACATTGTTAGGAAAGTTAATGTCAAAAATGTTGAAAATGCTCTATTTCACACTGTTAATAAATCTTTGAAATATTGCTGGATCTAAATCTAAATTCAAATGACCCTTATACCATGACTAATAATCCCTGAAAATGTAATGAGAATCAGGACTTATTGAGTTATTACTGAAAATGTGGAAACTGCACTATCTTGCAGTGTCAATAAATCCTTGAAAAAAAGTTCTGGATCTGGATCTGGGTCACTGTCAGAATGTAACTGCTTTATAATTGTGCCATGAACCAACACTATCTGAAAATTTTATCATAGTCTTTTCATCGGTTTTTGAGTAATCCTGTTCACAAAAAA
Organism: Scarus forsteni; assembly: GCA_036419115.1. Classification (NCBI taxonomy): domain Eukaryota; kingdom Metazoa; phylum Chordata; class Actinopteri; order Labriformes; family Labridae; genus Scarus; species Scarus forsteni. Next base: position 15,287,610 of record JAZDUH010000383.1, read on the forward strand.
TACAAATAAAGGAAAGAAACAGCATCAAAATCTACTCCTGATATAAGGAAAGTTTCACATTTCTAATAAGACAAATAGATGTCATTTTCTTCCAAATTATGGAGTTCATAGAACAAAACGTCAAACTGAAGCCCTTCAGTTTGTCTGCACATGCACTTAAATGTCTTTGACTTTATCAGAGATATCACAGCATACAATATAATTCATACAATGGATAATTTAAGGACTCTCTGTACCTCACAGTATGTCATCTATCAACAAAAACACTCAAGGAAAATTATCTCTATCAGTGCTTTAATGTGCAGCAAGTGGGGGGACCTCGTGTTTCATTTCTCACTGATAAGGAGCCATTACAATGGAGGCAGAAGTTCCTCTGCACAGGGTGAGTGCACAGAGAAGCCCATTTACTGACAAGGTGAAGCTGAACATAAGAACTACATTCAAGGGTGGCCAAGACCCTCGCAGGCCATCTGCCAAGAATCCAATACAGCAAATGGTTGGATCCGTGTAAGCCTTAAGCTGACAATAAAGTCACTACGCTTAAAAAGATGCTAACATCCTTTAATGGGTATGAAGGCCACTGCAGCTGAATACAAAATCTCTGAAAAAAGGTGACTCAGGGTAGAAGAAAATATAAAAAAATAAAATATATCATCAGTCATCAGTGGTGATGGATCAATGATTTTATCTGCGTTGGTCATTTTGTTTGGGACGTGTGGAGGGGGGAGTGTGGGGTAAATGCGGGGTCACAGCTGTCAGCAGTCTCTCAGTTGAAGAGGCCGAGCGGGACTGCAAATATGAAGACAGAAAGTAGAGCAATGACATGATGGGGGACCCGGGGGTTGCACAGTCACACTACCACCATCTTCATTCAGCATAGCGTGGCTTATAAACCTTAAAGAGCAGTGAGTGTGTGTTTGTGTGCGTAAACATTCCTTTGAGGACTGTTCTCACCGGCTCCGTCTCAAGCGATGCTCCCACAGTTGAGATCCTGTCCTCGACCCCAATAAAAGGAGAGGGATGCCCACTTCCTGCTCCCCTCAGGCGTGCCAGTCCCGTCTCAAGGGAGAGGGGCCCTGTAATTTATTATTAGTTCCCCTCTTGTTAAGGCAATACTTTCTCAATAGCTCTTCCTCCTTTGTATATTTTTACTGTTCTTATTTTCTTCCTTGATTCAACCCTGTCCCCGCTTATTTATTTGCTTTCTAAACACCAGCCTGGTTCATCGCGTCCAAGCTGCCATGAGGAGACTTTAAAAAATGACTTTTGTCCTTACCGAGGACACTGTTTATTTTTCTGGGTGAACCAAAAGAAGAAAAAAAAGAGCATTTGGGAGGTACCTTTGCGTAGGTGACAGCTGAGCGGAGTCACACAGGCTGACCTCTATTAGCATTACCTCAGGCTTTAATCAGATTCTTCTGCTGCACTTTGAGGAAGTGTGGACGGATACATCAAGCTCACATGTCATAATTCATCACCCCGGCTCTGCCACTCTTCCTGTAAGGACATTCCTGCACCACGTGAGCTTAATGAGATGTTGTGTCCACAGCATGTGTTGTGTGAAATGGTTTCTTTCAGCACGAGCAAGCCATCATGAAACACTCCATCTCAGAAGTTTCCCAGAGGGTCCAAACCTTCATTCATTCCCAGAAGTCCCCTCTTTGTTTGTTGTTTTGCTGCTCTCTCAACCTCACAGAAACTATCAAACCAAAAACAAAAAAAAGAGGGTCTGAAAAGGCCAAGTGCCTGGCTGACCGCTGATCCATGACTCAGCTATGAAAGTCTCTGCCTTCAAATCAAATTGTCCGGTTTCAAGGAGCAGAGGTGCCGCAGTCCTGCCCCGGGTCGCCCAATGTCACTGAGTGGCTTTTAGGGGTTAGCACACATTTTTCTCAGTTGTCAGGGACGTGTGATGAGGGCAAAGGAAAACAGAGGGGCACAGAGGTCACCACACTCACAAATAGCAGGAGTCTTTGAAATACCTCATTTCAGTCAGATTGGACCAGAATCGTTAAAGTTTCCGTCAGAGTTTATGCTTGTCAGAATTGTTTTAATCCTGTTTTGATTATTTGGTTGACTTTTTGATAGCATGATAGCTTCTTTACTCTTAATTATCAATAAAGGTTATTGGAATAAGTAGTTATTTTAGTGTCCAATATCATATTTATGCTCTTTAGATAATTGAAGTCTCATTAGCAAAGGAAGAGAGATGCAGATTTTTTTGAAATACATTTGTTATGCAGTGTTTAAAGGATATTATGTTTTTGATTGGTGTGTAAAGAAGAGTTGTACAATCATGCCCAAAAAACGGTAATTTTTGTTTTCTTAAGTTAGAAAAAGCTTTTTAAATATACAGTCATGAAAAAAATTATTAGACCACCCTTGTTTTCTTCAATTTCTTGTTAATTTTAATGCCTGGCTCAACTAAAGGTACATTTGTTTGGACAATTATAATGATAACAACAAAAATAGCTCATGAGAGTTTAATTTAAGAACTAAGAACTATTCATTTTCCATGGTTTTCTTGATAATAACCAAAATTACTTAAATTCTTACATCAATAGCTATGGCATTGTACCGCCAAAAACACTACTTTTAAGCATTCCATGTTTTCTTTTCTGTTTGCTTTAAACACATGATACACACAAGAGTTAATACTTGATTGCATAACCATTGTTTTTGATGACTGCAGCCATGCGTCTTGGCATGCTCTGCCTGGCTGTCACAGCAGCCCATTCCTGTTGGACAAATTCAAACAAATTTTCTTTGTTTTTGGGCTTGTGGTTCTCCATTTTGAGTTTGATGATTTTCCACAGGTTTTCAATTGGATTAAGATCTGGTGATTGAGCAGGCCAAGGCATGGTGCGAATGTTGTGGTTCTCCATCCAGGCTTTAACTGACCTTGCCGTGTGGCAAGGGGCATTGTCTTGTTGGAAAATCCAGTCATTCGAGGCAGGAAAGAGTTTTCCAGCTGATGGAAGAAGACTGTTTTCAAGGGTAGTCCTGTACATGACCTGGTTCATTCGGCCTTCACACAATTGCATTTGCCCTGTTCCACTCAGACTGAAACAACCCCAGATCATGACTGATCCACCCCCATGTTTTACTGTAGGGGCAAGACAGTCTGGGTTGTAAGCTTCTCCAGGCTTCCTCCTAACCAGTAAGTTGGCTGAGGGCATCAATTCAAAATTGATTCATCACTGAAGAGAACCTTAGCCCAATCATCAACAGTCCAATCCTTGTGGTCTCGAGCAAAGAGTAACCGGCCTTCCTCTGCCTTTCATTGATGAAGGGCTTCTTGCGTGCTCTGTGTGACTTCAAACCAGCTTCAACAAGTCGGTTTCGAACTGTCCTTGCTGAACAAGTCACTGGTGGCAAGTCTTTGAAATACCTCACATTTTTCAAGTTGTCGAGGGACGTGTGATGAGGGCAAGGAACGGATAGCAGGAGTCTTTGAAATACCTCATTTCAGTCAGATTGGACCAGGTAGCAATTTGGTAGTGCCATGTTCAGCTTGTTTTTTTTTGTTGTAATGAACGGCTGTCTTGGAGATCTTCAGTTTTTTCGCTACCTGTCTCTCACTCATGCCAATTTCAGCAGTGCCAAGATGGTTGCCTTTGTGGCTTCACATAATTTTGTTTTAGGCATTATGTGAGAGCTGACAACTCTGAGTTGTGCTACGGCTTGAATGTAAATACATTCTAGGCCTTTGCATGTGCAGTGCTTTGTGACATGAAATGGCCTCTTATATACCCTGGAAGTTAAGAATTTCACCAAACAGAAACAGTGTATAAAGTATTATGTGACCAGCTGCATTTTTTGTTGTGTTCATTGTATTATACGTTTAGTGGTACCAGATATTAGAATGAACAAGAAATTTTTGTTTAGAAAAAGCTTTTTAAATATATGTACCACAAGTCTCCCCTCTGTAGAGGCTGACATAACAATTGGCCATGTTGCCTACTGGTGAGTTTTGGGGACAAAAAGACTGAACACACAGTTTTGCTTGATTATATTTGCTTGTGTTACTAAAAGTTTATAAAACCTAAAATCATCATCTTCACTGACCTATAATCTGTAACAATGTTACAAATATGAATGATAAACCCTCACCTCTTAAGTGTTATAAATGTTGCCCTGTTCATGAGTATTTTTGGTCTTCACCGGCTCCCGTCCATTACTGGTGTGATGTTTCATTAACAGACAGGCTCATTCCAAAATCTGAATGCTAGATGTTGCTACACACACAGTTCTACACAGTTTCAAGTATCGATGATGCTGTCAAGACAAAAAACTAAAATGACTGCAGACTTAAATTTCATGGCTTTTGGATTTTGTTTTCTTATTACACTGTCAGGAGATATTTAGATCCAAAATCGAGCGGCGGACATCCGTATAATGTTAGCACATGGGGCATGCATAGCGCTGCTCCTATAACTGCAATAATCATCCAAATACTCATTAGTTTCACCAATATTTCATCATGGTCCGCTCACGCTACTCCTCCAAGACAGTCCGGGGTCGCTCCACCCATGTTTTTGTGACTGTGCTGACCTCTGAACTGGAAACTTTCTTTACGGCTGCCGCGCATGCGCAGTACGGCGTCCTCCTTTCGATGAACTCCTCATCTGTATGCTCTGGCTCTGTAAGCCACCCATCATATTCAAAGTTCTCATCCACAACATCTTCATCCGATAGATATTCGTCCATTTTGCACAAAACTGGAAGAAGAAAGTTGTTGAGTAGCCGGCGGTCGCCCCTGAAAGAATGAGCCGTACTGCACATGTGCGGCAGCCGTAAAGAAAGTTTCCAGTTCAGAGGTCAGCACAGTCACAAAAACATGGGTGGAGCGACCCCGGGCTGTCTTGGAGGAGTAGCGTGAGCGGACCATGATGAAATATGGGTGAAACTTATGAGTTTTTGGACGATTAATGCAGTTTTAGGAGCAGTGCTTTACATGCCCCGTGTGCTACCATTATACGGATGACCGGCGCTCAATTTTGGATCTAAATATCTCCTGAAGCACCGTTTGGATCAGGAAAGCCTTCTGGGTGAGTATATTGTTCTACTTCATTCTATAAACAATGTGAAAGCTGTAGAAACTGAACTTATCCTTTATTAACAACAACAACACATTATGATTGTACAGCTACTTAAATCTCTATGCCTCTTGTTAGCTGGTCAGCAACATCACTTAAACAGTCTGGAAGTGGTAATGTATTTTAAGCTGGTTGGTATTTTGGCATTGGTTGTTCACAGTTGGAAAACAGTGAGATCTTCGTTTAAAAGTGTCATGTATGCAGTTATAGGACATGGTAACGTGAGGTAACATTTTGCCCAAAATCAACTCTAAGGGTCTATGAGTGCTGTTTATTAAAGTGTATTTAGAGGAATACACTGTCTTTTTGTTTGGACTTTTCATAAGTTTCCCCTTCCAGCCTTCTCAATCATTCAGCTGTCTAAACTGACTGGCATCCTGCTGCACAGACTCAAACCTACAGAAGCAGAATGGATGATGAATTTCTTGCAAGTCTAAGAATGTCCATTTTCGGTCAGTATTTTTTTCACGTATTTCTTGCAGAGAGGATAAAAGAGGAAAACACAAGTGATGGAGTGAGACAGTTCTCTTCAGACAGAGCAGCCTCATGGTGTCAGAAACACTGGGTGGTTTTGTTGGACTGTTATTTCAGAGATATTAAGTGCTGAGAGATAACAACATCCTCCTCATCTTCGTTTAGATCTTGATTCCTCTGTATTAAAAGAACAGACACTTTAGCCAACCATGTTTTGAGTCTGTAAAGAAGTCACTCCAGCCTCTCAGCCCCAGCCCCTCTCCAGATACTCAATTATTACAGAAGCTAACTCCTCATCACGGCGAGTGCACAGAGTGTGGCTAATCTCATCTGATCTGTTATTAGCTGCATTTTTCATCTTTATGGCAGAGCTAACAAGCCTTTTAGATGGTTAATAGCTGGGAATGTTCAAATCTCACGTTAAGCATGAAGATGAATGAAAAAGAATGACTGAACATAAATCACTCTGCTCTCTCTCTCTGCATAGTTTTACAGCACAGGGAAAGACACGAGAAGAAATCACACAGTATGAGGTGATCTCTCAAGCAACTACTTTATTTCATTTAAGCACACCCTGATGTTTGTGTCGAAGCAGGAGGGAACAGAAAAATGAGTCATCACAGACAGTTTTACATCATGTAGTAAATGTGGAAAAGATTACAGAGGAATGCAAAGACAAAATCCTTGTAAATTGGGACATTGCTGTTCAAAGTAGACATGATGGATCACACAGACTTTTCTACAAAAAAGGCCCAGGTGCTCATTTTGTCAGAGCAGCGCTAAAACAACTTCATGAGCCATTTGAAAAGAAAACAGCACTCTGAACTGTGGACTTGGAGCTATCGGTGAAAAACAACATGTAAGCACAACTGTAAAAGCGAAATGGGCAGTGTGATGCTTTGAGTTTGAAACTGACAATATGCTGGTTAGCAGTGGAAACAAAAATGTTAAAGTCCCTGTGAGGCAAAATCAGGATGTTGTTTCCAAACATACAACATATGTTCAGAGTAAAGGGACTTAAAACACGAGAAAAAATGACAACCTATCTGGTCTGAAACTATTAGAAAATGTTCCACTCTGACAGATTTATGAATTTAAGGGCAGGGTCAAATGTTGTGGCTTTTGGTGCAGTCATTTTAATTCATAACTAGGATGTAAGAGCTGGGAGATAAACACATCCCTGTGAAAAAGAAAGTTCAGGGTAACTGGATCATCTGGCATCCTCATTAGGAATACCAACCTGGGGGTGTTTCAAGTGATGCAGCTATTCCAGATTCTAATATTGAATGAAATGTGCCATAAATGACACAAAATAACTCTGCCACGAAACCAAAGCACCGATCCTTCTCTTGTCATACAGGCTTTTGTTCTGACTGCTCACTGTGCCAAATAGAGTGATGCAAAACTGAGTCCAAAAACTTGTGTTATTTGAATTTTTCCTTTTGCAACACAAAATGCGCCTGATATTGACCTCAGGTCAATTTTGGGAGCACATTGCAGGTCAACACTTCGATCTTCACCATTCCTGAACATTTGTCTGCTGCACAGGTAACGTTAAACATATTTCATTCGTAAGTATTTTTTGCAATTAAGTTTAAGGATGCAAGGATGCAAACCTGACACCCCCTTTTGTCTTGCTTTTGAGTTTTAAAGTGTTTTTGTGCTTTAAGAAGGATATTTGCTGACGAGTTGCTAACAAGGACTACAAATTTGGACCTGCCTGATCCATAATCTGTAATCCTGCATGTCCATCTGAATGACTTCCGTTGTCCAATGACTTCAAAGCTGTTTAACGGCCCAATCAGGGAAGAGAGGTGGAATCTACAGACATGAGGCCAGCAGGAAGTGACTGCATGTTTGACAACAATGGCCGCATGTGAAGCAGCCATGAATGGACTCAATTTCTTCTTTTAAAGAGGACCAAGGAACGTTACTTAAACTTCTCTTGTGGGAAATCACGTTATTGCTCTTCTCCTGACTGGGGATCACTGTTTGGAAACTGGGAGAGATGCAGAAATGTTGCATGAATGATGCTGGTAGTATGGTAACCCGGAGTCATGGTAACTCAGTGATACCTGGAGATATATGCTCTCCTCAGAAGTCTACTGGGAAACGGTTGTGGATATTGTCGTTGATGAGGTTCATGTCATAAAAAAGTGGTAAATGACACATCTGTGTTGTATAATTTGATGCAAGACAATGGTCTATGGACTGAAACATAGTTTAAGCTAACGGCTAACAACAGGGTCGAACTGCTACATCATACTGTGGCTTGATATGATTGGTCTATGATGAGTGTGACGGGCAGAATGATCGCCCAATCACCAGCTGGTATGTTTTTGAAGGTTCTGCCCTCTGAAAACATTTTCGAAAGGCTCTTTCTCAGATGGTCTAGTAAAATATTTCCATGATGGATATATGAAATTGTGCTGTCTGGTGTGTCAGGTAAACAAAAATGGGAGCCTAATGCAGTCATTTCTGATTTCTTTAAATAATTGCTCACATCATATCTAAAGCCATTGCACCAAGAGGAAATTCTCAAACATGAAGTCATAGCATTTGTGGTCACTGCCTCTTTGTCGAACCAAAATGCTGTTTTCAATGGTAGCTTAGTAAAAGCTTTTACCACTTCACAGTTAAGTTTAAGCCTAGAAACCTGTGAATGTTGAATTTGCTCATCAATATCAGGATGCACAAAACATTTCATAATTTATTGCTCACCACAGACCTTATCATCAGCACTGATCCAAGAACACGGGAGAAAGTCCTGCAGGCTTTAGTCATAAGAACTAGCATCATGCTAGCCTCCTGGTTGGCCCAAAATATGTCATTCTTGCCCCTCTCTGTATAGCTTGATTCAAAGGCTGGAAATTTTCCACCTGCCAAATGCCAGCAGACTTGCTTGATGAGATTTATTTGCTAAACCTGCCAATGACAGTTATGTAAGATTTAGAGACTGTAGAAAGTATTCAACAAAGCCTCAGTGACTTCAGCTGTTTGGTTACTAAATGAGGCTTTTTAGTTCGATCTGCATGGACTTTAAACACTGTCTTAAACTTCATTAGCTATAGTTCCAGTAAATCTCGGGCAGGGATTAGAGCTTTAATTCACCTGATTTAAAACATAATTTAAGAGATTATTAAATGTCTAAATTTGGTCCAGAGATTTGTAGTCTTCCATGAAAAAATACCCTTCAATTACATTTTATAGGGAGTCTAAGAGGTGCAATTAATCACCTTTAAGATGATGGATGAGGCTGAATTTCAGCTTTAAAGTGTGTTTATCTGCTTCTACGTGTTTGTGTGGAATTTGTTCAACAATGAGGGAACAAAACATATATGGATCATATCAGGAGACTCAGTAAAGATAAAACCCACTTAAGGAAACATTCCTGCCAGACACTGAATGGATACACACTCACTGCACAAACCCCCTAATCGACCTCCCACCAGTTTTAGACAGCTCCATCATTCTTGGATTCTCAGGGTCATCAGCCAGCGACCTTTTATCAACCGCTTGGATTAGGCCTCCAGACGTCATTAATCTGTCAGGATAAGTTTACATCTGCTTAAAATGCTGCATCAGTACTTGAGCTCCTTCTAAGTGCCGGCTGAGAGAGGATTTTGTGTATTTTGTTATATCTCTGTGTGGCAGAGCATCCAGCTGCAGTATCCAAGCGTCAAGTCACAGGTTGCACAGCCGCTCCTCCTCTTCCTCCACCAGACTCCTAAGACAAATAAACACAGAGCGCAGGTGAGAACGCTCACAGGTGGAGGTAAACATTTGTCATAGTTTTGACAAGTTTGAAATTTAATGAGGTTCAGGGTTCATGTGTGATTTAGAGGCACAAACTGACAAACGTATCCTGCATCACAGTCCAATTTAAACCTGTGGTACCTTTTCAGTAATTCATATTGATGAAAGGGCTGTCACACTTTTTACCTCCGCCAAGGAGGTTATGTTTTCGGGAGAGTCTGTTTGTCTGTCTGTGAACAAAATAACTCAAAAAGTAGTGGATGGATTTTAATGAAATTTTCAGGAAATGTTCAGCATGGGAAAAGGAAGAACTGATTCGATTTTGGTGTTGATCCAGCGTCTGGATCCACCATGACGAAAAATGTGATTTTTGGGAATAACTACTGAACTAAAATACATATCATTATGAATCCAACTGCTAATGGTATGTTTTCATGGTCAAGGAATCTAAATATTTAGATGAAATAAAGGTAGGACTAATATTTATGGTGAAAATCACAATATGGGTGAGGACTGTGGTCTGCGCTCTCCAAGTGCTTTTCTAGTTTACTTATACTACTGTGTTGTTTTGCATTAGCCATTATCACTGAATTGGACTGACAAATTGTGGTTGAAGACTAACAAATATTAAATGACAATGACATCAAAATAAAACTGATGAACAGAAGGACAAAGAGAAGAAAGATCCTAAATAATACAACAAATTGGAAACAAAGAAAAATAAATAAATAGCACCAACTGTGTGCACAGGCTAGTACACAATACAGATTCTTTAGGTCATCCCTGATGGATAAGACAGAAATTGTTTCCACATCTTGTCAAAGGTTACAGAGCTCAGAGATGCACTATACTAAATCCTCTCCATATATGACAAGGTGGTCAATTCCTGAAGGCAAGTTCTAAAAAAAATTCTGTATTGCTTCCAAAACACTAAAATTGTGATTAAGATTTTACAAATTTGCATTTCAGTACACATGTTTAAAACCATGTTGTGTATGTGACACAGTTCTTATCAGTTTCTTGATTTTGGAATCAAATCACTGTTGAAAAACTGGCTTTGTAAATATTATTTCTCACTTTAGCATTTGAATTTATGCCTTACTGACTCAGATGTAGGAGACAGTTTCAGTCTTTTTAACTTGATCGATCATAACATTTGTAAGCCTGTAATACTGAGTGTATAATTCATGAGTTAATCACTTAATGTATGCAGATGACCTGGTTGTTTTTAGCCCATGTTGTGCTGCTCTCGTGCAGCTGCTCTCTCAGAGTATGGTACTAAAAATCATATCAAATATAATGTTACTAAAAGTGCAGTGATCTGTAATATTAATATTTGGAATTAAGTTAGATATCTCTGTCATTTTATCAACAATGATGATAGCTACAGGCAATTCTGTAATGAGCAGATATTGACAAAAACAGAGCTGTCTAATATCTGTACTCTTTAATATCTGTCACATTCATGGAGGCACTGGATCAGCTGTCCCTTATAAGAGTATCTGCATTTTTCTAACTTTATTCTAAGTAAATCATGAACTGTGACTGTGAGGTTTAGTTATTACCAAAATCATTTTTTATGTTTTCATAATTGTTAATACACTAGTTTTTCAAAGGTCTTTCATTGATATTGTATACCCCACCCCCACCCCCCACCCCACCCCACCCCCCCACCCAAAAATAAATAAATTATTATTATAACTTATTTCAGGTATTTACTTGCATTCTTGAACAGGAACATTAGTTTTTGTGATTGAATATTTTGCTTGAATAATTTCGGAATAGCAGTGAGCTGCTTAAATTTGGATTATATTTGGATATAAAAAAAGGAATTCAGTTCAAAATTCCTCATTCCTGATCAAAATATATGTCCAATAACAGAAATGTTTAGTTTTAAACAAGTTTTTCAAAGATTTCTAAAATATTAAATATTTTCTCATTTTTAAGAAAAGTTGTCTATTAAATTTGATGAGGGCTATACATTTTACATGTGTGTAGTTTTGTTTGATCTGGACCCTGACTCTGTAAGAAAAGCTGACACATTGATCGACTGCAGTATAGCCAGTGGTGTGTTTCTGATCAGGTCATTTGATCAAGAGAAAATTCTCAAACATTATTCAGCACTGATGTGCACTTAAATGCCATCCTGTCATCAGTGTGTGAATGGGTATATGTAACTTGTTATAAAACACTTAAGAGCTGTCAGAAGGCTTGAGAAGCACCATACAATTACAGTCTATCTCCCATTATTACTTGTTGTTGAGTTGCACCATGGTTTGAGCAGACCACAGTGAACCACAGTATGAATTACAGTGTAATATGTTTCACATTAGCAGTGTGTGTTAGTGCAGAGAACATCTGCTCTAACTGCTCTGAGATGCCTCCTCGGGCGATAAGCCACTCAATAACGGCAGCCTGGGGTCATCAGGGTCTGCTGTGCAGTCAGTTTGCCACGACATAGAGAGAATAAACAACCCCCATTTCCATCTTTTATTCATGGTTTTAATCATGGATGACAAAACTTCCAGTAAAAGCGAAAAAGTCGTCTTTGGCTGTGTGTCATTGCTGCGTCTTTTATGTCTTTGGGACAGTCTACCGGGTAACAACAGGGAAATCAAACTGTGGTGAATTTGGGAATGTGTGTAAAAGGCGGGCAGACGATAACAAAGTGGCTTAGAGGCGAGCTGGCAGAGGTCCAGCACACAGCGCTGACAGTGTGAGGTCCTCCTTGTCCATTTTAATGAAGCATCGTGAGCTCTGGTCAGCAGCATGGCCCCCTGGGAGTTAAATGAAGGAGTATGAGCGATGGCGAGATTGGGAGGAAGTCGGAGACAACAAGATGACATGTCTGAAGTGCGTCACTCCACATACCAGGATAACAGATGCTTAAACAAGGGCAGTGGAAGGAGGTGATGACAAAGGGACGTCTTCAAGGTCAGACAGGAAGCTGCATCATACTCAGGAGCTGTTTCCTTTGACCCATGTGAGGCGGCGATGTCAAACCTTTGTTTAACGGAATATCTTCGTCTGACCAAAACAGACGTCCAGGTGGCATAGCAGACGGTTTGGTCAGCCTGAGATGTCACTGTATCTGCAGGAAATACTTCAGTTCTTATTCACGACGACGCTCACGAAGACAGATTTTGTTGACGTTGAGGAGAGATCTGTAACAATGGACGTGTCATTATTAATATTTGTGATTTGTTTATGAGGAATCTAAAGAATGTGTTGATTTTCATGACTCCACACCAATAATAGAGAGGACCTGAGACATCATGTTCAACTTCAGAACCATTTACAGGCCACAGCATCAAACTTCATCCACCCATCATCTGGTTTATCCTCTTCAGGATCACAGTGGGCTGAGGCCTATTCCAGACAATGAAGTACACCCTGAACCAGTCACCAGTGGATCACAGGAACACATAGAGAGACAGGCAACCATTCACCTCACACTTATATCTAAGGGAAATTCAGAGTCACCAGTTAACCTAATGAGCATGTCTGTGGGTGGAAACCAGAGTGCCAAACCCATGCAGACACAGGGAGACCCAACTCCACTAAGACCCTGATCAGAGTTAACCCAGAGACATTCCTGTTGTGAGGCACCATGCACACAAACATACTGCACAACCATGCTGCCCACGTTTAATATCATCAGCATATAACTCTAACTCATTCTGTAGAAGAGGAAGTGGATATGGATGTGAATGCACCTTCAATCTTTTCAGTGGTTTTTATACTTTAGGAACTTTTGAATTTATCTAAATAAAGCAAAAGAGATCCTCTTAGTCTAATTGCCAAACTCACACAAAACATTACTTTAAAATGACCACAATATGATGAAATCAGATCTGGCAACCCAGGCAGACTAGACATATCAGGTTTGAGAATGTGACAATTCATTCAAAACCAGAATAAAATACTAACATCCTGAACTCATGTGCACAAATATAATCTACAACCCATTTGACTTTTCTATACTGCAATAGTGAACAAGAGCTGTGAACTCAAACACTTCAAACAGAGTCAAACTAATCAGAAACAGCACCTGGAGTTGTGTTTTTGTTGGATTGAATATTCTTAATGTTCTCCAGCAGACACAGCTGTCCATCACCTGCCTCAGAGAGTCGGTTCAGGACGTCCCACTGACTGACAAACTCCCCAACAGTTAGACCACTGTGTCCAAAAGATGTCTTATCTACTCTGGTATAATTACAGAGCGCTGTACGTGACATAAAAATGTAGACTTTTATGTAAGAATAATATCATGCAGCCCAGTTTAGAATGACCACCATGAAGGATGTATCTGCAGCTCTTCAGTACAAAACTGGTGTGAGTGCTGCAAGGTCCATTAACACACAGTCCTATATACATGAAGTCATAGACTGATTTAACTCCCAAGGGGAAAAAAAAACAAATCATACCTTTGCACTTCTGAAAGAAATGATTTGAAATATATACTTTTAGTATACAGGAATTATAGCAGAAAAAAATGGTTTGTCTAAATTGTCTGTGCTGAAAAGCCGTGCAGAAGCTCTCGACACACACACTTGATGATTTGGTTTTTATCCAGGAAATAAATTGGATCATTTTATCTGAAGTTCCTTTTCAAAATGTGACCTTTTTCAAACTCTTTTCACATAATGAAGCATGAAAAGACAGCTTACGATGAAGAGTCTTCTTCCTAGACTCTGCAAGTCACTCTTAAATGCAAATTGCCTGAAAATTTAAGAATAGCTTGCAAATGAACGGCTCACACTTACAACAACGAATATTGGTTGTCATGGTTTACTTAAAAGAGTCTTTCAAAAGACTCGACCTGTGTGTGAACTTCATTAAACCACTGCAGAAGTAGCTCAACAAAGCAACGCCTCTGCTTAGGAGAAGAAGAAGATAAAGTAACGTTGCAGGTAAAAAAATAGAAAGAAAAAAAGAAGATTTACAACAGGCACACAGAACTGCTTAGAGCTTATCTGATGACTGTAGGCAGGGACAGGCTAATATATCCCATGGACTTTCAGCCATTTGAGCTAATGTAGTTAGCGGTGGGTGGCCTACAGTATGTCGGTATAATGAATGGTGGCTTGTTGTGGACTTGGGAGTGAGGAAAGACAAGAAAACAAAACAAAAAAAGCCAATCAAGAGAAGTCAAATCACAGCCTAGAGATGCACCCAAAATGTATTAACTACTGCAAAAATCTTTCATCTATTTATTTATCTATTCATTATCTACTCTCCTTGTCTCTTTTTTAAGGTCAAGGGGTGCTGGACCCTATTCCAGCTGACATTGGGTGAGAGGTGCAGGACACCCTGCACTGGTCACCAGCCAATCACAGGGCTGACATGTAGTGACAAAGACTCATTCACACTCACACTGAGGGCATTTTAGAGTCACAAATTAACCTAAAGCATGTTTTTGGTCTGCAGAGGAAACTTGGACACTCAGGGCAAACCCACTAATGCTAACCTGCAGTGCCCCTGTGTAACACTACTTTATACTAATTTCTACAACTAATTTGCTTTCATTGATTATAGATTCTATCAATCTAGTTCTACACAATAAAGAAATACTGACAACATTTCAATCAGTCATATTTGTAACATTAACAAGCTGAGTGAAAGTTGTTTTACAAATACAAGAGCAAATTACTTTTAACTTATACGGTACTTTTGATTTAAGCTAAAACTTTTGTCTACTCACTGAGGAAATAAACAAAAACCCATGGCTTCCCTCTTAAGCTCTCGAAACATGGTGGAAACAGTTTTTCAGTGATCAATAATGCCTTTATCTGTTGTATGTTTTTCTCCAAAATTCTTTCCAGTAGTCTTTCTCCTGTTATTACTCATACAAAGTTATGAAAATCCTTAACCTTGGCATTAAAAAGGTAATCCTAGACATGATGATCTAATACATGGCAACTTTAATGACAGAGAGTGTAACAAGGGCCAAATTGTTCTCATGGTGGAAAAAAACTAATGGATGTTAATAAATGTTTGTCAAGCTTTTAAGGGTACCATATATCAACATCCACATCCACTTAGTTTTAATGGTCAAGCAACAAGTCTGGGATTGAGTCACAGTCTTTTACTTCGAAATGCATGTACAAAGTTATTATGGATTAGTTTTACTGGAGCAAATCCAGCCAATTATATAAATGAATGTACTGCCAAACATGTTTTAAAATGTTTTTTAAAAGTATATCATTCACAAAATGTTGGTGGAAAATGAAAGAAATTAAGAAAAAACTTGATTTACTTTGTTCCAATGGTTTGTTCTCTATGCGTGGTATGGTCTTGGGAGTTCCATTGAAATTCTTAGTTTCTGATTTCTACATTTTTCTCTGTTAAATATAATTCAACATGACCTGGTTGCTCATCCTTCAATCTGATATACTGTATGTTAATGTTCCTATAAGTCTATATCACATGGCAGACAAGATAAAAACCATAATGATCACATTAAAGCACTGCAAATTCAATAATCACATTTTGTGCTTCTAGTTAAAATAGATAGCTGTCATAACACAACTGCTTGATTTTTCTTTTTTCTGCAGGAGTTTGACTGTGACCAAAAATATCCTCACAAATATGACACCAACAGAGAACCTTGATTACTGTATTCAGCTGTTCTTCAGCCTGTTATTCGATAAAAGTTCGTATCAAGTCTAAAACTGATACAAGAGTTGTATGAGTCAAAGTAAGAAGCTTGTACAAAGTTTAAAGTGGCAGATGCCAATTCTGTAAAAAGCTTTGTTCTAAACTTCAACTTCTCTTCTTTATATCTACTCACTATGGGTAAATTACAGCTTCTTTGTCTATGACTTGACAAATGTTTTACTATGGAGCGTGTTGAGCTGAAAATAGCAACTGAAAAAGATGATTCATAAAAAAGTTATCAAGATGTAGTTATTCTTGAATAGGAATAAACCCTGGGAAGGAAAGAAGTTGCTAAACCTGAAGCTCATTGGGTACAGAAAAGAATAAAATATTAAGTATGTTTTAAATCTTTTCTTATTGTTTTTGGTGTTGTTGTTTGAATTGAGAAGAGAACATTAACTATGCAGAGCAGTTTTACACAACCAGAAAAACAATATTCTTTAAATCAAACTGACTGACCTGTAGGCGGTGATTTCCATGTCTCTGGCCATCTTCTCATTCAGCAGTATCTCGTATTCCTCACATTGCTCCCTCATCTGCTCCTGGTAGTCAACCTCCTGGTGTCGCATTTCATTTATGGTACACTGAATAATACAAACAGAATGGTCTGATTAGCCTGTGACACCAAATGACCGAGTCTGTTCAATAAGTCGAACTCACACCTCCAGCTCATCGATCTGGTCCATGTATGCAGCCTTCTTCATCTCAACCTCTTCCTCCAGCTCCTCGTTACACTTCTCAAGCTCAGAAAGCTCCTTTTGAAGCTCTGATATCTGCAGGAAAAGGATTACACAGAAAATGTAACTACCCTGAGAAGGAATTATACAGTATTGTCTTATTACAAGAATATTATGTTTTACTGTACCAAAGTTTTACTTTTATAACCACTTCGGATTACAGACAGCAATATTGGATGTGGGTTAGGGTTAGTAATGCTTGGTTTTCCCCATGACCAAACATATGCTTGTCGAGTTAATTTGCAGACTGGAAATTCTCAGATATGTATGTGAATGGCTATCTATCTCCCAAAATCAGCTTTTTTTTTATTGACTAGCAATAAGTCAAGGGTATACTCTACTGTTTGCAGGTGGGATAGGCTCCAGCCCCTTCAACCACAACTGGAATAAGCAGCAAAGTTAACCTGTTCAGCCTCTTTTTAAGCCTTCTGCTCGAAAATGACATACTCATAAAAAGAAGAGTGCATCTCTGCATCCATAAGGTCTATTTGAATAATTTTGGTGTTATAATAAAAGTAACACTTGAGAGAGAGAGTAAATGAAGATAAAAGTCAGAATAATTAAAAACTTTCATCCTCGCCTAAAAAAACTATGTGCGTAAAACAAGTTTTTATTGTGAATATCTCTATGGAATGATGCAGCTGCAGCTTTGGAACTCTCTGAATGAATGGAAAAATATGTAAACATTACTTCTGCCAAGTTTGAGTCTGATAAAGTGATGCAGAGCAAAGTTGGAGAGGTTTTACTACAGAGTGGTCAGGCCGAATCTTGGCACAGTTTTGCACCATTATTCCCAATTTGAAATTTCTGATGCACCAAACTTTATATTTCACTTTTATGTCACTTTTGGTGTTCATTACACTCAATTACAACAGTTTTTATCTTCTTCTGCTTATCCGTGGCAGTTCTTGACTGCGATTTACAAATTAAATAAATAAATTAACAAACATTTTGTTTCTTTTTGGAAAAAAATCAACCAGAATTCTATACATTTTCCCATTCAAAGAAATCTATACAAAGCAACCCAAGTATGAATCAAAGTGTAACTAATTTGGATATTTTATTGTTCATTTGCCTGTTTTTGACATTGTGTTTGGGGTGTGTAAAAATGGCTCATATGGTTGAGTAGCTGAAAGTTTCCTGTTTAATTTCATGTGCAGCATGACTATATTTCTACATGAATAGTTCACTTTTTCCTTACGTTTTTTTTAAAGAGCATGCAAGCATTCCCAAAATCGGGTACTTTGGGGCTGAACAGGTTGAATAAGAGATGGGTGGCATGGCGACGCAGCACGTAGTATACGTGCCTAACAGCAGGACTATGGCTGGTTTGAACCCTGTATCTTTCTGACTGGAGTTTGTATGTTCTTCCTGTGCCTGCGTGGGTTTTCTCTGGCTTCCTTCCACAGAACAAAACATTATAATTAGGTTAGTTGGTGACTATAAATTTTCCTTAGGCATGGACCTGAGCATGAATGGTTGTCTCTCTCTATATTGCCCTATGATTGGCTGGCAACTATCCAGGATATACCCCATCTCCTACCCAGTGTCAGCTGGGATAGCTGACATTAGTCTTCTGAAATCACCCCCTGTGACCCCTAAAAGGGATAAGTAGTATTGACAATGGATGGATTAATGGATGGGTGGATGGATTGCAGATAGATTCATTGCATAGTTCACATTAAAAATGTGTTTTCAATAGATAAATATTATTCTGCCTACACAGATATGAGGTTTTTTTTAACTTTCACTACAAGCTATCAGAACAGCGGTGTCCTTCAGTGAGTAATCACAGCAATCACAGAAGTTTAACAATGATCAGTCAAAACCAGATGGGATTCAAGCAGCTGTGCTCATCTTTCAGCTGGATCATGGGAGCAAAGGAAGACCTGGTTACATCTCTCAATCTGATGATTACTCCACAACCTGGTCGAATCACTTTCTCACACTCTCCTCCTTTCTCCCCTGCATTACGAGTAAGGCCTTACCATGTGTGTGTGTGAGTAAAGTCCTACAGCCCCATCAGCGCCCGCTCTATTATATACATCTCCACGTCAGGGCTGATTTCACTGCAATCTGTTTGTTTGGCCATGTTGTGTCTCGGTGAGAAACCAGACCCGAGGCGTCCATCACAGGCAGAGAGCGAGAGAGAGAGAGAGGAAACAGAGCACATCAAGCCGAGCTGTCCGATCCGTCAGGCCGTGCTGAGCAAAGGATTGTGTGCTGCATGTTAGAGAGGGGTAGATGATGTTGGGAGGGCTCTGCTGTGGTTACAGAGGCTCACTGTTTATTTAAAGAGCTGGAGGTAGAGCTGCAGCTGCAGTAATGAGAAGCAAACCGCCATGTTTGTGACAGATGTGGTGGTTAGCTTTGGTCTCACTGCTGATGGATGTTAAGGAGGAATGCGAACAAGGAGGCAGCGGTTTCTGTTTCCTGGAGTCACCTGGAGCTCTTACCTGAGTCATTATGTCTGTACTCTTTTATTATCAGTGCCTAATATTCCGGGTACACTGTTTATATTCCACAGCTACGGCGCTCTCAATCAAAGAATCAAAATCTGAGCTACCATCTGGTGTTTTTTAAGCCCCTACGAGGTTTGCATTTCCCAGACAGTGAAAGCAAAGAGTTGGGTCAGGAAGATAAGCCAGGGTCATTGTTTTGGAAGATTAAACACAGAATAGGATGAAAGGAAGACCTAGGGACCTTGGCCTATGACCTTTTACCTCTCAAATGTAATCAGTTCGTCATCAAGTTTGAGAGGTTATTTGGCTAAGTTTGACAGAAACCTTCAGAGAAATCTGGAGGCATAAAGTTCATATGTAGGGGTTGATCATCAATGATGTCTGACCTTGTTCATCCAAAAAATTACCGTCAGACAAAGTGAACATTTGTGCAAAACTAGGAGAAAACCACAGAAGCATTTTTTCGGATATTGTTTGCACAACAAAGGGAGTTAACTTAAGCCCCGATTACTTTTGACCCATGACTTCCAAAAGCCTTAAAGGTGCTATGAGGAGAATGTATTTCTGGCAACATAAAGACTCTGCTACCCATGAGCACTTCATAAAGCATGACTGTCGTAATGCTGCATTTCAGTAACCTTGGAACTGGGAGTGACATCATCTCCGACTTATCGGCGTTCCAGTTGAAGTCGGAAAAAACATGCCGATCTACCAGGCTATTGTTAGCTGTTGTCGGGGGTGACGAGGTTTCACCGAGTTCCCAGTACGAAATTCCGACTTCAGGGGGCGTTCCAGTTGCAGTTTCCTACTCGGAACTCGGAAATTTCTACTTCTGACTACAACTGGAACGCACCAAAAGGCGTGACCCAAGCCAAAGCGTGTGTTTGTTGTGATGCTAATAAATGCAGCTCGGACCTTCTTCAGAACTCTGCATTGCTTTACAACTTCTTTTTTCAACAACTTACAGGATGCAAAGCGGCGAGGTAATGTATCTCTTTCTAGTTACGTAGCGGTAGTTTTTGATGTGTGACAACAAGCAATTTTTGGAAAACTTAGTATTGAAGTTTTGTAGCAGTCTATATATTGCTACTAACAGCCCAGTGCTCTAAAACGTGTCGAATAATATAAATTTGAAAAAACTGATCTGAGTGAAGGTTCAGCATTTCGTCTAATTTCATCTCCTCTCCTTTCTCTCTCCCTCATCCTTCCCTCCTTCAGGTGCATTTTGGGGAACAGGAAGATCCCTCCATCACAGTGGAGATGGACTGACCTCCGAGTCGGTGGAGTAGAGAGGAAGTGAGGATGGACAAAGTTATGGAGTTTGAAACAGCCACTGTGTCATGGCATGGGGCTTATTTACAAGAAAGTAGGTGTTCTGATATGGTTACATGGATGAATTTAACAAAATTAAGATAAAATCATATCTTCAACAATCAATGAACTTTCTAGGATGTCATAAAAGACTGTTGAACATTTGATCAAAGCCCCGGTGACATCCATGAAGGTTTCTTTTGGGGGCTTTAGTAACAAGAAACAGTAGTATTACTTGTAGTAGTATCAGCAATGTCCCTAAAATTGCATAACTGAAATAGAAATGTAGTAAGAGATATTCAATCCTCACTCTCTCTAAACAACCCTAAGTGGACTGTGTGCATTTATATGCACTTCCACAGTATCTTTATGTTCAACATTGAATGTTGCTGCTTGCAAAAATCAACTTGTTTGATCCCTCTACGAATGCTCATGGCACAACGAGAACCAGAGCATCCACCTTGAACATCTTTTCTCCATCAAAAGTGACGTCAAAATTAAAACTGTAATGAAGTCAAGAACACGAGCAGCATCTCCTCCTGCATTTCTATACAGAAAATGTTGGCTCCTTCTACTTTTTAAAAATATTTTTTTAAGAACCAAAATGGCTGTATGTAATGTCAGCAGCAACTATTAACAAGTGTGACATTTCATTGTATGTTTTGTAGGTTTTATTGAGTTTTGAGATCAAACCAAGAGGCAACCAACCACTGTAAATGCAGGCCAATGTGGAAGTGCTAAAATCAGGAGCACCCCGAGTGTCCAATGTGGACTGGCTGTGGAAAAATGATCTATGTGCACTCACCATGAGAGGGGTGGGTTTCTTATATTGCAGCATTTTCTCTTATGTAGGATTTACTGAGGATTTCCAGTTTGCGTCGTTATTATTATTAGTCTGTCAAGTCAGACGGCTTTAGGTTCTGCCTCTACACAACCTTTCTGTGTGTGGGTAGATGCAGCCAGAGTTTGGTTAAGATGGCACGTGCATGGAGTGGCGGTTTGGCGGAGTGGTAAGCAACTAGGCACTAGGCCAATATACATACATCTGCTGGCCTAGGTTCAAATCCAGCCTGTGGCCAGTTTGCAGAGTGTCTTCCCCTACTCTCTCACTCCCCTTTACAAACCTATCCACTGTCTCTCTCTGATCAATAAAGGCACAAAATTCCCCCCATAAAACATCTTAAAAAGATAGCACGTGCAGTATGACAGCTTTCCAAAGGCTCCTATCACATGGCTTTGTCCAATTCTTTTGCAGCTTACTGCTTAAACATACTGTGAATGACTTTCTCAGGACTGACAAGGTTAAAGTTTGCCTCCCCTACAGAAGCTGCATCTTTCAAAATTACGGCCATTTGCGGTTTAAAAAACATTTAAATTTTTAATGCAATGGTCATCACAAAATATACATCATGGATTAGTAACTTTTAGGTGAAATTCTTCACATTAAACCTTCAAAACGAATGCATTTCAGCAAACCTCCCCATGCTTTTTTTTTAGCATTTTTCTGTCGACTGAGATGAGAAACATCCGATGACGATTTATTTCTTCTCCAGTTTCAGGGTTTTTTAGTCAGTATATGTGCGAGGGAGTGAAGTTTTAAGACGTTTATGACACTGCAGGCACTCAGAAAGATTTTACTTAATAACTGAGGACGCAGAGGGCAATAAATCCTGTCTGAGCTGAAGCCAAGCCCTTCACATCTCCTGCTGAAAGTGTCCGCGGAGTAAACACTCTGGTCAGCAGGATCTCCCACACTGTTGCTCTGCTGTCACTCAGCTGCTCTGCTCTCCTCTCACCTACTGTGGGAAACCATTCATTTTAGCCATTATTTCTGATTTAAGAGCTGATGGCGGATGCAGAGCCAGTGGTTTGTTGTAAAACTCCTCTTTATTTTGTCAGTAAAGTGGTGGGAGATGTGAATCAGTAGGATTTTAAATGATGTGTGACTAAAGGATGTAGAGTCTATTCACTTTATAAAATGCACATACTTTTCGTACTAGTAGCATTATCTATCCTTGGAGACACTGTTGGTTTGGTTTAGTCTCATACATATCAGTTCCTGAGATTTATGCTAAAAACAGATGTGGTGGAGAGGTCTCATTTGTAGTGTTCATGGTACACAGCAAACTGGTGGAGTTAAAATTTTCATATCGGAAAAATGAGCGAAGAGTTAATCCTACACTGACTGGAGTCAAATCTTTGAAAATACTCTCAATAGGATAGGAGTTTGAGTTTTATGTATGTAAAAAGGGGAATACAAAGAGTCAATATATCAAATATGCAGGTGTCACTGCAGCATCTTTAATTTGAACTGGTCACCTTGAACTCTGAACCATGAATCAACACTTCCAGTGTAAATCATCCTGCTGATCTACCAACAAGTGCTGCAAGGCTCAAGCAGTAAATCTGCGATCAGTGCATCACTTCAGGATTTGGTGGCATGTTGTCTTTAAAATCACAGCACTGAGTAACAGATTGATTCATTTGTGTACACTGAAGTACCTTGTGTTGAGGAAAATCTGTTGTCAAAGAATATCAGAATCTTAGCAGCATTTTCCGGTAACTATCAAATAATTTATTACAGTAATATTTACACTTTGCAGTGTTTATTTTGATGTCAAACTTTAATATCCAAAAAAGAAACTCTGAGATAGGGATGTAATGGTTACTGGTAAAATGGTAAACTGCACTGGCAAAATTTCCCACGGTAATCATTACTTACACGGTAATCATTAACGTTATACCATGCTTGATCACCACATCTCTTTGCCTGGAAAAGCCTCTGCCTCTCAGTGAAACAGTCTCTGGCAAACAGAGGCGCAATGTTTGGCCTCAGCAGTTGGAGCTCCGCTTGAAGTCTTAAGTTTGTTTGAAGTTTGGATTTTACAAGGATGTCCAGGGGAAACTGACCAAAGACAGTCACCCTGTCTAAAACAGTGAAAGACAAAAATGCGCGTGATAAAATCTGCTGTAACTCCACGAGTAAACGAGCAGACTGAGGAAGAGAGAAGATTCAGTTAGCCATACCTGAGTGAATTATGGGCAGTTTATCAGTATTTTCTGTCTAAATAATGTATAAAGGTTGTAAGTTACAGCACTAGTATCAATCTGGAGTAAGTTTTTGTTGTTCTTTCGCCGTTTATTTGCCGTGTTTCGTCGTATGTTGTCATGATAGATCGTCTTTTCCCGTCATAGTTCGTGTTTTATGGATTTAATCAATGTTGATTTTGAAATATTAAAGAAGGACATGTCGAGGAGATCTGCTATGGAAAGGGAGAGCAGAGGAGAGCCATAAAGGGAGCTAATTGCTTCAGGGACTATCAGCAGTAAAACAAAAACTAAAAAAAAGGCATGGACATGGGCTAATATAATGAGCTGTAACATGGACAATAATGCTGCAGGTGAACAAAAATGTGAGAGTGTATGTAAAGATAGCCATTTATTTTTGGCTGTCTCAAAACTTTGAACATGTCAATTAACAATTGTTTAAAGAGAAACCTGTTTAAGGTACAAATCCGGGTTTTCTATTCTTGTAATTTATTATGTTATAAATGCTTAACAAAGTTTAAGCATTTATAACAAAATAATGACAAATACTTGCCAGAATTGCTTACTTTTATTTATAATTTAAAAAGTTTAAACAAATTTACTTTTACTTTTGTCATTTCCTGACAAAGTTATTGAGAAAAAAGACAAAGGAACTGTTAAAATTATGATATTAAAGGGGTTAAATGATTTCAAGACTGTGTTAAAGTACTTTTTGAACATTTTGAGCACACTGCAACAATACTGAGATAATAATGATAACTGTGATAATTTTGGTCACAATGACTGTGATGTGAAATCTCCATACCGTTACATCTCTACTTTGAGAGAATAGATTTCTAACACTACATAGACACTCTGTAAAATGATAAAACTGTCAAGCCCTGTTAACCCCGAGGAGAGTTAATAATTACACATCATTAGTGATGAATCACCTTTCTGAAAGAAGTTAAATCAACTCTGCTGGGAGTGGACCCATACAGACACCTTAATAGTTTCATTGTAAACTCTGGTATTGTTAAAGTGGCTAAGCTGATTTGGATGTGTAGCCTACGGAAAATACCTGTTCTAATGAGTCCAGTCTGCTCTAATTAGTCAAACAATCTGGTCTGTGGTAAGTAGTTAGTCTAGCACTGTTTGGGGCCATGTTTTCAACAACCCTGCACAAGCTACCAGCTTTGACCCCTCGATCCAATGGGCTAAAATTCTGATAAAACAACATAAAGACATCACATTAGGAGGTTCATTTGGACGAGTTAGGGGGTGAACTGTTTGAGGCAGCTCCTGGCACTATAAACAGGGGCGAAGGGAGAAGATTTGATACCGCAGACTTTTTAACATTTGCTCTATCAGGCAAAGGGGACATGTTGAATACACTAAGGGACACGTACAACCCAGTAAATCATAAAATGGATCTGTGCATTTGTGCTTATTCTATCCATCTAAAACTTTAAGTGGACTCAAAAAAGTCAATCCTCCCTAAACTGAGACAAAAAGCAAAGAAAGTTCATGAAGTTTGAACGACTTTGTATGAGTCTTTTGTTTTCCTTTTTGTAATACGGCTGAACTCACAGTCCAAAAACTTCAGACAAAAAGGGAGTAAACTTACCAGCATCTTCATCTCACTGATGTCCTTTATCTCTGGCACGCCTTTGACTCTTGACCCGACAGCACCTCCCACTTCCAGTTGTTTTCCATCCCCTCTGGGAACCAAAGCGGAAGATGCTCCACCGCACTCAAACTGCAGAGACACAAATGACAAGTTAGAAGAGTTGTGAAAGATTTTAGGAACCAAAAAAGAAATCTGACCTCTAAGTTTGAGTCTAAGGGACCTTGAGGAGAAGTGCTTTCTTTTGGGAAGTTAAGAGCACTTTGACAGCAGAGCAAAGAGTAATCAGAGCCTCTCACTCTGTCTGAGGGCTACAGCTCTCCTGTTCTGATTAGGCGGAACAAACGCAGCTGAATCTGGCGACATGAAGGGTGCACAGGTGTGTGGGAGTCGGCCAGCAATCACCATTACTGTTCAAACCCAAAAGCAATCATTTTAGCATGGAGACAATTGTGTTGTAATCGAGGCCAGCCAGGCTCAGACAAGACTATGTCCAGCTGGCAAGAGAAGAGACGGAGAAAGGCTGTGAATAGATGGATTTCGAAGGGGAACCAAAAACACAACCAGGTGTCCAGACAGGCACACAACTATATGAAAACACAAAATTACAGGGATGATTATTTTGATAATTGCCAAGACCAATATTATTCATCACAAAATTTACTGATTTCAGATTCAAAGCTTTCTTTATTACCTTTTCTAGTAATGAAGAAAGCTTTTCAAAAACTCAAAGACACTGTAAATTGGAAAAGGTTCACATTAAAGGACACAAAATCATAAATCACAGTCAGACATATTGAAATACAAACACACACAAACAAACACACTCTAAACACGCATTAAAAGCTTATGAAAAAGGTGTTAAGAAGTGATTTAAATGTGGACAGGTTGAATCAGTTTTTTAAGTGAGGGGGGAGAGAGTTCCAGAGGGACGGGGCTCCATCCCCCCAGGTTCTGTGCATGGTTATGAGGGGTGGCATTTAATGGGCAAAGGTCACAGGAGTGTGATCATGGAGGAGGTAGGAGGTGGCCTGGTGGTTGAAGGCTCAGTGGGTGAGGACGTGGATCTAAACTGAATATGGAAAAGGACAAGAAGCAGGTGGAGATTTTGGAGCACTGGGGTGATATGTTTGGTGAGGGTTGAGGAGACAGGTGGTAGAATTCAGTATGAATTGAAGTTAATTAGGGACTTTAGATGATGAAGAATGCTGTTGCAGTAGCTGAGTCTGGAGGTGATGAAGGCACAGTTAAGTCTTTCAGTGGCAGAGAATGGGAGAAGTGGATGGATGCAGACTATGTGTTATGTGAAAGAAGGCAGTCTTAGTGAGCTGGGTGATGTGCTGATTGAAGAAAAGGTGACTCTTAAATATGATACTGGGGTCGCAGAAATAGGGCTTAGGAAATAGGGTGGTGTTCTTGATTTTGAGGAGGAGGTTTTAAGCGGATTTAGTGAGCGACTTGGGGACAATAATTATTATTATATTATGTCAGGTTTATCGTAGTTTAGTGCATACTTGGATTCCTTAGTAAAGTCAAAACTGACAAATATTTACACACTTTTCTCTGTAAAGGGTAAAGACATAAAGACAGGATCTATTTTGACAGACATTTAGTGAAATCAGCCTGTAGACTTATTCATTTCTCCTGTCATAATCAGCTTACTTAACATGGAGTGTATATGTGACTTCCTCTGTTGACAGCTTCCAATGGTTGGTCAGATAACTGCAGTTTTTTGCACTTACATTTTGGCTTTTCTGCACAAACTTAGTGCTTGGTTGTAAATTGTACATTAAAGTATACATGAAAGACATGCAAGATTCAAATATTCCAAAATTTATTCATTGGAAATAATACTTGTTTTTTTCTGACTGACCAGTTTTGCTTTCATGGAGGAGATAAATATCACAGATTACTTAGTTCTGCAAACTTCCAGCCATAGAGAGTTAAATTAAATAATACAAGTGACTTCAGCCTAGATGGAGACTCTGCTGTGTTATATCTCTAAAGTTTCTTACTTCCTGATATAGGTGACACATGCCTAGTTTGTGTATTTGAAAGCAATCTCAGTTTAGTTATTAACTGATTAATAACTGTATAATATAATTGCATTTGAAAAAGTGACGTGATTTTAATGTAAAAAAGACTTCCATCATTATGATTTACAGTATTTTGGTTATTTCATGTTAATAATAAGTGCCTGTAGCTCTAAAAAAGCCGGTGAGTTTGGTGATGGAACTTGACTTTGGACGACATGAGAGCCAAGAGGAACTGATGTTTTTCTGACTGTGATCGGACAGTGAGGAGGTCTGTTTGTATATATTAGTGGCCTTGAAAATGTAAGAAGTTAATTCTTTTTTTAAATGTTTATTTATTTTGTATTTTTGGTCAATCAATCTGGCAAGATGAACCTTAGTGGAGGATCCACTTCTTGAAACATGGGTCAGGCAGAAGCTCTGGTGGAAGGTTTGATTGGAAAAACTAGACCTGTTATGAACATCATATTTACTTAAATTTAACTTCATTTGTATGTTTGATCATGTCACAAATGTCATCACTGGTAAGACTGGAAAGTTACTTTGAAACATGAGTTTGTTGGTGACTTTATAGAGTGTACAGCTGCTCCATGTCAACAGAGCAGGGAGGAGAAGAGGCAGAGAGAGGTGTGTGTGCCCATGAGTGAGTGGATAAAAGTGCTGAAGGGAACAATCTTGAGCAGATTATATTGGTATGTATTTTCCTTTGTATATTCTGAATAGACAAGGTTGTTTCCAATGGGCAGAGCAGCTATTTCTTATTGTGAGAAGGCAAGAACTGTAATCATGATTGCACTTCAATAACTGTGCAGGCCCACCAGATACCCTTCAGCTAAACCTCTGAATGAAGGACACACTCTCGCGCACACACCAACGTCCACTCCAGTGCCACTGAGGAGCCTGGGAAGGCGGCCAGCAGTCTGATTACAGCCCTGACCTCTGAACCAGGCAGACATCCTCGCCCCAGAGGGGGTCAGACCCACCGGAGCTATAGTCTGACCCCAATGCAGAACCCCTTTACTTGCACTAAACACACACCCATACACATAAAGGTGGACAAAGGCATTCTGTTCGGGTGCAGAACGGCCCCTCTGATTCTCAAGCTCTTCCCCGGTGTTGTCTTAGGAGAGAAAGAAAACAACAGGGAGTATTGCTGTGTGATTTGTGAAAGCTGAGATTTACATCTGGAGCTGGCCGAGAGGTTTCAGAGGGAGTGAGACGATGATGTGATGAAAATAGCAGAGGTCAAGTGGTCAGTCGAAGGATGAAGAACGCAGCTGGTTGCTCCAAGGTTTCTCCTAGTGTTTCTTTCCTGAATCAAAATGCCAATAAACTTTCACAAAACATGACATTTTTTCATGTAATTTATGCTTCATGCATGTACTTTTACCACTAGGTCACATTCTGCTGTCATTTTCTCCCATTGTTGATGATTTGCTCATTGAGTTTGCAGAAGGCTTGATATGGACTTGAAATCATCTCTGCTGGATGCTTTACTCAAGGTTCTGTTACCAATTTCTTCTTCTTCTTTTTAGGACAAACAGGATCAGTGGCGCCACCAGCTAAACTTTGACACCAGCAGGTCCTGTTTTTGATTTTACATTTCTTTTCTTTTCTTAAATTGCACTATGGTGTGTACTCTCACCAATGCCAAGACACAGACATATTTGAAGGCATATGAGTGTTAGAAATTTGAGGGTTAGTGGTTAATTCACGAAAACATGAACTGTCGCTGAACCGAGCTGTGATATTAAGCTATGATGAAGTGGATTTGGTGCATTTGTAGGAATTCTGCAAGCACAGCAATAAACAGACAAAAGAGCATTTTTAAGGCTCTGAAGGGGGGAAGTATTGTGGTGAAGCTCACGTTGAGAGTATCTTGTACTCCACTTACACATGAAAATAAAATACTTGAGCCAACACATACATAAAAACGTATACTGTAGCAGAGCATTTACCCAGACTTGACCCTGAAATTTATTTGTTAGGCCCCCTATTATTTCCCCCTTGTGTCTATGTATGCCATGGTTACTACAGATGTTGAACCCAACCACGGCAAAACTTTTCAACAGGAGGAATTGATCAGGATTATCAGATTTGTCTCAAACTGAAATATAAACAAAGACACATTTACTTAACAGTTAACATAGCCACAAGTTAAAGCACAATACCAGTCAGACCTGTGGTTGGAAAAGATATGAAAATAAAACAACTTTTTTATTAAAAAAATGCAAAAAAGTTGAAGATCTAAAACTTCACAGTATAGGATTATTTATGAAAATGGTGGAGGAAAACCTCAGCTTTAAAAAAATATTTGCCTTTGTGTTGACATTGCCTATAATATGCTGCAGAGTTTGATTCAAATGTATCTCTGACTCTTGCTTCACATTCCCCTTAAACAACTTTTATGATATTTAGCACTGCAATCTATGCCTCCAGCTTTTACCTAATATCTGTTTTTAGGCGAGCTTCCTTTAGTCCCGCTTAATTCAGAGTAGGGCTGGGTGATATGGCCTAGAAACAAAATCCCCGATTTTTTACCACAAAACTTGATTTACGATTTTAATCGATTTTTTCCTCCCTAAAAGAAACAAAACTCCCAGTGACATAAAAATCAAACAAATCAAGTTTTGCCTTTATGTTGTCTAAATGTTTCCCTCTTAAAGTCAAAGTCTGGGTCATAAAAGGTTGATTATGTAGTACAAACGTAGGCAGGTTTGTCTACATAAACACTAAAAGGCTGAGGTATTTTTACAGTACTAGCAAGAAACTCTCTGATCAATATTTAATCTACTTAAATATCAAATACAAGCCTATAAAAGTGCTTGTGCAAACCCTACAAGGCTGACCATCATGAAAATTGTAATTTTTTTCAAAAAAAAAAAAAAAAATTGCAACTACTTATAATTGGACTAAGGCAAGAAAAAAAATCCTGGTTTTTAATTTTTTTAATTTTCTGCAGAAAAAATTTGAATTAATCGATTTATTGGCCAGCTTGGGGTTTGCATACCTGCAGGGTACACTTTGTGAATGACGGGGCCTTGAGGACAAAGTTGAGGCTCATGTATCCCACACAACCCCATTCAAAAAAGATGAACTGTCCCTTTAAGCAAAAACATGACGTTCCGACAATCTTTTTGTCCCACCAACGGTCACATCAACAGTGGTTGATTCTGGCCCATCACATGATCATACATCTCATTGTTCTTGTTATTCCTCCTGCAGTGTGTGGAGGTGTCCGTGGTCTTTGACTGTTCCTGGTGCCCAGGTCTACACAGAGATCACACTTCAGTAGTTCAGTCCAGCAGTCCTCAACCTCAGGGTCAGAAACACTCCAGAGGGTCACAAGATTAATCTTGGGGTCAGGAGATGATGGATGGGAGGGAAAGGAGAAGAGACGCTCTGGTATATAAGCTTTACTCTGTTTTTAAGAAAGGATGGTTCGGTAACCTTTGTTTTGTTGTAAATATTTTGATCATTAAGAAGTATTTACACTGTGAAAGTATCTAAACTTCTGTCTACAGGATCCATTTTCCTACAGGATTGTTTTGCCTGTATTTTTTTCATAATGTATGTATTATTTTCTATTTTCTGCTCTGTGCTTTCCCCTGGAAACTTCAGAGTTTTTATTGACCGAAAGCAAATGAGAGATGTGTCCCCTCTCTGTCATTTCTGTTTTAAGTTAAATACTGAAACATGCTTTTGTTGTATGTCCTATAAGCAACAAACAGATTTTTTATTACTTCCTGTATAATGGGATTATAACTTCAGATGTTAAGCAACTATTTCTGAGCTTTGAAGCCAGATCAGGTGAAGCTTTAGGTACTGGTAACTGTTTTTTAATGGCAAGGCATAACAATTTCTGATAACCTTTTAATGTTTGAATTGTGAATTTATTTGCTCATTTCAAGCTAAATGTGGATGTGCAGTGATTGCCTTTGTTTTGCAGAGCTCTGTGTTAAAATTTGCACAGAGAATGAAAACTTGTTAGTATTTAAAAGAGGACTTGCATCCAGAAAAACTGGAAGATGAAATCAATACATTTAAGTGCATTTATTTGAATACAGAAAACTCAGAATTTGAGGGACAGGCACTGGACATTGTATATGAACTACAGCTATGAGGGCTGTACAGTATGGCATTTGTACAGTATGGTATTTCTATTTCCCTTTTATACTTTCAACATTAAATATAATCAAAAATATGGACAGACAAGTAAAGAGACTTCATCTAGCCTCAAGACCTACTACCACCTCCTGAATGTGAAATCACAATCCAAATGTCTAATTTCTCAGCCACTCAAATCAGTTGAGAGAGGATATATAGAAAAGGTTGAATTTTGGACCAAAGACATACACAAATGTCTATATTATGCGATGACAATATGTACATTTTCATGTTTTATTTCTGTTTGTTTCCATAATCTCATGGTTGGGAGTTCATGTCTGGGTGTTGAACTCTCATTCATATTGGCTCTCTGTGGTCATAATCACTGTAACATGGATTCCTAAAGGGGTCGGAGCTTTTCCTTTAACATCAGTTTCTTCATAACTTTTTGACACTGTCTTTCAGCAAAATAGTGTCTGACATTTTAAGAGGCTCAGATATGTTCATGTCTCATGAATATAGTTATATTTTAAAAAAAGCTGTATTTTTCTTCCCTTTTTGTTGTTTTAAAAGGTGCTAAAAGAAACTCTTACAGCAAAACTTCTTCTCAAAAAAATGTTGTTTTGAAAATGAGATCAGTACAAGTCTCAAGAAACTTTGGGTTAGTGTTATCACAGGAAACAGACTTCTTGATATCGTTAAAGGCACCCCGGCATGCCTCACTACAAACGTCAATCAGCCCTGAAACCTACTCTGTTTCCAACCTCCCAGCTGAGAATTCCCATTTTAACCATAGCTGTAAAAAGACAGGTCAAAGGCTTTTCTCTGAAATGTACTGGGATAAGAGCATCTACCTACAGGTGACATAAAATGGAGACACTCAAATAACACATAATTACCTTGAAATTATGCCTAAGCCTTGTACTTGAGTGAATTACAATAGGTCTGTCTGAGTCCATTCATATGCATGTAAGCATGCAGCCCACCGAGGAGCCAGACGCAGTGTTGTGATTCTGAACATGTCCGCAGGTAAGCTACTGTAAAGCATGTGGCACAAAAGGGCTTCCACTCTCTGACATGTTTATGTGTTTTGTGCTGCAGCGTGCTGTACCTGGAGGCTCTCAGCCAGCTGGCAGTAGTATTCCTTTACATCCAAGGCCGGAGCAATGTCAGGGCTGCCAAATTTAAGGGCCGCCACGGCTCCTGTCGTCTGTTCATCTGGATACAGCAGACTCTGCACTTCCTGCTCATACACAACACACACACAGAACAACAGTGACATGTATTTTTAATAATTTACACAAAAGTGAAATATAACTAACTACATTTAAATCAAAGTGCACTGTGGATTATAAATCACTGTTCACCTGACCCAAACGAAGCACTCTTTCATTTCACAGTGTTTAAAATGGATCCACCCAAAAAAAACACAACATCATGCTAATGTGAAATAATTTAAAACTGACCATTATTAAGTACTTTAACTTTCCAGTGCAAATATAAGTTTGAAAAAAATTGTGAAATCTGCCATGATGTTGAACACTTGCCTATTTAAAACATTTACAATATGTTATAAAACTGTCAGGGGGATGTAGTAGAGCTAGCAGATGCTGAAGACATCCCCAAAAGCTGTTGTCTTGCCCAACATTTGTTGCCCTCCTTGATAAAAAAAAACACCTCAATTTTTTTTATGTTCCCATAGCACATTCTTGAAATGTTCTACCTGGATATCTACTCAGATATTTGAATTTAGCATGCCCACAAACCCCTCTGTTTCAGCCCTACTCATAAGAGGCTGTTTTGTTTTCTCTCATTTTAAAGCCTCTGAAATAAAAATGGCTTTTTCTATTATTCTATTGTTATTTGGATGTCCTTTTTAAGAAGTCTAGAATATCGATGTTCAATGTGAGATTAGTCCCTCTCTAACACTGACATTGAAAAACACCCCTAAATACTAAAAATTTTGTTCTGAAAATGAAACTTGTAGGAGTAGTGACCAATTGAGATGCAATAAAGTATTTTTGTTGACTTTGATCGGGCAGGACTTTGTGGGGTTTTTTTGTTATTTGCTTAGTTATACATTAAATCAAATATGATTGTTTAATGTTCACCCTCTTTTCATTTAGTTTTCCTCAAAAACTTAACTGCTAAGCATTAAAAAACAAGCAAAGATCAGCTGTCATTTTTCAATATATGATAGTATGTACAGTATATTAGTATAAATATCTTGTGAATAAGTTTTTCTTGAATTGTGTTCAAGTGGAGGCTTCTGCTTCCACACAGGGCTCTAATGTCTACTATGGGTACACAAACATGCATAGACATGCGCTTTTCACTGGAGCTGTCTGGTTTTAGATTAAAACATATGGAAGCTTTGAGAAAGTATCAGACATTCAAATGACATGACCCAGGGAAATTCTTTAAGCAGACTGTCTAAGCCAAGCAGCAACCGAGTGTGTAGGTGGCTTTCTGCAGGAGCATCTAATTACACTAAGGACCAAGAAAACAACTTTTACATCCCAAGCCGACATATTTACAAGCTTGTTAAACAATGGCTCTGGTCTTAATAGTTCAACTAAGTCCTCCCACAGTGTAGGGTTTTGTAGTTTTCACTGCCCACAACACAGAACAATCAAGTATATCCTTATTTAGTATTTCACAGTGTTGCAATCACTCGCTCTGTAAAGTTAAGCATCTGAATACATGACTATTTCTGGCATGAGGAAACATTCACAAGTAAATGTGCTTTAAACGCCATGAAAGCTAAGTCCTTCCTGTGCTAATAAATGCAACGTATGTTTTCATGTGCCATATATAATGAGATTATAACTTCAGATACTCATGAATCGTTTTTAAGCTTTGAGGCTGGATCAGTTAGCTTGGTGGCTTAGCATTAAGCTTATTGTAGTGAATTGTGAATGTGTGCATTAACTTAAAGCTGGATGCTGTGCCATCAAAGTACAATATTTGCCTTTGTGTTGAAAAGCAGTGGGTTGGTTGGTAAGTTGTAGAAACAATATATGCAGCAACCTGTAAAAAAGACAGAACTACATGTGCTAAAGACCTCAAGATGTATGCCTTTACGGTACAATATGTGGCCCCAAGAGGGAAAAAAAAGAGAAAATGAAGTGTTAGGGAGCAGCGGTGGCAGTCTTACATTTTCCTCCACTTAAATAACGACATGGCTGCTGATTTGTCAGGGGAATATGGGCTATCTGGAAGTGCTGATAATGACAACAGTTAATAAAACAAAGGCAACTTTGGTTTTCATTTGGTATTCAGCCGCATTTCCCGGACAGTGAGTTATCAAGCGTGTCCCAGAGGGAGTGTGTTAAATGCCGGGCAGCGCGGCTCTGCAGAGAAAAACACAAAGTGATGGAGCTGGTCCTGCTTCAGCTGCCTGCAGCCTGCCGGGCTGATACCGAGGCACGTCTGTCAACTGTGGTGAGGTGGAGCCAGTCATGAAAGGTAGAGTAAACAGTGTGTGTTACAAAGGCTGTGAAGTGAAAAAGCCCTTTTTTTCACACAAAAGTTGTAACTCATTTCGAGGAAAGTGTTTTAGTGCTCTTCAGCCCAGCATTAGAGGAGGATCACGGTCAATAATCACTGAATAATTACACACAGCATAAAGACCTACCAATTAAAAAAAGCCTTTGGTTGTGTGCAGTATGATATTTGAAAGATAATTGATTCTGACAGGACCAAACGCATAATTTTTTTTTTCAATCACAAACTGAACCTAAATTAAACTGATGGATTTAAAGAGGATTCAATGCCTTTTAAGCTTCACATTTAAAGTCCACTGAGTTGTAAAAAATGTCCTATTTTGTCCAAACTCAGGTTCATATCTGATTTCAGTAACTGCTAAATCATGTTCACATTTGCCATTTCTCAAAAACCTTTGAATTTTCGCACACTGAGTACCCCTGATCATCCTCTATTCTCACTCTGTCTGGGATGCTCATGAGCTCCAGTCACGTACATATAACCCAACATGGGCCAAGTCGGGATACTGGTTTGGCGGAGTGGTTAGCAACCAGGCACCCCATGTACTTGCTTCTGCCGGTCCAGGTTCGAATCCCGCCTGTGACCAGTTAGCAGAGTGTCTTCCCCTACTCTCTCCCCCTTTCACAAGCCTATCCACTGTCTCTCTCCTATCAATAAAGGCACAAAATGCCCAAAAAATACATTAAAAAAAAAATGATGGGCCAAGTCTCCTCTGATCAGCTGACCAATCAACTCTGTGTTAATTGGTAAGTTCAGCGCAGTGGTTTTAACATCTCTGCACTGGGCTTGTTACTCTGAGCCCTTGGACTTAAACTGCTGAGGAGAGAGGGGGAAGTGTGCACAGCAACTTTATCAAGCAGTGGAGACATGTTAAACACACTGAGGGGAACATAAACTCTTCATAGCATGTTTACTTTTCATGAATTACCCTCAATTTCATCTTTCGGTCTTATTTTACTTCCTGATGGAAGAACTTACATCCTCTGTGTTTCATATAACTCATCTCATGTCTCCATCCAGGGAACTCGAAGGATAATACAATGCTTAACCTAATGTTGTTTATGTCCTCAACTATGGCTCGACCAGTACCTATTTAAAAAAAGCATTGCACATAGCCTAATTTCTAACTTTATTTAATTTTACTTCAATAAACTACATTTCAGGCCTGTAATATGTTTTGTAAGCTTCAAATGTGCTTGTACTGTCGGTCAGTTGTTAAGCACTTGGGCAAGAATTGGATGTTGGCAGCGCAAATATTACTGATTGGTTGGTTCCTAACCGAGTCAATGGATTTGTATGTGCAGGAGTGATGCTAGTTTAGGGCAAAATTAAGCTAGAAAACCCTTTATTTTGTTTGTTCTTCTCCTTTCTAACAAAAGACATCAAACAGTAAACCGAAACGCAGCCTGAAATGGCATCTCACCCATGGGTATATTATAATTACTGTTTTAATTATCATTACTTTCCTTTTATTATTATTGTTAGTGTTGTTCTTAAACATGCTTTAGAAATCAACTTTGACTTGACTTGGCTTTCTTTTCCTTTCCTTAAGACTCTTGTGCTCTTTTCTGCCAATTTTTGTGTGAAGTGTTGGCACCAGAATGGTTCAACATTGTTTGCAGAGTCCATCAGGAGCAGGGTAGGCAGTATTGACACTGTCACTGCCTACAGCTTGCATGTACAGGGCCTGGGTCTGTTCAAGGTGCAAACGCTGTGGAGCTATGAGGTCTGTAACA
The DNA here is from genome assembly GCA_036419115.1 of Scarus forsteni. Taxonomy (NCBI): domain Eukaryota; kingdom Metazoa; phylum Chordata; class Actinopteri; order Labriformes; family Labridae; genus Scarus; species Scarus forsteni. The sequence goes on from JAZDUH010000383.1 coordinate 15,324,146, forward strand.
ATGTATAAGGGAGAAAAAGAACATGAAGAAAAGTGAAACATGTCTCAAATTGCGTGCGTTTGAAATGATAAATACTACAGATTTGTTTTGTCAACACTGCACTGTTTGTGTTTTTTCTTGCAATTCAACCCTACTTTAAGTATTATTTTGACATTTTTGAAGAGCTTATGCATGTGAGCTGGGAGGCTTTTTCATCCCTCTAAACACTGATTAAAACTGAAGAGTGTGACATTGAAATTAGGGATTCACAATGTTATGGGTATGGTTTTCACATTATGCCGGTAATTGCTCCAAAAAGATGAATTTTTGGTATCAGCAGATATGAAAATCTGAAAGTATAAGCACCAGAAAACAGAGCTGATTTTCAGCAGGTTGAGTGAAAAGATGTTTATAACTCTGTAAAGGGCAGATGAAGATTGACTTTTCCATTGCCTTGTGATCAAAGGAAATTTTTCAGCTTGTTTTTTCCAGAAAACCAATGTTAATATCATCAGCATATCAGATTTTGGCTAAAAAAAATAATATATTGGGGTGCTGGTTTGGCGGAGTGGTTTGCAACCAGGCACCCCATGTACCGGTACATGCTTCTGCTGGTCCAGGTTTGAATCCTGCCTGTGACCAGTGTGCAGAGTGTCTTCCACTACTCTCTCTCCCCCTTTCACAAGCCTATCCACTGTCTCTCTCCTGTCAATAAAGACACAAAATGCTAAAAAAAAATACATAAAAAAAAAATCATACATGATGCACCTACAATTAAATCTTATCCGAAGTCTATAATGTTTATCTGTACATTTCTGTTATGATACATTTTAGTTTTGCATTATGTCTTCAAGTTTAGGGGATAGGAGAGCACACAGCTGTTGAGTGGAGAATGACATGCAGGAGAGAGACCACAAGTTAAATTCAAACCCACACAGCTGAAAGTTAGGAAAAGATCTTGTGCACATTGGGCAAGCACATAACTGAAAAGCCACCGGTGCCCACTTAGCTGCAGCCTACTATGAGTTTGTCATTAACAAAAACAGGAAGTAGTAAAATTCCAGATAATACAAATGAATATATTTTTTAACATTTGAACATTTGGCAAGCTAAGGTGATATATTTGTTAGTACATTTATAGTAATAATTTCGTTTTGTAACTGTTTAACTTATCACTTAGGAAATAATGTGAAAGGAACAAAGGGACAAATCTGTTTGAGAACCAGACTATCATTCAGCAAAGGCATAGGGGAGGGTCTCTGTGTGTCTGTCATCATCCGTCCTTCCAGGGGAGTTTTGGGACTAATTGGGTGAAGCAGCAGTGACAGAAGATTCAAACCTGACAGCCCAAGTGATGAGCTGGTTATTGCTGCCCATCACTCTACATGGTTGAGTTATGGGGGCCAGTACAAAGGGCATAATTGGATTTAGGGGATGTATACCTTCACTGGGGCACAATTATGCTGAGTTAGTTTCAAACTGGTTGACAGCTCTGATGTTGGACTCAGGAGACAAATGAATGGGCTGATTCTGGAGTTATTATTCAACTTTAAGTGAGTGGGAAGAATGGAAATACTTCACATAAATGTTGTACTATCCTTTTAAGAGACTGTAATGGGTCTTGACTTGCTTCACTCTCCACTAGAATGCATATCATGTGTTTTAATCCTCTCAGCATATGTTTCTGTCGAGCGGGCTGTTTTTGGTTCTTCAGCAAGGTGACTAGGGTCATCACGGCTGTGTTTGTCACCGCAGGCCCGGGCATTTCTCCAACACTCCTCCCTGACCTAAGTGCTTCATTCTGAATCATTTTCAGAGCTGTAAACACTTCATGTTTCATCACACTGCAGCCATACATCCCCTCTCTCTCTTACCGTCTTGTGCTGAGCCTCCATGTTAGCCAGCTGCTCCTCATAGATAGCCACTTGCTCCTTCAGGGCCAAACACTCTGCTGTCTCTGCGTCCACCACCTGCAAAGAAAGTCGAGCAAAAAGTTTTAATTTCTTGTTTTTTTGTTGGAAGGAACACAAAAGTTTGGGAATTAAATCCCACAGCATGTGGGAGAAAAGTAGAGAAAGTCCCTTTTGTTTCCAACCATTTTTAAAAGACACCATCAGCGCCAGCATATCTACCTGTTTCCCTGAATGGAAAAAAAGAGACTGCAATGCAGAGGAAGAAGATCAGAGAGAGGCTAACTAGACACAAAAGACCAGTCCACCAATCCATTTGGCAGCAGGGGGTCTCAGCTTATCTGCTCTTTGTAAAGACCAAGATTAATTGGTGTTGGATGCATTTGCAGCAGGTGCCTGCATGAACATTTGGAGACATGCAGAGAGGGTTTGGTGGTGAAGCGGTGGATCTTGGGAGGGTGTCAGCACATTTTTTGATGGAAAATTGAGACACTTTATTTCAGGGCCGCAGTGTAGACATTATTTTATGCTGTTATGCAAATGTTCCCTCATATAATCATATGCTACAGTATATGTCCATTAACTAGGAGTTCCTTCTCAAAACCCCTTGTTATATAGTCATTGTGATTCTAGTATTTTTTGCAATGTGGTCACTCTTGTTATTTTCAATATTGCACAAAACTAATGGCAGTTTATATTTCGAAGGTGTCGCAGATAAAGAACCCCTTACCCTGGTTATAAATTAATGAAATGCTGATCAGCTAGGTAAGTAAGAATGTTGGGTAAATTCTGTCATGTCATGTGTGAAGAATAGAGAACGATCGAATAGTGATAGAGTGATAGAGCTGTGCATCTTCACTCGATTAGCAGTTTGATATGATCACAATTATAAAGTTAACAATTCAATATGATATCACAATGCAAAGCAGTGAGTAGGTTTCTTGAATTTCTGTATTATTGCACTCGGCTGCTTTTTAGACTCGGATAAATATGAACTACTTTCATTAACCATTTAAAATCCAGCTCAACTGTTTGGCAGAGGTCATCAATAAATTCAGAGACATTTAATGTTTTAAAAATTAAACAAATCAAATCATTGATTAACATTTCAGGGAACAGAGAAAACTACAAACAAGCAAAGCACCAGATATTTTCTTGGTGTTGGATTTAAAGATTTAAACACTTGATGTTTGATAATGTGATGACAGAAAAATGCACAAATATTTATACAAAATCCATCAGAAAAGGCAAAAATGTTTGGTAATGAAGTAGAAATCAAAAAAATATTTTCAAAAAAGATGACACAGTAGTGGACATACCAAAAGATTTTTGATGAAAACAGATTTTATATAAATAAATGGTCAAAAAAAAAACAATGACTTTTTTTTTTTTTTGCATATTAGGTATTCCTGAATTTATTGACCATTGCCAAACAGTTGAGCTGGGAGTTCAAGGGTTAATTAGAAATAGCTTTTGAGATCATCCAGCAAGAATTTGTTTTCAGTGTAAACCAGAATTAAAACACTTCATAGGTCTCATCTTCATACATTTTTATTGTCTTCCTCAGAAACAAAACTTATACTGCAGTCAGCCACTGCAAGATTAAACAATAATGTCTCTGCATCTCCATCTACGTATGTCTGCATCAAAGTTCAGAGACTGATTTTGACATAGAAATTTTAATATTTTGTTTTACGAGGATGTACCAAATGTGTTGAAAGGAATTATTTTTGTGGTGCTGCTGCCACTTCAGGGCTATTCCTGTCAAAGGGTATTAATCCTGCGATTCCTTTGGGGACATTCATACTTTTGTTCCTATTTTAATTTTTCTGTTAACAATCAATATGGCTTGTAACTTACAAATAAGACTTTTTTTCTTTTACATTTTTTTATTTAAAATTAATCTGTTACAAAGGGCTCACAGTGCTTGACTTAAAAACAGATCAATCATTAAATCCAAAGACAGCCATATTAAAACCTTTTCTTTTAATCACTCTGGCTGGATTAAATGCAAACAGCACTGAGGCCAGGTTACATTACTTAATGTCATTTGATGGATCACTGACTAATTAGAATTTGTAATCCTTACCTGGACTTTGTATTACAGCACAGACAGGGAAGGCTTTCTCTGGGAGGTTTGCAAATTTTAACTTGGAAGCTAAATCAACTTTTGCACAAGTCAAAAATACAATCAGAAACACGAGTCACTGACTTTGACTTTAACATTGCAGTTTCAGACTCAACCAGAGCCTGAGGTTTGGTGTCGGGACCACAACACTAGGTTGAGAAAGATGCTGTCCAGAAACATCAAGCTTGACGATGAAAAGTCGTGGTTAATCTAAATGTTCTCATTGTTTGAGTCCATAAAATTCCGACTGTTTACTCAACATGAAACAGACTGACTGGTTGGCCTCCTCACTCATCGCTGTCCTTCTTTCTGTACTTCAACGGCTCATGTTGTCAAACTTGGTTTAGCTGTTTGGTTACTATCAGGTTTAAAGTGGTCATGCAGGCCTCATGATGCAAAACATGGCAGCATAACAAAGACCCAGCCCTGTGCAGAAACAAACAAATGTGGATGAAGAAAATTAGTGGGCCTTAAAAATAGAGCAGACAAAACAGCAGCTCAAATTCTGGCACTTTAATTTAAGACAAACCAAACACTCCTTGTGTCATCAGTTTGAGTATGCCATTATGATGAGAGAAACACAGTTCTGGGCTGAGCCGTGCTGTAGTCGCTCCTCTCCTCCACATCCCCACTCCTCATCTACCTCCCTGCAGATTTCCCACCGAGTCTGGTCACCCTGCAGCTGCTTCCAATTCTGAACCAGAGAAAGGAGCCAGCAGGAACATTACAGAACCATATTACAGCCTGTGTTACATCTGTAAGGGAGAAATTAAAGCCTCCCGCGCATCTGGCTGCTTAGAGATGGGGCTCTGGCATGTGTGATAGTGGGAGAGGAGGAGGAGGAGGAGGAAGGTGGGGGGTGGCAGGAAAAGTTTGTGGCTCAGGTTGCAGCAGGCGAACTGCCCAGACTGTGTGACTGCTGGTGATGAACACCCGTTGGGTGCTGGATCTACAGAGGAGCAGCTGTGGTGTAGTTTCAGCTGATTCACCAGGAGGCCGAGGGGGCGAGGAGCAGAGGGGCGTTTGACAACACTGCCATCTAGAGTTCAGACTGAATTATCACAACCAGGCAACTGCAGAGTAACACAGTGCAGCTGAAAAAGTTGTTTGGTTTTACTTAAAAAGATAAAAATATGGGTTTAAACTTAATGCTGCACAAACTTCTTTTGTGTTTCGCTGTTCTGAATCAAACTGTGGAATTATTTTGTACTGTGCACATTTCAGAGAAAATTTGCACTTTATTAAGCAGTCTTAATAAGTCTTTTCTTATTTGGGCAGCAGAGGTGTGTGTGGAGCAAGTGCGATCACTCTGGGGCTCATAGTTTATCAAGGCTCAAGTCCAAAGTAGGTATCTTCAGATGGAAAATGAGCCCATGACAGGAAAATTAAAATGTTTCAAAAATGTGTTCTGTTAAAACCCCCTCAAATTCTCATTTTGTGTACCATCTACTTCCCAGAATTTGTCAAACCATCTGTGTCATAGTCTTTAGAGAAAGCTGTTTCCACTATTTCCCAGTGGTCTGTCCTGATGGTATGCTCAGGGGCCCAGTTAAGCACTTACATCATGATGAAGAATTTGTAAAGGCTCTGAATTTATTTGTTTTTCGTTAAATGCTAAAATAAACATGAAATTCATGTTATAGTAATTCAACAGCCCATGAGTTCTTCAAATTTATTTGTGCGAGAGGTGAAAAAAATAAGATATTCATATTCTCTTTGCTTCTTTCTGTGCATGTAAAGGGATAAAAATGTGAATAATTTTCTTATCTACACGAAACTCTTCACCATAAAATGGAACAAGACATTAAATCTGCTGTAAGTCTTCAATGGTAATGAAAAATGATACAAAGATATGGGTTGTTGGCTTCAAATCCTTATAACCAGGTTAATTTACAAAGATGACATGGATGCATAAACAAAAGTACATTCTGTTTATTTCCACTTAAGCGACTATTTGCTTTATACGTATATGAGTATAAACAGCTTGGCAATTCACTGCAAACTTTGTAAATAGCAATCTCAGTGGTATTTGTAAAATCTGGTCAGTATTTAAAATGATGTCTATAAGTATGTGAGGAACCACTGAAATAGTTTAGAAGACAACAAACAGATAAAAATACAAAGCTACTGTGCTGGAAATCAATCTGTTCTAAAAAGGTAGAGATGAAGCAGTTAAATGTGCAAATGGGCAGTCTGTGCTGTGACTGGATGTGTAAAGAATTTGTTGGATTGCAGTGATAAAGTCATTCAATCAATAAATGTTTATTGGGATTGTGATTGGCACAAGAAAGATTAAACCTAAGGCTGCAGCACGGATTACTTTGCTCATTTATTCTTCTCTGTTTTAAGGTAAAAAGGCATGACATACTTTTCAATCCTTGTTTTCTTTAATTTTAGGTTTAATATTCAAGTGTATAGTTTATGTTATCAACTTTTTATTTTAATCATCACTCATGTTTTTGTTGTTGAGCTAAGTGTGTCCGAAGCTCGGCTGGATAATGCTATTTCAGGTTAGCTTGGGCTACGTGACAATTACCTGACGCACCAGACTGTTTCATGTATTACTGGGTTATAAGACAGAGTCATATGAAAGTGACTGGCTAGAGCTGAAGCTTTAAAATCTGGACTGTGGCTCCAAGAATTTTGGCTGTCACACCCATTTTAACTTTATGATTTCGGCACAACTAACCCACATTAACAGCTACGTCTTATTTGTCATTAAATGGACAGTGATAAGCCTGGTTGTTTTCTGACCAGGAGCATGTGTTTCAGTTTTCTAATACAGATCTGGACAGACATGTAATCTGGATGATCCAGCTGCTTTGCAAGCTTGACATCATGTTAAAAGATTAAGGACATGACAGAGTGAATGTCTCAGTTAAATGTTAAACATTCTTCTGTGTCTGAATGGTTTGATTTTAACATAAACACGAGTGAGTACGTTTTTGATCCGAGTCAATTCAGACCTGTTTGGTTGAAGTGATCACAATAATGTCAGATAGTTCAATAAAATAACATTTTTCTTTATGCCAACATAAGTTCTGTATTGCTTTAATTAATGTATTAATGTAGAGATAAAGCTAAATCCTGCAGGTGTTGTTTGTAGTTTGTGAACTCACAGTTCTCACCTTCATGTTTATTAACCCTGGCTCTTGTCCTCGTCTAACTTATTACACGCTCTCAGTATTTACTGCCATTACCTCAGCAACATCCTGTCGCCCCTGCTGGAGGAGGACCCGCTGCTGTGCCACCTTCTCGTACTCTGTCATCAAATGTTCCAGCTCTCTCTGCAGCTCCTCTGTGTCACACAGAATCTCATCCTGCAGCAGCGAGAGACAGTGATGAATATGGACGGGGTTAGACAGCAGGCCGGCCTGTCAGTGTGAAAACTGAAGTGAAATTGATGAGGAGTGCAATGGAGCATCGATGAGAAAAACCAATATAAGAAGGTGACACAGATGGAGAAACACTCAGCGGACACACCCAGCAGCTTCAGTGGCACCCTACCCTCTCTCTGCGCAGTCTTTCCACCACTGCATCCAGACTGTAGTCAGGCAGAGAGACCGTGGATTTGATGTTCGAGGAGACTTGTCTGCTGTTCAGCTTCTCCTCCAGATCAGCAATCTGACACTCAAGGGTCTCGTTCTCCTCCTCAAAACAGTGGGCCTAAAAGTGAATACAAATCCACATGAATTACACTGGTTTCTAATCATTCAGTGATTTATGTTCTAAGAAAAGTAGCATGGCACAGAGAAGGGACAGAAACATACAACTAGTTCACATTCAACAGCCAGAGGGCCAGAGTCTGACTCACAGTGTCCTCATAAAACACTAATGAATGAGTGACTGTCTTGATGATCTTATTAGGCTAAATTACAATAATAGGAATATGACTAGTTATTACTTTTCATGTTGCTATATATTTATATTCTACATTTTCAATTATTTTCAGAGTCTTGTCACAACTAACTTGTAAAATGAAAAAGTGTTTGAGCTGTTAGGACAGCTTAAATAATAATCGTCCAAAAACTGAATAGTTTCACTACTTCTCCATTACAGTCTGTGTCGCTCCAGACATGTTTTGTGGCTGTGCTGACCTCTGATCTGAAGAAGCGGACCATGATGAAATATTGGTGAAACTAATGAGTTTTTGAACGATTAATGCAGTTTTAGGAGCGGCGCTATACATGCCCCGTGTGCTATCATTATACGGATGTCCGCCGCTCGATTTTGGATCTAAATATCTCCCGAAGCACTGTTTGGATCAGGAAAGCCTTCTGGGTGAGTATATTGTTCTACTTCATTCTATAAACAATGTGAAAGCTGCAGAAACCAAACTTATCCTTTAACCTCATATAGTCTCTTATGCGTCTTGGGTTTGCATTTGGGTTCAAAGTTGTGAAAAACGGACATGAAACAAAAGGAAAAAGACTGTGAGTTTGGTCATTTATGGGCATAAATGTCTTATACTTAGTTTCTGTAACACTTGCCATTTTTTTATTTTCTGGTGCAAGTCTGTCTTCCAACAGTGAAACTTGTGTTTCGACCATTTTGATAGTCCATATTCAAAATGTATTGTAATGCAATGTGTTATTTGGAATTCTGTGCAGCAGTGTTTCTAAGATAATTGGCCAATTTTTAGTAAAGGTAAAACTTCACAATGTAAACAAAGTGTGACTAGTGTCACAGCTTTATATATTAAACCATGAAAACAACATGTTTTCATCTTCTGGCTATGAACCTTGATTCTCTAAACATGGATTGGACCCTCTGCCTTGACTAATTTCACACTGTAAGCCAATCTGTCAGCTGTTCCTCAAACATGAGGTTTAACCTGATTTGTTTTTTTGTGTTGACGCAGCACCTTCTTTTTGGCACTTTGTTCATACCTTCAAAATCAGTATGACCACTTAGATAAAATGTTGCCAACTGCTGAGCTAGAGGCAGTTTTTCTCACCATTTCAATAAGTTTGACCAGGCGATCATTGAGGGAGGCGATGACATTGCGATCCTGGGTAAACCGGCTCAGACCCTCCTTGCTGAGCTCTTTCGCAGCTGAGAAATCGAGTTCATTACAGCTACATTTGTCAGCAGCTGGAGCCCTAAAGAGAGAACATCACACACAAAATACATAACTATTTAATCCAGAGAGGAAGGAAGCCCCCAGTTTGAGAGTTTTTTTCTCACCAATAGTCAACAATATAGGACAGATATTCTCAGCTGGTGGGTTGAGACTGCTTTCAGTGTTACAAATGTGAAATGTGCACCTGGAAAATATTGTGGCAAAAAGTCTATGATGTGCAAAAGTCCAATCAATCAATCAATCAGACTTTATTGTCATTGTACATGTCACAAGAACAGAGCAACGAAACCTGTCCAAGAACAAACAAGACAGTCACATGCATGGGGAGACAGGATCAGGTTGCCAGCAGAGCAGCGGCCCGTTTTCTTAGATTGGAAACAGAGAACATCAGGGAATAGGAGGAGAAAAAAAGACTGATCCCACACAATGCCCTACAGATTACAGTGTGAGATCAGGGATAAAACACCTGAAATACATATTTGATCTTACACAATTTTGCTGTGATAGAGTGAATTTTACTTGTTTTCCAAGATCTCAACTATTTTTGTGTGATATCAGAAAGAAGCCTGGATTTTTTATCTCTAGGTAAATGGACTTAAGTTTATAAAGTGCCGTTATTAGTCTTTTGACTACACCACATAGCTTTGCACCTCTGGTCACACCCATTAATTCACTCACTGATGGTTGGAGGAACTTTTAGCTTTTCATTTATAGGTACATCTCAAAAAATTAGAATATCATGAAAAAGTTCAATATTTTTTATCACTCATTTCAGAATTACCAGAATTGCAAGCAATAAATGTTTGAAATGTTTCAATCTATCTGTAATGAATCTTTATGATATATGGGTCTCACATTCTGAAATGAGTGATGAAAAAATATTGAACTTTTTCATGATATTCTAATTTTATGAGATGTACCTGTATATTAACTAACACATCCAAAAGCTTTTTTTATTTAACCTATTTTACTGATGCAGCAGTGGCAGTAACTTGGGGTTTAATGTACTGCCCAAGAACACATCACGGTGTGACAGCTGGAGCTGGGCTCAAACCTTAAACCTTCAGATTACTGACACAGCACACTGCCAGACTGCACCACCAAGCTATTTTCTTCAGATTTCTAGACATGTAAATTTTGTTACAGGAAAAAAGGAAATATACTGTATGCGGTTATATCCTCCTGGGGCTTCTGCGGTGATGTGCATTTTAAACACATTTCATCCTGTATGTCTGTTTGGGTCTGATAAATCCTTTAGATAGCAGCCAAACTGCAAAATTTTTCAGAAAGAGGTTAAAGTGGTTAACAGTTTTTGAAAATTTGGTGCACAATTTCTTTTTTGATATAATCTAAGTGTCATAAAGTCCTGGGGCTATCCAGTTAAAACTGTTGCACTGAGCATTATTTTCTATATATCATCCACACTGTAGGGCTTGCAAATACAGACAAAACAATCATATCTTGATTAATAAAAATACTTTTCTTTACATATAAAATAAGTAGGTGCATCCAAATATATACAAATACTTAACAAGCACAGCCAGTTCTGTGTCAAATCAACAGGCAACACATAGTTTCTTTTAACAGTAAACTGCTCAGTATTAACATGTACTTGAAAAAATGGACATTAACATGACTCACATATAAATACCTACCTGCAAAAAGCATTACTGAATTAAAATATGTTCCTTAGATGAGTTCTGAGTTAGGGGTGTTAAGGATGTTAGGTCATGAAACAGTGTTATTTAGATTAAAACATCAGTCTGATGTGTATAAAAAAGGGCCTTTAGATATTTCAAACAAGCTACCTTATAGTTGTTTTGCCCATTTTACTCTGTGGTTCAACTGTAAATAATCTTTTACTTGCCTGGTATTGATTTTCCCCAAAATCATGTCATACAAACAAAAGATCTTGTTTCAAAATGTTTGATTATATCTCAAAAATATATTTTCCAACCAGACTGTACAACGATATAGGACATTTCAGCCCTCTTTGTCATGTTACATTAAAAACGGTGCCATTATTTACTCTTTCCCATGAAAATAAAAATACTTGTCCTGTGGCTGTTCAGAAAACTGATTTCATTCTAAAGTCTACTTTCATGAATTAAAGAAAAAAATTCCCAAGTATGAATATCTAAAAATCAGTTAAGTGAAACCCAAACTCTTCATCTTATCCACACCAACCTGACGGGGGCCCGGTACTCCCCTGCACATCCAAATCCTCCGTTTCGACCCCAGTTTTCCTCCTCAAACAGCCTGCGGTAGGACGACACTCTGAGCACAGCCATGACTCGGGATGGCCTCTGACTGCACAACAGGGAAAAGGTGGCAGCGGGTCGAATGAGGAGGTTTTATATTCACAGGGATTCAGAATGTGGCACTCGGGTGAAAACAGATCATCATGACTAATTATAGTGTGAACATCAGCATGTAATGATTTCATATGTGCCTGCTGAGCGGGTCCAAAAATTCTGTGTATCATTGTTGTAATGCTTCAGCACGGGCGTCAAGAGAGGGCAGGACACAGAGTTTTCAGAGGCCGATCTGATGAAAACAGAACATTGTTTGAGGGTTTTTCTTTTCACAGATGTTCACAATGATGTTTCAAAATATCAAACTTGATCTCAAGGATGAACCCCTCAGATTTGGAGGCCTCATGTTTATCTTGTGAACACAAAACCTCTGGAACCTTTAACAGGATTTTCTTCAAACCTAACAGGAATGTAAACTCTGACTCAAGGATGAACAGATTAGACTTTGAAAGGTCATAGGTAAATCAGGGTTCCCACTCTTTTCTAGAAATCATTTTCCAGGACTTTTTCCAGTGTCACATAACTAAAGGAAGTTACATTGTTGCTGTGGGCATTTTCAATTCTAGTTAGCCTTCTAAAAAACAAGATTAGAGGTTGATGAACAATATCTCTAGCTATTGATCATATTGATCTTAGAACTGCTTTGTTTCTAACTCTCCAGCACAAACATTGTCTGTTAGCTATCTGTTTAGTCTGGCTTTAATGCGTTTTACGTATTTTACATTTTTTATTTTGTCATTTTTTATTATTTCCTTTTGTCCCCATTGTTTTGAGTTTTTATATTTTATGCCTTAACTTGCATTATTTTACCTACTCACATTTTCTCGCTACCTGTACATTAGTTACCAAGTACATTTTTACTTCATTTCCTACATTTCAAGCTAGAAGGAAGAAAAATAACTTTTCCAGGACATTTTCCTTTTTTCCTCATTTTCCATATGTTTTCCATGACTGGAAAATTGGACAATCATTTTCCAGGTTTTCCAGGAACCCTGTAAATGGCAAAGTGTATTCCTTATTTCTGAATGCAAATTCTTGGGAACAGCTAATGGGATTATCTTCAAAACTTTCACCAATGTCAACTTTGACTGATGAATTTAATAGATTTTTGAGGTCATATATTCAAATTCAAGGTCAATAGGCCATATGATCATCTTTTGTTTGTGAACCCAAAACCTCATGATCACTTGTAAAATATTGGATATAGGTCAGTTCTGACTCAAGGATAAACATTTAACATTTTAAAGGTCAAAGTCCTTCATGTTCATCCTTGGCTGTGTGGGTGGGATGTTGATACTCAGGCTGGACAGTCGCTCACCGTCATTTGGAAGGTTGAGGGTTCAAGCTCAGCTCCAGCTATGATGTCGATGTGTCCTTGGGCAAGACAGCTGACTGCTCCCACTGCTGCATCAGTGATGTGTCAGAGGGTGTTCAAGAGATCGAGTGTGACAAGCTCATAAAACGTACACTGAAACCAAGAGGCAGCCTAACCACGCACTCCAGATAGATCGTTAGGTTTATACTTTCCTAATCCATCTGTGAGTCCATAGAGGGTGTCTGAGGATGGGCAGAACCTTTCAAATCATACCTTGAAGATCATTGGAAGCTCATTCTGTCATTCATTTATCATAGACCAATCAGATAATATAGCAGGAAGACACTACTCTGTCAGTGGAAAGGACAAGTAACAACTTTGTATAAAACTCAAAGCAAAACATGAAGTAGAGTGAAAATACCTTTTCTATAGATGTTTGTAGTGTCATTATTTGTTTTCATTTAATGAAGAAATGTGGTCAAGATCTGATAAAAACTGCTATTGATACTGTTAGCATCTATGCTAATCTCTGTCCGAGTAGGTACTTCCTGCTGTCATGCTCTAAGCTCCACCTCTTCCTTCTCTAAAGGACACTGATTGGCCCGTCCCACTTCGAGCCACTCGCAATCATTGTAGACTGGAGCTTGCCAGGATGAATTTACCTGACAACAGACATGAACCAGGCTGATCTGTCTTTACAGCAAAAACTCCAGGAATAAAAGTGGAGTATATGCAGAAATGTTGAAAACTGAAGCTCCTTTAGTGAGATTAAAATTTACACACCAAGCAAACCCAGCTTCTCTTGACCCATTACTGGGCTTTTCTAAAGTCTAATTCTTACATATCTGACATAAGATGTACACATACTCTCTTACCAGGGGAGGAGGGTGTCTTGAACGGGAAGAGCGAAGCAGATTTATACAGTTTTATTTCTGTTAAATAAATTAAAAAGCACCAGAAAAGAATCTGAAGGATGAAAACAGGTGTGAATGTTTCTTTGTGTACCTTTAAACGTACCATAACTTCATGAACAGATGGTGACAAAACTTAAAAACAGGAGTACAAAAACGTCAGCTGGTACAGTCGCCAAAGACAACATTTAAAATATGAGCATTGATTACATTGATTTTGTGTTTGACATGTTGACATAGATGTTTCTGAAAACTAAGACCGACAAATGTCTCCAACAGATTAGACTGATCAGTAAATTTATCATCTATGCAAGAAAAACTACTTTTCATAAGTGCCATGATTGTCAGTGTTGTGATTTGATCTCCAAATCCTCAGAGTTTACTTTCTTAGTTTCCTGTAGAAGATACTGTAGAGCAGTGTCATAAATGTGAATACTTTGTCCACACAGACAGGCAATGCTTACATCTGTGGGTAAATAAAAGAGGAAATAGTTTGTAATATTCAGGCCACTGAAGTTCCTTGTTTAAACAACCACATTATGCAACAGTGATGTCAGAAACGTATCCTCTGATGAGAAAGGTACACAGAGACGAGTGATATCCTGCAGAGTAATGAGCCATTAAATCTTGCTAGACCTGCATCAGGCAAATGCTGCATCACTTAAAATAAGAGCATTACTCATCTGCATTTAAAATGAGGAACACGGTGGCTGTCACAGCAGCACAAAGGCCTAAAAGAAGAATAATAAGCATGACGATGAGGCAACAGAACGAAAAAGACATGTAAACAAACAGACGCTCACGGTACCACCTCCATGACAAACAGCAGACACCGTCACATGTTTGACCACCATACCGACAGGGGAAACAATCACTATTTACACAATTTAAGACATCGAGAATCCACGCAGGGTGACACTTCACTCCATCCTGGTGGAGCAGGAAGTTAGTGTGTTAACACACATGTTTCGTAACTAAAGAGGAAACTTGCAAAACAAAATAAAAGGCTCAAGGCTGAAGTTACACAATAATACACAGCAAACCTTCACGACAGAAGACTTTTCAATGACAGCAGAAAATTACAAGTGATCAGGACTTCCAGTAAAAAAATTAAAACTGATGCAGAACTAAAAAAGTTGACTGTAGAAGGGAACATAAACAGTTCAGATGGAGAAGGAGATATAAATAACAATTAAAATAAAGTGGATATGGTAACAGATATTTAAACATCGACTCCTCAGTTACAATTCTGCAAAACAGAGGATTGTCTTACTTATCTTAAGCTTAAACATTCTTATATAGATTTCCTTAATTATCCCATTTAAAGTATTTAATGCTTAATTGGTATCCTAGTATTCAGTCTACTTCTCCCAACTGTCCTTTTTCTTTAGTGTAATCGAGTCTTTTGCTTATCGTCTACAGAAACATAGTGTTCTTACATTCACACTCACTGTCCAGGGTTTGTTTTGGCATGAGCACTGACGTTAAGAGGGGTCAGCAGAAGACCGGAGGCCTTCAGGTCATCAAAGTGCAGCCGTGGCAGCTCAAACTTCTCCCAAATGCTTTCTAAATGCCATGAGTGGTCAAACTGTAAATAAACTGAGGTTATGACACTTGGTAAAAGAATCACAGCTCCATTGTAAGCCTTCCTCTAACGAGAGAGTTTGTGAAAAGTATGGTGCAAAAGAAGCTGCACTGGTCTCCAGACCACGACAGAATTCCGAGTGGATCACATCACGCAGTGTCCAAAAGGTCCAGGTCAGTTTTTCTGTCAGTAAGTCGGGTCAGATTAGTCCTCGTCTCCCGCCATGAGGAACCCCAGGATGAAGTCGATGGCTTTCTGCCGGTCGTGTGGTGTCTGTCTGGCCATCAGGTTGGGAGGCGGTCGGATAAGGAGGCTGGCAAAGAGGGTAGCTAGAATACAAGATGAGGACACAAAGTCAGAGAGAAAATGCTGTTGTTTTATCTACCTCTTAATAACACCCTTCAGTGGATCTCGCTTTGATGGCTCATCTGAACACTAACGACACTGTTAAAATAAAAACGATACACAGGGAAAGTCTAAAATGAAGTCCTTTAAAGACTGTGTTCTGAAATAAGAGTCACTCTGTTTTCGCCCCTGTGACGCTTCACCTCCACTGTTAACACTGCAAAGATGGGATATGGGAGGGGTGATTAATAGGGGTTAATAGCTCAAGCTGTAAAAATGGCAGAGCTTCCTGGTAGTGCTTTTGCTTAAAAAAACATGTAAAAGACTTGTGATTTATAGAGGAGGGTTTTCAGGTCATTTGGAGACACCAAGCATAGCTCCCTCTGAGCTCTGACATCTTCAGCCTGATGCAGGGGACTCATCCAGGGTAGACTTTATCATAGCTGGGAACTTAAATCAAGAATGTTTTAAAAAGTGTGTGCGATATATGCAGTGTGCCACAAAATATTTTGGTTCATGTGTACAACAAAAAAAAAAAGTGGTTCTACCTGAAGCAAAACCTACTTCTGATGCACTAATGAGGACTCTGGGACTGAAAGGCAGACATGACAAGATAGAGTTCATAATTCAACTATATATTTACATTTTAAATAAGCTTAATTATTTTATTTCGCAGGAATTGACTACAGTTTTTCCCACCATTTTATTTTGTACTTGAAAGTTCTTTGCACTTTGAAGTTGCAGAGTAGAAAAATTAAAGAGGCTTACGAAAAGAATGCTGTTGCTTTCCTCTCACAATGACCTGATTACAACTTTCCTACTTACCTTCTTATTATTTTCAACAAGAAGTACAAGATAAAGAGTGACTCCCAACATCAATAAAAAGTCTCGCAAACTACCAACTTGTGCTTTGCTGTGAAGTTGATTCCCCCAGAGTCACAAAGATCTAACCAGTTGTTTAATGAGCACGATGGCCTCATAGTGTGTATTTTGTGTCTTACCTATGAGGCTGGCAGTGAGATTGTTGTTGTGTGAGTGCTTGAGAAGTTCCTTCAAGAAGGCCATCAAGTAGCGAAACACGTTGCGGTGAGCTCGGGGCAACTGGGAAATTAACTGTAAATATCAGAAAAGGCTAAATGTTAGTTGTACAAATGATTTACTGCAAATTGAATTTCTAAAGTTATTCTGCACCACAGCAGTTTTTCTGCAGCTTATCGGTCTATAAAAGAGATTTTATAATTCTCCAGCGGCTATACCTGTTTGCAGAGGCGGCTGTCATGAGCGCAGTCGAGGCACCGTTGGTAGAGTTCATAACAAACCACTGGCTCTGGCAAAGCTTCCAAGAAGATCAGCAGAGCTTCAGCTACAGAGTGATTACAACCCACTGCATGGACAGTTAAAGAAGACAAAACAAAAACAGTGCAATTAGAGTGTGACAACTGTTTCTCTGACCAATTATTGTCATGATTATATTCATCATTATTCTACCGACAAATGTCCCACTGCATTTTCTTGTAAGCAGTTCAGTATATCAGTAACAGCAGTATCTATTTTAATAAGATCTTCGTTTGCTGTATTTAAATCAGAGACAAGAATACCAATAGAGTCTGGGATGCTAGTGTCCAAACAGTCAATGATGCTCTGCAGTTCCTCCTGTAGGCCTGGAGTCTGGAACAAATCCTCCTACGAGACACAAAAACAAGTACAGAGTATGTAAGGAAGGTCCAAAAAGTCTTTTTAGTATCACTTTGTATTAGAGCAGCGCACAAGCACCACAGCACAAAAGCTTATAGAACAGATTGAGGAAACAGCTGTAAACATCTGGCTTATTCAAAGAGGTGTTTCTGGCATTTACGCCTCTGTGGCTTTGTCCCAAACAGCACATTCACAGACTTCACGCATCTCCATGGTAAGTACATGAGAGCATTGTGTCAGCCCACTGTGACCCTGAAGTACATTGAGGCTCTGATGATTTTTCTGCTGCATATTACACACTTTCCATAAGTCTGCATATCTTACCCAGAGTTCATTGCAATAATTGATGACGCAAAGGTGATGATTTTATAGCCCCCTCTACAGAACATACACAAACGCTTGTAAACTGAGGCAGTATTCGATTCAAAGTATAGATATTAATAACTAAATTAAGGGCGGACATGATGGAAAATTAAAATTGCTAGAATTTTTATGATGAGGTTGTTTGCAGCCCTTTAAAATGGTCTTTTCTATTCTGATTCTTTTGCATAAATCAATAATCATGATTTTTACTTTTGAGATCATAATGAAACATTTTCATTTTTTATTTAGAGAAATACAAACACACACTGATAGCCCTTTTCCTTACTATTTAATCTCTTGCTATGACAGGATTTGGCAAATCCATCAGTAATCATTTCTGGCCCATGCCATGACCTGGAAAATAACTTTAATATATGTATTACTCATTTTTCTTCAACAAAACTTACAATCGGTAAGCGACAAACGTAAATGTCTCAGGCACAGCGTCACTGCAGTCGAGTAAGTCAGTGTAAAGCACCACCTCTGATTAATGTCAGCGAGCGAGACAGAGAGTTTCATTTCTGCCGTTTTAGGATGATTTTTTTAAGTTATGAGTCCGTACTGGTTAACCAAAGTGCTTCTGTGGTGAGAGAGTTTTAAGGCAGATGTGGTGAGGGTCAAAAGCTCAGCTCAGTGTTGCAGAGGTTTACAAACAGAGACAGGACTTTACTCAAATGAAATATCAGCAATCACATCTCCCCGCCGATAAGAGAGATTGCTGCAGAAGAGAAGTCAAACACACTCAGAGCTGTAACGCTGCAGTGAGGCACAGAGTGGAACAGGTGAAAAAAGAGATGAAAACTTTGTTTAATCATCTGTTCTGATGTTTGTTGGTTTATCTGAGAGCAGATCAGACGGGAGCAGACTGTTCACTGACTGATGCCGTCTTGTACAAGCGTACAGTAGAGCATGTACATATGTGCACGGACGAGATGGACGGCAGTGGATCATCAGCGATCTGTTAATTATAAAAATCTCAGGAACACATCTGTATGAACCTTTGCTGTGAAGTGTTTGTATTTTTTTATGGAGAGCTGAAAAAAGCTGCTTTTATCATGAATTTTTCTTAATATTTCAAAAAATTAATAACATATGACTTTTTGCATCCTGAAAACAATTATTCCTGCCTGATAAATCCCATTAACGACACTGATGCAGTTTAATAAACAAACTTCCAGATAGAAACAGCGTAAAGACGAAAAATTGTCAACTCCTGTTCCATGGGTTGTGGGATGTCATATAAGCGTCTCCCTTTACTCATTTACCATTTTTCATAATCTCAAGCCCTCATGGACTTACACCAGGTGTCATTAAAGAGCTCAGTGCTTGGGCTCTGTCTTTGGATATTTGGACTGGTCATTTGCCCTGTTGTCTTAAATATGGAGGTCACAAAGGCATAATGAAGACGTGCAGTGTGCAGTAACAGAGGGGGAGGTCCCTCTGTGCCGTGTTTTATACTATACAAAACAATATGAGTTAAGAGACAGGGACACCGGGTTGCTGGTTTGGTGGAGTGGTTAGCAACCAGGCACCCCATGTACATGCTTCTGCCGGTCCAGGTTCGAATCCCGCCTGTGACCAGTTTGCAGAGTGTCTTCCCCTACTCTCTCACCCCCTTTCACAAGCCTATCCACTGTCTCTCTCCTATCAATAAAGGCACAAAAATGCCCAAAAAATACATTTAACAAAAAAAAAAAAAAAAAAGAGACAGGGACATAAATACTGAGCTGCTGTGGTATCAGGATGAACATATAGACAGCAGGGTATAAAGAAAAGTCTTCAGGAAGATATTCCGTGGATTTGTTCCTCAAGTGAGACATTGTTATTTCTCATTGGGCAGACCAGCAGACCTTCCTAAATGAATATTACAGTGGGTTAGATAAAAAGTTTTGAAAACTCCTGTCATAAAATCTATTCCTTAACCATTAGCAGTCTGACTCTCAGTAGTAAACATTGTTTTGTGACAATAATTTTGCCCTTTGTGGTTTTCTTACCTGGTCACAGGATTTTTTGAAGAGGTGGTTGACAAGAATCCAAACTTCTTTGGGGATTTTCAGAGGTATGTCCTCTGTGCCTGCACCATCCGCCATCAGGAAGCTGACCTTAGACCTTTCCTGAAGAGAGACAATACGGTCAATGTGTTTTACTCTGACATGCGAGAGCAAAACAATCTCTTCAAAATTATCATAGTTATTTATATCAGCTACAGTCCTGACAGTACCCTCATGATGTTTGAATAATTGCATGCACAGACAAATGAGTGTGATGAATCAGAGAAATTAGTAACAGGATAAAAAGAAGTGCAATTAGGATGATTCTTTAGGTCTGGGTAATTGAAGCAATCCATTTAAAAGGCTGAAAAGCATTTAATTTAAAACTGTACAAACATATCTGAGGCCCATGGGACATCCAAAACCCCAAAAAAAAAAAAAATATTTGTTTAATAAAGCAGGGGAGCCATCATCGATAGATAATACATACATGCAGAGCTGAACTGCAACACAGCAAATTGCTGACTTTTTTTAAAAGTTGAGGGTATTTACAATACAAGAAAATTTTAAAGATTAGATTAAAAAACAAAACAGTTTTGATACACAGTTAAAAAAAGCTTTCTTGTGATTAAACAGGACTGGATTAGTGGAAATCTGCTCACACATGGCGATGTTCAGTTTCACTGATCAGTAACAGGTTATAAAATCAAACAGGAGACTGAGCAGAGCCGACCCTAATACTTCTTCTTATTAGCTTTAATCATGTTAATGAGGGAGCTGTGCAGGAAGGGTGACCTGCTGTGAAATGAGATTTAGTGTGATCATGTTTTTGGTGTGGTGGTTTGGAGCGCCCAGCCCTCAGTGGTTCAGAGGAGATTTAACGTGTGACTGATTTGCACACAGAGATTATCACAAAGCTGTAAAGTTCTGCTCTGTGATGGACGGTGGATGTCTGTGAAGGTGCTCTGAGGATCGTAAGCTAGTTGCCCTTGTCAGATTTCAGAAATGTGGATGTTTAATGCACCAGGGTTGGTGCTTGGTGCTGCAGATGAAAATGATTCCATGGTTAACAGGTCCAGAATTAAAAGAAACATGCTGTAAAATTAACTTTTAAGAGTTAGATCTGAGGTTTGACTGCACTGCTGTCAGCATGGATCTGCACCTTGGCTGAGGTAAGATTAACCATGCATCTCTAATGGTATTTCTTCTCAGGATTGGAAATTGCCAACTTTGGTGTGTTTACATACTTTGATTCAGAACCAGTAAATACCCCTGATTCTCGATGAATACACGCAGAATACTTTTCCATAGAGCGAATCTAGATTACCCCACATAGGGAGCAATTTACAGTTCTTTCAGACCACCATGCCATGTCTAAGTCCATCAACTGAGCCGGTACCTAGGTAGAAAATTCTGAGTTTCTGCCCTTACTTTACTGAATAAACTTTCCTTTTATTGAAGGAGCCTTACATAGGACACACAAAATTATTGTCAATTTTTTAGCATCAGTAGTTGATAGTCTGGACAGTTCATTACTGGGATCAAGATTTCATGAAAATGACTGATGTACAGTCTGTAAATATTGGCAGGATGCATAAAATCTGATGAAGCAGACAAAGATTTAGTGGGCATTTGTGAGTTACTGACTTTTCTTGCCTCGACTCTACTTGTATATGTTTGTTTGTTTTGCATGGTACCGGGTACAGTTTCTCACATCTTCTATGGCAGGATTCCAAGCAAGCTGAGCTGGAACTAAAATAAGAGAAGAAACAGTATCATCCACTGAACATCCAGGGTACCGTCTTAACAAGTCCACCCAGTATGGAAATAAAAAGCCATTCCTCTGTACTGCGACCTGACTTCAAAATCCTCCTCTACTTTTAATAGGATGTTGTTTTCTGCCAACAACCTTCTCTGGAACAACCTTGTCTTCTTGTTATGACAAAAACCCACAGAGAGAAACAACACTCCTCGACGTTCTCCTTTTGTTGTTTAATTTGGATGTCATGTAGTGTCATGCTATGACATCTATCAAAATCCCGCCACAATGAAAAAGCACTGCTGAAGTTTTCCTCTGAACCAACTGCCCCAGTTTAGCTGTGCTTTCTTTTTCATCCTCATTTCTTAAACTTTACAGAGAGCTGTTAAGGCTGAAGTTTCTAGTCGGGACTACAGGCAGTTCATTTTTTGGAACGCTTGACGAAACACTTTGTCTGGGTTTTTTTAGTCAAAACTTGTGTTGCCCAAGATATCATTTTGCTTTGAAATGATAAAGCCCATCAAAATGGACACATTGAAATGAAGTTCTGTTTTTCTGCTAAAAAATTTGGGTGTAAGGCATAGGCAATAAAGAAATACTTTGCTTTTAATAAGTGTATGTTTGTTTTTGAATAAAGGACAAATCCACTACTTCCTGAGGAATCAAACGTGGACGTTTCCCCTATAGATTAGTAGTTTTAGCCACAGCTTCAGTAACAACATTCAAACAACACAGAACAATGCTGAGCTTCAGGTGTCCTCTTCTCTTTTGTGTTGTTTCAACATTTATGAACTTAAGAGATAATAAACGACGCTTGTTGCATTACGGCTCTGGTTAATACCGTACAACTTAAACAGATAAAGCTTTTCTAACAAGCTAACCTTGTATGAATGTTGAGCAGAACGTACTGACACTGCAAGTATGAGATAAGGTTGGACATTAAGAGGACCCAGCCTACATTGGCTCCTCTGTTAACATGTCCTGATACGCTTGATCCTGATAATATTTGAACCAGTTTCCTTTTATGACCTGAATGTTTGAGAAAGGTCAATAAAACTGTCCAAGAGGTCTGTAAACTAATGCTCAATGTTCACATAACAGATCAGTATTGTTAATATTTTACCTTCTCCATGTAGCTGTCCTCTCCCTGAGCAAGAAGGCAGCCCACAACCACAGTTGGAAAGGAATGATCAAGGCAAGGAGTCGATAAGGGAAGCAGAAAGGAGAGGAGATGACAGTGGGGTGCAGAGACAGAGAATCAGAAAAGAAGACAGATCATGGATTGTTCCAGCATGAATCACTGATCACCAAGGCAGAAGGAAAATGCAATAGTTTATGCAGAAATAAAGGAACAGTATACAACAGCAGAACAATATTCCCAAGCCAAATCAGTCAAAAATAGAAATATGGAAACGACAGGAATGAATGTGTTAAGACCCGTAGAATATATTTATACGAGCTAAACCTTAGTCAGTTTTCCCTCTTCTTTAGGAGGTCCTTTCTTGGTTTTGCCACTTCCTCATTCCCTTGGCCCCTCTGGACCAAAAATACACAGGTTGAGACATTTTAAGCTCTCCAAATATAGGCTGCCTGTGTGACTGAGTTTACCCAGAGGGAGAGAAACAAGCCCTCACGAGTTCCCGCTCAGGTTCCAGGTAGTGAAGAGCTTCGGCATGAGGAGGAATGTAAGAGTAACTGATCTGTGTTTGAGGTAGGGCTGGGTAATCCTGCCAACCTCTCAATACAAAACAGATCTTAATACAGAGGCCACAATATGATACGTGTATTAATATGTGTACATCGCGGATATTGACCACACCTTTGACAGAATTCCTGACTGCTTCTGTTCTTTTTATAAAAAAAATCCAAGAACAAAGACAAAGGCTCCTACAACTAGATGCTCATAACTTTAAGGTCTTTAGTGATGTCCAACGTAATTCAAAATACAACCGCAAGCTGAATGAGCTCTTCTGGCTTATACTTTCACCGTTGATTTGCACCATGGGGTGACATTTCTAAATCTTTCTTGGCCACTTCAGTTCTATAAAATCCATTACGATAAATGTATCAGCACAGCGAAGAGAAAGTGAGGCTGTAGGGCCGTACTGATTTTTTCGAACAAGCCTTGTTTGAGGTTGGACTGGGTGATATTCGCCAAAAATCAAATCTCCTCTTTGTGGCTGAATGGCAATTTACAATACATATCTCATTTCTATATTTTTTAGATAAAGGAATAAAAAATGATGGTTACAGTACATGATACCTTTTCAAATATGTAGCATAAAAATTGTAATGCTTCGCTTTTCTTGCGGTATGATGCTCTACATGCAGTTCTACTTGTAGCTGTATGAGTTTTCTTTCATTTTGTTTTCTTTCTTTATTCATTTCTACGTCTTTGAAATAAATCTATTCAGTCATTCATGCAACAATGATCATTCTTAAGTAGTTTTAGTTCAAGTTTAACAACACTTGTACCTGTTTGATACCATGGCAACAAGAAATATATTCCTGGCTACCAACTACTGGGTCTTTTTTCATTTTTCATTCGCAGAAAAACCTCTGCACAGTCACTGTGTACACAATGTCTTAGCATGTCCTTGTGGTGATGAAGTCAAAGTGTTTCCATGTCTTGGAGACATTAGCTTAAGAATGATAAAGTCTTGATCATCTTAATTACTGGTATCAAAAGTTAAGAGGCTAAATGATCTAGGTCTTAATCTTATATAAAAAAAAAGGCTAACAGAGAGAAGAAGAGTGCGGGAAAGACAGCACAGCCAGACATGCAAGTCAAACTAAATGAGTTTGCAGTCCGTCAAGTCTGTCGGTCAAGCCAGTTAACTACAATTACCGCATCCGCCACAATAATCATAATAACAGACAAAAATACATGGAGTGATCTTAGCATAAATGCTGCAAGATTTGGAAAAGTAGGTTACATTGGAAAGGAGCAAGGGACACATTCGGGTGTTCAGAGCATCTATATTTGTTGCCATGATATCAATATAATTTGAGCTTTACTAATAATAAAACTATTCTTGGATTAAAAACAATCACAAAAACAACCCTGTGAGACGAAATATTTCAAACACCGCACATAAACTGTCTCTAGGTCAATAAGCATATCACTGTTTTTGGTCATCTAAAATTTTTAAGTTAATCAAATCAATAACGGACTCAGGGGAGGCGAAGTACGAAAAGGCATTACAGTATTAAAGTGAAATCAAAAATATAGCAACTACATCATCAGAGCATGAACTAATCCTGGTTTAAAGAGTAACTGCGTTTACTCATCTATTTTAGTCCAGTCTAAAGAAAAGTGCTTTTGTTAATTTCATGTGAGTCTGATTATTATTTCTCTGTTTATGACGGCTGGATTATCCTTCTCTCACCAGGTCAATCAGTTTAGTGATGGGGATCTCTCTGATGGGCTTCTTCATGCGGCACAGGGTCTCCAGTGAGGTGCCAAAGCAGCTGGGCAGGTAGTTGCCAGAGATGGTGATGAAGTAGTCTTTGCCGCGGTCCAGATGGAGAACCAGGATGTCCTCTATAGAGTCCTCTGCAGAGTTCAGCAGCGTGACCGAGTCTTTACTGACATACACGTCCAGATAGATCTCCAGGGTCTCGTCTGCTCGGGAAGATAAGAGAAAGAGGAACAATGTTGGAGGATTAAAAAAACCAACTGGGAAATTAAAACAAAACCAGAAAAGGGACTCCGAGCTTGACACAGAAGGATTTACATTTTACCATTGTTTGGCATGAAAATACAGAGAAAACAAAAACCATGCCTCACTTAACATAAAAATTTTGCTTTAGAGAACTTTATCAGCTTTCTCCAATAAACTATCCTGCTGACAGTTGACTTTTGAAGACTGAGACATTTTTTATGCCTTAAGAGAAAACGACACGAGCATCATTACAGGGCAAAAAGCTTAACAAGTGATGGTTTGATCCAAGCTTACTTGTGTGTGATATTCCTCATCCCAGTATTACTACTGTACTGTACTGCACTACATAATAGATCCACCCGTCCCTTTCCTAAAAAAAATCTGAATCTAAACATAATCAAAGTTGCCCCGGTGTCAGCGAGATCAGGCCGCAGCCCCTCCAGACCCCTAAATAGAAAACTGGTCAAGATAATAGATGGATGAAGAACTAACTAAATACCAGACAACATGGATTACAGAAATAATGGATTATGTTCAAGGCTCACTAGCCATGGCAGCAGATAGGTAGTAAAAGGAATCACCAGCAAAACATACTTCTATTGGCAAATCCTAAAATGTGTTTTAGTGTAACCTTACAATGTTTCAAAATTGTTTTCAAATGTGTTACATGCTCCAGATTCAATCATTATTGTGTGTATTTATGCACAAACATCATTGCATGTATATTGATGAGTGCCTTCATGTTAGGTTGTGAACATTCACCTGCCATGTTGCACAAAACCCTCTTATATTTACTCACCTGAGAGAAAATTCATCTTCACTTGGCAGGTGGTAATACTAAACTCTGGTAACGTCACAGATCGTGCAGTACAATATTTATGGCATCATCTTACTCACATTAAAAATGGACTTATCAAGATTTCAAAAACAGACTCACTTGGCTCTAAAAATCCATCGCTGGGCTCAGCCCGAAGCCAAGGCTTGCAATACTGCGAATCGTTGAGTTTGGGGATGAAGGCGAAGTGACAGGGGACCTGCCCGTCATTGGTTATCATGAAGCGCTCTCTCTGAAGCTGCCGGAACTTCACACTCCCAAATGTAAACTGTGGGGTGATAAGCAAGAGGCACATTTCTTTTAGTGCCATTACTTTAATCCAATGTCAGAAGAGATTATAACATTTGTGCATCATAGTCAGTCAGGTTACAGTAATCAGGAGAACACATGAAAGAATCATATGTGAAGAGACCATGTTAATGTTTACCTCTCTTCTGCTCAAAGACACTGATGGAAGGAAATCATTCTCCATTCTGTCCATCGCTCGAACGATTTCTTCAAACACCTTTTTGTGACGCTCTTCATTTACAACCTTAACCTGTTAACAACACACAAGGTCCACATTATTCTTTCCTTTTAGTCAATATTTATTTACTGTTGAATTTATTTATTCAACCTTTATTTAACCAGGGAAAAACCCATTAAGCTTAAAAAAGTGAGCTTGCCAAGATAAGTGACAGCACAATTAAAGTTTCTTGCAATAACAACAGCAAATCTACAAATCTTCTGCAAATCTATCATACTACACCTGCATGACTGTGATATGACTATCATTGTGGTTAGGCCAGGCTCAGGTTAAACCCTTTGTTAAACGTGAATAAATACAGCAATGATGCGGCATGATCATGCTAGTTAGCTTAGCTCCATGCCTCCCGTCAACCAGCTCTGACACACGTGTGTCTATTGTGTCTGTGTCACATGATTAATTCCTCCAGGTCTCTGCAGGTTACAGCGCTACTGTTTTAAGAGCGGCGAAGAAGAAATGTGCCAGAGTTTAACAGTGCTAAACAGTAAATAGATTACTAATTTAATAAATAAGGTGGTATCGAATGGTGCCTGGACTCCAGTACTCGCCAATATCAATATTTTTGGCAGTATCGGAGCAAATTCCAGAACTCATATCGGAATTGGAACAACTTAAATTTTGGCAAAACAGAGCAGTCTCAAGTCAAATCACATAAAACATTATGATTCACAGGTTAGTCCATCTACAGTTGTAACTTAATAAGGCAATCTGATTGCATTTAACCATTCTGCTGATCTTGCCGCCATGTAAGCAAGCAGATATCTTGTTATATGCCAAAAGACAAAAATATGAACAGTGCAACTGTTTCATACAAACTGTGCACTTAATGTTTAATTCAAATGAGATGAGTTAAATTTCATGACTGTGGAATCAGTTGAAGCAGAGGATTGAATGATTGTGCTTGTTAGACCAATGACTGATGCATGAAAAAGGAACAAAGCCTTGTCTATATTGTATTTGGGCATTAAAATTAACCAGAGGGACAGTATTCTTTAGTCACTTCACCACATTGAGTACACAAAAATACCCATGAGAGAGGCAGTCATCTGTTGCCAGTTGCAGGGCTTGTGGTCTGTATCCCAACAACAGTAAGTTACATTTTTGCAGAGGTGCACATCGTGTTTTTTGCAAAGGCTTCTGCTTCAGTTCGAGGCTACACAGACTCAGCTCAAGTTTGAAGCATAGTTTTGATGCAGAATTACAAACCAGGCTCAAGATCTGTCTGGTCCAACAGAGGTCGCACACCAGCGACAGAAAATTGTTCCCCAGCCGCATTCACGTGTGTTGGTTCGCCCTCCAGAAATCTGATTTAGTGTGACCCCAGTCTTAGTTGTTAATGTGCATGTTTGCTTTAGCTAACCGAACAATAATGTAACTTTTTCTAACTGCATGTTACTAAATGTGTGCTTTGCTTCATATCCATATGACTAAGCTTCTGACCCCGACACTGAAGAGGGAGCTGACGGGCTTGTGGTCACTCGTTTGCAGCTCCATGTGACTCCGGTACTTGAGCTGCTTGACATTGTTGCCCCTCCACAGGATTCTGTCACACCAGGCCGGGACACGGCACTTCCCACTGAAGGAAAAACAAGTCACAGTTTCAGAGGAAAAAGTAGAGGTCAGACATCAGAGACACACACACACACACACACACACACACACACACACACACACATACACTGCTGACTGAGTGCTAGTGTAGTGATAACGCTGGCAAGAGTTTCCATATATGCAAGAATTTAATCTTGATTCCTAAGCAGGAAGACAGAAACTGCAGAAAAACTGTCACTTCGATACAATAACACAACCTGAAAAGAGTTCAAACATTTATTCTAAAAAACTAAAGATAATCCTCTTACCTTGAGTCCCATCGATCAGTTTTAGGGTCATATTTATAAGTGGGAATAAAGTTGATCTCCCCTTCCATGAAGTCTGTGAAAGCTCTCTTTGTTTGCCTTTGAATATTCAGCTGCATAACAAAAAAGTTTAATTGTACAATTTGATAAGAAAAAAAAAAGAAATCACCAACAAAGACCAAAAACAACCTGCAAAGCATCTACCACCATTTCTGCTTATCATGAGTTATTTCAGCTTCAGTTACATCACTGTGGGGTCAACATCCAGACAAGGAGAAACAACTGAAGCCTATTAACACGAGCAAGCTTCTTCTTAACGGGAAGTTGTAGCTTTAGAGTTCAGTCTATGTGCCAAATTCATCTACTTTGTGTTAAAACGACAAATTACATAACTAATTATGCTTCCAAACTCTTGCAGACTTGAAACTGCAGCTCATTTTAGAAACAGAGGCCAGTAAGGAAAATTTACTCTGAAACATAATGTTGTTTATCAAAGGGATCGCAAAAACCTCTGCAAATACTCTACATTGTTTCTAAATGACAAATGGTAGTAGATTTCCTTTTGATATTCTTGCAAAACAGTTTATCTCCAAAAACACTGATGAGGGTTCAGTTGTTTACATACCTGATCAACCTCCTGTAGCTTCCTAAGCTCGTTATTTGCAATGTACTGTTTAACTTCAGCTGCATCATACATGAAAAGACGGTAGTTCAAATCCCCGAGCCAGATCACAACACTGAAACAGACAAAAGAATAAAGAGAAATTTAAATTAAAGCAATAGCACTAACTTGAAGCAGAACATTACTATCCCTGCAAAACTGAGAGATACTGTCTCTAGTACTTTTTAGACTGTTGCATCTGACAGTGATATAATTGTTGCTTAAATAACTGTAGCTCTGTGGTAAACAATCAGTTTAGCAGGGTCCATGATTTCTCAAAACAGAGCCAGTTAATCCCTGTACGGAACAGAAATTCAGAGTTTGTACCAAATAGGAGTTAAAACTTTAAACTGCTTGCAACAGACGGCTCTGCAGCAGACCAAGAGGCTGTCAGTTCACACAGCTAGCAACAACTCTCTGTGCTTTAGTTTCCGTCCACTGTTCAGGGCCTTAAAGCTGACTGTATCTCATGATGAGACTAATGACAGTGATAGTGAGATATTTACTGTGGTAGCACTTCTGCTTTTGTCTGAACAGAAACAAATACATTAAAATTTAGTCATGTGTAGGTCGGATAACTAAGGGGCTTTTATACCATGAGCTTTAAGCTTCTGGGAACATGATTTTTCAGAATCTAAACACAGTTTTAAAGTTCAATGTGTCACTGAGCATCCTTTAAAATTTGAGGGAGATAAAACATCTCCAAGTATTAGAAAATGTTGTTATACAACAGCTTATTTTACAGTCAAGATAAATTCTCAGGATTCAGAAACTTCTGATGTGAAGAGGTCGATTGAGTGGGAGTTAAGAAGTTTTATTGCCTTGAGTGGGCGAGACTTTGTGTTTTTTATTGGCTATTCATCATATAACAAGTGTTTGTCTAAAGCCAACCCACTTTGCATATCAGTCTCTTGGATCCCTCAAAACTTAACTCTTGATTTCTTACAAAAAGTCTAATGATCAGTGCTAAGATTTTTAGATGCTTGGTAGTATATGTAAGTGAAAATAATAATGTTAAATATATTATGACAAAGTATTTTGTTGATTTTCTTCCCAGGAGCTATAAGGGTCTGAGATTTCCCATCTGTGGTATGTTTCTCCCACATTCTGCTGGACCATCGCCATCCACTGCCGTAAAAAACAGTTAGCTGTATGTCAGTGCCATTAACAGACCTGCAGTATTATAGCCTCAGTGTGCAACAACTGGTATGAGGATGAGGTGCTGCTGACAGGGGGAAAACATTAACTGTGTGTTCTCCCACTGTGTGTTAAGCATCTGCCTTGAATGTCATATCAGTGACTCTATGTCAAGAGAAGGTTACCATGCTCCAGCCTAATATGCACACAGCAGACTTACAGGCTCTGCACCACAGTGTGCTGAACTTCAGGATGATATTGGATAGACTTCATTTAAGATTAGTCTTAAAAACGGGAAGGCAGAAGTGGCAGCAGTGTGTGCTTTAGGGCACGTGACAAACATCGTATGATCTGCAAAGTAACTGTTGCACATAGACACAACACAGCAGTCACAGTGATGAAACTAGAAAGCTGTAAATCCTACATACTGTAAAATAATGTATGAAATAAAAATATAACTAGCATGACCAGATGACATCCTCTTTGAGCTCCAAGGTGCTAAACAGCTTTGAAAAGACAAAGCGAGCCTCATGTTATATAACCAGCTGTTGCCGACTAAATCAGTAGTTATCCACTCTGCTGGCCTGATTCAAGGGGAAGAGCTTCAGTTTAAAACTGCCCCCTACAATGTTCTACAACTGGTGTATTGTAATGTAAATCTTTAGTCTGAACAGGGCTTTGGATTCAGAAAAATAGCTTCACTCTGGTAATAAGTTAACGAAGAACTCACTCATGCTTGACAATGCTGAGAGGTGGGTAGTCCAGCAGATGGAAGGTCATACGCGCACATATGTCTTTGTAGTCCTGGTTGCGGCGCTCAAAGTCTTCCACGTGTGCTGCTAGATGGGAGTTGACAATGCAGAAGCTGGTGTTGTGGAAAACAAACCTCACTGCCACACCTCCTTTGTTACCCTAGAAAGAACAGACTTTTTTTAAAGCCTCAAAAAATGCAGGACGGTCATCTATGCAACTTGTTTGACACTGACTAAAAGGCGAGTGCAGCAATCCAAAGCAAATGCTTTTTGTCAAGGTATTTTGCTTTAATTGTTCATGCTCTTGAAGATTAGTGTAACGTTAGATCTTCACACTCCATGGGTTATTGAAGATAAGTTAAGACAATGGAAGACAAGAGACATTTTAGGGTTGCATCTAAAGCGAAGTATTTAACAGAGGAACAAACCATTTTTCCCATGATTCCTGTCCCCACATGCTCTGCAGCAACTTCTTTTATGTGATTCTTGAGATTCTTTTTAACGAAGACCACAAGCATCATCCCAACAAGTCTTATAATCCGAACCTGTGAACATAAAAAGGAGAAAGTACATAAATATAGCGAGATTAAATTGTCATATAGGGCGATAATTTGTGGTAGAATTACTCCTTTCACACACAAGGGCACCTCAGGCAGCTCATTTGCTTTGCAAATTATTTTTTTGTAATTACTCACCCTCTTGTACTTGGCTTTTGGGTGCAAGCTCCTCTCCACAGCTTCTACCCACAGCTGCTCCTTGGATGAGTCCATGTAGAAGAAAGCTTCAGTGCTCAGGTCTAATTCTTGAAAACTGAAGTCACAGAAAAAAAAGTATTACACATATGACTGTGTGATTTCAAGGTCAGAGTATCATTGAATGAAGTTCTGCATGATTAAATTCTCACTGACCCCAAAGCGTAAAGATCAGGAGGTTCTGCATCACAGCGGAGCCACGGCTCCAGGCTGCTGTCAGGAGATTGGCCGTTCACATTCCACGTACCTGTGAAAAACCTAAAGAAACAGCCGCATTAATGGAAAGTGAGCAAATCATTTGAGCAAGAGCAGCACTTCTAAATTGTGTATGTTAAGACCTCACATATTAGATGACATAAAATGATCCTCACAGCAACAGCTTAAAATCTTTATGGTATTCCACAGAGTTCATTTAAGCAGTTATTGACTATATAAAATAGCTCCCAAAACTACAGATCAGTGAAACAGAAGCCATGCCTCCTCTCTGATAAGGTTTACATAAGAGTTTGCTGTGTTTTTATTGGACTCCTAGGGACCTAGATAAAGACAGGCACATTAATGAGAGGGTTAAAAGAGATAGATAAATTCTACATCTGGGTTTCAACCTTAATAACTTCAAACTAGATCTTCATAATCAGTTATCTTAGCTTTTACTTTTTTTCTTGCTGAAGTAGTATTTAGTAGTATCCTACTGTATTTCTCTTTGTGAAAGAATATTGTAACCTTTCTAAAAGGATGTAAAAAGGATGTAAATAAGGTCACCGCTAGGGGAGTTCAAATCTAAACAACAGTAAGATGAAGAGAATAAGTGATGGGAATTGATAAGATATTATCAATACCAATGCTGTTAATGATCCTGCTAATCAATCCAATTCTTTAACGATTCCCTTATTGATTCCTTCAGATTTTGCAGGAATGTTGGTCTGATTTAAGGTTGTGTACTGGATGCAATAAAAATTAAGCAACAATTCTAATGCTTCTGAACCCTGTCAGTGGAAGGAATTGATTAGCAGAAAGATTAATGATATCGATTCTTTGATGGACCTGTTAACGATTCTCAACTGGAATTGGTTTTCAATTCCCATCCCTAAAGAGAATTGACTGACAAGCTGTTAATTCTACATGCTCTTACTGTTGAATGGATTTTTTTAATTGAAGACTTGATTTTATTAAACTGCACCTCATGACGTTATCAGAAAACCAGAACTTTTGCTTCATGGATGAATTTTACATAACGAGGGAGAAAAGCTCTTTAAAGTGGACTTTCTGCTTCATGCTGCGCATAGCCCGAAAATTATTTGAAAGTAAGTAAAAGCACAATATAAAAGTCCACTTTAAGAGGATTTACCCCTTGATAAGTGAATCAATTCACCATAAAGACACAGTTTGGTAAAGCCTTATGAAGTTAAGGTGAATGCTTCAGTCTAAAAAGAGAAATTACAATTTGCATTGATAGCTGACTTACAAATGTCTAGTTTGGTCTTTCTGTCATGGAGTTAGACATGTGTTTGAGAAACACAAAAGGCATTACATTTAATTTAGCTGAAGCTTTATTTAACCAAGAAAGCCTTATTTAAGATTAATTATCTCATTTCTAAGAGTGGCCTGGTCAAGACACACAGTAGAATAAGATATTAAAAATAAAATAATTACCAACACAGATAAACACATGAACAAATCAACTGAGAGTCACAGAGCAGAAAATCGACAGTCAAACCATCGACAGCTCGAATCATCTTCCTCCATTTCCTGCTCCCAAAAAGATTTACAGACACCCGCTCTATCATTTTCTACATTTTCCTGTAGTAGATCCACTTTTCAGAAGCAGCATATCTGACATTTCCTTTACTCATGGCGAGATGAACTTTAGGGACGGATAGTAAGAGCAAGTCTTGTGACTGAGTCACAGAGTGAAGATTGTAGCTCTCAGCACTTTTACTGAATGCAGTTCAGTGAGAGAATAATAATGATCCATCTGAAGTAAGCTGCAGAAGACATGAAGAACCCTTTTCACACATACAATCCTGACATTTCCTTGAAAATATCTGGATAACCTCCACACGTTATTGCCCTGACCTTCAGAGTTTCACTGCAAGTGTGAATGGGGTTCATAAGACACAGAAATGGAGCTTAAGAGTTTAGTAAAAGGCCCAGCTCCTTCGTATGGCAGTTTTAAACATTACATCCATGTTTTCACTGCAGTATGAACATGTTGTGTCTGCTATAGATGCTTGATCACCCTGGTTGCATCAGCAAGACAATTACTTTGGAACTGCAACCGCAAAAGTGCATTCCCCTCTGAGCTTGGGCTTGGTTTTAGGGACTGTCAGGAGCAGCTGATTAGCTGACCTGAGGGATTGGGAGGAGGTAAATGGACGCAGAAGCACAGAGAGGTAGGGAGGGGCAAGACCATTAAGGGCTTTCAAAGCAAATAAATTGATTTTAAAATGGATTCTAACACGAACTGACAACCAATGAAGCTAAGCTTAAATTGGTGATATATGCTCATGTTTGCATGTGAATGCTAAAAGATGCGTAGTGGCATTTTGAACCACCTGCAGACAAGCAGTGGAAGAGCCACTAACTCCCACATAAAGTGCTGTGCAGTACTCTATATGAGTGGAAAAAAGGCTTGAAGGACAACTTCTTTATTCTTTTTGTTAAGCACAAGCTTTATTTTTGCAATGCTGAAAAAGCTAGCTCTGACCACAGCTTTAATTTGGTTGTCAAGCTTCAGAGCTGAATCTATAAATAACAACCACAATATTATGATTATTATCTTGCTTTTAATGCAGAAACAATGTTGAATTTTATGTACAGTTCTCTCTATATCCTTTCAAAAGAGATGGAAAAACAGGAAAAACTCCTCTCACCTAAAAGTCTCGATGTCCACGTACTCGCTCTCCTTTTTGCCCAGACGATGCTTGATGAGGTATTCTCTTTGTCCTGCCTGGCTGGAGAACATGGCCTGTCTCATAGTGTTCGTGGTGGGGCTTTCACACCAAGATGACGGCCTGTCTGTGCGGTCAAAACCTGACCTAAAACTACTGCAACACAAAAAAATCAATAACTTTAAAAAGCAGCAGTATTTTGAATGGACTGAACTTCTTAAGAATTGCAGTTATATATTTCTGTTAAATGGCACGGTGCTAAAGAAGGTTCACCCACTCTGGTTTGGTGCTAGCATTGAAGGAGTTGTCTTTGGCCTGTAAGGACACAGCTCTGTCTTTAGGGATCGGTGGAGGAGGCAGAGGATTGGACGGAGTGTAGGATGCTTTACGAGGAGGTAGAGGGGGAACAGGGGGAGGCTCTCTGGCGGCAACTAGGCGATTCTGATGGTTCTTCTTTTCCTCCACTTTGAGAACATGATTGAAGTTTTCCTCAAAGCCAAAGTCTGAGGCCAGAGACTGAACTGGATTACAAGGAGAGGGGATTCAATCCAACACCACAAGGAAACTAATTAAAAACAACATAACGGTGGATGTGAGTGCAGTGTGTAAAGTGTATGTGTGCTCTGATGCTGTACCATTGTTAAGGTTAGCAGGCGGTGCATTAGTAGATTTGGGTGCGTGATCTGCAGAACCAACAGAGTTAGCTGTCTTGTTTACTCTTTGTGGCGGGATGGGGACCGGACCTCTCAGGGCAGCTGGTGCAAGAGGCTCCATCGCTTTGGGTTTTCTTTGTTTGGATTCAACTGAAAAAATAGAAAAGTTAAGTAAGAAAAAATGTCATCATATTTCACTTGAGACCATCTTACCAAAGACTATTTTAAACTGTATAAAAAGACAGAAGAAAGGGGAAGTTTGACCTTATTGCACCATATTACAGAATGTTCAGTGAGACTCACTGACCGACCAAAAGATGGTTCCAATTTTCACTCTGTCCGGAGGGGTTTTGTTTCATTGGTTCATTTCATGTAAGAGGCATTTTAACAATTCTTGATATCAGCCATCTATCATCCATCCACTATGGATGTATATTTATTTATTTTCTGCACATGTGTACATACATGTAGAATTTTGTATCCTATTAAGTCGCCAGGTCACCTATGTGAAAGAGGTCTTGACCTCAACGGGTCTTTTACCTGGTTAAATAAAGGTTAAAAAAAAAAGTGTACATATTTGTTTCTA
The DNA here is from genome assembly GCA_036419115.1 of Scarus forsteni. Lineage (NCBI taxonomy): Eukaryota > Metazoa > Chordata > Actinopteri > Labriformes > Labridae > Scarus > Scarus forsteni. The sequence continues at coordinate 15,359,839 of JAZDUH010000383.1, forward strand.
CTAGGTGCACTACTATTGTATGTTCTTCTTTTCTAGTTAGGTGCATTTACACAGATAGCTGTTCTATAAGGGTTATGTTAACATTTGCTGCTGTTTATTCCATTGGCCACACCATCTGCCAAAACAAAATACCTTGAATGCTGTTTACTTGGCCAATAAAACTAATTTAGATTCTCTGTACCACTTATCCCTCTTGGGGTTGCACGATCTGGAGTCCATCGAGTTTGAGAATTCCACCTACTTTGCCAAATATTGCCACCGTTTCTAGCAATCTAGACAGTGTACTTTTTGTTTATGTTCACACCAATTATTTAAGTCATGGAGATTTTGTACTGAGACACAGAGCAGAGAGTTTATTACAATGTAGATGAATGGAAATATTGAATGCTTTTAGACAGCAATTTTTGACATTCTACTTAAGTGAAAACTTGTGTTATTTCTTTTCAGGAAAAAAATATGGGATATACACACAAGTATCACCATCTAGCTAAAAACCCTGACTTTTAAGTTTGGTGCATATTGTCCTGCACAAATATTTGTTGCAGATCAACTTGAACTAAAGGTTCTAAACTGTAATTTACTTAGCTATGCAGTCTGTCCTAAAGGATGTTAGATAGTGAAGTCAATTATGACTTTCAAAGCCATTCAGGAAAAACAAAAACAATACCTTATTATAAAATATACAGAAAATTATATCTTTATTCAAAGGATGTTTGCCAAAGTTTGTATTGAGTGCAACCACATCAAATTGTTCTAAAAAATTACACAAAACTTCACATTTTCTTATCTCCACAAAATTCATCTTTTCATTAATTCAATGATGACTTTTTCACGAAACACTGATATCACCAAACATCTCGATCATCACTTTGTTTACCTCGTTTGGAGCTACTTTTTAAATCAGCACAATGTGTTAACCGTCAAAACAACATCAAATGCAAATTTAGATAAACAAATGTCTGCTCCTGAAAACAGCCACATCGGCCAAGTTGTTTGCATTCCCGTCATCAATACTGAAGAGAAGTTTAAACATCTAAACTGTAAAGATGTTTGTTAGAATTATTACTTTAAATATACTTGTGCAGTTTATTCAAAAGGCTGTTAAAATACAGCATACACTTTATCCAAATCTCTTTTCATTTTAACTACAGATAATAGTATTTTAAGTTCCAAAGAACCAATAACGATGATGCTAAGGTGTTGTTTTCTATTTTTATTGCAAGTTACTGACACACAAAGAGGTGCAGAGTAGAAATGGCATGAGCAGTACAATGTCTTTAAAACAAAAACACAGCAAAGATGACATCACGGAGTTGAAAAAATGATCAAGTTTTACTTTAAAATACATTTATTACCTCCCTAAATTAATAAAACTGCCCCACTGAAGTTAAAAAATGATTCTGCTACATGGCATGTTACTTGTTTTCTCTTTTATTCCATTTGTATTTTTTAATATCTCATTTTTCACATATTTAATTTGACTGATTGTTCTGTAAAATTCAGAATGATCATTTTAAGAGCATTTAAGTCAAATCTTTGCACACAGTGTGTTGTAAACCAGTAATTGTGTTTCAAAAGCATGATCTCTATATCCATCAAAATAAACAGGAATTAGTTTTAGCCATAATAGAGCAGCCCTACCAAAAACAACAAGAAATTTCAAACATAAGAAACAGCACATCGTCCTTATTTTAAAATCTTTTCTTAATCCAACATGGTCATACAACTCATGTACAGTGCAGCCTGCTAAATTCACAGGTTCTTTATCAGAGTTTATCAAATATTGTGGATTTATGGATTTAAGGGGGATAATGTATTTCCAAATATCTCATTTAAAATCACATCATTAAGTTGACCAAACATTCAAGGAAGAGTAATATCTTGGCATTTTGCTTTGAAAATCCTCTCAAATAAACAAAAATCACACCAATAAAATCATTCTTTTTCATTTCCCTGATGTGCTTTCACTCACTGGGTGTAAATTTCAGACTTGGCTGAATCATAAAGTTTCTAATCTGTCTAAGAGTGTCCATTACAAAGATTCAGTATGATAAGATTGTTATAAAAATGAAAGCATAATTGCTTAGACTTTGCTTCTTTCCGGTTGCTTCCAGAGAGAAGGATCTGATTTCAGAAACCTGCTTGTGTCTGCGTGGCAAGAACACAGGAAATCAGCGAGCACTGTAATCCACCCTCTGTGAATAAATGTTAGATGACTGATTAAATAATTAATCATCTAACTGCTTCAGACTGCTGACAGACAGTGGAGTCTTACCTAGCTGCTGAGCACTCTTCACCTGCGCCAAAAAAGTCTGAGTGCGATCATCGTCCTGGAGTTCAAGCAGCAGCTCTGGGGATTTTTCTCCTTTGACTCGAAGTCGAACAGAAGCTTGAGAGGGAAACAGAGACACGAATGGTGAATGTTGAGACACTTTGAGTTTGGGAAACACATTAGAATAGCAAACTGTCCAGAAAACAGAGAGGGGTGATTTAATGGTGAGACAATTCAGCATTCTTTCAGAGAGTCCTGGTAACCCATGACCAGAGTCTGCAGCTAAATAAAGGACACAGGCTTCACCCTCAGGCAAGCTCTCAAATGTAGTACAACAGCACAGAGGCTGGGTTGTAATAAATGCCAAGGTGTGTTTCACAATACAAACTGTTTCATTCCACAAGGTCAAAACAAATACTTTTCACATTATCTGTGAAAAACATGTGGGTTTTATTCATTTTTAATAATGATATATCAACAAGACAAGCATCTAAATATGCTTACAGCACACAAAACCATCAAAATATGTAATTTTAAGTTTCATTTCTTAAGCATACCCTAATGTGCACTGATAACCTGTTGGTTATTTCTGCTGTCCTGCTATACTGTAGCTGCTTTTAGTTCACTGATAAAAATGGAGAGATTTTGTGCAATATTGGATTTTTGTGACATTAAAGCCTGGCCAAAAAAATCTGTATAGTAAGTGCATACATGCCCAAACGGCTGAAAAAGTAAAATGTAACTAAAGACAAGGGGGAAAAAACAGTTTTAATTAAACTTGCAGGGAAGGGAGGAAGACTTACAGCCTACTGAGAAGTTTATGAGAAGAGCCTCTTCTGCCTCTGAAATGAAAAAGAAACTATTAAACACACAGTCCACAGTTCTGATGTGAGAGTAAAACAGTGGTTTAAGTCATTCCAATGGACCTCTGTGTCATACGTTGATTTTTACATTTGCTTATCAAGGTCACACCACAGACGACCTTTACTCTCAACTTAACAGCAGTGTGATATAACGGTAAGAAAGTAAATAAAGACATTATCAGGAAAAGGGGATTAAAGAAGGTGAAGTCAAAAGGACCTGCACTCGTTGACTTGCTTCATCGATTCAACTGTTTATTAACACTAACATCTAATCAGCCAATCACATGGCAGCTTCTGAAATGAGCATCCGAATGGGAAAGAAAGGTTGATTTAAGTGGCTGCACCATGCAAGGTCAGGGCCCCAAGTTTGTTTGTCACGTCTTTTAAAATTTGTTTATCAACATTTTAGTGGTCTAGAGAGCCATCCGCCGAAACGTCCAATTTAGGGATTGTGGCATTTGAGGTGTGACCTCTTGAGTTAAAAATGGACCTTCACACGCTGTTTCGTTTATCAGCAGTTTCCTGATGTCACTGTTGTCCTCGACAGTCTGCTATGACACACTACATGCAGCTTGCCTGCTGTGATAACAGAATAGTGACTTCAGTGTTTACAGACACATTTAACTTGGTTTTAGTGTCTTTATAGAGAGTACTAATGGAGATTATGAAAAGAGTAGAGAAAACACAAACAATTAAACTGGAGAACAATTACATTTCGTGAGAAACAGTAAAGATTTTTAAAACCGGGCGTTGACCATCACTCTTAAATTTGACATTTCTGTATATGACTTCTGGTAGGGGTGTGATTTAGTAACCTTGTAGCGCAGCTGGATCCTCCTGATTTAATATCTGTAATCAGACAGATCCATCTTTCCGTCTCCAATCTACATCAATTATGCTTGACCCAAAGTGGGACGGCCCAATCAGTGTCCCTTAAAGCAAGAAGAGCTGGGAGCTACGAGTGAGACGACAGCAGTTGCTGTTTGTTTTATCAATAAAAAAAAAACAACACTGAACGCATCCAACATGTTTTGGCAAGAAGCTGTTCAACAAAGTGGTTCATCTTTGCTCTTTACACAGTGGCAGTAGTGCCCATCTACTACTATATCTGATTGGCCCAAAAGGAATATTATTGACCCAATCATCTGCTGAATGTGCTGTTAAAAGGTTTCACTATTCCCAAACACTTTCTATGGGCTGCTGCCCTGATGGACCATCTGATATGTCAGGTTAGAGCATTATGCTGCGTTCACACCGCAAGCGACTCTGCAATCAAAATCGTGTCACCCATTGAAGTCACGTTGCGTGTCCATAAATACCTCATTTTGGTCACCGTTGCCGTCGGCCATTGCTCAGTGACGTCACGTCCATTCGAGTTTCACCGCGATCACATCGTATATCATATAATGGGATGTTTAAGCGGACATTATAACAACTGTATCCTTTTCACTCACTTATCAAACACAAAACACTGCAGCAGCATCATCTGTGAGTTTTCTGCGGTCCGTCTAGGCGGAACTAATGTTCCCACATGGACATAAATTGTTCCTCTGTAGTCCGGATGAAAAACTGTTTGTCACGGGTATCATCACACATGCACACACCGCTGATTGGCTGTTGCCGCACAGCCACACACGACATCGCCTGAAAAGATCAACCTGTATTAACTTTTACATTGTGCAACGAGTGAAGTGATCGTCTTGTACACAGCAAACACATCGCAGGAGGGTTAGCCCTGCCCCATTGTGGCTTTTATTGTTTTGTTTGTTTTAATTGGAGTTTTGTTTTTTTTCTTTACAGAGACAGGGTCTATTTTTTTGTTGTTTTTGATTATTATGATTTTTTCTGCATGCAATTCTTCCCAAGACGACAGTCCATTTAATTTTCATCGCCTTTTTTTCCCCTTTGTTTTATTTGTTTAATTTATTTTATTGTTTATTTATTTTATTTAAAAGCTCTTAACCTTCCCATTAAAGTTATGGAAATTTATGAAATTAAAGTGCATTGCTTTTGACATGGTGTACTCACTTTATTACAAGATATAATTACATTAATGAAAAAATGATGTGTCAAAATAACATTGACAATAATATTGTTTATCGGCAATAATTTTTGGGACAATTATCGTCCAGCAAAACTTATTTTTACAAAACATGACCACAGCATGATGCAAAATCGTTGTCAGTTCCAGTGATCAAATATTAAAATATTACAGGGGAACAGATGCGAATGCTCAGTTTGTACTTCTGCTGACTGTCTTGATCATTTCTTTATGCCTTCATGTTTTGACTGCTGCTACGATCAGCAACTATTATACTTCTATTAATGAGCATTGAACATATGTACCTAGTTAAATGAGCAATGAGTGTGGATCAGCCTGCAGGTTTGGTTATTCTACACAATGCAACTGAAATGATTAGAGCTGTGTTCAGAAAGAAGTGACATACCTCGCACAATTTCAAACTTATCATTGATTGGTATGGACAGCTGAGCCACAGGACGGGACACGACAGCATCAGGGGTGGCCAAAACTCCTAATCTGTGTGAGGAAACACAGAAACTTGCTTCATATCATCTCTGAAGTATTTTTTATTCACATAAACACAAATATACACACAACATTATGCTTATATTCCCTTACATTGCATCATGCACAGCATGGGGTGGACATGCAGCTCAAAAATTAATGAATTATTAGAATAAAAAAGTAATAATGAGCAATTACAATGTGATTTTAGGGTTTCAAAACATCAGGCATGCACATGCACACATGCAGCAGTCTCCTTGATTTGCAGGCCAAAAGCTTTAAGCAAGCAATGACATAAAAGTAATCGAGTAGGCATCCTGCTCCAGCTCGAGCTTCTTCATAAAAGTTTTCTGCATTCTTAGGGGCAGCGCTAAAATCTAATCAGCTGTAAATCTGTGATACAGGAACAAGTAGGTGGGACTACATTTTACTATCTAACAATAGATGACTAACACACTCGGAGTCAGTGAGGCACACTGCCCACGCTTCCCCTCCCTACACAAGAAGTCAAATTACTGTTGAAGAGAGGAACATGATTCAACCCTGCAGGACCCACAGATTTTCTGAATCAGCAACAACGGCTTTAGTGTAAGACACATGATGACGTACACAAGAGAGCACCTCATTTTCAAGAAGGGTGATGATGACATGAGGGAGCAGATCTGAATGAAACACGGATGTTAAAGCTGGACTCGTGATGCTGGTTTGTCATGGACAGGATGCTTCCATGTGTTATTTTTCCATATTATAGTCTTTTGTGCTGTTTGAGCACCTACAAGTAATATACGTTGTCTTCATTAATACACCAAAGTACAACCTTTGACACCTCTGTTACAAATAATGTTTGTTCAACACTTACATTTTCATTCAGAGGCTGCATTGTAATAACATAATCACTTGTTTATTCCTCGTAATGTACATGTCTTTCCACAGACCAGTGTTAATTTTGACTGCACTTTTAAATTTAGTTTTCATGTTTTACCTAAAAAATCTTGAAGTTTTGGTAATAGTGTAGTCTTCAAAACTGTTTAAATTTTTGTCTAGTTTTAGTTGATGAAGTTTCACAGCATTTTAGTCAACATAATCTCCTGTAAATTTAGTCGACTACAATATGAATTGTAAAGCATGAGGCATTTTTCATCATGTTTTACGCTCAGATCTCAACACCATGAAGCTAAGGCAGCTGTGATTGGATGTCCCTCTTAACTCATCCAACCTTTCTATACAACCAAAGTAGCTGTGATTCCTAGCTTGTCCATACTTTCTACATGACAAAAGTAGATTTGGTTGGATTTAGTCCCGTCAAACATTTTCGTATACAGTAGTTTTTATCTGTTGACGATAATGTCAGTTTATTTAGTTCTAGTCTTTGTCCATGTTTACTAGTTTTTATTAGCTAAAGTCTAGTTTTCATCAGGGAAAAAAGGTTGCTGATGAAAACTATGATGAAAGTAATAAGTCGACCAAATTAACACTGACACAGACTGATGGAGTGGTCAGCCAATACAAAACAGTAGCCCTCCAGGGGGTCTAGGGGTCTCCCAAATGAAACCAAACATCGTTTCACAGATGTATTTCACATATTTGAGGAAAAAAGCCATTTCAAAGTGGCAATGCCTCTTCACCCCTTCCAATGAGCTACTTGTCAAGCTTTCTGGGAGCTCTTAGCATGTTGAGGTGGGGTGAGGCATCGCTACTTTGAAGTAGCTTTTCTCCCTCAGTATGTGAAAAATAGGACACAAGAATAACGATTACTTTATAAGTTAATAAAAGACTCCTTCATTTAAATAATAACTTAGAAAAAGGGGTTGATGGAAGAGTCATGACGCTTGACTGTCTCTGGTCAAAATATTTGATGATGAGGGCACAGGGTCACCGCAAGAATTAATGTTTTATGGAAAGGAATGTATTTGTTAGTTTATGATCACTGACTTTTCTTGCTTTTCAAGCATATCTGAATAATTATTTTCAGGTTATTTGATTTCACTTTATAGCACGTGGAGCTATACAGCTATTCATAAAATGATGTCAAAATTAGTGTGTAATGAAAATGAATGAAAATAGTTATTTATAGCCTAAAGGGGATAAAATGGTCAGAGACGCAGGCAGTAAATGTAAATGACACGCCTTGAAACAGAGAAATAGTGTCTTCTCAGTCTAGATGAGTGAGAAAACTGAGATGAATCAATTTTCTACTTTTTTTTTTTACATGTGTGCACATTTAGGGGTTCAATTATCAATAGAAAAAGGGTGGCAACTGTAACCAAGTGAACAATGCTTGTATTTGTTGCAAAAGTATTTATTCATTCATGGTGTCAATTAAATATAACTGATCATGGGGTGGCTCTTTTTAGAATGTCACTGCGCTATAGTTTTTAAATTAAGTGATCCACAATTTCTGGTCACTGCATTTTTTTATTAACTTATCCTGCCAATGATAAATGACTGTTAATGTTTACTTTTTCAGGCACTGCAGTTTAACTTCTCACTACATAAATATTGTTCATAAAGGTTTGTGTACTGTCTTGAGACTCATTTTACTTATTCATTGCAATTATTTCTTCATTTTTTTTCTCCCACCTTGTACCAATTGTGTATATTTATTTCTGCACACGTGTACAAACATATTTTTTTTCCTATTATGTGTACTTATCGTCTCTACTAGGTGCATACATATTTTTTTCTTCTTCTCTTATTAGGCGTGTTTATTAAAAATATATTTTTCAATTGTGGTATTATGTTTATTCTTTCTGCTTTTTATTCCAAGAGGGAAACGACCTGCTGAAACCAAATTCCTTATATGTTGTGAACGTACTTGGCCAATAAACTGATTCTGATTCATGTACAAAACCATTTTTATAAACAAGCACAGTTTTATAATGTTGCTGAATGAATTGCTGCCGACAAGTTGTTTTATTGTTTTGCTTCTATAAACAAACATAATGAAGTTCCCTTTTCTATTCCTTTCTATGCAAATGTATGTTAGCTCACTAGTAACACAGAATTCAGAAGCTGGCATCATAGTAAAAAAAAATATGACGGCAAAACAAGAAAAACTGGACTTTCTGCTGGTCACCTGGATACTATTGCGAATCTTGATCTGAAAATGCTTCCTGAAGCACATTCAAGAAATACTTAATCTGATTTTTCCTGATGCTTCTATAGCACGGCCAAACTTCCAGACAGACACCTGAAATCCATGACTGGACTTTAGTGTGAGCGGTTTTAATGCAGTCAGCTGAGGACGGAGCTTGTGTGCCCATGTGAGTCTCATTACGGTCCAGGACTAAGTTGAGGAATTCTGCTTAATGGGAAGTGAGCTGCCTGCTGCTGGTAGGAGCTCTCTCCCTGTCACTTGTGCACGCCACAACCTGCTTCAAACACAAACAACGCAGATGGTTTGACACACCCACCACTGTCACGCTCACAACATCCCCTTTCACTGAGCGCTGAAGCTGCCAAGACCCGGGTTAAAATCCTGCTTATGCAACAGTGAACCAAATCATTACAGCGCCAGAGGCCTGTAGCCAAATTTCTGCCCTCTGAAGCTGCGTCACCTCATGGAGCAATTAACTTACTTCTGACAGTCTGCAAGACACTGTGCATGAAGCTCTTTCTAAAACACAACATACTGGTTGGCCACTGCACAGAAAACCTTGATTTTACCTGAGAAGGCTGAATATTGTTTTATTGTTATACTGCTAAAGCCTTACAAACAGCCTGCTTCTGTAACACCACCAACCAAACCTTAATCTTACAAATCTTTTACTCAACAGTGTGGATTTTAATATACAAATCTTTTGGTAAGCATCTTGGTATGAGCCAGTTTGAATTTTATAGTTACTGTACAGTAAACTAAGCTCTGAATGCATAATTGAGAATGATGATCAGCACAGGAACAGCCTTGAGACAGACAGCATTTTAAAATATGTGACTTGTAAAATACTTTTATTCACCTGATCAATCCAACAGCTAAAAAAACCCTGAAAAATGCATTGCAACTATGACAGGCAGATAAACCGATCAGGCTAGGGATGCACAGTATCTGATTTTATTTGATATTTCTGGACTTATCTCTTATACTGATATTTTTCATCAGAGCCCAAAGTCTTGAATTTATGAAAATTGACTTGTTGCTTTAAAAGTGACAGTCTGTGTGAGGAGTAGATGGAAAACAAACAAAAAAACATTTAACTCTTGAAAAAAATGAATTCCTGATTCTAACTGTATCCAAGCAGGGATAATAATAAGAAGTATCACGGTGCATTTGTTTATTTTGATGATATTACCAACTATAAGTCTGGTCACTATATCAGCTGTAAATATCTGCAAAAACTTTAATACCTATCCATACTGATATTTAGCTTCTGAGGTCAATAAATGCAGATACAGATATCATACCGATGATATTGTGCATCTCTACATCAGACATAAAACTCTGACCACCTTCCACCCAGACTAGTCTGCAGCTAAGCAGCCACATATGCAACAAACTCTGACGCACTGTGCTATCTGACACCTTTCTATCAGAAGCAGCATTAACATCTTAAGCAATCTGAGCAGCAGTAGCTCAGCTGTTGGATCAGATCACATGGTACCAGCGTTTGATCCTCATCAGTGCATGAATATATGCATGAATACATCAATTCATGAAGACAGTAGCTCTGATGTATCACTCTCCAACTTATCCCGTCACCAAGAAGCTAAAGAAGTTGTGACTGGATGTCTCTCTTAACTCATTCAACCTGTTCACACAACCAAAGTAGCTGTGACTGGACTAATAACACTTTCACACTAAAACTAGAGGGTCAACGAGGGATTAGGTAGGCTAACCCACTAGCAATCGGCAAGTGGCTCCTTTCCCTATACCTGCAGACCCTGGTTTAAGAGGCAGCAGACAAGCTGCATGGCTGTTTTTTTTCCTCTGTTGCATCAAGCTGATGTCATCATGGTGATGAGTTGATGATGGACACTTTGGTCAGCCGTTTTGGGTACTTAGTACTTTTTTCCCTCTTTAGAATATACAAACTCAGCTCAGACTGAACGACATTCGAGCGTTGGAATTTGTTGGTGAGACGGCAAAGAGTCACGTAGGTTACAGACTGAGGGGACCGGCGCCATATTATACATATTAGCGGGTGTGATTTTCTCACTGAAGCCGATCGGTGACGAGCCGATAAAAATCTGTGTCGCCTGCAGGGTGAGTCAACCTGGGTCGACATGTCAATTGGACCCTTTCAAACTGCCAACAAGGAGACGATTGTTACCGGGATTAAACTGTTTTTTTGGCCAGTCTTATAACTCGTTCCTACTTTCCTTATGACAAAATTAGGTCTGATTGGTTTAAGTCTCTGTAAATATAAGTTAATTTTGTTTTAGTTTAGTCCACATGCACTAGTTTTTGTCTGGGAAAAAAAGGTTGTTAACGAAAACTATGAAGAAATTCGTCAGTCAACAAAATTAACACTGGTTCAAGTAATTACACCAGGTCATTCTTTCTGCTCCTAGCATGTTAATTTGAGAAAAAATGTTGACTTGCTGCATAAATTAGCCCCAAACACTAACAGGTGCCATGATGAAGAGATAATTCACCCCTCAGTTGTCACAATGTCCTGCCTGATCGGTATACAGTGGTAGTAATTATGGGCAGAAAACATGCTAATACATGTTCACTTTTTCAGCTTATCAATCAATACAAATATCAAATCTGAAATGGTGCACATCCCAACTTTTTCATTTCACCAAAGGCATCTCTGTAGTGCAGAGTTGGACAAACTCTCCAGTCACACTCGAGCTAAGCTTCTACTAAAACTAGACACATCATCAGATGATGCAGACAAACAGATAAATGATGTTTTCTTTTATGTCTCTACAGTTTACCTACATCCTCACAGAAATACATAAATTACATACCGCTCTACACACCAATACTTACATAAACTGTCCACCGCGCTCAATTAGAGACAGCAGTCTGGGCTCCTGCTTGCCAGCCCTCCGCTCCTGACCTCTCACCGTGTGAACGTCACAATCAAGGAATCATTTCCGCACAGAGTTGAGATATGTGCTTGGACATCAAAAGCACTTAAAATCTAAATCATGTGACCTTTTTACCTGTGTGTGAGGTGAGCTTCATAGTACAAAACAAAGAGGTGATGATCAGTGTTAAAGAAGCCATGCTTGTAAAAGTGAGTAGCAAATGAATGTGACAAAAGCAGGTTATGAGGAAGTGAAGAAAATAAAACAACAGTTAATGACAGCATGGAAATTTAGACATGCCTGGCATAGGGCTGGACAATATACTGATTAACTATGACACATCAACATATTTCAAAACAGGGTAGGGCAATATTGCTTATACCGATGCAATGTATTAATATGTTTTTGAAATTTTGTTTCCAGGACTAGTTCAGTAAAAGATGTTTACTTATAGAAATGTCACCTGACAACCATAAAATACTAATCTGAAGTATTTAGACTTTAATGAGGAAATTGTCAGTTAACTTATTCAATTTCATGTTTAACTGTATTTTTCCACACAGGTCATTTATTTATAATCATTCTTAAATGCATAATGAGATTGTTCTACTGGTGGTCATCACAGTACCTGCTTGACATTTGGCCCATGCTAATGGGTCTTAAAGTTCACAATAGGTACAGAAATCTATTCCCTACCAAACTACCAAAAGGTACCATTTGCAAAAGTTTAGAAAAACTAAGTTGAATGATGGCTAACCCTTCTTAAAGCTGGCTCACTTGATCTTTTTGGGGGGAAATAAATGTATCTCCTTCAGAGGTTGCCAGCAGGCTGCCTGCAAGCAACTTTCTAAAGAAAAAAAGCACAAATTACCATGACAGCAATTTTTCATTTTGATGTTTAAGCTTTGCAACTAAATCATACTTTCACCAATACAACAAAACAGATGCATGTGCATTTTAAAACTGTCATATTCTCTTTAACAAAATTTTTTTTAAAAAAAGGTTATGTTCATGTGTAAGTGCTACAGCACTACCACAACCAGGGCCTGCAAGCGCCCTGACAGTCACTTGTGCAAACAGACAAAAATGTGACTGCTGTATGTATCAGTCAAGTTTAACAGCTAACCTAGATACTAAAGATACAGGCAAGAATTATGGTCGCATTTCAGTTATTAATCATATTAACAATAATAATGTGAGATATTTTAATCCAAATGTAAACCTTCAGAGCAATATGTAGCCTGTTAAAAACATAATATTCATTATTAAACAACATAAATTTATTAGGGATGCACAATATAGATTTTGGGCAATATTATCCAATATGCCTATATTCATTAACTTCTCATCAAAACATAAGTAAATAAAAACTGCCCTGTTCCATTTATGGTGACAGTCGATTTATGTTATTAACAGATGTGAAGCCAGAAAAAAATCTGGATTTAAAGTTAAATGATACTTTTCACAATAAAAGTGGATTTTCGTTCATGATTAAGTAAAATACTGAGACACATTTGTGCATTTTGTCAATATTAGAGCCAATATAGGGGATGTAAGGGATGTGACTATAAAATGGCTACCATGTAGTTATCGATCTGTACCACTATAGTCAGGTTAATATTGTGCATCCTAGGAATTTGTATTATTCAGAAACATTGAATCAAACTAGTAGCCTTCCATTGCATATCGTTATGGGGTTTTCCCCTTTATCTAAGGTGTATCAACATTCATCTCAAACAAAGGCTGTGAGAAATGTGTTTTTAATACAATTTGCCCAGCCCTAGACTGTTGTCATTCAAAGTATCCTGAAACAAGTTTTTTAATTAGCTGAATAACAATGAGAGCGTTAACAATACAGGAGTATAGTTAGTATATTTACAGCCAACTGAAATAATTAAAGATTAAGCTAAAACAGACGAAAAGCCTTAACCAGTTAGAATATTACCTACAGTTACAGTTTTACTTCGCTGTTGAGTTATCTTACGCTGACAGACGACGTTCAGTGAAGCTAACGTTAGCGCACAAGCTAAGCAAACTGAAAAATAAAATGGTTGTAACTTAATTCAAAAGGATATTGCCAAGCACTCCTCTTCGCATATCCCCAAAGAGGAGTCCATTCTTACCGATGAAGACCGAACACAGACTTATCATTTGCTGGCCACTTGGTGTCGGTTCAGTCCACACACGGACAGAGAAAGTTAAATCCCCACCCGGCGCGGCGGCGGCGGCGGCGGGGCAGGCGGCGGCCTTCCGGGGTGACAGCTGTTCGCTGGATGATGCTAATGCTAACCGCCTGTTAGCCTGTTAGCCAGATGTTGTTGTTGTTGTTAGTGTTGTTGTTGTTGGAAGTAGGGGTCACAAGATGTCCCGGCTATAGCGCCATAATGTCATAAGCCTTGAAATATCCGGCTCGTCTTCTGTACATGGACGGGCTGGTCGGACTACATGGCTGACAGATTTGAGCTAATAATGCTCCAGCAGAGTTTGCAGCTCTCTGCACTCCCTCCCTCTCCCTCTCCCTCCCTCTGATTCAGCGTCTACATCTCTGATTTGAACGGTGGGTGAGGAAACGATTGAGACAAGTAACGCCACCCTCTGTGGCGGCGGGTGTACCACACCTCCCACATAGCTGTTTTTTAATTCATGAATTACTTTTTTTTTGGTTAGGGTCTTATCCGAAAAACCTACAGTCATCAAAGGTTACATTCCTTGTCGTTCAAAGTCTGATCCATTTTTTTTTCTCTTATACGACATCAAGACACTATTATTACAACATGAACTAGAACAGAACATGGTGTCATATAAAACAAAAAGAGAAAACATTTTTTTCGTCAGTTTTCCGCTTCTTCCAAATTTCCAAAAGAAAAAGTAATTCTTTCCATTACATAGATTTCATGTATAATCATACCACTCTTTAATAGGTTATTTGGTGAAAGCTTTTTCTTTGTGATTGCTTATTTTAATGGTAGTCCGGCTGGATATCCTACTGCCATATTATTCAACAACATTCCAGATTTCCAGATTCCAGATTATATTATTTATAGGTATTAATTTTTTTATTAGATTGATCTCTCTAGCCATGGTTGTATTGATTATACATCCATAGTAACTATCTTTACAACAAGGACTCTCTTGAAAATGAGATGGCACATCTCAAGGGGCTAACCTTTAGTACATTAATATCAAACAAATATAGCCCCATATAAATAAAGATTGATTACGTCTATATTCAGCAGAGACAGATGGGATTTTAGTCCTTTTGTCTATTGATGTACTGTATTTGCGTATATGTATGTACAAATATAAATATTTGTATATTTGTGTATCAGTAAAATGGAGAGTATGGCAGCCTGCTCTGTTGTAAAATGTCTTGAGATAACACTTGGCATGAACTGGGAATATACAAATAAAGATTGATTGATTGATTGATTGATTCATTCAATCATTCATTGATTACTCCTGAAAGAGAGTGGACAGTCCCAAAGCACACGACAGTGATTAGCATCCTGAGAGCCACAGCTCCTGACTGTGACTTTTAAGTTGACTCAAGTAGCACTGTTCTGATACGTTTAATCAATTTGTCTTTTAAAAGTAAAAAAAAAAAAAAAGGCTTCTGTATTTACTGAATAAAATTGTAAAGCAGTAGCTTTGAGAACTTTTCAAGCAAAACATGAGTGTGAGAAGCTGTTGTATTATTCCAAAATATTTGAATTCAGCACATAAGCAATTAAAAGAAGAATAAAAATGTCGAATTCTACTTTAAATAAAAAATATCCAAAGATATCAAATTTGGATAAAACAGGAAATTTTTTATCATTTTTGCCAAACAATATTAGAAAACATTATTGATTACTATTTGTATAATTTACAATTGTCTCCAAAATATCTGTACATATCTTCCAATTTAAGAGCTTAAGAGGACCAGTGTGATCTGTTACCTTTATCTCTGAGGGGTATGGTAGAAAAGTTAGCATGATCTTTTCTTCATTTCCAAAAATACAAGGGCATATACATCTTCAGCCAGGTTCTTTGAATTTAGGAACACCTTTACAATAAACTGCAAATCCAACTTGCTGCTGCCTGTCAATGGTAGTGCAAGCCAGCCAACCCAACTGGTTATTCCATAACTGTTTCTTTGCTTGTTGTAAACTTAAACTGATGCTATGCAACATGTACTGGTGTACAATAATTCTCTCAAAAATATATTAAAGCCAAGTATTATAAAATGAATAACTTTAAAAAATGGTGAAACAGTAGGTGCACAAAACATTTTTCAGTTGCAGCAACAGGAGTAATGTGATACATTATTTATAACCCTTGAATAATTTGTACATAATTTGCACAACAAATCATAAATTCGATGCTATGTGTACTTTTTGTTATAGGAGTAGATGATGAGCACATAAAACTCTACTTTGGTTGTCTCACAAGTTTGCAAAGTATTTAGTCCGCGAGCCATCTTTTGAAAACAATGTTTTTATTTTCAAAATGGTTTGCATTACAAAAAGACAAGTTTAAACATGTCTACATGGCCGAAAATAAAAAAAGCAAATAAAAGCTAATTTCTTCTTTAAATTGGTATATCTGAGTCTGAAATGGTTATTAACAATACATTATAAAGTGGAGGTCATATTTTCTTTTCAAATAGTGTTATCAAGACCCAGTGATACAGCTCTATGCTACATTTAAGTAGACCAATACAATGTCATCTTGGGGCACGTGAACTTTTTATATATTCTACACTGAAGTTCTAGTTCAACATACCCAACATATAAAAACTATAGTTGTTTTCTGACATCAGGTTTTGTTTGTTTCAATATAAGAAGTTTTTCTTACCTTACCGATGTAAAACTAACCTTTTCGACTCAGTAGTTTAAATCAGGATCTTTCTCTTTTAACGTCAACATCAACAATCCTCATGGTCCCTCCTCGGGTCACCAAACCAACAAGAACCTCTCTTCAACACTGGGAAATCAATTATCATAAAGTTTGCCCTCAAAGTCAAATTATGTTTAAAATTCAGTCCTAGAATTAGAATTAAAGTAGGTGGATGCTTTAGCTTCACTGAAACATGTGAGTTCTCTCAGTTGTTGTACGTTTTGATCTTATGAATGGCATAAGGACTCGAGTCCCCGGGTGGCCAGATGTCTCCACAGGGCAGGTCCCTTGTCTGCTGCCCCCCACACTCCACCATCTCTACTGTCAGGGTGGAGGGGCTGAGGATATCAGCTGTGCGGTAGGACTGCGTGAGACGGCGGAAAGACGACGTGTCTGAGATGTCATCATCAAAGAGGTCCTCCATGAGCTCCTTACGCTTTCTGCGAGATGATTTCAGCTCCTCGTTCAGGTCAGAAACGAGATCCTTCACATCCTTCACCACTGTGGAGCGCAGACCAAACAAACAGAGCAGGAACACCAGACCTGCACATATGCCAGAGACAAAGTAGAGGGCAACCTTCTCCGGGAGACCTGGAAGAGATGCAAATTAGGATCATGGATCTCAGTGAAATTCACAGCCACAGACAGCAGCACCCATGAGCAAGCAGGCTGTCATTATGTGAGCCTCTCCAGAAGTATGTGTCCAAGTTCTTGACTAACAGCAGTGGTTCTCAACTGGTCACCATAGGACTGACCAAGACTTCCTCCAAATTTTGGCAGCTCTCTCCAAATAACAAAAAATGCTTTTTTTCATCTTCAGGACATAAATTGTGATTAGGTCTGTTTTGCAAAACAAAAATAAGTTCCTTCATATTATGTGGTCAAACGGCCTCTGTCTTACTCTTCATGACACATTAGGTGCTGTAAGTTAGTGAGGTTGGTTGTTTGGGGCTTTTACATTTCAAATGGATAAGACTTTTTTTGGCCTTCTTTCCAAAGACTTGGTTGTTTGTTTCTTCACTAGGCAGCACTGTGAAGAGAATGTGAACGCATTCATTTCATTTAAATCAATTTTCTGTAAGAGGTTGATAACATTTTTTTTTTTTTAAAGTTATATTTTGGGGCTTTTGTGGCCTTTATTGATAGGACAGCTGAAGAGCAGCACTGTGAAGAGAATGTGAACGCATTCATTTCATTTAAATCAATTTTCTGTAAGAGGTTGATAACATTTTTACAGTAATTAAAGTTAAATGTGATTAACCTGGAGAAACCTTGTTGAGAAATGGAATCCCTTTTACAAGAGTGCTCTTATTTGACAAGTGCAGACATACAATAATACCACAGATATAAAAAATAAATAAATAAATCACAGCACAGAGAGTTGTTAGTCAGAAAACCCACAATCCTACTCATCTTCCTCCAAAGGATGATAAAGAAACGATTAATAGACCAACTCCTTCAGACACACATTTTCCAGCTGCTGAAGATGCAAGACGAAAACCTCCTTGACCCATGTAAAGATGAATCTTGCAGACAGATAGATAAAGTATTTAATGTGGCTTTAAAGACTTAAAGTATAAATAAAATTTGAACTTAAATAAGTTCAAATGGCATTTATATTTAGAGAGAGGGTAACAAATAAGTTATGATCTCAAGAAAACAGTTGAAATTGTTATCACAGCAAACTAAGTAAACTAAAATGTACTGATGCATAAGCTGTTGTTTAGATAAACTCATATTATATTTCAGATTTCTGTCAGGTTCTGTGGCAAAATGTAGAATTAATCTTGGTTTGCTTCCCTACCTTCTGAACTTCTCTGCAGCTGCAGAGTCAGGCGATATCTGCAGGGATGTTTATTCTGCTGTCAGATTTTATTTTCATCATCAGGCTCCTTCTCACCGTTTTTATTATTTCTTTTTCAGTCTTTGTCTCTGACAAAGTCAGTGTTCATACTGGAGCTGTCACATAGAGATGCGGCACTAGTTCAAGGTTAATTTTAAGTTAAATCAACAAAGGCTCTCTGCAGAAATGTACACATACCACTCTCCATGTTAAAAGTTTCTAGACAATTAGGACAACTTTGGAAAAGGAAAACCCTGACAAAATTTCTTACACTGAAGTTTCCTGAAGAAATACAATTCTTTTTATCAACATTATCTTTTATAACTTTTTGAACAGTTTCCTCATGTAGATCTTGCCAGCTGTGAGTCGAAGGAAAAGAGGCTGTAAATCACCGCCTTTTGGTTGTAGTTAAAGGTATAGATGATAAGAAAACATATATATTTATATGTTCTATTAAACCCACGGAAAAGTCTTTGATGATATTTTGATTAAAAATGGAGATTTTCTAATTATCAAGGCAGATGTATAAGATTAGATTTTAGAATGAATGTCTACAGAGTTTCTGTACATCATTGAGTATTTGTCATATATTGCCTCCCTCAGCAACTGACTTTGGGGTCCTGACCCACCACTTGAGAACCACTGACCTGAAACTTGCTGTAAAATCTGTTTGACCTCAAAAACATCTTCAATAACATTTAGACTGTAACATGCAGCCTGAAGTGGAGGTCTGCAGGCATTATTGCACGTACCCAATATTTTTTCAATGATCTCCAAAGAGTTGGTTAAGAGCACGTTTTGAGGCCTGTAGGTGGGGCCAGAGTACCATCCACCTGCAGGTGAGAGGGGGGCCTGGCCTCAGATGCCACTCTTTTATATGACGCAACAAAACTTGAAGTTCACTCAGTGCTTCTCTCACCGTGCGTGTAGTCTGAGATCAAGAATGGGTCTGTGGACCCCCGACCCACATCATCCAGGAGATATCGAGGCACTACGGAGAAATTCAGAGGTTTATTTCACCATCATGCAGAACATTTTATTAGTAATGAGCATCCTTTTACTTTTGTCTCCTACCACAGGTGAAGGACACCCGCAGGTGTTTCCGGGTGCCTTGAAAGCAGGGGTCACCAAAGGTCTGGACATCAGCCAACACGGAGCAGTTTGCTCTACCATGACACCTGCGGGACACTTTCCTCAGGGCTGAAGGTGACAAACACTCTGGAAAATATGTACAAAAATTGATGGTTGTAATGAGTCTGATACCGTACCAACATGTCTGATCTTATAACTTGGTCAAGTCAAGAAACATCACTATTTTGATGAAAAATTATTATACTGAGGATACTCTGTAGACTATCATTTACATGATTATTTTGTCCTTTATCATTCTATGGGATATGACACACTAGTCAATCAACCTAGGCAAGTAAACCAGTGGTGGGCAACTAGGGGTCTGGGAGCCCTTTTTTTCTCACTCTTGAGATAAAAGTAGGACAGTGTAGACTCTCTATGCAGCACATCAACTTCAAGCTTTTGTTCTGAGGCCATGCTAAACTGCATCTTCCCTGATAAAATAACTGGCAGTGAGAATTAAAACAGTCTTTCCCTCTTGGTGACCAATGCTGCCCATCTCTGACCAAGGTGATACTTAAAGTCGTAGTTTCAGACCCATGTCAGTGTGTGATCCTGGCTCCTGAGGACAGTGAGGACTGCCATGCAGCAGGTGTCCAAAAGTGGCAGAGTAAATCGCAAGGACGGTCTCATTTTTACACATCAGCCTTAGGCGCTCGTTTTCACACACCAGCCTTGTGTGATGGTGCTCTGAAAGAATTAAACAAATGGTTTTAGAAAAAAAAAAAAGTATGATGATAAAATTTAATATGGTGTATGAAAAAACATTGTACCACAGTCTTAACAGAGATCATGTAATTATCATTATTTGCAGCTATCATCAACACATCAGATCCAGAATGTCAATTACAACAAAAATGCAGACACAGAAAATTAACTAGTCAAGTAAAAAATCAAAAGATTTCAACCTCACTGGAACAGAAGCTAAAACTAAGCAGAAACAGCACCTAAAAGTGAACTGAGTCAGATGAAGAGATCTGCACTCAAGATATAAATTAAGAATGATTTTGTTGCATGGACAGTTTGGGCTGTGGAGAAAATCAAAAGTGGTAGTGGCTGATTATGGTGTTGTAAAGCATAAAAGAAGGATGAGGGATCCGTGAATGATGAAGGTAGATTTCTTATTTTTGCTTTAGTCTATACTGAATTGCCATTAAAACTCACCCTGACAATAAATATGTTATATTTTTTTAACCAGCTGCCCTGTTTGACCTTTTTTAGAGAACAGAAACTTCTGCTTTGACATTTTTACAAAAAATCATTTCTTCAATGCAGTGGTAGAATTGAATGGAAGGTATCAAGTGCCATCTCTTTCCATTTATTCTACATTGATATGCTCTGGCAGCATTCTACAAGACATTGCCAGAATGTATTTTAAAGCTTCTTGCAAAAAATCCCCACAGATGTTGGATTTTTGCATGCCAATAAACCCCTCTGTTCAGCCCTGTTCAGAACAGCTTCTTCATGAGCTGAATCTGACCACACCACTCTCAAAAAGTTGGAGTTGCTTGGGATCTATAGTGCTGTACTCTAATGTATACTGTGGTTTCACAGACATCTTTCTCTCAAATGTGCCCGCTGTAAAGGCTGATCAAACTCCTGGCTCAGTGGGTTTCGTCCATCTTGGGGAGAAATCCTTTCCCCCAGTGACACTGCCTAGTTTAGCAACATTATTAAAAATGAGAAACCTGATCTTTGCAGCTTACCTGGTCGGCACTTGAAGGCAACCAGAAGGTACTTGCTGGTGAGGGGACAGGGGTCCTGCCCAAACACTGGACTAAGGACAGGGATATGACAAGACCGCCGATCCTGACACTCTGACACCACCTTCTGCAGGTTAAAACAGAGATGTTTTTACTCTCTGTTTAAGTCACAGGAGCACTGAGGGAAACATAAACTAACTTCACGGTCATCTTACTGTGACTGTTTACCTGGACAGCGACTGATGAAGTGCACTCTGAGTCCTCCGCCACAGTGACGTTTGTGTTTGCAGAGGGGCACAGATACTGATTAGGGACTCTTCGTCCATAGAAAGCTGACAGGATGGACACGGACGTCCTGGAGGGACACTGGATGATGAGTGTGTCTCCTTCACAAGCATGAGCTGTGTGGTTCTTCAGGATAGTGTGGAGATATTCTACAAGACAACACAAGAGGGTGCTAAATACACATCTATGTACCTGTGACTAGAGGAGAGCGTTTCAAAGCTCCTAGATTTAATGCTGGTGCCCCTTTCAAGCCCCACAACATGACAGTTTGGTATTTCTCCATCAAGTGAAGTTAGACAACATTTAAAATAGGTAAGTTAATATAAAATGCTGTATTGAGGCTTGTGGATTATCAGTCAATTTGTCTTTTAGTTGAATATTTAAAAAACACACACCTGGCAGTCCAGAACCTTATCTATTTGCTGCCCGCCTCAGTTAATTATCTGTATTCACAGTTTAAGACTGAATGGCACAAAAGTAGGCAAGTAGCCGACCCCTGATGTCTAATAGTAGTTTCAACAGGTTTATCTGTCCATAATTGGACACCACAATCCATCCTCAATGTATTAAAGCAGAGGGGCCCAACCAATGGGCCGTGAACCTGCGCTGGGCTGTAGATCAATTGGTAAAGGGCTAAAAAAAATAATTTTGTCAATTCAATTTAATTTGTTGAATAATGTACTCCAGATGTTTATTTTGATAGGATGACCTGACCCTAGCATATACACCCTTGTAGGTTGACTGTGAGGACAATACACACATGCCCCTTAGTCTGTCACTGCTAAGATGATTGAAGAAGTACCATTTGAGGTGAACTCGTGGTTAAAACCTTATGTATGTAATATGATGTAAATATATTTGACTCACATGGGAGAGCTCACAGGATGATGTGGAAGGATCCAATTCAGAGGTCAGAGCTAATACAAAACCCATCAGCAATATATAGAAACATCAGATCAGCTCAGACTAATGACAAAACACAAAACACACATCACCGTTTTTCAGTTCGCAAAATTTTCATCCATGCACAAAAAGTGGTGGCAGTCCCTTTTGCTGACATGTAAACAAGTGACTTTCAGCCAATTTAAGCAGCTGATCAAAACAGAATGAGTGCTTGTGAGCATCTCCTTATTTGGATTTGAAGAACAAGCCCATGGTTTTCTCTGATCTGGTGTTATGGTGAGTTATTCTCTGCACAATGGAGGCAGGTTTTTGATTACAGAAAACTGGATGATGGTACAAAACTGTTGGGGTCCACAGCATCAGTGGAACAAGGTTCTGCTGTACAAGATAGCAAGTTTTCAGCAAGAAGAAACTGGATCTAGTCTTAGTAAAGTAGCTATCACTTTCACACAAAAAAGTGCAAACACTAGTTATATATATTGTGTGTGTCAATCAGAAGCCTTTTTTGTCATCCATATTTCAAGTTGTTGACTGGGTTGGGCCTGACTCACTCGGTGCAGCTTTCTAAGACTATATTTGGACTATGACCACATATACAAACATACAAAACAAACACACAGAAAATAAACATTGAGTTTAAGGACTTCTGCCCATTTGTGTTTCCTCTGGGTGTGTGTGGGCGTGTGTGTTTGGTGCATGTGTGTGTTGAGGAGCATGTTTGAACTCAGGGAGCAAATGGGAGGCAGTACCAGGCACTTGCTCACAATGAACTATTATTAGGGCCAGCTGAGGCTGCAGCCACAAAAAAGGAAACTGCAGGGGTCAGAGAGAGTGATAAGGCAGAATAAACAAAAACACAATGTCTTTGGATTCATCTTAAGACATCACAATGTCATGTGTCAACTTTATTTTGAGACAAACATCAACTCATTTAAAGTTTTTAAAAAGCCAAGCCCTTTTCTGTAAAGGTCTTAGTTCAGGATCTTAAATTGTCATCTTCATCTTATCTTGAAAACAGGATATGCAAGGAAGAAATAACTCAGGATAGGGTAAAAATCTCCAAGCTTCCTCTGCAACCACCCAAATATAACCTATAGCATTTTTACCATTTTTGATATGAAGAGCCATTTTAACATAAAAGAGGAGCACTTACGGGAGAAATCAGGAGCAGAGTGCGCAGTGCGAGTCTTCAGCGCCAGAAAAAGAGGTACAAGAAGGCACAAGCTCCACCAAGCTGTCATTGTGCATATCCTGAAGGACAGACCCAGGGGTTTTGTGATGTGCTGAGATGCTGTGCTATTGACTGCTGGGGAGAGAGCGGTCAGTAGGTCAATGATGGCATTGTGTTTACAAGAAACAGCCAGCAACCACCCCCAGTGCTCTTTAAACAGCAACAAAACACGACTATCTGCCCTCAATGGATCTGATAGTAAAGCCTTCGTGCTAGTTTAGCTGGGAATGCTTGTTTGCATGTATACAAATCAGATTTCCAGTTTTAACTTGTTAAAATGGTGCACAAAACCTTGAAAGATCCAAAGATGCATACATCCACAGCGTAACTTGATAAAATAAAAAAGAAATATCTGGATCACAAAAACATAAAATTAAGTGTATGCTTCAGTGGCAGAGCTTTACATAATTACCAATTACAACTCCCCAGTGGTGTTCCTCAAGGTTCTGTCCTGGGTCCCGTTCTTTTCATTAGTACAGTCTACTTCCAAATGTATGAGCTGAAATTTTAGAAATTGTTAAAAAAAAAAACTACTATGTTGTTGATCAGGTCATTCAATTAAGGGGAATTTCTCAAACAGGAGCTTATAAGTCAGAAGCTTGGGAGCTGCTTATGAGTCAAATTGGCATGTTGCTGATCCATAATTGCTCGACAATAGCTTTTCAGTATTACTGATATGTTTGCATATGAAGATATCATGATGAACAAAATATGTAAGTTTCATGAATATTTGTTCACCCCAAACCTTCTCATCTGCAACTATTCCATGATGCGGAGAAAAACCTCACAGGCTTCAATACAAGGAAACCACTGTGATTCTGGTTGACCTACAAAGATTTGTCATCTCTGCACCACTCTATGGTCTTTGAAGATAGAGCAGGGATAAAAAAAGAAACTTTGTATTCACAAATTAAGATTTTTAAAAAATGTGTTTGTTAACCCAAAAACAAACATTTTTGCAGAGATTTCCCGTCTCTTCTATCTGTCCGTTTTCAAAACCTCAGTTTTCCTCAGTTTCAATTCCCCTCCTCCTCCTGACAATGCAGTTAAAAATGATGCATTTCTATCTTTTACTTCCTACATGGTTTTAAATTTCATAGCTAAGCTGATGGCATTCAGTTCTATCTTTCTGATCACAGAATTTCAGGAGCAGATTTTCTCTAACTCTGAGTTGTTTTGGTTTCCTTTTGCTGTCTAAGAGATTTTCAGATTACATGCTGGCTGGTACGTTTATGTTGAAAACCAGCTGCAGTTATTAAATTTTCCTCCTTGTTCCATCTCAACAAAGATGCAGAATCCATTGTTTCCATGAGTGGAGAACAAGGGGCTATTTATGCTTCTGTTTCAGTCTCCACCTTTTCCTTGTATTGCTTGCTCTAAAACTTCCAGAGGCCAGTGCTCATAGAGCCCCAACTGGCACCAAAACCTCAGCTCAGCTCTTTCATACTATCTCATTAAATCCCGACTGGCCTTGCTGAATCTCTGTTTGTTTAATTTATATGTAACATAAAATTTTGCGTACAACAACTTACTACAAATAAATTAAATGAAAAATGGTCTTAAAGTCTTGTGTGTCAGGTGCGTACCCTGTCTTCTGCTTATAGTCACAACCCTGTACAGCACACGTACGAAGCATCTTTGTAAAATACAGCTCTCTCAAAAAAAAGTGTCACAGTGTCCTACAAACTCCTTCACTGATCTACTGCATGCAATCTTTTGTGTCTTCTTTTTCCATTTTCTTCTACTTCTTTTCTTTCTCCCTCAGCTGTTTACTGGCGGACATGGACCCTGCAGTTTAATTTTGTTGTATCTCTTTAGAAATAACATAAAGTGCTCATCTTAGTCTAAAAATAGATAACGTAACATAACACAGTAAAAACAAAAGAATGAGTCATAACAACCACACAGGATCATTTAGAGTTTCAGAAGAGTTTATTTGATGACTGCAGGCAGAGGCAGACTGCCTACAGTGTGTCTAACATTGAGACTAGATTAGCATTAACTCCCAGCTAAGCTAATTAGCCGTTGGCAAGCTCTGCCTGTCTCTTTCTTATTACTGCACGCACAGTCGATGGTGTCTATCTGCTTGTCACGGACCTGGGAGTGAGGCAAGAAAGCAAAACAAAAAAATGGTAGCGTATGCCTTTTTTCATCACACTTTGTTTACTATTTAAATCATAATATAATGCATTTTACTGTGTTGACTCTGGTTTCCACATACACTAGAATAGCATTGAACTCAGTTTCCACTAATAAACATGACATCAGGCACAAGGTTTTCTTCTGGTGTAAGCACACGTGAAAGAACGATATATAAATCACAGAAGAGCATTATTAATGTACCACAAGGTCCACTTAAAAAACAACAACTAGATAGTCACTGCTGAGTTAGAAAAGCCAATGGACAAAGTGGCACAGTTGTGCAGCAGGTAGGAGCCTCACTGCAAAAAGGTTATTGGTTTAAATCCCATCTTGGTCAGGAACATCTTCTCTCTGTGCCTGAACGGGTTTATGCAGGCACTCCAGCTTCCTCCCACAAACCAAAAAAGACTTTTATCTGACATCAAATTGCATAGTAAACCATTACTACCCTTTTAATCTGGGTGTATTTGTGAGGATTCACTCTTCTGCTCCAGTTTGCCTCTGCCCCCCTCGCCCTCCCCTCTCGGGTTTTTCTCCTCTCCTGGAGCAGACCTGCCGGGGAGCCTCACCTGTTGCCTGTTCTCCTGATTACCTTTCTATTTAAGCCAAGAGTTTCTTCTGTGGGGCGCCGGCTGATTGCTCTTCATTTGTGGTTCGTCTAGCCTCAAGTCACTTTCAGTGCCTGGCCTTAAAGTGATATTCCGGGATTGAACAAGTTGGGTCCTATCACAAGCGTTAGGGCTGAAATTACCTCTACAGCAGTGTTTCTGTGGAGAAGAGACCCAGGGCGCTAGGACCTAACTCCCTCTTCATGCTTCGGATCTGCTCATCTGCTCAATCCGCTGTAGTCAGACGGGGCCATATTTTACTTGACCAAAAACACAAATAAACGGACTCCCACCGAAAAAGTCTGATATCGGTCTGCATTCACGCTTTATTTAGAGAATTTTCAGCGCGTTACTTTCACACAAAAACACACGCTAAATAAGGCTCTGGAGTTAGCATAAGCGCCCGTGAAAGCGACCTCCGCTGCACAGCCAGCACAGCCAGCCAGCCCACAGCTGGCTCTGGCTGTGCAGCGGAGGCCGTTTCCAGCGCTCGAACGAGAGATCGGGAGCTCTCGCTGATCTGATATTCTCTTTGAGCTCATTGCTCTCTTTACTGCTTTTTGTGCCTCTCTCTTTGTCTTCTAGGTCTCTCTCACCTACTCTCTTTGGACCTTGTCTCTCTTCACGCTTTGCCTCACTCCCATTTTTGTCTTGTATTCACTCACGATCCAACCTGTTCAATATTACCACCATATCCTAACAGTATTCTCTATATTTCTCTCCACTAGCTTTTTTGCCACTAGGCTGCTTGCACAACTGCCATGACAGAATCATAATGTCAACTCCAAACTGATCCTCAAGGAGCACTCAGCATTTTTTAATGATGTTTGACAGCACTGATAAGGATGTTAAATTAGTTGAAATATCTTTTCCTTTTAAACATCTGCACTCAATAATTTGTCACTTTGAATAAAAATGTGCAAGATAAACAACACACTGAGTCACTCAAAGTAATATTTTCTTGTTGGGGTAATGTCTTTGACATCTTGACCTTATGTGTTTGCGTGTGTGCGTTCGTGTGTATGTGTCTCCAAAATCAAGACTCTCGGCCTGGCTTGTCAACACTGAGGGTCCTGTTTCTGGAGATAAGGCTCTTGTTTCCAGGAGGTCACTTCCAGCTGCTGTGTGTGTCCATGGGAGATATGTGTATCACTCTCCATGAGATAGACTTTTCCTTTTTTTTGTCAATGGAAAAGGAAGCAAGAAGGTCGCCCCGCCCGTCTTTTTCAGGGATAATATTCGGGAAATCCCTTCTGTGAAACATCCTCTCTCTGTGAAGCCGTAATCAGGTGGTTTCTGTTTACTATAAAATCTGTGACTTTCACCTCAGTTACACTTTTATTTTCACTCATCCTATCTCTCTCAGCTTGTTGGCATAACAACCAAACACTTCACTAAAATAGGTGATGGGTAAATTCCAGTCTCTGAGAGCATTATCAGCGCTGGCAGCCATTTGCTGATGGTCAGTCTCAACAAGTGAGCATCTCAGTGGCACATTAGTGATTAATCCCACTTGCTCCAATAAACACTACCTCCAGAGCAGCAGAGAGGGAGTGAAGAGGGAGGGATACTGTTTATAAGAAGAGGTCCATGTTTTAATCAAGCACTTTAGCAGAGAAGTACTCCCAGATTGTACTTCAGTGAAATTCCATTCTCCTCCCATCAGACAAGTTCATTAAGTGGCAAACTTCTTCTTGAAAGCACTGGTACAGTGGTGGACATTAACTGTCACAGCCATCAGAGAGCATCTTTACTTCCCTACATTGAAAAGATAAGTGTAATACTTCTGACTCCATTTATTGTGAGCAAGAATAAAAATAAGAATAACTTTCTTCAAAGTCGATTTGATTGTTTAACTTAATACTAGACCATTATAAGTGGACTTACCATGTGCCAGGGGCAAACCAGGGGCTCCCAAACTGCAGGGCCCAAAATAACATGAGACGTGAGACCCCTTGTCCATAAAGGTCGTTAAAAACCAAATCATATCTTAAACATATTCCTTTTTTTTTTTTAAATATATTGAACTTTCTTATTAAACAGCTTGCAGCCATGTTTTTATTCATGCTGCAACTGATCTGTCTACTGTCTGCTGTCTGTCGCTTTAGGATGTGTTTTGACTGCTGTCTCAGACTAATTAAGCTCCTGGGGGATCAGTGAAGTCCACTAAATTAAAATTATGTTCAAGTGATTTTTTCTGTTTAGATTTTTACGTTAATGGGTACAATAAATCAATTTAAAGAACTAAAAATGTAAAAGACACCTTGCAAGTCTCATTCGATGTCTTGCAACCCCTCATGGGTCCTGTCCCCTACTTTAGGATCCACTTCTGTAGAGGACATAAGTTGTCCAACGTCCTTGGACTGACGTGGTTTAGTTATGATCTCTAGAGAAAGAACAATATTACCCATAATCAATCAACCACAACATTTCTGATTATTAAGCGGTGCTGGAATGAGCCCAACAACAGTATATGAGTTAGCATTTTAGCACATCCAGTTCCCAGAAACAAAAGTGCATGTGATTTTGCAGTAGCATTTTGGATAAAATATGTGAAATAAGGTCCATGCTGAACAATCACAAAAGAGATTTTGCAACATAAAATGCCCCCCCCCCGTCCCCGTCCCCCCACCTTTGAATTGTGAAGCGTTATTATTTTAAAAGGCTGGTTGCTAAACAACTGCTAAGAAGGACTATAAAATGCCTGAGGACCCAATCATCGATCATTTGATTAATAAACAATAATACATACGCCACATACATGGGCCACAACAGGTAATTCACTTAAGAGGAAATTCTGTGACAGGGGTTGCAATGAGCTCCTGCGCTTTGTATACCTTTTACCTCCAAAAACTGTGTATTTAACTTATATTGTGCCCTTTATATGATGTTTTTAATGACCTGTGCTGCCTACTTCTATGTCAGGTCACCTCTGTGAAAGAGATCTTGATCTCAGAGGGTGTTAATCTGGTTAAATGAATTAATTAAAATAAATAAATGTGGCTTTACATGTTAGAAGTATGGTAGCTGCTTTTAAATCTAATCATCATATTGTAGATCCATAATATCTTAAAATAGCTTTTTACTCTCACGTTCAAGCTTAAAATTCAAGAAAAGTATGTTTGTATCATAATAAACAAACGTGTCATACTTTTTTGTTCACTACAGACCTTGTTGCTGGTAATGATACAAGAACACAGTGAAATGTCCCACTGCTTTTAGACAAGAGAACCAGAATGATTCTACTTCCCAGTTAGCCTACAAAAATACGTCACCACTGACCTCTATGTTAAGGTCTACTGATGAAATACTAACTTCCCTTGTAAAATTCGGCAAGTTGCCATCACAAAAGTGGACAGCTGTTTTTAATTCATTTTGTTGTTTCATCTAAAATGTAGAGAGAATGACAGTGTACGTTTTGAAAGACAAAAGCGCCAAAGTATTTTTTGTTAAGTCTTCTAAAAATACAGTGATTCACAATAAACAAAGCAATTGAAAAAGATTGTGGAACCGTCTTTGTCACTTCATTACTTTTTGTAAAAAATGCTACTTAGCATTTTTTACAAGAAGTAATGAAGTATAAGGAATAAGGAAGGATAAGGAAGAAAGAGTAAAGGGGAAATACTAGTATTTCCCCTTTACTCTTTCTTCCTTATCCACTTTACTCCATAGCTTCAGTTTTGTAACTATGGAGTAATCAGGTACCTTGAAGTCTCAGTCCCATTGATAGTAGTGCTTTCTAAATGTAATAAATGACGTGAAAGAGGAATTTATGTTCTGAACTAAAGCAGTCATGTATTCTTAATTCTGCTTATGCATTGTGGAAATGTATTTCGACATTTTTGGGGAAATAAAAGTCCCATGGCTTGCCCACAAACCGTTAAACATGAAAACAATTCTTCTTTCTGTTTCTTCCTTCATCTTTCAGAGAATGTGTCTCGTGTCAGTTTTAGATGTTGTTACGGGATCTGCCACCATCACACCCACCAGATGGAAGACCGGGGGACAGGTGTTTGTTCAACAACATTCACAAAAATCATTGAAGCATTGATTCTGAAAATTAGGGCCAACACAGATGTGTGAAATCACAATTTGGCCCATGCCTATGCCAGTATATTGTATTTGGTAATCACTCCTTCTGCAGTAATTCCCTACAAAACCAAAACTTTCTCTCTTGTTTGATCATTGAAATTAATCAGTTTGTCCAATTGCCGATTTCTTCTACCCAGATAAAAGGCCACTATGCTAATCAGCAGCTAACTCTGCTTTATGCCAGCATTGATAGGACACAAAAGACACTCATCAGGAACTGATACTTGTTGACATTCATTCATCTGTTCATGCCTGATGTTTTTAAAAGAGGAACAACGTTGGTTGATACAAATGTTAAACCAATGGTGATGTGCATCCCTAACCAAAATGGAAGGAACATGTGTATACATGACTGTATAGCCACAGTAAACATTAGAGCACAGCACTGGAAGCCACTTCTTCAGAGAGCTGTGGTCAGGCATGCCTCCTGATGACTTTCTTTAAAACAGCCTGCTCAGGGCATGACGACCCAAACAGATTAACAGCTTTACCAAATCTAATTTTAGGGAAAGAATTGGTTAAAAAAAAAAAAAAAAAACTTTTTGGGACTTTTAGGACCAGTGCAAACTTGCCGAAAAGGAAGAAAATATGGAACCCTTAAAGCAAGTGTTCCAGTATTTCAGCTAAAGAAATAATAAAACTAAACAGCTATCATTTGTTGTTGCAATATTTAACCGGGAGTTTCGACACAATGACCCAAAGTTCTGTTCTTGTGCTCAACTGCTTAAATGTAGTAAATACAGATGAAGGGGTGGTCCAGATGACCTTCTGGTCAGTAAAAATGAAGGAGGATGATGCTTGTTTTCCACTCTCTCTGTCTCCTTAAGTTAACTGTTATGGTTCAGAGGTGCTCATTAAATTTCCTGGATTGTCTGGATTTCAACATGATGGGTCTTTCTAATGGCTCTGGTCCATGTAAAACAGAGCACATGACAGGGCCTTGTATCTTTGGATTTTCTTTCAAACTTCTTTGAAATAGTTTCGTAATCCTGCTGGCTGTATTACTTTAGGGAAGTCTGTACTAAAATGTAGGGTTTTGTCATAAAATTCCCCTTCATCTTTTCTTTTACTGTAAGTGATTCCATTTCAAAAGAAAAAATAAAAGTGAACTGAGTCCTTGGAGGATATGCGGTTAACTTTTGCTCTCACTTTTCCTTTGACTCAATCACCATGCAGGGGGTTTCAGGGACAGCCAAGGGCTGTGTCTTTTACAGACAGACCTAATTGTTTATAAATCCTCAGAAAGATTTTATGCAGTAGATTGTTGAACTCAATGCATTTTAATAGACATGGCCTGTGAATGAATGCGTCCTGGGGAGTAGATGTTTTAAGTCAGAGACTTCGCAGCAGTATAACACAGAGAGCTGATATCCAGTTTGTGAGTATCTTTAAAGTCCCATGTGCTGGTATGTTTGGCTGTTTACATCATGTTTTAAGTGTCTCTGAAGCAAGGATTTATTTAAGTTGAATAAAAAATGAAAATGTTGTCACTGTAGAGGATCAGATGCAACTCTTTTCCCCTGCCCTTTAAGAGGGCAGGGAGGCTATGATAATGAGCTCTGAGCTGATGGGAGGAGAGGTTAAATGCAGCAGATCAGACTTTTAAAGCAGCCATGGCCTCTGGTTGTGATGAGCAGAAAATACTTATGTTGGTGGAGGCTGGATAGCTGTTACAAAATACATTTCGCCCCAAAACCCAAGTCCCTGCTAACAAAACTAACAATACATAAAAATATACCTTGTTTGACCAGCTCCTATTTTGTTTTCTATGCCCATTTTTCTTTTTTTCTTTATCTCTTTCAGTCTTGCATTCAATCTATTTACTTCACTGTAAACTCTTCACTCTAAAAAAAACATCAGTACTGCAAAACACCATCACTCAATTTCTGTGTACCAACTGGATATTCCATTCATCCATTTATTATCTAACTCATTTACCATTAACTCATATCTAAAGGCAATTTACACTCACCAACCAACCAAATGAGTGTGTTTTTGTCTGTGGGAGGAAGCCAAAGTGCCCAAAGAGAACACACGCATACACAGGGAGAACATGTAAACTCCAAACAGAAAGGCCCTGACCAACACAGAGATCTAACCAGCAACCATCTTGCTAAGAGGCACGTTCACTACCTGCTGAGCTTCCATACTGCCCCAAATTGAATTTTACAGAATCAAAAAGGCCTCAGATGCTGTGACAGCAGTAGTAAAACGCTCAATGGGTAAAAACACACATGGTGCAGCTCAAAAAGTGATGGCAGAGGGCAAACTACATGATGCAGTGCACATTGCGTATTTTAAAATACTTCTAAAATCACTTAAGATCTGAGATGTAAGTGTTTCAGTTGTGGGATATTGTGCTTGCTCTTTTAGTTTTTAACAAAAAACTGGCCTCTGTATTAGTATATGTACTGTATCATTAGTTGATAGAAATACCCAGCAATAGTGAATGAACAGCGCTCTTTAATCAAACTTGTTTTGCAGTGGTTTTCCCAACACAAATTATTACTGGAGAAAATTTGCCATATTAATCAGTGTTTACCTCAACTCAGTCATACAAATGCCTGCCCACCTAACAAGAAATCTTAGTGTGATTATGGACTAGGAGCTGAACTGAAGTCACATTAAAATGTTTTCAAAATCAGCCTTTTACCACCATAAAATATCAGCTCATCTAAAAAGCTGCTGCTCGAGTCCTCACCAACACCAAGAAAATACATCACATGACACCAGTCCTTAGATCACTACACTGGCTTCCTGTAAGTCAGAAGGTACATTTTAAAATTCTTCTCCTGGTATATCAATCACTTTTTGGTCATAGATCTAAAAACCTTTCTGATGTTTTAGTCCTCTGAGAGGCATCTAGATCCCTAAGGTCCTCTGGAACAGATTTACTCGCTATTCAGAAGTAAACCTGTGAGGCAGCTTTCATCTTCTAAAGTCCTCACATGTGGAACAAACTACCAGAGAACCGGAGGCTCTGCATCTGTGCACTCTCAAAACAGATCTTAACATATTTTCATTGATATCTTCCTTTCCAGTTCAGCTGCTTCTTATTGTTCTTCACCTTTCATCTCCTCTATCCTTTAATCAAATATATATTCACTTTAATTGTTCTATTTCTATTTTTACCCCAGAACTTTGGTGCCCTTTGTCTTGAATACCCCTCAATGTCAGACTGTCTTTGTTTTTAACTTGGTAAAACACTGTGAATTGCTGTATGAATGGTCCTCCATAAATAAAGATGCCTTGACAGACTTTAACATTGGATATTAATGATCCATTTTACTTTTTCATAAAAACCCCAACCTGTGCAAAACATGTCACCAATCAAAGGTGGCCATTTATCATCACTAAACCCACTTCATGTAGAGATACACTGCTTCGCCAAGAAATGTTCCATAAATTTCTGTCCTTTCAGATAAAACCAGGAGAAATAAAATAAATCAATTCATATAGTCACTGTGGGTCAAAATATATATATATTTTTAGGAATCTCAAGACACTTTACAATAGAGCATGAGCTCACATTTTTATGAATACACATGGGTTATAGATACATATATCCTAAAAATACACACATATACATATATATGCAAATATGGATACGAACCTTGTGAATCCATATAGCCTTTCATGAATCCCTCCATCATGGCGGCAAGAAAAAACCTTCTGTTAAGCAGCAGGAAATTTGAATGTATTTTTTTTACCTTTTAGTCATCTATCTTTTAAGTATTTCAAAAATCAGGGTCGTCGTTTTCTCAGATTCCACACTAAAATATCTAGAAATCTTATTTTTGGTTCATTATTTCCTCCCTTTGTGTACTGATATTGGCCTTTATATTTCTGAGAAGGCTCGTTGATCAGAGAGCTTTTCAAATCAAGAAAGTTTCTTCAATCATACCAGTAAAACTGATTTTTTTTTTTTTTACCTTTTAGTCAATATGTTTTCAAGTTATCAAAAAAACACTTGGGACACAACTTCTGCTTCTTAAACAATAATCAACATGAATCATCTATCCTTACCAAATCACAATAACTAACTTTAAACTGTATGCTCTGGTACGTTTATTATCTACTTTCTTTCTTTGATTAGATCACGTCTTGATGAGTCATTTAATACATTATACCATGTCACATCCTATGAGAGACTTGTGTATTATCCCTTTCATATCTAACAGAGCAGGAATGTTACAGACTGAAAGGACCTGCCTAAATTCTGTGACTCACTTGGTCTTATCAGCTCCTGCGTAAAGCAAATGGAAGGAATCCTATTTTAAGCTCTCTCTACTCATCTTGTTTGATTGTGGGTACATAAGAGTGTGCACCCCGCCCATTTCCCTGGATCCTCCCCTCTCCCCTGCAGTGTGAAGTATGTTCAGAGCGATAGCCTCCAAGGAGCCCTGAGAGAAAACACAGGCAGCAGAGAAGTGTTAGGCATTCCCCTGACTTCCACGACCACGAGACACTTCAGACCACAGCAGCACCGGCTCAAGGGCACTTCTACTATCAGCTCTCTCTGATAGAGGATCTTCAGGAGGAGCATACTGAGAGGGGAATTTCTGTTTTGAGGAGGACTAAAATTTAAAAGAAAGTGAAACAAACTTTTAGGACACAACATGGCACTTCGACAGAACTCAGAAAAGGAGCCAAGCATCGAACTGTTTATTAAGGTTAGTATTTTTAATCAGTATTGCAGATGACAAGGTTAGGCAGCTTCATTTAGAGAGTGACATTCATGCACACTTGATCTGTTTACAATGTTAACTTGTTATGATTATATAGACTTTACAAGACAGTTAAAACACAATATTATGGTATAAAATAATGAAGGATATGATCAGAAGAAATCCAGAAATACCAAATTTAACTCAGTTATATTCAGCTGTTGATATATGTTGATATACTGTGTACAGTGTGTTCAGAAGAAGTAGTGGTAAACATGTGAACAATGTTTAAAAGAACTTAATTCCCAGTCAAAAATGAAAGTAAACAAAAATGTCTCACTCAAATTTCCCCCTCGTTTCTTAAAGACAAAACACAGATGCTCTGTACATAGTGTGTCTGCATGAGCATCAATCAGAGGACAGCTCTCCTTTGCCATGGACAGATACCATGTGTACAGATGTTGAAGTGTTTGCATTCATGCTCAGGGTCAAGGCTCGTGTTTATCAGTGAACTTTTTCAATACAGACAGACGCACAGACCAGCTTATCTGACAGAGAGAGGAGCACGCAGGCTGACAGGCCCCAGCCTCAAACAGGCACACCCACCTTACTTGCGCACACATTCAGTCCATATCAAGAAGTCATGTAAACAACCCATCTCTCTGCGTAAGTAGTTATCTAATACCAAAGCATTTAGGATTATCAGGCTGCTTTTCTGGGGTTTTTCCTAAAAGTGTCTGATCTGTATAAAAGGTCAAGTTAGGCTCGAAACAAGACAAAACAGGAACATGATGTCTCCTGAAAGTCTCCTGGAACACAAGAGTAGTTCTGCCTTTTTTTGTACACTTCAACTCTTGGATTTTAAGCTTATTTGCTGAAATAATCACTCCCATCAGTATTATCTATTGGTGCAGGAGTTAATAAAACATGTGCTTTTATGAAATTGTGGCTTGTTGGAACCTGTTTTAATACCATATCAAAGGGATAAGAAGTATTACAGCTGGAAGACAACTTTTATTACACATTTATTTGGGGGACTCTAATAAGACAAAACAAACATATAGGCTACAGTTTCATACCAAATATATCGGACCAACATTACAGTTTCAAACTTTAACAGAAGAAGTAATTTTAATTCAATGTACACAAGTGAGGATACAGGAAGATGTTTTACCAATGCCATTAACAGAGCATACTGGTTATTCTTATTGATTTATGTGATTTCCTATAAGAAGTGTAAGATATGACTGAAATGTAAATGGTCATACAAATACAATTCTTAATTAGCTTTCGTAGAATTGGGTTTAATTTTAATATTCCAGTTCATTTTTTTCTTGTCTTTCTGTACATTGCTGTACTGGGTAACAATTTTTCAATATTTAAAATGACTTGCTCTAAGGGGGGACATGCCACCAGTTTCCCACCATGTGTATTACATAGTTACTATATGTACATAAATAAAATAGAATAGCATCATAAAACAGATTAATGTTTATGGTTCAATTTTGTAAGAAAGTCCTACAAATACACCATTAATGGTTAAAGAGGAGTGCAGCTGTGTTGCAGGGGTGCTGACTACAAATAGAATATGTAAAGGATGCCAGTCACACACTAATGCACTCATGTACACGTGCACCACATGGGTGTGAGAGACCCACGGTGGGGTGATCCAAGTTATGTGTAAATCACCGAACCCCAGAGAAGACTTTTTTATTAGGTAATGACTGTTCCAGAAAACAAATCCTGTTAATAAGCATTAATTGCTTTAACCCTTAAGAGATATTACCTGCTTTATATGCTGCTAGTCATGTAAACTCTATGTTCATGATAGCTAGCCTTAAGCTAACCTCTTGCTGGTTGAAGACCTTTTGGTTAAAGTCTGTGTTTAACTTTTTTCTTTCTTTCAGTAAAGTTAATGACAGTACTGTATTTCAGTGTTCTCTATAAAACAATATTTGTCCTAAAAGCTAGCTGGTCTGTAAAGAGGCGAACACTTTGAGTTGCAACATCTGAGCTTGAAGGTTTCACGACTGCTGTTCACACCGCATCCATTCAAAATGCATAAGGTGCTTCAACTTTACAGGTGGACAAAGGGACGTGAATTGCTGAGGAGTGGTCTCAAAGGCTCATCAGTACATCGCTCTCTGCAAACAAAATAAAGTTTCAGGAAAATCCCACCAGCATCTCTTGAATCTCCCTCTGTCATTGCCCCTCTCCTTGTCGGAAATGATGCATGAGATAAGAGAAAAATTAGAGAAAGGGCATTAAGGCAAAAAGGTCCCAATGGTCCCACTTATCTAATGTAATTGTCCCAATGCAGCTGTATTAGGACAATTACATTTAATAAGTCTGATTTTGTCACCACTGATCGCTTGTTGTGTTCATTTAGCATATGTTTTAGTGCTGACGTATTGTTAGCTAGCCAAAGGCAAGAGGTGTAGCATCTGTTTGTTTCATCCACAACAGAAGTTCCACCTGAGATGGTCAAAGACTATAGAGCAAACAGCAGGAAGTTCTGACACTCAAATATAATTCAGTGTGCGTAGTCTGATATTGTTGCTATCTTGCATTGTATTCAGCTCAGTCATGGTGTTGAGCAGTGGTTTTCATGCTTTCTGCTCAAGCAACACCTAAGATCACACTAATTTCACAAGGCCCACCGTGTTTATACCATTAATCTTATACTATTAGCATATTTATTTATTGTTTTTCTTTTAATTATTGATTAATTCAATCAGTTAAATGGCAAATCGTGAAACCTGATGGGTCACAAAAGTAAATCTGAGGTACTATCTCTATGGAAAAAGATTAAAAAGCAACGACTTCTTCCACCTGCAGCAGTTCTACCTACTGCACCTCACTGACTTTGTTTGAAAACAGAATTTGCGGTCGTATAACAAAATTAACCTACACAGAAAAATGATTACATAAATTGAAAATGTATTTATTAGTTGTGTTTAAGTTATAATTGTCAGCACAGGTGATGTTAGTGTCTTTTAAAAGAAGAAGGCCCCTACAGATTCATTGTCATGTGCCAATAATAATTAAAATACGTTATACACATAATTTTAGCACAATGATTAACCTTAAGTAAACAGTTTTTGGTTTTCTTAGTTTGTTTGATTATTTTTTGGTACAGTTTTCAATGACGGACAACAGATTCACTCAGAATTAGTTTTACAGTTGTCTTTTGATTTTTGGAAAGGATCAGTCCAGGGGGTCCTGACCCCTCAATGGGAGACTTTGCTCCACAACACAATGCCCGCTTTTCCTCTCAGAAAAGGAAACTGACTTTCAGTATCCTCTGGCATGCCTGTCACTTTTACAATCCATGTTGAATTTTGGCTTGTTCCCCCCATACGAACAGAACATTTGTAGCTCAGTGGTGTGACACCTTTGATGCATTCTCTTTCTGTTTTCCAGGCTGGACATGATGGTGAAAACGTGGGGAACTGCCCGTTCTGTCAGAGGCTTTTCATGGTTTTGTGGCTGAAAGGAGTCAAGTTTACAGTGACCACTGTCGACATGAGGAAGTAAGCAAACCCCCATCTGTTTAAAACGCTTCCTGAGCATCTGGTCATGGGGATTTCACACAGAGGAACTCTATTAGGACGAAAACAAAAGGGAAATTGAGAAGTTTCTTGAGGCAATTTAGAGCATAATTCGCACTAACAGTGGGTGTGTTTCTAACAGGTTGCTGGAGCCAAAGTGTACAAAGAGCTCTGTGTCGCTTTTGAACAAACACTTTCTGTGATAAAGGTGTTGTTGCATGAATTTGTCAGGGTCATTACTGGAGAGCAAATAAGATCCGGAAATTTTAAAAGGATGCTGACAATTGAGTGATTCAGAGCACACACATTAAAGAGCAGACCACTCCCTGTTCTGTTTTTTTATGACTAAACAAATAGCCAATGTTTATACTATTAATATTCTGACTGCCTTAACAACCAATGTTTTCTATGCCTCAACAAAACAACACAAGATGACGTGAGTGGCATAGAATAGTGGGTTTAATGAATTTACTGTGACCAGGATTTGTATGTCTATCTAGCTGTGTGATTTTTTTTTTATGAACACAAAAACTTAAGAGTACTTTAAGGTATTGTCTTCTGACATTACACTGATGTCACTTACACAACTTATCCCTATAACTCATATAAATACTATTGGATTTTTAATGTTTTTCAGAAATTGCTTGTTGGCACACATCAAAAACTACTGCTACGTAACTAGAAAGAGATACATTACCTAGTTGCTTTGCATCCTGTAAGTTGATGAAAAAAGAAGCTGTAAATCAATGCAGAGTTCTGAGGAAGGTCCGGGCTACAACACAACAAACACACGCCTTGGTTTTGGTAACGTGTTGTGGTGCGTTCCAGCTGTAGTCAGAAGTAGGAATTTCTGAGTTCCAAGTAGGAAACTGCAACTGGAACGTCCCCCAAAGTCGGAATTTCCTATTGGGAACTCGGTGAAACCTCGCCACCCCCCAGTTGACAATCAAAGATGGATGCCCCCAGTGTGAACAGTTATTTAGCTCCTGTAATAATCA
Organism: Scarus forsteni; assembly: GCA_036419115.1. Classification (NCBI taxonomy): domain Eukaryota; kingdom Metazoa; phylum Chordata; class Actinopteri; order Labriformes; family Labridae; genus Scarus; species Scarus forsteni. Next base: position 15,399,509 of record JAZDUH010000383.1, read on the forward strand.
ATTTATTTGCACTTCTGACTGGGGTGTGTCGCTCTAGATCAGCTGTATACATAGTATTGTTAGACTTATATTTACAAAAATGCTGCCATAATGATAATCACATTCTTCATACAACAATGCAGGGCGTGCTAACAACAGCTAACAATAGCCTGGTAGATTTTTTTTTTTTTTTTTTTAGATGATGTCACTCCCAGTTCCGAGGTTACTGGAACGCAGCATTACGACAGTTGCCGCGCGTGCTCATGGGTAGCAGAGTCTTTATGTCGCCGGTAATAGATTCTCCTCATAGCACCTTTAAGTCTCATGTCCATCATTTGCTAATGAGATATCTGCAATCATATTACCACAAAAGAACCCCCAGTCTCTTGACACACCTCTTGACCTTCACTGCATGAGTACCACATTCAAAGAACGGCAGAGCTGTCCTTCCATTGTATAACCCACTGATGCATAAAAGACCAGGTGGTACCTCTCGTGTTTTTTTCACCTCATAACACATCTGACTGAACAAACTGAATGAACAATAACTAACAATCACCTCCTTTTCTATCTCTCTGTGTCTCAAGGAAACCTGCAGAGCTCAAAGACCTGGCCCCTGGCACCAACCCTCCTTTTCTCCTCTACAACGGCACGCTTAAAACAGACTTCATCAAAATTGAGGAGTTTCTTGAACAAACACTGGCTCCTCCCAGGTACACTTAATCATTAAACAAATATTAAGTTTACCTGATGTTTAATTTTGATAATGACTTAATACAGTCAAACAGGTTCACTCCCAGGCTTCTCATTCTCTTTTTCCGCAGGTATCCTCACCTCAGCCCAGTGAACAAAGAGTCCTTTGACGTGGGCGCTGACATTTTTGCAAAGTTCTCTGCGTTCATCAAGAACAGCCCTAACAATGCCAGTAAGTTTGGAGGTTTTCTAGATCACCTATTTTAACATACACATTTTGACTTACTGTTCTGAGATAAAATGTCACAGTGCAAGATACATACGACAGTGTAAGTACCAAGTAGGCTCGGCCTTTATATTTAATCAGACACTTTCCTTACATACAACTCATCTGGCATCAGGGCCAACGACCAACATCTTACATGTCCTAACACAAAACAACCACTGAAATAAATTCTGAGAGCACAAACATCCACCAAGGTCTTTATGACATTATTTGCTAAGTCATTATTAAAAATGTGGAAACTACCCTTTTACACAATGTTAAGAAATCCTATATATATAAAATCCTGGATAATTATTGGATGACCACCAAAATAGTATAACTTCCTCCATGAGTTAACTTGCTCACAAACAGACAAAGAGACAAACAAACAGAAAACTTAAGATGTATCTGTCCAAAGAGACCAAAAAACCCAAACATAATTAGAATAATACATGATTAAAGAAGAGGATAAGCATGCATATTTTGTTTTTTCTCCATTCCCTGACACAACTGTAAATGTATTTGTTTTTTTGTAGATATTAAAGAATTGATCATGAGAATAACAGAATCATAGTTTGAAGAACTAAATTCAGATCCAGAATAAACAACTAAGATTTAGTTACTAAGACAGGAAAACAATAAATTAAGATGTCTGGATGTTTTCTATTTAGTACTTTTTCATTGTAAAAAAAAAAGAAAAGAAAAAAAGAACAAGATAATCAATTCTCCAAACTGGCATGACCAGAAACTGCAAACACCCAAAGTGCATTTTATTAGACATTTTGGTAGATATTAACACAGTATATTAAATTAGATATTAACAGGTACTAAGTGTGTCTAGCAGTTTTGATGGAGGTAGCAGGAGGAGGAAGGAAGGAGAAGTACCCCTGCCTCTGATACCCTAAAAGCGATAAGTGATAAAGATTATGATGGATGACTAAAGCAAAGTCACCAAGTATCAATGCCTCAAATCAAACTGAAACATAAAACTGAATATCTGATGTCGGTTTGGCTTTCATCAGCAGTTATCTCACAGTCCACACGCAGTCACATCACACCTCTGCTGATAATAAAGACGCATGAGCACATCTCTGTATCTGAATCTCTGACAGTTCATGAGAGAAGTCTGCTGCGGGAGTTTAAGCGACTGGACATCTACCTGAACAGCCCACTCCCTGAGGAGATCGACCACAACTCCAGAGAGACCATCACCACATCCCGCAGGAAGTTCCTCGATGGCAATCGTCTCACCTTAGCTGACTGCAACCTGCTGCCCAAACTACATGTTATCAGGGTGAGAGGGGATATAAAATTTTTTGGATAACACACATTTTATTTTATTTCTTTAACTCTGTTCTGGTCCTGGCATGATGATGTATTGATGAAAATGATCCCACTTTCAACAAACATGGTATTCATGGTATTCAGGCAAATGAGTGAATATTTGAATACCATGAATACCATTACTCATTTTTAACAACAGCTTATCTCTGAAGCACAAAATAATTATTTGCTACAATGTTGACAATTTAATCTAAAACCATAAAAACGACACACTCTGTCTGAAGACTTTTCATGTGGTTCTACCTCTGACTGCTTAAAGCTCCATCGAGGGTTCTTGGGACAGCAGAGATAAAATATAACCAACATTCAGCAGAAAATCTTCATAACGTTATTTGATAGAAACATGAAATACTTGTGCTGATTCTGCTGAAATTAAAGGAGAAGCATCAGATAAGAGACCCCAATCCCACTTATATCATAGTACATTTCTGTTACATAATCTACCACATGGCCCTTCATTGTCAAAGCAGCACCCACTTGAAATGACCCAGGCTCCGTACATGCAAGCTGAGTCACAGTAGTGACAATGCCGACACTATCTACTCTGCCTCATGAACCTCCAGTTCCAGTGCTTAGACTGATGAGCCACAACATCACTGTGGTCTTCAGGTGAAGACCTCCCTTCATCAGCCCTCACAACACATCCAAGAGGGTCATCCTGAAGGGTTGGTCACATTTGAAATTGACAGTTTATTAACTGTGGTTGTAAAAAAAAAAAAAAGAAAAAAAGGTAAATTAGTATTTATATTTCAAACATTTAATTATATTGTGCTTATACAAAACAAATGAATGACATACTAAGTGCCATATAGTATTATATTTTTGGACATCTTAAATATGTAGTAGCATATAAACCAGGAGAAATTCCCACCGTGTGGCTATCAACCAATCAATCCATCAATTAGTCAGAAAATGTTGATTATGGCGCCAAAATTATACTAAATGCTAGCTCAAGCTGCTTTGCAAAGAGTATTGTTCAATGCTGTACACTTCTTCTTTTGATGAATATTATTTAAATAGAATTAATTTTGCTTTTATTTATGTTTATCTTTTATTTAATTCCAATTTCAAGACAGAAATCAACGATGAGTACAGCACTTTGCCACAATTAGCAACACTTACAGTGGTGAGAAAAAAAAACGATATTAAAGGAACGCTACACTCAAACAACGATTTGGCCTCATTTTCTACTCACCCTCATGCTGAGCAACACTGTGGAGTAGTTTTGGAACATCTAGGATGCAGCCGGAGATCTGGGGGTATACTCGCTGTCCACTGACATTGATATCATGACTTCGGTCAGAGCCCGAACAAACAGTGTCCATAAAAGTCCACAAAAAGTCGGTAATATTCCTCCATACTGCTCGTGCGCTGTAATCCAAGTGTCCATCATTTAGCACATGTTTATAGCCTAAACAGTACTACTTTGCATTTCTATGATACACTTACGGGTGCCCTCACGGAGCTGCGGCTGACCAAACCAAACGAATGCGCACTCTGCAATAACTAGGAGCGTAGAACAAGAAATCCCACATTCTGCTGTGAGCAATGGAGCTGTGGACAGACACAAGAGGGGTCAGCAGAATGTGGGATTTCTTTTGTTCTTGTTTCTTGTTCCACGCTCTTAGTTATTGCAGAGTGCGCGTTCCTTTGGTTTGGTCAGCCGCGGCTCCGTGATATCATAGAAATGCAGTAGTACTGTTTAGGCTATAAACAGCTATCCACCAAAGCTGTTTACGCTGTTTGTGGGTACCTGGATTATAAATTTGTCCCCATCAATTTTGTCCCTGTTGACCTGATATTTATTAACCCCTCGAGATCAGCATCTTATTTTCAAGTAAGTCCTCTTCTCTATGTGGTTGTAAAGGTCATTTTTATTGTAGAGTAATCGATAGCAAACATGGACAGAGAGATGTTGCTAATATTAACATATAAGATGGTGATTCTGAAGTGAGGCCTGATGTTGATTTATATGGCAGCATGTAGTTGAACTGCCATTCAGTTGGGTTAATTGAGTTAAACTGAAAATTTATTTTAAATGTTGTTTCTGTTGATGGAGGATAAATCAGCTAGGTCCACAGTATCAGGTCGTCCATGTTGGCAGTCATGGCCTCAGTAATATATGTGTGACATTTACAGGACCTACTGTTTATTTGAATGTATTGATCATTCTGACATTGATATTAAGAGCTTTAATGGGACTAAACAGGGCAAATTTCAGCAAAATATAAAATATGATTTGTGCCATTGTTACTATTATAAACTACAGCTCACTCTTGAACACCATAACACTCCAGCTGTTTTCCGAATGCATGACACACAAAATTTAAGCTCAAAATTCAGAGATACATTTAACATGGAGTACTTTTTACTTTTCAAGAGTAGAATCAGAGTGCTAATTTATCGTTCACATGTAATTTCTCTTTAGGATGTGTATTTTTATTTGAGCACAAAACTTTGTCTTCATTCTACCCTTGTATTTTGTCTAAGTCACAATTTAAGTAAGACATACTTGTCTTGGTATTTTTTTAGCTATAGCCTACCATTTTTGGTCATAGTTGAGTAATACCTGTGTTTATTTCAGCTACAATAAAATGTTGAAGCTCTTTGTAGTTTGATGGAAATCATAAGCAAACCTTTATCTGTACAGTTAATTTTCCTTCATTCATTTGTGATGTTAAACTATGTTGGGTTTTTTTTAACGAAAACTCAAGCCTTGATATTGTAAGAAAAGTACTAAATGAACTAATAACCACATTATTACCACACATACATTCTTCACTAGATAACATGAACACAATTCCTCATCATATTTTTCCTAATATACTTGTCATTTATAGAAAAGGTTTTGAAAAAAATGTAGGGATGTCAATTCAGGCTTGCATGAATATCTCCTAACTTTCACCAGTGTTGGGCTAGTTACTTCAACAATGTAACGTATTATTTATTACTTGTTGCTGTCATTTCAAAGTAATTAGTTACATCATAATGTTACTGTTAGGGCTGTCACTTTAGTGCATTAATTAGATTAATTAATTACAAAACAAATTAGTGCATTAAAAAAATTAACCGCAAGATTAATTAATCGCACGTCACTTCACACATGCGTCTCTAGTCAAACCAAACAAAGCCCAGGTGACAACAGGAATGGTTTATTTGAGACTTCACTTTATTTTATTTTTGAATCAATTTATCTATATTTGTACTACATTCTTTTACACACTAAAAGTGTAATTTGAGTTGCCTGATTGAGCTTAGAATTTTCTGGACAAGTTGCCCTGACTTTGGTTTTATTTAGTCACCAATTAAAATGTAGATTTACAATCTTCTCTTTTTAGTGTATTCATTTGATTAATCATCCGCTACAATTTTGTAATGTCCTAGAATTCAAATTCTTTATGTGGGGACTTAAAGCAGATGTGAGATTAAAATGCGATTAATTAGACTAATTAATTACAAATCCTGTAATTAATTAGATTAATTTTTTAATCGCCTGACAGCACTAGTTACTGTATTTGTTATGTAAGGCATTACACTTTTATCACTTAAATTTTAAGTTACTCTCGTCAAAATAGCAGATTTGGCATTTTAAATGTAGCTCATTACGCTCAAAAAGCTCATAACAGATCCAGTGGATGATGTGGTGGCTATCTGACTGAGTTCGGCTTAACCCTTTAACTCCCAGCTCAACTGTTTGACAGAGATCAATAAGTTCAGGAATATGTGTTAAAAAACACATGTCATTGTTGGTTTCTGTCAGTGTTTTAGGATACAGAAACAAACTGCAAACAAACCAAAGGAACTGATATTTTCTTCGAGTTGGATTTAAAGGTTTTTAAAGCTAATTTTTTTTTTAATATTACAGTCATATACTTAACTTCACCATTTACTGATCTGATGGTATATATATTTATACATGTTCAATCTGATATTCATCAAAAAACGTTTGTGTGTTTGTCAAACAGTATCCTATATTTTATTTTTTTTTTATTGCTTTTTTAATTTACAAACATTTCCGTATTTTCTAATTTATTTTGTCCCAAATATTTGTGATTTTTTATGTCATCATGTAATCAACTGTAAGCTTTTAGATCTTAAATCCCACACCCAGAAATATCTGGTTTATGGTTTGTTTGTAGTTTTCTCTGTTCCCTGAAATGTTAATGGAATCAAACAATGATTTTATGTTTTTTTAAACATTAAATATTCCTGAATTTATTGATAACCCCTGCCAAACAGTTGAGCTAAACAGTTAAAGGGTTAAGGCTAAAAAGAGTAGAATATAATAGCCACATTGATGGCTCATAACACAATACAAGAAACGATCATAGCAAAAACAGACAAAAGGTAAAATTCTGGTAAATTGTGTTAGAGATACTGTAACTTAAGGCCTAGCGGGGGACTTTTCTTCTCCACTGATCTCACAGAGTATTTGGTATGGTAAAAATGCATTGCAACTTGCATTACTCACAATTGCTGTGAGTAAAATATTTCTGTTTCTTAATGCCTTACATTACTATGTTAGAGTAAAAAGGAACGCATTACAGTAATCCCATTACTTTTGTAATGCATTATTCCCAGCATTGACTTTCAAATATCTGTTCTGAATTATATTCTAAAAATAAATATAAAGCAATGTGCTTTTTGTTGTCAACATTCTTGATAACTGTGCATCCCCTGCTTTCATGGATGCCAAACGTTGACCGTCCTCTGCTCTTTCCTCAGGTTGCTGCAAAGAAGTACTGTGACTTTGACATTCCTGCTCAGCTCACAGGCGTGTGGCGATACCTCTACAACGCCGACCAGAGGGAGGAGTTTAAAGAGACGTGTCCTGCTGATATTGAGATTGAAAAGGCGTACTTCAGTGTGGCTAAGCAAAGAAAATAAACGTGATTCTTCTTTTCATCAAACGTAACCATGCATGGAAAAATACTGATCAGTAGAGGGCGACATAACCTTCAAGAACACCTGCTGGGAACAGATTAGACTTTTTTTAGAAGACAAATCAATGATCTTTTAGAGCAATAATTCTTTTAAATCATGATAAGGATGAACAGTATTACAATGATTTTGTGTTTTATATCCATCCAAATTCCACCTTTGATGAGTAGTATTTTTCCGTCAAACTGAAAGGCCAAATGTGCAATTGTCTGTTGTTGTTGTTTATAGTGTAAATATCTGATTTTCAAGGTTTTTTATGATCATTTCACCCTTATGGGAATATGTATGATTGTGTTTGTGTTAGTCACAGCTGAAAAACCCAAACAAACTGTTAATTTTTTGGGATACAAAATAATAAATACACCTTTGTATTCACAATTCAGAACACATTTTCTCACAATCACACAATAATAAAGCTAAAAATTCATCAGCCATTTTTTTTTGTCTGCTCTTCACTTTGTTTGTAAAGATCATTTTGTCCTCAAGTTTTAAAATTCTCATATGAATGTGTGCGGGTATGTGTGTGTGGGCGCAGGTGTGTGTGTGGGTGCAGGTGTGTGTGTGTGTGCGTATGTTGCTGTCTGCAAGTGTGCGTCTGGATATGTCTCTGTATATGTGGGAGGGGAATGGCCAGGTTTTCTGTTTTTATGTTGTTTTTAGCCTCTGTGAGGCACTTTGTGTTGCTTTTAAGTATGAAAAGTGCCCTATAAATAAAGTTTAATTGACTGATTGATTAAGTTTTAAAAGCATAATTAACCTTGAACAAACATTAGTAGTCAGATGTCACAAAGGGAGATTTTGTTCATCAAGTTTACTTCATGGGACAAAAACAAATTTACATCTTAAAAAATATATTGCAATTCTTTTTGCTGATCCTGCTCAGGTGATGCATACTTTCAGGTGGGGAGGTGACGATAGCGACTGATGCAGAAGTCACAGTGAATGTCTTGCAGCTGCTCCACTCTAGTTGGTGACGCAGTATTTCCAGAAACAAGCTGTGAGGAGAGAGAGAAAATCACAAAAGACACAATTATCAGTCTAGATCAAAACCTGATGTTTTTCCTTCGTCCTTAAAATTTAGGAACAGACTGTTCATTTAATGGCAGATTTTAATTCTCTTGTCACTATCTCAATAGCTTAAAGTCTGTGTAGTTTTCATGACATGGGCTTATGGCATTTGTTGGTTCTTGCCCCATAGGGAACAGGCAGAATAATTGACTCTACAAAGTGTCACTTCCATGACCAGAGTTTAGTTAAACATTCTACAGTGACACCTATGTTTGTTTTTGACACCACTTTTTCAAATTAAGAGTATTTATAAGGGATTTGACTCTTTTCAGAGAATAATTAACTCTACACTTGGTGAAATTAAACATAAAAATTTGAAAAGTAAAAATTTCCTCCATGAACATTTTTCACAGCCAGGATTATAAATATGTAATATGCCTAACATATTAAGTATATAACTTATAGGTGAAAATGAACTTTAAAACAATTACACTCATTAAGGCTGAAATGAGCAAATTTGAGGATCCTCATCAGAGCTTTAGGTGTTTGGAAATCTACATTACTTCCATCAGATGTGGTTTTGATATTGAAAATCACATTGATAAAATCTGTCATACAGGACAATGATGCTGTTATTTCATTGCTTCGTGTTTGTTTATTCAAACCAGTTTGAACTTTGTGCTGGATCAAATATTGTCTTTAAATGTGAGAAGATTATCCTCTGTTTGCTTTACTCTAGCTACTTAAGAACATATCAAATCAACAGCTGATTAATTGCATCTATGAAAACTCAGGTTACTCCAGGTGCCTCAACATAACCAGTGCTAGAATTGTTACAAATTGACAATAAAAATTCTTTTTTTTTTTTTTTTAAAAAGGCACCCTTACCTCTTTTGTTTGTCTTTGGCAGACCCTGCTCTGATCTGAGAAAGCCCTGAGAGCGAAGCTTGTCGGCTGCTGCGAGCTTTAAAACAGCTTCCTTAAGGTCCTCCACCTAAAACAAGGTAGAAAAACAGCAGATAGGTTATGGGGTCATATTTTTCTCTCACACATGTAGATCATAGAGCAGTGGTCACAGATGGTGTACAGGACACTCCGGATTTGCCCTGAGGTGAGTCAGGGTTTGCAATAGGACTTTGCACAACCTTTAAAGATTATCTAAACAAGTAAATAAGTCTTTTTATACACTCCATCTGAACTTTTAGTGCATTGATTTCAATAAAAAGATGTTAATTACTTAAGGATATTTAGAGTTGGTCTTGAGACATTTAGAAACACTGTGTGGAAGACTTACTTGGTTTCTTCATGCATGAGTTCACTTAAATATCAAACATGTGACTCATCTAGTGTGTCTGCACTGTGCTGCAGCAGGTAGTGTCATTGCCTCACAGTACTAGAGTTGCTGGAAAAAGTCCACAGCTGTTAAGGGCTGTTTGTGCAAAGCTTGCATGATTCTTCACGCAGTTTCCTCCAGGTACTGTGGTTTCCTCCCAGTGACCAAAAGCATGCATGTCAAGTTTTATTCTAAATTGCTCTTAGGTGTGAGTGTGTGTAAACAGTTATCTCTATATGTTTGCCCTATGATTGGTTGGTGACCAGATTTGGGTGTATCCTGTCTCTCGCCCAGTGTCAGCTGGTATTGGCTCCAGACACCTGGACAAAGGGGATAAAGCAGCATAGACAATAGACACTGGGATAGACCAGTCCAATGTTTACTGATCACTTTCAAAGATTCAAATCATTTTGAAGTAATTTGCTTTGAGGGATTGAATTAAACCAGTTTTTACTTCTTACACTCCTTTTTGAACCTTAAAAATTAAATAAATACATTTTGCTTATTATTATTTATTTATGGGGCACATGTAACTTTTTTCTTTAATAATTCTTGACCATGTTTATATGAGGGATTTGTCCTTTTTGTTTCCTTCCATTTTCACATTCAAACTAAAGTAGTCAATCAGATTGAATAAGAAGTTTATTTTCCTAGGTAGGAAAATAAATTTAAAGCAGTCTGATAACAGAAGAAAGTGGGCATGGTGATGACAACAGTGACATGAATTACTGGCTTGGTCTTGCATGTTTAAAAAAACAAAACAAAACTGACATGAAGAGTCAATAAACGTCCGTTTGCAGGCTCCATGGAGGTCTTACAGTTGATTTTATATATTTGCTTTGAAAGCTACCGCACAGACAGGGCCTTGATACAAAACCACCATTAAGGATAAAATAAAGATCTAGGATCTAGGTTGTCAAGATTCGTAGCCAAGAGTGGCATGCTAGTCTTCCTCCTGCTACTGCAGGAACAGCTCCAAAACTCAAGTCTATGACTGGCTGTTTATCTTGTCAGAGGTGAAACTGAACCTAGTTTGTGTGTTTTGCAGTTTCACCGAGCTGCCTGTGGTTTTCCTGTCTTGGTCTGTTATCACAGGACAATAACTTGTTTCATAATTTCATTTGTACACAATCCACATCCATCCAATAAGACAAATACAGAGCATTCAAACCAGTCCACTGGAAAATGTAAACAAATTCTAGCATAATGTCTGACTTACAAAAATACATTTTCAGATTATTTTCAGAAACTTTGAAGTTTGAAGGCTTTGGGTATTTGCAGGAGCAAAGATGATTGCATCTTTGAAGTATGTAAAATGGTTACTCTTAACACTGATCTCCCAATTAGATGAATCCATAGTTATTACAGCAGTTAATATTAACATTAGAACAATCTCTATCCACAGTTGTTATTACTAACACCACCATAATAACTACCTTAAAATCATATAGAGAGGAGGACTATCTTTCTCTCTCACAATTAGAAAAACCTTTTTGACATCCCAGTAAAGATGAAAAAAAGTGAAAAGCTATTATGCCTAAGGCTTATGTACATTTTTATTTTTACATAATTATTGAATCCAGGCTTAGCCCATTAAAAAAACCTCCCTGACCCTTTTATTTAGGATTTAAAACTGTGAAACAGCAGCCTTACCATGTTTTCAAACCTGTCTTGTTGTGCTGGATCTTTAGCCACTAAAAAGACACAAAAGCAGAGCAGTTATGAAATCAGCCATTAATGCGACTCTTCTTTCTGCAAAGGCATGATGTTCTTTTTCACCTTTAGTCCAGGAGTCTCTGCCAGCGCTGTGCTGCATCAGTAGAGGAAACAGATCATTCACCTCTCTCTGCTCTGCCTCAGCAGGATTTGGTGCATCCGGCACCTCTGAGACTAACTTCTGTATGAAGTCTGGAAAGAGAAGAACAGCTTCACTTTATTACCCCGTCTTTACAGGTCACATATTTGCTCTTTTACAACAAGTTAACTCTGTCCTGAGACGTTCCAAATACACATTTTAAAAGATTTTTGCCTAAAATTTTGGATTGTGGAGATGTTGGATTTTATTATGTCCATAAACTTCTTTGTAAAAAAAAAGGCTGTTGTAGTGCTCATGGTCAGATTCTCATCTGACTACAGCCCTGTTTGTAAGTGAATGCGACTTTCCAGTTTTATGCTCTGTTTACTGTGGGAGTACAGGTATGCCAAGACATGTTCCTTTAACTGAAGCATGATGAGGGCCAAACAAACATTTGGCTAGGGGAGTGTCTTCCACCTGGGGTTTTTTTGGCTTATGGTGAATTTTTTCATATTTTCTGTTTCTGCACATGAGGAGGGGTTCTCTCATGCTGGTTTTGAATAGAGGCCAAAAAAACTATTTGTGTACAAACCATTGAAAACAGTGTTTTTAGTGTTATGGCTCCTTTCGATAGATCATTAATACAGTAGCCGTGGGTCAGTGGACCATAACTATAGAAGTCCCGAAAAACACACATTGGTGTGTCCTACAAAATCTGCTAGGGTTGTATTAATTACTAAACATAAATCTGAAGGAAACTTTAAGGACTCATATAGAAATACATTTCATTTCATACATGCAGCTTCATATATTTAAGCCTGAAAATTCCAATTTGTTGTGGGGCATTAATAAAAGGAAGATAATGAAAATTAACAATCTACGACACCCAAACATACTGTTGACTGAAATTGCAGTGTTTTCTGGAGGTTTTATACTTTTTACAGTGGTTAAATTAAATCTGCTTTTGACATAAATACACCTCAAGTACTTATAAATTAAAAACTCAGTGGTCCGTTTATGTATATAAGATGCGGTAACAGTGTACTGTTGTATATACTCCAAAGGCACATCTGAACCTGGCACAGCAGTGTGTCAGCACACAATATGAGAAGCACTGCTTTAAGAGAGATACAGTATTTACACATGTCCATATTTGTCTGAAAATGTATTTATCAATGCATACAATAATTATTACAATTGACTCAGCATTATTATTTCGCTCTGTGACAAATAAGGTTTGGACATTTCCTCTCCAGTCATTTGAAGAAGAAAATCAATGTATTCAATTCAAAAAAACTTTCTAACTAAAGGTTTATATTTATTTTCTCCCCCGAGATGTCGGAGTATATTTCCCAAAAAATAATAGAATAATTTTTCCATACAAGCCAGCATCTGTAAGTCAGCTCTGTCTTTACAGCTCTGCTCAATGGTTTCAACGTGGAAAGAAAAGGCAAAACTGAAAGTATTTATTTTTTTGGTAAAAAGAGAGGAGATGCTTTCAATTTTAAAAAGAAGTAATAGGGTAAAATAGAAAAGAAAGAGAACGAGAGTTCAAAAAAAGAGACTGATTCAACAATCTTTGAAATGAAACCTAAAAAGTCATTGAAAGAAATAAAAATACTCTGAGGTACTCTCTTAAAACAATAACTTGACTTTATTTTAAACAGCCTGACCCTGAAGACCTTAAAAACACTGACATGTTTCGACATCAAGACTTCATCACTAATTAATTTCTTGATGATTTGTTGCTGAAACGTGTCATAGTGTGTTTAAGGTCTACATGACCATGCTGCAAAAATAATCACATTTTAATTGTGTAACGTGAGTCTTTGGTGACTTTTCTTTTTATTCAAAAACACTTGGTATTGGAAAGCTTCTTACTTAAAAATGTGTAGTTTACTTTTTCTGTCAACGTTAAAATCATACTGAGGAAATTTCAAACACTGTTCATCTCAAAGGTAAATAATCATGACGAGTTACTTGTAATGTCCTCACGCACTACACTTTAGGGCTACAGTGAATCTTGAAAAATGACTTAGTCCCCAAAACAAAAACATAGGTAAGTTACACAGATAATTTAATATTATGTCAAACTTTGTCTCCAAATTCTAGAAGGCAAAAAAGTAAACTTAAGATATTATCTTTCATATAGGTATGCATATATATATATACAGAGGCAGGAATCATATCCTGTAGAGGTGTGCCAGGTTGCTTACCACTCCGCCAAACCAGCACCCCAGAACTTAAAACTAAATCCAAGTAATACGAATAATTAGATCTGATGAAGACAGAAACAAACTCAAGGCCCATGGACCAAACTTTGCCTAAGATATAAGTAAATATGGTCCAAAGACACTTTTTAGATACGTCAATTATATATGGCTCCTTGTTTAAATAGTACTCCCACCACTCTTTTTACAAAATCCACAATGCACTGCAAGCTTCCATGTAAGACGCTTTTACTAACTCCCATTGCATTAATATCCCTCTGTATATTCAGTTTGACCCCTATCTTAGTCTGTTTTATCAGTTTTTGCACCCTTCTGTGATTAAGTTTGACGCCCTTGCTTTGACATATTGTCCTCTAATATTTATATTTCGTACTAGTCTGATCAGTCCCTATCACACATTCTTCTGCACTTTGAGTTGACTGAAATGTTTTGGCTGTTTGTTTCTGTGGCTGTCATTTATTTCCATCTCTGGGTTTTATACTAAACGCTAATAAACATAGATGAATCTTTACTTCTATGGCTGATTTCTGTGGGGCAAATCAAAAGTTATGTATGCTAAAAAACATCTTGATCTCCTTGTTTTTTAACACAAAAGAGACCTTCAAAACCACCACCCACCATCATATTTTCTCAATTTGATCATACTCTGAGGGGCAAATGGGAAGCAGTGGTGGTGATTAATGAAGTTCAGTTTAGTTTATTCACACATCATCCAGGAAATACTATACAATATATGGTGGATACAACAAGTATTTTTCTACTTGGGGGTCACAACAAGGAAGCTATTTAAAGCTTCGAATAGGGGGCTCAGTTTGAAGCCAATGGGTCACCAGTTGTTGATCACTGGTGCAGAGATTCAGTGTGAAACATTCATTCAAAACAATGTTATCAGTAATAAAAATTAACCAAAAAAATGGGTAGCCTTAATGGTTGTAGTCTAAAAATGTGTCTTGTTCAGTACAATTAGTGCTAAAAGGGAGGATTTAACACTTGAGGATCTTTACATGTCACAAAAAAGCTTAGCATCCTTAAAAGCCCAATCCTGAATCACCACTCAATGTCTTCTATAACTTGTCCAAAGATGGTAAAATAAAGAGCAAGGGTCATACCTGCTTGTGGCTCCAGGTTGGTGTCAGGGTAAAGAGGTAGAGCATGCGACCATCTCTCAGAGCAAATCACTGCGAGGAGGTAAAACAGAGCCACAGTAAGCATGGTGAGGTGTTCTTCTGATGCTCCGATCTGGTCTATTCCTCTGCCCGACAGAGAACTTCACTTATATACAAGAAGAGGTCATCCATCACCTCCAGATCAATACATTATCATCAGAGCCAGTCTGGCTCCTTAATGGTTTTGACGCGATGCATCAGGCGTCATGGACACGATTTAGAGGCCCCTGTCAATTGCACTGCAGCCTATCTGTGCTTACTCAGAGACAACAAACAAATGTTTACTTTCTGACAGTGATCAGCACAGCTCTGATGGGTTTTTTCTTTATGTCTGACACCATTTCTGGGTGATGGGCTATTCAAAGGAGTCATCGCTCATGTCAGAGATCACAGATATACACTGCCTGGTGTGTCACTGCTGGTTTCTATGCTGTTTTTTCTTCAAGAGGTGACATTTCAAAAGCCTTTATCATGATTGACAAAATAAGCAGAGGTCACATTATGGTCAATTAATTACAAATGTTAGCCTGGAGGGTTCTTGTGCCATGCTTTTTGTGCTTATGCTTTATGACAGCCATGGAAAAGTAGCTTGTTTGACATGTGGCATTTATTGTATAGTTTTAAAAGTT
This sequence comes from Scarus forsteni, assembly GCA_036419115.1. Taxonomy (NCBI): domain Eukaryota; kingdom Metazoa; phylum Chordata; class Actinopteri; order Labriformes; family Labridae; genus Scarus; species Scarus forsteni. The sequence goes on from JAZDUH010000383.1 coordinate 15,414,893, forward strand.
TTCCTGTCCATTGAAACATGAATTCTTTAAGTAAGCTAATTGAAACTGAATTTTACACAATCTAGAAGAGTCAAAGATGAAAGAGCTTTATGAAACAAAAATTTAAAAGGCTATTCAAAACATCAGAAAGTGTTGTATTATTTTTTGAGTGGATTAGGGATATTGTGAGCCATGCTGTGCAGATGGAACAGATCCATCATGCAAAACTCCAGTCTACAACGATTGTGAGCAGCCTAAAGCGGGGCTATACAATCATTGGATTTGGGGCAGGAACAGGCGGAAATGTTTGAATTGACGATATTTTAGGGCTGGACAATTAAACGGATTTTGATCTTGATTTCAATTGTGCCATCTGACAATCATAAAAACATTATAATCAAAGAAAAGGATTAATGTGCCACACAGTGTGGAGTGCTGTGTATGCAAGTTCCTGCGCTTCATAGCGCTTGTTGCACATGCAGCCACAGCGAGAGTGTATGACTTATGTGGATCAATAATACTGTATGTGCCGCTGGCTGGTTCTTTAAAGTTGTGTTTAAATCAATACTGAAGTTTTTAAATAAATAAATAATTGTGTATGAATAATTGTGTATATTAATTGTGATTTCAATATCACTTAAATAATAGGAATTCTTATTTTTACCATAAAACCAACAAATTTTTACCAAATTTGTTGGTCTTCACTTATTCAATTGAGTTGCAGTATTGATTTAACCTGACATGCCAGATGGACAGTTCCATATTAAAAATATTTCACTTATCCATCTGGGGAGGAGCCCTGTCAGAATGTTTTCAAAAACCTTCAAATACAACAGCAGCTTGTGATTGGACGATCATTTGGCTCAAAACACTCATCGCTGACCAATCCATATCAAGCAGTGCTGCTATGACGTAGCATGTGTAGTGGCTAAACCTAGCATCTAATGGTTAGCTGTTAGCTGCTACAGCTAATAGCTGACAAGGGCAAACAACAGTAAATGGCTGTTAGCCATAGCGGCTAACTGTTGTTAGCTGCTACGGGTAACGGCCAACTGTTGTTTGCCCTTGTTAGCCGTTGCGGCCGCTAGTTTAACTACCTTGAGACTATTGTTTCACATTAAATATACCACACAGATGTATCATTTACCACTTATATGGGACATGAATCTTGTCAAAGATAATCCCTACTAAATAAACTTAAGAGGAGAGCCGCTGACACTGCAGTTTACGTGGCCTGCCAATTTGTGGTTGAGTTGCTGTTGTTCCCAAACACTTCCACATTCTTGTAACACAGCTGACAGCTGACTGTGGAATATTTAGGAGTGAGGAAATTTCACGACTGGATATGTTGCACAGGTGATATCCTGTCACAGTTCCAGGCTGGAATTCACTGAGCCCCCTGAGAGCAACCCATTCTTTCACAAGTGTTTGTGAAAGCAGTCTACATGCCTAGGAGCTTGGTTTTATACACCTGTGGCCATGAAAGTGATTGGAACACCTGGGGCCCTAATTTTGTGGCACAGCACAGGGTGGCGCAGAGGCTGGCGCTCCCCGCGCAGTGTTAATTTCGTCCGGCACAACGCCGTGCGCTACCAATTTGACAATCTGGTAGACTGTCTGCGCTGACATGAGTGTGACGGCGCACCAGGGGGAGGTGCCGACAGATTCAGGTTGGCGCAGTGACAATTTCGTGCCAAAAAAAAAAGCGCAGAAGTTGCGCTGAGAGCTCGCCAGCTCCAACTTGGTCTATTCCCAGTGCAGGAGGGCACCCTCCGCAACTGTAATTTGGTGACAGGCACACGTGCACACACGTCACCAAACCCTCAGAGGCAGGTTTCCAGAGTGTCAGACACATTTACAACAAAAAATCACAGCAACCACTATTTAACATAACCATCTGATCCAGCAACATTTGTATCTATATCAATAGTCCCGTAACATCTGGTGTCGGATTAAGCCATTTGTCATTATTGAAATTTAACCTGACGGCAGCTGGAAGTTTGATGCACATCTTCCAAGTCAACAATAAACAACCTCATCATTTGATATCTGGTTTCACTCATTTAAAACACATTTAAAATTAAATGGATAATTTAATTTTTGAAGAACCCCAATACTATTTGGAATGCTTTTCTAGCGTACATGTTGGATACTGTTGGTGGTACAGATTTTTTGCTTAAATTAAATTTTCAGTAAAAAAAAAACGATGAAATTGGCCAAAATTCACAGACAACACATTTAACCTGGACACTGGTATATAAACACAATTTCAATCCTCATAAATACTTTCTGGAAAAATAAAGAAATTGTATGCAAGAATAAATCACTGTTTTATCACTTTTTATGGTAGGACAATGGGATCTTATTAGTTTCCCAATTAATAAACAAAGAGGACATATTACTATCATAGTCTTATTTTCTTAAAAAAATTAAATTACCAATTCCTCCCAAGGAATATGCTATTTTCATGGGCGTAATTCCCAATGGTGTAGTTCAATTGACACATTGTAATCTAATTGAAGAAAACACCATTGCAGACTGGTGAATTTTTATGGAAGATACTGACACTAAAAACAAACCATGCAGTAATCGACATATTAGATATGTTCTTAATTATGTTAAACTTTCTGCTGCAAAATTATTTTGGTGTTCTATAAAAGGTGATTTACAGTGGAAAAAAGCTTGTGTTCTCAATAAATATTGGATTGTTAAAGTGAAAGCAGTATCTTTTAAAATTTTACGTAGAAACTACCCTGTGAAAGAAGTTACAGGGGATTTAAAATTATTTGTACAAATACTGTAAATGCAAATATAAAACCCCTGGCCTGTTCATTGTCAATTGTTCAGTCACTTTTTGTACAGGATATGCAGTATGTCATGCCTATTAGTTGTATAGAATCATTAAAAAAAGGCAGCAGGCAAATCATGTCTCCTACTAATAAATTTTCCTGATGTTTGGAAAAGTAGCAGGAGCTGCTTTGTACCTTTTATTGGTCTCAATCACCTGCTGCTGAGAAGAACTATGAGATCACATTGCTGTCTCTGATGATGTCAGATGTCTGATGTCTTCTGTTGCACATTGCTGAGCCTGCCACTTCGACTGCCACATCTGTATAGGTTCCCATGGCAGTAAGACTGGCATTCCCCTTAACTGTCAGTGTGACAAATAGATAAGATTGGTAGAGTGATACATCTGCTCAATATGTTTGTGAGAGGAGAAAACACACTGCAGTCACAGGAAAAAAACATCACGGAGCTGCAGCAGAAACTTGACAAGGTTCGAGATAAGCAGAACTGAACCTCATCATGGATACGAAATTAAGCAAAAAGAGGCGTTGGTCAGGGAAAATTAGACCCTGGGGGCTTCTGAGGAGGTCAAGAAGACTAGCATGACAGAGAGTTTGACTTGAGAAAAATCAGTATGTCCAAAAAAAGCTTGCACTGGCCACCAGGCAATCAAGAAATATGTTAAACAAATGATAAAATCGTAAAACAGTATCAGAACAAAGGATTGAGGAACTTGAGGAGGAGATAAAAACTGTTTTGGAGGAGCTCAGTGTGAAGACAGGTGAGACAGGTGATTTTTGGCAAAAGAGAAGAACGCTGAAAAGTAAAATGAGGCCACTGAAAAAGAGCTCTGTGTGACCAAGAAACGGTTTTCAGACGAGCAGCAAAAGAACATGGCCCTCAACAACATAGACTAAAACACAACTCAGAATCAAGGAGAAGGTCAAACATGTTTTCAAGGAGAACAGGACCCAGCAAAAAAACAATAACAGAGCTGTGCAAGAAACTGTACGAGGTTCGTGATAAGACAAAACTGAACCTCATAATAGAAAACACAAGTATTATGCAAAAAGAGCTCTGTGTGACCAAGAAATGGTTATTAGACAAGCAGCAAAAGAACATGGCCCTCAACAACATTCAGCATAACCTACAAATTAAAACCCATGCATACAATGAAAAATGCCAGGAAATCAGCATTAGGCAAGAGAAAATAGAGTACCTTGAACACAACCTTACAAAAGCCTGGAAACAGTTGTCAGAGCAGAGAACAGCTCTGAAAGACAATGAAACAGCTCTGAGAAGATCAAACATCTTTCTGAGGAGAACAGGACCAAGCAAAAAAACCTTAACAGAGCTGTGGCGGAAACTTTACATGGTTCAGGATAAGACGAAACTGAACCTCATAATAGAAAATGAAATCCTTTCCAAGCAAAATCAGGCTTTGGTCAGGGAAAACGAGACCTTGAGGGTTTCTGAGGAGGTCAAGGAGACTTTGCTAAAAAAACACAACCCTCAAACAAGAACTTGAGAACACAAAGAGAAGGTCCATCACCAGATGATCAGTCAAAGAACTGTGATCAGATTTTGTTTGTTCAAAACTCCCTTCCCATGGAAAAGTCCAATACTAATTATTAGAAAAGATTAAGTTGTAGTAATGTTGTATTTATTTTATTTTATATTTGATAGTTAGTTGCAGGATTACATTTTTTCCATTTTCAATTAGGATAAAAAGTTGAAAAGTAATTCCTAATAAACGAATGAAAGACAATTTTTTTTGTCCGATGCTGAATGAAAAAAAAAAAAAAATACTATAGCTTCATACTAACGTTGAATTGTAACATCGGATTGACGTATTGTAACATCAGACTGACGCTGAAATGTAACGTCGAATCGGCATTGAAATGGAACATCAGATTGACGGTGAATTGTTACGTCAGATCGATGTTGACTTGTAACTTCAGATTGACGTCGAAATGACACTGTAATGTAACGCGGATTGAAGTCGAATTGTAATCAGATCGATGTCAAATTGTTACATCATATTTATGTCAAAATGTAATGTATTGACGTCCAGATGAAACGTCTGATTGACGTAGAATCTTGACATCAGATTGATGTCAAAATGCAATGTTGGCATTTTTTATTGACATTTATAGTCTGCATGTTGTTGTTTGTGGACGTCTATAATACACTTTTAGACATTTTTAACACCTATTTGCAGGGGGTGGAGGACACATTTTCTACCTGTTTAGACCTTTAAATGGTCTCTATCACCTGCTGCTGTGGAAAAAAAATATCCTTTTCCAAAAAAAAAAAAAATAAATAAATCACTGTTTGTCTTATGGAGATGAGAGCACAGTGGCGAAAATCCCTCTTCAATGTTGGGGGGACAATAAACAGTAAAATTTCAGAGAGTAATAATGGGGGGGGGCATTAAAATAAATATATATTTTTACTGTGTTGCTTTGATACTTTCTCAAATGTGTTGCATAGTTGTATTAAACAACTAGAAAACCACTCGAAGAGCCCAGACCTTCGCCACAGTCCTCACCCATATTGTGATTTTCACCATAAATGTTAGTCCTTCCTTTATTTCATCTAAATATTTAGATTCCTTGACCATGAAAACACACCATTAGCAATTGGATTCACAATATCTATTTTGTTCAGTAGTTATTCATGAAAAATCAAATTTTTCGCCATTGCGATTTTACGCTGATCTGGATCACTCCAATAATTTAATCATTTTTTCCTTGTCCAAGTCTGGACACTTTCAAAAAATGTCATTGAACTCAGTCCATAACTTTTTGAGTTATGCTGCTAACAGACAAACAAACAAACATTATATATATATATATATATATATATATATATATATATATATATATATATATATATATATATATATATATATATATATATATATATATATATATATATATGTTAAAAAAAAAACAGACAGGTAATAACTACAAGTCATTGATTCTTGTTAGTCCATGTCTTACCTGTCAACACATACACCCACACACATACAGATTTAGGAGAGAATGACACCCAAATAAAGATAATACGCCTAACTAGCCTAGATTTAATTCTCCTTCATAAATTAGATATGTAAGACAAATAATGTTTTATCCCACAATGGTTTAATTTACAGTTTTAAAGCAGCAAAAAGCAAAGATTGTAAACATAAGTGAGCACAGTACACAACAGATCTGATCAATCAGTGAAAATGTTTTGGCCTGAATGTGTAGGCTGTAAGTCCACAACTCTATAAACTAAATATGAAGTGTAAAATCACCTGACTTAAAAATAATGTAAAACGTGTCTTAGGAGAAATATAAGGAGTGGAAATCAACAGTCAGAACGTATTCAGAAACTGGATGTGTTCAAGTGAACATCTACATCAAAGTTATAACTACCTTCTTATTAAATAAATACATCTGAAATAGAAGTAAAGTTAGTGTAATATTTGTGTCAGATATGAGAGGATGAGGATGTCAGCATGTCACCTGTCTGTCTTCTCTGACTGTCACAGTCTGTTGCATCAGGCAGAGAGGAGAGAAAAACTCTGGGCAATTCAGATTCATTACAGACTTGATAACACAGTTGCGTGCTGGGTTAATTTAAAACAGGCTGGCAGACTTCAAACACAGGAGTTGAAATAGTGGAGTGATGAACACCTTATCAACCATTGTGTTTTAATACACTTCGTCCGATCAACACAGCCTTGTCTGCCTGCCTCTGTGTGTAAAAGGCTTTACTGCAGCAAATATGGGGGTCTCTGGGAGAAACATTTTGGACCAAACCATTGTGAGGGGAGGGGGTTTGTAATCTCTAACAGATTAAATTGTCTGACAATGTGTTTTTAAGTAGCGTTACTTGTATTGTACTGTCAAAACACGTTACTCTACTACTGGTAACGTACTACTACTATTATTTGAATGGGATTTGCAGGACAACCATAGCTACTGCCTGATGTAACTCTATGCATAACTCAGTGCATCAAAATTTACAAGCTAAAAAGTCATAGAAAAAAAGAACAACGAATAAACAAAATCTAAATATTTATTAATTTTTATAATATTATTATTATTAACTATATTAATATTAGTAAATTACAGTCTACATTGCAGAGAAAATCTGCAAAGCACCCTTTCCATTGTAAAAATAAGTTTGCCGGGAAAAGTTTGCCCTGTAAGAGGTGTTAGAGCAGGTGTTACTGCTCAGCAACACCTGGCAACTGGCCTTGTTGAAAGCAGTAAGAAGCGTAGATTTCTTTTTCAACAAAATTTAGCCTGAAAAAATGGTTAATTTTCTGCAAATTTTCAAAGAAGACATGATAATTAAAGCGATGTTGATGAAATCTCATGACACTTGCCCGTTTTCTCCCATTTTTTTTTAGATATGTTGCCGACTTTACTTGTGATACTTTCAGGTACTTGAAAACTCGAAAATCTAATGATTACACTTGTGTTTCCCACTTCTGGATAGGACAACTAGTTTGTAAATGCCATTTATTTAAAAATAAGCAGCATTTTGATCCCGCCAGCAGGGTTGGCTAGGTAAGGTTGTTGGATTCACATCTTTTATTTAATATTTTGGACATTGAATTGTGACGTCGAAATGTAACGTTGGATTGACATACATATGATATAATATGACAAATGTTTGTGGACATCTATTAGACACTGCGTTCACAGTTAGCATGACTTCATGACCATAATCACATTGCCCCCTGAAGTCGTGTGGCGTGCCCATAAAAACCTCATTCACATGGCTTGGTGACATCATGTCCGCGAAAGTTTCACCATGATCATGTCATGTATCATATAAGACAGTGGTTCCCAAACTGGGGTATGCATACCCCGAGGGGTAAAAGTGATGTAGGGGGTACATGACACCTGCCAGGTTTCAAACAGATGTTTCGTTGTTAAAGTTCAAACTGGTGGATATTTGTATTCTGGGATTTGAGGCCTGAAGTGTTGGTAGAGAGGCTGGAGGCTGGATTTGTGAGGCATCTTGGAGAAAGAAATCTGTACTGAATAGTCTAGGATTCTTATAGTAACATAAGTTCAGTAAGACAGCTTCCTCGTTAGAGCTGTGGTAAATATTTAACAGGTTTAAGTTCAATAATGAATATGTTCCAGAAATGTGAATTTCTTTTTAAAAGTGAACTGGGGTTGCCCACTGAAATTAATGGTAAATAATTCTATTTTGGTCGAAGTAATTAACTTTAAGAGGTTTTACCCATATTTTATCTTATTTGTATGATAATTATCGCATTTGTATGATAATTTGGCCCACTGTGTGATCAGTAATTCAAAAACAGGCTAAATGTAAGATCAATTTGACAGTTTTGCAAACGTGGTTGTAAAAGTTCTGACCCAGTCTGGCAGACAGTTATTTTTGAACCCCAAATGCATCTTATATCACGTGACATTTCTATCCAATCATAGTTTAAGTGTCATTTGTCTTAGAATGATTGACAGCCAATCATGCTTGTGGGAGCTCAGTCAGGAAGTGAACTGAGAAAAATGAGCACTGTTGAAGAGGACGGGGTTAATGGGAACCAAAGAGGAGATAGCGCAGGAGAGTTGATGATTGATTACAGTTGATGACAGTAATTATGAATAACCTACGGTTTCCAAAAAATCAAAAAATAGCCTTAGAGTCTGATGATTCAGCTCATTAGTTCTGGTCTGTTACTTTTACCCCAAAATACGATAATTTTGAGTCTCTGGAACGATAATTCTAGATTTCCCATCTGGCAACTCAGAACTGTATCCTTTTCACTCATCTACCAACCACAAAACACTGCAGCTGATGGCCCTGCAGCAGCATTGCCTGTGAGTTTTCTGCGGTCCGTCTAGGGGGAACTAATTTACTGACTAATGTTTCCCACATGGACATAGATTGTTACTCTGTAGTCTGGAATAAAAACTGTCACAGGTACCGTCACAGCCTGAAAAGATGAACTTTTTCAGTGTTGGCAACATGCGACGAGCGAAGTGATCACATTAAATGCAGCCAACATGTCGCCGGAGAGTTAACTCTGCCCCATTGCGGCTGTACGTTGACTTTGAATGGAGAGTGAACGGGAGGACACTCAAGTCACGTTCAGTGTATAGGCACACCGTATGTTTGCAGAGGACATGTCTCCTACAATTTAAATTCAATTTTCCATAAATTTGGATCGGAAGCAGAAAATGCATTACACCTTTTATTGATCTCGTTATCACCTGCTGCTGAGAAAAATTATCCTTTTCCAAAAAACGCCACTTGATCGTCGAATTAAAGAGAAGCACAGTACAACTCCTGTTCCAACTTGCGCTACTGAGCCAAAGTGGGTCAATACCCCGATTTCAACTATTATTAAAATATGAACAATTATTTTCAAAAGTCTTCTTCAGCAGCTGGCAGGTAGTCGTCCGGGCATTGAGAATCCTACACCTCCATGTCGTGGCGCATGCTCGAGGTGCTCTGACAAATTGACCCTGATGTACTCCTCCGTGGCTGTGGCATTGAATGTCATTGTTGCATCTGCAAACAAAAAAAGACAAATTATTTAGTTGTCACAACATTTGTAAGCAAAAATATGTTTCCTGTGCATCCACTACCAATACTGGATTAATGCAATCTCATCTGAGCAAGTGTTAAGTGAAAAACCCACATATTTGGCTTTTTTTGCTCACTGCACAATTTGTAAAGGTAAATAATCAGGTTTTCCAATGGTGTAAAATATAACATCAATCAGTATTATTAAAGGGAAGAAATGACTGATTGAAATAACATTTACCAACTTTCTTGGTGGGATTTCGGTACAATTTTAGGGCATTTTATATATACTTTTAAACTGTGATTCTCATTCCACGAATATGCGATTCTTTCAAGGTGTACCTCAATGTAAAAGTGGCTTAGGCTTTCCAAAGGTGTAAAATACAACACCATTGGGTATTAAAGTGATATTCCGGGATGGAACAAATTGGGTCCTATCCCGTTACTTTCACACAAAAACACCGTTTTGCTCGTAGCGCCGTGAAATGGCCAACGCGGAAGAGACTCAGCTGTGGCTGGAGAGCCAGAGCTGCAGCTCTGGCTCTTCCGCGGAGGCCGTTTCACGGCGCTACGAGAACTAGACCCTTATTTAGCGGTGTTTTTGTGTGAAAGTAACGCGCTGAAAATTCTCTAAATAAAGCGTGAATGCAGACCGATATCAGACTTTTTCAGTGGGAGTCCGTTTATTTGTGTTTTTGATCAAGGAAAATATGGCCCCGTGTGAGTCCAGCCAAATCAGCAGAGGAACAGAGCCGAAGGAGGAAGAGGGAGTTAGGTCCTAGCGCCCTGGGTTTCTTCTCCACATAAACACTGCTGTAGAGGTAATTTCTGCCCTAACCCTTGTGATAGGACCCAACTTGTTCAATCCCGGAATATCACTTTAAAGTTTTTCTCCATTGGTTTGGCTCATTTCTTGAAACAGAAATTACATTCTCAAAACTCTAAGATCATTTGGCACAACAGCCTTACAGTTCATCACAACACGATAGCTCATTGTAAAATCACATATCTCTCCCAAAACAGTTCACTCATGTTTCAAAGCTAAATTCCCTTCTCGAAATAAATAGTCAGTGCCAACAAAAATGCATGTATCCTTCTCAGTTGCTTTGGCTATCTTTATTGAACAGAGCAGACATTCTCAACACTTTTGGTGCACAACATCGAGGTGGCGTTTGCTTCAAGAGCTCTCCCATCACTGCTCCAACCTGTTTCTTGAGAGCCCTCTTTCCCTGACATCCTCCACTCGTGAGGTTATATTGTCTCTGCACTGCATTCCACGTCTAGTCTACATTTAGACGTCTAAAAAAACTTTCAGATCTATACCCCTGGTAGACCAACTTTAGATTAGACGTCTAAGGAACATTTTGACATGTATTAGATGGATATTAAACCTAAAAATGCTTGATGGGGTAATACTGGTTTTGATACGATAAATTTTAAATCTTTATAAAAGATAAAACTTTTGAATTTTTATGCAATAACATTTTTACTATAGGGGATATTCTGTATCCACAAATGTAGATTTTTCAGTTACTCCTGATTTTATTGCTTTTAAAAATGACCTTAAAATATTTTTCAGTCTTTGAAAAGATTGAAAAAGAGAGTTCCTCAAGACTCGATGAAATTCTTGCTTTGTGTATTAATTAAACCCCTTATAAATGTTTTCATTTATGTTATTATACTTATTTATTTTGTGTTATGTTTGAATCAAAATCGGCCTGTTTGTTAGTTGAAATGGCTGAATAAAGGATTGTTGAAAAAAATACATGCTTATCAGGCCATGACGGAGAGGAGCGAGATGAGCACAGATTAAAATTGCCTGTAATGACAGCGATCTAATGCACAGCACTGGTCGAGGGAGTGAGCAAGCATTAACCTCACACCATAAAACAAGCCGAATTACAGGCAGATTAGTATGGTACTTGACCATTTGACATTGTGAGTAGCCAATGCTAACTTACCAGGGACCCCAAGTAAGCAGACAAACCATTTTTACTGTCATATTTTGAACATTCAATTGTAACATCAGAATGACTGACATTGAATTGTAATGTCGGATTGACGTTGAAATGTAATGCCAGACTAACGTCGAATTGTAATAAATTGACATTGAATTGTAACGTCGGAATGACGTAGAAATGTAGCAGACTGATATCGATGTGTAACGTTGGATTGACGTAGAATTATAACATTGGATTAACAAGGAAATGTAATGTTGGTTTGATGTTAAAATGTAATGTTGGATTGATGTGGAATTGTTACGTCGACTTGACGTTGAATTGTAACGTTGAATTGACATCCAAATGTATTATTGGATTAACTTTTTTTTTTAATATCTACCTGTTGTGACATTTAAAGTCTGAAAGTACTTGTTTAAGGACATCTATTAGACACTTGTAGACGCTTCGTTTTTACAACGTTTTGCACAGTGTTGAGGATGTGTTTTTTACCAGTTAATTTTCCGGGAGTCTGGATCAGCAGCAGGAAATACAGTACATCTTTTATCGGTCTCTTTATAACCTGCTGCTGTGAAAAAATTATTCTTTAAAAAAAAGAAAAAATGCCATTTGTTTGCCAAATTACAGTTGAGTACAATAAAACTCCTGTCTCAACCTGCTACTGAGCCAAAGTGGAAAATATCTGACAAGAAACATGTCTTCCACCCTGAAGAAACGGGAATTTACAGTTATACACCACAATTCAATACCCCAATTTCCATTTTTATTAAAATATCAACAATGATCTGCAATAAAGTCTTATTCAGCAGCCTGGGGGTGGTTGTCCGGGCATTGACAATCTTACACCTCCATGTCATGGCGCATCCTCGAGGTGCTCTGACAAATTTACCCGAATGTACTCCTCCGTGGCTATTGCGTTGAATGTCATTATCGCTGCTGGAAACAAAAATGACCAATGATTTAGTTGTATACAGTTGTAATCGTCAGTTGTTACCACATTTGTAAGCAAAAATATGTTTCCTGTGTATCCACGACCAATACTGGATTAATAGAAAACCATCTGAGCAAGTGTTAAGTGAAAAAACCCACAAGTTTAGCTTTGTTGCACACTGCACAAGTTGTAAAGGTGAATAAGCAGGCTTTCCAATGGCGTAAAATATAACAATCAGTATTATTAAAGGGAAGAAAGGATTAATTAAACAAAAATTACCAACTTTCTTTGTGGGATTTAGGTACAATTTTAGGGCGTATATCTATATCTATCTGTCTATCTATCTATCTATCTATCTATCTATCTATATACACATATATATCTGTATATGTATATGTATATATATATATATATATGTTTAAACTGATGCTTATTCAACGAATGCATCAATGAGCACCTGGATCCAGGATCAATGATCCTTTCACATTGTACCTCGTTGTAAAGGTGGCTCACGCTCCCCAAAATACAGCATAAAATGTGATAGCACATAATGTAAAAAAGTGAGAATTTTTTATTCATTTAGGGCTGCACATGGAGTTTTGTTTGTTTTGTTGCCTTGTTATTGAATAGAGAATTCCCACAGCTGGGTTTTGCAAATTTTTCCCACAACTTGATATTGATCAGATTTGAAGAAATAAGGTATTTCCTTATTTCCTTTTTTACCTCCTGTATGATAGAAACTGAGACCAAAAAGAAGTTCTTTATATATTTATGTGCTGTTTATTACAAATATAGTGCAACCACTTAAGTGTCAGCTTTTAATGAACTGCATAGTTTGTTAAAAAAAAAAAAAAAACAGAACAGTGAAGGAAACTCAAGAATGTGTTCCTGAGCTAACGGTCCAACACACAAAGAGTTGTCTGTGGTTTGAGGAGGCTCTCTTTCAAACTGAAAGCTCACTAATAGCGCTGAGGATGATGGACGTGGTTGGATGTGATTTACCGCTCTGTCCTTCAGTTTCTACTGAAGAAAGACACCATATTTATTACTTTTGGCATCTCAGCAGTCCAGGAGAGGAAATATGAGCTCAAATGTGTTTCAAGTAAAAGGCAAACATAAAACAGATAAGAATATGTCTTTAAAATGTTTTTATGCCTCTGTACAGTGACAGCACAGGTGGAGAGGCATAATGGTTTTAAGGCAGTCCATTCATGAGTTGGTCCATTCATGAGTTGGTCCATCCATCGAATTCTTATGAACATGACATGTCAAGAATGGTATTTGAGTTTTTCCATTTACATTTTCACAAATCACCATACTAACTCAAAAGTAAAGTCATTGAGTTTTGGAAACTAAGGTCATGGTCCCTGACAATTATCACATCTCACATTTTTATTTGTCTTCAAACAAAGCAACACTGAATTATACTGGGAGAGAGACAACAACACATTGTGCTGTTATTTTATGTCAGCAGAAGCTGATTGTTTTAAAGACAATTCAAAGGTAATTAAGCATTCAGCTCTACCTCTGCTTGATTTACGTATATGTGTATTCATTTTTTTGTATTCCTTATGAATAAAACTGGATGAGACTGTTTGCTGAAACATCATCAGATGCTTGCATATCAGGTAAAGAGTGATCATAAATCCTTGAATAATTGTCTTATTTGCTGTCTTTCCATGTTCTTCTCTTCTTTTCATTCTGTTCACATGAATCCTCCCACTCCACAGCAGTCTTTTTATCCGTCTAAGATGCATAAACTTGCCTGAATTGATTGGTCAAGACAACACATGCTGGCAGTATAACGTAATTGCATATTATTAGAGGAAAATTCTCAGGTGCTGAAGATTGTCCGGTACCAATAATGAGGAAATCAACCATGTACAAAACAGGAAAAGTTTTTCCTCTCCCAGGACTAATTAGCCAGCTCTGGCTGACACATGTTGCTGTGTCCTTGGGCAAAGCACTTAACCCCACATTGCTCCCACTGCTGCATGGCATGTAAATGAATGTGGGTGTTAGCTGGTACTCATGGACAATAGATATTCCAACCATCAGTGAGTGACTGTCATCTTGAATGGGTTTGAATGGATAGATGTGATCTGCAGTGTAAAGCTGCTTTCAACGGTAAAAGAGATTAAAAAACGTCATTTAAGTTTGAGTTTATTTACCACTTTAACAGTTTGCTACCAGTTTGCCACTGTTTAAGTACTGCACTAAACAGAAGATTACAGTTAATAATTGAGGAGCTACAAAGGCTGATAGACAGCAGCCAACACTGTTTATTGATTTATTGACTTCGTCTGAAGGACATAATTTATCTCTAAAGAATAATAAAGCAGAGTCTCACTTTCATTTTGTTTATTTAATTCATAAATAGAAAACGTCCTCTGGGAAAATAATCAGATGTGTACTCATATTCTAATTTGTTAGCATAAAAGTAATCAAAAAATGTTAAGATAACAGTGACAAAAGATACTGAGTAAACGGAGACATCCTGATCAGTCTGAGCCTGCGCCTTCACACACTCTCCACGAGACCTCAGCCGTGTGACGTCACCGAACAAGGCGGAAGTTAAACATCAGGTTGAACCATGAAGCTAGGCAGTTTTTGAGTATCTCTCCGGGTGAGGTAGAGGATTTTTAGCTCACCAAGCCGGTAAAGTCGGCAGTACAGGTGGACTGAGGAGCAGTATCTGGCACAGCAGCACTGAGCCTGGTGAGTAACTCTTTATTAAAATATGTGTCTTGTTTGATTCGATAGTTAGCCTTGTGCTGTAATGTAAGAAGGCTAACTGTGATGCTATCGTTTGACAGCAGAGGTTCCGTCGTCTGAACTCCATGTTTTCATGTCAGGAAGTTATTCAAGGCTGATTTCGTTGAGTGTCCGGACTTTATTACACGTCAACGCTGACGCAAGCAGGTTTCCATCGGTTTTAGTCAAAGAGATCCTTCATAGATAATTACTGTCGAATTAACACCATCAGCTGTGATGGTTTAATTTTAAGAGTAAATAAGAAACAGAGAGATTATCACAGGTGTGTGGAGACCACTGCTTGTTAGGGGGTAACAGTACAGAAATGTATTTAAGTAACTTTTGTGATAATTAACTCTAGTAGAAGTAAATAAGCACCCTGTCCATCTAGCCAGGTCAAAGTACTGCCTTTAAAATGTACTCAAAAGTACTGAGAATTATGAGTACTTTTCTATCCTGATGTTTACACACGGATAAAATCTTGGTGGTAGTGGGTTAAGTGTTGTTTGCTGTCAGCATGATGCTGTAGTATATTTGTCTCAGTTTTTCTGTAATATAATCACAGAAAATACACTTTCTTTAGTATGTACGAAATGAAATATAATAGATATTAGGGGGACGTACTGTGTGTACTCAGGATTATAGATTTGCATAATTGCACTGCAATTATACTACTACTAACATAATCTATTGATATGGCACGTTTGAAAATAAAGTTACAAAGTGCTTCACAAGGACAGTAATAATTGAAATAAATGAAAACATACTGTGCAACAGGCAGATTGCAAAGTCACATTAAAGGACAAACACTTTCACAAATAAAGATCTTTAAAGACTTAAAAAGAAACACAAATCTTTTAAAGGGTTTAAGGGGTAAACCAAATAATTCTGGACAAACATGAATATACATCAGAAATATGTCCTGATAAATTATAAAAACAATTGAATGTAACTACCATCCCAAAGTGTGACGAACCCATGGATGTCCTCTTGCTCATGCTTTAGGTGTCAAGAACAGAACCAACATTTTAGTTACAAGTTTATTTTTTACAAACAATCAAAATGCTACTAAGCTTTGTGTTGGAGTTAAAGTTTTCATATCATAACAGCACTTATTGAAGGAAAACTTTCGTGGGTTTTCTTTTCACTTTTTGTCGCTACTTATTTCCATTCATGATGAATGTAACTAAGTACAGTACATTTCAAAATTATTCTTAATTAGAAATGTTGACTTAAATCTCAATTGTACACAT
Source organism: Scarus forsteni (assembly GCA_036419115.1). Taxonomy (NCBI): domain Eukaryota; kingdom Metazoa; phylum Chordata; class Actinopteri; order Labriformes; family Labridae; genus Scarus; species Scarus forsteni. Next base: position 15,431,113 of record JAZDUH010000383.1, read on the forward strand.
GTACAGAGGAGGCTACTTTAGCACAGCAGCTTGAATAAACTTCATCAGCTACTCTCCACCCTTGCTGCTTATTATATTGCAAGATCAGATGTCATTATAATTAGTCCCTCTTAATTATCCAAATAAGGATGGCACGCTTTACTGTTGTAACACCCATGGTAAATAACAGAGAAAATAACCAGGTATTAGTGGTGCATAATGCTGACAAGTATGATGACACATAACAAATCTTATTTGCTTAGTAGGCTTTAATAAAATACATGAAGAGCATCAGGGCCAAGACTTTGATAATCTTGATCTTTCCTCCCATTTTCATGCAAAAAAGGCTCCAGTACAAAACAACCTAGTTACAGTTCTTGTTGGTGAATATTAATGATAAAACTGAGAATACAGAGAAGCTTATTAAGTCTTCAGTTAATGCAAATTGATTTGAAACAATCAAAATCAAACCTTACCCATATTCATGGACCACAGATGAAAATTAGCTTTATAGCTAACTCTGGCTTGACAGCCCTTTGTCTTGCATGGCCCCTGTCAAATTAACTATTAAATTCAATTCACAGCTATGGAACTATATAACATATTCAAGTGATCATTTACATAACGGTTAGATTGTTAATAAATTCCTGATGATCAGTGTAATGCCACTGTCAAATTAAGGTTACTGTTGAACATGTTCAACCTTTCAGTGCAGAAGGACCTGATTCATTGTAATTATAATGAAATCATGAGGATCTAGTGAAATTAGGGGTGGGCGATATGGCAAAAATATCATATCACGATTTTTTAAAAATAAAATCACGATTGTATTACGATTCCTTTTTACTTTGATTTTTCTAGACTAATTTGCATGTTTGACCATTTTTCCCCCTATATTTGACATATAAAACATGTAAAACCCTAAAAGAAAAGAAAGGAAAATTAAAGCCAAAGAAACTTTCTGGACAGGTTTTAATTTAAATAGTGCAGTTTTTATAAAAATGTGCAATGAATGTAAACATAAAAGGTAATGAACAACAATATCAACATTATCTCTTAAAGTGCAACAATGTAAAACAAATGTTATCTAACTGCAATGTCTACAATCAGTGAATAATACAGCTGCTTTAGAACAGATTTTTGTACTTTTTTTCTTTCTGCCATGGCTTCACGCTACATAACCAAACAGGAGATCCCACCATGCACTGCGCTTAATGTGCTACGATGGCTAGTCGTCAAAGTCTCTGTGCCCAAACAGATGATCTGACGAGCTTTCTGCTTTATGACGATATTAAGTCTTTAAAATCCTTAACGATTTAATATTTATATCGCACACCCCTAAGTGAAATGTTTCTATGGTAGTTATATGGAGCTGTCAGTTAGAACATACACAGACTGTAGCTAACAATGAATCGCCATGTGAGGCTGCATAACCAGTTATGTATGATGTGAGGACACACCTGTCTTTGCTAATGCTGGAGTGAGACTATTTTACACTTCATCCATATTGAAGCCTCACTGGTTACAAACTAATTTTCAAATTCATACACAGCAGCCATCAAACAAAAAGCTGAATTGGACCCAAAAGACTCGATCTTTTTTTTATTGTGCTTATAATTGTGTATTAAGGTTAGTCTAAAAAAATACAAATGATCCAAATATTTTTGAAAATCTACTCTATAGTCACTACAACGATAAGGTTATTCATTAACAAGAACCCAAATACAGACTTTGAAAGTGTAAAAATATGTTGGTTTATTAGGAAGAAGTTAAGACATTCAAAACTAAAAAGTTGTAATGCCAGATGAAACCATAGGACTTGTATCATATCTGCAGTTGAGAAAATGATTACGATATCCTTTGAATTCTGACGGAGTATTAGGGAAGCACTTGTAGTTTCATCACATTATCATTATCATTCTTTTTTGGAAGTGTGCACAGGGGTCTTTTTCTAGGTTTGCACAATGACCACAATTACTCAAGAATTAATTATTCACTAGCTCAGTGGTTCCCAAACTTTTCACAGCCTGTACCCCTTCAGACACTTGACCTCCAGCCATGTACCCCCAACTTTCATGCACTTATAACACTGGGAAAAATAAATGTTTAAGCCTGCCGCACTCCCACCTCCCACATTTTACATGCATAACATACAAATGAAATCTATTCAAGTGAATTATTCTCACTAAACAAATTTAGTTACCAGCAATGTCAGTGGGCAACACCAGTCCACTTTTGAAAAAGAAATGTACATTTTTGAAACATTTTCATTCATGAACTTGAAGCTTTAATGAAAAGGCTGTCTGACTGAACTTACTGTACGTTATTTTAAGAATCTTAATAATAGGGGCTGATCTGTACCTTATATAATTTAGGACAGATTTCCTTCTCCAAGATGCCTCAGCCTCTCTGCCAACACTTCAGGCCTTTATCAAAGCTCACAATACAAACATTTATCAGTTTGAACTTGAACTACTGAAACAACTGTTTAGACCTGACAGTTTTTCACGTACCCCCGACATCACTTCGCGTACCCCAGTTTGGGAACCACTGCACTAGCTGATGGCCTGTTTGGTTCTTAAAGTTGTTAACCATTTAGCCATAAGTCTGGTTAAAAGATTTGACACATAACAGACAATGAATTGATATTTTTATGCCCTTCTTGATTGATTGTTGCTACAAAGATGTGTTTTTGTCCAGGCCCTCTCATTTGAAACCATAAAAAACAATAAACAGTTATGTGACTGATTTTATTTTAGAGGTCAAAAAAGCTCCAGCAGCACTTGTAGTTAAGGAAACAACTTTATTTGACCAACGCGTTTCGGCAAGGCCACAAGCCTAAACGCGTTGGTCAAATAAAGTTGTTTCCTTAACTACAAGTGCTGCTGGAGTTTTTTTGACCTCTTCAAGATTCTTTTTCTCCAAGCACCTTGGAAGTTGGTGAAGTTGTGCCAGAACTTTCTGACCACTGATTTTATTTTACAAACCCCAATTCTATTAAAGTGGGTTGTAAATAATAACAGAACACAATTATTATTTGCATATTTTTTACCTATATTTAATTGAATACACTGCAAAGACAGTATGTTTCATATTCAAACTGATATATTTTATTTTTTTTGCAAACATTCACTCATATTTAATGTTGTGCCTGCAACACAATCTTTAAATTCCTTAAAGGTGCTATGAGGAGAATCTATTACCGGCAACATTAAGACTCTGCTACCCATGAGCATGCGCTGCGACTGTCGTAATGCTGCTGGGAGTGACATCATCTCCGACTTATTGCGTTCCAGTTGAAGTAAAAAAAAAACCACTTTATTCTGTATTTAAATGCTTTGCAGAATGTCCAAACTTCTTTGGAATGGGGGTTTAATTTCAGTCATAATGATAAGATCAGCACTGCCTTGGTAAAAGAATTAAGACAATGACACAGTAAAATGAAGAGTATGAGGATGTGTTTTAATGTGCGGGTATGTGTTTGGGTTCCACCGGTTTCCTCAGGTTTTCATGCACTTTTATACATTTGGCTGCAGTAATCAGTTTTGCTTGTGTCCCTGCAAATATGTGATTTTCTGATTTTTTTCCCCTGTATATTTAAACTCTGTGTTTGTGTGTGAATTGTTTGGGGATAGTATTCCTCCCTCCAGCCTGAAATTTAGGGCAGGATGTGAACAAGTGGAGCTCTGTGAACCTGTTGGTTGTCACAGTGGGGGCAGAGTCTCTCCACCTCTGGATGCTTCTCTTGAGTGACGACCTGCCTCTGTAGCTTATCCTTGATCACTGAGTCTGTACCTATCAGGAATTTTACAGAGCTCACGAAATCTGTCTTGTTTGGGGCCAAATAACACTTTAATTTGAAGAGAAGTGAGGAAAACTGAAAACTCTCAAAGTGGGCATAAATCATCTTTGCCCAAGCACTTAATATGGTTTCAAAGTTATAAAAGGCCTTTAATTCATAGGGCTAGAAACTCCTAAAGGCACAGCATCATGATCAATGTAAATAGAGCGCCTGTACCTGGATTATTTTGGCCCACTTTTGGGTTTTAAGTTTTTCCCACCTTCCTTGAAATGTTTCCCTTTTCCCTGTCAACACTTCAATTTTCCTTGTTTTGTTTTTTTTCCCTTTCAATATTGTAAATACATTTCCTTCTAGGGATGGGAATCGAAAACCAATTCCAGTTGAGAATAATTAACAGCTCCGTCAAAGAATCGATATCATTAATCTTTTTGCTAATCAATTCCCTTATCAATTCCATTCAATTGACAGGGTTCAGAAGCGTCAGAATTGTGGATTAATTTTAATTACACCTACTGCACAAACTTAAGTGATTGGAAACTGCAGCAACTTGCAGAAGCAGTTATCTATACTGTGATGTATGTTTGGCATTGTTGACATTGAAAATCAGACCATTTGCTTACATGCAAAATTTGCTGGAATCGATAAGGGAATCATTAAAGAATTGGATCGATTAGCAGGGTCGTTATCAGCATTGGTATTGATAAAATCTTATCAATTCCCATCCCTATTTCCTTCTGTTGATTAATAAGTTGAGCTGGTCTAATTTGGGGGGTGTTGGGGTCTTGAGACAGATTTGGTTTCATTGGGTGGTTGCTGGAACACTGTAAACAAATGTTTGAGTAAACACTAGTAAAATTGTTTGTGATTTTGCCCAGAGTCAAAGCTGAAGAATGAATTTTCATAGTAAACTACTGAATTCGGAGACAGGATTAAAATACTCCTGAATCACCTTAGTGGTACTTTGTGTCTGTCTTGCAGGCAGCCCAAATACACCTAACTACAGTTGTGCCCAAAAGTTTACACCCCCCAGCAGAATTTCTGATTTTTTGGCCTTTTCTCAGAAAATATGAATGATAACACAAAAACCTTTCTGTCACTCATGGTTAGTGGTTGGGTGAAGACATTTATTGAAAAAAAGATTCGTTTACTCTTTTTAAATCATAATGACAACAGAAACTTCAATATTGACCCTGTTCAAAAGTTTACACCCCCCAGTTTTTAATACTGTGTATTTCCCCCTTTAACATCTATAACAGCTTGAAGTCTTTTGTGGTAGTCGTGGATGAGGGTCTTTATTTTCTCAGATGGTAAAACTGCCCATTCCTCTTGGCAAAAAGTAAATTCTTGGGCTGTCTTGCATGAATTGCACATTTGAGATCTCCCCAGAGTGGCTCAATGATATTGAGGTCAGGAGACTAAGATGGCCACTTTAAAACCTTCACTTTATTCTGCTGTAGCCAATGGCAGGTTGATTAGGCCTTGTATTTTGGATCATTGTTGTGTCGGAATGTGCAAGAACGTCCCATGCACAGCTTCTGGGCAGATGAGTGTAAATTTTCCTCCTGTATTTTTTGATAACATGCTGCATTCATCCTTCCATCAATTTTGACCAATTTTCCTGTGCCTTTGTAGCTCACACATCCCCAAAACATCAATGATCCACCTCCGTGTTTCACAGTAGGAATGGTGTACCTTTCATTATGGGCCTTGTTGACTCCTCTCCAAATGTAACGTTTATGGTTGTGGCCAAAAAGTTCAATTTTGGTCTCATCACTCCAAATGACTTTGTTCCAGAAGTTTTGAAGCTCGTCTCTGTGCTGTTTGGCATATTGTAAACGGGATATTTTGTGGCATTTGCGTAGAAATGTCTTTCTTCTGGCGACTCGACCATGCAGCCCATGTTTCTTCAAGTGTCTCCTTATTGTGGATCTTGAAACATCCACTCCAATTTTTTTCAGAGTCCTGTATTTCAGCAGAAGTTATTTGAGGGTTTTTCTTTGCATCTCTAACAATTGTCCTTGCAGTTGGAGCTGAAATTTTTGTTGGTCTGCCTGACCGTGGTTTGATTTCAACAGAATCCCTCTCTCTCCCCTTCTTAATTAGAGTTTTAACAGTGCTTCTTGGCATCCTCAGTTCCTTAGATATCTTTTAAAAGTCCTTTTCCTGTTTTATACAGTTGAATTACCTTTTCTCGCAGATCTTTTGACAATTCTTTTGCTTTACCCATGACGCAGAAACCAGAAACTTCAACGTAGCACTGAGTGAAAGATGGACGTGTCTTTCAGGACCTCAGAAACTCACTGAGCTTTCATACACACACACTGAATACAAGCTAATAGATCACAGAGAGGATGGTTACCTTTAGTAGACATTCAAACCCCTTTGTGTCAAATTTTGTGCATGTTATCAGGCCGAAACTGCCAGGGGGTGTAAACTTTTGAACAGGGTCATTTTTGAAGTTTCTGTTGTCATTCTGATTTAAAAAGAGTAAACTATCTTTTTTTTTCAATAAATGTCTTCACCCAACCACTAACCATGAGTGACAGAAAGGTTTTTGTGTTACCATTCATATTTTCTGAGAAAAGGCCAAAAAATCAGAAATTCTGCTGGGGGGTGTAAACTTTTGGGCACAACTGTATGCTGAGGTTACAACTAAGGCCCTGTTTACACGGAGACACTGTCACCTAAAACGCAAAGGTTTTTCCTTTGTGAATGCAAACTCGATCTGTGTTCGGACCGAGACGCTAGAAACAAATGAAATGGCTGTAGTATGCGTGCCAGTCCAGTAGATGGCGATGTAGGTTTGCAGAGAAACAGTGCTGCTACAATACACGGACAAAGAAGAAAGATTTTATAGAAACAACAATAGTGAGTGGATGCATAAAGATGCAGGAGATTCTTGTCTGTTAGGACAACTAATCCATCTGGATAGTTTTGTCTGGATAACAAACCAAGCAGGGTAAGCAGCACACACGTTACTCGGTAGATGGCCGAAGCTGTCGTTCTTCCTGGTTTGCACATGCAACCTTCATGTGAAAGAGTACTGCACATGTGGTGGTGACAGCATTTTTCCCTGAGACGCTCTGACTGAGGTTTACACAGAGCTGCATGGAGGAGAGTTGCAACGCAATGAAAACTCTTCGGATTTGTCTGTTTTTGTCCTGTTTTTGTAAACGGCCCCTGTCTTCACTGGTGAGACCTGGCTTGGGCAAAAGTTTGACAAACAGAATGTAGTAAAGGTTATACATCTAAAGAGACATAACATGTTTTTTTAGTTATATGTACCATTCAGTGTGTTGAACATGTCCTCCACGTGATAGAGCACCCCTTTGAATCAAACAAAAGTCTGCAGCACTGAGACTTCTTCCCCTCTCAGCAGCTGTTCTCAACAAGATGATGCCAAGCAGTGGTGAACTGACCAATTACCACAGAGTAGACCTGAAACCAGCAGGTTCCAGGCCATCAGTGTTTATTTGCAGTGTTTTCAACATTAGTGGTTGTGAGCATTCCCTAACAGTCATCAAAAATCAATATGTGAACCTAACATCAGGCAAAACATCACCCCTGTAGGAAAATGTAATTAGATTTAAGTTGAATTAAAGCTCAAATGAAATTTAATCCACTCCTTGTTTGAAGTTTTTATGTCAGTCTTTGTAGTTCGCACCTTGTTTAGTTGAATGTTCCTTCCAACAGGATGAGGGCTGCAGTAGAGGATCATCATATTTACTCACCAAACAGTGACTCTACTTAATCACTGAGGAATTTTTTACCTCACCCATCAGACCTTTCACAAAGTAACATTCCATATAATGCACAGATCAGTCTAATAAATAGATGTTCTCTGTCTTTTTCAGTTTCTGTTGCCAAGATGTTGACTGAAGGCAGCTCTTTCATAAAGGGGATGATCATGGGAGGCCTCTTCTGCCTGGTCGTGTCCCTCTTGGGTAGTTTCAGCCCAAGCACAGAGTCCGGGACAGATGACCACCATCATCATCATGTCAAGGCGGCGAGCAAAGATGAGCTGACGCTGCTCTCTGACGGTCGCACTCAGGAGCTCACCAGTCAAGTTCGGGTCTACTGTGTCATCATGGTCCAGCCAAAGATGCTGGTCTACTGGGCTGCAGCTGTGGAGACGTGGAGCAAACATTGTGACAAAGCTGAGTTTTACACTTCCGAGCCGTCCAAGGCACTTGAGGCCATAGACCTGAATGAGAAAGACGACTGGGCGAGGCTACGCAAAGCTCTGCAGCATGCTTACGAGAATGCTGGAGACCTCCGCTGGTTCTTCATTGCACAACCCACCACTTTTGCAATAATCGAAAACCTGAAATACCTGGTGCTCACAAAGGATCCCAATGAACCCTTCTACCTGGGCAACGCCATGAAGTCAGGAGAGCTTGAATATGTGGCGTACGACAGTGGCATCGCTCTAAGCTATGAAGCTCTGAGGAGGCTGGTGGAAGTTTTCAAGGATGAGGACAAATGTCCAGAGAGAGGACGCGCCCTGTGGAAGCTGAGCGAGGACAAGCAGTTGGCCGTGTGTCTGAAGTACACAGGTGTGTTTGCAGAGAACGGTGAGGATGCACGCGGTAAGGGCGTGTTCAACAGCAAGAGTGTGGAAAACCTGATCCAGGCGAGCATACAGGAAAACCCAACTGATGTAGTGGAGGGCTGCTGCTCCGACATGGCCGTCACATTCAACGGGATGTCCCCGAGTCAAATGCAGGTCATGATGTACGGAGTGTACAGACTTCGACCCTACGGCCACGATTTCATTGACTCTTTAGTTTTTCTCCCTCCTGAAGGTTCGGATAACGACTAGAGACTTTTTCTATCAGGCTGGGGACTGATTTTTAAAGGTTTTGCTTCTATGAAGGCAAACGAAATTTTAGGGAGATGGTTTTCTTATGCTGTTTGTAAAAAGGATCCTGGGTGGGAAAATACTTTTATGTATATTTGTACTTTATTTGCACATGGCACAATCAGCGCCCCATTCCTTGACAGTGTTGGTAAGGAGTTTGTGGGTGTGCCATTCCTGAGAAAGAAGGAAGGAAATGTATCCAAAATGTGACATGAGGCTTAATGATTTGGGATTATCAGTTATTATAGTATTTTATATTTCTTAATGTTCATGTTTTTGTGTTCTTCACCTACATTGGTAATATTTTAAGAGAATGAATTAGTCTCATTTTATTTGAATGTTGGAAGTGCTTGGACCTCTTAACCCTTTTTAGAATAGCTTGTTTTAATTTTTAAAAAATACAGTTTTAGTTTTTAACGTTTTATGTTTGGTTATCTCTTCATAATGTTAATTGGACCTCACAAAATAAAAATATACCTCATTGTTTGTTTATCAATATATTTCTCTTGACACAGTTCAAAAAAGATTTCCCTTTTCATATATCTACCAACATTTAGAAAACACAACATCCAACTACCACGCTGACTAGTTTTTAAGGTAACTTTTGGATAATTAATAAAATTAGCTCCTCATTGAATTTGATGTGTTTTTGTGTTGTTGAATTAAACAAAGAGGTAAAAATGAGGCTAAGAATCATGCAGAATATGTTGGCTAACTTCCACTTCCTCGGTCAAACTGTGAATAATCTTTGGTTACAGAAAATGTTTTATATTTTTTAACAATTGTATCTGCATTATTATAAGGAACAATGTGACCGCTATGGTAATGTATCTGGACACTCGATTACTGTTTTACTACTGCTGGGAAAAATATATATGAAAATGCATTCTCTTCTCTGAAATTGTTTACCACATGGATGAATGAACATTATGAAAGATGTGATTTACTAGTCAATCTGATGAGTGTGTGTTTGAGAGAAGAGTGTTTGTAGCATATCTTTTCTCCTTCAAATTAAGAATTCAGAGCACATTTGAGGTTTAAAGCTTTAAAGTTTTAGGATTCAATAAAGCTGCTAGAACATTTTCTTTCCAATGTGAAGTTCACAGGTTTACATCGGTCCCAGGTGAACATATTTTAAACGTTTTTGGCCTGAAAATTTTCCCAGATAATTCATCGTGGCCTGCTTTTTAACCCCCCTGTTTCATCCCTGCACAGAACAGGCTAGTTAATGTGAACCCTCGTGAGCTGTGTCAGATAACTTTTGGATATAACTGTTCTCTAATGTTTACTTTGGTTTCACAGACATGCCCATACATCTTTTTCCACTTGAGCCAGCCACAGGTGAAACAAATGCCTGGCTTATCTACAGCCGGTGGCAAATATAATTTTAGAGCACACATTTCGGTTTGTATGAGCTGCAGAAGTAGAGGAGGGATTGTCTCATGGTTTGAGGGGTGTGCAAGCAGGCCATTATGGCATATTTGTAATCGAAAAAAATGTGTTTAGCACAATAAAAACACCTCAAATAATGTTAAAAGGCGCAGAAGAAAAGAATATCTAAAAAAAATAAATTCTAAAACATGTTACACTGAAATCTTTTAAATCTACGGGGATGATCTGTATTGATTTTGCAAAGTTTAAATTCACTATAGCAGCACTTTACTCTTAGTTTTTAAACAGAATGTAACCTAAAACTTTTAAAAGTAAATTCATGTGTAGCACTGTCATGCAAGGCAGAGTATTCCAAAGTAGGGTTGGAGCAACATAAAACAGATGAACCTCACCCAGCAGCAGTGACGGTGCCCAATTTTGGGAGCTCAAAAGTTCAGATACTATCTGTGAAAGGTGCGATTGCTTTAGCTAACGCTTTGTCATCAGGTTCTGTTTAACCATGTTCATCAGGTTTTGTGACAGTGCATAGTTACACAATGCATTAATCCTGGTCAAACAACATGCCATGTTCATCTCCCTATTTCATGGTTCAGTGACATAGTTACTCTAAATGTTCACTTCAGCCACACCTATTTAATTACTCATTAATGCAAGTAGCAAGCCAACCAATCACATAGCTGAAACTCAAAGAATTACAGCATGTAAACATGGGCAAAGGCATTCTTCTGAACTTGAAATGGAGCATCACAATGGGGAAGAAAGGTAATTCAAGTGACAGTAAAGATTGCACAGGGGTTGGTAATAGACAAGCTGGTCCAAGGGTCTCAGAAACTGGTTCAAGTTCTGGTAAGGTGAACTGAAGAGTGTCTGTTCCTCTACTGCAGGGGTGGGCAACTCTAACTACCAAGAGGGCCACTTAAAACCATTTTTCCCAGCCTGAGGGCCACACTGTTACAAATTTTCAGAAACTCTCGATAATGAAATAGAATGTTGGACAAACCACAAATGAGAATATAAATTTGTCATAAAATTAGAATTCCAATATTCATATATTACAACATAATTGCAAGTTATTATGCATAATCAAATGAACTTGATACAGAATTCAAGCAAATGTAGCTAATGAAGTTATTTTTAAATTAATAAAATGATGTTTTTAAAATTTCTAAATCTCAATATTTTGCTGCTGCCATTTTTTAAATATAGTATTGAGTACTACTTGATAATGTTATGATAATGTTAAAGGATTTAGACACTATAAGAGCAAAGCAAGGTTGTAAATAGCTTACATAAGATTATATAGAATTATTTCTATTGCATATCTGAGTTTTCTTCATATTTACAGCTGCTGGATTTGGGAATGAATGGTGGGCCACATTTAGTGATGTGGAGGGCCGCATTTGGCCCCCGGGCCGCCACTTGCCCACCCCTGCTCTACTGTATGAGTGAACCAGGGGTGGGCTTGTGACCCCTCGTCTACACTCCATGCCTTGAAGTCCCTTTGAGACAGAAAACTCAATGATGAAAATGTGAAAGAAAACATGTAATGATGCATTTTAAGTGGAGTTGCCACGACAGCATCATGCACCAAGACAAAGTCCATCAGAGTGGGATGCACAAAGAAGCACCTTTTTGGAAGCTTATGTGCTCAGTTGTTTTTTTCTAAATTATTTTATTTAGTTAATTTACATCTCGTGCAGATTATCCTTAACTGCTAAGACAAGCTTTCTTTGTAGCAAAACATATTGCATATATTAACTCGTATGACAAAAAGCACAATTGAATAATGCTTTTCTTTGGAACATGGCTGACTTATTTTCTATTTGTTTGAAAATAGGGAACTACACTGCATGCACTTCAAGTTTAACCAATCCAAAAGGGAGCAGACTGGAATGGAGCTGTGTCTATATTCAGCTGACCCATATTCCATCTTTATTGTAGCCTACACAGCACCTATAAATGCACTTTTTTCATTGAAAACAGTATTTTTTAATGTCCTAAATAGACACTAAAAGACATAATATCACAACAAATAAAAGTATCTTTTAAAGGGTTAAAGGTTAAGGGGGTGTCCACATTAGGCTACTAACATATACAATAAGACTGCTCCTGCAAACTTTTCTCAAATGTCTTTTGATTGAACATTTTTAGACTCATTCCAGCTGTATTTTATTTATAAAACAGTTCCATATAATAATTTTGGAAAGCATACATTTTGTTTTTTTATGAGCAGATGGGACAGATAGAAAAATGTAGGGCTGCCACATTGCACCGAAAAAGTAGTGAGGGTGACAATTTGAGAGGTTAATTCAATACCATAATTTCTGCATATTTTCATTGTCAGCAGAGTCAAGCACATGACACTTAAAATGTTGTGGATAATTCACCTTTTACTTCACGCAGCTTCAAAAACTGTACATCAAGCTTAGTTTTGTGTAATTATTGAGCCACGCAGATGGACCACTTCTGTCTCTTTTCCACTATGTTTCCTTTCAGGACCCTTTTGTTGTAGACCATACTCACTGCCTCTCTCCTGAGTGACACTGTTTTGCAAGACACAAAGAACCAAGAATATGGCACAAACAAGGAAATCGATCAGCATGAAGGTAAATTATATTGAATCCTTAATGCAATTTCATCCCTAATTAGTCATGCAGATTTTCTTTCAATGCATCGAGCTCATTAGATTAGTCTGATTTTTCAGTTATGGTGTATCAAATACAAAGTAAAGCCATATATTATCATTTACTGATGATATACTCATCAGATATGCGTGTTTATTTATAAATACATGTTCTTACCTTCTTCTTTACCATCATCATTTACAAATTTCTTCAAATTAAATTCAGATTCACTCATTTAATACCAGACAGTTAAGTCATCTTCACCTTCCCTTTCATAAAATTAAACACAATCAGTTCTCCATCAGATACCATGGTGTAAAAATATGGAATGATAAATGACATGTAGCTGAGAGCTCATCATCATTATTACACATTTTTAAAACTGTCTTTACATTTAATTCACAAAGTTTAATTCAACTTTTTTTTTTTTTCCTGTTTTAAAATTGTATTCTAATTTTCTCAACTCTTTTAATGGTCTCTATATTTTTTGTTTCTTTGTTAAATCTATGTTTGTTTTATTGATTATTTCTTTTTGTTTCTTCACATATGGTTGAACACATGTATGCATGTCTTACTTTGTGTTCTTACTGATATCTTGACTGTTCTCTGCTTTTACTTGTAGAAAGGTGAGGTCCTTTGCATAAGCCTAATGGCTTCTTGACCTCTCCTGACACATTTCTTTGTTACCTCCGCCAAGGAGGTTGTATTCGGGAGAGTTTGTCTGTCCGTCCGTGAACAAAATAACTCAAAAAGTTATGGATGGATTTGGATGACATTTTCAGGAAATGTTCAGCATGGGAAAAGGAAGAAGTGATTCGATTTTGGTGTTGATGGAGATCAGCGTCTGGTCGCCATGGCGAAAAATGTGATTTCTGTGAATAACTACTGATCTAAAATAGAAGTCATTATGAATCCAGTTGCTAATGGTATGTTTTCATGGTCAAGGAATCTAAATGTTTAGATGAAATGAAGGTAGGACTAATATTTATGGTGAAAATCACAATATGGGTGAGGACTGTGGCGCTGGCGGAGGTCTGTGCTCTCCGAGTGCTTTCTAGTTTTCTGAATATTTTTAGTTTGATCTTATGTATCTTTTATAGTGCAAAGCTAATAAACAAATAATTTATAATTAACTGAGCATCCTTAAGTTGGAAAAAAAATATGGCTCACAAGTAGTGTCAGTAAAGTTATGTCAGTGTTTTTATTAAGTTATATTATTGTTCTATTAGTATCCAAAGCTGCATATTTCCATCAAGATTATGATGTGAATTTAATAAAAGAACTTAGTCATGTGGTTGGTGTTCAAAACTTTCAGCATCTTCACTCAGATCAAAAGCAAAATACCAACTGAGATTCAAATTTAAAGCCAGATCTTTCCTTTTATTTTTGCATTGCGGTGGTTGGTTCAAAGCCTCCAGCAGGTTACACAGCTGAGTTTGGGGGTGTCAACAGTTGACTGGCCGCTCAGGCCGCACCGTCAGGAGCTCCACATCCTTCTGGATGAACAGGGGTCAGTGCTGATGGGGGAGAGCCGTGTTGTGGGTGATGATGATGTTATTTATACGTCTTCATGTGCCACAGTCCATCGTTCAGATAGTGAACGTTCTCAATACCGATACCCTTGTTGACTTTCTCTCTGTTCACATAAAAAAGACAAAAACAAGACATCAGCAACAGAGCAAACTTTTTTGCTTTTTAATAACAGAAGATAATGAAAAGTCTTACATGTTTTCTGCAGACATCTTCATAACACCAACACAAAGAGCATGCTGTTTCCCCTCTGCCATTATGGCCTGCATCCATGCGTTAAAGATAAACTTGGAGAAAGATTTTTATTGTCATGCTGTTAACATGCAGATGTGTTGATTTCCTATCACTGTCTTATCATCAGACAGGATTTATAAAAGGATACAACTACTGTGTCAGCATCAGCCGGGTAGAGTTTGGCACCTGGAGACGTCAGCCCCGGGCACATGATGTTGGCTCCACTCAGGACAAACTTGATCGCCCCTTTGTCTACTTGCTGGTGTGGAAGAATAAAGGGATCTAAAAGGAAGAGGAGGGAGTTTTCTTATAATTGTTAAAGTTCAACCACAGACAAGAACTTAGGGAGGAGGATCTTACATTTATGCAGCAGTCTGAGGGTAGGATAAAACGGTCCTTCTCTCTGTCTGAAGAAGAGAAGTTCTCCATTCACTGTCAGGATTTCAATGTGTTCATGGCTGCCAGAAGAAAAACAATTCAAAACAGAAAAGTTGAATAAATGTTTCCAGGTTTCTCAAATGTTTCAAGGCTCATAGGACTCATTCTTATTTTTTTTTTAACTAAGTTCCCTTTATTCATTTCAGCCCATTTGTCATTGATTGTCTACTTTTACTTCTGCACGTCTGCATAATATTTTTGTCCTTTGTAATATTTTTTGTTTTTGTGAATACATGCTGCATCATGGGTAGGGAGAATTATGACATTTTCCTGTATGTTTGCTACTTAGGGTAGAAAAAGAGATAATAAAGGTGACTACATACTCTGAAAAATACTTTCCTCCACACGCACACAGAGCTGATCTATGCTTATGAGTATAAAAGCATTAAACACATTTATTTGATCAAGTCAAAACACTCAAATCAAAAACCTGAGTTACTTAATTTAAGGCCATGTTACAAATTCAAAAGCATGTGGACAAAAGTTAATAAAGTGGAGAGTACTTTTTGTCCCAGTCTGGCACTTACAGCATTGAATGTCTTTCCTATGGGAAGCAAAGCCCTGTCACATTACTTACTGTAAAATACCAAATAAAAGCCGGGGCGTTTATTTGCTTCAATCACTGAGCAGACCAGGCGTTTATTTGGAACCAGGCGACTATTTGGGACAGGCGTTTAATTCCTTTTGCAAAAAATGAAAAAATATGGTACCGCTAACTGATGTGACCAGCCTCCTGATGTTAGATAAGGACAAAAAAGAAACAGCGGCAGTGGCAACGTCTTCCCCTTTGAATTTTCAAAGCCCTAGTCCGTAAGATTCTGTCTTCCTGCATTCTAGGGGCCTCTGTGGACGATGAGTGTAGCTGCATTGTCATGAAATAGAGCACCTCAGACCAACGTGCATTTGTTGACATACAGAGGGAGGAGAAGTGAGCCAACAAGACGTCCAAAGAGACAAATAAAGCATGTGCACTGTAAAGGTTCAGTCTGATCATGTTTCTATTCAAGTGTCAGCTGTGAGCTCAGCATTTGCATGTGAGTTCTGTAAACTTCGTAAATTTACACCAGGCGTTTATTTGGAACGGGCATCTATTTGTCAAAATGTACTGCTACACCTGGCGTTTATTTGGGACTGGGCGATTAATTGGAACCAGGCATTTATGTGGTATTTTACGGTATGTAAGAACAATGAAAACTATAACATAAAACAGAGTGAAAGAAGGTTAACAGAAGAAATACTTTGTCTATAACTGCAGTAGACAGTTTCTGACAGAGCAAACAAGTGTCCTTTCTTTCAATTTGCTAAATTCTTACACAATTAGTCACCAGGATGATGTACTTCATTGGCTAGAGTTTTCAGTTGAATATAATGTCATGAATGTGTTTTGTGTTTAGAGATTTGCATGACAGTAATTTAACATGATAACTGAGTAAGAATAATGCAGTTAAATGGACTTGAGCTTACATAGCTCTTTCCTAGCCTCACTGACTACTCAAAGGAACACCTTAGATCACACTTATACGTTGAGACATCATGCTCTTTCATGTCCACTGACACAGCAGTGGGAGCAACTTGGGCTTCAGTGTCTTGCCCAAGGACACACCAACATGTGACCGCCAGAGCTGGGCTTGAACCTACAACCTTCCCATTGCTGATAAAGGGCACTATCCGACCAAGCCACCGACATCCTGAGTTGTTCTTAGAGTTTAGCAGTTAGGAGTGATGGCGTGTCCTGGCTGAAGGCAATTCAAGTGTCTACAACAAAATAAGGCTAAATACAAGGAGTCAAATGTTAGGGTGCAAACTGCGTGATGCTTCTGGCTCTACACCCCATTTCTATTTTCCCTCCATCACACAAGTCAATGCAGATGATGAGCAGGAAAGAGGGACTTTTACAAAGTGTTGGAGGGATTCTCTTTGTTTTCTTTGGCTTTTCTCACTCAGAGCTTGTTTCTGTTTTGTCATAGTGGAGGCAGAGGAGCGTTCATCTGTTTTGGTGAGTGAAATGTTTTACACTAACTTAAACACATGGGAGAAACTCAATTTCCTTATGACGCTTTGAGACCACCTCTCATCAACATAAAGCACTTTACGTTGTTTCTCCAGCTGTACAGTCAAAACATGATGAACTGTGAGGAGGGGGACACTTAACAGATGCAGTAAGGACAGCAGGCATGCCATACTGCACAAGCTAACGTGACATCCAGAGCTGGTGTGACGTAAAAACAAGATCTTCAGGTTTTCAGCGTTATGCACATGCTTGCCCAACACTGGGCCAAGTGGTAACTGGACTGCTTCAGATTCCTAAAAGCTGAAAGTGGCAACACTGATCCAGTTTGCCACTTGGGTTGATGTTGGATAACCATAACCAGGATGACTGAAAACCTACACAAACAAGTGCATGTTTCATTTTTTGGGCCCTATGACCCATGGAAAGCTGTAAACCAAAAGCATTTGAATTTAAAAGATGACACACATACCATCTTACTATTTTGACAGGGTCCTTTTTTGGCATTATGTGGTTGAGCCATGACTCAATGTCAGGAAACTGCTCGAGCAGCTGATTTTTGATGCCCTTGATCACTGATGTTTTCAGCTGGATGCAGTTCGACACATTCTCCTTTTCATCAAATCTACAACAGAAGAAAAAGTTTTAAATGCAATTTACTTTTTCAAGAACATTTCATATGATTGAAGCACAAAACATTTGCCTATGTGACTGTCACTTTAAAGTACATGTGTTTGCTTTCAGTCTATATCAGCACGTGTCTTGTGAAAAAACAGCTTGAACACTTCCTGATGCATTTGATTGGAGCTGGACAATTACCTGCATGTCACTTTTAATAACGGTTTTGGCCTCCCAAACTCAAAACACAAGAAAAGCAAGACTTCTGTGGCACATTCAGAGTGGCACTCTTTTTATGTAGGGTTTGTCATGTTGTAATTATTTCACTTTTTGGCATTGCATTTTTGTACTATGAAAAAATGTGAAAAAATTAGAAAATAAGTGATGGTAATATTTTCATTTTGACTTCCACTGATCTCTAAATGTCTTACAAATCAAGAAAGTCAAGCTTATGTCAGAGGCAGCCAGAATGAAAAACAAAAATCTAAGTCAAAGAAGTAATCATGGCAGACAGGAGAAGAAGCAGTCAAAAATGATGCTATATAAACTAGGGCTGAACAATTAATTGCAAATTAGATTAAATCGCAATTTGGCTTGTTGCAATTTTCAAATCGCAGACAGTGCAATATTTTTAACCCAAAATGTGTTGAACATTTGGGCATTGTGATGTAGTTTCTTGCAATTTCATGCCTATTTTAATCTTTTTCTACCCAGTTTTTACAATTTATGCCTATCTTGGTCCCATTAATCTTTTTTTTTTGGCCACTGTCAGACCATGTTTGGAATTTTTACATGGTTTTTGAAATTCAATCCCAATTTTGCTGCTATAATCAATTTTCCTTGATCACTTTTGATTTTTTTTTTGCCATTTTTTTATTTGCAATTTCATACCTATTTTGCACCTATTAACTTTTTTTCCACTTTCGTACCATTTTTTTACCCAGTTTTTATAATTTCATACCTATTTTGCTTCTGTTCTTCACTTCTACATCTTTTTCTCAGATCTTTTATCCTTAAATTGATTTAATGTCATATTTGTTATACCATAAAACGATCTACTGCTCATGTTTGTTTAAAAATACACATTAAACAATCGCAGAGTAAATCGCAATTGCAATATTGGGGAAAAATATCGCAATTAGATTATTTTCTCAAATCGTTCAGCCCTAAAATCAACACAGTATGGCACAAACTTCAGTGCCTGTGGGATTTAAAGCGAGGCTGAAACTCTCGAAACTTGTGTCATTTGTCTACATGGAGCAGCAATAGATCATCAGAAGTGCCATGTGTTGATGTTTTTGAACAGAAAACCTGTGTAAGCAACATTCCTTTACAAAGGAAGTGCACAGGAATGGATAAGGGAGTCAAAAAAAGAAATAAAGCATTATTTTTCCTCTATAAGCAGTGCCTCTTTCTAAAACAAAAACAAAACAGTTAGAACCCTGTCAAAAATAAATACCTGAGCATTCACATTCAGAGAATCTTACTTAAAACATTTTAAGTCTTGGAAGTTGATGTTAATGTAAATCGCAGTGATTTGAAAAAACATCCATATAAATGAATCTGAGTAAAAAAGCCTGAAGTACCTGTCTTAACATTGCTTATCACTTAAATTAAACTACTGCAATAAAAACATGATTAAGACAATGTGCATTTTCACCAAAGTATATTATTAGAATGATCGAAATTAATATATGATTAAAAATTAACTTTCATTTATACAACTATGAAACTCAATGGGTGACTGTAATGACTACAATGAAAGCAGTATTATTCTTTATGCTCCTTATTTTACACGATATGAATCCTGATACTGATGCCACAAGACCAGATGTACTGCCATACACATACATTTTTGACCGTTCGTTTTTTTTTTTTGTTTTTTTTTGTCATAGCAAAAAGAACAAGGACAAACGTTTAAAGGATCTACAGCTATATACACTTAAATAAATCAAGTACTCAAAGACCTAACAAGATGTAGTTTGGCTTCTACTATCATCCTCTGAACTGCACCATTGATAACACTACCTAAGGTGTATTTTTCAACTGCTGTCATGGCATTTAGAGTTGCATATATTTTGCAGAATCAAGATTTTGTACCTATTGGCCATGAGTATGTGATGATACTTTGCTATAATAATTAACTGAGCATGATGAAGTAAAAGTACAGTTCCTCTAAGAAAATTGTACTCAAATACAAGTTTAAGAAGGACTCTATGTATCTATTCTTGTAAAGGTAACAACAATACTTACTACACTTTCCTGTCGTTCAAAAAAGAAAAACAGCTTAAGTGTGATGAGTAAATTGGTTCTTGATTTCAGTTTAATGGTTATTCAATAAACATCTGATCCAAACAATCTATCACAACCACTAAGTAGCAATTTCTTCTGATATATTATCAATCAAATCAGATGATTATTATATTAGATCAGGGGTGGGAAACAGATGATGTGGGGGTCACACGTGGCCCACCCCTTCACTCACTGTGGCCTGCCAGTCAACTGACCCACTAAGTGGAGCAAACTCTCCACTTAGTGGGTCAGATCTGATAGAACTGCTGCTTAAGTTGTTCGCATCTACATCAATCTCTGGACGAGCAGTCACTTCCTGCTGTCATCTCACTTGCAGTCCCTACCTCTCTCTGCTCTTAAGGACTCTGATTAGACTCCCAGATTTGTGGCTGTTCACATTTGTTGTAGAGTAGAGGCTGGGGGGGTTGGATCAGCCTGATTGCAGACATCCAATCAGGCTGATCAAGCAGCTTGGTTCGGTTAGTTTTAGGGTAATTTGCCACAACAATACCATGTACACAATCAAAATGCATTACAAGATGAAAATTGAGAAAAAAAAATCAAAAACAGTCTTTAAACTGCTTTTATTTTATAATTTTTACTGTTAATAAGTTAAAAATTGATTTGCTATAATGGTGTTATAAATATAAATACACTGAATCAATAGTAAGTGAGGCTGACCTATTAAAAAAAAAAAATCAGTAACAAAGATTTTCATGGCTTCTTCCTTGGCCAGCTTTCATTACTACAACAAAACGTATCACTGGAATTTTTAAAGCAATAGATGCAAAGTAATTTTTGAAAACATAAAAAACAGTTCATTGCATTGAAAATTGTCTAGTTCTGTTGAATTGAAGGTATATTTGATTTCTTATTGTTAACACACATGACCCTTTTATTTGTTACATTTTGACCCTCTAAAACTAAGAGCACATCTGCTGTGGTCCTCTTGGTAACATCAGATGCCTGTACCTAGATTAGATGTTTCAATGTGACTAACCCACGCGGTCATCGACTTTTTGGTAAGGCATGAAGCATCAAGCCAACATTTGTTTCAGGTCAATGTACTGCAACATTGCTGACCATCAGTTTGCTGAACTTCTTATCAGTGTTGAAATTAAGTTTTGATTTTGTGGTGACAAGTTGACAGACAGAAAACTTTGACCTGTTTAGCTTTTCATTTTCCTTTTAACTGAGTACTCAGATGTCATAACAAATGTACCCGAGTACAAAACATCTCTTGAATTCACGCCCCAGAAAAAGGACCTGTGCAGAAAAGCTACTCAATTTATATAAACTATGTAAATATGAATTTAGTCCACCCCTGGATCCCAGTTACATTTACTATTATAAATGAACTTTTCAAAAGATGATCGTGTAATGAAGATCACATGTAAAACAAAGCTGCTGAAGGTCCACAGGAGTCTGAAAAATCAGAAGAGTGATTAGATGATTTAATGACATTAATTTAATCAGAAAACAGGAGCATCTGTCTTTCACAGCAGCCTGAAAATGTTTTTTGATCATGTATCACACAACATCAACCATAAATCTCCATTGAAATTGTGACTACTGTCTGCCTTTCCTCCTAAATTAAAAACAGTCCCCATTTATTAAACTTGAAGGCGAGTTTACTCATCAGCTAGCTTTAGCCACTTAGCTCTGATAAGCTAACAGCACATCAGGAAATAATCAACCACGTACTTCTTAAACATCCTCTTCAAGTTCCGTCACCACGCAGTTCAGTGTTTTAAGCTCTTGTCAGCTCTCGGTAAACAACACCGACTTTGGTAGACCCTGTGGTTCAGTGATACGCGCTGCAGTTATTGAATGAGGCTAAAGTAAATCCACGCCTGTCCCACTGTGAAGGGCCAGAGAACTGGTGATTACGTCATTTTACGACAGTTTGTCTCGGTACACGACACAGCAGGTATGGCAAATGGGAACACTTTTCTGCAGTCTGCACTGAAACAGAGAGGTTTATTTTCCTCAATTGATCTCGAATCAAAACTTGACTAAAATGTAAAGTTGAGTAAAAAGTTAAACGAATATGTCTGTTTTTTAGTGATGTACTTACACTCACTGTTTTACCCAGCCTTTTTTAAAATTTAATTTATGTAACATTATTGTCTCTGACCTGCATGCATGTTATTTATGTTAATATATATATATCTATATATCTATATCTATATCTATCTATCTATCTATATATATATATATATATACATATATGTAGACTGTGATTTTTGTTTTTATAGTAAATAGCATTGAGGGGGCATTGCTGTAATTATGGTATTGCACATGTAAAAACTACTAACAATTGTCATTTAATCGCATTATAATTGTTTATGTGCTATCAGATGTAAAATTTTAAACTCTTGTACATTCACATAAAGATATTGCCACAAAAATGATCACATAACTGCTTTCTTTTGGATACAACTCTTAAACAATTTCAGCTCTACTAAAAACTACACAATATTCAATCATTTCAGTCTCTTAGCTCTGGACATAAAGTTTTCAATCCTACTTGATCCTACTTGTTTAAACACACACCGACACAAACAACATTAGGTTTCTATATAACTGATAGTTTTTGCATTTTAGGAGTGTTTTGTGTATCCCTGAAGTAAATGGATCAGTAACCTGTAAATCATGACTAGGGATGAGAATTAATAAGATTATACTAACACCAATGCTATGATCAGTTCTGCTTATTGATCATATTCTCAAACAATTCCTCTATCGATTCCGGTGGATTTTCTGTTTTGGCAAAAGTTGGTCTACACATGGCACTTCTGTTATTTAAAAAAGCCGTGCTGCATTGATAAATGGCTCTGCACATTGTTGGTGTTTCTGGCCACTAAACATTGTAGTAAGCATATATTCATATGAAAATGAAGCCACAGTTGTTAGAATTTGTGCCCCCTGACAGCCATGATTCCAATTTTGACTTCTGTTTTACAATCTTTGCTAATTTCCTCTGATGAGAGCATGATCATCTTGATAATCTAGGTATGCAGAGTAAAGTGGAAGAACCTGATAAGGTAACTAGGCAAAAACACCACTGAAGCCATTAGAGAGTTGTTGTTTTGATCCTGTCAAAGCTGACATTGGGCAGGGTAGACTGAAACCATTCACTCTCAAACTCATACCTCAGGGCAATTTGGAGTCACCAATCAACCAAATCAGCATGTTTTGGTTTGAGAGTTAGTTATGGAGATTTATCACTAATCACTGTGTTTTCTGCAATGATGAAACTACTGACCATGTATTTTTCCAGTGTGTATAGTCTGAGGCCTGATGGCACGATGTCCAGGAATGGCTGTGCCACAAAGGCTTCTTACTTGAGAGTTGCCCTCTCAAAGGACATTTCATATGGACTTGTTGTGGACAATAAGAAAATAATCTTCCGTTGAACAGTGCTCTCAGCCTTGGAAAATTCTGTGTTCACAATAAAAGATACAATAAGCCAATTCCCAAATGCTGCCTTCTCCAGTGACTTTCTATCGTGTCTTACTGCACTAAAGGCAGGGAAATGATTGCTCAGGAAATGTATGGGATATTATTGAATAATATAAATAGCAAAAAAAAAAAGCCATAGCCGTTCACTTTTTATTTATTTTCTGATAATTCTATTTGATCCTTCATTTATTTGTTGTTTTCATCATTCTGTATTTTTATGCACATGTGCCCTATTTCCTCGTGTTTTATGATAACTTAATGTGAATATTCGCATATTTTTTGTTAGAAATTAACAAATAAAAAAGAAATGAATGAATGTTACAACCTGTAAACCAGCCTGGGGTCAGACCTTTCGGTAGGGACGGTCATGCCGCCATCTTGTGGCCAGCGGCGCAACAACACCACGGTTCATATTTTAAAAAAACATGCTTGAGCAAAAAGTACTTTTGTACAAAGTACTTCCGGTGGGGTCACAGACTAGCTTTTACGAGCGAATATTTCCCCGTGTTCTCCAGCGTGTGTATTTTAATATCATGAGAGCTTAATTCGACCGCAGCTTCATTCGTGCTGTAAATATCGGTCTTTAAACAGCCGCAGGACTTCACCGCTCCCTCCGAGGGACTGTACAACGCGGTTAGACAAGCGAGGCAAAAAGAGGAAGCAATAGCCAACCATCTTTCCTCTTCTGCCAGCAATAACAAGAAAGAGACCAGGCTAGACTGAAGTAGGGCTGTATACTTTTCATTTATTATCTGTTTTATACAGGAGAAAAGACCCGAGCAGACACAGCCCTCCGTGTTCAGACTGATAAAGCTCCCGGACACTTAGCTCTCCACCGGCAAGCCTGGAAGTTTATGAAGAAGAAGCCTGGCTGTTAAGAATTAGTATTCCTCGTTTTTTCATGTTTCCAACAGGTTTATCTTCCCCTAACCCCCCACCACCGCCAACCCAGGAGGCAAGACCAGCGACTACTGATGTCAAGACCGAAAGTGGTAACATTACATCTCCGAAGAAGAGGAAAATAAACGGCTCCGAGAGGGACGACACCGCCGACACGATTTCCTCTTCGCCTCCGAAGACCCTGAATTCCTCCTCTTCTTCCTCCTCCTCCTGCTCTCCCACCCCGCTGCACATTCACAAGAAGTTGAGGTTTGAGGATTCAGTGGACTTCATTGGACTGGATGTGAAAATGGCTGAGGAGGCTGCCGCCGCTTCGTGCTCCAATAACAAAAGCAAAGCCATGTTTCTGCCCGGTGGCGTGGGACACCATGCGAACGGACTGACGAAGACCGCAGGATCCGGCACCTTCTCCTCCAGTAAACCCGGGGCTGCCAAGAAACTAGTCATCAAGAACTTCAAAGGTAGCTCCTGACGGGGTTCAAGCTCCAAAACATACCCTCATTCTGACATGTAGCCCCAAAATCAGGACATTTCACCTTTCAGGGACTTGAGCATGGTGACCCACACAGCCAAATATTACATGACTAACTAAAGATGCACAATATTGGATTTTGTCGATTTTCAATATACCGATATTATCATTATCAACAATACCAATATTGATACTGATATTTTTCGTCAAGAGCAAAAAGCCTCCACATAAGACAAATATAATATTTCTTTCATGTAAGAACCTAATCAGCAAACATTCAGAGGTGGTCAACAATGAGCTCCCAAACTTACCTTCACTCTTAAACACAAACCAAAATCAGGACATTTCACATTCTCAGGGGTCTTTGCATGACCCTACTGACCTGTACATCCATTTATAATCTATGACTAACCAGTAAGGATACATGACATTGGAGTTTTGCTGATTTTCAATATGGCGATAGTTCCAAACTCATCATTGCACATACAGATAAAAGTACTGATATTTTTTTGTCAATCGATTAAAGCTTTCACTTAGCTTAAATTTAATATTTCATTCACAGTCTGTTTTTTGTTGGATGTGAAGCAACAGAACAGCATCATATTCTTTAATAAATGACACATTCGATTTATACAAGTGATCAGTGATGACCATCACCGACATGGTACGTTCTGCGATTTTACAGCCAAAATGTGGGATATTAATGGGCAATTTCAGGCAACTATCTGCCAATACTAATGTACTGATGCTGAAGTGTAACCCTTATATCAAGGCATCATTTGTGAAAGCCTTTCCCTTTAAAGTTGGTTGCATTGCTATAGAAAAAAGTTTACTTAGTTTTAACTGGTAACGGTGTTTTGATTTATGCGTTGAATTATACCATTAAGACGTTATCTAGAGCATTAATGGGCAACTTTGGTTACAATGAGAGCCTTGTTATTTGTTATAATCAGTTTCAGAGGACCTAAACAGTAGAAGAGTGGATACTACCAGTAAGACAAACTAAAATACCTTGAAAAAAGATGGTAAATTATTACATCCTCCAAATCTTTAATTAATTGATGAATACAACCCTAAGACAACATCTTACACATCCCCTGAAGCCTTAAACCCAGAATTTTGACTGAAGTCTTATTACATTTAATTTCAAGCTCTAAAAACTCAGTTTTTGTTGAATGCAACCTGAAATCAACATCAAGTCTCCAATGAACTCAGGACCATTTAATAAGATGTGAGATAAGACCAACAAGAATTGTTTTTAAGATAAAAACTTCAATTAGAGAAAAAAAAAGTTATTAACAACATAAATGTCCTAACTGGATCATACAGCGTCAAAACGTAACATCTCATAAAGAACTCTAAAGGCAGCAAATAATTAGATTTTAATATCCAAAACACTTGGTGAGTTAAAAGTGGAATCAAATATCAATACATGGGGTCAGATTATTGAGTGTTGTACTGCACATGGATGCAGAAATGATACGTAACAATTTTGTTGTAAGGTTTGTATTTTGAAATGGCTTCTTATTTTGAATACAAAGATAACTAGGTATCATATATAACATCCTTTCTTCTACAGAAGGCTGTTTTACTACATCAAAAAAATCTAAATGTCATAAACCTTTGACTTTATGTTTCTAATATACAGCTTTACTGAAAAAAACTAGAATGATTAAAGTCAAATGGAACTACGTGGACCTTGAAAATGTATGAAACATTGATAACTTGATGTCAAGATTTAATAAGCCCATGAGGGTTTGAAATACAACCAACTGGACTATTTGTTTATGGGTTATGATAAAATATGGACTAGTTTGCATTTGTTGTTGACCTCCAAAAATCAGCTTTACCAAAATATATAGGAAAAAAAAGACCAAACAGTGAACTGATAAAATATGTAAAAACTGATATGCTAGATTTGAGTAACAAGTCCTGATCAAGAAACTCAACCACAGCAATTAAAGTTGAAGATAGCTTTAAATGTTCATTTTAAAATACAACTGGAAATCATATTTGGACAACTGGACTAGGCCATAGAATGTGTTCATACTTTTTTCCTGTTAAGTTTTTAACATGTCTAAAATATCAGTTGGTCTGATCCTGTTTTTCTTTCTTTTTACTTAAAAAATGCTATTATTTTAGGCGAACTTTGACAGTCACATTAGTTTCTGGAATTGAATTAGGGAGTTAGTTGGAATACAAAAGAAGAGCAGACATTTACTCTGCAGTGTTTGCAATATTTTTAGAATTGACTGTAAGGTAAATAAAATATTAAACACTTAAAAAAAAGTACATCACAAACTTCTGAATTCAGAGATTTGTCTGTTATTTGCATATTTTAAACCCAGACTTCTTCTGTCTGCTTGATAATTAGATTAGAAGATGCAAATTCATTAATTTCAGAGACATTAGTGCCTCAGATTTTGACTAGACTTAGGCTGGGACAACTACATAATTTCAGCTTTTCTTAACACCTAAAAATATTAATTCTTAATCTAGCGTTAGACACTCTAGTGAGTTTTATAATAAAATTTAATGGTCTTTTTATCTTGTGATGCACTCTTAGAAAAAGTCCAATGCTTATCAAAGTTGAGCTGAAAAGTTAGAATGACAGGATTAAAATTGACAATCAGGTCTGAGAATAAGTCAGAATGCCAAGGAATTAGTTTTCAAGTACAATATATTAATTTAATTATTACTATTAAAGAATGAATTTGTTTCTTGATATTTAGACTTATCTAACTTTACACTACAGGCGTGTATTCTTTATGCTGACTTGTCAGATTTTGGGAAATAAAAGGTTGTCCTCTTTCGTAACCCCCTTGTAAACAGATATATCTCCTCAGTTTGGGTCACTATCATCTCTCAGCACTTAAAATAGAAACAAACAGCAGCTTTAAAATAGCACTGGTAAAGCAGCGTAATGTTTTGGTTGGATCAGCTCTGTGCTGCTGACTGTTGCATCAGGACATCACAGACACTGTGTTTCTCTTTTTTTTTTTTGTCTAACAGAAAAACCCAAATTGCCGGAGAACTACACACAGGAGACGTGGCAGAAGCTGAAGGAGGCGGTGGAGGCCATACAGAACAGCACTTCAATCAAGTACAATCTGGAGGAGCTCTACCAGGTATCAGCGCTGCTCACCTGCTCGGGAAAGTCATTCTGAAACGCAGGTCGACCGTCTTGACTTTTTTCTTTCTGTCCCCTCAGGCTGTGGAGAACCTGTGCTCCCATAAAATATCAGCCAAGCTTTACAAACAGCTGAGGGCAGTGTGCGAAGACCACATCAAGGCACAGATCGATCAGTTCAGAGAATATCCTTTACTCCTGATCTACCGTGTTGATTCATTATGTGATGGTGTAACACAGGAGACGTCTTTATAAAGCCGTTGTCTTCCTTAACAGTGATCGCACGGATGCTCTGGACAGCGTGCTTTTCCTCAAGAAAATTGACAAATGCTGGCAGGATCATTGCAGACAAATGGTAAAAAGATTATACACCACAAGACCCATTCATAAGTTATAAGTGACCACAAAACTACTTTTTTATGGAACCTTCTTATTATCACCTCTACCCAGGGGGTCATATTTTTGCAGGTGTTGGTTTGTTATTTGTTTTTATACCTTTCTGTGAGCAATATACCTCAAAAAGTTCTTGCTGGCAGAAGAAAGTAATGGAGATTATTGGATTGGATTGGATAATCTTTATTTCAAACATAGGAATAATAAAATATCGAAACAAACAACAAAAATGAAAACATTCCTTACAGATATTCTTTAAGTGTTAATGTTGTTTGATGTTCAAATGAAGTAGGAAGAGGCTAGGCTTATCATGCCCTTCTCCATGTTTTCATTGGCGTGTAACATAATCACTAATCAGTAGGGGTTTAACGAAATGGTCAACTCACGAAATAATACGAAACAGGGCTCACGATACGAAATACTCACCATACATAATAAAGATTATAGAAAATCCCCAACAGTAAGAAGTTGTGCAAAAATCTCATTTTCTTTATTTTCTTCCTAATGCAGACATACAAAAAATATTGCTGCATCAGAACAAAATAAATGCTCTTTAAGAAAAAAAAACCTAAATTCTAGTTTTTACCCTTATTTAGACTACAGTGCAAATACAAACAGAAAATCTCAATAAAAAGTGCTTTGTTGTTGTAACAATCAGGATAAGTACATTCTTGAATGAAAAGGAAAACAAATAGCAGTCCTCAGAGCCGCAGTTTAGACCTATAAATGTCTGAACTGTGAACTATAATATTTAGCCTATAACACTGCATATACTGCCGATCTTCAAGTATAATCAAATTCTGTCGACTCAACAGTAGATGCAAAAATCAAATTCATCAGTTCAAAGTAGTTGGTAGTTGTACTCGCCGCAGTATATGGCGAACTGTAGCGGCATATTTTGCACACGGTTGTTTTTTTGTCCGCAATCTTCTCACCGTTCTCTCGTCTTTTACATGGGAAGCCAAAATAGGTCCACACAACCGATTTATTTGACCAAGAAGCGTCAGCTAATTCCCCAACCTCGTCTTCCTCCATTCTGAAGCGAGTGTTTTGCTACGGTAGGCGAGGAGAGTAAAAAAAAAAATCTCCAGCGCCCCTTCATGTTTTTTTTATTTTGTGCATCTTTGAATTTTATTTCGTCATTTTTTTATTTCGTGAAATTTTGTGGCACGAAATTTCATTACATCCCTACTAATCAGTTGGGAAAAGAGTTTGAAAAAGAGTAGTGTGAAATAATTATGGAGGTGATCCAAGTATGGATGTGGATCATGAAAGTGTTAAAAAAATTTAGACAGCTTCCTGAAAGAATCAATATCATTCCTCTTTTTGCTTATCAACTCACATATTAACTCCTTCCACTTGGTTCTTTGTAGGGATGTACTGATCCGATATTGACATCAGTCCGATATCAACCAAAAAAAAAAAATTCGGATTATAGCGGCCTGCATCTAAAATATCCGATATAAGCACTCCGATAATAGCAGTCCGTTGGAATTTTTTATTTATTTAATTCAGTTGTAGAATGTGCTTATGTTTAAGTTAAACACAGTGGGTATTTTGCAATTTAAAAAAAAGATGTTTTTGTTTTTACTGGATATCTTGAGGTTACTTTTCAGGGTCTTCTACTAGATTTTTTGTGTATTTTATTTCATTGCAGTATATTCGTATGTTTAAGGATAATTTATCTAACTCATTGGTTAATAACAAACAGGTCAGTTTTTCTCATACCTACTATTGCTGACTACTGTTCTCTGTTTGAATAATCTCCAGCTGCACAAATAAACAAAAATATCTCAGCTCCTCATCAGTTCCCCCCCTTTTTCTAAAGTTTCTGTTTTAATACCATTTTTTGAATAGTTAGGATGTTATCATTTTAAAATGTGTGGAATTTGAAAATGTAAAAAAAATTCAGTCAGCCATAACATGAGCCTTTGGATCGCCTTTGGATCACCACAAAAATAAAATAGCTTCTTTCTTGTGAAATAATCAGCATTTCTTGTGAAATTTTATCATAATCATTCATATTTAACTTTATGATTTATCCTGTTACCAAATTTAACTATAAAGCAAACTAACCAACACCAGCAAAAGAAAACACAACTTCTTTGGCAAATATTTGGCACATTTACTGCATACTCCTTTCAAAAAGTACTTGACATGAATGTGTGTATCTGCACATTCTGTCTGGATCTTTTAAACAAAATAGACAACTGTCAACAGCAGTATATCACCTTTTTTTTGCATGCTTCTCCTAGGTACAACAAGAGTGGGGATATCTATCATATACAAATATCTCCTAAGATTTTTGCACAATTTGGACTGTGGTGATGATTTAAAAAAATGCCAAATAGTGGATATTAAATGACTTTAAAGTTTCATCAAACAGGCATTGTTATCACTTGATTGTTACTAGAATTACGTCAAAGTTCATTGTTCTGATGTTTTGACAACTATTTGATATTTATTTACTACAAAAATAAATCCACATGCTAATCCGTAACTGTAATTTACCCAAAAATATTTAGATTTGACTTTCGGGCCCTACTGCCCAGCCCTACTTAGAAAGCAGCACAGGTAGTATTTATTCTCTTTATCTTATTGTAAAACCATTGGCTGTATTTAGACAGATAGTAATGCAGCTTCATTTGCTTACTGACATATGAGACTAAAACTTGGCCTGTAAAGACTCTTACTTATCTCACTTGATCAAGCCGTTTATTACAGTCCATAGTACAAAATAAGTGATGTAAGTATGTACGATTCCTGCCGATATCGTATTGTATTGATATCTGTATTGGCCAGTACTCAGGGCTGCAATATCAGTATTGTATTAGAGGTGAAAAAGTTGTATGGGGACATCCCTAGATCTTTGTGGTTTCATAAGCGAAAGATGTTATGCAAATGTATGTCATCCTTATGTACGTTTGCCACAATTACCAAAAAATACTTTAGGATTAGGAAAGGAAGCTCTTGTAGAGTCAGAAAAACCTAAAACCTGATTCAAAAATGGTACATCTGATGAATGAACAGGTTCTGATTTACTTACAAATCAAAAAAATGAAAAGGAAACTGTACATGAACTTCTTGTGTCTTAATGTGAATTTATTTCCTTTCTCTCACAGATCATGATTAGGAGTATATTTTTGTTTTTGGATCGCACCTACGTTTTACAAAATTCAATGCTGCCATCAATCTGGTGAGTGATTTGTGGCTGAGGTGTTTATTGTCAGTAAATGGGGCCGGTCAGAGTGTTGGAGAATGTGTTAAGCAGCTGTTTCCCTCTGCAGGGACATGGGGCTGGAGCTGTTCAGGTTCTACATCATCAGTGATCTGAAAGTCCAGAGCAAAACCATCGACGGGATCCTGCTGCTCATTGAGAGGGAGCGAAACGGAGAGGCGATAGACCGCAGCCTACTGAGGAGCCTGCTGAGCATGCTCTCGGACCTGCAGGTGTCTGATCATTACATTAAATTATGCTGAAATCCTGGATCCCACTGATTCCACCTCCTCCCTGTGTGGTGTTGAGGGAGTTTTGTCAGAGATTATCATGTGCACAGGCCTGAGATGAGGTGTCACTCTCTGTTGACAAATGACTTTAATGAAACTTGGGCTCTCTCTATCCTTGACAGATTTATCAAGAGTCCTTTGAGCTACGATTTTTGGAGGAAACCAATCGACTGTATGCTGCCGAGGGACAGAGGCTGATGCAGGAGAGAGAGGTGATTTATGGGACCCTCATACTCGGGGCCAATTTTTCTTGTTTGTTCGTGGTTTTCCTTGTTTCAGTGAATAACTGGCTCAGTATCAACAATCTATTCCCTCAGCACAAATATTCAGCTTCTGCACCACCATTTCATAGCACAGATGTTTATTCATTTGAAACATGGACTAATACTTAAGGTTGCACAAATAAATGAGCGGACTTACCACTTTTAGCAGGAAACAGTTGTTCAGATCATTGTCTGTGGTTCAATCAGTTATAGTCATTTTGATCAGAATTAGGTTGAGAAGTCTGAACATTAAGATTTATAAATACATTTTCGACAGTATAGTATAGTTTGTATCAGTCTTGTTGAATTTGAAAGTTCCATCTGCATTTTAGAGGGAGGAGGGAAAGGAGAAATGGGAACAAAAAAGTGGAAAGAAAAGGGGAAAGAGGGAAAAGAAGGAAGGGAAGAGAGAAAAGGGGGAAAACAGGAGAGAAAGGGGGAAAATGGGAAGTAAGGAAGAGAAAAAAAATGGAAAAAAAATCATTGTTATTTATATTTTTGTTGGTTGACTTTGTTCATGTTAATAGGCATATCCAATTAAATGAGATATGTGTGAAAGGATAACGGATAATGTGTTTTGATGTATTTATAGAAAGACACATTTGATGCCAACTTCAAGAAACACATTTTCCTTTTTATATATATATCTTTTTATATATTCAGGTTTCCTCTATACATTGGTGAAGATGTTGGCATGAATTTTGATTTTCTTTTTTTTTTTCGGCAAACATGTTTCTTACAAATTATAGCTGTGTTTTAACATTTGAGATGTAGAAATATCAAAAGCTGAATAAAAATGTTAAAAAAAGAATTTGAAAGTTCATTTAAAAAATAGATGTGAGGCCTAATGCCTCTTAAAAGGACTTTTTACAGGGAGAACTACCAACAAAAAAATTCTCATTTACCATTTGATTCTTTTTTATATTTATTGGGGATATGTGGGATTTATTATTTGTTTTATGTTTGTGTAGGAGCTTTCATGTCATCTTATACATACAGTACGAAGCATAAATGATTACAACCTTCAGTTTTCTTTCAAAATTAACATTTTCTATGGCGTACTATACCATTAAATACCCCAAATATGAGCCATTGATTGCAGACACAATTTTTTTTCAGTTGCACACAAAAACGTTTTATTCTTCATTCAAGATCAGGTTCAAAAATGAGTACACTGCAATCAAACGGGTGGGAGCAAAGCTAAATTTTTGAGCATCTTGGTGACGATAACCTTTGAAATCTCTTGGTAAGATTAAGAGTAATATGAGGGGTGTGTAATGTGGATCAATGCTCAAAAGTAAACTTAAAAAGATATTGCCTCTAAAATTTCTTTGACACTAACAGCCATTTAGCTGTGCCATTGTTATCTTAAGTGGGTCTCTTTCATTTGTTTTCATTGTACTTATAAATGCAGAGGTGTCCAAACTACAGACTGTGGGCCAACTGTGACCCGAAGTCTGTTTTTAAATGGCCCACAGCTAGTTCTACAGTAAAGGGCAGTATGGCCCAGAGATATTAAATATGTGCTTCACTCTTTATTTACTTATTAATTTTATCAGCAGGCTGAAATTAAGGGGCAGCGAAAATAGTATATGTACAACCAAAATGATGCAACAAATTATTGATTCATATCTCCCTTGGTAATGAAGACCAATTGATTATGGCCGCATTGAAGCATCAAATTTAGTTAAAAAAAGCATGCTACCTTATTAATCTTGACCAACAGTCCCACAAATTCTGTCAGCTTTATGCAGTTCACTCTTGTTTTGTGTTTAAGTGTCAAGATAAGTGTCAAGATAAGCCAAGTACCCAAGTAACTTAAAGTCAAGGGTGTCTTGCCATCCTTATATTTCTTAAATTGTCCCCTTAAACAAAAAATGTGGACACCCCTGGATTTTACACCTTTAGAGGCCTCTAGACAGTTTTATCTAACCTAATCCTTTTTGGTTGATGTTAGCATCTAAGATGTTTTCTTAAAATTTTGTTGTTTCCGCTTTTGTCTTTATAGTCAAAGAAATGTATTTTATTTTAAGCACTTTGTTAGGTAGTTTGATTCATTGTATAACCTTTACAGATAAACTCATGAATGGGTCCTGTATTGAAGTAAGATGTGATTTTTTGGTACATATGACTCAAAGTACGAGTAGTCAAAAGAAAACAAAGAGTGGTGACTATTTTAATAACGCCACCTTCCCTGCATTTTACAGGTACCAGAATATCTTCATCATGTCAACAAACGCTTGGAGGAGGAGGCGGACAGAGTCATCACATATCTCGACCAGAGCACACAGTGAGTTTAACGCTGCTCTTCAGTTTACAGTTTGACACTGAACAAAGATTCGTGTTTGTTTGTTTGTGTCGTGACTGCTCTCTCATTTGCCTCTGTGCTCAGAAAACCACTCATTGCTACAGTGGAGAAGCAGCTGCTGGGTGAACATCTCACTGCTACTCTGCAAAAAGGTATATAACAGTAAATCTAAAATAAAAGGCCATGCATGAGAACATTGAGCTTTTCTGTCTGTCTGCTTTGGTAAGGCATCTTTTCATGGTAGGAACAACTGTTGTCTGACTTTGATTGTGTGAACTTTCAGGGCTGACTCACCTGCTGGATGAAAACAGAATCCAGGATTTGTCTCTTCTCTATCAGCTCTTCAGTCGAGTACGAGGTGGCATT
Organism: Scarus forsteni; assembly: GCA_036419115.1. Taxonomy (NCBI): domain Eukaryota; kingdom Metazoa; phylum Chordata; class Actinopteri; order Labriformes; family Labridae; genus Scarus; species Scarus forsteni. The sequence goes on from JAZDUH010000383.1 coordinate 15,465,695, forward strand.
CAGGCACTGCTGCAGCACTGGATAGAGTACATAAAGGTACAACTCTGCTGTATTCTGACTGTAATCAAGGCTTATTTGATTGATTGTTTAGCCAAATGATACACTGCATGGTAGTGGACAAAAAGTTTTTGGCCAACGTTAAAGCCACACTGTCTAGTTTCTGCACACATCATAGAGGGAAAACTGTATTTTGCATTCATTTGAATAGTGCTCTCTAGCGCCTCGCTTTTTCAAATGTGCGTGGCTACTGCTGAACTATCTGGTAGCTGGTATGTGCCTAGAAGCTATGTCAACATGCCATCTAAAACTTCATCAAGTTTTCTGCTGGTGAAGAGGTATGTTATTTCATACCTTTTCATATTAAAACTGCATTGAATCATTAGTGTTAGGCTTTCAAAATTTCTGGGGCATTAACAAGCACGTCTCACTGTGCTCCTTCTCCGTTTCAGTCCCGCTGGCTCTGAGCAAAAACAAGTTTGGTCTTCATAGTTCTACGTAATGCTTTATGTCCCTCACAGCTGTTAATAGTTTTTATAGACCAGAAGGACCTGGAAGTCTCTATAGGACTTAACCCTTTCTAGGTAAATACAGATGAGAAATACTTCGCTCAGGAGGACAAGTCATGTTGCTGACAGATTCAATTTGACACAAATGAGGACATATTTATGAATGTAGACATACAATCTCAAATATTGTGAAATATTTGCTGTAAAATTGTTGTTGTGTTTCAAAAAGTGTGACTGCATCAGACAGACACAAACTAATGAAAACTGTTTTTTTGTAGTTAATTGTTAACCAGAAAACAAAGTAAAATGCTTGATAGTTTCAACATTTCATTTTTAAACATTTTCCTACCTAAGTCATCAAATAACAAAAAATGTAGACAAAACTGAACAAGAAAATAAACTGTCAAATAATCAGATTAATTGTTCGTATATCTGCCATTAGTATGCAGTAGTGCTCTCATCCTGGCTGGGATGTTCTCCACAAGCCTTTAGCACAGTTGAGGGGGAACCTTGTTGAATTACTTCTTTCAGTTCTTCCAAATTCTATGGTTTACGCTTTGAAATTGATTTCTTTATAGTCCACCACAGATTTTCAATGTGGTTCATGTCAGGGGATTTAGCTGGTCACAGTATGACCTGGTGCTCCTGCAGCCAAGTTGTTCTTGCCCTGGATGTGTGGCAAGGGGTATTATCTTGCTGAAACCTTCTGTTTTGACCTTGACAGAACAGTGCTCTTGCAGAAGTGAGCTTGTGGGTTTCAAGAATGCCACAATACATGGCAGAGTATAATGTGCCATCACAGCCATAGAGATGGCCAAGACCACCCGCACTCATACATCCTCAAACAACTACACTGCCTCCACCATGCAGGACAGTAGCTCCTGTACATGTTGGAGATAATACATTTCATTTTAATGATACTCACAGATGATAAAACAGGCCATCCAGTGTGTTTTATGCACATGGTTCATGTGGGAAAATGAAAAAAAATGCTCAAAGCCCACAGTTGTTTGATGTAAAATAGATTTAAAAAGAAAAAATCAAAATAGGTCTTTTTAGCATTGCTGTATGAAATAGCCAGATGAAGTCAGGAGAAAAAAAAACATAGCATTATTCTGACCCAAGTAATTTATATCCATATTAAAGATGTTCTCTGATTTGGATATATTAAGATATTTAAACCTTTAGTTATTGTCCAGCCTTACTGTGATGCAAAGTGCTGCAGACTTCCATGTTTCTTTTTTGATCACCTGTGTCAATATTCTGCTATTTAGGCTTTTGGAAGCACAATCGTTATTAATCCAGAAAAAGACAAAACAATGGTGCAAGAGCTGCTGGACTTTAAAGACAAAGTGGATCACATCATCGACGTCTGCTTCATGAAAAATGAGAAGTTTGTTAACGCCATGAAGGAGGCGTTTGAAACGTTCATCAACAAAAGGCCAAACAAACCTGCAGAACTTATAGGTCAGTGAGTTTTCCTTTAATACCATCTGTTAATGTCAATGAGATTACATCTGCAGACTTCTTAAGCTTGAGAAGTTTAAACTGTCTTTGGCTTACAGCAAAACACGTGGATTCAAAGCTAAGAGCGGGAAATAAAGAAGCAACAGATGAAGAGCTGGAGAAGATGCTGGATAAGATCATGATCATCTTTAGGTTCATCTATGGTAAGGTTACAGTCACTTTTGTGTTACTTTTTTGTTTTTTGTTGTGTTGTTTTCTTGATATAAATATTTTGTCATTGCAGGAAAAGATGTCTTTGAAGCCTTTTACAAAAAAGATTTAGCCAAGAGGTTGCTGGTTGGAAAAAGTGCCTCTGTGGATGCTGAAAAATCCATGTTATCAAAGCTCAAACACGGTCCGTCTCTCCACTTCCACTGTCTTAACCATTTGAAAGATATTTCTGGTTGATATACAGTTTTGGAAATCTTAAGCCAGAACATGTTTTTTTGTATTCCATTTTCAGAATGTGGAGCAGCGTTCACAAGCAAACTGGAGGGGATGTTCAAGGATATGGAGCTTTCTAAAGACATCATGGTGCAGTTCAAGCAGGTGAGAGCAACAACAGGGTGTTCACTGTGCACATAAGTCCAGTCTTACTCAAGGTTGACTTGATTAAACTAAGGAGCTTGCTAATGAATGGAGAATCTCAAGAAGGCCTTAATAATTGACCCGAGTGCCAGAGGGCCAAACTGTTGGAGATGCTCTCAATTTCAGAGCACACATTTATTGTTTCTGTATGTTCAACTAAAGGTTTTGTTCCGTACTTTGGGAAATGCCTGACATAGTGCACAAACAGGTGTCAAAGAAACGATTACAGACAATTATAGCTTTGTTTTCTTATTTTCTACTTCTTTGAAGTGTTTTATTGGTATATTATGTTCCATTATCTTCATTTTTATGCCTTTTTGTTAATATATCAAATTAACTGGAGGGTCATGCTGAAGGAAACAGATGCCTGCATCTGGTCTCTGGGCCTCCAGTTGCCCTTCACTGCCTGAAAGCAACATTCTTCAAACTTTTCTCAAATGTGTACTCTGGCTCAAATAGGAACACATACATTTTTCAATGCCTCTGGACCTCTTATTCATTGAAATAGATGTTAACCAGATATCTCTATACTGACTTGCACGATTCTCCCCTCTGAACTAAGAATGAACTGATAATATTTTTGAAGTAGGGGTAAAATGTCTGGGACACTAAAACACTTTGTCTTCAAGTCCATTGCTTTGTGAGAGCAATATCAAAGGAATCCTTCACACTTTGCCAAAATATCTTTTATGACTCAAGAATTAACAAAATATGTTTAAAACGTCCAGGTCATGGTCAGTGTGGCCTCAAATCTTGTCACAAAACTTACCCTTAAATTAATCAACCACAGAAACCTTCCCAGTTTTTGTTCTTGACAAACGTCTGAAATTTCCCACTTTAATAAATGTGTATTTACTGCAGCATGTAACTGTCACGCAGTACTTTATTTTTAACAAAAAAGAGAGGGTGTGGAGTGGAGGAAAGTTCTGTCTTTGTGTCATATTGTATTTACTTTGTAGCTAATTTAGGAACAATATAGAAGTGGAGGAGAACAGAAAACATAAGATCGGAGTCACAGATTAGGAAAGTATTTGATTGTAGTAACTTAATCTTAACTTAACTTAGTCCAAAAAATAAATAAGGTTTATGTTTTGGCAGATACTACTTGATTATTTATTAATTTTTTTGTTATGATTCAATTTTTTTTCTTTTTACTACTTTTATGTCTTCAATACTTCTTTTGTAGCATTTCAAGAACTTAAGAAATCTTAACCTTACCTTATTACCCACCCCCAACTGTAAGTGAGTTAATGTTTTTTTTTTTTATAAAACTATGCTTTATTCACTTGAGTATCATCCAGGTCTATACATTTTAATCAGATACATGCCCTATTTAAGGAAATACTCGCCCATTCTGTCCTGCATCAATGACATTTTCTCACATGCAGCTACTGCGCCAAGTTCAGTCGCCCAGCCTAGAAAATGGGGTTTTCAAAGTTTCTTCTACCAAAAACTTGCAATTATTGCAATAAAAGATGAAATCATTTTTTCTTCGTAGTTATTTAGAGTTCTAAATATCTTCTTCTAGTATTGGAAATGACTAAAAGGTTTTGAATCCAAAAAACTTAAAATGAAAAAGTGTGTCCTTCAGACATGACTTCATGGTTCATATTTCTCAATCTTAGTCACACCTGATGTACAGTTTATTTCTCGTGTTTTATTCTTCTTTCTGTAGCATATGCAGTGCCAAAACATCCCTGGCAACATCGAGCTGACCGTTAACATCCTCACTATGGGTTACTGGCCGACTTACGTCCCCATGGAGGTGCATCTGCCCCCAGAGGTTTGAACTGAGCGCATTCTGAAACTTACTGAACATCAGTGCTTTTATAACTTGCCGGACCATGGTAACTCTGCTATGTTTCTCCAGATGGTGCGACTACAAGAGATCTTCAAGACCTTTTACCTGGGCAAACACAGCGGCAGGAAGCTGCAGTGGCAGTCTACACTCGGCCATTGTGTTTTAAAAGCTGAATTTAAAGAGGTATGGAGTGATTTTTAGCAATGTCGTGCTGATTTTAATCACCTGGTGGATGAAATAAAATATTTTTCCTTTGATTTTTTTTCTACTAAAGGGCAAGAAGGAGCTGCAGGTGTCACTTTTCCAAACACTTGTGCTTCTGATGTTTAATGAAGGAGAGGAGTTCACTCTTGAGGAGATCAAACTGGCTACAGGAATAGGTCTGTTTGATCACAGAAGAGTGACTGGCTGCACTTAGGATGGAGAAATGATTCACTTTTATTTCACTGAAAGACATCTGAAATCAAAATAACTGATACATCATTTAAAGGGCACAGTATGAAAAAACAATGTTAATTCTGCCACCTTTATTAGCAAAAATAATGAAATCTAAAATCCAGAAATGAAACAAGAAGAGCTGCCTTGTGAGTAATCTTCAAGAAGTGCTGCTGATGGATTTTCTGGTTTGTGGTTCTGTTTGTTTAACAGAGGACAGCGAACTGCGTCGGACTCTGCAGTCACTCGCCTGTGGAAAAGCACGCGTCCTCACCAAAATCCCCAAAAGCAAAGATGTGGAAGATGGCGACAAGTTTTCCTGCAACGACGACTTCAAACACAAGCTGTTCAGGATCAAAATCAACCAGATCCAGATGAAAGAAACGGTACAGGCTTTATCCAGTGGTTCTTTTTAATTCAAGGTCGCAGTGCGTGATTTTAACAGACTGTTCTTTCTCAGGTGGAGGAGCAGGCCAGCACCACAGAAAGAGTCTTTCAGGATCGCCAGTATCAGATCGATGCTGCCATCGTACGGATCATGAAAATGAGAAAGACTCTGAGCCATAATCTGTTGATGTCGGAAGTGTACAACCAACTCAAATTCCCTGTCAAGGTGATTAAGACAACACTGCCGCACCCTTAATTCAAAAACATGTTTTATTTACAAGGACACTTGTAGCTAAATTTTAACTTATTTTTTATATGTATCATTATTATTTTTATACCAGTGGTTCTCAAATCATCTGGGCCCACCATCACCTGCTTTTACAATATCACAGAAAATAGAGGAATCCTCATGATTAAATGATAGTGGAAGTGTGATATTTTTTATTGTTTTAGTTTTTATTATCAGCATTTTAATAGCAGTGTTGTTAGTAGAATTTAGAATTGTCCTTTGGAGTAAACAAACCCAGCATTTTTTCTCTATAACTTCAGTTAGGCCAAATATTATGTCAATATGTTCTTCACTGGAGAGTTATTAATAGTTGTGACACACAAGAATGGATTGTTAAACTGTAGATAAGCAAATAATATATTTGACAGATGACCTCCAGTTTTAAAAAAAAAAATCTACTACTCCTCTTAGATCAGCCACATCCTTGGTTTTTCTGTTCTGCTATTTTTGCTGGACATGAGAAAAAATACCACAGAAAAGCTGATTCACAAATAAGTTTTTTCTCCAATGTAAAAGAAAGCCTGTGTTTTAGAGCAGATTTTGGCTTGTCTTAGAGTTGCAGTTCCTCAAAAGTCTATTCAAATTGAAGGTTCTAACTTATCTTTAAGTGTTTGTTATTAATGAGAGGATTCAGATGTTAGCTTACTCTTTGAATAATGCATGTTTTTGTAGATTTGAGTCTCACAGAAAAGTGCAGATTCTACACTGTAAAAAGCAGCATCTTTTTACCTTCACTGGGAGGCTATGTTATTGCCGGCATCTGTTTGTTTGTTTGTTTCTCTGTTAGCAAGAAAACTCGAGAAGTTAAGGATGGATTTCGATGAAATTTTCAGGAAATGTCCGGATTGGGACAAGGACCAAATGATTAGATTTTGGGAGTGATCTGGATCACTGTCTGGAGCCACCATGAAAATGCGATTTTTGTGAATAAGTACTGAACTGAAATAGATATTATGAATCCAATTGCTAATGGTTTGTTTTCATGGTCTTGGAATCTAAATATTTAGATAAAATAAATGTAAGACTAATATTTATGGTGAAAATCACAATATGGGTGAGGACTGTGGCGCTGGCGGAGGTCTGCGCTCTCCGAGTGCTTTTCTGGTTTTTTTACTTTAGTCATTGAATCCTTAATTATAATCCTAAAAGGTGAGCAACAGCCATGAACAAACCACAAGTCCTCAATGGTACTTTTAAAGCTGGTTAGTCTTGATACACAGAGTGGATGACATATGACTGTAGTTGCATCACAGCTCGCAGCTTAAAAATAACTAGAAATGCTGGCATGTGCCCCATGTGCTAACCTGTGCCTCTCCTCTTCCCTGCCAGCCTGCTGATTTAAAGAAGAGGATAGAGTCTCTTATTGACAGGGACTATATGGAGCGTGACAAGGAGAACTCCAACCAGTACAACTACGTGGCTTAGATAAAGAAGACGAGTCCAGACGGTCCAGCCGGGCTGAAGTGATCGGCCTCTCCTCTTTTTCTCCAGTGGACGTTACCTTTTCTCATCTTCACCCCAGCGACCGACAAGTGAATGGATACTGCTCCACAGGGTTTCTGTCAGGGGTCTTGTGATCCTGTGGACTGCATGCCCATTGAAAAGAGAATATCGTCCATGTTTCTCAGAGCCACTGCTGAGACACTCGGGCTGCTGCGGACAGATAAAGAAGACCCATGTTGTTGCATTTTGCTTTTTTCCCCCCTTTTTTTTTAAATGGAGAGAAGTATTTATTTTCAAACTTAGGCTCTTCTTTGTCCACAGTTTGAATCAATATGTTCTTTGTTTTCAAGTCACCCTTTTTCACACAGTATCCCAACAAATGCTGACACACCTAACAAAGCTCTAAATGTACCACATGTTGAAGAAAGAGGATCAATGATATTAAACCGATGCTTGTTTCTTCAGTCAGTGTCAAATGTTGGACCAGTGGGCTAACAGTCACCGTAAAGAAAGAGACAAATGGGGGAAACTGTCAGAATGTAAAATCCTGCAGCGAGTTTTCCAGAGTAAAGGCCATGTAGCCATCTGATGAAGCTGTGATAATGAACACAAAGCGTTCAGTTAGTGCCAAAAAGAGGAGCACTTGTTTTGTTATAGGGCATATTCAAGCTGCTAAAAAAAACGTTGTACAAGTATGCATTTAACTTTCTCATTTGTTCTTTCTTTGTATTTTTTGTACATACTACACAAAAGTGACATTTTAAAGGATCTCATCTGAGAGTCAACCGCTTTTTAGGCTTTTTATTAATCCTTAGAAGTACGCTAAAAGCACAACACCATCAAAGCCTACTTCTCCCTCATCCTCATCGTCATTACACATATTTACACAAAACACTTTTTGTATGTCTCCCTGTGGGGTTTGCAGGCCTTACGAGGAAGTGGGGGATTGTGAGTGGATTGCCTCAACGCGAGTTAAGAAATATGATTGAGTAGAAATGCACTTGTTTGTATGAGTCTGTCAAACTTTCAGATTAAAAAACTGTTTAATTTGGGTTTTCTTTTATTCATCGTCACATTAGGAGCAATGTAGTATGTTGTTTTTTTTGGACAATATTTTTTGGTTTATTTTCATTCTAATTTTAGGCAAAACCAAGATGAGCATTTTTGTCATTGCAAAGGAGGCCAAGTCTTATCATCCCCTCAAATGTACACTTTTTCCCCCCATGGAAGTTTTGTTTCTCTGCTGGTCTGTCTTTTTTATCTGTTAGCAACGTCACTCAGAAAAGTTAGGAAATGTTTTAATTAAATTTCCAAGGAACATTAGTCATGACATCAGGAAGAAACAAGATTTTGGTGATGATCTAAGTCAAGATGCTGATCCAGATTTTTTAAAAGGATTTAAGTGTGAGATATGGCTGTTTTCTTCATGTTCACTTAGAATTTAATAAGTGCTCAACAGGTTTTTATTTCAACTTTGTGGAATGTTGGTCATGGAACAAGGGAGAAATTATGTTTTGATGCTGATCTGAATCTGAATGTGAATCCAGGATTTTTTTTAAAGATGTCTTAAAAGTGTGAGATTGATATTGACAACTCACCCAGCATTGTTGAAAATGCCTTGGCAGAGATAAGTCATCAACCATCTATATGCATTTATCGTATTTTAAAATGAAAATTGGGTTAATTATTATTAGTCCGGTGCGTTTGACCCCACAGTTACCTTATTATCACTTTGATTTATTAGTATATCAAGTAATGATAAACCTAATGATAAAAAAAATAGTTTTTATAGTTGTTGACCTCGAACATTTTAACAATGCTCTTTCAAACTAAAAATGTGCAATTTTGGCCAAAACTTTGTCATGTTCCGAGTGTAACTTCTAACTTTCTTAACATTGATGACTTTGTTTTACTGTGATGCCTGCTAAGTACAGTTCGTATGTCAACGTGATTGGACTTAGCTTTACTGTTTAATGGTGGGTGTGGAGGAAGGACAATAAGCTCTCATTTCCTTTTGTAGAGTAAGTCATTTCATTAATTAGTAGGTTACATTCAGTATGCATCCTCTGTGGTCAGATCAACTGTATCTTACCCGGATACAGCAGTGTGATTTTCTGATTGGCTGATATGTAGCTGCATGTTCTTTTTTTAATGGCTGATGGATAGATCATCTTATCAACCGGGTAATGTCAAAGTCCTGTTGAGCTCAGCCGTCCTCAGAGCATTTTGTTACATGTTCCAATGCTTATAAAGTGGTGCAACTCGGTGGGCACTCAATGTATTTGCATGCATGAGAAATATCAGGTTTACCATGAGAGTGTGAAAAGGTTCAAATTTGTGCGAGAGCCCTGGGGTACCTAGTAGCTCAAAACCTCACACAATAGAAAGTCAGTAGGTTGTGGTGGTAAACAGTCTGGGTCATGAGCCACAGCCTTTGTACAGGGTGTTGTTCAGTCTGATGGCTGTGGGAACAAAGGCTCTCCTAAACCTCTCCGTCCTGCAGCTCTGTGAGATGAGACTCCCACTGCTGCTGCTTCTCCCTCCCTCCAGGATGTTGTTGAGTAGATGGTTACTCCTGACCAAGATGGCCTACACTGTGCTTGCATATGTCTCTCTACCACAGACCCCAGTGAGTCCAAACTCCTGCCAAGCACAGAGCCAGCCTTCTTCACCAGCCTGTCCAAACACCACGGGTTCCTTTCAGTCCTGTTTCCACCCCAGCAGACCAGAGCACAGGCAACCACTGACTGATAGACCGTGTGCAGTGTTTCACTGAGAATAACAGAGTCCTCTTAGAACAGGGGTGGGCAACTGGCGGCACAGGGGCCATATGTGGCCCACCAGTCATTTCCACAAAAAACCAAAACAAACTGGAAAGATGAAAAAAAAACAACAGTTGCTAACTCGAAAGCACTCGGAGAGCGCAGACCTCCGCCATATTGTCATTTTGACCATAAATATTAGTCCTACCTTTATTTCATCTCAATATTTAAATTCCTTGACCATGAAAACATACAATTAGCAACTGGATACATAATGATATCTATTTTAGTTCAGTAGTTATTCACAGAAATCACATTTTTCACCATGGCGGCCAGACGCTTATCCCGATCACCACCAAAATGGAATCAGTTCTTCCTTTTCCCATGCTGAACATTTCCTGAAAATTTCATCCAAATCCATCCATAACTTTTTTGAGTTATTTTGTTCACGGACGGACAAACTCTCCAGAAAACATAACCTCCTTGGTGGAGGTAAATATGATTCATCATGAGTAACCATTTATGCACGTAATGCATAAATGTGGATAGGTGATAAAATATTTTACTAACCTTAGATTGCTGGTGCGTGCTTAGTTTTTTACAAGTAATTGTAAAGTTCTCACTTAGCTAAGACTGTGCACTAAAATATAAATTACAGTATTGGTATAAACCATACTTGGAAACAATGGTAATGATAATATATTTGAGCTTTAAAAACTGGCAAACATTTGTTCTTTAATTGCATTAAATAGAAGCTTAAACCAGCTTTAATTATGTGTCATGCTCATTTAGATCATTTAAAATTTTTAATTGTGTTTGAGTTAGAATATTTAAGTGTTGGTATAATCCTTGGTTAAATTTTTTGTTCATTCATATATTTTTCTTTGTTGACAGTGCCAACAATATGTAACAGTGTGGCCCTCGGGCAGTTAAGAAAAATTAATGTGGCCCTTTTGGTATTGATAGTTGCCCACCCCTGCCTTAGAAAGAAGAGCCATCTCTGCCCACTCCAGTACAGGGCAGGTGTTCATAAGCCAATCCAGCTTGTTAAGTTGCACACCTGAGCACCCCTTCAGTGACCTCCCCTCTGATTGTGAGTGGCTGGAGCAGGAGCTTAGACCTCCTATACATTTTACATAAATATACATCTAATAGTCATACTTTGTATAGTCGTTTGCCACATGAAGAATGGCCTTCAACTGCTTTTATGTCTTTATTTAGCACAGTACATTAGGCTTGTTTTGAGTTTTAGAGTACAAATGTCTACGTCCATTGATCACAGCTTTGTTTTTTTCTGTTTAGTTCTGACACACAGTTTGACCATCTTTAAGACTTTCCTTTGTCCTTCTCACAGTGAGTTGCCCACCCCTGCTGTGGACACTGGGGAGGTCCTCCTGTTTTGCAGACAGCAGGGAGGTCCTCCTCTGCCGGGACTCTGTCATATGACTTCTTTTATTTCCTGGTTCAGTCAGCGGCCGCTCAGCTCCTCTCACACCGCGGGCACAGCGCTCATCGTCGGGCTTCTCCTTCGTCGTCTCTCCGGTGGCTGAGACCCCTGATAGCTGTGCGATCATGTACCGATATGCAGCCTGTGTTTTGCTGTTGGCCTCTTGCGTCGGTACGTACTTTTTTTGACTGGTTTTGGGTTGACTGAGGAGGTTAGTGAGGAGAAATTATTCCTGCGAAGTGACGCGATTAAACTTGTGGGACACCCCGGGCCTGGTACTCCAGGGTGCGGATCGCCATGGGAGGCAGATTTTAAGGATATCTCTGAGGTGTGAATGTAATCTATCTATCGGCAGTGGTTGTATTAGGATAATCTAACGGGACAGCCATAAACATAACAATTGGTCCCAGATCGTCCCAGCTGCTGCCGTGATGTTTTGAAACTAGCTTACTTGCTAATAGTTACCTACGTCAACACCAGGCTGAGACACTGCTAAGTCATCACCGCAGCTCTGGACTTATTCCTTCAGACCTCATATTGCCATGTAAAAAACTTTAAATAAATAAACTGCACTTTGCAAGTCAGAAATTCTGAGCCAACTCTTCTCCTTTTAGCCTTTGTCACTCTCAGCTGCTTAAGCTATTAGCCCACTTAGCCGTTAGCATAGCTGTTGGATAACACTTGTTATGACGCTCAAGTGAGAAGGGGATAAAAACCGCACACTGGCTGTGTCATGTCTGCTACTGGGAGACATGGAACAGCTAGACCAAGATTTAATGAGTAAAACCGTGCTTTAAGACCTGTAGAAGTGGTCCAAATTACATTTCCAGTGGTAATAGTTAGCTTTAGCTTATTTCAGTTTACAGTGAGCTAGCACGTGACAGCATAGCCATAAAGAGGAGTTTGACACACCTGACAATGAAGTAAAAAAAAAACAAGCCACAAGGTTAAACTAAATCATGACTTTGAATAGTTTCTCTTTTATTAAATCAACTCACAGTATCAAAATGTTCTTTAGCACTTAAAAGCAGTGGCGCCCAGGGATTGTAAACAATATATAGGTCAGTCCTACAGTATTGTGCCATGTCAAGAGGAAGAGTTTGCTGAAAGGAAACGTAAAAATTTCCATCATTCGGTATTACAATATCGTATATTTAGTTAAACTACTAGAAAATATACAGGTCAAGCTAAATGCACGGCATTTTTATTGTGACAGATGCCAAATGACCAATCTGCTATTAAACATTCAAGCCTGAGTCTCATATAATTTGAATCTACAGATATGTAAATAGTTAAAATTTCCTAGAGCTCTAATATCCCCTTCTCTATTCTGAAAATGTAATTTAACAAGACCGTCTTCACTAAGCGTGTTTTGAGGGGATAAACATCTAATTTGTTGATAAAAATAAAAGTGCCCTGAAAGCACATCCCTCCACCAAGGCATTTGCAACTATGTTGAGGGAGTTTTTGGTTAGAAATGTGGAAAACTGGCTCGTCTCGCACTGTATCAGCATCAGAAGTAGGTTGTCTTGGCTTTGAGAGGTGTTAATAAAAAAAATCACATGATCAGACCTCTAAAGATTGTATGGGTGTGGTTGAATCTGTTTGTCTGGCAGTGCCACAGCCATGTGAAATATGCCGAACCTGAACTTGTATGACCTGTTGGTCTGTGTTATTGCAGTTGGTCCTTAAAAAATTACAACAATACAATACAAACAATAGCCCCATCTGTTTTCAGCATCTCAAACTTTCAACCAGAGTAATTAAAAACACACAGGTGACTAGGGCCTTTAAGACAATTTTATTTTAATTTCCTCTATATTTTTTTTCTGTCTTGCACCATGATCAACATTTCCTGAACATTTCATCTAAATCTGTTCAGTTTTAGGTTCTTCATTTCACAAACTGAAAACTTAATTTCCCTGTTACTAAAATGCTACTTTATCAAACATTTTTTAGGTTTGACATCTTTATGGAACTTGAACAGTTTTTTAAATTTGATTGCAAGTTGCCTATCATATATATTTACTAAGATATAAATAATATACATTGTTTTGGTAAATTAAATGTTTCACAAACATAGCAGTAACAGGTTTGACATATCTTCTAATGTATGGAAAGTCAGCCTGGTATTTGTGACCTCTTATTTTACATGTTTTATATAGCAGTATGCACCAAGTTTCTTAACATTTAGCAGTAAAAAAACCTAAGTAAGCCATTGATCTTGAAATAAGAGTATCACGGTGGACATTTGATACCATTATACTTAAATATAGAATGAAAGATGGATTAGAAAGTGATGCATTCGCTTCTTGTGAATTATTTATCTGAAAAGATGACTGCTACTTACTGATCATTATGCAGTCAGAGGAACATTTGGAGTATGTCCGAGCGTCTTTGCATCAGGGTAGTAGGGTGGACAATTTTTTAAAAAAGATTGTATGTATTAAAAAAATATTTATAACGACAAAGTTAATGGTGGAATGTATTTCAGCAAAGAATAAAACATTTAAGAAAACCATATTTGATATTTACAGTTTATATTTGCAACTAAAGTTAGGAAAAACATCACTGGGGACATGGCTGTCTAGTTAAAAAGCCTTAAAGTCAATTGAACTATTAAGAAAGGATCATCAATCATCAACTGGTCATAGTTTTTTGTGTTTTATGGTAGAGTAAGTTTAAAAAAAAAAAAAAAGAGAGAAAAAAAAAGTAAGGCAAGCTTATTAGAATGATTCATAATTATTTAAAAAAACACACCATATTCTGTCATGGGGACTCAAATGGCACCAAACACTGGGAATGACCTAAATGAAATGTATTCTTCTAAAGTGTAAGGGAAAGGCTTTTTCAAAGTAGCCCTCTTGTGCCTCTTTGGTGGTGTTTTTACGTCACTTATTGATATTCATTTGGGTATATATTTTGAAAGTATTGACCCTCGTTACATTCCAATATACAGAATTTTATAAAGGGACATATAGGGAGAAATACTGTGAGTAGGAAGTTATTTCAAGCTGCATTTTTCTGAAAGAGTAGAAATGTCAAAAGTAATGTCAACATTTAAGAATACATCGAAAAAAGCCCCTTTTATTCTGTAAACTTTTTGTCATATGGCATTTCGCCTATTTTTTTTAACATTTCAACCTTACCCTCAGTGTTGTATTTATCTTTTATTGCAATACCTCAATAGAACATTGATGATGTACAAGTACAAAACATGTCCAAAGGTTAAACAGAATATGAAGTAGTACCTTTTATAGCCAACAAATCAAATGACATATCAAACATCATCAGTTTTACCCTTCCTCTGGGCCAGGGGTGTATACAACTTTTCACAGAGGAGCATGTAAGAAAGAAAAAAAAAAACACTCTCTGTGTATCAGATTTTGTCAAATCAGTCCAATTTAGGTTAAGACATTTGTAATCATTTACCTAAAGCTAAAAAAAAAACAGCCTACATCAAGCTTTCCATCCATGACTCGACAAAACAAACAGTCACTTACTGCATGGGTCATTGACGTATCCAGGTAGCTTTTAGACGGCCACAGTGGGTGTCAACTTCATGGGCCCCTGGTCATGATGAGAGTGACTCTGCGAGCAGCAGGGAGGAGGTGCTGATGCCTCAAAACAAGAACAAACTGCACTGAGTTTTACGGGACCTTGGTGCTGACTTGTAAATCAGATGTTGAGATGAAGAACATAAAAACAAAGACAGTTTTAGCTGTTTCCAGAACCTAAAAATCAGTATTTCTTTATTCATCAGCAATAGTTCAGACACTCCTGCTACAGAATGGCACTGAAAGAAATGACAAAAAACAGGGGCACTGCTTCATGTTTTATATGTTAACTTTTTTTCCACATCATTTTGACTCCTTCTCTGGAAGTGCACAGTAACAAAAACCTACTTATTTTATCATGCCCAACCCTAATACTGTTCCAAATTAGTGGAATCGGTTTCCTAGAAATAATAAATTAAAAACCAAGGCCCAACCTTATTTCAATTAGTTCGCTTAAGTTTGACACAATGTTTGACTTATCAAACACATGACAGTCCATAGAATGAATAAAGTGAATGATGCCACATTACTCCATCTTTAATTATTATTTCATCTTAACATAAAAGTTTGTTTTCATAATGTGCACGACTGAGTCCTCTTTAGCTCCATCTTGAAAGTCTTAAAGTAAGAGATGTTTTGGTGGTAGAGGCAGATCAAATGAAGTGCTGTATATGAAGAAGAGGCCATTTACCACACATGACAACTTATAGATAAGTGCAACACATGATTTGTGTAATCTAGAGTATTTTCACTGTATGATTGCTGATAGCTTAAATACTGATTGAAATATAAAATTGATTAGTTAACCAGCATAAGCTTTTACATTAAACACAACAGTCTCTTTCATTTAGATTAGATTAGATTGTACTTTATTAATCCCTTTGGGGAAAAACTCCCTCAGGGAAATTAAGAATTACTAGCAGTTGATTTTTACAGATAAAAATATATATGAAAAGAAAAAATAGATCTAAATAAAACTATTAATGATATACATAAATATACCAAAAAATAATAATTACATAAATATACTGTTGCAGATTAATTAGATGATCATAAATATTTACAGCATCTAAGCAAAAAAAGAATACAGGCAAGGGAAGGAGAGAAAGAAATGCTTAAATATTTAAAACTTTTTGTGAACAAGACACTAATTAACCAGTATAAGGTGATAGCACTCGAACTTCAGTTGTCATTGTGCCAAACCAGGTTTAAATATCATATGATTTTTTTTTTAATTTAACTATTGTGTTGTTTTAAGTTAATGTGTTGTAACAAAACTACTTCAAATCCAAAGGGGATAAGAAGTTATTGGATATTTCAGCTGTGTTTTAACTGTATTTTCTGCCTTCAGCACCACAGATTATTCATTTCAGTAGCTGTGATATTCAGTGCAGTCTTTGGCTGATGTTTTCATCCAATAGAAATTCTTTATGTTCATAGCAGGTTGAGCAGCTGAGTACGAGTTAAATTGTCAGGTGCTTTTGTATTACTCAGCCACTGGAGCGAGTAGCTTTTGTTGAGCTGATGACAGTGCATAGTGACAAATCTGACAGTAAATGCACTTGGACTTTGACACCTTGTCTGTTCAAGTTTATCCCTCTTTTAATGCCAGGGTAAAGGTACAAGGCAAGCATGACTGACAATAGCGTGTGAAGAATGTGCCATTGTTTTAAATTGTGTTTGTTGGCTACAGCCTGGGGTCATGTGGCTCTTGTTTGTACAAGAAGTAGCTCAAAAACACACAAATTCAATAGAAATTTAAACACAGTCTCAATTTAAAATCATTGTGTGGAGTACTGTCATTTTTCAATTTGAAATAGGTTTGGTTGAAAGCTTTATGAAGCTAAACTTCAGACTTTGCGTAAACTTTTAGCTCTTGAATCGTACCTGATTGCCATCTTTCCCTTTTTAAGTTTGTGCCAGTGATGGTGGTCATCATTTTTATGCAGACCTCACTGACCTGCTTCAGCTGCATTTTTGGTATAGTTGAAAACGAATGTACAGAAACAAAAGCTAACATTTCCTTTACTTTCCTTTTCAGTGTTCCAGCTGTCACATGGTGTTGAGGTTACGGTCAAAGACAGTGAAGGCAAATTATGCTTATACGCCAATCTAATGGTGAACTTCTCAGTCTCTTATGAAGGAGCTGACAACAAGGTGAGTGTTGTTGATCTTTGTTGCTTTAACCAGCAGATGTTCTACTTAATTCTTCTCTGTTTGGCATGTTTATAAAACCTGGTTACTCAGTGTCCTTACATATAATGACTTTGCCAATAGAGGAAAGCAGCTCTCCTCTTATCAGGCCGGGTCAGCAGCGTGACTGTCATAAAGCTCCTGTGGGAGGACATGTCATCAAGAAAAGGGGAAATGAAGAGAGCCAACAACAAAGAAAATAGTTAAAGTTCTCGCCTTTCAGCGTTATCATTCAGGGAGTTTTTCCTGAACAATATCCTGTAGTTCTGTGGTTGTTTTTGATGAGTGAGCTGCTGTGTTGGTGAAAAGCAGTTTACGGGTAACTAATAACGTAATATTCTTGTAGCTTAATAAATGTGTTGTGAAAGGCATTTTTTAGGATGAATCTTTCAGTGACAACCATCTGTGCGTTATTTTTATAGCTGCAGAGAAAAAACATTTTGTTATAATCAACAATTTTTCAAAGCAATACATGTTAATGTCCAAATCACTGAGGTGTGTCAAGGTTGCACTCAAATGTCCGTCATAAAACTCAATGTCGGGCAAGGTAGTTCATGGAGTTAGGCAAAACATGACTGGAGACATGGCCGTTAATCTCTATAAGTTAATGGTACAATGGTACATTAAATATAAATATTAGTGCTGACAGACAATTAAAAAAATTGATCTAATTACTTACCGGATTTATAATTAATTAATCTAATTAATCGCATTTTAATCGCATATCTGATTAAAGTACCCAAATAAAGAATTTGAATTCTAGGATATTATAAAATTGTAGTGCATGACTAATCAAATGAATACACTAAGAAGTGAAGATTTGTAAATCCACATTTTTATTGGTGACTAAATAAAACCAAAGTCAGGGCAACTTCTCCAGAAAATTCTAAGCTCAATCAGGTATCTCAAATTACACTTTAAGTGTGTTTCATAAATCAAATTCAAAATAAGAAAAAGGTCGAGGACATCCAGCAAAACAATTAGACCTGATGGATTATTAAAGAATGTAGTACAAATATAGATAATTAAATTCAACAATAAAATAACACAAAGTCTTAAATATGCCATTCCTGTTGTCACCTGGGCTTTGTTTGGTTTGACTAGAGACGCATGTGCGAAGTGACGTGCCACTGCCATGTACGGGTCCTCCAGCTGGCCAATATTAAAATGTTTGTGTGCTATGATTAATCTTGCGATCAATTTATAACGCATTGATTTGTGGTGTAATTAATTAATCTAATTAATGCACTAAAGTGACAGCCCTAATAAATATATGTTAGTAACCAGATAATGTTCTCCATCTCCAATAAAAAAATATAAAAACAAACTTAAATTCCTTGTTAAATTAAGTGTTTTACACTTGCACTTGAGTCTTATTTTTTTAAGGATGATGTGGTATCCTCTTCTTAAAGCTATATAATTGTTTCTTTTGTTTACTTGCAGTCTTTGGGTTGAGAACATCCTTCAAGTTACAAAATTTTGGCATTTTGGCATTGAGAACAAAATTAATGTGGCTTGTTTACAGAAGACACCCATCTTTTGTGTATCAATATGGTTATTTTAATTTGTAAAAAAAACGGAAGCAAGACCTTATTCTCAGTGGAAAGATTGCTTACAGTCATGGTCAGTCTACACGTTTTAAATTAAATATAGTGTAAGGCAATGTCTTTAATATGTCTAGTTTATTTTGGCTTTGAATAATGTTATATGTCAATCACATTTGTTACGGACCAATCAGATAATGTAGTAGGTGGGTGCTACTACTGCAGTTTAAAATAGAAAACATAAGCTACTATAGTGTCGCTTGTTTTTCATTTAATGAAGAAATGTAGTCAAGATCAGATGAAACTGCTTTTGAAGCTTTAAGCATCTCTGCTGATCTCTGTTCAAGGAGTCACTTCCTGCTGTCATCTCCCTTGTAGCCTCCATCTCTTCCTGCTCCAAAGAACAGTAATTGGGTCATGCTGCTTTGGGCTGGTGGATCTTCCTGGTTACAGATGATGGATCAGGCAGGTCCAGCTGCTAAGCAGGGGTACATTTAGTGCAGAGCAAACCATGTTTCTTATTTTGGGGGGTTGAATTTAACATCTTAAGGGAAAAAATGTCTCTTAAAATGGACCTCTTGATTCACTCGAACGCCCCAGAATGCTTTGCAAACCAGTCTTCTATAAAATGTTTTTCTCTCATCATGCAAAGTTTTCCACAGAACACAGGAGCTGGTTTTCTGTTGAGTTTACACACCTCATGAAGTGCAGCTTGTAATGAATGTAGTCCTTAGTTAAAGCAATAAACGGTGAACTTGGGAGAGGGTCCATCCTTATTCATCAGCAGTTGTTTTGTGTGCCTGAATTTTCATACTATGCCTTTAAGCCACAATCACTTATTGGTCCTCAGCTGCTGTGATTGTGGATAAAAATATTTCTTTATGAATGTAATGTTGTTCACACACACTTAAGTTAAATGCTGTAAAAACAGAAACACAACAAATAAGCCAAAGATGAAGCAGTGTGAGACAACCCTGCCCTCCCTCCCTCAATCCTAACCGTCCAAAGCACAGTGTATACGTCTGCTGGAGACACCAAGTGCTTAAACAGCTGGATGTTAAAGTTGGAGCCATTAAGGGTGGTGATAGCAGCTGTCAAATAGTTAAACTTCAAACTTCATGTATATAACCACCGTGCTAATGTGATGTTCCACTCCTCTCTCTTTCAGAGCACAACAGCCGAGTTTGAACTTCCCAGCAGTGTCACAACAGATGGAAGTGAGTGCAATGCAACAAGCTCTCTATTGAAGCTTAGCTTTGGAGCACACAGCTGGAGTGTGAACTTCACCATCAGTGGGGATAAATACCAGGCAGACACCATCAACTTTGTGTACGACCTCAGCGACAAAACTCTCTTCCCTGATGCTGCATCAAACGGTGACGAGTGGCTCACGAACATGAACATGGGTTGGAGTTGTTTTTCTCAAATACTGACGTTTTTGTCTTCCTTCCAGACACCATCACTGACACAGCAGAGCCCAAAATTACCAGCGTAGCCAAGGACACGTGCTACTCCTGCAAAAGCAAAGACACCATCACGTCCGCCACAGTCAACCAGACTCTGTGGGACGTGCTCATGCAGGCTTTTATCGTTAACGGCAGTAGGAGCGAGAACAGTAAGTGCAGCTGCAGCCTCACAGCCAGGAAGATATTTCTCCTGTTAGTATGGAAATGTTCATCGTCTCTCTTTTCTTTGTTCACAGTTACTTCCTGTGCTGCTGACTTTCCAGTTACCACTGCTCCTCCAACTCCTGCCAAACCCACTACAACTCCCACACCGACCACCACCCCAACTCCCACCCTTCCGACACCAACCGTGGGCAAGTACGACGTCAAGCATGACGAGAACAGCACGGCTTGTCTCTTGGCCAACTTTGGTTTGAGGATCAGTCTCAAGCAGGGAGAGGTATCATCGTAAACATTTAATAAAGTTTAAATTGTGTCATTCACCTGATTTGAAAAGAATGTAGAGATGAATGCTGTTCTGATTCTATTCCTCCCTCTGTCCTCTTAATAAGAAATATCAGGAGATGAATTTGGATCCTAATAAGACCACAGCTTCTGGAAACTGTGGAGTGGAAAGCAGTGAACTTGTGCTGATGTCTGATGCAATGACTCTCAGGCTCACTTTCATAAACGTAAGTCCCTGAGTGATGCACCAGTAACTTTTTTTCCTAAAAGTTGAATGTTTATTTTAGAAAAGTGCAGTTTAAAAGTGAAGGATCAGTGATTCCTCTGCCTCTGATCAAGTTTGTCAACCCTTTCTGATAGACTATAACAACAGTGCATTTGTCGTAATGGAGTTATTTTACATGTAATTGTGTAAGGGCAGGTGTTGACATGTCAATCTCAGTGAAGTATGGTCTTAAATTCAAGCTTTTTGCATACAGATCACGCTATTTAGCTGTTCAGGTGTGTTATATAAACTCTACCACAGTGAAGCAGCAGCTCTTTCCCATTTTCTTTGCATCTCCTGTCTTTTACTGCATCATAAGTGAGCAAATTTTGGCCTGTATAAGGAGGAACAGGTCCGATTTAGTTAAGCAAAGACTGTGTACTTTTGAGCAAATAATACCAGTGATAATGAGCTCTGAAATAAAAGCATATCAGATGATGGCAAAACTCCAGTGTCCTGCATATCTCTCTGAAAGTGATCACAAAGTAGATATTTGCATTCAGTCACAACTCAAGAAACTTAAGAATTGCTTCATCTCGTTATAGACTTTAATGCAGGGCTGGTAATTCTGTATAACCAGCAACAGTACTGCTGCATTGCAGTTAAATTGCTTCCAGTAAATGTACAGTGTGACTAGTGTGTTTCCATCCATTATTCTGTAAATTTATGAGCACCTCCAGTGTTTAGATGCAATTTGACCTGAGCTAATGCCAGGGCAATGATCAGTTAAAGTATCACAGCCTTACAGCTGTTTCTGGTGACTACATTTTAAAGTTCCTTTTTCTTAACACATCAAGTGTTGAATGCCTCTTATATGAGAGCAGTTTTAACCAATGTAACAAAACATGTCTGCAAAAGTCATTTGCCTTCAGTGTTCAGTTTTACAGGAAGTTTAAGCTTTTTTGCAGTCATACATTCTGAATGTACACGAGGTGTAAGAAACAGGCCAATTATCTTTTAGCTTCAGCAATCAATCTAAACAATACTTCTCCCAGTTTAAAGTGCAGGATCGGTGTGGAGGGTGTAGTGACATCCAGTGGTGTATGTGCAGATTGCAAGGAAGTACTCTTCTCATTCTCAACTTCGAATCATTTAGTAAAACACCACAGCCATCAGACATATACCATCATAAGCAAACATACTTTCATAAAGCTCTGGAGTCCTGGATCCAGTGAATAAGATCTACCTTTTCTGTAAATCTTAAGAGCACACGTTTATTTTCACAGCCATGTGTATTACAGCTGGCAGTTCACTAATGCTGATGAACAGGTGTTACATTTAGTTACTTTTCCATCAGGTTACCTTCAAAACCTGACATGAAATGCTCTATGTAACAAAAGTGTGAAATCTTTGTTCCCCATTTATTGTTTCTGGATTATTATTGATAATCACAGATGGGTTTTTGTAATATTTAATGTTTACTAAAGTTGTTTTTTTTTCTCACAGGACACAAAGAAGTTCCGCCTGCACGCTCTTAATATCACTGGAAAGACGAGCTCTGGTAAAAACAGAATGATTAACTTCCAAACTCAGTTTGGTACACTGTGAAAAGACAAGGTTGTGCCTTTGTTTTCTAATGCATTTGTGTGTTTCTTTGTAAGGCGATGCGTTTTCTATGTCAAACACCAACCTGAGTCTGTGGGAGGCCGCTGTCGGCGCCTCATACATGTGCAGCAAGGAGCAGAACTACACCATCACCAACCAACTCACCATCTTCACCTTTGACCTTCGAGTGCAGCCTTTTGGAGTCAAGAAGGGTGTTTTCAGTACAGGTAGGTGATTCTTTCGTATTTCATCAAACAGTCGCTGGTCACCAGGACCTGTGTGGTGACGAACTCTGAGCTCTGAGAGCTGTAGCCAAACTGAGGAGTGATTATTTGTACTGTATAATACTAGTAAGGCAATGCTTTTTACAAAGGAATGCTTCAAAAGATTTCAAGTAAAAGATTTTTAGCAGTTATTTAATTAGAGAATAAAGTCAAAAGTTTTCTTTTATAGTTTACATTTTCTAATTTCTCATTTGCTCTGTTGAAAAGCAGTGATAGACAATCTCTTTTGATTTAACCAGATATATTTAAAGTGTGATCTGGGTGATTTTGTAGAACAACATAATATGGACAAATCCCTGGGAGTAAACTGAAATAAAGCTGCTATAATCTTACAATTACAATGAAGCTGTTTAGTGAAAGCTGACTGAAGAGGGGACTATTTTTCTTCTATAAATTTGCTGTTTATGTTTCTTATTTTAAAAATAACACAAAAGACAAAAGGAAAAGCCTGGGAAGTTCCTGGCTGAAGTCTTTTGCTTGTGGAAAACTTAAATGTTTCAAAAATTACGACAAATGCCACAGTCTTTTAACTTCATGAGGAGGCTCCTGGTATAGGACTGGGAACTCTCCAGTCCCTGACTAACCAGAGCATAGACATAGCCTTAAGAAGAGTATTTTAAGTAGAACTATATTCTGGGATTTATTTTTGTCACTCTGAGGGATTCTTAGGTGGCATTTTCTTTTTATCAAATCACCAGTTAATTCATGACATAATGTCAGAATTCATATTTCTCCTATTGACTATAATCAAGTTAGAGCTTCGTTAAAGAAGCAGAAAAGTAAAAGTATGTTTATAAAATGTGTTTAACCATCACTGCTACTCTGTGAAGTACAGGACAGCTTTTAGAATATTTACAGAATGTGCAAGTAAAATAAATTGGACTGAACATCGGTTTCTTGCAAATATGAGAAGTGATTTTTTTCCTGAAATAGCTGTTATATATGTAACAAAAATCCTCAAAAGTCAGAGCTAAGGTTCAAGTGATGTTTAAATGGTACTTTTATTGGCAGCTGGCTGACACTGTGGCCTAACATGTCAGAGTGAGTGTCGGCAACAAAATCAGCTAAACTGCAATGTCTGAGTGTCCCAACAACCCCTGAGTAATATAGTGCGGAGCAGCATGCTGTTTGTACCATGTTGCCCTATTTTGTTTCTTACTTTCTGTTTCTTGTGTCAACATGGACAAGAAAATGAGGAAAGAGGGCTGATAAGGTGCAGGAGGGAATTTTCTGAAGTTTGCTTTTTACATACAGCAGGGTTGTCAGCTTCTTTAATATATATTTATTTATTTTTAAGGTACAGGTTGTGTTACATAATTAGTATTCTTTACATCTGTGATATACATTTTGGGCTTTTACTTGATATAAACACTTCATGATGAGCTTTGAGTCAATTTGCTGACAATACAAAGCCCTTCATTTCCATTTCTTTGCCCTTGGAACAAAAACACTAGATGTGCTGTTTACAATGTGGAAAACCAGCATATGATTTAATGTTTAATGGATTCAGTGCAGACAGATGCATACAATGTTACATATTGTACTGTAGTATCCGATACTCATGTTATGGGGACATGGTGTAAAATTGTATAATAAAACTATTCTGCCGCTTTCACATTGAACAGGAAGCTGCAGCCACCCTAGATAACAGTCAGACATTAACTTTATGATTTAACAAGGGCTGAGCAATACACTTTCATTTCAGTAAAACTGAAAGAGTTTTCAAATTATTTTTTTAAAGTCTGAGAGTCATTTCAATGTAAACATTTTGTAGCTGACCCATGTATCTCATACAGATGGAAAAATATTTGATCTGTTTTGTGCAGACATTGCAGCAACATTACCCATCAATCATATGAAAAATTTTTAGCAATCATTTTAAAACATTGTGGAACAAACAGGGAAAAGTGATCTCAAACTGTAATTTTCTATGTTACTGGAAGCATTCATAACTGAGTCATTCAGATCTACGTGATGTACCATGGCACAGTTTTATGTAATGCAGTATAGTCACCATAACGTGGCATCAGAGGGGGCCTTGTTTCTAAACACAGTAAATACACGAGGACTCACTCAGTTTTTATCAGCTGCTTAAGGATGACTTTTAGGAATGCAGTTCACTGAAAGTCGTCAGTTGACAAAGGAACTTATTGAAGTCCTACACCCTCTGAACAAGGAGGAAAACTATTTTATTAGCTCTTACCTTATGTGTGCCTCGACTGTCCTGCAGCTACACACATTGTAGCTACATAGTGTATGTGAGGTCTTGGCTATGCCTATAAATTAAACACCCCAGTCTGGGTTATTCATAAAGGGTAACGAAATGAATCATTTTTATTTCTCTCTCATTCTATGGCCTGGTACTGGTCCATGGCTCTGTGATTAGGGTCCTCTGCTCTATATGATCATTTAGAAAAATCAGAACCAGCCCCTGTATTTGATTTGTGTAGATAAAATATCACAGTTATAATCTTTCCATGTATAATATTTTCTGCTTTAGATGTTCACTAATACTGCCCACACACGTGTTCCAGCTTTAAGTGTTGATTCTGGTCTTAATTTCAGATCATCTAAATGCTTCACAGCTTCACTTTTGTCTCTCAGGAGACATTCAGTATTAATTATATCAGAAAATCTCTGTCCCACTCGTTGACTGACTCTCTTTTTATCTGCAGCCCATGAATGTTCATTGGATGACACCAGCATCTTAATCCCAATCATTGTTGGCGCTGCTCTGGCTGGCTTGATTCTCATTGTAGTGATCGCTTACGTGATTGGTCGAAGAAAGACTTATGTTGGATATCAGACCCTTTAAATCCAGTTTGTAATCTGTCCTGAAGCATCGAGGGGTTCCCAAGCCTGGTCCTTGGGTTTCATGTGCAATTCTTGAATTGGCAAAGTAAAAAGAAGATTCTGGAGTAATAACAGGAAGACAAGATCTGACCATATGATGCTATTGAACTAATTTGTTATGAGACAAAAATCACAAAATATTATGAATAGTCACAAATCTTTAGTAAAACACTAAAAACAAGTCCATGCTGCGATGGTTTGGTGTTTCCTCAAGGACCAAACTTGTCAACCCCAAATATTTGTGATTTTTTTTTTTGTTTTTTTTGTTTTATGAATGTCCTGTCCTTTCTTTTTAGTTGTGATTTTTGTAAAAGAGCAAGTGCAAGATACACACTTTTTTTTTAACTGGAGTGATTACAAGAATCCTCATAAAGCTGTTCAAAACACAGAAAGTAAGCTTTAAAGTTACAAAAGGCCTTACATGGAGTTAATGTGACACATTTTAATTCAGAGGTGAGATCCTGCACTTGCTCTGCAGACATTCCCCCCTTTGGTTTTTGTTCATTCTTTATTTAATATTTGAGCAAATTTAAGTTTTTACTTTGTTGTTTGACTTGTCACCACATGCATTACAGACCAATAATTAACCCTTTATTTCCTCACAAGTTAAAGGAAGAGAGTCGAGCAGTTTTCTCCCTTTAGTCCCAGAAACTTTTTAACTAAGAAGGTCTGTTTCAATCAGAAAGTTATAAAAAAAAGAAGTAACAATAAAAAAAAAGCTTTATCCCGTGATTGCTCCTGTAGAGCAGGAAATCATGGGGACTGTTTAAAGTGTGTGACTCTGATCAGACCAAGAATTTAAGATGTTTGTCGTTTTAGTGTTATCAGGCTTTTTCAAGGAACACATTTTGAAGTATTTTAACAAAAAACTCAGAGTCCAGGTGGAAGTTATGATAAAACGTTCACAAAATCACATGACATGAAGCCCTCACGAGTGCTCTTCACTCCACCTGTGCCTTCTTTCTGCTCTACCATGTAAAAATGTCTGCTGTTCAAAAGATCTCAATCATCGGTCCACTTCAGAATAAACCTGATTAAGGTCAAATAATCTTTTTCTTCTGGGTTTTGGCATTATGTTGAGAAAAGGGAGAAATTTGGTGTGTAGATTTACACTTCAGCACAAATTATCCTGAAACAAGGATACATGCAATTAAATGCACTAAAGCGCTCGTTAGATTTTTGCTTTATGTGAAGGCTGTTGTCACGTTATCTTCACCTGTGTATAGGCTTTAGCTTGGACTGCGGCAGCTGTATCAGAGGCCTCAACAGTGCAGCCCCAATTAATCAAGACACGTAGAGACATGCCGCCAATGTCTGCCAACCTCTGCTGCATGCTAACTTGTGGAATTGAGGACACTTAATCTGGACCACATAAGGTGTATTTGCTAAACAGTAAACCACTGTTTATATTTGTGGATAATTATCATGTTATGAAGGATGGACGTTGTAAACGGCCTCTCTGATCTGCGCTACAAGTTGTTTGCAAAGCATTCTGAGGTACATGTGATGCAGTACCAGAAAGCTTTGCCACTTCACAAATGTTTTCTTTTTTCTTATTTAGAATTCATGAAAAAATGGTGATTCACAATTTAGTAAGTGCAGATTTTTTAAAAAGGCGTTTTCACTTGAGAGAGCCGTTTGATTATGTTTGCCAGATACATTTTTGTTAAGTTGGTTCTCCCAAGTTTATTATAGAATTGCCAAAAAAAAAAAACACTACAATATTTTCTGGTATTGGCTCATTTGCAAGGCAGCAGTGGTCTTACTCCTTTTTATAGAATTACCAAATATGCTTATAGCAGCGGAGGCAGGTGGAGCTGAGCAGCATGTCTCTACGCATCTTTGACAGATAGAGATTCAGCGAGGCAGCACCATAAAACTCCTGAAAATTTCATTTCAAACATTGAAGCTTTAACATTTAAAGGTCATGACCTACAAAATAAGGAAAGAACAATGGGGTAGAAAAGTGTGACTCACATGTACTGAGAGTAAATACAAAGGTTGGGCGTAGTAGGCTTAGTTTAGCACAAAAACCAGGAAGAGGAGGGGAGCTCAATGGTTGACAAATCTGCAGCATTGTTTGCCCTTCTGATCCTCGCTGAAGAGTCAAATCCTTTTGCATAAGAAATTGAATCTAAGGACATTTGACCATGTTTAAAATTGCAAGTACATAGCACATTTTAGACTCCCATCAGAATGAGACAAAGGTACTTCAAAAGGCAACACAATTGGACGAAAATTGTTTAGTTACATCCAGTTTAGTTGGGAATGTTTTTCTATCCAGAAAACGCCAGCTTTTGTTTTAATCTGATCATCTTTATTAAGAGAGTCACTCATGACAACAGTAAATTAATCTAAGTGAGTAAAATGTTTACAAAAACAAATTGTTTGACACATTAAAGTCATTCCTAAAAATAGTGACATATACTGAATTTAAAGGTCCCATGTCCTGCAAAATCAATGATCTTTATTTATTGTATAATAATTGTAAGAAGAGTTTTGTGGAGCCTAAGAACATGACACCTTTCATTAAATCTCAGCTAACAGGGAAATGCTCCGTTTTTTTACTTCTTGGAGTTTATGATGTCACAGCTATGCAGATACCCTGACTGTTTTGAAAGTCTGCTTCTCTAATCAGACATCGTTTGATGCCAATCAGTGCAGATGCCATTATCATAGCTTCCTCTGCCCCCTCAGATCAGAGTGTTTCCAAAGGGGAGGGAAAGCAGTTGCATTTGATCCTCTACAGAGGCAAAATGTATCATTTTATTTAACTTTAATCAAAATCCTGATTATTCGACATCCAAGACCTGATGTTAACGGTCAGGCAAACCAGGACATGAGACTTTTAGGAGTTTGACGGCAAAGTTTAAACTCATGTCAAATCCAGGTATTTTCCATTTTGACAGGTAAATGTCACAGGATTATGGAGGGTAAATGTTTGTATCTGATCAGTTTTAAACTGAGAAAATACATTATATTACCACCTCTTTGTTGCCTGATCTAATGAAGATATATAGGATTAAATTAGTCAAAACACTAAAGCAGGTACAAGTGACATTAAGACTTAATTGTTTTGTCGTGCAGAAACACATCCTCGTTTTTTGTCTGTTAAGCACTTTGGCTGGTAAGTCAAAGTTAACATTAGTCCCTGGTTAGTGGTATCTACCCAAAGCTGTTAAACTGGACTGGTTTAAAGCAAATCAGGTTATCTCTAGACAAAATGTTAATAGCTGAAATAAGTTTTCAGGAGCTTTAATGGCAGAAGGTTTCGTTCCAGGTTACATTGATGCTGTTTCAGATGAAAGTAAACCCCTGAATGTGTTTCTTTAAGAGAAAGCCAATGCATCATGTGGTAAACGCTGCCATTGTTGCCTCATTCCAGCACACTGCTGTGCACTGTTAGCCTTGTTTCAGCCCTCTGGGGATGGAGCAGAGCAGGCAGTAGACTATGCTGAAAATGAGAGTGCTTACTTTTTTAAGTTGCTTAAAACATTTTGCTTGAGACATTGTATGTGTGTATGAATAATGGCTGTAAATCAAAAATGAGATTTGATTTCTTGCATGTGATTTTTGCTGCTTTGAGTACTGCAGCTGTGTATAAACTGAATGACCTTAATTCTAAAGATGGTTTTGCAGCACTGGTTCAAAAGTCAGTTTATCCCTTATGTCAGTGTAAATAATCTCACAGGCTCTTAAATGTAAAAAAAAAAAAAAGTGCTTTCTTTAAATGGACTCTGTACATCAACAGACTAATCGATTTTGTTAAGAGCAAAGTAATCAGGCCATCCCTTTATATGTTGCATGTTTATATCCAGCAAAGGGAATTTGTGCTGCAAGGCCGTCTTGTGAAAGATCATTAATGTGTGTTTTGTGGATACAAATCACTTAATCTTTATCCTCTCATGCTGTTAGATTCTGTTGAACTGGATTCTGAATTGTGTGTCAGACTGAAGTGGAGCTTTTAAGTATTTTAAGTTTCATTGAAATAAAAAGTGTTGCTGCCCTGGACACATGAGTAACTTTTTATTCCTTTTGTTGTCCCATCCTTGAAACACGTGGGTTCCTCAAAAGCAGGTCACTTCTTTCTTTCAGGTGTTCACACATTAACCACAACTTCTTTTTTTCATTTTATTTCTTCCGTTCAGCCTGTAACTCTTTCACTCCTTCTGCTTTCTTTATTTTCATCTAGCTGAGGAATGCCAGAGTGACGCAGAGAACTTCATTGTTCCCATAGCTGTCGGCGTTGCCCTGCTTGTTCTCATACTTATCGTTCTGCTGGCCTATTTCATCGGGAGAAAGAGAAACATGGCCACCGGCTACGAGTCTTTCTAAATAAACTCGCTTCACTTTCAAATCCTACAAGCGCAGAAAGGATGGGTAGTGTCATTGCCTGGCTGCCTTTGTTTGATAGTGAAATGACAAACTTGTGTTCTACTAATTTTCATGTGTTTTCGTGCTGTTGACTTGCTGACATTTTGGGAAGCATGCTAATTGGTTCTCACAGAGGTAAAGATCTGCACAAAGATCAATACAAAGTTACTGACAGTAAATCGAACCCTCGCTCTTTCTTACCCACCAGCACCACAACTGCACGCTGAATTAAAAAAAAATGATGCATGATTAGAGGCACAGCTAACGTGACTGTGAATGTGAAGCGTGTGAAGGGAAGATCTTTCAGGAAGCTTAAGACCAAATAAGTTTGTCTCCTTTATTGGGAAGAAAATAAGTTGAGAAAGCATTTAAATGTTGGTACAGGCTTGAAAGAACCTATAAAATCATGTTGCTTTTAAATGTAGAACACTATCAAGATTTAATAACTAGAAAAACTGAAATTTCCTTTAGTCTTCTGGTGGGTTTTTTATTGTAGATTTTGTCTTTAGATTTTTTTCCACATTTCTAAGCTGTATTGACATGGCTTGACGTGGCAATGGTTAAGGAAAGATTTACTGAAAGCATTTTCTGTTTTCTAAATTTGTCTGAATCTGTCATGTTTTGTGAAGGCACATCTTTGAACTTTAAACTTGTATTAGTTCTTTTGATTGGGATTCTGAATTAGAGAATTCAATTTTGGTATATTGTAAAAAAGTCCATTTGTCTGTGTCAATGTTAAGCCATCCGACATCCATACTATATGATGTACCTTTGACAACTAAATCACAAAAACACACTTTAAGATGAAGATTCAGTTTAGTTTTGGGACATAGTTTGGCTACAATTCAAGCTTAACTTGTTTTATTCCATTTTTGTGTCATTTGGATTTTTTCCTTGAAAGGGAATTGAAATGTTCGGGCCATATATTCCAGCACTAGCTAACGTGTCCTTCAGCATTTTTATTAGAACCACCTGACTGCAGTGGTGCTGGTCTTCTGATGTGTCTTAATTTTCAACATTGTGCAGTTTCCCAGAATGTCAGACATTTTCTTTCTTCTCGGTAATGAAGTCCATGCAGAAAAATACGTAACCACTTGTGTGATTTACTTTCTGTTGTCTCTTATTTCTGTAATCTACACTCCATTTGTTTTTCACCACTGATTCCACTTTTTTGTAGGTTAAGATCTCTCCTGCTGCTCTGCATCACTCCCTAACTCTTTGACTGTAAATATCTAAAAATCTATCTCTGTTTTCTGCTCACTAAACCTCTAACCTGCCTGTCTGTCTCCTCTGTGTCTGTCTCTTCTGTCTGTCAGCTGAGGAATGCTTCCTGGACTCTGATTTGAGCTTTTTGGTGCCCATCGCAGTGGGCGTGGCGCTCAGCTTCCTAATCGTCCTTGTGCTTATCTCCTACCTAATTGGCCGGAGGAAGAGTCGCACTGGCTACCAATCCGTATAATCCGAACCCCCCCTTGGCTGCTTCCCCCTCTCGCACCCTCCCGACCCGCACAAAAAAATACCCTCTCAATCACTCCGCTACCCGTCAGTGCATCCCAAAAAAGAGATTCCCAATTTCTGCTTTTTACTGTTTCCCTCAAATTTAACCGTTTTCTTGTACACGGCTTAAAAGTTACCCCAGCAACAACCCCTGTTGGAGCCAGAATGCTTGGTATTGTGGTTTTACTCATTTTTGCTGTAGACTTTGCGGATTTTGGATAAATAAGTGCATCCAGCTTTCAACATGGTGCACCCTGGGGTGTAGTGGCTATGAAGCTGAGGCTTCAGGTGATGGGAATCTGGTGATTGTTTCAAGACAGACGGTTCTTTGGCCATGTCAGCATTTCAGATATTTGATTAGATTATATTTTTTTATGTTTGTTATGACAGCGCCAAACAGTATTGTTTACTGTTTTCAGTTGCTCCTGGTGAACAATAACAGATGTCCAAAACTTTTCCTTTAGCGCCTTCCAACTGTTCGTCTACACAGTATGATCCAGATTTCTGCATTCGGTACATAAATGTTTTTTTTTTTGACGTATAATATTATAAAAAAATTAACATTTGGGATATATCCTTACATGTTAGTCTTTAAGAGAATCACAAATATGGGTTTTTATAAGTTTAGTATCATGGTCATTCAACTTTTCAGACTGGATGTCACGGATTTAAACATGTTCATTTTCATTTTTAGCTCACATAATAAATTGGCTGTCAGATAGTCCGAATAATAACTGCAACACATTCATCTCACCTGTTTTCTTACCAGCTGCACACACATCTCCTGTTAAAGTGAAACGTAAATGAGGAGAGACATGCTTCAACTTTTGTAGCAGATGTGTTAATCTTCATCAGAGAAAATGTCATAGACAAGTTAATAAAGCACAGTTTGACACTATGTGGTTCAAAGTAAAAGCTGTGGCATTTCTCTGGAGAAAGTTCTACAGAGTTCTTTTGTTCTGAAATTTTTTCCAGATCAGGTGTACAGTTAACCAGTAGTGTTCATAGAGCACAACCTCCTGTCACATCATTCCTGACATTTTTGGCTAAAGTTGTCAACAAAATGTGGGAAAACTGCCCTATCTTGCGATGTCAACAAACCTTTCAAATAATTACTGGATCCGCATTCAGATTCAAATCACCACCAAAATCTGATCACTTCTTTTTTGTACCATGAATAATATTCCCTGAAGTTTTTTATCCAAACCCTTCCATGCTTTTTCAAGTTATCTTGAAAAGACAGAACTTGAAAAGCAAAATTACCTCCTTGATGGAGGTAATAAAGACACTTGTTATGAGAGTTGTAGTTCTTTCTACAAATTTTATGTCCCTTAATTATAAACACTGGCTATTAGCCTCTTCTCATTGGCAATCTTTGAAACTCAAGTTAGGGATCATTACATGAAAAATGTCTCTCCTTTATTGAGGTAAAATTTATCAAGAGAAACAGAGCTGAATCGGGGAGACAGCCAAACGAAGTACTTAAGTTCATGATCTCAATTGTTAGCCAAAGCTAGGCACGCTACAGCATCATTCATCCAGTGCTTTTAAACCTTTTTTCTTAAAAGTAGCATGTTGATGAATGTAATATTGCCCCACTTCACTGACCCTCATGTTGCTTAAAAAAGAAGATGAAAAGACAAAGCACAGTTTGTTTCTCTCTGAAATGTTCGAGCATTTACATAGCTGCATGTTAGTCAATGGTAAACACAGCTGTGTCAGTGCATGCACATGGCTAATACATGAGATGACAGAGGGCAGTCGTACATCATTTTATATCTCTATTATGTTGATTTTTTTGGATTTAGGACCAAGTTTATTATTAACGTCAAATGTGAGTCCTAAAACTCTTGTACCATCTCAATATTATTCACAACCTGCATGTTCTTCTGTTCGCTGCTTCCTTCTTAGTTATCAGACTGTGACACAGTAAGAAGCTTTAGAGCTGATTAACTTTGTAATTCTTATTTTTAGACTGCAAAGTTTCAGCTTTTCAACAAAGCTGTAGAATGACGACAGAATCAGCACATTCAAAGGTTACATGCCATCTTTACTGCCTGAATGGGGAACAAGAAATTTAATGACAATTTTTGGCATCATAATAGTTATTCAAAATCCAGTAGTGTTACAAGTTCTGATAATAACACATATAATGTTAGACTCATATCAAATTTCTGATACACTGACAGTAAAAAAAAAAACTGTATGTCTCCAAACACATGACCAGAAACCTTACCTTTACGCCCACTTCAGGCCAAGGCTTCACAGCAGAGGTCAAGTAAAACAAAGCAAGTGTTCTGGTTTCAACTTTTCCTACTGGTTTCCTTTCCTTTTTGCTTTGATGCCAATGATTGAAACAAGTACCAAAACATTTATGATCAATATTGCATTGTTTGATTGTAGACTGCATGTTTTGAAACTTAAATTTGGGCTACGAGTAGCCATCCACCTCCACCTCCTCTTCCTCCTACAGAGAGCTTCTTCTTCCTCCCCGCCCCAGAGAGGTTTTTTTCTCTCAGTTTCTGTGATGTACAATAGTATCCATGTAAATGATCCTCTTGTATAGAATGAATGACGTTGATTTTTGATGACGTGAATGTACGAGCAAGCTAATAGAAACACTTGTCATTTACATCCCTGTCCAGACGTCACTGTTTTTTTAAAATCTTTAATCATCACATGACTTAAGAGTTTAAAGAAAGTGTTGCACATGTAGTCAACCGTAGCCTGATGAAAGGGATGCTAACTTATCATGACACTTTAACCAGCAATGGGACCAGTTATTTTTATTTGTAAATGTGTAATGTTAGATGTTTCTTTGTTGTTCATGTAAAGACTGAAAATCGCCCTATTAACACCCACCTGTATTAAAAGATCAGTATTTGTTTGTGTTCCCAAATTATCTAATGCTAACTCAAAAGTTGATATTTTGATACCAGAGCAACAGGCTGTCAATCTGATTTAACAACTAAACAAATGGCTAATAAGATCCCTGAAATTCCTCATTCTAAGATTACAATAAAATCAGCAGCATGAGCATACTCTGATTAGCATTTTAGTCACATTGTTTCACGAGATCCTCAGTTGTGTACATTTGATCACTCCCCTCCCTGACAGTTTCGTGCCTTTCAGTTGTGCACCTGAGTCGCTTGCTTGAAGCTTGTCTCCATCTGAAGAAGAATGTGACATGATGACCTTGTTCAACACAAGTGGGGAACAAATTCAATAAAGTTTCGTTCTTGTTTTGTATTACTGTGGTTCTTTTAAGAGTTTTTTTTTACTACTGAAGTTGGCCCTTGTGACAAGACTGAGCTCAAAGGTCAAACAACACTTATATATGACACATTCCTAAAACGTCATGCCGTGATTGCTGGGAAATTGCATTTGACCTTGGTCCACAACAACATACTTTTATAGGCTAGGCTGACAGAGGAATGACTGTACTATAACCGCCACTCTTTGAGGGTCATGTACTGTGGGCTTAACAGTCCGTAAAATGGTAAAATTGTATTTCACTGATGTTTGCATTAGGAGTAAACCATAGAAATAAACCACAATGAGACAAAGTGATACAATAGAGAAAGTTAACAGAAGAAAAGTAATGTCGTATTGTAAAGTGAGGATGTTGTTAAATTGTGAAAGTACAAGATTTAACTGGAACAAAGTGGAGTTAGATTAGACTCACAAGAACCATCCACAAGTGGTGAAACATGGGGCCTCGACTTGGGATGTCCTGTGTCTAGCTATGACCTTGCTCAGTTTCTTTTAGGTCATTTCTTAACTTATGGGAGGAAGTAACTGATTTAACTTCAAGATCACACTCACAAGTTAAACATCAAACAGATATTCTGATCTATATTCATGTTATTACAGTTGATTATTTCTTCCTTTCAATAATGCCAAAGGGTATTTATTAGTCACATTTACAAGAAGGTAAAATTTGTAGGGATTGTTCATTCCTAGAACAAGCAATTGTCCTTCAGTGATGCAAGGATGAGGAACTATAATGTCCACTTCCTGGTCTTTCTTGACTTCACCATTCTCACAGAACTTGTTCACTAAGTTTAGAAATGGTACCAGGGCTGACACCAAATAATGCTCTCACTCTGCGTCCAGAACACCCGCTTTCAGTTGTTGGGGGTTTTGGCACATTTTTGGGATGAGCTACCCACATTAAGCTGCTCTTTCCTCAAAATGCATTGTCCTTACATGTTACCCCCCTGTAGTGATCAGTCTTTCCACTGATACAATCTGATAAAAAAAATACAATAACAGTTGGTTTTATCAAAAGAGAGGAAAACCAACCAAAATAACACTTCCAAAAATGTTTTAGTATATTTTTAATATTCAGACTTTTACAGCTTGTACGTGCAAGATTTAAAACATATTTATTTAGGATAGCTTTTAATATCCACCAGCTGGACACTTTAAATTTATTTTATTGTGTTCCTTTCTGTTTCAATTTTATTGCTTTTAATTGTTTTTACATATTGCATTTATTCACCATCTGTTGTAAATCACTCTGGTTCACCAAAAGGATTGTTGTAAAGGGCTGTAAAGAACATTTACAACTACTAAGATAGCCACACATTTTGAGCTAACTGATACCAGATTGTACATGATACCTGTTGAAAGATGTACGTTTTTTTTTTTTAATGAATTTCGGTAAATGTTGATTATTTTGGGTGAAAAGAGGAGAAAAAAGATTGATAAACAAAAACACTATAAACTGTAATGACAATAACACCAGGCTGATAGTGTCTTAGGCTAATGAAGAGTTTTAAAAGCTAACACGGGCTGCAAAAGTTAGCATGCTAACAGGCTAAACTCGAGGGCCTGCGTGCTACAGCTAAGCAGCTGAAGCATTCTTCAGTAGAGCTTTAAGGTAAGATACAATTTCTTTAAAAAAAAAAAAAACACACACCGGCTTCCAGTTTTGTAAAATAACTTATTACAACTAACCATGTTAAATAAAGTTATTTTAACGGAGTACCAGTTAGGTGTAATTGCATTTACTGAAGTAAATTATTAAACCAAATACTCGCAATGTTTATATTTTGGGATGTATTTATACCAAGTTACAGTTCTCAATGAGTTTAAAAAAAAGACTAAAAAGCTCTTCTTCAAGCAGTCTTGTTACAATACCAACAGTTTTACCAACATATATTCACCAGTTTTCGTTGCAAAATACTCAGTATTTGAAACTGTAATGATACTTGTTTTATACTGAATACCTAACTAATCAGAAACGGATTGCCTTCAAGAGTTGGTCTTATTTTGGAAGTTAGAAGGTTATCAAGACTGAGTGTAAAAATACATCTTCCTTAAATGCGTTGTACAAAGTTCAATCAGTACCATGAAGGAGATAATTTGTACATAACAGAACACTGTATTTATTTTAGGAACTATAATAGGAATAAATACAACATTGATAACATGTTTAGTAGCACAGTTCAGGTGGAATTAGTAATTAAACAGTAATAATTTTACTTTTCAAAGTTTACAGACCGCTTACAAACTATTTCACAGTACAATATGTCTCTTTATTGATCAGTCACATGTGGTACTTCATTTTCAAAAGCAGATGTTTATACAAAAGATGGCAAGAAAGTGGCATGATCATCTTTTCTTCTTTTTCTTTTACATCTGTAAAGAACTACTCTAGTCAACCAAAAATATGGTAAAATGTATTTGCAATCATTTATTTTACTGTGTAAGTACAGTACAAGTCCTGCCCTCAGTGTTTGCATGATAGTTTTTGACATTTACAACAAACATGTTTGAAAAATATAATGCAAAAACAATTAGTATTCTTTATCACAGGGAAATATGCACACAAAAACATAACCTAAACTGACTTAACAATCTATTGCCTTTTAATGTTTTAAGTCATTATTGAATTTGCATAGCCAAAACTGCTAACTGTTGGGCAATATAAATTTAGTTTGATTAATCTTGGTAATTATAACAAAATATCAAGAATTGTCATTCACTACATACTTGTCCTGTGCTCAGCACTGTGTCTTTTGGGTACAGGGTGCACACTTAAGATACAAAGAAACTCCAGGAGAAAAAAAAACTTAAGAGTTTTGTTTCACAGCAGAAGACATGGATATTTAAGTGAAGGTAAGGAGAGGGAAATTTTATAATTCACAGAAAATAATTGTGCATCAGAACTTTTTTGTACATTTTCTGCCTTATTGTCACAGTCGACCCTGCTCACGCTCCGACCGTCAAAGAAAAGGTCACACTGCCCAGGTAGCGGTCAGTGGGTGAATCATTAATGATGCCCTTTCCATTCAGTTTGCACTGAATTTGCAGGTGAGTGTCATACTGCAGTCCTGCAAAACGCACAGCCACCACCGGTGAAGAGTAGTTTACCTGAGACACAGACATGATGGATGTTAAAGTCAAATCTAAGGTGACCATTCTGGTGTTGTAATAATTCATAAAACTCTTAACTCACATGTCTTAGCTTCCCATAGTATGGATAATACTTGAGCTCAAAAAAGCTTTTGGGAAAAAATTGGATTTCTCCCAAAGCTTCTGGAGGTCCTTTCTATTAAAGGAACAGTTTTATTAATTCACACTTTAATGACATTTACAGAAGATTTTTATTGTGAGATTTAAACACATGAGACATGTAATCGCTTTACCTTAAGTCCACAGGTCACATTTATGGGTTTGCCCTGGCCTGGTAAGTAACCAAGAATCTATTTAAAGGGAAGGAAACAAGGGGAAAATTCAAAGTTTAACTAGCATGCCAACATTTGTCACTTTTTACGTATACTTCATTCTGTTGTAGACTAGGACATGCTTCAGTCTGGCATACAGCATAAGGTGATATTTTGTAGACTTGTAAGAAAGTTATATTAAGTGCTCCAATATTTAGAAAAAAACATATTCAGCATTTATTCAGGCTGTTTAAAATGGCCACAAGATGTCCCTGTTGTTGATCGTTATGTCATACATTGTGCTCTGGCAGTCTCTTGTCTTTCCCAGCTGACACACTGCTTTGTGGGTTTACGTTGGTCTTACCCGGTTCATTCGGAGGAGGATGCATGGCCTTCCCTGAGAGTAGCCATAGTTGGGGTCCTGCAGCCCCGAACAGTCTCCCAACCAGGACCTTTTAAATTGACACGCTTTACGCTCTGCACTCTCCTCCAAGTCATCCTGCATGAAGTATCTGTCGTTTGTGCAGTGAATGTTCTTCCTTATCTGAGCATTGTCGTTATAAGCTGAAATTAAAATAACGGACAGAGAGGGGGTAAGGCAAGAGGAAGAGAGGGGGAGAAAGAGAGAGCATAAATAACCCCCCTGCTAAAGCAAAACCCTGCCAGACTCAGGCCTCTGATTAAGGAAGCTTGACAAAAGCTGAGCGTTAGGGAAAAAAAACACTGAATGGCTGCACTTTGCCCACAAAGAGGCTTCCCTTCCCAGCATGCCCCGCAGGAACCAAATGAAAAAGGGGGACAAAGGTGGTGAAGATGATGATTAACTCGTTACATGCTTGCATCAAACTCTCAAAGAATACCACTACGGACTTACATCGTAGGTGTTCATCCATTGATCTGGCATACCTCTTCCAGGATTTGCGGTCGGAGGCGT
Organism: Scarus forsteni; assembly: GCA_036419115.1. Classification (NCBI taxonomy): domain Eukaryota; kingdom Metazoa; phylum Chordata; class Actinopteri; order Labriformes; family Labridae; genus Scarus; species Scarus forsteni. The sequence continues at coordinate 15,504,489 of JAZDUH010000383.1, forward strand.
TGAAGGCAATCTCGTGGCCCTCGAGGTGTGGGGCCATCGTCATACCTGCCAGTGGAGACCCAGAGACAGTCAACTGTGCCGAGACCCGAGCATAAGCAACAGGCAAAAGAGAAGAGGACATGAGTGCGAGTTGGTTTGAGTTCAGGGTTATATTTACCTGGTGGCATCACTCTATCATTGAAGGTGGGATGATAGGGACTAATAGACCACATGAGGCAAAACAAACAGCCGCCAAACATGGCTGCCAGAAAGATATAAAGTGCAGCGTAGAAGAGGAGGATGAGGCCTGAAAGAGGAGGAAAAGATGTTCTGATGATTTAATTATTGCCTTATGTAACACCTCTCTGCATAAATACTGTCTCTGATCTGACCGGAGAAAAACAATGAACCAGAAAGACATTTTCTCAGACTGTGTGGTCCAGTTACTGTCCTCAGTTGGGACGTCCTCTCATTTGTGCACTCATGCAAAAGCATGTCTAGACTTTGGAATTACTGCAATAATCCTGGTATAAAATCCCCAGCACTGAGCTAACATGGGAGCCCAAAGAAAAATCTAAGGGAGCTGCTATTGTTTTGCAATTTTCAATTAGACAGTCCATTAGTAACTAATCAAGACAAACGTGTCCCAAATGAAATAGCTTTTGCTGTGCAGGCAATTTCACAGGGAACTAGCTACAGCCAGCCTTGCGTCCCCAGAGCCACAAAGGCCTTTCTGTTTGAGCCCAGTGAGAATTCTCCCAGCTGTCCTTTCACTTAGGAACACAGTGAACCTCCGGTTGCCATCGTAGTGAAGGTCTTTTGCAGCCATAGAGGCCCGGCCAGCTCCAAGGAGCCCCAATCACCCTGCTCTGGTATTGTTTCCTCTCTTACACACTCGTCTCACAGGACACACAGCTCAGACTTCAACTCAGGGCCCTTTCTTCATCACACACAGTGGGCCCCACTCGTCTTCCACAAGTGTGCACACACTGGTTTAACAGCAGGAATTAGCTCTCCCAGCCCTCCTTGGGATACAGAGTCAAACTTAAAGCAAGTAACACACTTTGCTTGGATGTCCTCTCCCAACTATCAGTTGTCTCACATTTGCCGTTGTGTACAGTGGAGTTAAAGAGGGAGGCTTGTTTGAGTCACAGAGCAGCTTCTCGAGAATACCAAGAGGCTGCTCCATCATCATTGACTCAACAAACTGATCCATGCAGGCACTTCTGCCAAAAAGTCGTTCGCTTGCCATACAGCTCACTTTGGCAGAGAGTGTTACGTGTTTTACTGCAACTGAGAGGCCATGAGCATGCTAAGTTCAGCAAAGAGGTCGCCAAAGGCTTTGGGAAAGAGGCAGCGGTAAGATGAAGAGGAATGTGATTCCTGGCCAATGCGAGGCCCGGGACAGCGCGCTCCCGCTGGGGATGCGTCCCCAGGCAGTCTGTTTTTGTCGGGACACTCTGAATTGTCCATGCACCTATGTAAACATTGAGCATAAGGACACACACACACATTTGGAGGACTTTTCTCAACTCTCAAACTATCCACTTGTGCATTTTCAACAACTTAAGCACTTTGAGCTTGTTAAGATAGTTAATGAGCGAACAACAGACAACTTAAGAGCTCTAATAATTAAAAACAAGCAGTACAAGTAAAGGCAGCATTAACCCAGTCGTTACTCCCAACAACAACGCATTTTCTCTCTGTGTTAACTCACTCCAGCTCTTTCCAGAGCGACCCATGAATTCATTGGTCTCTGCATTCCACAAGTACTTCTTCAGGTCGTCTATTTTCTGGTGCAGCGTCCTCTTAGGTAGCGGCCTGCGCTTCCACCTCTCAAAGTTCAGGTCTTCCTGCTCCAGAGGCTGGTGCTCGGCCAACTCCTCCTGCTCTTCCTCCAGCTCTTGTCCATGTTTGAGCATCACTTTGTGCGACTGGTGGAAAGAAGAAGAAGAAAAGAAAAATCCCTCACCACACATGTTCTCATCAGCTGTGTTCTGCAGTCTACCCTATATATTTTTTCTTATTAAATCACTGCAGGAATAAAAGTGGCATGCCTTCTGCTCCGAGTACGACCGATGCTGCAAAGTGCCAGAGAGTGCTCTGCATATTAATAAACATCACTCTGCTAGTCCTGTCCCCCGTTTCTGCAAATTATAAACTCGCTGGTGACCTTTGTGGCACTCGTTGGGAGAGCTGACCTCCTCTGAGTGGACCCTCCTGCTTGGAGCAGCAGCTGCAGACAGCAGAGCTGGAGGGTCACTCTGACAGCCAGATGTTGCTCACTGACTCTCAGCATCCTCAGGGCCAGGACACACAGATCCCAGAGGAGCCGTGAGACACAAGGCATGCGTGAGAATCTGGCCTTTTAAGAAATCTTGATTTCACTTGTTTGAATTAGATACGTGAGTTTGAGCCTTTGGCAAATAAAAACAATTGTTTATTTAGTTTAAGATGACAATATTGCTTTTTGTGATTGCTTAAATTGCTCATGAAAACAATCTAAATAACTTTCTGCTTCTAGGGGGAGTGAGTGGAAAATGTGTGTGTTTTTTTTTTTGTCTAATTTCAGCACTTACAAGACCTGATGTAGGATGTTTTGTGAGCTTCTCCTCAGCTCCTCCCTCTGTGGGACTGGGCTCCATTCTTCACACGCAGAGAGAAAAGGTACTTATTAAACCAATCACATCCACCTCCATGTCAGGGAAACAACAGCGACACAACTTTAGGTATGAAAACTTTGATCCAGGAAAGTTTAGAACATAAAATAACTCTTCCATTTCAGACCACACTAGCCAATATTTAAATAACCAAAGTATAATTATAAGTCTAGTGAAATAGTCCCGCGGATGAATACAATAAAAGTTAGGGTGAGGACATACCTGAAGTTTTCCTTTATTTGATAAAACCGCGAATTAACACGTCGAGAATCCTCTTGACCCTCAGAGCGACAAAATCAATATTTGTCAAAAAGTTTTAGGGGGTTTCATTAGAAAGTTTTAGGCAGGCTGGTGTGGAGCACCTCCTTCAACTAGGCGCGCATCGTTGTGAATGAACTCAGGACAGAGCAAAACTGGGGGTGGGATGCAAAGTGCTTTTTTTATTTGGTCTCAAAGCCGTTTTGGCAGCGGCCTGGAGCACAGCACTGCATTCTGTACACGCACACCATCAGCCATTGTCTGCTAAGCCGGGCCAGGACTGAGGCCTGAATACAATATTTATTGCCTTTACCGACACAAGAAACTGTTATCAATCACTGTCTGGCTGCAACTGTACGCTCAAAGAGAGCTTCAACATGTTTAGGCTCATTTTATTACCGTAATTCTTTGTTATTTTGCGCATTGCTCTTCTTGACCTAACTTATTGTGATGAAGATATTGTTAATGCGCAATTGTACCTGCGCATGCACGTTGCAGAATTGTGGAGCAGAAAACCAGGGGCTCCTCTCTGCTCAACATCAAGTCGTCCTCCTCATCCCTGAGCCCATCAGCACTCCAGTCACGTCCCGCTCCGTTACCCCATGTAAAAGTGGGACTTTAGAGAGTTTGTTCACCCCTCCCCTTTTTCTCACATGAAAAGAGAAATTGCGTCATGGAAAAAGTCGGTTCGTTGTGATTTGCGCTGCAGAAACGTGCTGAGTTCATGTGTGCTCATGTGTCCTGTAATGCAGCAAAAATTACTGTTTTTAAACAAAAAAAAAAAAGATTTTAATAAAATTTGCATTTAAATTAATTAAGTGGTTCTTTAAATGCGTGTGTGTTTTTCTTTATCTTTAATGTGCATGCCATTAAGAAGTTACAGCGTGTGCACCCATTCTGTGCATTGATACTTCTTGTTCGGTGCCATGTCCTTACCAGAGGTTATTCATGCATTTGTGCAGGGAAGACTCCTCCACTGCTTAATCTGCTTCAGAGAACAAATGAGATGTAGAGCCCCTGCACGTTGACTCCACATTCACAAAACTGCTCTCATTCAGCGACCCTTCTCCCCTAATGCTGTAGTATTCCCACGCCACAAATTCAAGGTGAGATCAGATGTCTTTAGTTTTTTTAACCACACAACAGAAATGATCAATTGATTAGTGGTTGCAACCAAATGTAGAGGTGCTCTGTGAGCACAAATCTCCGTCAGGGCATTTCCAACAATGTATGGTGAGTAATTGTCAAACTGTAAATGTTTTCAAATTTTGGTGCCAACTCAGCACTGATTAATTTGAAGTTTAATGCCAAATGAAATGTGAAGTAAAAAGGTTTGCTGTGAATCCAAATAAAAATAGCACTACATGGAAGGACATATAGAACACTGCAAAATCCATTGATATGAGTTATTTGCAAAAATCTGCCCTATTTCAAAATGTCATCAAATCTAACCACTTCTCCCTCGTGCCATGACTAACATTGCCTGAAAAATTTGTCAAAATCCATTTAGAACTTTTTGAGCTATCCTGTTCTCAAACCAACAAACACCAGTATTAATATAACCTTGTTGGTGGAGTTATTCAATAAACAGTAAATAAGTGTCTCAAATAGAGAGAACACATCCAGGTCATCTTAACATTTCTAATAATCTGGAGAACACTGCCTCATTTGTGAAAATACAACTTTAATAAACAGTCTACAGTCATTTTCAAGTCACTCGTCACACAACAGGCTAGAATCTTGCACAGGCTTTAAAATCACGCCACAACACAGAGACATCATTCCCCTCATGAAACCAGTAACCTGTTAAAATTGTAACATTTTTCTTTTCATCGTTTCCATTTGAGTAAGATAGATATAATTTATTATGTCAAATAATTGGATTATGATTTACTTCTTACGACCTAATGTTCTGAATTCCATCAAATGTTGTGCTAATATGAAACATAAGTTCAGTGATCATATTTAAATTTAGTCATTCATTCTATATTTTCTGAAGGTAGCTGCTTATCTTTCAGCTTTAAAATAAGCTAAAGATTATCTTACTTCTTTTTACAGATCATTTCAAAGCCAAGTGGAGCTTAAGTTAAAAAAGTAAACATTTAAAATATATCAATACAATATGCCTCACAAATAATCACCAAATCAATCAGCCAGTCTTCTTTGTGTTGCTCTATTCATTAAAAATGTTATCTCAGCATAAAAGACTGATGATCAAATGGGGTGCCTTGATTAACATATTTAAATGTCTATTGGTACAAAAACAAATAACTGTTAGCAAGTTGTTCACTTTTGTCCATCACTTTGCCTCTCAGAGATCATTGTAAAGGCAGCCTCAATCCCTCTTTCCTGTAATTGCTAAGCAGATGCCTGCTTCTCTCCGACTGCCTCTAAATGCAATGTTTTCATCAGGACAGATGATGGCGCCTGATGCTCAGTCTTTGGCCTTGGTTCCTCTCGCTCATTCTTACCCCTGTAATACCCTGAAAACTTGTAACCATTAACAACAAGATGATTTATCTACACAAATCACATAAAGTTGCTGTCAGAGAAACAGATCAAGTTAACACTTAAATGCAAAACACAATAAAATGCAAGAAAACACAATAGCACAATAGAAAATAATAGTCAATTTTAATAAAAAAATTATAATACAACATCAATAATGATAAAAAAAAACAATCAAATTGGAAAATAACAACAAACTAAACACGAGACAGAATAATAAAACAGTACACACCAAAAAATTGTAAAACAAAAGTTTATCTCAGTTGTGTTTTTTAATTTGTGTTTTTTGTATTTTTTTAAAAAATACTTTTTATGATGTATTTTTTCTGTTTTCTGATTTTGTTTGTTTTTATTAATTGTTGGTGTTTTTTGACCTGGTCATTTTTTTTGTTTTGAAGTCACGATTGTGTTACTTAACAGTTGTTTTCTTACCAGTTGACAACAGTTTTAGTTTTGTTTATGAATTTGCTGGTTAATGCATGTTTTTATTGTATTTATTTTTTACATTACGTTTCGCACTTCAAACCGAAAAGTGCACTTTTCAGTTGAGGTCAAACATACAGACTGTTTTAAACTCTTAAATCAATCCATCTCTTGCTAAAATACAGATTTTATTGCAAAATGTATTTGTGTTGTTTAGATTTGTTGGCAAGTTTGGCAGTAACAACAGCCTAGGAATACAAAAACACTTTCTTAATTGATAGTATACAGAGGTCAGCCTGCAAACTTGTCAATCAAGATAAGCAAATCACCAATAAAAAAGAAAATAACAAACAAAATAAATCTAATAACTTGGTGAGCAATTAAAAGCACACAACATAGTCAAAACTAGAGCAGCTGGAAAAAAGCGAAGAAACCACAGATTGTTTGCTATGTTGGATTTAAAAAAATGTCTCATGTCCTGTGTTTGACCCTTTACACCATTTCTTGGGTGTCTGTAACACAAGAATTTGATTTAATATGAATAAAAGATGAAAACTGGTCCTTGTAAAGGGTTATTTGCAGCCCTTTTTCCCTTTCTGGAAAGGCTTGGATCAGGGGAGGCTACACGAGCTATGTTAAAAAGCCCTGCACTGATTGGCTGCCCAGATGAGAGGAGGAGAAGAGGTTACAGGCTACTGAGCAGACTTTCAAAACAGTCACAGCATCTGCCTATGACCAGCAGAAATACACATGTAGGTGGAGGTGTTATAGCTATGGCATCACAAATCCCAGGAAGTAAAAAACAAAGTGTTTTAAGGGGCATTATTTTTTAAGAAGCGTTTCTCTGTGAACTGAGAGTTAAGTTAAGGGAGCCATGTTTCTCTCCCCAAGCCTCCTCTAACAACATTAAATTTAAAGAAAGTTGATTTTAGAGGGCATGGGACCTTTACTCTCAATCCAGGATAATTGAGTCCCTCTTGTACTGTACACAAATGGACACATTTGTTTGAACCTTTCCGTTAAAGATAGGGAACCCACAATGGTCACTGAAATAACTTAAAAATGACTGAAGTGATAATAAATAAAAAAATTACTAAAAATTAACTCGTGAAAATCCAACATTGTTTTTGAACTGTGGTTCAACAGAATCATTTTAAAAAACAAAATAATAAAACTTGCCTGGACAAAAATTATGGTACCCTTAACTTCAGATTTTGTTGCACAACCCTTTTACTGTAATCAGGTAATTTCTGTAACTCTCAATGAGGCGTCTGCATCTTTCTACAGGTGTTTTGGCCCACTCCTCCTAAGAAAACTGCTCCATCCGTCTCAGACTGAAGAGTGTCTTCTCCAGACTGCATGTTTCAGCTCTTTTCACAAATGTTCAATAGGAATTAGATCAGGGATCATATAAGGCCACTTCAGAATAGTCCAATGTTTTGTTCTTGGCCATTCTTAGGTGTTTTTAGCCGTGTGTTTTGTGTCATTATCTTGTTGGAGGACCCATGATCTGCAGCTGAGACCAAGCTTTCTGACACTTGGCAGCACATTTTGCTCCAGAATGCCATGATAATCTCGAGATTTCATTGTACTTTGCACACATTCAAAACTCCCTGTGCCAGATGCAGCAAAGCAGCCCAAAAACACAACTGAGTTTCAGAGTAGGCACAGTGTTCTTGTCTTTGTATGCTTCATTTTTGTGTCTGTGAACATAGAGCCAATGTGACTTGCCAAAAAGCTCCTGTTTAGTCTCATCTGTCCAAAGAACATTCTCCCAGAAGCTTTGTGGCTTGTCAATATGCATTTTTGCAAATTCCAGTCTTGCTTTTGTATGATTTGCTTTCAACATTTGGGTCCTCCTGAGTCATCTTCCATTAAATCCACTTTGGCTCAAACAGTGACCGATGATGCTCTGTTATTGATGTACCTTGCCCTTGGAGTTTACCTCTAATCTTTTTGGAAGTTGTTCTGGACTCTTTGGTTGACATTCATATTATCTGCACCTTCAATTTGTCATCAGTTTTCCTCTTCAAAGGAATCTGGCTACAATCACAGGGACCTTAAACCTCTGAATAATATGTGCAACTGTAGTCGCAGGAACATAAGTCTACTTGGAGATGGTCTTTTAGTCTTCAACATGCTCATCTATAATTTTCTGTCTAATCTCCTGAGACAACTCTCTCCTTAGCTTTCTGTGGTCCGTGTTCAGGGTGGTACAAACCATGATACCAAACAACACAGTTACTACTTTTCAGCCTACAGAATGACTGATTACAAGCTTGAAGACACCTGTGATGCTAATTACAGGACGCACCTTAGTTTAACAAGTTCCTAAGCCCAAATCACTTTCAATCTTTTCTAGGGGTACCATCATTTTCATCCAGGCCAGTTTCATTAGTTATTTAATTTTTCTGTTGAACCCCAATTTAAAAGCAATGTCTGATTTTCATTAGTTAATTTCAGTAAATTTTTATTTATCATTACTTTAGTCAATTTCAAATTATTTCAGTGACCATGAAGGTTTTTCTTCATTTAATAGAAGGGTGCCAACTATTTTTGCCACGTGTGTATGTGTTTCAAGTCATAAACCCTGCCTCGTCAATGTGATACAGTTCAATCCATCTGCCTCTTGGATAAACGTTCTCAAATGATGACACATAGACACAAGACAGACTTCTCAGCTCTGACCACTTGCTGCTTACTTGTTTTATTAGCCTAGAATAGTTTATAACAATAATAAATGTATCTTCATGGTCAAACTAATGTAACAATGTAAAAATAATGAAACACTGCTTTTGATTTCTGGATTGATTTCACATGATGAACGGGAAAACTATAGACAGTGTGTCCTTATTCAAAGTTCCCATATTATGACTTTTTTAGTTTTATATGCCTTTTCGTGTTTCATATATCTCTTCCACGTGATAGAGTACTTCTATGAATGAGACAAAAAGTCAGCAGCATCAGCATTGACTTTTCCTTCTCCCTGTCTTCACAGTGCCCCAGGCTGACTTAAATTGTCTTCTCATTCCAATCCTTAACAGAAGAAGTTAAACTTGAAAAGGCAGTCAATGCATGCTGCATAAATAATGATGAGCAAATGTAGCTGGTGGTCCACAAACGTTTGAGACTGTGATCCCCAAATATCAATGCCAGAGACTTGGGACCTCCAAATTGTTTATGAGTTTTTTTATAGTTGGGTGGAACAGCCTGATACTGTGCTTTGTCCTTAATCAGAGGTCTGCAGGTTCAACTCAGCTTCAGCTCTCACATGACAATGTGTATTGTGTAAGGCACTTAACCCCTATATGCTGCCTATTTCTATAAGTAGCGTGTAAATGGGTATGAAAGAGTGTGAGTGTCTAAGGTTATAGATTAGATTAGATAGAACTTTATTAATCAGCCTGGAAAAACTCCCACGGGGAAGTGGGATTCCAGGAGCAGTTCAGTATTACAGATAAAAGATATGTTAAAAAAGACAGATCTAAACAAATAAATATAAACAAAATCAAATATGGCTACTGACTGGCTACTACTCCTTCCCGTCCCCTGTCTTCTTGTTGCTCCATAATGATGGCTCTAGTTGGGATACATTAATCCCCCCCCACTCCCATTCCCATGACTTTGTGATGACTGTAAATAGGTGTGTATACATCTTAGTCTATTTTAATCTATATATTTTTTATATCTGATTATGATTTTTATATTTCTATTATTTTTATTATTGTCATTATCCACAATACATGCACATTGACTTCTATTTTATTATTATTATTATATATTTTACTTATTTCTCTGTTTGTTCTTTGCACCAAGAGCACCAGAGCAAATTCCTTGTAAGTGTAAAAAAAACCTACTTGGTAATAAAACTGATTCTGATGGATAACTGACTCTGAGTGGTTAGATTTGACCTGCGCTGTAAAGCTGCTTGAATTAGTCAAAGAGACAAGAGAAGCGCCATATGTGCTGACCCCCTCTCCCCCTCGTGGTCCTAGACCTCCCTCCCATGTGGTCTTGATCCCACCTTGGATGTTAGCCGAAGGAAATATTTATTCATTTGAGATTGTCCTCTCGATCTCTGCCTCCTCCTCCCACTTTTTCCTGCTTGCAATCATTGTTGCACCTGATTGTAAGTAAAGTACCTGTTTTCATGTAAATAAAACTCTGTAATGGGGGCCACTTTTACTCAATGTTACAAACATTAAAACTGAGGATTTCTCTGGCTCTTACAAGTGTTGCAAACATTTTAGGTAATGTGAAAAAGCGCAGCATATACATTTACAGCGTTTACCTTTACACTCGTACATGTAAAGACATATCAGCTGAGAGCATACTTTCCCTGATACAGTATGTGCGTGACATGCGCACACAGGACCAGCAGCAGCTGAGACCCACAGACAGACCCACACCGACTCTCCGTGAGGACGGAGACCGCCTGACGCGTCACCAGCCGCGGGGATGTAAACGAGTCGGCTCGGGCTCAGTGGGGAGGACGGAGGTCGGACTGCAGGTTGTCAGAGAATGAAACAACGAGCGAGCACGGCGGCTGCGTTAGCTCACGATTGTACACGTTTCTTATCTCCCTCAGACAGAGCGCACAGCATTGAGTCGTGATTGTTTATCACGTTTGAAGACGGATTGTCAGAGGACTGCGTGTAACATCCTCCAACCAGCATGCCTCCTGCTGCTCAAAGCCTTCAATCCAGCGGACTGACCCTCTCTGAGACCAGCATAGGTATGTGTGGACAAGGTCAATGGTGCCTCTGCTGCAGATTTGATCAGGTCAATAATTGTTTCATTAGCCAGAACGCGCTTGTTTTAGATGAAGGCAGGACGCCTATTGAATAACACACTCAGTCAAACGAAATACCGATCGTCACTTAAATCATTAAGTCTAGCACAAACAGTGTAGACCTGCTTTCTGGACACTAAGGCAGACAAAAACACTCGTTGCATCACCGGATCGTGTTTTTTCTGTGGCCCAGGCCGCAGCGCGTCACTGCAGGTGCGGCCACGTTGAGTAACCCCAGCAGCCTGTAGGGTGTTTGGCTCTGATGGGGACTCTGGCAGGAGGCGCCTCTTCTACCTCTGCCAACCACAAAGTAAACACGACTGAGTAATGACAAATAAGACACGTGTTTGGATGGACATCTGCAGTTTGAGGCAGGTCATTTTGACCTGATGGATGACATGCAGGTTTAAGGGCTTAGTCCTGCTGCACTGGCTCTTGTGGTATGATTATTCATTTGATATATATTTGACATCAGCCATTGGTGTTTGCTGTTTAATTACAGTGTTAATGTTGACAGCAATTTTTGGTTTAGTTTTAGTTATAGTCTTTTGCCTCACTTATATTTTAATTTTATTCATTATTTAGCCATCTAAGTTGTTTAAGTCTAGCATTAGGTGATAAAATTTCACATTTTAGTCGACGAAACGTACTGTAAATTTAATCGACTGAAATATGAAGTGTAATTTTTTTGTTTCCTTGAATTTTTGAAGTCATGTTTTACACTTGGATCCCACCACCACGACGCTAAGGCAGTTGTCCCTCTTAACTCATCCAACATTTCCACACAACCAAAGTAGCTGTGATTGTATATAGTCCTCTTATGTCTCTACTTTTTACATGACCAAATTAGGTCTGATTGGATTAAGTGTCAAACATTTTCATCTCGTTTTTATGAAATGATGAAACTGTCAGTTAATTTACTTTGAGATTTAGTCTATATTTGTTTTGGGTTTTTAGTTATAGTCTAGTTTTCATCAGGGGGAAAATGGTGTTTGATGAAATCTATGATGAAAATAATTAGCCAAGAAATATAACACTGTTTAATTGAAATACTCAGTCATACAAACCACTTGTTAGCTTTTTAAAAATAATTTGCTAACAGAGTATTTTGTTGATTGACCCATTATCAAGCCTCATCCTTATTGGTACTGTTATTGAGTAAGTCAAGGGTCCTTGAAATATGAAATAAATGAAAATACTCTGCAATTTAACAACTTATATATTTTTTAATTTGTTAGATTATTTTGAGTTAGTCATGGTGAAATAATAAAAACAAAGATGGTGATTAAAGATGTTCATGTCTAGGAATGGTTTTCAAACCCCGGGCTTAGGGATGGGAATCAAAATCCAATTCCATTTGAGATTGGATAACAACTCCCTAAAATGATTAAACATCAAATCTTTTTACTTAAAAATTCATGTATCAATTACTTACAAATTGTTGTGAATGCCTTGTCAATACAGAACATCACACACTCATTACCCGCCACCAGAACAGAGTACCGCAAATCAGTCAAAAATGTAACCATAGCCAACAGCAGGTTTAAATGGTTAAACTGAGGCTTAATTTTCAGCAGAAAGACCGTTACGGCACAGAACTTGATGCAGGGAAACACAAGCAACTTGCAGAAGCATTTATCTATGTTTAACATGTTAAAACAGTTTTGTCTAGCAAAAGTAACATGGGTTTGACATTGCTACCACTGAAAGTGTCTGTGATGGCACTGTGACGACACGAGGTACATTTCTTTTATTGGAGTAATCTGATAAAACAGCTCCTTCTCTGTAATGTCCGTTAGCCACAAAACCGTCACTGAGGAACACATCCACCAGCAGCAGTATATAGCTCCCGAGCTCACACTCACTCATTACCAGCTCTGGCCTGTAGGGGGACTCAATACACGGTCGCTGCTTTGAGCCTGCCGGAAAATACAGTAGAAGACCCTCTCGGCAGCTCTGACAGAACTGACCAATCAGAGCACACAGGGCTGTGACGTAGCAAGGTAACAGTAGGTCAGTCTGAGACCCAAGCGTTTCAACGAGAGCTTGATAATGGTCTAAAATGAGGATTTTGAGAACACTAATGTGGGGCAATGAAGGAACTAAATGACTTGTACTGAGGGCAGAAATGCTTTACAGGCATCCTAGTCTGGCATAGTGAAAAGGAGAAACAAGCATGATATGTCTCCTTTAAGCACAGAAGACTGTCCATTATTGCACTCGCACAAAAGAAATATTCACAGCAGGTAGCAAAGGCATTACTATATGGTCTGCAACAAAATTAAACATCATTAACCGTCTTTATTTCTCTTACAAGAACTGATTTCAAAATTGTTTTCGCACCAGCACCATCCCAAAGGAAACTATCAAGTAAAACTCAAGTAAAATCAAACCCTAATTCTGTCTCATGCAAATCGAGTCAACTAATACTAGTTGTCCACCAAATTATTATTTTTATTTAAAGCTGTATTTAATGCTGGTTAGTTAACTTTACACAAACATAACATCAGTTTTGTTAGCCCACATGTTCTGCTGTGTGCCTTACAAAGACAGCCACAGTGAACAGACTTCTTCTCTGTGTTGTTTGATAGAGATAAAAATCAAAAAGCTAGTGCTGCAGCATCACACAGTGGTCAATACAAGCTGATGCTCTAAATGCCACTTAATACCCTGTAAAGGTCATACGACTGAAAGCTATCAATTGCTGGATGCAGTTAATGCAGCCGTAATCAACCTGTGGCTTTTGCTTCACATGCAGCTGTCTGAGTGGTTCAGGTTCTTTTAAAGAGACATGTTTTCCCTTCATTCTGGTTCAAATATTTGATTTTGATAACTGCTACAGTATGTTTACAAACATTACCACTAAAACCCACCATTTTTCATATACTTTGGAGCTCCTATCACTGTCACTCCGTCCCATGTGCCACCAGTCCTCTCTGAATAGTTGATAACTCATTACTTGCTTACTGAGGTTACTGAGGTGGACTTGATAGCACCATTACTTAAGGGCCCACCTGAAATGACACACTGGGGTTCAAACCCCTGACCTCTTATTAAATGAATAAGTGGATTAACCTACTGAACTACCCAGTTGCGTTCACCTTCTACGTGGCAACTAGGAATTATGTCAATTGACATATCTAATTTGTAACTTCGATAATCCGACCTCTGAGATCACATGGAGTGCACAATCTGCGTATATATTACCCCTTACAAGGTTTTCTCAGCTTATACCAACTCTTTGTCTTTTGGGAGATGATGTAAAAGTAGTAATACATATGGGTATAAATTTAGACTCTGAAAGTCAAGAAGTACTGATGAGGGTAAAAATACTAAATAAAACTAACTATTCCCATTCCACATTTGAATTTTTGTTAATTTACATTCACTTATGTCAGTTGATATTCACTTATGTCCATTTATATCCACGACTCTATAAACTATGACAGTAATTCCTATTTCCCAATGCATTGTTTTAGGGAAGAAGAGGGGTGTAGTCAGGTTCTGGTTACCTCCGCCAAGGAGGTTATGTTTTCGGGAGAGTGTGTTTGTCTGTCCGTTCGTCCGTCTGTCTGTCGGTGAACAAAATAACTCAAAAAGTAATGGATGGGTTTTGATGAAATTTTCAGGAAATGTTCAGCATGGGAAAAGGAAGAACTGATTCAATTTTGGTGTTGATCGGTATCAGTGTCTGGCCGCTATGGCGAAAAATGTGATTTTTGTGAATAACTACTGAACTAAAACAGAAATCACTAGAAAAGCACTCGGAGAGCGCAGACCTCCGCCAGCGACACAGTCCTCACCCATATTGTGATTATGACCATAAATATGAGTCCTGCCTTTATTCCATCTAAATATTTTGATTCCTTGACCATGAAAACATACCATTAGCAATTGGATTCATAAAGATATCTATTTTAGTTCAGTAGTTATTCACAGAAATCACATTTTCCGCCATAGCGGCCAGACACTGATCCAGATCAACACCAAAATTGAATCACTTCTTCCTTTTCCCATGCTGAACATTTCCTGAAAATTTCATCCAAATCCATCCATTACTTTTTGAGTTATTTTGTTCACAGACAGACGGACAGACAGACAAACAAACTCTCTCGAAAACATAACCTCTTTGGAGGAGGTAATTATGAATCCAGTTGCTATTGGTATGCTTTCATGGTCAAGGAATCTAAATATTTCGATGACATAAAGGTAGGACTAATATTTGTGGTGAAAATCACAATATGGCTGAGGACTGTGGCGGTGGCGGAGGTCTGCGCTCTCTGTGTGCTTCTCTAGTTCTTATTGATGTTTTTCTTTTGGTCTGTGGGGCTCTTGAAAAGTTCATCGTTTAGCACCACTGATCTCGTACCTCAACATGGCATTCTGCTTTAGTGTAAAAGTGCCACTGTTACATGTTCAAAAGGAAATTGGCACTGTAAACAAATTGAGCGTTCATGACTTTTAGTTGCATTTTCTTTCACATAAAAATCATGAAATTATTCTGTGTTTCATAAAAATCATGGCTTTTTTGTAAAGAAGCTTGTAGAAACTCTAATAATACAACATATCTATTTTTTAGCATAACTTTCAGAGCTGGAGTTGCACATTTATTCTTAGATATATAATCTAATAGGCTGTGTCCTTCATTGTACAGACTCCACAGGGTCAACATCAGACTGAAACCAGAAGCTTTCTGTGATGAGCTCGGTCGTTCTTTTCATTGATCTCCAGGATGAACAGCATCAGTATTCAGTCACAGTGACGTCTGTCTGAGGCTCACACTCACTGATAAAAACAGAGCAAAGAGGTGACATTGATCATCCGTCTTTGGATACAATGCTGTGCTCTGAAAAGTGGAGGAAAAAAAACAACAGACACACAGAAAAGAGGAGCAGTCAGATCGGTCTCTACCTTTGGTTAGGAGTGATGCTCCAATTGAAGCAGAGGCATCAGAGAAAATAATGAAGTCTCCACCTATAACAATGGGCAGCTCCCTCCTGTTTCTTTCTTAAATGAATATTGTAAGTGAGATTCTCACCCAGCAGCTTCCCTGTTTGAAGAGATGACCTCTGGGAACAGGCTTGGATAAATCTGTTTTTAATCTGAGTGCTGTAAAGATGTACTCGCTGATGGTATTTGACTCTTTGAAAAGTGAGCCTTTGAGGAGCACTCTTTGTCTGCTTTATGGTTGTCCTCATTTGTACATGTTTTAAGATGCTGGATTTTTTTTTTTTTGCTGGCTGGCTGGCTGGAACTATCCCAGCTGTCATTGGGTGAGAAGAGGGGTACACCCTGAACTGGTTGCCAGTCGATAACAGAGCCACATAGAGAGACAGACAACCAGTCATGCTCACAGTCATACCTAAGGGCAATTTAGAGTCTCCAATTAACCCTAATGAGCATGTTTTTGATCTGTGGGAGGAAGCCGGAGTGCCCGGAGAGAACCCACGCAAGCACGGGAAGAACATGCTGACTTCACACAGAAAGGCCCCTGTCCGTTCCGGGAACCTTCTTGATGTGAGCCACGTGCACGACCTGCTGCGCCACCGTGCCGCCCTTATCAACTAAAAGCTAAAAGCTATCAAACTAAAAGCTGCAGTTTCACTCGGCAAAGTAACATCAGTGGTGGGAAGCTTTCATTAATTGACTGTAGGCAAAAAAAGAAAAAATGTTTTATTGATGGCTCAGAAAAAATGTATCGACAAACGCCTTGCAAAGATATCAAACAGTAGGAGACATGTGCTAACTGGCTTATTTTATTGCTGATAGTTTGTATGTGAACCAGTGAGGAAATGTTATATGCTCTTCTTGGAGGAGAGTCTGGTCCCAATGCCAGAATTACATAGTGCCAAAAGCAGTAGACAAGCCACTCTGTGGAAACAGGATGGATGCCATCCTCCTATTAGAAGCTTCACCAGTATTGTTCAACTGTCTTTTGATGAAATAATTTAATTTTGCTGTTAAAGCAACTGAAAAAACGTGGCTCTTCTCCTTCAAATGGAATATTATCAACTTAAAATATGCATCAGTGGACATCTTGTTAAGGATCATCAACTTTCTTTTTCAATCAATCTGCTTTGTCATCAGTATGCAGGCGTGACTTAAATAGACTTGATCGACCACGGCCCTGCAGCATAAAGGGTGCCATCAAAATTCTGAGTGCAGCTAAATCTGCCCAGCTGAGTCATGCCCACTTTATACATGTAAGAAGAGCACTGTTAAACACATTTTAAGGGCTACTGAATGAACTTTCATAAACATTATCACTTATTACTTGTTGAATAAATTCTCTTTTTTCAGTTGTGTAACAATGACAAGATCTCAGATCCTTCTCGACATCTGAATATGTTTCTAGTCTAATTTTCTGACTCCTCTAATCATCCAAGCATTAGTGTTAGATGTTCACTTAGTTTTTGTCTTGTAGGTTCCTTTAAGAGGAGGAAGAGGAAATCCATAATCGTGACTGTGTTGCTGCTCATCGTGTCCGTGCTCATCCTCATCTTTGGCCTGGCAGCAACGACAAGGACGCAGAACATCACTGTGGGCGGCTACTACCCAGGAGTCATTGTGAGTGCACGTTCACACCTGAGCACATGCCTGTTCACCATCAGAGGTGATGAAAAGTGAAGAGGGATTGTTTTGGAGGAGCTCTCTCTGCTCCTGGACTCAGATGAACCTCATTATTGAAGGTCTCTGAGGGTGCGAATCTCCCCCACATTCATTATTCAACAACACAGTCATTAGAGGCTAAGTGAGGCAAAGTGTCTTAGCCCATAAATGTGTTTTCTTCTCAGTTGTCAGCTTTTAGCAAACCACTTCTCTGCAAGATAGCTTACTTTCTGGAGATTTTTTAGCTTAGATGGCAACCTTGGTAACAGAGAGTACTGTAAAGATTCCACACTCACTTCAAGAGGACAAACTGTTAGAAAGTGTTGGATATTCTTCATAAAACATGAGAATTTATTCATAATTAAGCAAAAAGAGCAATGTTGTAGAAGTATTTCAATTGTATTACACCTATTTATCATTTTAAAATCACACACAAAAAGTATTGCTTGACTTACCAAGCTAAGCATAGAATAAAAGATGCTTAAGAAACATTAAAATTGATTTTTGTTTCTATTTTTTATCATGTACATTCTGACAAGTAACTGAAACATCACTGAATACATATGTGTGCAGATTGTTTGTCAGTGGAATAATTATACAACTAATTTGGCAATGCATTTGATCTTTGCACATTTTTTAGGGGAAAACTTTAGTTGGAATCTTTACTGACAGATTTTACATATTCCTAATTCTTTAAGGCAGCTGAGTGCCAAACCAGGCTTTGAACATAGGTTTAAAAAAGTATTTCAAACAGAGGAATTCAATTTGCTACCAATAAGATCCTATTAATCACTTGAATGTAAAGTTTACAATAATAATGTAAGGTCTACTTTATTTCTATAGCACATTTAAAACAACCAAGGCTATCATATTGCTAAGAGGGTAAAGCAAGACACAAAATTCATTTATGTCTATGGGAATATACAGTCGTGCCCAAAAGTTTACACCCCCCAGCAGAATTTCTGATTTTTTGGCCTTTTCTCAGAAAATATGAATGATAACACAAAAATCTTTCTGTCACTCATGGTTAGTGGTTGGGTGAAGACATTTATTGAAAAAAAGATAGTTTACTCTTTTTAAATCAGAATGACAACAGAAACTTCAAAAATGACCCTGTTCAAAAGTTTACACCCCCTGGCAGTTTTGGCCTAATAACATGCACAAAATTTGACACAAATGGGTTTGAATGTCTACTAAAGGTAACCATCCTCACCCGTGATCTATCAGCTTGTATTCAGTGTGTGTGTATGAAAGCTCAGTGAGTTTCTGAGCTCCTGACAGACATGTGCATCTTTCACTGCGATGAAATTTCAGGTTTCTGCATCATAGGTAAAGCAAAAGAATTGTCAAAGGATCTGCGAGAAAAGGTATTTCAACTGTATAAAACAGGAAAAGGATTTAAAAAGATATCTAAGTAACTGAGGATGCCAAGAAGCACTGTTAAAACTCTAATGAAGAAGGGGAGAGAGAAGGATTCCGTTGAAACCAAACCACAGTCAGGTAGACCAACAAAAATTTCAGCTCCAACTGCAAGGAAAATTGTTCAAGATGCATAGAAAAGCCCTCAAATAACTTCTGCTGAAATACAGGACTATCTGAAAAAAATTGGGGTGGATGTTTCAAGATCCACAATAAGGAGACACTTGAAGAAACATGGGCTACATGGTCGGGTCGCCAGAAGAAAGACATTTCTACGCAAATGCCACAAAATATTCCGCTTACAATACACCAAACAGCACAGAGACAAGCCTCAAAACTTCTGGAACAAAGATATTTGGAGTGATGAGACCAAAATTGAACTTTTTGGCCACAACCATAAACATTACATTTGGAGAGGAGTCAACAAGGCCCATGATGAAAGGTACACCATTCCTACTGTGAAACACGGAGGTGGATCACTGATGTTTTGGGGATGTGTGAGCCACAAAGGCACAGGAAAATTTGTCAAAATTAATGGAAGGATGAATGCAGCATGTTATCAGAAAATACTGGTGGAAAATTTACACTCATCTGCCCAGAAGCTGCGCATGGGCCGTTCTTGGATGTTCAAACATGACAATGATCCAAAACACAAGGCCAAATCAACCTGCCATTGGCTACAGCAGAATAAAGTGAAGGTTTTAAAGTGGCCATCTCAGTCTCCTGACCTCAATATCATTGAGCCACTCTTGGGAGATCTCAAACGTGCAGTTTATGCAAGACAGCCCAAGAATTTACAGGAGCTGGAGGCTTTTTGAGAAGAGGAATGGGCAGTTTTACCATCTGAGAAAATAAAGACCCTCATCCACAACTACCACAAAAGACTTCAAGCTGTTATTGATGTTAAAGGGGGAAATACAAGGTATTAAAAACTTGGGGATGTAAACATTTGAACAGGGTAATTTTTGAAGTTTATGTTGTCATTCTGATTTAAAAAGAGTAAACTTATCTTTTTTTCAATAAATGTCTTCACCCAACCACTAACCATGAGTGACAGAAAGGTTTTTGTGTTATCATTCATATTTTCTGAGAAAAGGCCAAAAAATCAGAAATTCTGCTGGGGGGTGTAAACTTTTGGGCACAACTGTAACTTCATAAAGTAACAGTCATTTTAAGTTTTTCACCCTCAAACCGTTCCTCCTAAAAGGAGATTCGAGAAGAAGAAATAGGTCAACAATTATTGAAAAAATAAAGGAGAATGAGCAATGAGGTCATATATTTCTTCTCCAACCTAAACCAGGACAGATGGTTCTTCAAAAATTCACTGATTTAACATTGGTTCTTTTTTCTGTTTTGCCGTCAACATCTGCCATGTTTTCAGCTGTTTGCTTTGCCTCTATTTGAAATGTGACAATCAAACCTCGAAAAGATAGTCCAGATGTGATACAAAATCAATCTTCTGAAGTAAGGCGGTGCCAAATTATAAAACATTTCAAAAGCCAGCAACAAAACTTCTGAGTCTTGTCACAAATAGGTAGCAGAAAGAAAGGTAAGTCTCTAAGAAATATAAGAGGAGCTCAATAAAAGTTTCAAAAGAGGATGTCAACACAAGATTGAGCAGTGCTCTGAATCTCTGAAATGCTCAAATTACCACAAATGAATGTATAATCAGCTTATGTTTTAAATGGCCTAACATTGTAAACATGCTGAAATGCCTCTCTTGGGCATCGCAGAAACACCCAGCTCTTGATTCAATCCACCGGCTATGAAATCAAAGCCTTATTATATCAATGACCTAATGGCTGTTTTCTCTCTTTTCAGCTGGGCTTTGGCTCTTTTCTGGGAATTATTGGAGCACATTTGATAGAGAACAAGAGGCAGATGGTAAGAGGATTTATATTACCTCAGTGCATTTGAGATCACTTTCATTGCTCGGTGTCTCCTTGTCCCCACAGTCACAGAGAACAGTCATTAAACTGCTCTATCTGTCACTGCTCGCTTCACCACATCCAGCAGCTTGATTATGCCGTTAATTTGACAATAGGTGTCGCAGACCAGGCCCGGTGTGTGAGTCCCACTTGGCTTAAGGAGCCTCGTGTATCAGGGCAAGTCTCCTGGGCTTTGGGGGGGATGCAGACAGAAATAGAAATGGGGTGTAAGCGGAGGAGGACAGATGTCTACACTGGAATGTGGGGAAGGAAACTGCAGATGAGAGGAGCAGGTGGGGAGAGGCAGGCGGGGACTGTCAGGGCTGAGTGAAGAATGAGTTTGAACCGTCACACCTTTCCCGATCATGCAACACACTGTAGATTCCTGTGGTCCCACTCTGTGTGTGCGTGTTTGTTGACCAAAGCCCAGCAGTGACAGGTTACACCACACTGCCCCTGATTTACTGGACACTGTAAAATATAATGGGGCAATTAATGCGATGATGTCATTTATGCTTCAAGGCAGTGGTTTTCAAACGGTGGGTCGGGGTACGAAAGTGGGTCACAGAATTGCTGTCAGTGAGTGGGGAGTGTTTTCAAGGGGGGAACATGCTAAAAAGACTATGATGTACAGAAACGTACACAAATGCCAACTTTTTTTTTCTTTTCAAGTGTTGCCTCACCCCTGAGTCCATGAAAAGCAGATAGACACTATTCACTGACTGTGCGTGCAGCAACAAGGAAGAGAAAAGCTCTACCACAGATAGTTAGCTTAGCTCAAACACTGGGAGTCAATGGGTATTGTTAGCTCGGCTTTGCCTACAGTTGTCAGATAAACTCTTCAGCACCTCAAAACTAGGGATGCACCGAAATGAAAATTTGTGGCCAAAGCCGAATGAAATATAAATGCTTGGCCGAATACCAAATACCGAATATCCAATGCGGAGGCAAAGTAGTTCACTATATTTTTTAATAGTGCATTAATAGCTTAGAGTACATTTTTAGACATGTTTTAAAAAGAAAGTAATTGTTTATTGAATATTATGACATTTTTTAATATTCCAGTAGCCTTTGCTTTTCAAAAAAAGCCCAACAAAGTTTTTCATTCATATTAAGCCTTCAAACAAAACAAAACATGCATTAAAAAATGCTAATGTGCATTGTAGTGGATATAAACCAATAATACCAACAAATAAATTATTGTCCTTTTTACACAAGACTGCTTTAAGGCTGTCACTTTATATTCGATATTTGAATAACCGATCGAATATGGGAATAAATATCTTTAACCGAATTGTAAATAAGTATTTGAGTTTAAAATATTGAGTGTGGCGACACATCAGGTCTGGAGCAGTGGACCAGTCAGTCCAACAGAGGGCGCTGTGAGCGCAGCTTGACCCTCAGTCACATCCGATGCTCTCTTGACCTCAGTAAACAAAGAGTTTCCGCTCCGAGCGGACATTAACTCTCAACTAATTATTAACTAATTATCTCTCAATGTTCTGAGGAGAGCTGTGCGGAAGTGGTTTTGGTTCTACACCGTTGATGGCAAACTTTAAATCGAAGATCAGGCTGTGTTTTCTGTGAAATGCAGTTTAGTCACTCATCCTTCACGTATTTACGGGCTCAGCCGTTGGCTGTTTATCCAAGCTATACGGCTGAGTGCAGCGGTGCTTCGTCAAGAGTTTAACCCCGTGTGACTATGTTTTTTGTTTTTTCGGCAGGGTGGAAAAGAGAGTCTTTTGGGAAAAGTGACTGCCTTAGTCTGCTTAGCCACAGTCACACGCATCATGACATAGTTGATTTCGTCATTGCGTCACACAGTACTATTTGGCCTTGTTATTACCTCACTCCACCGAAGGCCGAATATTGCTTTTTTTGCATTATTCGGTGCATCCTTTTTTTTTTTTTTACCGTGTTATGTTATGTAATCTATTTTAAGTCTGTCTGCTTTTCATGGGCTTGGGAGTGAGGCAAGACATGAAATTAAAAAAAAGTTTGTGTATCCCTTTAAGAAACGTTCTACTACATTTGTCAAGATGTAAATACTGCTGTTTTCTTTAAATATTGACTTTTTTCATTGTATTTCCTTGAGAAAATAAATCTGTATTTTCTATTTTAACTTCTAGAAAATTGGCATTTATGATTTATCGAGGAAAAACAGTAAAATGAAATGTATGCACGCATGTCCTCTGGGGTTCTATAATGATGTGATTTTTAAACATGTTTGTTTTGTCCTGGTTTTTGCTATTTTTGTTGTTTAGTTATATGTTTCTTCAAGGGGTGTTAGAAAGTATCAATACAATTTTAATGCTCTAAATATATGTAAGAATTTAGACTTTTCAATCAATTTAATGATATCTGATTGTTTGATAATTTATAGAAAATCAAAAGATGTCTTTCGTATTTTAGTTCAGCCTCCGATTTTTGGTAATATTTCTGTCACTGATTCTGCTTATCCATCTAATTCTTTAACAGTTTCCTAATTGATTTTTATTTATTTAAGCTAACATTTTGAAGGAATACTTCACCCAGTTTTGATCTTGTGGTTACCGACATGTTTTAATAAAGTACTGTTTAATTTTGCTGCTGTTTTGACAAATTAATCCCTGAATGTAATTTGGTGTTTTTCGGTTCGCATGTTCATTTTCAGAAATCTGTACGAATAGTTATTAGTGCAGTCATAGGTAACACATCAAAGTTGTTTTTACACAACAATACTTATAACAGCACTGTTTTTTTTTTATTTGATGCACAACTGACGCACACATGATGAAGAACTTTGACCCTCAGCCTAATCCGAACTTTGAGATAAAACTGGAAGCCATGCAGCAGAGATGTTTGGATCTCAAGTTAGATACAAATTTAAAAAGGGTCTTTTGTATAATGGAAAAACAAGCTTCAAAGCTCCGCCTGATGACTCACTTAGACCAATTTTCATTGTTTATTCTTGGATTGAGTTATGCTATGACAGGAGTAGGTCCACTCTCACATAGTTTTAGTCAAACTGACTGAGCACAGAGAGACCAGCTTCCCCCTCTGTTCACAGCTGTAGCAGGGACAGGTTCAAGTGATGCAGAATTATTTTGGCATTGTTCATTTTCAGGAAAAGAGCAAAAATCTAAGCTTTGAAGGGCTGTTAGTAGTAACAAAGTATAAAAAAATTCTGTTTAATCTGGTATGAAGAGCTGTATTTGCTGGTTATATTACGAGGAATAACCGTGCAGTATGAATCCTTGTTTTCACTGGCTGCACTATGTGTTGCGTCACTCTCGGCTTCCTTCTTGAAAGCTGCTCGGGTGGCTGCAGACAGGGTGGGGTGATGTGTAACGCGATATTCGTTGCCTCTCATTGAGAGGTGACAGGAGGAGAGTCAGGTGAGTGGTGGTGGTGGAGGGGGGGAGTTAAAAGTTTCAGTACCTATAAAGAGCTGGGCGACACGCCAGCTTTAAACACCACAGGAGCTAAGTGGCAACCACAGCGCTCTGTCACTGTTGTCCTCTATGCAGCCCCTCTGCCCTCATCCAGAGGTGTTCAGTCAGAGAGAGGCAGATCAGGGATGATCAAATATATCACCCTGTACAAAGGCTTAAACTAAGGATCCACTTTATTAGAGACATGACATTCATATTGGCAGGTATGAACATTTCTGATAATTACAACTAATATATTAGCTAAACATTATGACAAAAAGTAGGAACGTGTTATAAATCAATTTGTTAAGTTTTAAGTTGAACCAACAGACCTCCCTCAGCACGATCCTTCTTTCTTAAATCATAAAACAGGCTCCAAAGACTAAAGATTTTGGTCTAAAATTCACAGATTTTAATTGTTATTGCTCTTTAGAAAAATGTCTTTCCTGTGTTACACTGTGTCAGGATTGTCTAGGGAACTTTTTAGCAAAACCTGTTTTCTGTTAAGGAAAATTGATTTTAGTTTGAAAGTATAAGCCTCTTTAAAGATGGATGACTTTATTTTTTTTATTTTGAGTTCTACAGAGCTAACTGTTTGGCCGCCAAGTTGATTCAGTGTTGTTTGCAGCTTTTCAAAATACTAATGAAGTTTGTTTATTTTTTGTTGTTGTGTTGCTTGTCTTGTTTTTTAGCCATTAAAAAAAGTAGGAACGCTCCAGTTGCAAAAAACATCACAGCCTATTGTAGGAGCCATAATGCAGTGTATATGTGTCACGTGGTGTTTGTGGTTGCTATGGTAACTCGTGGGAGTTTGGGTCACGGGACACAGGTGGTGAATGCTGGGTATACTTAGAGGTGTGCTTACCTGCAGTCAGGTGGAGAGAGGGCAGCGGGGTAGCCTTAATTTTGTTGACTGCAGCGTTTTGCTTTGCTTCACTTTGCCTTTGGATCGTTTGCTACTTACTGTGCCTGGATTTGACCAGTATGTGTGTGTGAGTGCAAATCACTGCCCCATTAAAAGCCACCTAAACTGGATTCCGTGCCTCAGTGCATCTCTGTGGACAAGGCGGCAGCACATCAGACAAAGACAGGAACCTTAACTTTCCTCTCAAGCGACAAGACTGGTTTTGGAGTCGCTACACCTATTCTGATACTAATGCTTTAAATAAAAATTTAGTTAATTACAGATATGAAATGCCAGGGACTGGGTATCATTTGTAAAAATGTTGTTACATTTGTTACTATTACAGCGATGCAGTGTTTTCAATGCTGTAAATATATAACTGTAGCGTATTGTCAAGGGAACATGGTTTCTCGTAGTTTTAACCTATAAGTAGGTTTATTACGAGACTTTCGGTGGCGCCGTGTACTGCTGTGTGCCGACTTCTGTCCACTCCTGGATATCTCCCCCCAGGGACAACCCTCACAGGTTCCTTTACTGACACTCATATTTACTTGTGCCATGGGCCTCTAGCAACTCTGCATCATAAACCCAAACTAAACCTTTATTGTGTGTAAATGTCACCTGAGACAATTGAAGAAAGACCTGATATTGCTACTATTTTGATGTTGTGCATCTCAAGCATTCATTTAAACTCCTTCAGCTCAGTATAATAAAGTAACACAGCTTCTTTTTTCCTCCACAGTTAGTGGCGTCCATCGTCTTCATCAGTTTTGGCGTGGTAGCCGCCTTCTGCTGTGCAATTGTTGATGGTGTCTTTGCAGCAAGGCACATCGTAAGTATCAATAGAGCTTCTATTTACTTCTATTTCTATTTAGGTCAACTAATAAATAATGAATACAGATAACATGCACAGACTTATAACAAGGTCACTCATCAATGCCATACCTATTAAAGCTTAATAGACTCTGCATTAGATACAGTATATATTTAACACAACGCCCTCCTACAAGGACACTGCTCGCATGAGGCAGGATGCAGCTGCTGCACTCTCTACAGCAACATATATTTTGTGGTAAAAGATGATTGTTCTCCATTAGCAAAGTACACAAACAATAAATAATCCCTAATGCACCCCTAAAACAATTATACGAACACAAGTCATGGCAGGGGAATCAGATTCTTGTTTTCCAGTGGTGTCAGGGGAAGGAAAATGGAAAAGTCTTATCAAACAGCATTTGTTGACCATACTACAAAGAGATACACAGTTGAATAAAAGAGCATCACGATGGTTGTGTCATATGGGGATAAGGGTGTGATCCTTGTATTAGGTAAGCTGAGTTCAAGTCTGACATCTGAGGTTCCTTTAGCGCTTCTTCCCTAATTTATGATCTTTCCACCGCCCTGTCTGATGAAGTCTAAAAGCTCTAAATAAATCTAAAAAATAAAGAGCAGTAGGAAAACCTAAAAGGGGGCGGGGAAATTAGAAGTCCCGCAGACCTTTTTAACAGAAACCTCTATTTGATTATTGGGCCTCTTTGCATATGAAGAGCTAAAACTTGATTCAATTATATCTCTTAATGAATTTCAGAGCAACATTAAGAATGTGGTGACAGAGGCATGTGGTTGTTTTTCTTGAAAGTCAAATGTGTATTTGATTATTTGTTTGAAACCTGTTGATTGTGTTGTGTCATTTTCTATGTCCTGTGACCCTGTATGGCTGCTATTTTGGCCAGTTCTCTCTTGTAAAATAACTTTTATAATCTCAGTAGGACTTCCTAGTTAAATAAAGGTTAAGTAAAAAATAAAATGAAGAGCCTCCCATTCTCTGATTTGATCGTAGATTAAAAAAATGGACCACGAGAAGTCTTACTAATATTATTCATTTAGTCATGAAGGAAATTTCAAAGTTTTGACTCTGGACAGAAAAAAAACACAATCTTTCGCAAAATGATTTCTACATCTTTAAGTGAGGGGCTACTTCAAGCCGAACCTGGGAACAGTTTTATAAACAGGACTTTTAGAGATGATTTTGTCAGCTACTAAATCATTTTCATTCACTTAAGACATTGTATATGAAATATATGTGATGGGAAGGCTGTCATTCTCCCACAAAGAAATACTTTGGGAGAATGATTGTGTCAAGCTATGAATCCAGTCTTTACATGGTCTGATTATTTAAAAGAATGAGAAAAATGTATTTTGTAGGTTTGCTCATCCTGAATTTATATATAAGGTAAAGAAGTGTTGGGGCGGCACGGTGGTGCAGCAGTTAGTGCGTGTGCCTTACAGAAAGAAGGTACCTGGTTTGATCTCCAGGTCGGACAGGGGCCTTTCTGTGTGAAGTTACCATGTTCTTCCCGTGCATCTGTGGGTTCTCTCTGGGTACTCTGGCTTCCTCCCACAGACCAAAAACATGCTCATTAGGTGAATTGGTGACTCTAAATCAGCCTTTTCCTCTTGGTCTTCATCTTTACAAAGTCCTCCTCAGCCTCGCTCAGGGCCGGCTTTGTTTCTGACTTTTCCTCCTCATGATCTGCCTAGAGACGAGATCTCTTCTCTTCCCACTGGCTCTTGATGCTCTTGGTTTTGTCCTGATCCTCATGCAGGGCAGTGTTGCTTTTGACCCTTTACTCAGTCTAAGAGCTGAGGAACTTGAACTTCTCCTTCTCCCATGAGCACCTACATTTCAGCAGATGACATCAGGCCTTTTTCAGGGCCTTCTCCAAGCTGCTGGGATTCCCCATCTGCTCTTTAGCTGGGCAAGATTTTCCCTTTTCCTTTTCTTTTTCTCCTTTTTCAGCTCCTCTTTGGCCAGCTGTAGCCTGGTCTCTTCTTGCTTTGAATAAAGCTGAGCTCTATTTCAGTGACCGAACTTTCTTGGCTTGTTTAAGAACAGCCTTCAGGATGGTTTTCAGTGCTCAAGTCAGCTGGGTAGGGACAGGCCTTTGTCTCTTCTCACTGTCTGTCTTCATTCACTGTGGCAGTGTTGGTGTTTAGCATCCAAGCAGACACCTGACAGCAGGCTTCTCTCTCTGTGTTTGCTTATTAAATCTCACTAAACTACATCTGTGATCTTAAAGCCAGGGGAGGTTGTGTTGAACTACTGTAAGCTGTAAATGATGTTATGTGTGGCCTTGCTCCTCTCTCTGTCTCTTTCTGGTACTCCTCCCTCTCCTCTGCTGTGCACCTGAGGACAATCTGTGCTCTGGGACGGGAGGGGTATTAAGAGGAGCTGAGAGAGGAGCAATGGTTGGCACACGCATAAACCCGATGACCCAGGAGGTTTCTGCTCACTCCTCCTTCGTTTCCTGATTTTCCCTGGTTCAATATGTATTATTATTTCCCTTTTTTCCTCTTTTGTTCCACAGCAGCACCAGGTTGCGTTTTTTTTTTTTTTGGCTTAGTTACTTTTTTTGATAAGGCAGGTTATGGGGGAATGTTAGTGTTCCAGTTTTGTTCATTTTTTCTGACAACTTCACCCCCTTTTGGTTTATTCACTTTGTTTCTCTTTTGAATGTATTTGCTAAATAAAAACCCCAAACTTTGTCTTTTGTGTGGTGTTCTTTTTATATGTTTCTGCTCTGCTTTTGTCAACATTTAGCCACGTTTTTTCTCTGGTCTGGAGGCTATAAAAGCAAATTAACAGGCAAATTCCCTCCTGCTGTCATAGTTGAGACAATAATCACAAAAACATGGTACCTTACTGCTGTATTTTAGTATTTGACTCCTAATTCCCCGTAATTGCTGTTGTCTTTGCACTTAGTGCCTGGAATTCCTCTCAAGGTGAATGTGATGTTGCACTCATCCCCTTTGTATAGCATTGTGGTCACTTGGGTCATTAAGTTTTCACCTGTGCTGGAAATGTAAAAGTAGACCAACCTACTCACTGAAAACCAAACCCGCCAACAGCCACAAATAATTGACCTAACCTAACCCAATGTAATGCAACAGAATGAAATTTGACCCAACCTTCTCTAGCCTAATCTGGCATCACCTGACCTGACTTAATCTAACCTGACACTCAATTATAGATTCAGTTATTAATGGCATTTAAATTTATGAATTGCTCACTTTTCATTCCTTGATTCACTGGTCAATGGCTCTGCTCTGCGTTCCTCGAGCATTCCTTCCTCGGGTGTGATGGTCTTGTACATGATCATAGGCAGCTGACTGACACGGTATTGTCTCTCTGCCAGGATATGTATTTGATCTGAGCTCTTCCCTAAAAAGATTCTTTAAAACTTGTCTCCCCTCCACATTCATTTTCTTATCTCTTTTAAAGATACTTGTCTGAAACGTGAGACCAAGATGATTCCTTTTCACCCGATGACTCATCTGTGTTTGATTGATGGACGCATGTGCAACATGCTGTTTTCACAGGATAGTTTGAAAGTAGTGTGGCCATGTTGAACAGTACTGGCATTTTACTTCACTGTGATTTTTGCCCTGCTTATACAAAGCATTAACATCAAATTGATGTTGATTTGATGTCTGTCAGAGGATTGATGTCATATTGATTTATGTTTTGACCAAATTATGACAATTTGATGTCATATTGATGTTGAGTTGACATCAGATGCCCACTGGGATAACACCATTTTACCTGTCCATACAGAAACACACTTAAATGAGTTAAATCTTTCCCTTGGAAGGATTTTCCGAAATGTGCTTTTACAGTGACTTAATATGATGTTTACATGTGGACAGAAAGCCAAAATGCACAGAAAAGATGCACTTCCAAAACTGTCCACCAGTGTGTGGACATAACTGACATCAAAATTACAAATTCACAAAGTTTCAGTTAGTCATCCAGCCTCTTTTACTTATTTTCATCTGTTTTTTGTATACTGTTTTGAATATGTGGAGTTGTGCTATGAAGACATAATAATTTGTTAAATGTATTAACATGTTGATCATGTTGCAGGACCTCAGGCCTCTGTATGCTGGCCGCTGTGAGTATCACTCCAGTGAGACAGCATCTGATCGAGAGGTAAGAGACAACACATTTCTTTCCTTCTCTATAAAAGTGAGATAATTTAACCTGGACTGTTTTTGCTCTGTTTAGAGTAAGTAGGCTATAAACTAAATTTAACCTTCAGGTGCCCTGTTCCACATCGTCACGCTCACCCTGCAATCTGCGTGTGAAGAGCAACACCTGCTACTGCTGCGACCTCTACAACTGTGGGAAGTGAGTATGCCAACACGCACCTCACATCCTACCTGCTTTTTGCCTCGCTGCTTTGATTGTGTGAGATTTTTTGATTGACCTTTGTGCCATTTTTGTGGTAGATTTTTGTTGCTCTGCAGCATTGATTGTATCAGCACAAGAATGTTTCTTTTCTTTTGACCTTTGTTTCAGAGATCATCCTCTTATGGGACTTCAGAATAAAGATGTTTTGAAAAAGTTTAGGAAATCATCCATGATTTGGAAGTAGGTCCCTTTTTTCTAGAGCATTTTTTGGCCATTGATTGACTTTTTGATGAAACCTTAGTAATTATAGATTTTATAATCTAACCCAGCATATTAGTGTGTTTTTAAGGGTACCATTTCCTGTGCATGCTGTGTGTCTGACTGAACACCCACCCACTCCTCTGTGTTTCAATTTGAACTGCAACCATCCATCTTTTACAGACACAGAGTCATCAGTCTTTATAGATCATATTATATGCCTGTGTGTCCTAAATACAAACAACCAGCCTTTTATCAGAGACTTCTGTGGCTTGACTGTCAGCTGTTTCTTCCCCTGTCCGACCCACTGGGCTAGCCGAGTTGAAGTGATTGGAGGCTACCACGAGTACACGGACGTGACGAGTTGCCAGGATGTGGTGCATCTCTACCACCTGTTATGGTCCGCCACCATCCTCAACATTGTGGCTCTCTTTCTGGGAATCATCACTGCTGCAGTGCTGGGAGGCTTCAAAGATATGGTGGGTCAATAAATGTAGAACAGATTATGTCAGACTCATAAAAGAAACCTAATAGGGTTTCAATTTTTTTAAATTACATTTTTTTTGGCCATTTTGTGCCTTTATTGATAGCAGATAGACAGTTGATAGGCTTGTGAAAGGGGCTGAGAGAGTAGGGGAAGACACTCTGCAAACTGGCCACAGGTCAGATTCGAACCTGGACCGGCAGAAGCATTCATGAGATGTGCCTGCTTGCTAACCACTCTGCCAAACCAGCACCCCATGGTTTCACTTTTTCGTAAGATTTTGCCCATCCGTGATCATGAAAACAAGACAAATTAAATCAAACTGTTTCGGTGCTGCATGCTTTGACCTGCTGGATTTTTTGTATGTCCTCTACAGCCGTGTCAGGCACAATCCTCAACAATCCTCCAGGAGCAGAGACAGTCAGGGCACATTACCTGAGCTGTTTAAAAGTATGAGTAGATGACAGAAAAACATTAATAGATTAAAGTCAATGATGAAACAAGTAATGAGGAAACAAGAACACTGGTTAAAAAAGAACAAAAACAATATTATACCCTGTTGTGGCAACCCCTAAAGGCAACAAAAATATATACAGTATTTACTTTCTAAAAAAAAAAATTACCCCATACTGAAAAATCTCATGAGATAGCTTTAATTAACTAATCAAGTGGTTTGAGGTGCTTAAAACTTCATTTGCATTCCTCTTGTAATAACTGATCTGTTTTCCTCCAACATTGAGATGAACGATTGGCAGGGGGTCACAAATAACTCAAAAATAATAAATGAAGAGAATCAACACAAACCTGAAAGAGGAAAAACACACAAAAACAGAATCAGAAATTCTTTATTAATCCTGAAGGGGAAATTCTATAGCCTCAGTTGCTCCTATTCACAGCATATCAAGGAATATCGAAGGTAGTAAGATAGATAAGAGACATTAAAATAGACAAGAGCATAAAATGATTTAAAATTAAGTAAAAATAAGAAAGCAGGCTGCGACAGCTTCTTTTGAGAAGACTTTTAGGCAGAAACCAACTAATTTAGCTTTGTCATGGGTCATATTTACATTATCATTATGAATTTATTGAAACTTATAGTGTACTCAGGTAACTGATTTTTCTTTAAAGGCTTTTGTGCTTGATGCTTTTCATCGAAGTTCATGGCGGAAATTGATCCTCAAATACATCTGTAAATAACCTGTAACGTTGTTATTCTCAGGTGCTGCATGTGGCAGATAACTAATCAACATGTCTGTTGTCCTTGTCAGACTCCCTCTGCTGCCTCAGAGAGCTCCTCTGAACCAGAGGCTCTCACAGCACCCATCCCCACAGAGCCTCCTCCACCCTCCACCTCCCTCAACTCTTACTACAACACTGCCCCCTGCCTGCCACCATACACTGCCTACGACATGCAGGTGAGAGAACCTAAAAAGCTCTGTATGTTAAGTTCGCATTAATCCAAAACTCATATTTTTCACCAATATTCCATCATGATTAGCGCCCGAATATGGGCCAGCCATTGCAGCCTGTGTCTCTCCACACAGCTGTGTGTAGCTGAACCAACCGAGTTTGTTTACATGCTCTTGGCGCATGCGCCCAGTCGGCTCATTGTTTCAGGGCAGCTGGAAATGCGACTTTTCTTCTTTGATTTAGGTGCAAAATGGGCCGAATATCTATGGGATGAAGAAGATGTTGTGGAGGGCTTTTGAATATGATGGAGCGTCCTTACGGTTTGGAGCCAGATTCGCCACAGATAAGGAGCTGATAGAAATGAGGCGATCTCAGCAGCTCCAGAGAGTACTGCGCTGTCTTGAAAGGGCATGCAAACAGACTACGTCTGTTTAGAGGGATTAGTTCAGCCACACAGCGCTGTGTGGAGAGACACAGGCTACAATGGCGTCCATTACAGTAGCGAATCATGATGGAATAATGATGAAAAAACAGCAGGTTTTGGGCGATTAATGCAGTTTTTAAGGCCGGATCTATACCCCTCACGGGCTACATTACTCTCGGTGTCCGCTGCTCGATTTTGGATCTAAATATCTCCCGAAGCACCGTTTGCATCAGGAAAGCCTTCTGGGTGAGTATATTGTTGTTCTTCATTCTATAAACAATGTAAAAGCTGCAGGAACCGAAGTTATCCTTTAAGGTCTACATAAAATTTTATCTGCTGAGTGACTGAAGGGTCGATGATTTCAGCAGTTTCTCTCCTCAACATACAGAATTCAGGCTCCTGTTCATGTGAAAAACTCTCAAATCTTAGACACTGTACATGTCTACTCTAAAGTAAGGAATTTCTGCCAATATAATCTGCATTTATCTGACGTATCCTGATAAACATAAAAGGTGAGACAGGGCATTAACACGGGGGAAAACACGGGCATAACTACTCTGACTGCAGGTCAGCAGATTGTAGAGTTTTCTGGAGGCTTTAAGACAAGTTTAGGA
Source organism: Scarus forsteni (assembly GCA_036419115.1). Taxonomy (NCBI): domain Eukaryota; kingdom Metazoa; phylum Chordata; class Actinopteri; order Labriformes; family Labridae; genus Scarus; species Scarus forsteni. The sequence continues at coordinate 15,537,763 of JAZDUH010000383.1, forward strand.
TGTTGAAAGTAGGTTTGTATGAGTTACAGTACATTAGCCTGAACACTAGCCCCACTGACGGACAGTTATTTTCAACAACTTACTCATTTAGTTGCAAGCCACTTTGTTTAGACACTACTTCAGTCCTTTGCACCACCAGGATGTCCTTCTGCCAGAATTAATAGAAGTATGATCTGACTTTATGATCACCATTTACACAACAATCACTAAATCCCCCAAAATATTAGTCAAATTTACAAAAGTTTAACGAAGATCTTGCTGACCAAACAACAAATACGTCTTCTGTCTGTACAAAAAAACAATCAGTTTATGCCAAATACTTACTTTAAACATAAACTTACATTCATATCCTGTTTTTTCCTAATATTTTGTAAAACTGTAAATCTGGTCCCTGAGTATAAACATCCATTACAGCAGGTAGGATCTGCAGGACAACAGCTGCAAACTGCAGAGGCACATAGAAAATCCATTAGTGTCCACTGATCCCAAAACATCCTTAAGCGATTTTTTATTTTTGTCACACTCTAATTTTATCCATTTGGAGAATAAGCTCACAATTGACCTTTTTCTTCAATCCTGCAGTATCCATTACAGTTTCCTCTATTTCTGACTCAGAGATCTGTACTTTTGACCATACAAAAAGTATTTCCAAGTGCCCAAAGTGAAAAACGGCCAATCAATGCAAAAATCACCCATTTTCCTATTTGGTAGTGCTTGTTTTCTCTTGTGAAGCAAGCTGGTGGGCATTGCTGATGGAGGACAGGCTGAGTGCCCAAGTAGTGCAAAAAGAAAGGGGCTTTCGAGTGGAAAAGTAAGTTGTTGTAAATAATCTGTTTGGCTTCAAAAGTTCACACATTTTATCAGGAAAAAAGGACATAGAGTGTCTTAAAGTTTAATAGTCAGGGATAGAAATCAACCCTCTCAGAAGCCTTCAGAAACCCCCCAAAGGTGTCACCATGACGAACATGTTTCCTTCCCTGCAGGGCTCCTACACGTTCCCCGACTCCTCCGGTCTGTCAGATGACTCGCAGTCTGGAGCGAGCCACCTGTGGCCGACTATGATCCCTCCACGCTACTCTCCCCCTCACAACCACCCTGATGAGAAGCCCCCACCATACAGCCCCTAACACGGAGTCTACAGAGGGAGGGGTGACACTGAAGAGTCTCCTCGGGGCTCCTCCTCACAGTTGCCAAGGACTAAGTTAAGGAGGATGGACATGTAGCACGCTAACATAGAGTTCAGCCCAACACAAAGATGTGTCTGTCTGAGCACCGAGTACACGCACGCCTGCACGCTGTGTGCATGTGCGTGTCTATAAGAGAGTCAGACAGCAGGTTTAAAGCCAGGACTGTTTACACATCGATCTGCCTTAATGCGAAGTGGACTCTCAGCGCTGCAGCTCTCTGGACTGACTCAGTACAAATGCAAAAGCACTCCTGCAGCTCATGCTTTTTGTTACCTTCTATTTATTGAGTAAATGCTTCCTCCTGCAGGTGACACCGGTGGTAAATCCTCCATGAAGATCTGGACTCTTTATCTAAGCTATAAACTTTTAGAGAGCTGGCTGTAAGCTTTCTGAATTAACCAGACAAATAAACACAGTAGAGCTGTAGGCCAGTTGTTCCTTTAGTGGTGTCAATGTGCATTTTTAAAAGGCAAAGTTAGCAGCAGTGGAGCTACAACAGGCTCACACAGGTGCATCTAAAACAGTTAGGACAGGGTGGAAAAGTGTTGTACTCATCGCTTAAGTTCATTTAAATTGTTCTACAGGGTGGATTATATTACCTGATACACCAGATGGACAGTAAATCTCCCCAGTCCATGGGGGAAAAGCCTGTGACATGTTGAAGATGAGCAGAACCCTTCAAAAGCATACATGGCAGGTGATTGGATGATCGTTCTGTTAATCACATTAATAACGTCAGATAACTCACTGATTTTGTTCCCTGGGCCTTTAAAGTCTAAGTATTGTCTTTACACTGGAAGTGATTTCACCATAAATGATGTCTTAATTTATGAACGATGGTTTCAACATATTTTTGTTATTTTCTGGAAGTTGTTTTCACAATAAACAACTTCTGCCTTTTAGTGCAGTCAGTCGGAAAGATGGGTGACGTGTGGTTTCTTCCAGTGAGTAAATCATGGTTATGTCGTTTTGTTGTTGTTTGGGTTAAGCACAATGATCGTTTGAAAAAGTTCCCCTTAAAGTGCACCAAAATTCGATAAAATCTTGGTCAAAGTTGAGCGTCACTGAGTTTTGTTCCGGTGTAGCTGTGACCGTTTGAGGCTTTCAGTCATTGTCAGAATCCAAATGCTCTCATGTGGTCGCTTGTTTTGCTTTTAGCTTGCTCTGCGCAGTGAAATTCCTCAATTTCTGATTCTCTGATTACATAAAACACATTTGAAGGCATAAACCATCAAGTTTAAACACAACATCTCTGGTTGACTTTTGTGGCGGAGCTGGCAGCAACGTATTTTAGTGAAGATGGTGTCCATCTTGAATTCACATTTAGTTGTGCAACTTGCTTTTGAGACCATATGATGGTGAACAGTTTTTAAAATGAGGCCAATAGGTCAAAGTTTGTCATGGTGCAGGAAAGCCACAATGTGATATGACAGAGTCTCAGGAGGTAAAACACGTTTCTCTGTCCTCTCTTTCTCTCTTTTTTTCAGTCATGTGTCGTTCCATTTAAAGATGCTATGAGGAGTTTCTAAGTAATTACAAAAAAGTCTCACTTTTAGATATATGCCTGATCGAAATACGCACTTTAAGATGAGTTTTATAGCATCAGAAAAGGTTATCTGTAAATGCTTTTCCTTAGCTTAGCGGTCAGGTTGGACAGGGCTGGACTGGCCTGGATACTCAACTTCAGGAACAAGACAATTAAACCGAGAGCAAATTTATATTATTTGGACACGTCTTTTTTTTTTCCCTTGTCTGCATTATCTTTTCTGCTGAGCACTGTGTCTGGTGACAGTGTTGAAAAGACCAATGCATTTTTTTTTTCTAGCAGTCACAGATATGTAAGTATTATTCACTGCTATAGTGACCATCACCAGCCCCCCCTGTAGGCTACTCCATCAAATCAAACTTTATTTAACCCCTGATGTGAGCTGAAGGGGAGGGCCGTGCCACACCACAGTGTGAAAGAAGGGGAAATAGAGACAGACAGGACGAGACAAGACAAACGGAAGGGAGGACAGACGGGTACTGTTGTTGACTTGAGATAGCAGTTCAAGTGCTGTGCTGATTTAAGTCCATAGAGGAAGTAAGGGCCGTAAGAAACCAGGGACACCAGAAATATGGTGTCTTGATAATTTGGACGCGTCATAGAGCACTGGGCTGTAAGTAGCGATATATAGCCGGCTACAAAACTACGATAAGTGTTCCAAAAATAGCTTGTTGTCACACATCAAAAACTACCGCTACGTAAATAGAAAGAGATACATTACCTCGTCACTTTGCATCCTGTAAGTTGTTGAAAAAAGAAGTTGTAAAGCAATGCAGAGTTCTGAGGAAGGTCCGAGCTGCATTCATTAGCATCACAACAAACGCACGCTTTGGCTTGGGGCACGTCCTTACGACAGTTGCCCAGTGTGCTCATGGGTAGCTGAGTCTTTATGTTGCCGGAAATAGATTCCCGTCATAGCACCTTTAAATCCGAACCGTTAGGAGATCAGTTGAGAACCAGCACTCCAGATTTTGTCAAAGTTTCAGTTTCTATATCAAAAAATGGCAAAAGCCATCAGACTTTTCCACTATGTTCTGATATTTTCAGATACACCTGTGACCTTGTACAGCAGTGTGAAAAACAGACGCTCGTAACAGATTAGCCTAGAGTAAACAAGCAGGTCATGGTATCTATTTAGCAGCTCTTCAGTTTGTACTCAGACATATCTCTATCAGTGTACGGTGAACTTTGCAGAGCAGAAAAAGTTACTCAGCTGTCAAAGTAAAGTCAGGATGCTTCTCTACAAACAGTATTTATTGTATTTTCACTTAAACCTGCAATGCAGATAAACAGAAACAGCCTCTCTGTCTGCGAGCAGAGCTGATATTACCGTATGAGCTGACATGTGCTGTAATTATGGAGGCTGATTGTAGACAGTCAGTGCTGGATTCACTGACGTCAAACAGGATCGTGAAGTTGAAGATAACTCACTGAGGAAAATGTGTAAAAAAGAAAAAAAAAGTGGTCTTTCCTCAACTTTTATCACTGCTTTTTATAATTTAAACATGTTCTCAGGGGCTGTGTGTCAGTTCCTTTTTGTCTTGCCATTAAAATGTTTTGTGTAACTCACATGTTGTCTGTTCAGTTTTGTTGATACCTAAATAATCCTGGAAAGTTATTTTTTAATCATTTGACATTTTAATGCCTCTGGAAGAAATGTTTAATCTATAAAGACAACTTGATAATTTTAGAGATTATTAAGTCATGTGGTTATAAGAAGCCAAACTTGGAAATTTCAAGTTTAAAAAGTTGTATATTTTGAGTGCTGGTTTGCCAGAGTGGTAACTAAGCAGACACAACCTATTTTCCATACTTCTTCCAGCCTGGGTTTGAATCCAGGCTGTGGACAGTTTTTACAAGCCTGTCCACTTTAGTTCTCTACTATCAATAAAAGCATGAAATGCTCAAAAACTATCTTTGGAAAGAAGTTGTGCATTTCAGAGAAATAGTTTCTTAAGTCTAGAGCCTTGACTAAATGAACTGAAGTGATTTATCTACCCAGTGTGTTGTAGCACCTGATGGACACAGTGTTTAAATCAGTGTGTGGTTTTCTTCTGAAAACTCTGAAAATCTAGACTAAACTAAACTAAAACCACAAATATTTACTTTGTTCTTAGTCTTAGTGCAATAAAATTTGATCAGGCTCCCAACTGCAGCCATAATAAAGACTCTGCATTATCTTGTATGATCCAATCAAACGGCCATTTTAATTTGACTGGTCTCTTGTAAAACTATAATTTTAATCAAATATGGGGGTATGTGGGTGTTGTTTGGCCTGGACTCCTGTGGGTTATCATTCAACACTGCTAAGCCTAATATTATAAGACCTTAGATACTTCTTATTAGGGGTGTCCTGATACAACTTTTTCACCTCCGATACAATACCAATATTGCAGCTTTGAGTACTGGTCAATACCGGTATAAATCCAATACGAGATCAGCAGGAATCATGAATACTTTTATTACTTATTTTATAGTATGGACTGTAAGAAAAGGCTTGATCAAGTGAGATTACTCAAACAGAGAACAGTAGTCAGCAATAGTAGGTATGAGAAAAACTGACCCATTTGTTATTAACCAATGGGTTCAATAAATTTAGCCTCAAACACAAGAACATAGTACAATTACATAAAATAAACCAAAAATAAATAAGAAGATCCTGAAAAGTAACCTCAAGAAATCCAGTAAAAAGAAAACATAATTTTTTAAATTTCAAAATAACTATTGTTCACCTTAAAGGATAGGTTCGGTTTCTACAGCTTTCACATTGTTTATAGAATTAAGTAGAACAATATACTCACCCAGAAGGCTTTCCTGATCCAAGCAGTGCTTCAGGAGATATTTAGATCCAAAATCGAGCGGCGGACATCCATATAATGGTAGCACACAGAGCATGCATAGCGTCGCTCCTAAAACTGCAATAATCGTCCAAAAACTCATTTGTTTCTTCAATATTTCATCATGGTCCACTCGTGCTACTCCTCCATTACATTCTGGGGTCGCTCCACCCATGTTTTTCTGACTCTGCTGACCTCTGAACTGGAAACTTTCTTCACGGCTGCCGCACATGTGCAGTACGGCTCATTGTTTCAGGGGCGACCGCTGGCTACACAACGACTTTCTTCTTCCAGTTTTGTGCAAAATGGATGAATATCTATCGGATGAAGATGTTGTGGAGGAGAACTTTGAATATGATGGGTGTCCTTACAGTTTTGAGCCAGAGTTTACAGATGAGGAGCTCATCGAAAGGAGGAAGCCGTACTGAGCATGTGCGGCAGCCGTGAAGAAAGTTTCCAGTTCAGAGCTCAGCAGAGTCAGCAAAACATGGGTGGAGCGACCCTGGACTGTAATGGTGGAGTAGCACGAGGGGACCATGATGAAATATTGAAGAAACAAATGAGTTTTTGGACGATTAATGCAGTTTTAGGAGCGGCGCTGTATGCCCTATGTGCTACCATTATACAGGTGTCCGCCACTCGATTTTGGATCTAAATATCTCCCAAAGACTTCTTGGTGAGTATATTGTTCGACTTCATTCTATAAACAATGTGAAAGCTGTAGAAACCGAACTTATCCTTTAAGCATAAGCAGATTCTATTAAATTAAATACATAAATAATACGTTAGAATGAACTACGTGGATTGGACTGTTTATATTGGATATTTTAGATGCAGGCCGATATATCTATTTTTTTTTTTTTGCTGATATCAATATTGGATCAGGACACCCCTACTTCTTATTAAAGTATCATGAAAATGTCCTGCATTTACTGTGTGGTTTAGAAGGTGCCTCTGGATCACAGTCAGGTTTAGACATTAATCTGGAACAGAGAGGACACCCAAGCCCAGTGGACGACAAGGAGAGGTCAAACAACACTGATATCTAGAAAACTTTACAGATCACTTATTAGAGAACATGGACTTGTGATACATAACGGACAAACTGAAGATGGATCATATTAAACCTCCTGAACTGTCTCAATCCGCTGGGCAGTGTTCGTTTCATCAATAAACGTCTGCGGTAACTATAGTCCAGAAGTCCCTTTTGCTTGTCCTCTCCTTCAGTGCTCTCAACACATGCTGTTCTGTTATCTCTAAACACACACGGGGCACTTGAAATTATTTTATTCTAATAAAAAGACCTAGAGGAAACACTGTTACTGGTATGTCAGTTGTATGTGCATAGAGGTACAAATCATTTTGGGCTTGATTGCAGTGGTGGATCTGTGGTGTCTCTTAAAAGGAAAGAAAAGCAAAATTAGTTTTTAACTTTTCTTCTTCTGGTCCAGTCCTTATAAATAAAATTACAACAACTAAGTCATAAAAGGAAAATGATGAAGTGCCGACACTATAATGCATCTAATGTTTTTTTTATCTTGAAGAGAAGCAGAATAACAATCATGAAAAAAGGAAATTAATCTGTCAATGCCATAAACAGGCTGTTCAGTTTCCACAGATGCTAAAATGTTTCTAAAATACAAGAAAAGTATTTTACTGTGAGCCCACAGCTCAACTATTTGGTGGAAGTCTATCATTTGAATAATTTTGTGGTTTACACAAATTAAGACATCACACAGAACATTTCTATCTGTGCTCCGTGGGAACAAACGTGAGGGAGCTGAAGGTAGGCAGGTCGTATTTGTGATGCGAGTAAACTCTGATATGATACACGCTGGAGCAGGAAACTGAGCTAGCAAAAGTAAAGATAATTTATTTACCAGATTACAGCAACTAATTCTTACTTGGAGAAAATAATAAAATGAGTTTCTGTAAGAGACGTTACCAGCATAAGGGAATATTTAATGTCCTTTTTCGCTTTTACAATAAGACTTATAAAAACATCTGAAACACAAAAATGTATTTACACAAATTCACACTTCACATCAGAGTAAGTCTGTTCATCAGAGAACCTGAATGATTTTATTGAATGACACTGGATCATGTTAGAGCTCATTTTTCCAATCATCCTGTTCAACCACTACATACTTTATACAAGAAATGAGTCAAAAAGAAGAAAATGAACATAAATATATTACAAAGCCTGTCTGATCCCATGCTAAGTGCTAAATGGACTGACTGTGCTCGTCCTCTGTTTATCAAAAACACATCATATGCTAAAACTCAACTCTATATGATGCAGCTGGCAGAAATTTGCATCAAATTTAGAACAAAAAAGATGTTAAAAACATCAGGAACCAAACTTTACAGATGTAATAAAAAGAAACAAAGAAAAAGGGAGGACATGTTCACACTTTGAGCACTGGAAAATTAAGCGAACGCCTCCAATGCTCACCAGCCATCTTCACATAGAAAAGTCTTTTTCCGATCATAATAGACATTCTTTTGTACAGAAATAAATTATAAATAAAGAACAGGGATGCTCAGATTTAATCTGATCCTTTAATAAACGGTGACAGAATTAATAACCTTGTTTGGTTCAGAGACAAAAATTCATAGATGTCTCCACAGCACAGAGAAAACAGTCACCTGGTTACACTAAAGAGCATCTTTAGTTATCAATCCTGTCCTTAAACCACGAGACGGACCTCATGCTTCATTTCATTACTTCATTTAGTAGAAACGGCCTGATGGCTAAAAAGCAAAGCCTTAACGAAACATCATCCCCAAAGACCCCTGCCCTTCTGCTGATTACATGAATAATTTTAAATCATGTGACTGAAAATCTTAATGTTTCCTGTTGACTGATTATAACCATGTTTTTAAAATGATCAATACACAAGCAGAGTGAGAAGTTTGAAGGTGAACCCCCCAATACATTTTCATACAACAGCTCTTCGTCCTGTTTGCCTCTTGCATGGCCCAAACATCATTTTCCCATGAGCCACATTTATTAATAAGTCATTATTCTAATTGGGACAGGTCAAATCAACAGTAAGGGACGACTGAGAAAACTCACATTCTGCCAGCAGCATTCACAGAGTTTGTGCAGGGGCAGTAGCTAACAGGCTGCAGACTTTCATATGACTGAAACATTAACTGCTTTCATTGATCCTGAGGTATTTTGATCCAGGAGACAAATTCTTCACAAGCTTCACAATCAGAGCGAAGACTAGAGACGGTAAGGGGACGCAGGTTTTCAGATTATTTCCCCATAATCTGCCAGATCTTATGCTAAATCATAGTGTTTTTCAAGATCGGTCTTGAGACTACATTTTGAAGATCTTGGTCTTGTCTCAGACTCGAGAGCATTTTTACTCGGTCTTGCCTCGGTGTCGGACTGGCTGGACTCGGGATTTTCCGTCAAGACTGATTAAGACCGGCACTGATCTGCTGTTCTTCAACTTCATTAAAGGTGCTATGAGGATAATCTTTTACCGGCGACATTAGAACTCGGCTACCCATGAGCACGTGCGGCAACTGTCGTAATGCTGCGTTCCCGTAACCTCGGAACTGGGAGTGACATCATCTCCGACTTATCGCGTTCCAGTTGAAGTCTGAAAAAAACATGCCGATCTACCAGGCTATTGTTAACTGTTGTTAGCTCGGGGGTTGGTGGTTCTCCGAGTTCCCAGTAGGAAATTCCGACTTCGAGGACACTCCAGTTGCAGTTTCCTACTCGGAATTCGGAAATTCCAACTTCTTTTTTCAACAACTTACAGGATGCAAAGCGACGAGGTAATGTATCTCTTTCTAGTTACGCAGCAGTAGTTTTTGATGTGTGACAACAAGCAATTTTTGGAAAACTTAGTATCGTAGTTTTGTAGCCGGCTATATATCGCTACTTGCAGCCCGGTGCTCTAAGACGTGTCTGAATAATATAAATTTCCTCTAGTTTTAATTGTCTTGTTCCTGAAGTTGAGTATCCAGGCCAGTCCAGCCCTGTCCGACCCGACCGGAAGGCTAAGGAATAGCATTTATAGATAAGCTATTTTGATGCTATAAAACTCATCTTAAAGTGTGTATTTCGATCAGGCATATATCTAAAAGTGAGACTTTTTTGTAATTACTTAGAAACTCCTCACAGTCCCTTTGATGTGAATAAGATGGAACTTGGTAAAACAACAAAAAGCTTCAATTCATGTTTTATTCCTCCTGTGATGGCTGCAACCTGTCCGGTATTGTGACTGAGGGACATCCCCCTTAACTAATCAATCTTGTCATGGTTTTTAAAATTGATTTTGATGGTCTTGTCTCTGTCTCAGCTTGACTTGGTCTTGGTCTCCACTCGGTCTTGACTACCAAAAGTCTTGGTCTTGTCTTGGTCTCGATCACAACACTGCTAAATCAGTCACAATGAGGAGTTTGAGCCACAAAGCCAAACTTTTCATCTGTAAAGAGAGCTGACCTTACAGCTGATCTTAACCTCTTACAGGGAGAATAACATCTATCTCCTTATTCTGTCCAGCTTTAGCCTCGTCCCTTACTCCTTCAACATCTTCCCCTCACTGCTCCCTCTCTCCTCACAGCCTCCATCATCATATCAAACACCAAGACAAGCCCACTACTGCCACTTTTAGGAGGACTGCAACCTGCTGCCACATTCATCTGAAGCACAAGCAGGCTACAAGCCCCTCCCTCCATGTTTAAAGTTACTGTCCTCTTGAATTTTCAACTTTAAAGGGAAGTTACGCATTTTAACAGATGTAGCATAGATTAAAGTGTCATGAACCGATATAAAAAAACACTGTGGGGGATTAGATTTGTTGAAACAGACCCTCTTCCTGTTGACTTTGTACACAAGGTGGCATGCATTCTATCTTTCACACACTCCACACTTAACTTTTGGTTTAAGAAAGATAAACTCTGTCGTGTTGACTTGGGAGGGAGACCAGAAACATGTTCCAGTGTGGAGCCGATTCCAAAGAAATTGAAGGATCAGCATGATTTGACTGTGATCAACAGTTCCTTTATCAACTGTGATTTCATGTCTCATGGGTGTAATCATGTCTGACACACAAAATGTCCTTTAATCATAACTTGTAAAGTTTGTCTTGTGATATGAAGCAGGGACTGAAACAGCAGCAACGTGCTGAAGGGTTTGTTGATGCGGTGCAGTATTGTGTTTAGGGAGGAGAATCAAAAGCAGATCGAGTTGGGAATAGATGATGACGACCTCAAGGAATCTATATCAGTAGATATTTTGCCTAACAAATCCTTTCACTTTGGTTTGAACGATCTCGGAGGCAGTGAGCAGAAATGTTCAAGAAGTCAAAATCATGGCAGTAAAAGTGATCAAAACTGTGGCTTCATTTCCACAAAAGTAACAATTCCAGCTGCATACAGGAGTTCACCCCAGCAGCACCTGTCTGAAAATTAGGAGTGCATGTGTTCGATATTGTTGTCAAAAAATCAGCAGAAATAAATCCTGGAATCATTACAGAATCAGATAGATCAGCAAAACTGTGAACATCACTGCTATGCTATGATAAAATCATATTATTAATATCCATCCCTAATTATCTGTTAGAGTTTGACATGTTACTTTTTCCATGCAGAATATTTCCAAGAATTAATGAGGAGTCTATAAAAAGTGTATCTAAAAGCAGAGTTGTTATGGTTTTGGTAAAATATCACAGATCCTAAGTGTAGACTCTGTGGAGCACCCGCAGAATGCCTCCTCTAGTGTAGGGCGATCGCATGCAGGAGTAAACTGATCTTTAACGGCATTATGTAAAGAAAATAAAAAGCAGTAAAATCCAAAGTATAAGTCACACTGGAATAAAAGCCTCGGCCACCTCTGGGGGTCTCTTTAAGTTCTATCAGCTTCCACACTGATATCCATATTACAGCATCTGAGCTAAATACACGCCTGTGTCTTTAACTATAGTCCAATCAATCAACCAAACCAATCAACAATAAGTTTTTTCAACTTCATGTCCAGACTATCTAAATGCAGGACCACGGCTCAATGAAGGATGGGTGCTGTTAAGACGTCGCTCCAGCCCTCTCCAGCTCGACCTGTTGGTTCTCCCTGCACATTTGGAGGAACCAGTGCTGCTAGGGCTGGGCAATTAATCCAAAAATAATCGAAATTAACATTTGGACCCTCTTAAAGCCAAGAAAACGCTGTCTCCATTGTTTGGGCACATTTTGGATTCTGTGCAGAGGACATTGAGCAGAACGAAGTTAAGTGTAAATCCTGCAGGAAGACCGCGTCGACAACCATCGGTATCACCACTAATTTGTTCCAGTACAGCTTAAACTAATCTTTCATTATTCGTAATCGAGGTAAGAGCTTTAATTAATCATGATACTGAGATTAGGTAATATCACCCAGCCCTAATTGCTGACACTAGAGATCAACGTGAGCATGTGTTTGATAATGTCGGCCATCATGTCGGTGCATATCTCAGCATTTTTACTATATTTACACTGGTGTGCAAGCCACAACAACACAAAAGGTGCAGCATATACACTGTTTTTAAGGAGAACATCAGACAGATTTATATGCTCACATAAATCTAAGTTCCTGTCTTAGTCCAAGTATTTAAGCCTGACACAGTAGCTCTGTGTTTCCAAACTACTTGTAAACGTACTGGCTGTTTGTCTGCGTTTAGAAGACCTTTGATTTCTCTGCATCACTCAAATCTGTTTGAATGGTGTCACTGGTAATTGAAGGAACCACAATCAGAAAAGTGGAGTTTAGGGATACACAATATTATCACTTTAGTGTCGGTATCAACCGATATCAGCCTAAAAGTTTAAGTAGCGTATCTGCATTTTTGCAGATATTTACAGCTGATATATCGGCAAATTATACCAATGTTCAAAACTGATGCACCTTCTCATCAACGCATGGATGCATTTAAATAACAAAGGTTTCATTTTTGCAAGAGTTAAAAGATGTTTTTCTTATATTACATTTGTTCATGCAAAATATGGTGCAACACTGAAAGAAACAAGTCTGTTTTTATTAAGTACAGAGCTTGTGCTCTGGGCCTGAAATATGGGTATCAGTATCAGTATTGATATCGGCGATAACGGCTCAGAAAATATCGGCATTTTGGATATCAGCAAAAAGCCAATATCCCTAGTGGAGTTGCCTATTAAGATTGTGAGATTGCTGAGAGTTGCTACTTGCTAATGTCAGGTTATATGAGGCCCTTCTGGCTAAAACAAAAGAGTTATGCAAATTAAGGATAAAAAATCCATAAAGCGTTAAAGATCTTCACTAAACAGCCAAACCCTGAACGATTGACACAGTTGTGAGTTGGATGCAGCTCTGTATAATTTGTTAAACAGACAATCTACCTGATGCTGAACCTATGGAGACTTTGAAAGAATATTGTTGAGGTAAAAGCAAAGAAAGGCAGGGGAGAGTCACTAAAAGGCACAGGGAGCAGAGCTCAGTACGTCTCTGGTATGACAAAGTCAAACTCTGTGGCTGCTGCTGGAGACTTGATGGTGGGTGCTTGCTCTGGGGTGGCGTCGGGCTCCATAAAGATTTCATCCCAGTTCAACATTCTGGTCTGTGTGGCGGACTGCATGTCTTCGCTGACGCCGGTTATGTGGTGCACGCTGCCATCCTCAGATATGACCGGGACGCCCTCTCCGTCCGTAACCCAAGAGTACATTTTCCTGGGGACCGTTTTACACGGCAGCAGGCGATACAAGTTGTTGTCCTTGTCGTCTTTCTCCTTCCTCCCGCTGGGGTCCTGGTTGTGCACCTGCTTGCAGTGGCTGGCCAGAAACTGGTAGTTCAAGAATGTGCCGTTGCACAACAAACACTGGTAGCGCCTCTCTCCAGTGTGGTGGATTTCGTGTTTAGTTCTGTACTCAGCCAGGGCGAAGACTTTGTGACAGTAGCGACACGGGTACTTCTTCTCCCATGAGTGGGTGTTGAAGTGGCGGCGGAGGCTCGTGAGGCAAACGTAGGGCCGTTTGCAGACTATGCAAACGTAGAAGGTCTTCCCATCCATGATGACCTCGTAGTGGTCTTCGAGCTCTGTCTTGGTCCTCTTTCTGCCTGGGCTGGACTTCGGTGATGCCGTTGCTTTATCGAAGTCCATCACAGGTCTCTTCCCTTTGTTGGCTTTCGAGCCTCCTTCCCCCGGATCTTCCTTCACTGGGACGATATCGTAGGTGTTCTCTCCTATATTGGCGTACACTTTACAGCCTGATGAAATCGAGTCGATCTCCTTGGCTGTATCGAGCGTCACAGTTTTCTTTGCTGCTATGCCCGGTTTGGGGATACCGGTTTGATGTGCAGGGCCATCGGAAACGTCCATGAGCCTTAACTTCAGATCTCCTTGCTGTGTGGAAGTAGCAACGTGCTTCTTGTGAACACCCGGGATATCTTTGTTTTCAGAGGACTGAGAGGCACTGGAGGGCTCGGGGGTGAAGCTGCTCATCCTGGCAGATACTGGTGAAGTTCCAGTGGAAACCTGAGCAGGTGAAGAACAGTTATTGGAGCTGCTGTCCGGACTGCGCAGAGGGCTGTTATTATTCAGCAAACTCCGTGTTGGATTACTGTTTGTCTGAGGTTTCGCAGCATATGTTTTCAAGGGCGCTTTGGACTTCTCTTTTTCACCTGTATGATTTGATTCTTCATTTTTCTTTGATGCCACTTCCCCTGAATCCCCAGACTCTAAATCGATGATCTCACTGGAGGTTGCTTGTTTGGCTCTGGTCTGCGCATCCGTTTCAGAGACAAACATAACATCGCTGTCCGAGTCGTCGTCGTTGCCGGCAGATTTGGCCTTTTGATTGAACTCCTCTGCAGATATTGAGAAAGACTCCGTGATGATGGGCATCGTCTTTGTAGGTGCCTCACTTTTGTTTTCTGCCTCTTTGGACAAACCAGGCAGCCCCTTTACTTGTGACAAGGGCGATGCCAGGTTTGCAATGAACTTGACTCCCAGTATCTGCCCGGCATTTATGAGCTCCTCAAGCATGTCGGAGCGGACGCGGGTGATCTTGGCGCTGTAGATGTAGTTGAGAATCTCCTCAAAGATTTCCGCTCTGATGAAGTTTAACTCGATCACTTGTCCCGCCACCGTGAAAAGTTGGTGGAAATACGTGCTGGAGGCAGACAGGATTGTCTTGTGCGCTCGGAATTTCTTGTCCTGGATAATAATGGTGACGTCGCAGAATAATCCATGATTTCGCTGCTCGTTCATCGACTTCAGCACCCCTGCTGAATACTGTGTGTCGGTCGCGGATATCAGCTTTAGACTTGGCATATCTGTACAGAGAATAAAGAAAACAAAACATCAGAGGGGGAAGAGGCTGCACGAGAAGAGAAAAAGATATGATGTGCAACGACACTGTTCAATAATGCAATGATGAAATTCTTGTGATTAATAAACATGAGTAAAGTGTAATTGTTTGCTCCAATATTTGTACAACTTTCTTTAAAACTGGGAGCAAGCACTGCTGTCTTATGACCATTTGACCTGTGCCTGCAGATCCATAAATCTGAACACAGATTTGCAGTTATTCTGTATGTTTTGCAAATTAGTAAAATATAACACTTTAAATTAAGAAGTACCCTAAATACACCTCATGAGCAAAGTCAGACTCACCAAATCATGTCGTTTTTAGTCTTTAAACATATCACATCCTCCTAAATAACAAATAATGTCCTCTGTCATTTCACTGTTCTTTCTTACTTCATTTATTCATTCTTTAAAATAAGAAGTTAGATTTGTTAAAACATAACAACTAAGGTTTTTGGTTTTGTCTGGAGAGCTCTGAGCATGTTTTTTTTGTTGTTGTTGTACATTATGCTCATACTTCCCACCCCTACTGATGCACTGAACATCTTATCTGCTCAGGTTTTTCCTGCTCACCAAACAAGTTTCTGCATGCTAAATTCTTACAAGGAATTAAACAAGCAACTTTTTCCAGGCATGGACTCGACCTGTGTGTCATATTAACGGTCAGTATACTCATTAAATTTCAGAGGAGTGATGGGATGTGCGTGAGCAGGCTGCAAACTTTCTTTCTTGTTTTAACATTTAAATTTATGTAGTTTATTATAAAAGTGGCAGTTAGTTCATGATATAATTTCATAACCGAAATATGTGATGATAAAGTGTTGGCATTTATGCTTCCCTACATTAAGAAGCAGGCGAGGAGAGAAAAAGAGAGAGCTGATTAAATATTGTACTTTAATAAACAGTGTCAACCTGATTATGGATCATTTTTAAAAAGACACATCTAAAAAAAATAAACCAAACTGCCTGTGTCGTAACTCCTCGGGGAAACATGATATTCCTTTGAGAAGACTAATTTATGGGCAGTTCACCCAAGTTTATCAAAGTTCCTCTCCTTTCTGCTGAAAAAAACAAGAGTGCAGAGATTTCACATAAACCAATAACAAAATGCTTAAAACAGTCACTAAATTATTCAATCTGTATTTACATTCTTCCTCATAGCAGTGAAGCAAAAGGACTTCTATTTGGTGACAGATGATGAAGCTGTGCGGCTGTGTGCCACTCACAGCACGCAGGGGAGACACAGCGGACGGAGACATTTTTGCACGTGTTTTGTTATTCATTCACTGCCTCAAAGGCGTCCTTTGCAGTGGCCTCATTGCACATTTGTATATCGTGATGATGATAAAGAATATGTTTTATCTTTCAGGCCAAGAAGGGAATTCTCTGAATGCAGTAATAATCCTGTTGATTAAACTCCGAGGTATTAAGATGACCTTAGGCTACAACGGGAAAAAGAAAAGACAGTTTGGAGTTTGCCTGGATTTCTTTTTTTACAAATTCTGATTTATCACTTACAGCAATTATCATTAATAGCTAAATTTCCATTCAGGTGAAACTATCTCAGCAGTGATGGCTGCTGTTTTAAGTGCTGTAATTATACTCAAACACTTAAAAGAGTATATTCTCTAACAATCCTCAATAAGTTATTTTTGGATTACTGTGATCTTAAATTTGAGAAAACTTATTGAGCATAATCTTTTCTAAAATAAATATTGGAATCAGACAACCTAATGAGCACTTGGTCTGTGATCTGAAGGTTGCAGGTCGAGCACAGCTCTGGCTGTCACATATCGACGTGTCCTTGGGCAAACACTTCAGCCCGAGCTGCTCCCACTGCTGTGTCAGTGGTGTGTAAATGAGTATGAAAGTGTGCTGAAGTGTTAGTTGATAGCAACTCCAACCATCATTGAGTGAATGTGAGAGTGAATGGGTGTGAGTAGGCGGATGTGACCTAAGATGTAAAGCTGCTTTGAAGAGTAAAAGACTAGAAACTGTTTAATAAGCTCAAGTCCATTTACCATTTACCAGGAGTTAAAAAAAAGTAAAAATAATTCACACTAAGGCTGAAGATGACAGTACCTGCTGGAGCTGACATGTTTACTGAGCCGGCTTTGTTTAGGTAAAAGTACAGTGGCATTAAACAAATAAATATTATTCACAGTCTGAGGATCGCTGCTCAGTTAAGGTTAAAAAATGATTAAGGGTGTAAAAGTAAAAACTACGTTAAGAGACAGTACTAAAGGAGGCAGTTTCTTTAGTTTTAGCTCGGTGACAGCAGGTTATCTCCTGTTAGCATGACATTAGCATGTTAAAGTTACTGTAACTTGCTGAGATGTCAGTCCAGTTTGACACTGCATCTGGACTACAACTTTTTAATTCTTCTGGATAGGAGACAGCGTATCTCACCCTTCTCTCTAATCAATATAAATTCATACACACAATTTACAAACATTATTTGTCATCATGAAGCAAATTAAACATTAGCTCTTTCCCTTCCTTCTTCCGCTTTCAATGAAAGGGAAAAGCGCGCGGCCTGCTATATAGCCACTTATTAGCATGCTAACTAGCAGAACAGAAGGCCCCTAATGCATGCACTGGAGTGCAGGACACTGACAGTAAAACGGTGGAGTAATGAACAACATGACTGTGTTTACCTGCAAACCCGGTGCTGACTGCCAAGGCTAAACGGGACAGCTCCGGCAGACTGCCGCAGGTACAGCTCACAGGCTAAAGACAATGGCTAACAACAGACTGCCTCCCTGCCAGGACCGCACAGGCACCGAGCGGCCACCAGGTGTCGCCGCAGCGCAGCAAACACCCACAGAGCTTTGCCGTCATGGACTGATGTGCGCATTTAACTTTTCAGTCTTCGCTTCTTTTATGGCCATCTTTCAAGTATATGGCATAGATTTGAGCTAAATTGTGTGTGTGGTTTTGCAAATGTTTTTATTTTCAACTCAGCTTCTCTCGTTATTCTGAAATACTGTGTCTAAACAAGTGTTAGACTCATGCCGTTGAGCGCAAAAAATGCGCCATCAAAACTCTTTTAAACTGTCAGGATTGATTGATTGATTTCACCCCTATTAAAGCATAAGACATGCATTTTATTATATCTGGGTGTCAATCTGAACTTTTTCTTTGAATGTCATCATTGTTAATACTTTACAACAGAAGATGACATTTTAACTATATAGAATAAGCGTGAGTATTTAACAATGCTGCACAAAAATAACAATGCGTAAAATTATGTGTTACGGCTCATTATTTACTTACCCCAGACTATAATAAACCAAATACAAATAAATTTATTTTGCATGTAGTATAGGGGAAATATCTTTTTTCCTTTTTCACGTAAAGCATGATGACATCATGACAAAAATGGAATCTAAAGGGTCAAAATTTTTAAAGTGAATGACCATTTTATTTGATGGTTTAAAACTTAAACTTACTGATGTAGACAACATCAGTGCATACAATCGTATGATTATGGAAAGCACATTTTCTGTTCTTCCCAGTCTGAGGATGGGTATTTGACACAGCACTGAAAATAATAATGCATGAATATCAGTGTTGCTGCATATCATTAAATAAGCAAAGATTATATAATCCAAAATAAAACAAAATCTTCTTTGCATGTTGTATTTTGAAAAAGAATTATTTTTATGTTTTTTTTTAAATCTAGACACATGTTGGCGTTATAATTATGACTTGGTATTCTAAGAATTAAAATCTCAAAGAAGGATAATTTAATGTGTATGATCATATTATACAAAAAAACATGTTCTAATGTGAGTGAGTGTTTCACACTGTGCAGAAAATAATTCATAAAAAAGGTTGCTGTTAATAATTGACTTATCCCAGGATGTAATAAACCAAAACGCTTTACATGTAGTAAATTGCTTTTTTCTCTCTTTATATCTGAAATCATGGTGGCATCATGACAAAAGCCAGTCATTAAAGGGAATAAAATCTTAAAAATCAATTAGTATTTGATATCAATGATTAGATCAGCTGTGAGTGGAAAACATTCCCTGATGAATGTGAGATATATCAGAAATGTATGCTTTTTTGAAAGCTTGCTTTTTGCCTTTTGTTCTTGGTAAATTTGAGTTTGATCTATTAGACCTGGCCCTAAGGTCTCAGAAAAAACCATAACACGATATTTACACTAAAGTGAGGGGAAATAGTAAAAGGCACAGCAAAACGTCTGATCAACACATGAACTGAACATTCAAACATGTTCAACTCAGCAATTTTGGATTTTTTTAAAATCACACATCTGTGTTGCTCTGTAACCTGATATTTTTGTTCTAAGACCAAAACATTTTACAATACTTTTCAAACGATAAAAAAAATCCCCTAATAAACGTTACAGTGGGCCTCTAATTTAACATAAACCCTATGGCATCGGACCAATGCAAAAATATCCATTACTCCCTTCATTACAAAAAGGAAGCTTAATTTTTTTTAATGTGAAGAGAAAGGAGATCTCTTAAGACATAATAAGACATAAGGCAAATGGGTCTTACATGATATGCAAAAACCTCTAATAACTTAATAACTGTTATGGGTGTCCTGCTCTCCAGCACACACACACGAACACACATATTTATATACACATTGTACTGACAAATGTACCAGCTTTTTAAGACAAACACAAAATAATTATAGAAAAACACGGCGTTTTGTCAGACAACCACAAAATAATGCCCCGGAACCTTGTACTCCGGAACAGCGGTCTACATTCGGGGACGGACATGTTTAACTTCCTGTTGTTGTACGTTGTTATTGCGCACTGAAATAGTGAAGCTCGAGCGTGTGGCCTTTCTCTGAATCTGTCCAACCAAACAAACTCTTCATTTGTTCGAGTCTTTCGTCTGGTTGTGACTCTCTGGGGGTCCACAGGTATGACTCTGTCGGACCACTCGAGCTCTGACGGCGGGCAGTCTCGGAGTCCTCGGGCCCGGAGACCTCGGACTCGATCCCGCAGCCGCAACCGGAACAACAGCCGGGACAGGAGCCTTTCCCCCGACAGCTTCGGGCCCAAACTCCCAAAACCACGCAACCGGGAAAGGGAACGAGAGGAACGGGAGCGACGATTCCGGGAGGCCAAAAACCTCCGTAGGATCCGCATTGGATCTCCACGACGGAGCAGGTCCCGGTCCAGGTCCAGAGAGAGGCACAACAACCAGAGCAGCAACAGGGACAGTCACAACCACAGCCACTGGTCGGATCAGAGGGACGGGCCCGGAAAACACGGCAGCTTCAAAGATGATTATTACTACGAGCAGCAGAGGGACGACGCTCAGAGGCAGAGACAAGAGGCGTTCATAGCGAGGTACACATCTGGGGGTCCACCCAAAAACACAGACTGTAGACCTGTCTGAGGGTCCACCCACAGACTGCAGACCTGTCTGAGGGTCCACCCAAAAACACATTATAGACCTGTCTGAGGGTCCACTCAAAAACACAGACTGCAGACCTGTCTGAGGGTCCACCAAAAAACACAGACTGCAAACCTGTCTGAAGGTCCACCCAAAAACACAGACTGTAGACCTGTCTGAAGGTCCACCCACAGACTGCAGACCTGTCTGAGGGTCCACCCAAACACACATTATAGACCTGTTTGAGGGTCCACCCAAAAACACAGACTGTAGACCTGTCTGAGGGTCCACCCAAAAACACAGACTGTAGACCTGTCTGAGGGTCCACCCACAGACTGCAGACCTGTCTGAGGGTCCACCCAAAAACACAGACTGCAGACCTGTCTGAGGGTCCACCCACAGACTGCAGACCTGTGTGACGGTCCACCCAAGAATACAGACTGTAGACCTGTCTGAGGGTCCACCCAAAAACACAGACTGTAGACCTGTCCGAGGGTCCACCCAAAAACACAGACTGTAGACCTGTCTGAGGGTCCACCCACAGACTGCAGACCTGTCTGAGGGTCCACCCAATAACACAGACTGTAGACCTGTCTGAGGGTCCACCCACAGACTGCAGACCTGTCTGAGGGTCCACCCTAAAACACAGACTGTAGACCTGTCTGAGGGTCCACCCACAGACTGCAGACCTGTCTGAGGGTCCGCCCAAAAACACAGACTGAAGACCTGTCTGAGGGTCCACCCACAGACTGCAGACCTGTCTGAGGGTCCAGTCAAAAACATAGATTGTTGGTCCGTCTGACGGTCCACAAGAGAAAGTGTTGAGGTATCTAGTCTGACAATAATTCATCCGTGGGTTACAAAACTGAATACAGCTTCAGGGACACCTAACTGCTCTGTTCTATTTATTCCAGAGGTGTCTAAAATATGGCCTACAGGCCATTAGTAATTGGCCATGAGATATTGAAATTAATTGTGGCCCAATGCTGTATTGTGGTATATATTGCTGTATTTTAAAGTTAGGTTGTAACTTGTATTTGGTAATAGTTGGCTTCAAGAAGGGCCAAGTTTTACTTAAAAAAGCCACATTTTTTCAGGTTCAAATGTATGCTTTGGCACAAAATTTCTGGGCACTTAATTTTCTGCAAAAGCTGAAAAACCAACCATTTGCTGCATAGTCGAATAGAAGGACAGAAACTTCCAGAAGGAAAAAATGCTCTGGAATTTGCATCATACAAGGTTTATGTGAACAAAGCATAAGTTGAAGTGCTTCAGGCACCCACGTTCATCCAGATTTTTGCAGTTTTATGCATTTTGCTCCTGTTATGTGTCGGAATGTGAAGATGAGCTGTCAGTGTGTGGAAACACAGGGGTACCCATAGTCACCTAATATCCTGTTCCTGTTATCCTAAAAAGGATAAGGCAATATGATTGACATTTAACAAAATTGTTATGATTTTGCTGAATCAAAACTCTGAGCCCAAAGTCTTTGATTTGTTTGTGCTGACTGCTGTGTGTTTCTGTTCCAGGCGTCTACAAGAGAGGGAGAGGATCGGGGAGCTGGGTTGTCCTGAAGTTTGGGGGTATTCTCCAAGAGTAAAGGAGCCAGAGTAAGTCAGAGCTTTCTGGATTATGAGTGGGCAAACCTCTGCTTCTTTCTCTCACATTAGGACACTTTTTTCTCTTTTCTTTTCTCTGAATGTTTTTTTTTATTTCTGCCAGCTCCGATGAATTTACACCAGTGGAAGAGGACGAGAAGAACAGCAGCTCAGAGTCGAACTCAGAGGGTAAAACGGCTTGATGTCTGAACGTTAGTAGATAATAGTAGTTAATTATGTACTTACAAGGACACATTTTATTCACAGTGGAGAGGAAAAAGAAGAAGAAGAAGAAGAAATCCAAGAAGAAGAAGAGTAAAAAGCACTCGGAGGATAGTGATCTGGAGTCAGATTCAGATGGTAAGACAGTCATTAATTAACCTTAGATCTATATTTTAAAAGCAGACTCTATGTCAGCTGATCTGGTGTGTTTTCATTTTTCAGAAGAAGAAGTGAAGAAGAAGAAAAAGAAAAAGAAGAGCAAAAAGTAAGTTCTGCTTTTGCCTCAGTAATACTTCCTTTTTACAAAGAGACACAATAACAAAACAAACCATCATGTGTTTTCAAACAGGTCCAAGAAATCCAAGAAGAAGAAGGCGAAGAAGAGCCGGAAGGAGTCCAGCAACTCCAGCAGCGCGGAGTCTGAGGAGGAAGAGGAGGAGGAAGATCCAAGCGCGGTTATGTGGGTGGAGAAAACATCCATAGACGAACACATGGTCGGCCCTGAGGCTCCGCTCACACACATGTCCCAGGATGACAGACCTCTGGAGTGAGTGTTTGACTATTTATGGTTAAATCAAAGTTTAATGCAGACTCTGTTGCAGTGATGTGAAGAATGTGAGTAAGATGAGTCGGTGACAAGAGCTACACTTGATATCAATGGAGACTTGTTCACAGTAAAGCTTTATTTAAAGAGACTGTGAGGAGTTTCTAAGTAATTACAAAAAAGTCTCACTTTTAGATATATGCCTGTTTGAAATATACATTTTAAAATGAGTTTTATAGCATCAAAATAGGTTATCTATAAATGCTATTCCTTAGCCTTCCGGTCGGGTCAGACAGGGCTGGACTGGCCTGGATACTCAACTTCAGGAACAAGACAATTAAAACTAGAGCAAATTTATATTATTTTATTGTTTATATTACACGTCTTAGAGCACTGGGCTGTAAGTAGCGATATATAGCCGGCTACAAAACTACAATAATAAGTCACACATCAAAAACTACCACTATGTAACTAGAAAGAGATACATTACCTTGTCGCTTTGCATCCTGTAAGTTGTTGAAAAAAGAAGTTGGCAATGCAGAGTTCTGAGGAAGGTAGAAGCTGCTTTTACCACAACAAACACACGCTTTGGCTTCAGTCACGTCTTTGGTGCATTCCAGTTGTAGTCAGACGTAGGAATTTCCGGGTTCCGAGTAGGAAACTGCAACTGGAACGTTCCCCGTAGTCAGAATTTCCTACTGGGAACTCGGTGAAACCTCGCCACCCCCGAGTTGACAATCGAAGATGGATGCCCCCAGTGTGAACAGTTATTTAGCTCCTGTAATAATCAGTTTATTTGCACTTCTGACTGGGGTGTGTCGCTCTAGATCAGCTGTATACATAGTATTGTTAGACTTATATTTACAAAAATGCTGCCATAGTGATAATCAAGTTCTTCATGTGGTATTTGTGAACAACAATGCAGGGCGTGCTAACAACAGCTAACAATAGCCTAGTAGATCGGCATGTTTTTTTCCGACTTCAGCTGGAACGCCGATAAGTCAGAGATGATGTCACTCCCATTTCCGAGGTTACTGGAACGCAGCATTACGACATTCGCCGCGTGTGCTCATGGGTAGTATAGTCTTTATTTCGCCGGTAATAGATTCTCCTCATAGCACCTTTAAACAAACTTAAGGAATCCGTCCACTCTTCCTCTCTTGCCACCAGTTGGAGCTACAACTATTTCATGAGGGTTGTCAGCAGCCCAATCACCGGCCCTTATGCAAAACTGCTGCAAAGAGGATCCGTCATATTTACACCTGCTTGATTTTATTTTGTTTAGCCTTTGTTTAGCCAGGTTCGTCCCACTGAGGCTATGTTTACATGAGACACTGTGACTTTAAACACAAAGAATTTTCCTTTGCGTATTCAAAGTCGATCCATGTTCAGATGAAGACGCTAGAAACAAATGAAAACTCTGTAGTTTGTATGCCTGTCCAGTAGATGGCAACATAGGCTTGCAGAGAAACAGCGCTGCTACCACACACGTACGAAGAAGAAAAAAATTTCACAGACAACAATGGTGAGTGGACGCACAGAGATGCAGGAGTTTCTTGTCTAGACAACAGATCTGCCTGGATAACAAACCGAGCACAGTAAGAAGCAGACATGTTGGTAGATGGCCGAAGCTGTTGTTGTTCCTGGTTTGCACATGCAGCCTTAAATTGAAAGAGTACTGCACATGCGGTGATGTCAGTGTTTCACCCTGAACAGTCTGACTGGTTTACATGGAGCTGCATGGAGGAGCATTTTGAAAACTTTCCACCCTGGACCCTGGTTTCAAAAGTTTGTGAATTCAAGCACTCTGTATACTGTTCCCGTGTAAACAGGAGGCCAAAACTCAATGAAAATGTATCAGATTCGACCTTATGTAAACGGCTCCTACATTTATGGATCACTTTTTCAAGGGAAACATGACCAAGAATGGCAGCGACGTGCAGTTACAACACCAAACACACACATTCAGACAGAGCATATCAACTGCTTAGATCAACATGTGCTATTTTCTTACGCTGTGCTCTTTGGTTTCATAAATTTGTCTTCCAGTTTTGGCCATGCTCTGCTGCCGGGTGAAGGTGCTGCAATGGCGGAGTATGTGAAAGCAGGCAAACGTATCCCCAGGAGAGGAGAGATCGGTCTGACCAGCGATGAGATCGCAAACTTTGAGAAATCTGGTTATGTGATGAGTGGCAGCAGGTAAGTCTGAGGGATAACTGACTGATATGTTGTGTGGCAGTTATAAAACTGTGATGAATTGTTTGCATGATAATTAATTCACTTTCATTTTATACTTTATTTCATTATAATTGGAATGTTAATAAAAACCATGATAGATTTCCACCTGTGATACTGATGATTCTCTGAAATGTGACCCTGCAGACATCGTCGTATGGAAGCCGTGCGTCTGAGAAAGGAGAACCAGATCTACAGCGCAGACGAGAAGAGAGCTCTGGCCTCCTTCAACCAGGAGGAGAGGAGGAAGAGGGAGAGCAAGATCCTGTCCAGCTTCAGGGATATGGTGTACCGAAAAACCAAAGGCAAGGAGGAGAAGTGAATGTCTGTACTTCTGCAGTCCTCTCCGGGTTATTCCATGCTTCTATTATTTGTTCTGTGATGTTTGATGAATGTTTTATTTTGAGGAGGGGAGCCCTGTTCATTTAGACTGTAAACTTTTAGGGACTCTTACTGTTACGAAATGTGTGTAAAGAAGTCTGAAAGATTTACTATGCTTCATGTTCAACATTTAAGAGGGTGGTCTCTCCTTTGATATTTTCTCCTGCACATTTTTGAGTTTAATTGTGAATGGAACTGTAAATAAACTCTAACCTCCCAATTATGTCAGTGTCTTCTTTCTCAATTTTAATCAGCCTTTTAGAGATGAAAACTGTGTTGGGAGGAATATCTAGTAATACTAAATGATGCATATGGCTGTCAGCTTCCTCTGATTTTGGTCTCTGATGTTTCAGCTCTCCTGCAGCCTTGAAGCCAGTGCAGCAGCTTAAAACTATATTTAAAGATCTCATTTGATTAACTCTACATGATGCTGAGAAGCTGTACATTCTGCTTTTTTGTAAGATAGCTAAACTAAAAGGCATTTTCTCTTATACTTCAGCCAAAGCAACATGCTGCTGGAAGGTTAACAGAATATGTTTCAGGGTTTATACAACTAGAAAAAAAGTTTAAAAATAATTGCCGTGATTGTCTAAAAAAATTTTAGCAGCCAGGAATTTCCATTGTAGGACATGAAGGTGCGTAGCTCAGGGAGGAGGAGGCAGACATGAGATAATGATAAAAGAAGTAGGGATGGGAATATCAAAGATTTTGTTGATACTAATGCCAGTAATGATTCTGCTTATCTGTCCAATTCTTTAACAGTTCCCTTATGCAGATCTACAGTGACATCAAATAATGGCACTCCTGATATTCAGTGCTGTGTGGCATTGATAGATGCTTAAGCTAATTCACATATTTCCACTTACTAAATGTCGTGTATAAGCCCTAAAGCATCTGTATGTCAAGACTAGGGATGCAAACAATTGGTTAATCGTTAAGAAATTACTCGATTAAAGTAAATTAATTGCAATTAATCGAAGAAGAAGACAACACCAACAAGACAAACGAGAAGTGGTAAGCTGGCAGGATGAAGAGTACAAGATGGAGTTCGGTATGGAACCACTTTAAGTTGGTTAATGATGACAAAGACGCCAAATGCACCATCTGTGGAAGTATTTTAAAGTGCAACTCCTCCACAACTTTGCTAAATTATCACCTCAATACGTCACATTCTGTTAGGAATAAATCTTTTATTAAGGAATATGATTTGCACTTTCTCTTTCATAGGAAAGCAATTTCATAGAAAGGAACCTTTTGATTCAGAGGGGAATTCAGCTTCGCAGAAAAATTGCCGCTTATCAATTAATCGATCGATAAGATAAAACTATCAATTAATGAATTACTCGATAATTTGCATCCCTGGTCAAGACACTATCTTAGCAGCTTATTTCTGCTGGTTGTTTAGATTGTGAGCCTCCTGTTCTTGATTTGCAGGACCTTTTGAACAAAGTGAAGGGAATTAATATTATAGTAAAGCAAAAAGGCTAATGAAATCAATTCCTTGAGTGGATCGATTCTCAACTGTATCTTTTCGATTCTCATCCCTAATAAGGAAAGAGAACTTTGAAAGCACAATGTAGACCAAGAAGATTTGATGTAGGCAGACCTCGAGTAGCCATGCAAGACTTTGAAAATCTCCTAAGTATAAATATGACTTTTCGTTTCACTCATCACACAATTCAAGACTTTAAGAATACTTGATTGCATTGAAAATGTGTCAGCCCACTTTTATGACCCTACTCATTCAGCTTACAGTATGTAGCTGATTGCATTTGCAACAGTTGTATGTAGTCTCTGTAATAATTCTTTATCATTGCTGAGAAATTTTGATTTCTAGGTGGAACCTACAAAAGACAATCAGCAGAGTAAATGGAAAAAATAAACCAGCATCCTCACAATAAACAAAGACATTACAGAGTTGAAACTATAGTTATTAAAGATGTACAACTTTCAATAAGAAGACTGAATAGCTGCTGCATTATAGAAATGAAATAATGACAAAAGCAGAAAAACAATTAAAAACAGGCATTTTATTTTAGTCTGATTTTTCAGACACTTAAAAAAAAGGGGATACCATTTGTACTTTGCAGTTTAAACTGTTCTATAAATGTAATACATATTGTGTACATTGTGTATTTGCCCCTTGTGTTAAATTTTGATGCTATTTTAAATTTGGAGTTTCTCAAACTAAGAGACGAAATGGCTCCTTTAAAGTGAGAATGAATTAATTAAATCAAAGTTGTCTGCCCTGATGAAAAGAACTCCCCATATACAATCAAACTAATACTTTTCCTGCAACTGATACATAATGCTTCTTTATCAATATATGTATATATATATATATATATATATATATATATATATATATATGTATGTATATATTTATATATATACACATATATATGTATATATATACATGTATATACATATGTATATATATACATGTATATACATATGTATATATATACATATATATGTATGTGTGTGTGTATATATATATATATACATATATATACTATATATATATATATATATATATATATATATATATATATATATATATATATATATATATATATGTATGTATGTATATATATATATTTTTTTAATTGCAGCTTATTTAATGCCACCAGTCACTCATCTGTTATTAATATTCCACTTTTATCCATGGTTTTATTTCTCTACTTGTTACTCAATTTTTTACCTTGTTTCTACATATTTACTTATCTGCTTCTACTTGTTTCTTATCTGTTATTATTATTCGTCTTTTATCCATATTTTTATTCTTAGCGTCGTAACTAGGTTTGTAGCTTGTTTCTCCTTATTTTCACTGATTATTACACTTTAACATCCTTGTGCAATAACTTCTGACCAGGCTTGCCGCCAACCTCTTGCTTATGTTACTGTTGTATGTTGTCTAGTGTTTTTGTTATTTATAATATTGCGTCCTTGGCCAGTAGTACTGCTGTCTAAGACAAGTTTCCTGCAAGGGACAATAAAGTTGATCTATCTATCTATCTACACAGATTAATAACATTTTTCAATCAGCGTTCAACAACATGATAAAGTCTAGGACTTTACAAGAGTCTCAGATGTACGTAGTTAAAACAGAAAGAGGAGTCACAGTATTTCCAGTATAGAACGGTTTTATTGACAACAGGGAAACATTTGCCTTTTGAGGCTGAAAAAACTTAAATATAATCATCTGGTGAACAATTAGCTTTCTCTCATCAAGGTCTTCATGTTGGTCGTCATCAGTGGATGTTGTCCAGTCCCTGTTAAAGAAAATGAAATAATTATCATCCAAGTCACAAATAATAGAGTTAATGGAGTGGTAAAGGATGATGGTTTTTGTAGGCCAAGATGGAAGTCAGCATTACGCTGGTTTGCAAGCCCACTAAAAGCCTGCAGGATTTTTCCCTGTGTTTTGGATCAATGCAGATCATAAACTCTGCAGGAAACCAAAAAATATGAAACGTAGATGTTCTGCTCTTTGTGATAATCTTAACAGATACATTCACGGTGATTGAAAAGCTACAGACGACTATAATATTTCCAGTGTACAGCGTCTTATTGTGACCTTTTGTCTGAGAGTTTCCTCTTACTGTAGTGACCTGATCAAGCTGGTCCTCATGGCAATAGTGTAAAAATAATAGATTATTTAAAGCCGTTGGAAATACCTGCTGTTACACCCCTGGCTTTTTCTCGTCCATGTTCAAAGTTAGTTAGCAACAATCATTTCAACCACACAAGAAGGCTTTACATTCAAAAGCCGGCAACATCAGATGTATTTTATTATTTCCTGTTAAACATTAAACTGTGTGTGTGTGTGTGTTCATCACAAACCTTATTTAAGACACTTAACCAAAACCAGTTCTCTAAATCCCATTATCTCTGAAGGTCTGGTAACCAGGAAGTGCTAAACTATAACTCACTTCCCTATTTTTGGACTAATTTGTGACCACTCTATATTGTACAAAACAATCATTTTCCCAAAATGCAACAGGCTACACAGTCCTGTATATTATCCTGTGCTTGAAGGGGGTCACTTTAAGATTTTTAAATGTTTATTTTGCCTCTCTTACTGACTTTGGTGACCACAACTTTGATTTGAACAGAGGATTTACATGTTTATGTTAGAGATGCTGTAGCTGTGTGCACGTAGAACCTTGAATTACAACAAAATGTATCTTTTGGAGATTTAATGATTTTGTCTGCATGTTTTGTAGTGCAGTCTTATCTAAGAGGAAGATTGAACAAACAGGAGTAAATGTAATCAGATATTATGATTGTATGTGTTTATTATATGATGTGAGAAAAATCAAAATAGCACACATATCAGACATATATCAGCGGGAATTTAAGCAAATTACACAGATGCACAATATCAATGCACCTCATCACTGCATGGGAACATTTAAAACTCAAAGGGATACTTTTTATAAGAGTTAAGTGCTGTTTTTTTATTGTTTTCCATCTGTTCACTGCAAAATTTTATTGATAAACTTCAAGAAAAAGCTTGTGCTCTTGACCAGAAATATCAATTACGTTTTTCGGCAATAATGAAAATATTGGATCATCTGATATTGGTTAAAACCACATTATCGTGCATCCCTAAGTAAAGGGTTATTTTCACTTCCTACTCTTTCCCTTTAAATGTTGTCAGTAATACCATGTAGGTAATTCTAACTGCAAACTTCAGAAAGTAATTTAACTAAAAGGTGAGGCATCATCTAAATTTTTAATCTCACAATTCTGACAGCAATCTCCAAATGTTTTATTTTCCCAAAAGAATCTCAGAGTTTTAACTATTTATCTCAATATTCTGATTCTGACATCAGAATTCAGACTATTTAAATCTACCTTGAAAAATGATCAACTTCTGTTTTTTTTCCTGTGGCCTTATCATTATCTGTACAATGTAAATTACACCAACATGATGTTTTGAGCATCTCGTCTTCTTAGAATACAAATGTTTTACTGTTTTTCTATTAAGACAAAAGGTGTGGTTATGATGTTTTGAGTCCCTCATTACTGTGGACATCACTTCGTTTTCTAAAACAATCTGTCACATGGGCTACAGGTTATACAGATTACTTGTAATTGACTTGACAGCGTGTATGGTAGTTTCAGATTAATAGTAAATAAACAGATGATGTGGACTTACCTTGGCTTCGTACGCCCTCCCTGATCCTGATATCCTCCTGTCTCTGTCCACCAGGTAATACTGCCACGGGACCCGAGCGATCTTCCTCTCCTGCAGGTAAACACAACACTTTAAATAAAGATAGGAGCAGAAAAACTCTCAGCATGAGCACGTCAGGCTGTCCCGGGTCCTCTCACCTTCCCTCCGTTGATCAACTTTCCGATCTGCACGGTGGCGATGCCCGGGATCATCATGCAGACCGTCATGACGGCGAAGCCCGGCAGGATCTCATACCACATGGTTCAAGAGTTTCTCTGTCTCAGCACAGAGAGAAACTCCGAAGGCAGAATATTTCCCTCAGACTGCCCTCCACAGTTTGTTTGCTAAGGAGCTAACAAGATGTCGACCCTTCAAACGACCTACTGCGATACCGGAAGATATTATTCTGGTATTCTTCGATATTCTTCGCCCCCTGGTGGACTGGAGGGCGAACACATTTTTATTTAAATAATGAAGAGGGTTGATTCTCTCTTTTCGCTCCATCTTCAACTTATTGTTTCTCTCTTCTCTCTGTCTTTTAGTTCCAACTTAATGTTTCCGTAATCCTGTTTGTTTAGAGGATCTGTCATTGTTGTTCCACAGAGCCTCTCGTGGCTTAACAAAATCCTCCACCACTTAAAGCAGAGACCTTTCCACTGCCTGATACAGGCCTATATGTATTTTATCAACAGACCATATTAGCGTTCGTACACCTTACTCTATAAAGACTTTCTGCTTTTTTTTACTTCACTTCCCTGGACTAAAACAATAGTATATCATAAAAACACAAAAAGTGTTAGGAACTATTCAAGGTCCTATGAACCGTCATTGACGTGCAGCCAGCGCCCCCTCTGGCGGCAAAGCGGTGGAACTGCAGGCCCGGCTGTCAGAGGAAGTTACTGTTAGCATTAGTTACTGTTAGAATTAGCTCGCTTGTTGCTAACTTACTGCAGAAAGTAAACAAGTGCGTGTGATGACATCTAAAAGGTTTCAGCGATGAAGGAAGATAAGGAAAACACTCGACCAAAAGAGAGGAGGGTTGAAATAAGGTGCGAGGATGGAGAAAAGACGGAGAAGCCAAAAGAAAAGAAAGAGACCATGACAAAGGTAAACTTGCTAGCTTCCTTAGCTCTGGTTGCTACAAAGCGTCGGTTGGTACAACTGCTCGATTTAAACTGGTGCTGTTGATGAACCAAAACTGGACCAAACAGAAGTTTACAACTGCATACACCTGCTCGCCTTCTGAAACCAACATATCAAAACTTTTAGGATGGTTTTGGACCAAATAAGACCCTCTTACTGAGTCTGGTTACATCAGTTATTACCATTTAGACAAGAGCTGTGCTGTTTGGTATTTTAATTAAACCTTTACTGTGATCTCAGCTTTGTACGAGGTCATATTACTTTTGTTTTTCACTGTTTTGCCTGCAAATCAACAGTATTAATGTATATTTAATGGCTGTAGGTTGTCAAAGGTGTTTTTGTTCCACTTAAAATTATGTTGCAGTTTTACATGCAGTTCATTTAAAGTAAAAAAAACTAGTGGGAAAGTTGTTGGTGTACTCAAGAACACTTCAAGAATTTCTTAACTTTATTATGTGTATTTTTTTAGTGATGTTGGAGCAATATCAGTCTTGGTATATTTGAAAAGTTTTGCTGCTGTTTTACATATATAAACTTGCAATTATTATCCTAAATATTATCTGTAAAATTGGCAAAATGTACAACCCTGCCATATTTTTTTTACTAAGTGTCCACTTTGCAAATCAAATGTGTAGTGTAATAAAGAGTACAATGTTGTGCTATATGTTTCACATATATTTTTTAACATATATCAACCACTGACATTAAGAGAGCAGACCAGTTTTAGTGAAGTGAAGGATTTGTGCTCTCAACAAAAACAGCATTGATAGAAGGTGATGTCGAGATCAGAAATATCACCACTTTAGCAAAAATCCATTACTGTGCAGCCCTGTTATATTTACATAGTGAAGTTATTTTATCATTTTGCCAGAGTAATCAGCAAAGTGTGCAAAGTCAAAAATCAGTAGTAGCGGCAAAATAAAAAAATAGAATTAAATAGGTTTTGTCTATATTAAAGAAAAAAGACTACATATAAGAAAAAGCACCAGACAAGCAGAGAAAATGGTAATACACATTATCTAACAGTGTACATGTGATCTTTCATTGACTGTTTGGGTGTGCTTAAAAACCATTAAATTTTAGTGCATTTGAATACACTTCTATATACTGCTACCTTTTTGGTTTGTACTCTTGTTGTTATTTGAAGTTCTAGCATTAAGAAAAGTCTTATAAATCCAGGTTCCTCTCAGGTGTGCATACTTAAATGTCAACTCTCTATAATCTTTCTAAGATTGTGATCAGACGTCTGCCCCCAAGTTTAACAAAGGAGGAGCTGGAGGAGCAGCTACAGCCTCTCCCAGATGTTGACTACCTGGAGTTTTTCTCCAATGACACAAGGTGAATTCACAGAGCCAGTTATCACATATAAATTTACATGTAGTGACTAATGATGATGATAGTATGATATTATGTTATCTATCTATCTATCTATCTATCTATCTATCTATCTATCTATCTATCTATCTATCTATCTATCTATCTATCTATCTATCTATCCTGTCTTATTTATTTGTCCATCCAGCCTTTACCCACACCTCTTCTCAAGGGCTTACATTAATTTCAAAAACCAAGATGATATCGTGCTCTTCAGGGATCGGTTTGATGGATATGTGTTCATTGACAACCGAGGTAAGAGAAGTTAACATCAGCACACTCAGATGTTGTACGTGTGTCATCTTACTTTAATTTATTAATTCTGCTACATTTTGTTTTTTCTAAAGGTCAAGAGTATCCTGCCATTGTAGAATTTGCACCTTTTCAAAAGACTGCCAAGAAAAGAAGCAAGAAAAAGGACTCTAAGTGTGGGACGATAGCTGAAGGTGAATATCTGTGGGCTTAATTATGACTGAAATCCAGCTATCATACATTAATAAGACAATGCACTTCTTCACTTATAACAAGCTTTTCAGCACTCATCACTTATAGATCAGTTCATGATGTGTTCAATGATTAACCTGTTCAGAAACTCCTAAATCAGGCTTAGAAGACTTTCTGTACCTGTGTGATGTTTTTTAGGAGCAGATATGAAATCAATATTGATTATAAGAACTGATTCAAAGCAGATGTAACCTGAAACAACATGTTAGAACAAAGAAATATGAAAACCTGATTTAAAAAAGTGGATAAAAATGAGTAAAATAAAAGTTGCTTCAAACTGTTTCTTCTTTAAAACAAACTAAAAATGTGTTCATTACAATCA
Source organism: Scarus forsteni (assembly GCA_036419115.1). NCBI lineage: Eukaryota > Metazoa > Chordata > Actinopteri > Labriformes > Labridae > Scarus > Scarus forsteni. Next base: position 15,571,569 of record JAZDUH010000383.1, read on the forward strand.
TGAATATAATTTTTACCCTCAGTTTTTACACCAGTCAAAGAGTAAGTTATAAAAAATTAAGATTTTCTTCAACCAAGTTTTTTCTATCACCTCTTTTTCAATGGAAATATCCTTATGTCATCATGAACTTTTAACTAAGACCTCAAGATGCTTACAATTGTAGACTCGATATATTTAAATACAAGTTTTGACGCACTTAGGTTTCTGGACAATTCTGATGTTTTATATTTTGCATTTTTCTTAAGAAGATAATTAGGTATACATAATTGTATCTTTTAAAAAAAGAACTTTGCATCACTAATGTTTAGCATAGATTATTTTTACATGATTTTGAATAAAATAGGATCCCGTATGGAACATTTTAAATATTGAGGAAAGAATATGAAAAGCCATCGACTAACACATTCTGCAGCTCGAGTCATTCCCAGACAAAACCTGATAACAGCTAATTTGTAAACGAAGATGCTGGTCATTATCTATGAATGCATTTTCATTGTCTCATATTTGTGTTTTGTACAACATAATGAATGTTAATTATCTCAGTATTTGGGACACTGGACTTGCATTTCAGACTTATTTGAGTGATTTTATTCTCTTAATTATTTGGTGTTTCATAAAAGTGCAGTCATCAAAAATCAGCATTGTCCCATGTACTTAAGACGTGTATTTGGTTTTCATCCCTCAATGTTTCAAAATATCTTAATACAGCACTCCTGCATTGGTTGCCAATTGTTTTAGTATAAAAGTGGCTTGATTTTTATTTTTATTTCAGGACTTGAAAAGATCATTAAAAATCCTCAATATGACATGTCAATCCCTGTTTTGATAAATATGAACAAGTGCAACACAGTGGCATTAATGACATGCTTTAAGACCCTTCCTACAGTAATTGTTATATTTCTTTTAAAATCAGACTGCGAGCCTGTAATGCCATTTCTATAAGTCAATACCAACACTCATCTCCATAGGCTATTAATAGCCAATACTGATGCAATGCTGGGAACACTGTGGAAACTGTAAAGGTTTTTTTAGAGCCATTGATAAATACTATCACAAAGAATACGATCATAACCTGCTCTTTTGGCAGAAAAAACTCAGTAAATATTGGATCTACACAGAGACAGATTGATGGATTAATAATGTGAAAGCACGCTGTGTTGCCCTTGTGCTAATGTCGCATATGAAGTTTAACTTGACCTTTCAGAGGCAAAAACTAATTAGATCAGGTGATCAGCTTTTCTTGATGTTTCTTGATTTTTTTTTTAAACCAGAGGAGATCAAGCACTCTAAGTTGTGGCTTTCACTCTGTGGCACACACTACCAGTCACCGTGCGGACTGTGAATAGCCTTTCCACTTTAAAACACGGCTTAAGACACGGATGTTGACTTTGACCTTGGGCAGAGTATAGTCCCCTTTTATTGGGTCTTTTATTTGTGATGTTTTCTCTGTATTGCTTTGTTTTTATTGGCTTTATTGTTTTCTTTCTAGTTTACTGTAAAGCCCTTTGGTAGGCCATTGGCTGTCTTAAATGTGCTATATGAATAAAGTTGACATTAAAATTGACAAGCTGACAATTATCATTCAGTATGTTATGCTTTGTTTCTGTCAGATCCTGATTACAGAAAGTTCCTCGAGTTTTACAACGGAGATGATGAAAAGTTGGCATCAACACCAGAGACCTTGTTGGAGGAGCTTGAGGCAAGATCTAAAGAGCTCGTTGGTAAATGAACCTAAAACATATGTGTCTGTATTATAGAAACAGACATTAAGTCTGGAGTTATAAAGATATTTGTTTCTCCTTCAAGCCAAAAAGACCACCCCTCTGCTGGACTTCCTGAAGAATAAACAGGTAATGAAGTGCTGCTGAAAAGCAGCGTGGTGTTCTATTTAAAGATGTTACATTTTAGGAACAAGAGGGTCAGCCTAATGCCTTGCTCTGATCTCCTGCAGAGAATCAGAGAGGAAAAGAAAGAGGAGAGGAGGAGGAGGGAACTTGAACGCAAGCGTCTGCGAGATGAAGAGCGTCGAAAGTGGAGGGAGGAGGAGAGGAGGAAGCGCAAAGAGGCGGAGAAGATGAAGAGACTTGAGAAACTGCCAGAGAAAGATAAGGACCAAGTCAAAGAAGAACCAAAAATAAAGGTTTGTGCTGCAGTTTATAAAGCATTAAGCTGCATTATTCCTCTCCAAGAAGGACTGTGGCATTAATCATAATTTATTACTAATTAAGTTAATTTTTTTTAACAGAATGAGCCTTTGCAATAAACAGTAGCGGACCAGATTAACCCCCCCAAAAATGTGGTCGGATAAAACCTTAGTTTGGCTTATAGTTTGTTTGGTTTCTGTTAGAGGTGTTAAATAAAAGAAGAACTGCACAAGAAAGAGCACCAAGTCACAGCTTCTGTTCACTTTTCTCTTCATTGATATTTTTTTAGTATAGAACAGAATCATTGCACATTCCATGTTTTCTCATGTTGTACAGGTCTGTTTTAAATGTGCAGCGAGTAGAATTTGGCAGCATTTCGCCGAGCAGAAATGGTGAATATAGGATATAATGTTTCTATTTGTATGTAAAGTCCGTCAAAATAGGAGTAAAATTATCCCCATGAAACGTTTACTTTATCTTTTTTTAATTAGAAAAAGCTTTTTAAAAATTTACATTACCGCGGGCCGAGTTCATGTAGGCCGACATAACGATCCGCCATGTTATTTACGAGTGGCTTTTGGGGACAAAAAGAGCGAAACGCGATTTTTGAATACAAGTCTGGCCGCTGGTCCTGAAATCTGCCCGGATGGCATCTTAACTGACCTATAATCTATTAAAATAATTGTTACCTTGTAACTGCTGTAAATGATGTCCTGTTAAGGGTCCTTTTTGATCTCCACCAACTCTCGTTGCTTCGAGGTGTGATGGATGGGCTCATTCCAAAATCTGAACACTAGATGTCGCTAAAATGCTAATTTCTACACACTGCACCTTTAAAGTATCTTTACTGTGATTTTTGTTTTATTTTTAATGTTAAAGCTCCTGAAGAAACCCGACAGAGGTGAGGAGGCTGAGTCTGAGAAACCCAAGGAAAAGGCCAAGAAACCAGAGAAGCTGAATAAAGAGGACAAATTCACAGGAAATGCTGATCACAAAAGGCGTCAACACAACGAAAACAAAGAGGATCGCGGTGGAAGAAAGTAAGATGCTTGTACACATTCACTCTTATGCACTCTTACATGTTGCAGAGTACTTACACAGCACCTTTCTCTGGCCATTTAGAACCGATGAAGATGGGCGTAAGGAATTCAGGGAGCGTGCAGCAGACCGAGATCGAGAGCGCGAACGAGAGCGGGATAAGGAGCGGAGGCAGAAAGAGAAGGAGCGTCTCAGGCGTCAGGACGAGGAGCGACGGAGGAGGAGAGAGCGACAGGATGGAGAGAACTCGTGCAGGAAGAGGGAGGAGGAGGTCCGTAAAGAGAAAGTGATGGAGAAGAAGAAAAGTGAAAATGCTGCAGATTCGTCTCACTCTGAGAGGCCAGAGAGGCCTCCCAAAGACAACAACAAGAAGGAGGAGAGTGGCAAAAGAGAGAGGCTTAGGAACAAGGTAACAGCTTCAGCCTTTAGTTCTTTAAAGCCCAGCACAGGCCAACTTTGTGTACAGACCAGGGACTGTTATGAAACATTACAGGTTACAGTTGCGGCTGTGTGAACTGAAAATTTGCCACCAGAGCCACACCAGCAAATGGTTTCCAAATATTATGGTGAATGATATATGCAACCAAATATTAGGTTATAACTATGCAGCATAGTGCTAAGTGCTACCACAGGGCAAAGGAAAATGCCTCAAATGGTGTGAATCCAGTGCTGGGGGTGTGTTTTATCTGTTGGTCATTAGTCTGAGCTGATTGTTTTGTTTTTATTCGTTTTATTAGCTCTTGCCTCCTAATTACATACCTTTACTTCAGGAAGTTGAGCGCTAGCCTCGAGTTTCCTCACCGAGTCAAATATTTTGACAACTACTTCCACAACACACATGAGCACAAGGTTTACTTTACTCTGATAGCACTTTTACTTTATTAAAGTGTTGACAGAGACTTCCTCTGAGAATCTGTAGCAAATGATCCATCACACATTGACTGGGGACCGCTATTTTAAAGGGATATGCCAATATATATATATATTTTTTTAAATCTTGCCACTGCTAATTGGCTTAATGAAGCACGGGGAGGCAATGGGTAGATTTAGCCTGCCTCTGCTTACAGTCATCAGATAAACTTTTCAGCAACGCTAAACAGTTTGTTTGTTAGCAAGATTACACAAAAACCATTGGATAGATTTTGCTGAAATTTTCAGGAGATGTTGGTAACGGCCCAATTTAGGAGTGATCAGATTTTGGTGGTGATAAAAGCATTTGGATGCAAAATAATCCCAAAATTTCAAAAAATCCCATAAAGTAACATTGGCTGAAATAAAAAGAATAACGCAACAAAGACCAAAACTCTGCCGTTTTTTAACTGATTTGCTTCCAATGTCACAGAATAATATGAAGTCTATGTCTCTGTTGTCAAGGCAAATATCTTCTGGATTGGATCCAGATTGTTGTCACAAAAAAAATTAACTTTTTAATAGGAATTGACAACATCCAGTAATTCATATCAATTTAAAAAATATTAAGTGATGTTCCCAAAACTCCTGTTCGTTCAGGAAAACGACCTCCATGTATGTGTTGAGTTTAGGGATGGGAATTGATAAGATTTTTTATCAAAACCAATGCTGTTAACGATCCTGCTAATCGATCCAATTCTTTAAAGATTCCCTTATCAATTTCTGCAGATTTCCCGTGTGGGCAAATGTTGGTCTGGTTTTCAGTGTCAACAATTTCAAACACATGTCACAGCATAGATGACTGCTTCTGGAAGTTACTGGTGTTACCACTCACTTAAAAATGTGCAGTAGGTGTAATTAAAATTAAGCCACAATTCTGACACTTCTGAACTCTGTCAGTAGAAGGAATTGATAAGGGAATTGGTTAGCAAAAAGATTAATGATATCGATTCTCTGATGGAGCTGTTAACGGTTCTCAACTGGAATTGGTTTTCGATTCCCATCCCTAGTTGAGTTTGGTCTGCGCTCCTATAGAGGCATTATCTGTATGAGTGCTTTTCTAGTTTTTATTGTGACAAACGTTAATGCAGCTGCAGTCACTAATCCACTCTTGTGCCAGAGTTCGAGAAGAAGTGGACACTGAACTGCAGGTGGTTGTTGCTATGGGAACAGTACATCTTCCAGACCTACGTCAGTGTGTAACAAATGCTTTTACAACATTGCAAAACAAACTGTTGCAGGCTGTTGAAGTTTCATATTCATCTTGCAAGTCTTTGGTCTGACCCTGGCCTAAGTTTAACTAAAATAGGTTTGGTATGTCTAACAATGTGATTTCTTTTCATCAGGACCGACCTGCCATCCAGCTGTACCAGCCTGGGGCCAGAAGCCGCAATCGAAACCCTGGAGTAGGGGACTCCAACTCTGCCGACAGAAAGCCAGACACTGAGACAGAGAAAAAAGCTGATAAAGGAGAAGACTGATCAGATTTCTGACTGTGGCATTTTCATTTTTATGTAAGGAGAGGGTAGACAAACTTGACCTGCTAGGCTCAGAGTAGCAGTGTGGGTCCTTAGGGTGACGTCCACTGCGGGTCAAACAGCCGATTCTGTTTCTGTTGAAGCCAGAGATGTGACTGTGGGGTCTCTTAGTGCCTGAACGTGAGCATTATCAGTTTTGTGTTTTAGGAACGGTAGCTCAAAGCGTCGCTCGAGCACGATCGGTGAACCGGATCTTTGTTGGACCACATGAAGTCAAAGTGACCTTATTTCAGTATCTCTCTGGGGTAATTGTTCTAACACTGCAAACATAGCTTCATATGTGTTCATTTAAAAGATGACACTCCTGAAAAATAAAGTAACTCCACAGGTATCACACTGCCCAGGGATTCAAACTGTTATTGCCAAGATGGCTGATGTTGAGTAGGACATAAAGAATTGCCATGTTTAGTTTTATGAGTTCACCTTCACTGAAGGGCTAGACAATCCAAAAGTCTGAGCAGGATTCTTATTTGGGTGAGCAGCTCTGAACTTGTTATCTCAAAGGAAACTGTATGAAATTCTCAGTTCTGGATCATATGTTGTGTCAAACAGTGACTGTGGAGAAAAAGCCATTTCCGAGCAGACTGCCATGTTAACAGCCGTGCCTGCATGCTGACAGGGGGATGAATCTGTGGCCTTGATTACTTTCTAACCCGAAGTCTCCTTAAACTATAATGTGTGATGCACTAACCTGCAGACAGCTTGAGAACACGTCACTGCTGATGTAAAGCTTTGACTGGAAATAAAATATGTCTCTGCTTAAATTGACACGTTTGTGGTTTGTTTTTGATCAAAACTTTGACTAAAATTTTGGCCCCTTGACATGTAGCATCTACTTTTCAATGGGGACCTCATGTCTCAGTGGTTGGAAAGGTATTTATTATGGAGGTAAAAATCAATAACTATGAATAGAGACATTGTTCTAACATTAACATCTATAATGATTATAAACTGGATAGGAGTAGAGCAGGTCACACCAATGTATAAGAGCCGTGTGCAGAAACTACCGTGTGCTCAATTTTTATTTCTCTGAGGTCAATGTCAGGAACTGTTACGATAATGAAATGAGGCTAAAGGAAATGACAAATATTTGTCATAGTAGTTGTTCAAGCTTTGTAGGTCCACAGCAGAAGAGCGCCCACATCAACAATCCCAAACAACCTAAAAGACCAGAAGACTACAGCTGGTGCAGCTACTAAGCAAATACTAAGTGAAAACTTAAAAATAATCTGTTATTTTTTAATTTCCTGTCTAAGATGGACAATTACCAACATCAATTGAAAATTTCAGCAAAATCCGTCCACTGATTTCTGTATAATCTTGCTTACAGACAGAAAGACAAACAAATGGAGCCAAAAACAACCTCATTGGTGGAGGTAATAAAATCCCCGAGTACATAGTAATAGTCATGACTGCTGTAGGTGTAGTTCCTACTTTTCATATTTCAAGCATCATCATTCAATGCACCAAGTCCTCATTATAAATCATAGATCTATTATGTTCTCAAGACAGTTGTCAAATTGAAACACTAGTGAGTAGTCCTCACTAGTGTTTCATTTCAACGTCTGTCCTGAGAACATAATAGATCTATGATTTATATCAAGTATTTTAACACAAGGATGTGTTGGAAATTTTTCTTCATAGTGTTGGGTTGTAAGAATTTATATGTACATTAGTACCAGATTGGATCATTTTTACCTTTACACATGCCTTTGTTCTTCATGGTATTTTTTCAACAAGGTCCTGGAAACATTAAAAACAGTAACTGAGTCTACTGCCATGACAGCATTGAAGCCCCCACCCAGAAGATCAGCCGTTTCTAACAATGTTCAAACCAGCCTAACTGAAACCACATTTGATGCCCATCCTGATGCTTGGTTTGAACTTCAGCACATTGTTTTGTCAATGTCGACATGTATAAGTTATAATGTAAAACAATGAGTTGTAATAAAGAAACAACATATGAATTTAGAGCTAAACATTTGGAAAATAAATCTCATTGGAAACAGTTATTTCTTGGAGCTCGTCCTGAAGTGTCAGTAAAACATCAGTTTTCTCTTTTTAATGTAACTAACAACTTAAATTCAAGATGATTGATGGTCAAAGGGGCGGCATGGTGACACAGTAGGCACTGCATGTGCCTCACAGCAAGGTCGCTGGTTTGATCCTCGTGTTGGTCAGCTCAGGGCCTTTCTGTGTGGGTTTACATGTCCTTCAGGTGCATGTGGGTTCTCTCTGTGCACTTCTACTTCCTCCCAAAGACCAATAAAAAAAATGCTCATAAAATGGATTTTAGGTGACTCCAAAATTGTCCTTAGGCACGTGTGAGTGTTAATTATTCTCTGTCTCTCTTTGTAGCCCTGCGATTGGCTGGCAGCAGGTTCAGGGTGTACCCTGCCTGTTGCCCAATAATGTCAGAAGAGGCAGGCTCCAGCCACCGCAATCCCTGAAGGGTGAAGAGGTTTAGATGATGGATGGATGGATTGTCAATCAAAGTCTGCAACCATGTAAAAGCATATTTATACGCAGTAGCCAGTAATATGTGAGAATTAACCATACATAAAACATGTATTTCAAAATGCCATTAAAACGTTTTCAAACTTATCTAAGATTCAATTACTCAAATTTTGACATTGCCCTATTTTCTAATCAGAGGTTACGGAGAACAAATGAATTCATTGTACAAAACAAAACAGAAAATGCATTTCTTCTTTTCCTGTCACCTGGTTTTACGGTTCAATTCTTAGTTAAAAGAGCCAATAACATATTTAAGTTTATTTTGATTTGTACTCATGAAATGAATTTACTTACTAAGGACAGGAATGCTTTGAAAGCTTAAAGATGGGTTTAGAAATACAAGTTTAGTATTATTGTTTTGGGTTGTCGTTGTTTATCGTGGTTTGTGTCGGTGTTTCGGTGAAAAGTCTCCATGTGGTGTCGCTGTCTGCTCGGCTGGTCTTTATAAACCTGCTACGTCACTTCCGTCTTCCTCTTCGACCTCCGCCATAGTCGCGACAGGACTGTGGGCAAAATGGTAAATTCAAAATCTTTAAACATCCATCATTTTAGACCCCGTGTGCCACAGCTGGTGTATTTACTTGGTTTTGGATGTTATAGTGATGTCTCTCAGGCTGTTATGTGGGCAGAATAATGTATCGTTATGTTTTTAAAGACACTGCCGGCACACAGCCTGTTAGCTCACAGCGTTAGCTCTCATACACCTAATGTGCAGGAAACCAAGAGGTTTAATTCAGTCTCCGTCACAGTGTAGATGTTTGTTAATGCAGGTATGAGACAGTGACAGTGTATAGAGTATCATGTTGTGAAAAGCTGTCTGTATCTCTTCCAGTCGTCACACAAGACTTTCAGGATTAAGCGCTTCCTCGCCAAGAAGCAGAAGCAGAACAGGCCGATCCCGCAGTGGATCAGGATGAAGACTGGCAACAAGATCAGGTGAGACCACCACCATGTGATGATTATGTTTAATGTGGACCAACCTTGTCCTGACTGGATCTAGAAACAACACTGTAAATATGAAGCATCCCTGTTCTGCTAATCCAGACGGATTGTACTCTTAGCCTCAAAACAGAAGCCAGTAACTGTTCATTTCAGACTGATGTTAGGATGCTCTGCTTATTTAGAGAATGTTTAAAAACTGACTAGAAGCCTGGATGTGTAGATGATTCCTCATGCAATATTGGCTCATCCTCTCAAACTCCTTAAACAATATTTATTTTTGGTCAGTCACAGCACGTGCATTTTTTACTTTGTGCAGAAATTAAGTGAAACAAAACTGCACATTGTCAGTGTGCTTGTTAGTAAATATAAAACACTGGAGAAACTTGTACAGAAACCCAATTCCTTTAACCAAATACACCAGACCAGCCATTTAAGACTGCATTGAAAGTGTTTGGGGAGGAAAGAAGCATGTCCAGTATGTGATTGGATGATTGCTCTGTCCATCAACATGTTACGGGCCAATCAGATGATGTAGTAGGCAGGCACTACAGCCTTAGAGAATGGGAACCACTTTATGAGATAAATGCGTCAAAACATGGAGGAAGTTTGTAGTTCTGATATAATCTAATGAGGAAATGTTAGCAAATTCTGACAAAACTGCTACAGCAGCTGTTAGCATCCATAATAATCTCTAAATTCCGGCTGTTGTCGCTCTCTAATCTCTCAAAATGACAATAGTTGGGGTTGTGCTGCTTTGGGCAGAGCACAAACGTTGTAGATTGGAGCTTGACAAGAAGGTTCTGCATGATTACAGATGCTCGATCAGGCTGGTCCAGCTGCTGCTTCAGGTTAAAATTCCTGGACTGTGTTGGTTTAAGACATCCAATCACATGACCAGCCCTTTTCTGCAGTGGTTGTCTGAAGTCGAAAACTTTGTCACTTTTAAAATGTTTTCATTTTTAGAATTATGTGTTGCCTTCTTTGTTTGAAGTGGTGTCTGTTCACATGAAAACATTAAAAACTCTGTAGTGCATTTGTCTGGCCTTTTTAAGTGGTTCTGTTACGCTATGTGCCATATAAATATATTTTACAAAGCCAGAGAAGAAGACGTCCCTGTGGTATTTTACTAAACTTTTCCAAGTCTTGCTGGCAATAACAACTGAACTTTCATGCTGTTAAACATCAGTTACAGGATACGTCCTTGGCAGGGATGGCAACACCAGACTATCATTTAAAGATTTTGTGGTTCTGCTTAATTACACTGTGTCATTCTTAATGTATGGTGTCAGTTAATACACACATTAGAAACACCATTTAATGTGTCAGCATGACAGCAGCATAGGAAAGAGCCCTTGAGGAGTGTAAAAACAATTCTGTTAAGGATGGGAATCGATGCAGGGATGTTGGTATAGAATGAATTTACTAAAACAACATAGAGCTTATAAATTGACTATCACATATATACAGTTACCTGTTGTGTCAACAAGCACTTTAAGGTAGCTTTTAACCTTATAAGGCAGTAAAGTTAAATAAGCATAACTGACGTGTACTTCAATCAGTTGCTAGCAGTGAACTTAAAGCTGTGGTCTACGATTTGAAACCGCAGCCTGCCCCCCCTTCCCTCACCTCTCCCCCTCCGTGTTCCAAGATCCCCCCCCAGCTCGTGTCGCCTCATATAAAAACAAGCCCCCTCGGACAGAGCTACGAGCGACTAGCACAATATATCAGCAGCAAACTCAATCAAAAACAGCTCAGCTCAACTGAAAGTATCAAACACGACAGACATCCCCCTTGTAACACACAGCAGTAGCCATTTCAATTGGACCGGCGGCAATGCGGGTCTGGCGCCGCCAGAGCGGAGCCGAGTGTGGGGGAGGATTTATCTTTCTCAGCCTGTCCTCCACAGCTCAGCTTACAGTGCTAACGATTAGCGGCTAACAGGCTAACCCGCTCCCCTGCAAGTTAGTAGCCCGTGCAGGCACAAACTAACCAGAGTTATTCAGCAGACATCTCCCACTGTAGTAAACAAAGCCATTACCTGATCAACCAGGGGCGAAACGGTCGATGCTGAAGGTCTGACGGCCGGCTGAGGCTATTCGTTAGCCGTTAGCCCGCTAACAGGCCTCAACCCGCGGGCAGAGCTCCGTTGGGCCCCGCGGGAGAGGGAGGCGGCTTCGGTCTCGGCGCTAGGCTTTTCCGGCTCCATGATAGTTCAGTAGCTAACGCTGCTAGCTGCTCACCGGAGGTAGAGGGGAGGAGACGGGACCATGACGCACTACGCATCACATGACAATGCGTAGTGAGAGAGACAGGGGATTGGATGGACTCACGGACCAACTCACGGACCAATTAATAGTCGCAGGTTCTTAGGTTTGATTGGTCAGCTAGTATGCAGCTTTTCAGCGGATATACTGAATGGATTATTTTCATTCTTTTTGGTCTTTATACTGTGTAGATAGGACCATAGGACCATAACAGCCTTATAAACGGTGTTATTAATATGTACAAAGCTTCCAAATCGTAGACCATAGCTTTAAGACGTTTATTGTAAATATACAGAAGATGTGCATGAATACCCAACCTGATAAGGTCAGTCTTATTATTTAGTAGCCATATCTTGTACAGCTACAAGTATACGCCCCTTTTCAGCCTAAACATCTGTCTCTGATGTGTGCATCAAGCCTGTCTAATTGTAAAGCATCTCCAGGCTCTCTATGCCGGCATTAAGTGCTTGACGGTGTATGACTAATGCTGGAACTCCTTATTGTACAAAGCAGGTCTGCAATTGCAGCACTTTTTTGTTGCAGTAAAGTGCTGTCATTAACCCTGCTGAGAGCATCTCACTGCTGCAGAGCTCCAGCTCCTGCTCACTGTCTGTGAGGAGGACGCTCTGCCAGCTGAACATCACACTCAGTCCAAACAGCTTTTTCTGCTCACAGTTATTCTGCTTAAAATGTTCCCTCATTATTGGTTAATACTTGAATAACTGTATTCGGAGGTTCAGTCTGTGACCACTGTCATTGATTTAGTGGATTTGGAGGGAGTCAGATTGTTTTTTTGGAGGATGATGTGAGATTTCACAACAGTTTACATTTTCTGATAAATTAATTTCGTCTTATTGGCTTGGCAATAAATCATGTTTATTTTTGCGGGGACAGCCATCAGCCTGTGGTCTCCAGAGTCTGAACAGTTCATATGGAATGTGAATTAGCACTGGGTAATGTGAGCCAGAAATCAGAGTGCTGTCTCGTTTAAATAAATACCAATAGTCTTTTCTAGTTCGAGGCCACATGCAGTGTGCCCTGTAAAGTGATGACACACTTTCACTGGTGTGGGGATACTGGTGCTAGTCAGATATGTCTGACAGATTGAATATTGCAGGTTAACTTTTTGAGTTTGTGCTTCTCTTATCAGAGACAAGAAAAGCCATTGTCTAAACGTCAAAACAATATGTGCAATTCTAAAATTCTGTTTTAATAACCCATAATCACAGCAGGTGAGCTCTGTGTACAAAACAAGGGACCTCTTCTCAGTTTGCTAATTTATGCACAGGCTGGTAAATATTCATGGTTGGCTTTAGGTCGTTACAAAAGTGTTTACTGAGTGGAAAACCCAGACTTAAACAGCAAGATGTACAGTGCTTCAGTATGATGGGCTGTGAGTCAAAAACTGAAAACTGATAATTTAGATCTTTCAGAACTTTGTTCAAAACTGAAGCTTTTATTGTCATTAGACATGAGTTGAAGATAGGTATAAGGAATTTCAATATCCAAATTTGAGCCAGTTCACTGGGCTTTTCTGTGAATTCAGAAAATCAAGTATAGCTTCACCATTTAAACCATTTGTTCTGTTCAGCAGTACAATCAAATAACAAATCTGGAATCACAAAGCAATATACTTAAGTATTTATTTCTGTTAATTTGAATTTCAAAATTAACATGGCAATTATATGTTAGCATGAAAATATTTCATTGAGGATGCTCTTTATACAGGTGTATTAACGTTTTACAGAAACGAAAAAGATTTTGGTAATTACCAGTACTGCTCATTTCAAGCAGCTGTGGCATAAACCTTGCATTGAGTGGTTGTCTAATAAATTTGTGAAGCACTGTACGTAAAACCAAACACATTAACCACTGTCTGAAAATGAAGTAAGCTGAACTAATTCTGGCTGGTTTCCAATTTTCCTCTGGCGTCAGAATATTGCTATTCCTAAGAGCATGTTATAGGAGACTGTTTATTGTAATCATCAAACTTAAATGAACTTAACATTTAGTCTGAAAATGTGCCTGTCATATGATATAAACTTCATAAAAAACAGGACAGTGACTCAGTTTCTTATATCCCCTTTAGCGTTGAGCCTGAACAATGAGTAAACAACCTCACATGCAGGTGAGAAGAGAATTAAGCTGCTCTAATTTAAAGTGATGAACAAAATGTGAGTTCAGTTCCCTCTGGAGAAAGAATCAGGGTTTTAATGCTCTAGAAATGTGAGTTTTTCTCTGTGCTGAGGGAGTTTCATTGGAGCCGGCTCTGATTGTCAGTAGTTCTTTAACTGTATTTAAGGCCCTGTGTTACTCAGTAGAATTTCAAAGCAAAGCCCAGCCCGTCACCATTAACAATGATCATTAAAACAACTTTACATACAATACTTGCATTCTGAATGTTACTGAAGCAGTTCTTTGCTGATGTGAGTTTTTCAGCTCTTACCCTCGTGTTTTTTTTGTTTTTTTGTTTTTTTTTGTTTTCAACACAAAATCCTGTTTTAGACCATGAAGGTATTCAGGCTGTGGAACTTTCCATAAACTAATTTCCATAAACAGGCAGCCATTTTAACTCATTTCTGTGAATGTGCTAGAAATCCTTGATGACTTGGAATTTGTTTGTTGAGAGGTGATTGGATTTCAGATTAAGTGCTAGAAATTTAATACCGCACAGAAATTGAATTGTTTTCCTGCTCAAAAGAGCTTCAAGCTAGTTTAAACAGCATTTATTTCCCAACTGGAATGCATTTTATTTTGTGGGGCAACATTTTGTAAGTGCTTGGATTGAATTTAGAGAAGTTGTAAAAGCCCTTAAGAACCTGCCTCACATTTTTTTTCCATAACACTTGAAATTATGTTATGAATAACATACAAAGTGTTATGTTCATTTCTATTTATCTGTTACATTTACATATCTCATTTGGTAAGAGGTCTTAAATGTTCTGTTTTGTGATTAAGGTACAACTCCAAGAGGAGACACTGGAGGAGGACCAAGCTGGGCCTGTAAACATGAGGGTCCACGGATCCCAGCATCCCTCAGCTGCAACATCTGCCAGGACCCCCAGCTGCTGGGCCTGGGCGTGGGGAGGGAGCCATGTTATCTGGAGCAGCAGTCTTTTTGTACAGATACTCTGGTTATGCTCATGTTTGACAATAAAAGATCTGTGATCAAACTTGAAATGATGCAGCACAGTTTGTTTTTTCCTCAAAGTGTTGCACTGTAACTTTATACTTTGAACACTGGAGTGTTTTCTTCTTAAGGAACAACATCACGTGGTTAGAGGAAGTGCTGACACTGCTCTGGAGAAACAGAAGCTCTCTGATGGGGGTTTCACCCTCTTGACCACTGAAAATATTTCTGAGTTACTCTTTCATGGAGGACTGTGGGTAGGAATTTGAACTCTTGGTTTGCAGCTTGAGCAACAGACAACAGTGCTTTTCATGAAGCTCAATCTGGAGGGAAGACAAACTTTGAAATATATACTTGTCTAATAAAAAAGGGAAAGTTTGCCACGTCAGCATGACCATTAGCTTGTTTACATTTAGCAGAAATGTAGGTCAGCAGTGAAACATGCTGAGAAGAAGCTTATTGTACTCAGCTGGGCTGTTAAAGTGGTTTGTAGGAGGATTAGTCCGATTAATCAAATGAAAATATTTTTGTTCCAACACATCCCCTCCCCTGAAAAGTTTCCTCTCAAGAGCTATGCTGCTGAAAACCCTTTAAGACTCTTCAGTCAGGTTTAGACCCAAAATACTAGATGGATTTTGTCTGGTCAGAGTTCGTATTGAGTACTACATTTTAAAGCAAGTACATTTTAGTTTTACGTTCCTGCAAGTATTGAGTCCTGTACCCCACACCAGAAATGTGCATTCATGTGACACATTCCGAGGATAAAACTTAACAAAAAATGGATGCCTTCATTTATTGCAAGGGCTGCAGTCATTTTATTCAGTCTGATAAAGGAAATTGTACAAATATTTACTGGTAAACAAATGCAAAAAAGAAATACTTCAAAATTGAGGCAAATTCAAAACTTCATTTAAAGATGATTTTCCCTTTTTTTCACTTTTTCTTTCAAATACAAAGTCACGCCCAAGAAGACCATTTCTGCCACTAATATAAGGTGTTTAAAAGTATTGGGGTGCTTAATAAAAAATGGAATATTGGTATTGGCTGATGACATTTTCATTGGTATTTATGGTATCTAATACTGGCAAGGGAATGTTTAATAATCAATCTTAGTGTTGTTTTTAAGGGGAGAATGATTTTCTTGTTTTATATCTGCTCCTTACACAGAAAGACTGGCATTGAAAATTTTCTATTTTCAAACCAGACTGTCGGTGATTATAATTCTAAAATATTCATCTGTTAAAATCCAATATGCATCATATAAATGGAGACAAACATGGTCAGGATGCACTTGTGTTCTGGACATCCATTCGTGACTACCATAAATTCTTATTTTCAGTTAGAATATCATTGGTTATAATACTGTAAAATGATCACAACTATTCAGACATGGGGACCCTCCTGAAAACGAGATGTAGCATCTCAAGAGGCTAACCTCTAATAAATCAGACGACAGGTCTATGGTTCATGGATCTGTCACTAACTTTAGTTCTTATTTTAGTCCACTTGTCTCCTCTTTCCTCCCTTCCTTTGCCCTCACACCCATCACAGCATCATGTGGATTTGCTGTTCATCATGAGACTGGGATCCACATTCAAGATTTCCTGCTGCTTAACAGGTTTTTTCTTGCCGCCATGATGGAGGGATTCATGATTGTCTATATGAATTCATGTTGGGTGTTGGATGCATATATTTGTATATGTATCTTTATATGTATATGTGTATCTCACAGCTAAAAAATGGAGAAGCTAACATTACTCGGTTCTAATTTTGACTCTGTATTATAATTCTGTATCTAAAAACTTTGTATTTTGACAAACTTTAAAAATCTGTTTTGTCATGAATTTCTTTTAACTATTAAGTGAATTTGTGTCACAACTCTGCTTATGATTTAGGCTAATCCCATTATTAATTTTAAACTTCTCAAATGTATTTATGAATTTATAAATACATTCTTAAAAAATTGACCTCATTCTGATTTTGAAGTTACAATTCTAAATTAATTTTATAAAATTGTTATTTTTCAGGATGCTTGTGTCACATAAACTGACTTCAGCTTATCTGTTATTTCCCCATGGGTGTCTCAATTAGGACTTTAAATTTGTGTTTTAAAGTGGAATTTTTTTTACATTATTGTGTGTAATTGATTGAGCAGATAGAATGGAAAAGGAGATAAGAGGGAAAGACTAGCGGCAAAAGGTCTGAATTGGTTTTGAATCAGAAACAAGAGACCTGTGCAGCGACCCCACTGCAGGGTTGTGCATATATGTGAATTAAGCTCACAGGTCTGGTATGTCCCAATTCTACTTTTTTTCAGAATTATGATGCTATACTTGGTAACTATTGTTAAGAGTCTGTTTTCTATTATTGGTACTAAGCTTGTTTGTTTTTATTGTGGCAGAAATGGTCTTTCATTCTTCACCAAAGGATTTTAACTGGATAAAAAAGACCGCTTTCATATATTTAATTTCTTGAAAACAAATGAACATGTTGATCAAAAATTAGTTAAAAAATGTTTTTGGTAGTTTTGCTTCTTAAATTACATTATACAGAGTGAGGATAGTGGCCCCATGCAGTCCCCAAGCCACTGTTGCCCACCCCTAAATTCGTACCCTGCAGGAGTACCGAAGAAAGTGAGTATTAATTTAGCTGCAATATCATGTTGATAGACACTGTTTAGGCAGTTTTAAGTCTGGACTAAAAACAACACGTACATGGTTGAAGTGAAAGTCTGTCATTCATCAGCTCTTGCTTCCCAGGAATGAAAACGAGGGCAGCAGCTTCTTCAGAGAGCTGAACTTCCAGCTGCCCCCTCTCTTAGTCCTGTCAAGGTGGTTCATCTCCACTGCTGTCTCCCCATAATCCACCTCATCCAACGCGCTCATGCTCGCTGCGCCACCGCTGTTATTGTTGCTGTTTTTGTTTCCAGCTTGCGCACACCCGCAGCTGTGCTCATCGTCCCAGGTCCCCAGCAGCTCCTTCATCTCCTGAGGGGCGTCCTCCCCCAGATACTGCCACGGCCTCTTCCCGTTGTAGTCCATGGCATCAACGTTGGCACCGAAAGCGCCCACCAGCAGCTTGATGACCATGTAGCGTCTGTGCATGGAGGCGACGTGCAGCGGGGTGAACCCTCCGCTGCCCCGCACGTTCACATTCACAGGGATCCCTTCACTCTCTGCGAAGCGCAAAAGTTTAATGAGAATCTCATCCTGTCCTCGTTTGGCCAGCCAGTGCAGGACAGAGTATCCGCTGATAAAGTCCTTCCTGGTTAACAGATAGGGGTCTGCAGATATGAACTCCAGGATGGTTTCATAGCTCCCCTCCACTGCGCTCAGCATCCAGGCGTGCTCCATTGGATACAGTGCCCAGCCTGCGTCCTGCTGCGAGGATACACAATTCCTGTCGGAGGACAAAACGCTGCTTAACCCGCTGTTGGAGGAGTTACTCAAAAGCAGCTCTTTTAGGTACTTTTTACGCATAGCTGGAGTGAGGGACCCTCTCTCCTGCGCCTCTTTCTGCAGTCCTTCGGGCGCAGAGCTGTCAGTGACCTCTCTCTGCCTCTGCAAACGCGACCTACGCTGCTGCTGCAGCGGCTGGAAAGCACCCGGCATGACCTGCATGCCATACCTCGAGACCCGCTCCACAACAGAGCCCTGTTTGGACCCTCTTCTGCCGTGGGCGTCCGCATTTCTGACGGCTGCTTCGTGTCCAGCATCATCCGATCTGCTGCGATGCATGCTGCTTGGCTGGGCTCAAGATGACTTCCCTTTATTTAGACTACACCCAGAGGACATCGGTGTCAGATTATACACTGGGAACAGTTTCTGGTCTTTCCAGCAGACTCATCTCCTGTGTCATGGCAGGATAAAATGACATTTGAATCATGTAAACAACCTCAAATCATGTGCGTAAAAAGCAGTTTTAATCGTATTAAATTACAAAAATTCAAGTTCCTCTTTTTCGAATATTTTCAACATTGCTCCATATAAACCTCCTGTATCTTCAAACCAAGTATAAAATCAATTTCCCTTTTTTTCTTTTAACAGCCGCCATGACAATGAAACTCACCTGTTCTGCCCAGAGCGCGTGCCTTTAAGTACTCGCTTTCCAACACCATCGATCATTAACCATTATGCGTCCAAGTCCTGAAAAACAGGTTCGCTGTAACTTTAAAGTCTGTGATTATTTTACCGACTTTTCCCCAAAATGCTGAGCTTCAGATCCAAGTAAAGTCTCTTCATGCCTTTCAAGAGGAAATGAGACAAAGTTCATTCTAATCTCTGGCAAAACCAATGGCTAGGATCCCTCACATGTGACCACTGATGGAAGCAGGAAGTAATGCAGAGGGCTCTTTCCCAACACTGAGCACAATGAGCAGGCAGAGCAAAAAGAGGGAAGTGAAGATTAAACTTTATTTCAGTAAAATGTAGACATTAACAAGAACAAAACATGCAAACATTCAGTTGGTGTCAGATTCTGCAGGCAGGTCAACCGTCAGCTCATCGAGTGTTTGAAGAAAGGCGTCAAGCTCAGAGCGATAATCTGAAAAAGAGACAGTACAGTTAGACAGGATGACAGCTGTGGTCTGAAACCAGCTACCCAAACAAAAAAGATACAAAGCAACTCTTATGGCATATGGGGAAATTTAACAAATATCAGTGCATTTATGGGCAACATATAGATTAAGACTGTTATCCCTGCAACACTGTTCAACAGTTAGGAAAAAATAGCTACACCTCATGCTCAGTAAAAGATGGTTTACAGCAGGGTGGGCAACTGGCAGCCTGAGGGCCACATCCGACCCTCCTACTCACTAAATGTGGTCCTCCGGTCAACTTCACTTTCCAACAGGCTGTAGACACAAGATCTGCCATGAGGTATTAAAGTAAAATAACACAAAAATGTAAATGTTTCATAACCATTTTTATAGCTAGCTGGCCGATTGTTTTAGTCAGAATAAATTACTTTTTTTTGCTGTAATGGTTTCTAACAGTCTTTAATGGAGCATTGCTAAATGTATAGGTCAGTAGGAACATCCTTGTGTTCAATTTTAAAGCTGAGATACAGCAACCGGTCAGGTATGGAGCATATGCTGGTTCAGCACTTTGGTCAACTTTCCTTCTACTCCTCCAGCCCCCTGATAGCCTTTGTCCAGGCCTGTGCCAGCCCTGTGTTCAAACTCTTCAGGTATCCTTTGACCTTACCCCTCCACGATGCACATTGTTTTCCCGTGGTCTGGTCCAACCCATATCAACACTTGTTATGTAAGGCTCTTCCCGTCATCAGGCAACAAAAGTCCTGAGGACTCTGCCCCACTGCCTTCATGTAAGGTACAGCACATCTAACGGCTGCATCGTCAGGAGTAATCCCCCTGTGTGGGTCTTTCATTCATAAGTGTTTACGTGTAATTTAAGGCTGAAGAGGTGCAAACCCTGCAGCCTGAGGATCTGGAAGCAAGGGACCTCAACCCCTTCAGCTGTGTTAGCAACTGCCGTAACTTTGAGATAAAAACTGAGTAGAGGGCCATAAACTCCAAACCTGATGGAGGTTGAAACATTACAACAGAGGTTAGTAAGACAGAGTTTGAATTGATGTCAGTATTTGTGCGTTAAACAGGCAGTTCCAACCACTGAATGGCAGGACAATCTACTAAGTAAATGATTGGTTGCAAGAACAGCAAAAACTTTTTCACCTGTAAGATACCAAGGTTGTTTAATTATTATGTTCATGATAGAAAATGTAGACTGTAGTCTGACTTCTTCACCTATGCTTTCTAGCACATAGCATTACCATCTATTAACTGTTGTTGCTTCACGTTTATTTTTAATGGGACACCTTAAATGGTCAAAAACCTTAATTGATAAAATATCTGAAAGCAATTTGGACTTCAAGTGTAAGTAATAGTGATTTAATTATTTCAATTTGTGGTGAAAACATAGGGACTACAATATTTAAGTTGTGAAACCAGCTGTTACAACCAGAGTATTCTGGGGTTTATACAGGTAGCAAGCACAAAAAAACCTGATCTAAAGTCTTGTAGTGCATAGTAATTAAAGATATTGATGTTCATTGTTGTAAATGATTGCTGAAACTGAATGGCTTGATTTTTAAAGTAAAAAGCTACAGAATGAGAATCTGGGTTTATACTTATTAAATAATTGTGTGTATTTTAAGTAATTAAGTGATGGTACCAGTTTCTGTAACATCACTGCTTTGTCTTTGTTAAAAAAACATGTTTTGGCTCAAGTTGTCTTAATAACATTGAAGATCTTCAGTGTCATTGGTGAACAACAGCAAACTTCAAACAATCACGCTGAGTCATGTACTTGACTGCATACTTTCCTCAGACTTCTGTTTTCAATCTTTTCTCTTTGCCACTCAGTGTCTGGTCTTCCCCTCGTGCCGGCTGTAGTCAAATGTAAGCCCTCTATTACCATGAATAGAAGCACAACACTTATCAAACTTGAGCAACAAGGGCTTTTAACGGGAAATGATCCAATTTTAGAGTAAATGCGAGCTTGTTAAAAGCATACAGTCTTATTTTTTGTTAAAATCCAACTAAAAGTTTAAGGTATGTGTCACACTGGCCACAGCCTTTTTGAGGTCATGACCATTTTTGCCACTGCCTGAGACTGATCAAACTTTTAAGGAATAAAACATACCAAGGTTGAAGAGTGAGGCTGTTCGACTGGCAAGCCAGCATCTAAGAGCACACAACTGCAAGTCATGCCTCTTTTTACGAAGGAAGTTGTGACACATTTGTGAGTGTGGACATGAATTTACTGATGAGATCCTCTTATTGTCTGGTTGACAGATCAACTTCAAGGAAGAAATGGCCTATTTCATATTTCTTGGTGGAACTTGATTACTGTAGACCAAGATTTCATAGCAGTAATATATTTTTTAACAAGGTGATTCATTGCCAGTCTTTTGACTTCGCTCTGCAGATTATTAATGGCTTAGTAAAAAAAAAAAAAAAAAAACAAAGCAGAAAGATATTACCACATTAGATATTTGTATACTGGTCTGTTATGTATCATATTGATCACTCCCCAGGTTAAACTTCTGATAAATACAGCGACTCTCTTCTTATCCTATACATATTTATTGAATTTTTTTTATTAGTTTATTACATATGCTTGTTTAATATATATATATATATATATATATATATATATATATATATATATATATATATATATATATATATATATATATAGATATGATATAGATATAGATATACATATACATATACATATATACAAAAATATGAATATATATATATATATATATATATATATATATATATATATATATATATACACACACACACACATGTATTTTTATAGGCATAACTATCACTACAATTACTGTCTTTATCTTTATTTAAAACACCAACAACAATTGAAGTTCTAACTTAACTTCTGATCTTATGTTTGGATGTAATACATATGTTTATTCATTAGTATGTGTGTGTAAGCGTATATGTGTATGTATGTATAAATACTGTATATGTATATGTGTGTATGTATATATAGATTTTTTTTCTTTTACTTAAATCCTTTTTTGTTTCATTATCCTAATCATTATTATTATGCTTTATGACCCTTGTTTGTGTACCCGAGTGATGTTTTTTTTTTTGTGCACATAGATGTGTTACGTGCAATGATTTGTTTGTATCAAGGTTGTTAAAACAATAAATATAATGTTGGAAAAAAAAGCAGAAAGATATTTATATTCTTTAAAATCTTCAATTATATTTCTCTAGCCCAAACAGAAACTTGATACCTGGAAGATTTGACATTTTAACAGGCGAGTTTTGAAGTGGCTCAATTGGTCTCGGGTCATCTTCATGCAGATGTGAGGTTTGTGGGAAAAAAGCAAGTCCAGGGAGAGCAAAGCTGCTGAGAGGAATCAAATCTTCAGGAACGCTGTACTTCTCAAACTCTGAAAAACAGTTGGAAAAAATACAAATTATTTACAAGAAGGGGGTAAGTTTGAGAAACTAAATATTAAGAGAAATTTACTGAGACTCATTAACATTTTTGGAATGTACTAGTCCACTCATTCAGCAAACAGATTAGCCCCAAAGAACTGAATCCTGAATAAGCTATTAAAGAACTCAAGGAAGCAAATCTAATGTGCTGCAGTGAGGTGTGCAAAGGAATGGAATTTCTTCAGGGGCAGATTTCACCTAAAAGAACCCCACACCCAATGTGTCACCGTACACTAGAGTCATATTTACCTAATGGGTCATAAGGAATGAACTTCTCAATCTCTGGATATTCCTCCACTTTCTTCTGAGCCACCTGTTTGACTTTAGTCTCCTGTGAGGCAAAAATGGATTAAAGTTTAAAGTCAAAAACTGTCATGTTAGACCAACATTACTAATCAATGGTGAATATTACGGTTTATTCTGACCTGTGGCTTCAGATGTTTCTTCGGTTGCACCTGAGGTGCAGGTGTGGAGATTTTTTGGTTCACAGCACCAAGAGCCTTACGACCGGGAGCCAGTGGAGTGGCAAAGGTTTTTGCAATCATGGGAGATTTCAAGAGTTTCTCTGGTACAGAGGATGGATAAATGTGAATACACTTGTCCATATCATCCTCCAAGACAAGAAGTCTTATAGTCACATCATGGTCTTTACGTACCCGGAGCAGACTGAAGCCGCTGACGCATCTTCTGGGAAGGTGCATGAAGACATGCATTTTCTTGCTCTGTAAAGAGTATGTTGGCCATTTTATCTAAAACGAGAGCAAATGTTAGTTATTGCATCCAATCAAAAAGCATTCTCAGAAAGAAAACCTCTTATAAAAGTTATGTCTTTGGCCTTTTCCTTTTGTCCATAGTGTAGGGAATGCATGGAGAGGAAAAGAGGCTCAAAGAGCAGGAGCCATGATGCATGCACCCACTACTGATCATCAACTGGCAGCCTGTGGGCCACATCAGGACCTCCACAGCTTCTAATCCGGGTCCTGAACGAACTCAATAAATGGGAGGATGGAAATATGTTCAGGGCATTTTTTGTTGTTACATCCCTGTAAGGATGATTGTAATCCCAAAACTACTGGGATTTTATCAGTTTTGTTAGTTATGGCGTATGCTGCGTTCCATTAAAAGTGGAACTGGGAGTGCTGTCATCTCCGAACTCATCAGCGTTCCAGTTCCAAAGTCGAAAAAAACATGCCGATCTACCAGGCTATTGTTAGCTGTTATTAGCACGCCCTGCATTTTAGTTAACGGATACTACATGTAGAATGAAAATAAAAACTATGGCAGCATTCCATAAATACATGTTGAACAAAACTGAATGTGGCTGATTTAGTGCCAGAAACGCCAGTCAGAAGGGCAAATAAACAGAATATTACAGGAGCAATGGGGGCAGCCATGATGGGCCACACTCTTATTTGCTCCATGTAGCTGGCAGCAATATGAGAGACAAGAACTGATCTCGTTAAAAAAAGGCCAAGACATACTAAAAATAAGGCCAAACAAAAAGAGACCAAACTAATATGTTAGTGTTAATAAAAACAAAATACTCATACAATTTATTGCCTTTATGCCTCCTTAATGTCAGTCAAGCAAAAGTCTGCTCCTTGAACAAATGTAGTTGATGACCCCTGCATGCCTCAAAGATGACTTTTCAATGACAAAGTGGCTGTTTTATTTTAAAAATTTGCAAGGTCCCACTACACACCTGAATGGAAACATTTTTTAGAACTAAATAACAGCCAATCAGCTCACAAACATACAAGTTTATACCTATGCCTATATTTCTAATTTTTTTTTTAATTGATGACGTTTTCTGCCTACTTGGCATCATGCTTCAGTTATCATGTAGAGCACTGAAATTGTAAAAAAAAAAAGTTGTTTTACATTAGAACATTAAAGTATTGTCGCAAAATCACCATACCTATAGTCATTTGATATTAAAAGATGAAGCTACAATCAGCATGCCCATAACCAATTGTACACTTCAGAACACAGCCATCCTGTAATGTAGTCTCTTATAAGTATTGCCATTATGGACACTTAAAAAAATGATTGCTGCTGAATTAGCAAAGGAGACAGGTTACAGTTAGTTTCAATGTACTTTCAAACTGTGTGTAACGTTTTCGTTGCCTTGTCTTAGAGAAAAGTAACGTGAATGAAGATGTGTAACAAAACCAAAGAGATAAATCGCGTTGACATATTAATCAATTAACTGACTTAGCAGAGCTAATTAGAAGGTCACATCGGTGAGTGACCTGATTCAAACCAAACGCATCCACAGCCCATAGCCAGACGTTGCTATGCCACATCTCCTCAAAGAGGACAACGGCCAAAAAGAAACGTTAGCAAAACCACATTTCGTTACGAGGACAACTGTTTTTTTATCCTCTAAGTAGCGCTGTTACCATCACTGTGCAGTACCTGAACAGTAGCTCTCCTGATAACTCCGCTCTCTGCAGGTGATGGGGCTGTTTTGGTGTAGAAGTTCCGGTTAGGAGGCGGCGCCATCTTTTAAATTCACTGCCTTCGTCCTATTGGCCGGTGGAGGTCACGTGACTGTAAGGCCTCTACAAAGCCGTTGAAGGTGCTTCGGGCGCCTCACGTGGCTGTTTCATGTATAAATTATACCCTACGTAAAATGATTAATGTTAAAATGTGTGTGGCATTTAAGAGAACCTTAAAATCGGTGTCTTTTGACATTTACAGTGACGGGTGTTTTACTGCAAGTCGCATATTTAGAGTATAAAAAAAATATGACAACAAAAATGAACACAAAACTACAAAACAACATTATATGGTAACCCGAAGTGTATCTGATGTAGATAAATGTATAACATGACACAATTGAAATAAATGAAATAATAAAAATAAATTAAAGAAATAAATGATAATAAAATATCAGGAACAGAGTGAGTCCTCATCAAGGTCAACATCAGGCAGTAGTCTCAGAGTACTTAAATGAAATATATATATATTTATATATATATATATATATATGTGTGTGTGTGTGTGTGTGTGTGTGTGTATGTATGTTTGTATATATATATGTGTGTATATATATATATATATATATATATATATATATATATATATATATATATATATATATATATATATATATATGAAAGACTGAATAGAGCAGAGGTGTTCCTTGAAGCAAGGCCAGATGTGCATCGGTAATTTGTTCAAACAACTATTATGAACATGGATAAACAAGTAATGTTTGTTTTAATTTACTGTGAATATCAACATCGCATAACTATCTCGCTATTGTAGATAAAGGTACATACTGGTAGAAGGATTAGGTACTATATCATACATTGAGAATGTTATTTGGCCATAGATTTTGGTGTCCCTTGAGATTTTGGCTTAGTTTACGTGTGTGTGTAGTTTACGTATATATATATTATAACATTATTGCATCTAAATGGAAAGGTGTTTTGTTTAAATTCAAATGATACTCAAAAAAAGGAGTTGCATATGTGTACCTATCTCTCTTTCTCTCTCTCCTTATATATACATATACACATACACACACACACACACACACACACACACACATATATATGTATATATATATATATATATATATATATATATATATATATATATATATATATATATATATATATATATATATATATATATATATATATATATATATATATATACATATATTTGGCAATATATGCTATGGAGTTGGGTAATATATTTATATTGCCCTACTCCATAGCATAATGTGAAACTTTTGGGAATCTTACAGATTGTTACATATTTAAACTTCCAGTCATTGTAAGACTTCATTTCTCTCAAACCACCAACCTCAAGAAATATTTGACCACATGGGAGACTCTAGATAATAACACAAGGAAATCATGCTATTGGATTTATGCCAATATCAGTTAGTTGATATTTCAAAACTTATTCTGGCCCAGACAGATACCAATATATAGAAATAATTGATAGTATCTTCCCAGTACAGCCATTATGTACATATGTCAACTGTTGCGGTATAATAATGTTAAATCTGCCATTTAATAGCAATGTGTACACGTTTTACACTATGTCAGATATTGTGTTGTATGATTTTTCTCTGTAAGTAATTAATTGGTACAGGTGTTTTCATCTTTTTGAAAAAATTTCAGAACATAATTTTGTTTGAAACTCAGCCCATGTAGGTTGGTGTATTGCTAAAACATTTTAAGACACCTTTTTATGAAAATTATGTCAACAAAAATGTAAATGCAGGATTTGACACATCCACGTGTACATTTTAAATGATAACCACTAAGTCTAAAGTAAGTTATGAAATTTACTTTCAGAAAAACGATACATTTTTTTTTAATTCTGTAAAGTCAAAGGGAATTAAACTCGTACATACTTACTAAAACCCAGCTTTTGCATTACTAACCCCTCCCATTTATTCAGAAAGGGATTTATATGTACTGCTTCATTGCCACTCTATGAAGGATCTGCAATTGCTGAAGTTTTCCTCATCTTCATTAAGAATACACAAAATATTAAAAAACAGAATGCAACAAAGGGTAATAGAAAATAAAACGTACAGAAGATCGGTTTGAACAATTATATTGCAATATCTAAAGCAGAACAGATGTTTATGCTTTACAGTTTGATAATCAGATTATTATTAAGATTTAAATCATGTTCAAAATTAGCAACACTTTTTTGTTATAAATGAACACGTGTGAATGAAGAATTACATCGTGATAATTTAAGTCAACTTTTTTTGTTCTTCCTTTTGAGACTGAAATATAAAATCACATTTTCCACAGTAGTACAAAGACTCTGGTAATGTGGTCGATTATAAACCTGCTGAAGTCTGAACAGATGGAGCAGAGCGGCCTTACTTTCATTTGTAGCGTCGATCGATTGTGATTCTCAACGCCGTTCACCGGATGATACCACAAAGGCATACGCGTGGGGGAGTGGAGAAGGCGTTGTTTTATGTTAATAACCGTTTTTTGGGGATAAGTAGCAACATAAAACCACTGCTTATCATTTAATTTGGGCTTCGGAAAGAATTAATAATTACTTTTGCATATGTATTGCAGAATGTTACTGAAAATAGCCTGTCAAAAAGTGGTACATTCCAAACGGGCCATCCCTCGATGAACTTCAGCGGTGCAGCTCCTTCTCTGAACACAGAGAGCAGTAGAGGGTTCCTTCAGCTAACGGCTACTACCATGGCGTCCACGGAGATAGCGAGGCAAGCGGTGAGTACTCCATTTGACTCATAATTATGTCGAAATAACACCCACCCACCGACTATTGAACATATATTGCTCTCAGTGGTATACGCTATAACGTCAAAGCATTACAGAGTATATATTGTGACCTGAAGGAGGCTTGCCTGTTGTAACGATAGTCATCATGGTTTCATATTCTCTCCAAAATTAAACCTACCATCTTTTAACAAAGGATACCGTAGGTTATATTTGTCCTATAATAAACGAGAATGCATTTCTGGAGCTGTTCACTTCATTTTCTAAATAGTAAGGCCCAGTGCGGCTCAGTGGTTTCTGCTTTATTTCAGAATATCTGTTCCAGTGTTCATTGCCTGCAGATTTGCTCCCCATATTTTAGCTGAAGCCCCAATTCAGTCGACATAAGCCCCCGATTCCTTGTAAATACGGCGTAATAGAGGCGCGTTATTAGCTCTAATTAAATGGCTATCTATTATAGAGCCATCTTTAGGCCATTCATTCTGTACGCCCCCATTTCAGCACAGCCACGGTGCTCATTTCCGCTGTTATTTCATGTAAGCTCCGTTAACTTCCAGTCGGGCGTTGTCTGATGTGCATTGGAAATATGGACCAAACAGCTTCTTGCTCTTTATAGGCATTTTAGGCCTGCAATTTGAGAAGTGTGTGTAAAGTTCCCTGGTTTTTGTTTCCTGGGGAAAGAAAAGGAAGCCACTACACCCATAGAGACTGCTCAGAATAGCAGCTTTTTTTGCAGTTTGATATCCCTTTGCGGCTCAATGAATGAAAAAAACTCCCACTGTGTGTGTGTATAACTTGGCTGTGATTGCTTTGAAATGCAGGATTGGTTGCAGGAATGTTGCACTTGCAGCTGAAGAGAGAGGGAGGGATACGCTGTTTGCCCAGTCCCATTACCCCCCAGTTTTCCAAACACTCCCACAGCTGTTTAAACCCCATTTCAACTATCCAAATACTCCACAACTGTCCAGCAGCACCACCAGCCTGTCAGGTTATTTTAGAGTGACCCACAAAGGGGAATGTTTTCCTCTCAGAGCCACATTGGAAAAGAAACGTTGTGTTATGTTAAGCCACATAATGGCTCGTTGGCTGAGGTCTTGCTGGCCTGAGAGGCCTTTCCTAGCCATATAATCTAAATTCTTTTCTTTCCTGCACCTCATAAATGTAGAAGCAGGCCGCAGAAGAGAGATTCACAGGGATGGGGATGCTCAGCAGAAGCCACACGCCCCCACACACATAACAACACCTTAGCAATGTTTGTGTCTATCCAGAGATGGACTGCAGTGGAACAGCAGAGTAAAAGGAAGTACAGCAACCAAAGATGTAAAAACGTCAAGACTGAAGTGAACGCAGAAGCTGGCAATGATAAATGAATTTGTCAGTTTCAAATGTGTCTACATCTGAATTATTTGGTTATAGTCAACCCCTTTACTGTTTTCTACTCTCAGCATAATCTGCAGCACTTCGCCATATATGTACATTGTGGTTTGTAAATGTCTCGTCTGTGGGAAGCAAGCAAGAGCTCAGGAAACAGGAAGTGCACTCTGTACCTGTATTCAGTGCCTTTCATGATCAAATGTCGCTGAAAAGTTTGGTATGAAACTGCTGCGCCTCTGCAGGAAAACATCATTGATCTTTGTGTTGTCTCAGTGATATGTGATCCCCCTTGTCTTTGTCCTAAATGCCTTAAATAAAAAGCTTGAATTGAATTTTGTAGCCAAAATTAGTTTTGCATTTTCAAACAACCTGTCATACAAAACAAACTTTTGAGAATATTTGGATTTTCCCTCTCCAGTGCAGGCAGATTGAACTTTTATCACTTCAGATCTTTTGTTTTTTAAAAGACAATTGTGTTTTTAAACCAAATATCAGTATTTTTATTTTATTGTTGTTTTTGCTGTATTACTTAGTTATACTCATGCTTTCTGTTTGCAAGTGTTAGGATGGGGGACTTATTGTAGGGTATTTCTACGAGCCTTGTAACACAACAATTTTACATTCTCATGACAGACTGACAGTATCAACAACCTCAAAACTCTTTTCTACAAAAGGCAGAAGTATATTGTCTGGAATTATTACAGCTCAATATTTTTATTTTTTATGTTTTGAAACAAACATAACTCTTCTCCTGTTTTTCATCAATTCTACCCACAGCTATAAACATAAAAAATAATTATGAAACAGGAAAAAGGATGCAAAACAAAATCACAAAGACCATAACTTTGAGGTCGATCATGTTTCACCCTCAGACGACTCAAGAGTTAAGCCTGAAATAATTTTTTGGTGTCAGAGAGGATAATGTGGTCCTGAGACATTGTGGTTTGGCAGTGTTTGTTGTCTGCTTTTTTTTTTTTAGAGCTGGTGTGATCTGTGGTCTCTTCACGCCTCCTAAAAAGTGTAAAATTGTTCTGATCAAGTATATCTTGACTATTTGATAAAACCTTGATAGCTCTTTAAACTCGGGTATGTCAGAAAGTGTTCAGCATTTATGTTAAATACTCATTGATAGGGTACTTAATATTTTGTGGTGGTTCTCCTGAACTGGATCCTTGAATTTCATCCCATCAGAGGAATACTTCACTTATTTTTCATGGAATATACCTTTTTACAAGTAAATTAAATAGCAAACATCTCCTAAATTAAACCTTTTTTTAAATTGATAAGACCATAAATTATCTCAAGTCATGATTTTAAAGCATTTACTAAATAAACAGGTTAACGTGAACTTAAAGGCTTTTAACAGGACACAAGTTCTTAAAACATCTAAAAATCTACAAATGAATGTATCCAAAACCAAGGCTTTAACTGGTGCTTAAAGGTCTCAAATGCAAAATTTTATACAATCAAACAAAACAGATAAAAACTTGTCTAAAATGTTTACTCTAATTTGCAATCTTAGTACTTTTTGAAATGCCTGTAATACTTAGTGAAAAATCCATCCATCTACAAACCCAAAACCAGTGAAGTTGGCACGTTGTGTAAATCTTAAATAAAAACAGAATACAATGATTTGCAAATCCTTTTCAACTTATATGCAATTGAATACACAGCAAAGACAAGATACTTAATGTTCAAACTGAGAAATTTTATTTTCCTTTGCAAATAATCAGCAACTTAGAATTTAATGGCAGCAACACATTGCAAAAAAGTTGTCACAGGCGCATTTTTACCACTGTGTTACATCGCTTTTCCTTTTAACAACACTCAGTAAACGTTTAGGAACTGAGGAGACCAATTTTTGAAGCTTTTCAGATGGAATTCTTTCCCATTCTTGCTTGATGTACAGCTTAAGTTGTTCAACAGTCCGGGGTCTCCGTTGTTGTATTTTAAGCTTCATAATGTGCCACACATTTTCAATGGGGGACAGGTCTGGACTACAGGCAGGCCAGTCTAGTACCCGCACTCTTTTACTACGAAGCCACGCTGTTGTAACACGTGCAGAATGTGGCTTGGCATTGTCTTGCTGAAATAAGCAGGGGCGTCCATGAAAAAGACGTTGCTTGGATGGCAACATATGTTGCTCCAAAACCTGTATGTACCTTTCAGCATTAATGGTGCCTTCACAGATGTGTAAGTTACCCATGCCTTGGGCACTAATACACCCCCATACCATCACAGATGCTAGCTTTTGAACTTTGTGCCTATAACAGTCCGGATAGTTCTTTTCCTCTTTGGTCCGGAGGACACGACGACCACAGTTTCCAAAAACAATTTGAAATGTGGACTGGTCAGACCACAGAACACTTTTCCACCTTTTCATCAGTCCGTCTTAGATGAGCTCGGGCCCAGCGAAGCCGGCGGTGTTTCTGGGTGTTGTTGATAAATGGCTTTGGCTTTGCATAGTAGAGTTTTAACTTGCACTTACAGATGTAGCAACGAACTGTAGTTACTGACAGTGGTTTTCTAAAATGTTCCTGAGCTCATGTGGTGATATCCTTTACACAGTGATGCCGGTTTTTGATGCAGTACCACCTGAGGGATCGAAGGTCACAGTCATTCAATGTTGGTTTTTGGCCTTGCCGCTTACGTGCAGTAATTTCTCCAGATTCTCTGAACCTTTTGATGATATTACGGACCGTAGATGATGATATCCCTAAATTCCTTGCAATAGCTCGTTGAGAAATGTTGTTCTTAAACTGTTGGACAATTTGCTCATGCATTTGTTCACGAAGTGGTGACCCTCTCCCCATCCTTGTTTGTGAATGACTGAGCATTTCAGGGAAGCTGCTTTTGTACCCAATCATGGCACCCACCTGTTCCCAATTAGCCTGTTCACCTGTGGGATGTTCCAAATAAGTGTTTGATGAGCATTCCTTGTGCCAGCTTTTTTGAAACATGTTGCAGGCATCAAATTCCAAATGAGCTAATATTTGCAAAAAATAACACAGTTTACCAGTTCGAATGTTAAGTATCTTGTCTTTGCTGTGTATTCAATTGAATATAAGTTGAAAGGGATTTGCAAATCATTGTATTCTGTTTTTATTTACGATTTACACAACGTGCCAACTTCACTGGTTTTGGGTTTGTATTATGTATCCTGCTTTTCCTTTTTGGGGGTTACAGGGGGTTACAGGGGCTGGAGTCTATCCTGGCTAGCATGGGGGGCAAGAGGCAGGGTACACCTTGAACCAGCTGACTAGCTGACACGACCACATAGAGACAGATAACCATTCAGGCTCACTTAATCCTAAGATCAATTTAGAATTATTGACCTTACAAGCACATTTTTTGTCAGTAAGTGGAAGCTGGAGTACCTGGAGAGAACCCGTGCAGGCATGGGGAGACTACACAGGAAAAACTGAAAACACACAGAAAGACCTTGGTTGACCCAGAGGTCAACCAGGGATCTTCTTGCTGTGAGGCATGTGCACTAACCTGCTGCACCTGGTTACCTCCGCCAAGGAGGTTATTTTTTCGGAAGAGTTTGTCTGTCTGTCCGTCTGTGAAGAAAATAACTCAAAAAGTTATGGATGGATTTTGATGAGATTTTCAGGAAATGTTCAGCATGGGAAAAAAAAAAAAAAAAAAAAAAAAAAAAAAAAAAAAAAAAAAAAAAAAAAAAAAAAAAAAAAAAAAAAAAAAAAAAAAAAAAAAAAAGAAAACTGATTCGATTTTGGTGTTGATCCGGATCAGCGTCTGGCCGCCATGATGAAAAATGTGATTTTTGTGAATAACTACTGAACTAAAACAGATATCATTATGAATCCAATTGCTAATGATATGTTTTGATGGTCAAGGAATCTAAATATTTTGATGAAATAAAGGTAGGACTAATATTTATGGTGAAAATCACAATATGGTGAGGACTGTAGCGCTGGCGGAGATCTGGGATCTCAGAGTGCTTTTCTAGTTACCTTCGTGCAAATGGTATCATTCAAAATTATTATTTTTTAGGTAACTTTAAATGACTACATACACAGTGTAACCTTTTTTCACATTTTGTTTTTTACTGCTAAGATGTTTGTTCCCCAGATTGGTCACTCTGCAGTTTTTTTCTTGCTTTGTTTCCACCTAAAGAGCTGATAAAGCCGCAGTGAAAAGAAGTTCATACACTCCAAGGCTGCTCATATGTGCTTACTTACAATCAGTGCGTATAAATTTGAGGCCAGTGTAGTGGGTGAGAGATGCCACAGGATATTAATATGTCTGATGATGATCTTGAAAAAGGTCTGAGGTTTAACTTCACATGTTCTGTGTGTACCCTGTTCAAAGTTTCTTTCATTTTTCAAAAGGTTTTGCATTAGTTGTAACAAAATTTTCAAATATTTGAAATGTTGTACCTATACAAAGCAGAATTTCAGTGTACAGTAGCACCTTGAATGTTATTCTCTATGCAAGAATAAAAAATTGTGAAAAAAATAATTGTTAGGACCTCTTAAACTCTATTTCTGTAACAGTTTGTCAGACTGAACCATGTAAGGCAGCATTAGGTGAATGATGACAAGATATGAACCTGTCTCATCATGACTCTTCTGTTTTGTTTTTAGGGTGAAGGTGCTCGTGCCGTCCCTCTGTCCGGCCATGTTGGCTTTGACAGCATGCCAGACCAGCTGGTCAATAAGTCTGTCAACCACGGCTTCTGCTTCAACATCCTCTGCGTTGGTGAGTTTGTCATGCATGAAAATGCTCTTCCTCCCTCTCCTTTAGGCCAAAAGACGACTTTCGTGCTTCAGTGAGAGTCAGGCTCTACTGCATGATGCAAAGCATATTGTTCAGCATTTGACCTGCTTGAATAACCTTTGGCTAGTCAGCAGGGGATGTGAGTTGGATACTTTCAGTCAAGCAAGGGAACTGAGTTCTTGGTCTGAGTGTTTTTATTTACAGTATGACAGTCAAACACCTACAGAATCAGAGTATAAGCAGGGTTTAAAGATTGTGGCAAATGTGCCGTAAACATATCTCATTTTTCTGTTGATCAGCTATTACGCAAAATATACAGTCAGTTGTTTTTATACAAAATCTGAGTCTATTGCCTGTCTACAAACCCTCATCTCCCTCTATTAATTGCTTCACCTTTTAAAAACTACATGTGCTTTAACAGTCTATTTGAGAATTTTCCCTAAATTATAAAATTAGGTGATATGCCACCATCTCTAAAACGGAGATGCTCCCTGAGCTAGGTGTTCATTCAGCCCAAAAGACAAGTCTGGTGGCACGTATCTAAGCATATCTGTGAGTCCTAGTAAACATTAGAGTACAACACCAAAAACCCAAAGTCATATCAATTTTACAAGAGAGGCATGATTAGAAATACTGTTTGCAGATTAACCGTGAAACAGGCTGTTCTTCAGAAGGCTGAAATAGAAGGGTTTGTAGGCATGTTAAATTCCAATACCTGTGTGGGCCCTCAGGCAAGAAATGGCATATGTTTTGGGAGATCTGAGACCACTGCAGAACAGTTGGAAGGATTGAAATTAAACACCTTATGACATAAATAAAAAATTAAATGTACCAGAAAGATACACTTTTCATGAAATTTCATGATATCTGTGCCTATTAAATACATTTTACAAACACATTGGTTCTACCCATGTTATCATAGGTTGTCAAATGTTCTCAGTTCTCATAGCCATTAGTTTTAAATGACTAAATGTTTTTATTTAATTGATTGGTGGTATCACAAAGCACAGATTCTTAATTATCCTTTTCATCAAAAAAAGAGAGCTCTCCAGCCACTCACATTTACCTCACACAGTTTGAAATTCCATCAAAATATATGTACAGAGAGGACTGTGTGGCAGTTCCCTGTAGTTTTTGTACCTAAAATCCACAAATGACCCTTTATTGGATGTTAGAGACTTCTTTTTTCCCCACTGTTTCAAAAGTATCAGTATCATTTGAGATTTAGAAATGATGCAAATTCTCCTCAAATGTAACATAACAAATGAACTTTATTATAACCCATTGAGACTTTAAATTCTGATGGATTATCAAGATCACTTGGCATATTAATGTTTGTTGTTCCACTGATTATTAATTACTTTCTTAAGCTTTAGGTCAGTCACTTAGTTTTTGTAATCAACATAACAGATATACCTTTATGTCCTAACGACCGATATACTTGTGTTAGCCAGCTCCAGAAGATATGTCACTGGAGCATCATTAAACATAATTATTAAGTTATATCGATCAAGCTTGGCGTTAACACCCTCCCAGAACCAATGAAATTTAGTACAACAGCGTGCTTTACTTTCACTTTAATTCAAACTGCTTTATTAATCCCTCTTTGGGTAATTTGTTTGGATCAGTTGGCACATATAGACAGAAACAAACTCCATTCACATACATACAAGCAACAAATGACATTCATGAAGAAACAAGGCCTCGACCAAACCCTGATGAAAAATAAAAGATTCATTAATAAGCAGAGTTGATAAAGATGATAAAAATATAGGTGAAGCAATAGAAAAACAATCAGGTTGATGTAAAATGTGCAGCGGAGAGGATAAAAGTCAGCAGAGAGTACAAAAACTTCTCAGCACTGTGTAATCTGACTGCACAGAGGATGAACAATCTAGTATAATGGTCAATTTTGCAGACAGGCAAAACATAACAAAGTTCAGATGGCAGCAGAGAAAACTCCCACGAAAACCTGATCAAAAAGATGCTAAAATAGAATCAGCCTTACAAAGGATCTGCTGGGTTCAAGAAGAAGTCAAGTCACTTTGTTTGAAACTAGTGCTATTGGAGCAGATTTTAACAATATTGTTCGAGATGTTTCTGTCCTTGGTAAAGGCTCAGCGTGGTTATGAATATGGCCCTTTAAAAGTCCCATATCCTCGTGTGTTTGGCTGTTTACGTCATGTGTTGTGTGTCTCTTAAAGCAAGGATTTGATTAAAGTTAAACCAATAAAGGTTTTTTTAATCTCTGTAGAGGATCAGATGCAGCTCTTTTTCCCTTCCCTTTGGAAATGCTCAGATCTGAGGAGGCAGTGAAGCTAATGGAGGCTGTAGCCCTATTCACACTGCTGTTTAAAACCATTATACCTTTACTCCTGTAGTTTTTTTTTCTCCACTGTAGAAGTTGTGGCAATGTAATGGGGGAACAGGGAAATCTCTTCTTTGCCCCATTTCCAGACGAAATGTCAGAGGAGAGGAGAGACAACAAAAGACTATGTTGTAAAATTGGCAGGACTTATGTGAATCTCTCAATGCCCAATGATAGCTTTACATCAGCATGGTGCATTTGTGCAAATGCAGTGTGAGCAGGTCTCGGGATAATGAGCACTTTGCTGATTGGCTGCCTGAAAGAGGGTCAGAGGAATTACAGGGTTTCAAAATAGTCTGCCTGTGATGAGCAAAAATCTCACATGAAGGCGTGGGCTGTATAGCTATTACATAATAAACACCAGGAAGTAGACAACAGTATTTAGGGCACATTTTCTTTAAAGAAACATTGCATATTTCTCTGTGAAGTGAGAGTTTTGTGAAAGGTGTGGGTTTTTTTCTGCTCCTCGAACTCATTCTTACAACTTAAAAAGCAAAGAAAACTGATTTTGCAGGACCTTAAAAGTGAGTTTACTATAAGGTCAAGTCAGAGGTTCTATTCTAATTTTATGATTGCACACTAACGCTA
Organism: Scarus forsteni; assembly: GCA_036419115.1. Taxonomy (NCBI): domain Eukaryota; kingdom Metazoa; phylum Chordata; class Actinopteri; order Labriformes; family Labridae; genus Scarus; species Scarus forsteni. The sequence goes on from JAZDUH010000383.1 coordinate 15,608,360, forward strand.
TGCTTACACAGAGACTCGATGACTTAGAATGCAAAGATTTTTCCTTTGCGTATTCAAAGTCAATTTCAGATCAAGACAGAGACGCCGGAGATAAATGAAACCACTGTAGTGTGCATGCCAGTTCAGTAGATGGTGGTGTAGGTCTGCAGAGAGGCAACGCTGCTACAATACATGTACGAAGAAGAAAAACTTTTCACAAACAACAATGGCGAGTAGACGCACAGGAGTTTCTTTTCTGGACAACAAATCTGACTGGATGGTTTTGTCTGGATAATGAACCGAGCACGGTAAGCTGCATACATGTTACTCAGTAGACGGCTGAAGCTGTTGTTGTTCCTGGTATGCGTTTGCAGCCTTAATGTGAAAGAGTACTGCGCATGTGGTGACGTCAGCGGTTCACCCTGAAACTCTCTGATTTGGGTTTACACGGCGCTGCAGATATTGAAAACTTCACTCTGGAGCCTGGTTTCAAAAGTTTACGGATTTGGGCAATCCGCATAGAGCTCTCATGTAAACACAAGGCAAAAAAAGCAATGAAAACTTGTTGAATTTGACCGTTTTAGACCTCGTGTAAACGGCCCCCAAGAACCTCCCTAACATTGTTTCCCTCTCACTGTCTTTCAGTGAGTTCTGGCTGAGTATTAAAGTTTTGTGGCTGCTGGCTTCATCGCATACTACTGCACACGGTCTAACAGTTCAGAGTGCTGGGAGAAGCACTCAGAGAAGCAGTAGAAATATGTTACTAATGAAATGCAGTGCTTGTCTCCTATGTGTTTTACATTTTTTATTTTTATACCAAGTTTTATATTTGTGATTCATTCAGAGAGAAAGAATGAGGGCATTTATTTCCTCTGTAAAACTGTATTGTCCTGTCCCATGTTGCTATTTGTAGGTCTAGTCAAAATACTACAGCCTGTGCCTTTTATTGCCCCCCTCAAGCAATTTTAGGAGCATGGTTTCAGAAAATCTGCAGTCTTTTGCTGTTCTGTTAATTGCAGGAACCACTCAGCCTTTTAATACAGTTGTATAGCAAAAATATGTTGGAAAGATGAACAATTATTGTGTAACAGTTACTTCATTTTTACTCAATATTGGTGTTTTTACAGACCGAAGTTAAAGCATCAAGACAAAGAATCAGAATATGGAGGCAAAGTTCAATCAGGAAACAAACAATGTTTTTTGTTGTTGTGCTTTACTGCTGTCATGGTAATCACAAGCACGGCACTTTCAAGTCCTATGAACAGTAACAGAATCAGATTCATGTGATTTAGTGTTTCTTCATGACTTGGCTGAGATGGAGGGAATAGAAAATGTTCAGATGAGTGCTTTTAGAAGGATGACTCGCACGTCTTTTGAATCTTGAGGGTTTTTGTCGTCATGATTTCAGGGGGTTTGACTCAAGCCTTTCCCTAGCTTTGCTCCAGGTTTGCCCTAAAAATCCAACAAGAAAAACAGGATGCCAACGTGAGGGACTTTCCTATATTGACTTAAATAGAACACAAACACTGTTCATAAGCCTCAGCACTTTTGTAAATTTGTATTCTGAGGGAAGGATGGTGAATTAGAGGCATTGTAAGATATCTTACAGGAATTAGCTAACATGCTTGGACTGTAGGTCAGCCTGTGATGAGTAAAAATAGATTTTATACAGAGCAGGCTCTGTATCTGAGTCATCTGACAGCCTCTAACAGTAAACGGAAGCCAGAATTCATTTGCAGCTTAATAGCCTTTTCTGTTGTTTTTGTGGCTATTCATGTAAAAAAAAATATCAAATGCTGTTTTGAAGCATTTTCAGGATATGACATTAATCTGTCCTCTATTTAACAGTTATTTAGCTTTCTTTGTGGAAGCCAGAGCTACTCTCATGATGCTCATGGGTAATCAGATACCAGGTTGGCTGCACTTTAGTGTGTGTTCTGCTTCACTTTATAAAACCAAAAAGACTGAAGTAATGACTGTGGATGGCAATCTGAGCCCGTTTAAGATGAGACATGATTTCAGAAAGTCAGAAGAATCAATTTCATCATAACTATCCCATTCCATTATCTTTGACTATGTTACTGGTGCTTTGAAAAAACAATAATGTCTCTTGCAAGAGACAGCCAACACAAATGACAATAGAGGTGTCAAATTTGTCATAGCAGACAGGAGGTGGAGGAGGTCTGAAGTGTAGCTAAGGGACCGTTTACTCAACTCCATTTTCAGCTTAAGAGAGCTTTCATTGCGTTTTTGCCTCCCTTTTACACGAGATCGGTGCCCGGAGTGTCCGCAAACTTTTGAAACCAGGGTTCAGAGTGAAGAGGTGGAGAGTTTTGAAAACGTATTGCAGCCTGGTTTCATGTAGACGGGATTCAGGGATATAGTGTGAAATGCTGACGTCACTGCATGCGTAGTACTCTTTCACATGAAAGCTGTGCTCATACCAGGAACAAAATGGCTTACCGAGTAAAATGTGTTTGTCGTACCGTGCTTGGTTTGTTATCCAGACAAAACTATCCAGACAGTGTTGTTGTTCAGACAAGAAACCCCAGCATCTTTGTGTGTCCTCGCCATTGTTGTTTGTGAAAAGTTTTCTTCATTTGTTCGTGTATTGTAGCAGTGCTGTTTCTCTGCAAACCTTCATCGCCATTTACTGAACTGGCATGCACACTACAGCATTTTCTGTCATTCTAATGTCTTGGCGTGGATGCGGATTGTGTCTGAAAACGCAAAGGAAAAAAGGTCCCCATCCGACCCAGGAATTGAACAGGATCCCTTCTAGCTGTGAGGCACGCGCACTACCTGCTGCGCCACCTTTATGCCCCAGACTTTACCATTACGGTTTATAATTTCTTTAATGTCTGAAGTTGTCAGAGGGGGCAGAATGAATGAGCCTGTCTATTATTTTTCTGGTTTCTTTGTTTTTCTGGAACTTCTACCACCTACATCATGGGTGGCACATTTCTTAATAGAGCATATTCTGATCATTTATTAAAGTGTTGCTGTTACGACAGTACTGTTATCATTTTTTTCCTTTTTGAAGCCTCAGTACAGCAGTGAACATCAGCATTGGCTCAACATTGATACTTTGCAATGTCGGCACTTTCTTCAAACATTGACCATCTGCAAATGAATGTATGTTTATCTGTTTTGTCACATTAATGCTGATATCTGACACCCCGAAGCATGGATTCAGGCAAGATTTTTTCCTATTGGGTTAAAAAATGATGTGCTGTGTAAACTCTGGTCTGTTTTCATAATCAAACATGAGGGGATAGGTTGTCATCAGATTGGAGAATTACACCAAAAGATCCTAATATGTGCCAGTATGGATGATGATGAACAAAACTAGCCCAGTTAGGATGAAGGCATCCCAGACCACCTCTGTATGCACTCTATGTGTTGTCATGTAAAATGGGCCTAAGACTCATACCATGTACCTCACAAAACCTCACGTCAAAAAACCCAGACTATTTCTTCAAGAAGTACCACTTATGCTGCGTTCCATTAACCTCGGAACTGGGAAGAGGGAAGTGGCAGTGACGCTATCTCCGAGTTATCAGCGTTCCAGTTACAAAGTCTGAAAGAAACATGCCAATCTACCAGGCTATTGTTAGCCGTTGTTAGCATACCCTGCATCGTAGTTCACAAATACCACATGAAGAATGTAAATATCACTATGGCAGCATTTTTGTAAATATAAGTCGAACAATACGGTGTATACGGCTGATTTAGTGTGACACACACTAGTCAGAAGTGCTAATAAATGGATTATTACAGGAGCTTAATGACTGTTAACTGTTAACACTGTAGCCATCTTCGATTGTCAGCTCAGGGCTGGTGAGGTTCCCCTGAGTTCCCAGTAGGAAATTCCAACCTCAGCGGGCGTTCCACTTCCAGTTTCCTACTCAGAACTTGGAAATTCTGAGTTCAACTGGAATGCACCATCAGTATCCAAATTTTGGATGACAAAGCTAGCTATAATTGTGTCTGTAGACGCTGACTGAATCAAAAGAATGGACCTGCTCCATAACATTTCTGTTGGTTTGTTAATGTGTGTGATAGGATAATTAGGTAAAGAGGCTGGTTCAATGTGTGAAAATAACTCACAGATTTTAAATGAAGAATGAAAGACTCAGTGATGTTATTTGTTTTGTGTGTCAGGTGAAACGGGTCTTGGAAAGTCCACCCTGATGGACACACTGTTCAACACCAAGTTTGAGGGTGAGCCCACACAGCACAACCAGCCAGGAGTCACGCTGAAGTCCAACACCTACGAACTCCAAGAGAGCAACGTGCGCCTCAAACTCACCATCGTAAACACTGTGGGCTTCGGAGACCAAATAAACAAAGAGGACAGGTAAAGCCACCAAACCTCCATTCACTCATGTAGAAAGCCCTAAAATTTACTGAAGTCACTCGGATGGGCTGCAAGTGTGAAGGTACACATTGAGGTTTTCAGACTTTAGCCTGAAATGACCCTGCTGCCCCCTCCTCCACCCCACCATTAACTGACATGCAAACTGCAGGAGAACTATCTACTTTGTGGGAAAACTGTGAACAGTTTAAGTTAGGGAGTTTTTTCAGTTGGTTACCCTGATTTTTTTTTGGAAGTGTCATGACTTCATGTGTGAAAAGGTCTTGTGAGGCCGTCAGCCTTTTTTATGGCAGCAAACTGTTCACTTGATTCAGATTTTTGTCTGAAAGCAAAAGCAGAAATCCAGTCTTAATCAGGGTAGGTAAGCTCTTTGTAATGAGAGGGCTGTTGTTGTTTTTCAGGTTTTTACACTTTGCTCTGTTTAAGATGGCTAACTAAAGAGGGAAAACTATGGACTGGCCGTATTTACACAACAACGTAATCATTGTAATGTGGCTGATTATGTTGGGTTATTATGTCTGACAGTCTAAATACAAGATGTTTGTTTCTTCTGAATAGTTTGTTCAGTATTGTGCTGAGAAAAAGGGATGCCAATATAAAGTTCCTGTTTTTAAATGAATCAGATCAAACATCCATTTTCATGTCCTTGGTTTGCATTCAACATAGTAATTGTAAGTGTGTTACCTGATTTAGGACATGCTTGTGATTTCAAAGTTATTTCTATCTTTTTGTCTGTTATTTACACTTTATAGGTGGTCATTGGCTCTTTTGAGATAGTCTTATGGTTAGTCCTTGTTTGAACTTATCGTGGTCAAACATGCTACGGATGTTTCAATCTATGAGCTGAAGTTTGGGAAAGTATAAACCACAATTTTTGGGGAATTTGGACAAAGTTTAAACACCTTATGTAAACTTAAAGTAGAAGAAAAGCACAAGATGACATTTTATTCAGGCAAAAGATCCTGCAATTCTCGTCTTTGTAGGGGTTTAACTTTCAACAGGCTTTTGTTTGCTCATCTGTTATATTTAGAATAAATTCAGTGCAACAATCTTTTCTTTGTTTTCCTGTTTGTCACAGCTACAAGTCTATCGTGGAATTCATCGATGCCCAGTTTGAAGCATATCTACAGGAGGAACTGAAGATTAAGCGCACGCTACACAGCTACCATGACACCCGCATCCATGCGTGCCTCTATTTTATCGCTCCAACGGGACACTCGCTCAAATCCCTGGATTTGGTAACCATGAAAAAACTTGATAGCAAGGTAATTAACTATAATAAACTGTAAACATTGTCCTTAAGCCATTTGATTTGTCAGTTGATGTGTTGTTTATTGATTTGGAGGCCTACTTTTATATCTCTCTCTTTTCCATCAGCCCTGATCAATTCCAATGAGCATTGGCTTGAATTGCAGCTTTATAAAGCTTTATTTTCAAGTTCTGTTTTGTTCTCAGAGAACAGAACAGTGGGTGTATATTTGAAAGAAGGGATATAAGGAGGGATAACTAAGACCTCCTGCAACAAAAACAGCACTCTCTGAGCATGGGGTACACAGACACACCTGCAAAGCCATTGGTGCCCCTAGATTGCAGTTTTTGGCCACAATAGTGCGATTCATGTTACTGAAATTTTGCAAGAGCCACATATGAAAAGGGATCAACACATCCAGTACCTAAACAACTGAACTATGACATGCTTTGCTTCATTTCAGTCCCATTTATTTGAAATCAGAGCACAAAATGCTGAACTTTCTTTGCCTTCTCTTCTCATTGAGCTTTGTAGTATTTCCCTCCATGTAAAAAAAACAGACCCTCGGGAAAAAGCATTCTTTTTTTCTGTAAAAGTGTTGATTCAGGAACAGAATTTACAGAAAAAAAACGTTTCAAAAGTATCAATGTAGCACTGGCATCAGGCAAGTAAACAATGATACCCGACCTTACTATTGTAATGGCAGAGATGCATTGTATGTTGTTATTTTTACACGTTACAGCGCCTCTGTGTTTGATGAGAAGTACAGAAGCCCTCCCTCCAGGAGAATGATGTCAAACTATTGTTATATAATATCTTTGAACAAGAGTAGACAGACTGTAGCCCGTCATAGACACTTCATACTGAAGGTAAATCCTTTGGCACTGTGTTACTGTTTGCACCATTTGATCTGTCTACCCCAGTCACGGGTCATAAACCTTTTCTAGGCCATCTGCCTGCATGCAAAGTGGCTCTGGTCCTCTTTCTGCGTCTGTGTAGGTCAGCTGTGAAATGCAGTCGGCTCGGTGACTGCTGCCTCTCTTTTTTTTCCCCTGTGAGGTCCCCACCACAGCAGCTCATTTGCATGGACCTCCTGGTTTTTGTACAAAGAGTCTGCTCAGTGTTTGCCAGAGCAGCTGTGCCCCCTGGCAGCATCTCGCAACTGCTTCACCCAGAGTAGAGCCTCCTCTGTTTACACACTTACCTGTGGGGTTCATACAAACACGTTTCTCTGCTGAAATATCCTCAAGCAAGATGCTGAACTGTCATCAGGTGGTGGTTTTGTTCACATGACATGAGTATTAGTTGAAGTTTTGTTAGCAAAAGACCACAGAGAAAGTAGCCTCCGAGGAGGTTATGTTTTGCCTGCATTTGTTTGTGTGTCTGGCTGTTAGCAAGATAACTCAAACAGAATTTGATGTTTTTTTATGGAATTTTGGCCATGGCACAAGGAAGAAGTGATTAGATTTTGGAAGTGATTGAAACCCAGATGTAGGTTCAGGAAGTACTTTTAAAGGATTTTTTAACATTGTGAAGTAGAGCTAACAGTGTCAGGAATGCCTTGGTGGAGTGCTTCTTGTTTTTAATGTGTATAGTGTTCATTTTTTACACCATGTTTGGATAGCATTGTTGGATCTGGAGCATGGGATGAAGGGCTGCTGCTCCCTGTTTCACAGACTATTTATATCTCTGTGCTTAAGAATGTGCAATTGTCTGAAGTACACCAGAGGCCTGACTTCAGGGGCCCTAAGCTTAAAGAGACTCTGTTATAGGATGGGTCAAGCATTCACACGTCACGGAAAACCTGGAAAATAATGGAGGGCAGTTGACGATGATCCAGTCATGGGAAACAAATAGAAAACAAAAACATCTAGAAGAGTCTTGTGCTGTCCTTTAGTTTACTGAAACTTTCCTCTGAATCCAAATGAGTTTTTTTTTCTCATAACAGCTGACGATTCCACATGGCTTATCACTGCATGTTGGAGGGGTGGTTCACTATTTTTGAAGAAGATTTGTATAAGTTAATACCAATAACAAATACATTAGCCACAGTAACTTTAAAAAAAATATTTTTATTTAAGAAAAGCAAATGTTAGGTTGTCACAAGCCATAGTAACATTAATTAGCTTTGCACCTCGAGGGTGAAATCTTGAGAATTGAACTCCGGTGATTTAAAGTGGAAAAACACACCAAGGAGTCATCATTGGTGTAGTTGAACGCTGAACTGAGAAACATCATAATTACCTTACTATTCCACAAGCAAGCACATTTATCATGGTAATGTTTCAGCAGATCACAGAGCCTGTGTGTCCTTTAGCCTGAAGCGAAGTATTACCAAACAAAGGGACTTGTAGTGGGAAAGTGAAATCATAAAAATGTGTCCAGTGGATTGCACTAGTAGTCCAATGTTAGTCCTTGGTTTATTTTCACTAAAAATGTACTAAATTAGATTAAAAGAGACCCTTGGGACAGAGCTGACCAAAATCACGGTGGTTAATATTTTTTCCCAATAGTCAGAAAACTTCACACAGTCCCAGTTGAAGTTAAACTGTCACTGTAAGGATCTTGTCCAATGTTGATATCAGTTTATGGATAAATGCATGAAGAATAAACTTTACACTGTTAACACCCCTCCTTTGTAAACTAGATGTCACCTTTGTACTGTCATAATTCAGTTATCAAAAGTAGACTGAACGCTTTTGGTTTAACCATAAGCCACAAACAATTTTAAGACCATTCTAATCTGGTTTTAAACGTTTACTGTGTAGTTTATGTGAGTGATTATGTGAGTCTGATTTTGTAAAATCTGCATGAGAAACAGACTAAAGTGAATGCTTAGTTCTAAGCTAATTGGACTTTAGCTCTTATAGTGTTTCTAGTCTTTCTGGCTACTAAAAAAGAGCTTAAACACTGCTGGTCACACCTACTTGTTCACATATTTTCAAACTCACATACATGCAGATGGTAGCAGTCACAGATGCACCATGTGATAGAAATTGAGCTGAAACTGTTGATCTTCTGTCTGAAAGTCTAGCACTTCGCCAAAATGAGCCACCTGCACCCTCTCTTTAAAGTAAACAAGACCTTTTGGAGAAGCTTGAATACTTCTGTATTTTCTGTATTTGTATTTAATTGTCTGTTAATTTTCTGGCCCAGTGTCAGACAAAATATTCAGGGCAGCTGTACCAAAAGTCATAATTTCTGCACAAAGGTAAATAATGAGTAATAGGTTTGACCATTAATATTTGGCAGTGTTTTACTTTTGGTTTGAAAATACAGATTTTACATTAACAGTGAAAATAAGAGGTTTTATTTTGTTTGGTAAGACTGCAGTGAAGTTCAAGAGAATCTTGCATTTAATCCTTTAAAATCTTTGTTTTCTAAAAATATTTATTGGTCACATTTAATTATTAACCAGGCTTTTTGAAATCTTAGTACCCATAAACTTAATTTACTATTTGCTTTTTTATATATTAGCCATCCTATAAAGCAGTATTTCTCCAAATTTTTCTTCTGATAGTTTTTACCTATGAAGAGTAATGCTTCACTTGTAACGCACATAATACAACTGATACATAGCTGTGAAAAATAATCACTGGTTTTCATTGTTTTAATGGTTACAGTCAAGATTAAATGAGCTTACATGCACCCTTGTGCAAAAGACAATTTAGAAAGTATGCCTTTGTGTAGTATTGGTTAAAAAAAATGTGTGTAAACTACATTCTGCCAGCCTAGAAGCTGGAAGAGCCTTTTTTTTCCCTCCCGAGACCCTCTGGTGCTACCCGCTGAGATCCAGACCCCAGGTTTGGGGTAAAGGCTGTAGAGTAGAGTCATAGCATTTTCATCAAGTGTGAAATATGATATTTGCGTCAGTTAGCTTTATATACTTTTACCTAGCCTACTTTTAATTCTCGGATAAATGAAGTGGACAGTTTAATTTTGAATGATTAAATTATTACTGTAACATACTTATATGATTAAATTGAGTGCTATGCATCTGTAGATTTATTTATTTCATGATCACCTCATCATTGATTAGCATGTAAGAGTTTATGATGATGGCCAAAGACTGTATATCTTTTGAATCAGATTTTTATAGAGAGAAACATATTTGTGTACAAGCTTGATTGTTACTGAGAATATCCAGGAAGAGTGTTGAACAATGTTGTCTAAAAAAGAAGTGCAAAGCTCTGTTGAAATAGTGTGCACTTTCTTTTATGAAATGCTACTGTAAACTTCTGTTGCCCTCATTAATGGAAATTAATTGGCTGCAGTGGTATTTTAATAAACATTTGCATATTGTAATCTTTTATTTAATGTCTTTGTTTGAGCTACCTACAGTTATAGCTAGAATGATTTGATTTGTGACGTCTGTTAACTGGACTACAGGAAATCTGCTGGTTGGACAGTTTTAAAAGCTGCTCTATATTTAGCTCTGTGTCTGCAAGCTTTGTCTGCACATTGTCATTGTTCCATGTCTTATGCTGCAGGTCAACATTATTCCCATCATCGCCAAGTCTGACGCCATCTCGAAGAGCGAGCTGGCCAAGTTCAAAATCAAAATCACCAGTGAGCTCGTCAGCAACGGTGTGCAGATCTACCAGTTCCCCACTGATGACGAATCTGTGGCAGAGATCAACTCCACCATGAACGTAAGAAGCTGTGTCTACATCAAATGCTGTCAAACAAAATACAGAAGAAAAATCCTTTTCTGTCATTTATGGTTTTAGTCAGACAAAGCTTCGCAGCAGTCAGGCTGCAGAGTGACATAAAAAGGACACAAATTTAAGAGGAACTTTTTGATTCATGGTGTTAGAAGTGTATTTGATTCAGAAAAAACAAGTGAGAAAGAGATTATAAACTGAGGGAAGTGGCCAATTGGAGTAACTTGATATCTGAATTTTAAATCCTGAAGTAGATTTCTGGGCTCTGACATTTTGTATGACTGTCATAACTGTGGTGTCAGCTCAGCATCTGCAGCAGCCTTTGACAGTGTCATTGACAATCATGTTAGTTAGTGCATCCATTTGATATTATTTAGAGATTAAATGAATTTAAGACATTAAAATGAAGTAAAAATGAACAAAATTGTTGTAAATCTGTCCGGACCAGGCAGTTTCTCCTATCATAAAAACCAAAGAATGACACTTAGCCTTAAGGGTGGGGAATAAATCCAATTACAATTTGAAGAATAATTTCCTCTTCACAAATCAAAAAAACAAGATAACAGAGATGATACAAATTCTGTGTTGTATGCCATGCTGCACTAACTTTGTCATTTGTGGTGAATTAATCCAGTGTTTGTTGTTATATTCATATTTATCAATCGGGTTTAAGTACTATTATTTTGGAGATATAAATATCCATTGATTTTAAATTGTAAGTGACTAAGTTTGATGAACTTGCAGATGTTAAAAATAAAGGCGCAAATGTGTTTGACAAACACAGTCTCAATCAAAAAAACTGAGATTATGAATATTGTTATAGTCGAGCAGCTCTACTCTCCCTGGTGTGTTTTTACCCTGCCTTGTGTTACTGGCATAATTGAATGAATATGGTTGTGTCTGTCTCAGGCATTGTCTGACACTCAGGAAGCCGCTCCATCCAAAGAGAAGTGAGCTCTGAGCAGTAAAATCAGCCAGCTCTCTCTGCAGGAAACTAGCTGTTTGAGAAAGGGCCTGTGTCCACTGACCTTGAGCCGAGGCTCACATAACTGTTTACAATGTCTAAAATGTGGAAAATGCTCAAATTCTTAAAAACTGATTGTGTTTGACTCGTTCGACTGTGAATCTTTTTTTTTAAATTCGTACATCCCTCTGTGACGGCTTTTGAACTCCAGCTCTAAAGACTTGGATTATTTTTTGTTGGAATCTTTTCTTTGTTTTCTCAATGATCTTAACTCCGTGAAATACGATATGTTGTTTTTTACTTCAGTCCTTAAATCTTCATGTTCGGGTGAAGAACGTTTAGTAATTCTGTAGGTGTATAAGAGGTGAATATCAGCATGTTTTTCCAAAGGATACTAGATCAGGAAGGATACAACTTTTAGGTACAATTAAAGGTACAATTCTCGTTCTTTGTTTGCTCCACAGAGCCACTTGCCATTCGCTGTAGTGGGGAGCACGGAGGAGGTGAAGATCGGCAACAAGATGGTGAAGGCCCGGCAGTACCCCTGGGGAACAGTGCAGGGTAAGGCTAGGTCACATCCTGTTCAGGAAATGAGGGCACTCTCCCTTTAGTCAGAGCTACAGCAGCCTGTCTCTTCCTCCATACCCCTCCCATCTACTGCAAACAAAATGCTGACCAGTTATATAACCTCAGTTAACTACAGTAACCCTGCAGCCATTACACTGTCTGTGGGAGCTGTAGTAGCTCTTAGCTAGTATAGATTTAGACCTGTTACATCACTGAGAATGATTCAGTTTTGTCAACATGCTTGATCAATCAGTGTTGTGGTCTCTGTGTGGTAATTCAAACAGATGTAAAAAAAATAAGCTTAAGGTAGAGAGCTCTGCTGTGAGGCTGTTTGAATCTTTCTGCTTTTTAATGTTTTTATGGTGTTATTTTAAACTATATGAGAGGAAGTAGCCTATCCATCATGCGTCTCAACTTCAGTGTAAAACATTGTTTCTTCTATGTTTAGACATTATTTCCTGTATTCTTAGACTTATTTTGTTGTTTTAATGTGTTTAGATATGACAGTGAGAATAGTTGGAAATAAAAAAAGAATGGGGAAGGACATGATGGAAAGAGGCCACAGGTCAGATTCTAACCTGGGCTGGATGGACTTGAGTCTCCATATATGGAGTGAAATGTAACCATTGGGCCATTACTGCCCCGTGCTTTTTCAATTTTCATTTTCTCAAAATGTTTTGTTCTGTCTGACCTACAGTTCAAGGGACTAAAAATAATGGATATCATAATGCAGCTAAAAGGAAAAAGCTGGAAGTGCAAACTCTGGAGAAAGAACATTTTTGAGACGCGTTTTCTTTTTAAAGCCTCAATGAATAAGCAGCATTTAAAGTAGTTACGTTTAGTTAAGGGGATTACCCATCTCGCTGGTGTTTTGCTCAGATAACTGTATTTACAGTTGTAATGTTGATGCCAGCCATACCCTTCACTTGTTTTAGCTTTGACGTATATTTATTTATTTGTTAAACAACTTTTATTTCTATTGGGTAGTATCTACATTTACAAGATTCAAAGAAATGTCAATGTGTCAAAATGTTGAGAAAATGAACAAGGTAGACACGCACATCCTATGTAGGGTGCTGGATCCATAAAAATTTTGCATGAAAAGGCATAAAATGCGCACGCCAAAAAATAGCTCCCTTGAAATTTTTTATTTTCAATCAACAGTGACATTTCCAGCCAAACGGCTCTTCCGAAGAGCCTCAAATTCTGATTCTATCTCTTATTTTTCTCCCAATCATTTTACATTCAACAGAATTTTAACTCTTTTAATGCTGACTTCTCTGTCTTCCATTAAACAAAGAAATTCAGTAAGTCAGTTGAAATAGTTTTCTCTCTGTGTTATACTGTACTTGTCCCTTTAATATTTGTTAAACCTTGGTTACAATAAATAATAGTGATCTTTATGCAGACTTTAGCCTCCTTTTTGAACTGCCCGTCTGGGTGAACAGGTCTAGTATTTCTATGTTGTTTATCTACCATGAAAACCATGAAACATCCTTATTAGTGAAAGTCAGCACTTGAACCTCACAGTTATTGTTTCCTATGAAATTCAATAGACTGGAATGCAGCCAAAACAATGGGGCAAAACCCATCGCTGTCCTAATGTGTACAGTCAACTCTGTATAATATTTCAGTCCTAAGGCTTTATCTAAACATGGGTGCTTGTGTGCTCACATGATCTGTGGAGCACCATGACCAGTGCATCACTGTGTCCCCTAATATAATCAATAATCAACCCACAGGACATGAGCACTGTTCTGTGTTAAACAGAGAGTATCACTACTCCTGGAGTACTGTTTTCAGAACATAATATTAACCTCTCCTGTACCTGCGTGTGCTACAGCCACAGCCCAATTATTTCCTTCCCTATTATTAAACAGATTTTAATATGAACATTGACCTTAACATCCCCAAAGGCACTGCTGAATTATCTCAAACAGACCATCTCAGTACCTCAGGGGCCTACAAGGGGACCATGACCCGCACTAAAGCACTACTTTGAATTATTGACGTCTATGCTAACGCCACGGGATGCTAGTGATAATTCATTGTCTCTTGATTTTACATGACAATGAAGTCTTTATCTAGTATCTTGGATACAACATTCATTTCTCACTTTGTTTTGTTTCACAGTTGAAAACGAGAATCACTGTGATTTTGTAAAACTGAGAGAGATGCTAATCAGAGTCAACATGGAGGACCTGCGAGAGCAGACTCACACACGGCACTATGAGCTCTACCGCCGCTGCAAACTGGAGGAGATGGGCTTCAAGGACACAGATCCTGACAGCAAACCCTTCAGGTAGTGAACCAGGACTGCTCTCATTCAGACAGACATACTCTCTGCTCGTTCCTTCTGTGCTGGCTGTTGCTTCCTATCACAGGAGCATTTTTATACTTTGCTCTCCTGTACCAGTTTAAGATTATGTAGCTTAGTGTAAAGTTGGTTAATATAGAGAGTTTTTAAGATATATGTTTTCAATCAAGATATTAGGTTAACAAGTATCATTTGCATTACTGTAATTTTTCACCATGTTGGTCTAGAGCAGTGGTTCCCAAACTTTTCACAACCTGTACCCCTTCCGACACTTGACCTCCAGCCATGTACCCCCAACTCTCATGCACTTATAACACCAAGAAAAATAAATGTTTAAGCCTGCCGCACATCCACCTCCCAAATTTTTACATGCATAACATACAAATAAAACCTATTAATGTGAATCATTTCTAACTAAATAGATTGATTTACCAGCAATGTCAGTGGGTAACACCAGTCCACTTTTGAAAAAGAAATGTACATTTCTGAAACATTTTCATTTATGAACTTGAAGCTTTAATTAAAAGGCTGTCTGACTGAAATTACTGTATGTTATTTTAAGAATCTTAGATAATTTAGGACAGATTTCCCTCTCCAAATGCCTCAGCCTCTCTGCCAACACTTCAGGCCTTTATCAAAGCTCACAATACAAACATTTATCAGTTTGAGCCTGAACTACTGAAACAACTGTTTAGACCTGAAAGATTTTCACGTACCCCCTACATCACTTTGGGTACCCCAGTTTGGGAACCCCTGGTCTAGAGGAATAGATGCCATGCCCGATGCTCATGGTATGTAGTCCTGCAGTAAGAGCCTGTACTAATAATTATGTCTATTATCCACAATATGATCTATTTGAAATCCTAAATCTAAATGGGAATATCTCATTTTATTTATTCTAGTTGTATTTTTTTATTTGTAAGTATCAAATGATATTGATACCATGACAACAAATACAGTTACGCCAAACACTGGGTAATTTATTGTTTTCGTTTTTTAAAAATGCAGGCAGATGCATGTGCACTGTATATGTGTGTACATTTTTTATTTATTTTATTTAACCTTTATGTTACCATGTTAGTCCCATTGAGATCAGCAGATCTCTTTCTAAGGGAGACCTGACCAAGAAGGGCAGCAAAACACTGTTTCAAACAAATAGTCACACAGACTCGATACATTACAAGAAGTGAGGAAAACAATAAAAAGCCATCAGTTAAAACGGTGATATTCAGAACTTCTGTATTCCAGAGCTTTCATTGTGGATTTGAAGAGAGTCAGAGACACCAGGTTTTTCAGCTTAAAATCAGTCTGCAGATTATTCCATGCGGAAGGTGCAGAGAACCTGAAGTCCTTCTTTCCTAATTCAGTTTGGACTCTGGGGACAACAAACTGTATGAAGCTCATTGATCTCAGGTTATGTAGTCCATCCTTCAAGATTAATAAGGAGGAAATATAGTCAGGAATTTGACCAAGAATGGCTTTGTCCAGGTTTCCGTGCACTTACAGAAGCCCAACTGATTTTAGACTATAAAGTGCAGTGATGAGTCAGAAATCCACAGTTTTAGATAAATCTCAGAGCTCCATGATGGACACTGTCCAACATTTGAAGACTCTGAGCAGAGATATTCATGTATAAAACATCCCCATAATCAAGAAGAGGTAAAAATGTGGACTCAATCAGTCTCTTTTTAACATTAAAAGAGAACGAGGACTTGTTTCTGTAATAAAAGCCAAGTAAAACTTTCAGCTTTCTAGCAGCATGCTGAATATGCTCTCTGAAAGACAAGTTATCATCAAGTCAAAACCCCAAATACTTAAAAGAAGATACAAGTTCAATTTCTTGACTGTAAAGACAATACTATCAAACAGGTAGTTTGATAATCCTAAAGTTTCTGTAACTTTTGATACCTTGGCTTATTTGGAAATGGGTATTGAAGAACTTATAAAGTTTACAGACAACTTGTTGCCAGTATTTTGTATATTACATGAGTAGAAGTTTGCCTGCAGGATCTGATACTTAAAATACAAAATTGTCTATCGTTGGATGTCTTGGCCACCCTGTGATATCTAGCTGGTACCACTATACCTATTTTTCTAGAATCAAATTGAAGTTTAAGGTGTATTTTGACCTTTTTAGTTTGATATAATGTTTCTGTGAGCTGTACAGTGGTGCAGCAGGTAGTGCTCCTTAAGCAGCCTGGTTGGGTGTGTAGTTTCTGTGCGGAGTTTGCATGCTCTCCGCTTGCACTTCTCCTGGTTCTATGATTTCTTTTCATAAACCAAAACCATGCTTGTTAGGTTTATTGGTAACCTCGCCGCTTGTCTTGTGACAGGTGGGAATAACTCTAGATGCTGCAGCCCTGGAAGTAATCAAGCAGTATAGATAATGGATGAGTAGATAATGTTTCTCAAGGTAATTGTTGTCCTTTTTTCCTTTTCCCCACTGACAGTCTTCAGGAAACCTATGAAGCCAAGAGAAATGAGTTCATGGGAGAGCTGCAGAAGAAAGAAGAGGAGATGAGGCAAATGTTTGTCCAAAGAGTCAAAGAGAAGGAGGCGGAGCTTAAAGAAGCAGAAAAAGAGGTATCAACATGAAGCACATCAAAATTTCCTCTAAGAAAGATTTTTAAGTAACACAGCTCGTCCTTTTTTTCTGTCGCAGCTGCATGAGAAGTTCGACCGTCTAAAGAAGCTCCACCAGGATGAGAAAAAGAAACTGGAGGAGAAGAGGAAGTCCCTGGACGATGAGCTGAACACGTTCAAACAGAAAAAGACTGCAGCAGAGCTCTTGCAGAACCAGGCTCAGCAGGCAGGGGGCTCCACCACACTCAAGAGGGACAAAGAGAGGAAAAAGTAAGTATTGTTCTCTTCTTAGTGTTTATTTCCTTCCCTCCGAGCCTATCCTTTCATCAGCAGAGGTCTAGGAGACAACAAACGCTTGTGTAAGGACAGGAAGAGTCTGGATGATGTGGGAGGAACAAGGCCACATTTTATTACACTGATGTTCGCCCTTTGACAGAGATCTGTTACACATCAGTGAAAAGACTTATGGGAAGTGTTGGGCCTTTCTCAAACCACTCCAACATACATGTGGAGTGAACCCTTACTGTGTTCACGCCCATAGCTGAGTGAGATACCCTCTGAAAATGTGGATAGTTAAATGTAGAAGGAAGCTTTGGGACAAACTTTTTGGACCCCTCACTTTAATGGAAACGGGAACTCTGTCTAACTGACTTTA
This sequence comes from Scarus forsteni, assembly GCA_036419115.1. Lineage (NCBI taxonomy): Eukaryota > Metazoa > Chordata > Actinopteri > Labriformes > Labridae > Scarus > Scarus forsteni. The sequence goes on from JAZDUH010000383.1 coordinate 15,625,716, forward strand.
TGGCACTTAAATAATACAAGTTCCTCATAAATAATGTCAGGCAGTCCACAATACTGATAGGCACACATTTATTTTTGACATTGGCTTGATCTTTAAAGTTATTTTTATTTTGTTTTTACTCTATTTTTTCTCAGCCTTTTCAGAGAGGCAGATGAATGCTCCAGTCTTGCCCGTATATAATAAGACATAATTTGTTGAGAGCTGGCTCGAGTTCATAGTTTAGCATCAACTTGGAAAATGGAGACAGAGACATTAAAACAGAGAGAAAACAACTGCTCCCCTCATTGAAATAGCTGAACTGTTTCCAATAGCCATTTTTTAATTAAATGTTTATTTGTCCGAACAAATTTACTGCAGCTTTTGTTTGCAGTTGCAGGGTGAAAAAAGTTATAATATATCACAGATCCTAATTATCTCAGTTGCTTCATTTGACAGTTTTTCTTCATCCCATCATTCCTGCTGTAGCCACAGTGGCCACTCCTTGGTTTTAGTCAGCCTACACTAAAAACTCTTCTTCTTCTGTTTGACAATGACTGTGTTGTTTCCCTTTATTTTGTTACATCAGTGTTTTATTAAATCATGAAGCATTTCTCCAAGTCCAGATGTGCCTAAGCATGTTGTAGTGTGTTGTTGAATTGTGGGTCCTTTCATCCTGGTAATTGACTCCTGGTTTTGTGTTGAAGCTGATGTGACGCCGTGCCTGTTAGAAAAAGGAAGAAGACACTTGCACTGAGAAGGTTCTTGTTGCTTTATTTTTATTTTCCCTGTTAATGTCCTTCCTTCACAGCCACTTCTCCTCTTTTCATAAGCTCTGCCCGGATCATTTCTCTTCCAAAAGGGGCAGCAGTGAAACGTCTTTAGCTTTGTCTGTGGGTCACTGATTAAAAAAACAACAACTGACGGCTGTGATCAAACACTTTTAGTTTTAACACAGATAAATAAATGTCTGTCAGCGGTAAGGTGTTAATCTGTTTATTCACAAAGGATGCAATATTCCTGCGGTAACAACTATTCATCAAGGGTCCATAGGAAACAGTGAAGTCAGTGTTTTCCTCAGTTCCCAGACGACACAGCTATTGATAACTGCCTGTTATGTGTAAAATGTGTTTCTGTCCTGTGAATGCATGTGTCACCTATGTTGCACCCGTAATGTTTTCCAGTTAACTCCTCCGCCCACACTTGCTGCATGCTGCATGAGGCACCCTGTCTGGTAAGACTCCCCTCTTGAGTTACAACAACAGTCAAAATTAAGAAAAATAAAACTAAGACAATTGATTATTGACTTCGATTGATTGGCTTAACAAGCCTACTGTTTGTAATCAGTAAAATCAAGAATGATTACAGTGTAATGTGTAAATATTTAATATCGCCCTGTCCAAAAATTGTTTGAAATTTTAGAAGAATCACAATTGAACTGATTTTGTCCTCACCATCATTTCCTTTTTCAGAGTTTTCTTTATTGCAATGATAAGATGGTATTTGGTTCAGCCTTTCTTTATAACTAAAGCTGGGACAAAACCTTAAAGTGGGTCATTGAGCTGGTTTCATTTGGTCACAAATGGATGCCTAAATAATTGTAAACATTCATCTGACCGATATAACAATTAATGGTTGTTTGTTTCCATTAGTTCTGAATTAATACTCTTTTCATCTTTAGAAAAAGAGCTGATTTTCCAAAACAATTTTCAGTTAAAGTGCTTGCTTGTCCTCCAAGGCTCCTGTAAGGACACCCTTTTACTGTTTGTCGAAAAAATGTATCCAATGATAAATCATATTCTAAAAACTAAGTTGAAGGAAAAAAAAAGACAGAAATCCTCCTGGCATTCAAGCTTGATCAAACCACTTTTTCCGGAGCTGTTAAATTGAAAACATCATATGACTTTTACTTACATTGTTGATGTAGCTGAAAATGATAGCCCTTGTTTTGTCGCAAGGTTGTTTGACATATATCTCTACCAAACGGTAGACTTTAAGATCTTCTAGAAATATCTAAACGATCTGCTAGTGGATAAAGGTCTATGGGATGGTTTGACATCTCTTTCTATTTCCTGGTCTGTCTCTCGTTACAGTAACTGAGCTTTCTAGCATCTCCAGTTGCTAATATATTCTACATACTATTAACAAGGGTCTTTAACAACCCTCACTTCAGTAAACTCAAGCTATCCCTTTAAATGCAGGTTTATGAGTTCTGCAGTCATGAGGTATCTCAGTGGTAACCTCTGCGTCAATCATCCTTGAGCTGGCAGTGTTTACCGTCTTCGTGCCAGCTCCCAAATCATCCGGTTTATTAGCTCCCCACACAACCTCTTGATATACTGCCCCATCTGCCTCCCTAAATCCACAACAGTCCTCTTTTATCATGGCGCTCTGAAAGTCCCTCCCCACTCAGCGCTGCTATCTCACAAAGAGCCTTTCAAGGCTGAACTGAGACCAACAGGTCACGCCAGAGCAGCAAACAGCCTCAGGGCCTATCTCTGTTCATAAAGATGTTGTTTTGTTGATCCCTCGACCATATGACAACCCCCCTCCCCTCCCTGTTGAGTGGATATAGGAGCCAAATCTACAGAGAGATGCTGTTGTGGCTGAACCATAGAGGACAAAAGTTGTGATTAAAGCAGATGTCTTCCAATATGTCAGCTCTTGACTAAAGTCAGGACTGTTCAGATGAATGGAAACATGCTGCTGAGCCATTAGGAAGACCATCGTAGGTGTTGTTTAACACTCAGCGGCAGGAGCAAACCTCTAAGTAACATCATCTGACAAAGAAAAACTGCATATGCAGGGCAAGGGAGTACTTTAGGTTTCAAATTGATGCATATTTTTGGTAAGACATATGTTGTTTTTGTTTAAAGTAATGCTAATAATTTTCTCATGATGGGCATCTGAAGCTGAAAAACAGTAAAAACTACAAATCAGAACTTTGTCTCACAAGTTAGAAGCAGTGTATTTGAATTTTCATGTTTTTAGGTTACTCATGTCATAAAAATACACTATAAGGGGTTTAAATGTGGCTGTTTTCAGTCTTTAATGGGCTAGGTTAATTATTTTAAATACACACACGAAGCACATTTCTGGCAAAAAAAAATATGCCTTCTGGGTTTTTGTTGAAAATTTAATTTTAAAATAACAAAATTTGCACATTGACATTCTGTCAGAGGGACCAAAGAGGGATGAGGAAAATGCTTTCAGTGATTTTGTAAAATATAGACAGTTTGTGGGAGTTTGTCTGCAATTTTTGATCTTTTTAAAATAAAAGCGATCTTCTACCTTTGTTGCAGTGACATCATCTGAATTTTACTGGAGCTGGATCAAGTTCATAGCTCTGATTTTTCATTACCAGTTACTCCTTCACATAAAAATCTTGACTTGACCTAATGTTTTGCTAGTCAGTTAAAAAATGTTGACCTTAGACCTCTTCCATCATCTCTTTTGTGTAACCTTGGAAGCACGATCACCACTCAGCACCGTCTGGTCACTAATACTAATGCGATGTCATAGATGTGAATCTGTGTCTGCATGTGTGTCGTAATGATGTTTTAATTCCAGAAGAAAGCAATAACAGCCGTTCTCTTTCATTTCCAGCTAAGGGTTCCTGTAGAAAAAAAGTGCTCCCTTGTGGCCATCCTGCTGTGAATGAGTTTCAACCCCGTCATCCTTAATTTTTTTACAGAACCCTTTCCCCAAACCCCCGTAATTCAACCCCCCACCCTGCTCTCTGGAAGGTGCCGGGCTAGCTGTGTGACACCTTTTTGTCTTTTTATTATTGCTGAATAATGCTTGTCTGATTTTAAAACAAGCAGTTATTCAGCCTTTGTGTTTATTACATTTTCCTTAAATGCATTTCATGTTTGTTTAATAGCCATTGCTGTTTCTGCATGATAGAGTGAGCCTATTGTAATATTAACATACATGACCACTGTTTGAATGAACTGAGGGTAAAGTGAAACATGCATCAACCATTGGCTCTGTGTTTGTATTTGTTTGGTCTAAAATCTGCAGCTGGCTGAAAGAATTAAAACATTAATACAAGAGAGGTTAAAAACATTGTGGAAAAAGGTGGCTGAAATTTGGTTTAGAAGATTTTTAAAAAGTTAGAGTACATCTGATCATGTCCAAACAGATCCTGTCAAATCAGATGTGGGCATATGTGATATGTGGAATCATGAGGTTCATAGAGGTCTGATACATGAGGATAAAGAGCTGATTCCTTCTGTATCATAAAAATCACAAATACAATTAGTGATGGGAATCAAAAACCAATTCCAGTTGAGAATCATTAACAGCTCCTTCAAAGTATCGATATCATGACTGTTTTTGGTAATCAATTCCCTCCACTGACAGTGTTCAGAAGCGTCAGAATTGTGGCTTCATTTTTTTACAAAATGCGCCTACTGCACAACCTTAAGTGAGTGGAAACACCAGCAACTTGCAGAAGCAGTTCTCTATGCTGTCTTGTGTGTTTGACATTGTTGCCACTGAAAATCTACAGGCCAACATTTGCCCACGGAAAATCTGCAGGAATCAGTAAGGGAACCATTAAAGAACTGGATGAATTAGCAAGATCATTAACCCTTCAACTACCAGCTCTACTGTTTGGCAGAGGTCATAAATAAATTCAGAGATATTTAATGTTTAACATTTCAGGGAACAGAGGAAACTACAGACTAAACACAAGGTATTTTCTTGATGAGGGATTTAAAGGTTTAAACAGTCAACATTTGATAACGCGATGACATGACAATGCATGAATGTTTGGTACAAAATCCATCAGAAAAGGCAAAAATGTTTGTAAGTAAAGGAGCCATCAGAATAATTAAAATAGATGATACTGAGTTTGACAAACACACAAAAATGTTTTAGATGAATGGCAGATTTTGTACATATACAATTACAAATCATATAATTGGTTAAGTAAATGATAATTATGGTAATAATAACAGATTTTAGCTTTTGAATCTTTAAACCCCTCACAAAGAGAATATCAGCTATGATGGTTTATTTGCAGTTTTTCTGTATCCTAAAAAATTGACAGAAACAATGACTTGTTTTTTGTAATATATTAAATATTCCTGAATTTATTGACCTCTGCCAAACCGTTAAGCTGGGAGTTAAAGGGTTAATAGCACTAGTATTGATAAATTCTTATCAGTTCCCTTCCCAAAATATAAAATTGTATTGCCTGCTTTAGCTAGGCTTACTGACTTAGACAGTTTTTTGTATTAGTCTAGTTGATCCTTGTTGAGTCAGATGATCAGAGGAATTTGTATTTGCAGAAATAAAGGTAGAGGGAAGACTTTACCAGGCTGAAACCCCTCTACGTTTAGCCAGAGAATCACAGTATCATAACAAAACATGTTGGACTATGCTAAATGTTAAGAGAATATTTTTATGGATACCTGCTTTAAAATGTAAATCACTGCAAAACTTTGATTCTATATATCATCAAAATGAAGACCACATTTTTGTCACTTTCCTTGTAAGTCTCCATGAATGATCCAATCAGCTCTGTTTACTATAAAGCTGCATTAGAAGGTTCATTTGTGTCCGTTTGACGATGCTGTTTCACTTTACTCTGTTGCATGAGTAGTTGTGAGCCTAATCTCTTTAGCACTCCTCCCATACCTCATTCACCATCATGTGTTATGTGCATACTTATCTTAGCTTTCACATTTGCACTTTTTATACAAACAAATGTGATGTTTCTTATTTGGTTTAAGTGTAATATTATTGTCAGTGCAATTGTAACTTTCTTTTTATATGACACATACTGAAGGCACATTTTCAGAGTAAACTGCCATGATGTCTTGCTTGTATCAGTGCATCAGTGTTAAAGCATCAAATGATAGGATCACAAAGAAAAATAAAGGCCAATTTTTCACAAAATATCTCAACTGTGACCATAATCATTGTGTACAACAAATACTGCTGTGAAGAAGAGTTGCGTTTGAGAATTCAAGATTACAAAAAGTGGGTTTGCTTGATTTGCATGAATAGCATTTGAGCTAACTAACCTCAGTAGATGAATTGGTGTTTCTCATATTTGGTTCTTTTACCAAGTGTTTTTATATCTAGGAGACTGTGACCCTGAGCTTTGGTCGACTTTTTAAAATTAAAAGTCTTACTGCTTCTTCCACCTGATTGGTTAATTATTTGGTTTTTTTTCCAGGACATCTATGAATGAATTCAATTATTATTTTGTCTATCAAAATTAAGAGTTCGAAGTTGTTTAACCATCCTTCATTAAAAAGAGATTTGTCTTTAAAACAAAGACAGAGAACCTTTTGATACCAGGGTCTCAGTTCATCCAGAGAAAAGTGCTTCCCTGCTCTTTCTCTCCTCCGCTCACTGGTCTGTGGTTTCACTTTCCTTTGCAGTAATCCCTGGCTCTGCACTGAGTAGGTCCTCCCTTGCTGAGGGACCGGCCCTTTGTGGGTACTGTGACCCCGAGGCTTTGTGGACCCCCGTCCTTCTGGGTTTATTAATCATTACCTGCTTTGCAATAATATTGCTCCATGTGTAAATATGTGTTTTGCTGCAGCCTTGACCTCACCTCCAGCAATCTGTGCCCTGCTTTTCTTGCTTTTGTTTATGTGTATATATGCACTGTTTTTGATACTGTAACTAATAACAGCATTTCCACTGAAGCTTCATGAAGATTACAAAAGCACTTATTTAAAAACCCTATGGCACTTGAGCCAAGTTCAGACCAGACATTCGTGACCCGACGAGACTGTTTTTTAAGGCTGCAGTGGGTAGTTGCAGCTGTGTGAACTGACCTGTTGCACCTTGAATTTGGCCTTCTGTGCAGATTGTCAAACCGTTGTTACGTTACATAGTCAAAAACTGAATGACTAAAACACAATAAAAAATAGAAAACAGAACACATAAGAAAGCGCAAAATGATTTGCAAATACAGCAAGAAGAAAAGCTCAATGACATAAAAACACAACAACAAAAATGATATATTTTAGAACAGGAAAGAAAAGGCAACGGCAAATAAAATGAAACACATTTTAGAATGCATCAGCAAATTAAAACATTCAGGGAAAACATGACAAACAAATGCAACTGCTAAAAAACACAAACATTTAAAAACAACTTGTAAGAAAAAGCAACGCCACATTTTAACACAACAGCTAATTCGACAAAATGTGACAAATAAGGGAAAAAATGGCAGTTTAAAACAGTCACAAATTAATATTTATACAGCTGCAATAACAAGGGAAACATGACAGAAAATGAAGAAACTTGACAACGACATTAAAGAGTCAACAAAAACAGAAATACAATCTCAAATGGAAAACAAAACAGAAAAAAATAAATTATGCCAATAAATAAAGATTACCAACTAATCAAAATTAAAAACTAAGTAAAAAACACAGGAACATAATAACAACAGAAAAATAACAACTCTAAAATACAAATATAAAAAATTATGAACCACAGCCATCAAGAAAATGCAACAAAATATAAAACACAACAAATTAAAAATCACAAAAAGCTTTAAAACGTATTGAAAACAGAACATCAAACCCTAAAGCACAACATACCACGACACCAATCAGGACTCATCAATTCAAGAAAAAACAATCAACACAATAAAACAATAAGCTGAAACAACAGCTTAAAAAATTAAATGCAAAACATATATAAAAACAAAACACAACAAAAACACAACAAAAAGAGAAAAAACAATAAATTAGAAATCACAAAATAGCTCAGATTGTATTTTTTATTATATATTTTTGTTTTGTTGCTGCGTTTCTCAAGTCGTATGTTCTTATTTTTGATTATGTTTTTGTTTTTGATTCTTATTTTTGGTTATGTTTGAATTGGAGGGTCACTGCAAATATGTCCTTAAATCAGTCTTAGTCTTAGCAGAGCTGGGCCGACAACAAATGTGTATCGATAAAAAAACTGTAAACCGTGTTCAATGCAATAATCAAACATATTTTTCTGTACTAAGTAACTCACTGTCATTGTTCTCTGACATTGTATGCAACAAAAAAAGAAGGAAACAGTAAAATGCGTATATGCAGCAACAAGAATGTCTTGTGAACAGTAGTGGAAGCTGAAGCATCGCAAGTATTTGCTCTGGAATGGATACATCAATTCTCTCAACTTCAGCTCCTGTTGCAGATTTTTAGTCTGAACTGTGCTTAACTTTAATCACATGGACCTGTAGCCCTTCACCTCAGCATCATAACACAAAATACTCTGGATTTTGTATTGTGTAAAGGATTTTCAAACAGGAACTTTGCCTCCTAACTTTGTCTTAAACTTATTCTTAAACTTGAGTTGACTTTCTCCCTGACATCAGCTGCACTCCTACATCTCCAGCTTGACTGTTCTGGAAACATTTCTGCTTTGCACTTCTCTAACTGCTGGCTTTCTCTCTCTTGTCTCTTCAGCTTCTTTTAATCTGTCTTGACCGCCTGAAGAGGGGATTGCAGCTTCGGCAAGAACTAAGCACCCTTTACCTCTTCCAGTTTTATCTCACTGTATTTAAACTCCTTTTTTATTCTCCTCATGGCGTCCCCCATTATTATAATTATTGTTCATTTTATTAGGTTATTTTAATATGGCCTTATGTGGACTTGCATGGTATTTTTGACCACTTTTTGAAGCTCTAATCCCAGGCAGCGCAGGAATAGGGCACATTATAAATCTGCTTTAATGTCTTAATGTACAGAAAAAGACTCTTGCAGTCTTAAACATCTTTGAGACTGATTTGTGGAATCATGAATTGATCTTTACTTGAAGGAAAAGAGCTATGACCTGCACTATGCACTCATCTTTTTCAAAAGAGTACTTCATAGTCCGTAGAATAATAGAACAGTTCAGTCTGATGTTTTAAAAAATCAGGATTAGAGGCACTTGACAAAGGCTGTCTGACCTGTGAAAGCCCATTTCCACCCTTCAAAATGGAAGAAGAAATTAGCATGTGTGAAAAAAGTCTTTGACCATAATCTTTAAAATAAGATAAAAACACCTTAAATGAAGATTAATGTCCAAGCTATGACACTGAGGAGGTCATATTATGCTTTATTTTGTTTTATTAATGCCTTTTAGCTCGCCTACTCCACGTGATAAAGCATCTCTGTGATAAAAACGTAAAGTCTGCAGCATTTAGTCCCCTCCCTCTTTTGCCCAATGAGGTGCCAACAGCAGCCTAAAATGTCTTGTATCCCCAGCTGCCCTGAATAGACCTACCATTGTGATGTCATACCACTGTTTTGTCATCAGTTTAACCCAATGACTGGTGGTGGCAGGCCCAGTGCAGAGTGTAGACGTTGCTTTGAATGCAGAGTTTTTGACAAAGTGGGGCAGAACAGTGCTGAACTGACCACAGAAGTGATCTTTAAACCAATCAGAGTGCGCCGGGCCCACCTGGAGAAGGTACAGGAGCTTTAACGGAGTGTCTCAGACAGAGAGAGAATACAGCAGTGTCAGGGGCAATAAGTACGTGAAAGCATGATGTTTTATTAAAGGTAAGTGATTGTGAACAAACTCTGAGCTATCAGAAATAAAGATTTAAACCGGATTTAAGGCAAAATCTGACCCCATTTAAAATGTTGAAAAGCTAAATTAAAAATCAAAATTAAAATTAAAAGTTAAATGTCGAAGTTGAGATAAGTCATTATAGCACAAAAGTTAAAATGTGAGATTGTGGGTCAGAACTATGAGTTATTAGTCATAATTCTAGGATAAATAGTCACAAAGGGAACATTGAAAAGTCATAATTTTAAACAAGTCAAAACAATGTGATTAAATAGTCAATCAGGACGTAAACAGTGTAGACAATGACACAGAAGTCTTGAAATAAGAAACTAAATCATGGATAAAACATACTTGTCAACTAATCTGATCAAATGTAAGCTGCAGTAAAAGTAAGGTGAGCCGCATGAGGAAAAGATAAAACACGATTATTCAATGAAAAGTCTCAATTTCGAAATATAATGTTGGAGGTCTTGATAATAAGATAATGGGTCATCTCTTTTACAGAAAAATAATGACCTATCTTATAATTATGATTTTTCTGTCATAGTTTTGACTTTATCTCTCACATCAGACATTTTTTGGGCAGCCAGTCAGTGCAGGGCTCAATATCATAGCCTCCTGTAGCATCCTCACTCACTCAGATCTGAGTGTTTCCAAAGGGGAGGGAAAAGAGCTGCATCTGATAATCTACTGGGACCTTTTGTAATTTTTTAATTCAGCTTTGGCTTGCTTTATGACCATCCAAGGCATGATATAACTGGTCAAACACCAGAACACCAAACCTGTATAGAAGAGTTATGAGTGTTTATTTCATAGTTTTGACATTTAATCCTATCATTGGACGTTTACGGCATTTTACTTTTGGGAGGATTTATTCGGGGCTTTACTGTGTCTTTATTATAGAGAGGGATTTGACATTGGCTTGCATCAAGTGAGGCAAGAAAGTGGGTCGAGAAGTGGATATACGGACACAAACTGGATTTAAAATACCAACTGATCATGAGTGCATCAGCTGTTTAGTACATGGTGCGAATGGACACAACCACCAGGCTATTATTACCCCACAGTTGCTGCATCATTTTTACTTTTATTCCTTAAATGTGACTCTATTCATTTGTTATATGACTGCTTCTCATAATTTGAATTTTTTGTTTTAGAATTCTGATTTTCTCTTTCATATTTGTAATTTAAGGATTGAGATATTTTTTTAAATCAATACTTAACGGTTTAACTTATTTATTTTCACGTGGTAGAAATGGGCCTTCATAGTGATCCAGGTTTAATTATGTTTTTTTAGCCTGAAATCAATAATTTGTTGGATAAAATGAGTCATCCAAAGGCCAAAGCAATATTTTCTACTTAGCACTTCATTTAATGGTGCCCATGTTTACATGTCACCGTTGAATACCATGGAGGTCACATGTCATGGCCTTTTATTACACGTTGTGCTTTAATATTCATCAGCATACTCTATATTTTGCATGCATCTTTAATTTTAATTACCGCTGTGATCTTTGACCTGCTTGTTTTTATTCCCTGATAACTCTGGTTTGCAGTCTATTTCAACTTCATTGCTGTTTTCTTCAAATGGTGCATATAATTATTAATGTATATTTGCTCTGTCCTATGATTTCAGCTCCCTTTTCTGCCAAATATTAGTATAAGGTGGAGTTGATCTGAATCCCAGATAGGAGTATTGAGAAAAAAAGAAAATAGTCATGCATTTATATAATTTATAAGGATATATTTTGTGTATTGAAGTGGAGACTTGTTGTTTATTACCTATGATCTTTGGATGTGACTCTGAGTGTATAGTAACATTTTGGTGTCAGATAATGCCATACATTTTTCTAGTATCCGTCATCACCTCTTGTTGTCAGATCTCCCACACTGCAAAGTATTCAGTATCATTAGTTTGATTCCATTGATGTACATTTTCAATAAAAAAATATGATCCAAAACACTCATGATTATGTCTTCATTCACTGTATCAAAAGCTTACTGTTTGCAGCACTCTAAGGAAAATGTTTGGACAAATAATCTCCACGGAAATACGTTTCCTCAGGAGGACAGCTAGACTCAGCCAGACAAACTAAGGAGCAAACTAAAGACCCTCTTCTGTCAGATGAAGTGGCTCATCTAGTAAGGATGATTCCTGGTTGTCTCACTGTGGAGGTCTTCGGGCCTGCTCAACAAGGAGGGGACCCCGAGGCAGACCCAAAACCTGTGGAGGAATTTTATGGCCTGTCTGGCTTTGGAGTGCCTTGGGATCCCCCAGGAGGAACTGGAGAGTGTTGCAGTGGAGGGGCTGGACAGGGTTGAGCTACTTGGCCCAGTAACTTGGCCTAGCCCTGGATAAGCAGAAAAGAATGGATGGATGCAAAATAATTACCACGTGAATGAATGTGAACTGTTGGATTTTTGCTAATGATACAAAAACATGAGAACCTTAGGTAATGGGGCAAAAGATTGGAAATTTATAAAATAAATATCGTACAGCTGTGCTTTGGGAACTTGTCGTGCTTTCCTGAACCTGATCCAACTCACCCTATGCTGGTGCCCAGGACCTGGTGGGTTGGTCCAGACCAATGCACATTGGAGTGACAACGTGCATTGTAGAAGGGTCAGCTTAAAGGATACCTTAGGGGCTGGCACAGGCCTGGACGAAGGCTATCAAGAGAAGTACAGGGGACAGGTGAACAGGCAAAGAACCGTCATTATGCTTGCATCTCTGTTGTGGGTACTAAATGCACCATCAGGCATTTTGTTTTAACATCAAGTAATTATAAAGTGATAGCCCTTCACCAAATGATTGCGTTTGGGGTGTTACACGTGGAAATATTAAAAAGAGCACAAAAGGCAACGCAGGCTATCAGCTAATAATTCAAAGTCTTAGAAAAAAAAGACAACACGTTTTAAAGATTACCCTATTTAACATTGGTGTGGCATGAACATATGACCTCCCACGGCAGCTGGATCTGATGATTAAATGTCTAACTTGAAAAAAATCAATATATCAATACTGCAGGATTGATTCTCTTATCCCCTAGCTCAGAGTTGCTATTCCTGGCAGATGCTTTTGTGAGCAGTCCCAACTTTAAACTTTGTTCTTTGGGTTTTCTTCAAGAATACAGAGCAAATATAAGTGAGACAATATATAAATGTATCCACCTTCATACAGTAAAAAAGTGACAATGATATGATGAAACGAAATTAGTTTATTAATTATAAACTTTAAAGATCTATCTCAGAATGAATCCCTGTCATTTTATCATTTGAAATTTAATGTCATGATTGTTTTTTTTCAAGCAGAATTAAAAAACATTGATTCAGAGATGTGAATTTGTAGTATGAGGCTTAGGTTTTTTTCTTATTACTACGAGTTTTCAGGTCATGTATTTGGCCTTATATTTCACCTCCATGTATTTCTGACAGTTCTTCAGCAGCAGACTCAGAGCTGGACTCTGTCGCTGTAGCTGCTGGCAGGAGCAGCAGTGCATTGTGGGTCGGTGCGGTGTCAGACGCCATGGTTTTTCTCCAGCTGGATCAGAAAATGGATGCTCCCTGCTAACTTCTGACTTTAGTGCACATCTGTAGCTCCAGGAGGGGTTAGCTGTATTCATATACCCTCCTAAGTGTTAGATTCGGAGTATTTAGGCCGAACAACTCTACGTGTTCGTGTCTGGTCTGGTTTAATTTAGAGAAAACCGCATGACGGGACACCGACGGCACTGTTAGCGAGCTAGCTGGCTAATGCTAGCAGTGCCACAGCGTTTCCAGGGCAGAGCTAGCTGTGAGCGGCTAACACCATAACAACAGCCGGCTGTTTCTGAATGAACTGTGTGTGGTTCAGCTGACGGAGGGAGGTGTGAACCCGGACCTAAGGCTACACCTTACGGTGAGTATATGACAAGGATAACGTGTCTCCTGTAATAGTTCATGAATGTAATGTAGTGTTTAAAGGTGAGATGGACTCTGTCGGCCTACTGCGTCACTCAGCCAAGGCCTTGTTTAGATGTTTGAGTTCCTCACATTCAGAGACACCCGAAGAAAATGAGAGGATGTGCTGTGTTAACTTACATTCAGGTGTGCAGCGTATGTAAGCAGCACTACACATGTCGCACATGTGTTTCTTTTTACTGAACTGTAACAGCCTCAACGCAGCTTAGCGCGTGTCAGCAGTGTTTTCATTTTCCCTCTGTTGTCATTACATCCCAAACTTACATGATTTATCACAAAACGGGCATTTTCCTTCATCATCACCTCCTGTGCTAACATGACTTATTCTAAAACAGTATTTATCTTTCCTATTGCCACGTCCTAATCCAACGTGATTTATTATTAAAGCAGGTATTTCTTTTGTTATAATCACATTCAATGCTAACATAATTTATCATTTAAACAGGTATTTTCTTTTGCTATCATCACGTCCTAATCTAACATGATTTATTATTCAAACAGGTATTTTCTTTTGCTATCATCACGTCCTAATCTAACATGATTTATTATTCAAACAGGTATTTTCTTTTGCTATCATCACGTCCTAATCTAACATGATTTATCATTTAAACAGGTATGGCCAGGCTTTGATTTGGACCGTGCTGGTAATGGCAGAGGGGACTGACGGTGGCGACATGCCCTCTTTTGACACAAGTCCAAGTTCTGAAGCTAAAAAGAGACCTATTTCTTCTGATGGAAGTGAGTTTTTGACTTCATGGACATGACTAAAATTATATTGGTCCCAGATTACAGTTTCCTTTTTGCTGACAGAGCAAAGATTGACCAGAGCTTTATCAGTATTAGATCATAGCTGAAAATGTTTTGGCATATATAAAAGTTTATATATTTATATATATCTCAGCTGTGTGGCCACATAAAACCCACTTACTGACTGTGATATTGGTAGAAGTAACAAATAAACAACATCACCACAGAATGTCTTTATTTACAGAAAAATTAATCATTAATTTATAGAAGGCTTTATTTTCCTTATTTCACACCTGTTTCTAACAAATAAATGTTTGAAAGCATGTTAGGGCTGAACAGAGAATTGGTTGTACATGTGTACATGTGCCAAAGTTATGATACAGAACATGCAATGTCAGATCTGTGACTCAAAGCCTTTCATCCTTTTAGGTAGAAATCAAAACCTTAAATGTCCTTGTTTTCTTGAGCGTTAACTATAAAAGTTTTCCTGATATCACAGATGAAAGGCTTACCCAGGTAAGGTTTTAGTTCTTACTTGTTTCTGTCCTGTTGTTGCAGGAGAGGAGCCCATGAGGAAAATGCCTATGTCAAAATTTGGTTCACGACCCCGATTTGAGCCAGTCCACTTTGTCAGTGGCGGCAGCAGTGGAACTGATGAGAAGGAGAACGACAAAGAGGGCAGGAGGGGGGACCTGCACAGTGTGAGACAGTGGGACCCTGGTCACTCTTACAGCGGCAACAGCAGAGCGCAGGGCTCCTCCTCACTGAGACCTGCTTTTGATAGAGTGCCATCTCACAGCTCTGACTCTTGGGGGTCCCATCGAGACAGGGACCGGGACCGAGACAGGGAGTTTTTATCTGGAGGTACTAGCGGTCTGGGTTATGGGGGACGTGGGTCAGGTTCAAGCTTCTTGGCTAAAACACAGCAGGACTACACGGCTAAGTATGAAGCCCACAACTCTCGAAATCCAGACACCTACAGTCAGACGCACAGGTATAATGGGTATGGGGGAGGAGGCAGATCAGGAGGCTGGGATTCAGGGCGCCAAGGTTTGGGGTATGATCTTGAGGACCGACCCTCCTCCAGCAGGCCTTTCTCCAGGGTCTACAGCAGTCCAGGCAGGAGCAGTCCGACCACCACCCAGGCAGGCTCTGCAGCAAATGTGCCCACACCTGTACCTCAGTCAACGCTGGATGAAAAGCAAAGACTGATAGCTAGCGTAGCATCTGCATTGGCTGTTGCCTTCAGGGACCCCGTGTACATGACTGGAACCGAGTCACCAAACTATAATTTCATGCTGAGCCGCAGCATTCAAGCCTGCAAGACAAATCCCGAGTACATTTACGTCAACCTTAATGACATTCCTCAGGCCGACCTGCCGAAGAACAGGAAAGTACCCACAGACGGCTATGCCTGTGAGCTGCGATGTCAAGGTGTGTATCTTGCCACAGGATACTCAGGAAGTAAGAACGGGGCGAGAGATCGTGCGTCAGAGCAGGCCGTGAAACTCTTCCTGAAGCCCGTTGAGGTGCGCGTGGTGCAGCGCAGATACAGGCGCATCATGGTCAGCGACATGGTCGTGTGCCAGGCGCACAGCCCCACGCCGGCTTTCTTACCTGCACTGCGCAACCCGGAAGAGAAGCCCACGCCGAGCTCCAAGGGCCAGTACGAGCCAGACAGACGGAAGCACTGGACTGAGTTTGTGGTTTTGGACAATGCTCACGACGCCATATGCATACTGAACAATTCAGCAGCTTTTAACCGCATGAAGATAGACTACAGGTTTGACCAGCTCCCCAACAGCAGTCTATGGCTGTGCAGCGTTTTCCTGCAGAGCGAGCTGGTGGCACAGGGAACAGGCACCAAAAAGAACTCAAAGCATGCAGCGGCTGAAGAAGCGGTTAGGAAACTCCGCATGAATCAGGCACAGAGGCAACAGCAGCAAGAACAACATCATCATCATCATCATCATCACCAACAACAACAGCAGCAACAACAATCCCCACCACAGCACTCCAGGGGGAATAATCATGCAGATTCTGGCGGGCACTTTGGACAACAAGGCGTCAAAAAGAAGCATCTTAGCGAGCTGGTGATCCTTGAAAACTCTGACAATGCTATATGCATAATTAACGACACTGCTCAGTTTAACAAAGTGACTGCTGATTACAAGTTCACTGTTCTGCCTGATCATCGCTGGAGGTGCGACGTTTTCCTAGAAGGGCAGTTTGTAGCAGCAGGAATTGGACTGAAGAAAATAGTAAAGCACATTGCAGCAAAAGAGGCCTTAGCCACCTTAAAGCAGACGCAAGCTGTGGTCAAATCCAACCTGAGAAAGGAAGGCAACAACGACGCCATCTCCCGCTCTCAAATCCTGGCCCGGTCCGGGGAGGAAGCAACAAGGCAGGAGATTAAGGAGGACAATATCGGAAACCAGCTGCTGCGCAAGATGGGCTGGAAAGGAGGCGGTCTGGGCCGGGATGGGGAAGGAATCGCAGAACCAATCAGAGTGAAGGAACAGTACTCCAGAGAAGGGTTAGGCATGGACGCAGACAAAGCAGGAAGACAGCTCAGCAAGCGTGACATTGAGGACATCATCAGGAACTACGCCATTTCGGATCGCCAGGATGACCTCCGCTTCTCCACGGACCTCACCAACGACGAACGTAAACAGATCCACCAGATATCCCAGAGGTACGGCCTGCGGAGCAAATCCTATGGACAGGGGTGGCAGCGGTTCCTGGTTGTGAGTCGGAAAGTGCACAAAGATCAGCTCATGGGTCAGCTTTTACAGGAAGGGCAGGTGGGACGATACGAGCTGGTGAAACCTCAGACCTCGCACTAAAAGAAAAATAAACATCAGCTTGGATTAATGAACAAGCCACACCCAAGTGTTACTGCTTCATATTTGTGCGTGACTTGTGTAGCAAAAATAAGAAGAGTCCACTGCTTTCTGGAGTCCTTGTTATGAAATATCTTTGAGTTTGGACAGGGGCTGCAGACGGCCGCTTTGTCTTTTCTGTTTGTTTCCATTCCACGTCCTGTATCTGTTTGACTTTTGCACAAGCTGCTGTTCAGTGCTTCATAACTATGTCCTTATGACCTTCTAGTTATTTCACAAAGATGACTTAGTAAGAGTTGTCACAAAAATACTTTTGTTCCGTGGCTTTGTAAGAAACCTGGCAGAGTATGCAGCTTCTCACAGCTTGTTCACGGTCACTTTACAAGGTTCATTCATAAAAGATCCACTCTAGAGAGGCATTCACATAAACTGTAGCTAGGCGTACTACTCACTGTAGTCCAACATCTATTCAGCAATACCTGCTGTGTTGTTTGCTCTTTTGACACTTAATGATCATTGTACAAGCTGTATGTATGATCGGAAAATCAAAGCTGTGATCTTTGTTAAATGTCAGATGTGCTGATTAATGTGAGTAACTTGTCTGCTTGTTTCACAGCTGTAAATACTGGAGGAATAATAATAAAAAAAGATGGCCAACAACAGCCTGAATTTCATTCCATATTGAATTCTCACAGGTGGGTCATTCCTGGCTATTTGTGACTTGGATAAAATGTACTTTACAAGAGACTTGAACAGAGCGTGCTCATTACAGCTGCTGGATTTGCCACTTTTTGATCTTTCACTAGGCAAAACCAATTGGAAAAGCTTTAAGCTGAAACAAATCGTCCCCGTTCGAAAAATGACCAGACTTTTCAGCATCAACAGGCAGCAGCTTTAAGTTTAGTTTTAAAATGCTGAAAGTCAGAAGTGGCTGCACTCCTCTGATTGTTAATCACCTCCGCAAAGGAGAGTCTGTTTGTCTTTCTGTCTGTCTGTCTGGGAACAAAATAACTCAAAAAGTTACGGATCGATTTTGATGAAATTTTCAGGAAATGTTCAGCATGGGAAAAGGAAGAACTGATTCAATTTTGTTGTTGATCCGGATCACCGTCTGGATCCGTCATGATAAAAAATGCAATTTTCGTAAATAACTACTGAATTAAAATAGATATAATTATCAAAGCAATTGCTAATGGTATGTTTTCATGGTCAAGGGATCTAAATATTTACATGAAATAAAGGTAGGACTATAACTTATGGTAAAAATTACAATATGGGAGAGGACTTTGGTGCTGGTCTGCGCTCTGAGTACTTCTCTAGTTTAAAGTGACATCAAGCAACATGAATTACCAAGATTTTCAGCGATTTACAGTAACCTGGAAATTCAGTTAAACTCCTGTTAGTTTTTGTTCTTTCCATTACTGTACAAAGTATTCCACATTTCCATAATTCAACCCTTTGTTTAGCCTCTCTCTTTGGAGGGCTTCTTCATCAAGACCTGACATATTTTATGATTACCTCTGCTTAGGACTTTTGTTTATGCCAGCGTCTGTTTGTTAGCATGATTCAAAAAAATAGTTGGCGGATTTTGCTGAAATTTTCAGCAATTGTTGGTAATGGTTCAGCTTAACAATGATCCTAAGTGCTACATGTGGGTTTTCATGGTCAAGGTATCATAATGATAGTAAGTTTATCATGAAATTATTGCTTTTAGAAGTAACAGCAACAGATGAGCGTCCTTGGTGCAGGTTTTAGCTCTCCCAGTGCTTTCTAGTTCATTAGACAAACTGTTGCTGCCAGCTTTTTTCTGATTAGAAAAACACTGAAAATAACTCCTGATTTGAACAATTTCCATTCAAATGTCATCATTTCATTCCTTATTCCTTATGACATCAGTGAAGCATCTACACAATCTCAGTAAAGATTACTCAAAATCTTCAACAGTCTGTTAGAAGAATTTGAAATATTTACTGAGATCAGTAAAATGCTTTTGATACCAAGAAAGCATCACAAGAACACCAAATCTCATTGTTGTGCAAATGTTTCTTCCTAAGTCTGTGAGTAAGGGAGGCAACACTTTCTTCATAAGGCTTTTGAGAAATACCTGCTTAAACTTAAGTTTGTCTGACCAAGGTAGCCGAGCACAGGCTGCCACAGGATGCTCAAACTAAAGTCAAATCCACTTACACACAAGGTGGCATTACTTTGTAAGATAATCCAAGTTGTAGACTGAGGTGATAGCTAATTTCCTTGTGTCGTCCCCTCAAAAGTTACATGACATGATTTTGACAAAGGTAAACCATTTCTAGAATCACAGCTTGTTTAATATATGAACTTAAGAAATAATCAGTTGAGCCAGCACTGAGTGATGTTTGACACGGTAAACGTTTATTTGGTTTGAGAAACCTCTGTTGGCTTATAATGTTCCACTCTGTTCAGTGCAAAAATCTGTAGCTTCTTGTCGTCATGTGTTTTTTTTTTTTTTAAACAAAGGGGCACTGGGACCATTTTAGATGGAAAAACTGTTTTTTCGGCAGGTCGAGATTAGAGTTAAATTGATGAGAAAAAGTTGATATCTGAGATAAAAGTCTAAACGATGAGATTAATGTTGACATAAAATGTAATTCGACTTTATTCTCCACATTTCACCTTTTTTCTTGACATTTCGACGTTTACCACAAAATTGTATTCAGACTTTTGCAGCATTCCAGGCGACCCGTGACTCAAAAAGTTGATATCTGAGGTCTCCGAGTTCCGACCCGAAAGCGTTCCAGTCAAATTCCAACTTCGGTTTGAGCGCAAGGAATTCTGGTATGTAAGTTAACCAACATGGTGGGCATTTTAAGATTTATGCTTACTCATTTGAGTGAAACAGAAGCAGGGAAACCGCGCATAAGATAACAGAAGCTTATACTTTACAGTGTTTGTCATTATTAAGAGGCTGCCATATTGTTTAGGCAGTGAGGTGACGTCACAAGTTGTAACTCGGAGTACATCAATCTGGTACGAGTTCACGGTTTGGAACTGCCGTTTCAGTGCACTTTCACGAGTTACAGGTGGGAAAAACACGAGTTATGGGTTGCCTGTAACGCAGCATTTATTCTCATCGTTTATACTGAACCCTCGAAATTTCGACTTTCATGTCAACTTCTTAAATGATTTTCTCCATCTAACATGGCCCTTATATTCTACCGTATTTCGAACTTCCACATGCTCAGTCTGTTTCCCTTCGCTAAGAAGGTTATGGTTTTGCTAGCGTATGTTTTTGTTAGCACCATTCACGAATGAGTGTTTTTGCACAATAACTATCAAACTAATAATACAAACAGAATTCTGAGTGTTAGGTGTGGGTGTTCAGGGTCAAGGAATCATCATAATGGTAACTTTATCATGAACTATCGGTTTTAGATGTACAAAACCGATAGTTCATGATAAAGGAGAGAGCCCTCCATCGGACTCACTCTGTCCGAAGCCCCGCCCTCCACCCTGGAGCTTTCACACTTTGAAATTTTTTTCCAAGTGCCCTCTCGTGCCCTCTCGTGCCCCTGGACCTCAACGCAGAGAACCAGAGGGGAGAGGGGAGATTTGTTAATATGTGAGCTTCCTTGGCGGCCGTTTGTGCTCTCCGACTGCTTTTGTCCTGTCTTTTTCTTTTTCATGTTCTTGAGTTGGGAGGGCAGCATTTTGCTCTTTTCTAAAAAGAGATAATGGAGTGACAGTAAACTTTATCTTGAGTAAACCTCATGATGTGAAAGAAACAGTGAAATAATTTAGGTGCTAATGGTGATATGTTCAAGAGATTCTACATATGGCTTAAAATGTAGTTTTGTGTTTTCCCAGTAATTATTACAAATGATTCATCATGGATGTTTACCAAAGATGGGAACTGCTAGAATGTATTGATACCAATGCCATAGTTGATTCCTGTCAGTCTTCTGTATGGATAATAGTCGGCCTGCACAAGATGGCAGTGGCAGCCACTTCAGCCACTTGGCACTGTGGCTGTCATACGTTTTTTTTTCAAGTTGTTCCACTTTTTCTACAAATCACTCAGACACCAGATGTTGAGCAGTCAGTGTCATTCTGTGTAAAACTGAGGCAGCTTTGACACGTCCGAGCACCAATCTCCCATCAGGGATATCTTTGTCTTCTGCTGACTGCCTCTGATGAAAACTTGATGTCCTTGATTTGCAAAAAAAAGGAGTCAATCATTGCTAAAAATTAAGACTAATGATATGGATTCCTTGAGCTTGTTTTTACCTCTGCCAGGGAGATTTTGTTTTTGTTGCCATTTGCTGTTTATTTGCAAGATTATACAAAAGTACAGGATGGATTTTGCTTTTTTACAGATGTTTGTGATGCCCTGACTTAGAAATGATTAGATATTGGTGGTGTTCCAGATAAACACCATTAGTGAATGATCGTTTTTGCTCAATAACGGTCTAATTATGAAATCGAAATGATTTTGAGTGCTTGGTGTGGGTTTTTAGGGTCAAGGAGTTGTATTATGATGGAACTTAATCATGGGACTACTGCTTATAGACGTAACAGCAATATGTATGATACAATGGCAGGGGTTTGCACTTTCTACTTGATCTTTAAATGGAATTCGTTTTGTCGCCCATCCCTATGATGTACCCTGTAATGAATAAGGCAGGGTTTAAAAGCAAATCACCTTCTCAACACCAGGTGTGTTTTTGATTTTTTCCAAAGAAGGCTCTGCATTTGTTACCAAAAATGGTAGTTTTGTCTCATGACACTGAGAAGCAGAGGTGGGATTGTCCATAAAACTGATCCAATTTTCAGAAAGGAAAAAAAAGCCTGATCCTTTCAAGTAAAACATCTTCAAAACACTCCTGGTGTTGAAAGGGTTCTTCTAACTGAATGCAGTGTAATTTTATATTTCAGGGATTCATTTAAATGACGGCGGAGGAAAATTTTATCCCTCTCCAGCTGAGAAAACACACTTTGCATCAGTGCTGAGCGGCTGATGTGGAAACAGACTGATGTGAACAAAGGTGATATGCTGGAGGTGGACTTCATAAAATTGCAGGTTAGTCACATAAGGAAATATTTATGATGAATCTGTAATATATGTTGTGTGCCATTAACTGTAATAAAATTCATGCTCTATTCTTGAAAGTAATGCTGCCCACATAAACATATCCCTGTTCAAGAACTCTTCATGCTCCTCCTAAGTGCCTCATATACTCCTATACCAAAGATATTTGTAAAAAAAAAAAAAACGGATTTTTTTTACACCTATTGATCATTACTCCTTATCTATGAAGAGCTCTTTGTTTTTCATATCCTTTGTTTTGTTTTGACCGGGTGCAGCACTTGCCCTAAAGACCTCTAGGTGTCACTGCTACATCATCAGGAAATAACACTCAGGAAAGACAAAGAGACAGAAACAACTTATGTATATATATTTTATTTACAAGAAAATGTACAATTTGTTACATGGGTTACCAGTGCAAAGTTTTATAATCTGAAAACAGACACTATCCTGTTTTAACATTTCAATCAGCCAATAACAAAAGCCGATTTAAAGATTGTAAAATAGCATAGAAATACTCACACACAGTCTTTAAATGTCACCGTATGAACTTATGTGAAAGTGAACTGTGTCTTGTTTGTGTGTTGAAAAGGGGAAGAATGTATTTTCACCAGTATCTTGATCACTTTTAAATTAAAGGCATGGATTTACAGGTACAGTTCAGAGAGAAAAGAAGACCCCCAAAGGCATCTGAGTTTTGTCAGAGGGATGGAGAACTGTGTCAGGTTAAACTTGAATCCCTTTGAGAGGCTTTCAAAAGGCAGAAATGAAAAGAAAAGGGAGTGAGGCCACTGAAACAGGAGATGTTTCTTTTTTTTAAGATATGAACTTTTGATATCTACACAGCAAACCACACAGCAAACACATCTAATAAACTGTAACTGTTTTATCCAACCAGTTTAATTCAGATCAAAATCAAAAAGCAGTGAAGTGACAACTTAAAGACTGTCTAATGCCTTCTTTAAAAAGAGAGAGTTGGGGCATGTAGCAAGTAACCCAGATATAACAAGGTACATTAACTTTCAACAAACATACGCTTTTGCCCAACAACGGCATTCGGCAGGAGTGAACGCCAAAAACACAACAGCATACAAACTTAGCAACAGTTATGGGACAAATATACTGAGAGGGACTTTAAAATGTGTTGTTTTATGTTGGATGATCGGTTTGTTTCTCTTGATCTTCTTGTGGTTTCTTGATTCTGGGCCAGACACTGCTCACACTCGGACGACAACAGGGGTCAACAGTCACGCCAACTTTGTTCAACTATAGCGGAAACCCTCTTCTCATATTCGCGCTTGTTTTCCTGGTACAGCTGGGCTGCTTGGCTGTTTGCAGGACTGTTTGGGTTTGGCTCGTCAAGTAAAGACTAAAAATCAGAATCAAAGAGGGAAATTAGACATGGCAATTGGACGTTGACACAACTGGAAGGGCTTAAAGGATAAGTTTGGTTTCTACAGCTTTCACATTGTTTATAGAATGAAGTAGAACAATATACTCACCCAGAAGGCTTTCCTGATCCAAACAGTGCTTCAGGAGATATTTAGATCCAAAATCAAGCGGCGGACATCCGTATAATGGTAGCACACGGGGCATGAACTGAAGAAGAAGAACGCTTGCCTCCGCGCATCACAGTACGGCTCACTGTTTCAGGGGAAGACCGCCAGCTACACAACGACTTTCTTCTTCCAGTTTCGGGCAAAATGGACGAATATCTATCGGATGAAGATGTTGTGGACGAGAACTTTGAATATGATGGGTGTCCTTACAGTTTCGAGCCAGAGTTTACAGATGAGGAGCTCATCAAAAGAACGACGCGGAGGCAAAGAGAAGAACAGCTCTCCAGAGAGTACTGCGCATGCGCGGAGGCAAACGTTCTTTTTCTTCATGTCTGGAGCGACACAGACTGTCTTGGAGGAGTAGCCAGAGCGGACCATGATGAAATATTGGTGAAACTAATGAGTTTTTGAACGATTAATGCAGTTTTAGGAGCGGCGCTACCATTATACATGCCCGTGTGCTACCATTACGGATCTGAATATCTCCCGAAGCACTGTTTGGATCAGGAAAGCCTTCTGGGTGAGTATATTGTTCTACTTCATTCCATAAACAATGTGAAAGCTGTAGAAACCAAACTTATCCTTTAAAATGAGGAAAGGCATCATGGCTTGTTTGCTCACCTGTATTGAAGTTAAGATAGAAGAGACGTCATAGGTTGGACTCCAGCGATTCTGAAGAATATCTAAGCATATGCTGCCATCTGCGTACACTGCAAAACAAAAAACAGAGCTCAGTCAAACTGTCTTTAAAAACAACTCTTAAGACAAAGTAGAGCCTCAGAAAACATGGTAAAGAATTCAAAAAATGTCCCTCTTTAGGACAGTGAAGCACCTACCATTAGGGTGAAACATTTTGGAGACAAATCGCACTGTTGGAGGTTTATTAGGATATTCCTCTGTGAATTCAATGGTAAGTTTGAAGGTTCCTGAAAGTGAAACGTTTTTGCATTGCATTAATTAAAAAGGCACCAAAAACAGAATTGAAAAATAACTTAAGCCACTGAAAGTATCATAGTTGATATTAACGTCAGAGTGAGACCAGAAGTTGAATCATGGAGGAAGGCGAGATGCTGAGTTGTCTGTAGAGCTTAAAGTAGGGTGTTAAAACTATGCTCATCTTTAATCTACCTTTAAGTAAAACGAAATACGGCCCACACCTGAACAGTAAGTTTGTCCTGGAGTAACAAATAAAAATGGATCAATTTCTGTTCATTTCTGATTATACTAGAATCCTGTGGTTTAGTGTTTATTAGGGCTGGGGCGATACGCCTTTGTCCCGATTCGATTTGTTACGTTTTTTTTTAGATGCCTATTCAATATAAATTGCGATTCTACGATATTGCCGATTTTTGCAGTCTTTAGTTAGCCTTTTTAACACCAGCAAAAAAGATGAACAATGATAATGCCTACAGACTATATCAGTACAAATACACATCACATGTGAATCCGTTTTTAGGATTTATTCAGCAATACATTTTAACCAGCTGTTTATACTCTCTTCAAAAGCCTGGATTGCATTTAAAAGTGGCTTATTAACACAGACTAAAATGAAGCATTTACATTTGGAACAAAAAATCGACTTCTGAACAAAAAAATCTATTTAAAAACCATCAAACAAAAAATCTTGATACTTATGTGAATCAATTTTTTTCTCCCAACCCGAGTGTTTGTACTGATCAGTTGTGCTGTGTTAAGAAAAAACATGAAAAACAAAAATAAAAAAAAGATTTCTTAAACGCAACAACGAGCTCCAGTGCCCTACTCTCCAATCTGCGGTGCAGCAGCAGAGTCACTTTTACTTCAATAACTTTGACTATCTCGTCTCATACTCTTATTTTGACAGAATCCCATGGGCGCTGATGGTTCTTTTCTTCAAGAGGAAATGTCAAATCATTTTCTTTAAGCCCACTTTTATGCAGAGATGAGAGTTCTCAATAAAGCGTTCATTGGGCCCAATGCCATTATCAATCCAAATCTTAAATGACACTCTTATGGAATCAAATCGGGCCACACAGGTTTTTGGTGTCAGTAATGCCAAACGCGTGTCACTCCTCGTGTCAAATGCTGTGCTTGAAATCACACAGACAGACTGCGTTATTTTATAAACACCTACTTCCAGGAGGCCACAATCACACCTTTGATTCCTTTAATATATTATCTGAATTCCTTTTCTTAAAGTGACAGCCTTGTTTTGCAAGGCATGCCGAAAAAAGTGAAAGGAATTGAAAACTGAATCGAGCAGACAATGATAAAGACAATGATATTCTCTGAGCCACTTCTCACTGATTTTCACCTAGAATTGGTTCTAAATAACCATCTCGACCTTTCTGTGAGCACACACACAGCTTTCAACAAAAAGCAAAAATTTTCTGTTTAAAATTTAGAAAAAGTTTTTATTTTTTAACATGGACCACTGATACTGAAAACAGTTATCTTGGTTGGCTCTCTGAAAAAGATGATAGATTCATATCATAACTTATATTAAAAAAGTTAAAATCAATCAAAATCAAAAACTCTCATTATAATTATGACGGAGAACCAGCGAGCAGTGACAGTCATACCAATCCCTAAATGGGCCTCAGAAACAGTTTTATATTTAAATTGAATTGTATTTATAAAAGGTTTCAGAATTGGTTTAAAGCATCCACAAATCAATGTTCACACAACCATTTCATTTGAAGTTATTTTCAGCAGCGGCTCAACACAACAAACTTTCCTCCAGTGCAGCCTCTCTTCCCTTTCCTTGCATACAGAGCAGGGGATTTGTTTTTTGTGTTGTTAAAGCTGCATCTGTCTGGCTTTTATATTAAAACATTTTTCAACGTCAGCATTATTGTTTCATTCTGTTCTCTGTTTTTCACAGTGTGTCTAGATGACTGTAATTCCCTTTATTTTCAATAGAAATGTTTTGTTTGGGTCAGGTCGATCACGCAGCCTCCTGTTGCACAGTGAACTGAATATGTTTTATGACAAATAGGTTTATTATTGCGAATTGAGAATCAGTTCTAACTGAAAATAGACTTTGAATCAAATTGTGACCACAGGGACTGTAACCAGTTTGAAGGTTTGCAGTCATGAAACCATGAAATCCATTGTTCGAGTCACAGGAAGCATTTTATGGATCAGTCTTGTCTCAGGTCGGGCAGCTCATTTGGTCAAGAATAAGGAGAAGACTTACCATCTTCAAAAGGTGTTCCCTCGGGTCTGAAAGACAAAAGACTGATTATTAATCCACTCACGTAGTGCTCTTGAACCAGTTACACAAGGAAAAAAGTAGTTTAATAAAAAGTTTAAAACGAAAACTTGGCTTACCCAAAAATGACAGCGTTCCACACCATGATATTGTTTTCTGATGGGGCTCCACTGACTCCAGCTGGAGGATCTTCTTGCAGCCTTGTAAAGAAAATAAAAGCAAAGACATTTAAAATGATGGTGGGTGTAAGTACATCGCTCAAGACTGTGAGTCATCACAACTACTGCACGTCCTAGAGATGCACCATACCAGATTCAGGCTGATATTTAACATGCTGTTGTTTCCAGATTCATGTCTGCTGATATATATCACATATTATGGCAGAATGCACAAATATATCACAAGGGTTAACCTCGCCATTGCTGAATGTCCACTGTAACAAACACAAAATATCATGTGTTAAAGAATAAAGTTTTTTGGTCACTTATTACCAACACTAATCTACTCTTACCACAGTAGAAAAATGTCATCTTTAGTCGCACTTGATCCAGCAATAAATGACAAATGTATTCTTTCTGGTGGTCGAATGAGCAGGAAGTCCCTCATATACATAAAAAAAAAAACAGGAACAAAGCGTCAAAAGTACAAATCAGCACCCAGAAATGACTAAAAAGCACAGGAGGCCTGAGGGTTTGAAGATTGTCCCCACAAAAACCATTCTGTCAGGACTTTCAGCTGTGAGGTATTTCAAAACTGGTATTCCAAACTCTTTTTAGCTGATATTTATATTTACATGTGCACATTTGACTTTCATCCAGTTTTTCATCAGCATGTAGCTCCTGTTATGGGTCTATTTGTTTATGAACAGACAAGGTAAAAAAAATATTGTGACCCTGTTGGTCTCAATAAGAATACTGACAAAGAACTTTGACACTTGGATTAATATTTTAGACTGAAGGGACAGGGGGAGGAGTAGGTGATTTATTTGCTGACATTCAGAGGTGGGCACGGAGTAAATCCACTGATGATCGTGTCATATGATCTGATTTTGGATGGATCATGTGCATTTACACTGGATATCAACTGGTATTGATTGGCTCTCCATAAATCCAAAGTAATAGCTAAAACCAGAGACAACTCAGTTTGAATAATGTCTAATTACACCTGATCTCTCCAAACCACTTGACACATCAGCCACAAAAACCCAAACATTTCTGTAGACATGGTGAGCAACTTTAAAAATCTACAGACACTGATGTTTTGCTATTAATATTATGTCTCTTCATTTTCTTCTTCAGTGGATTATTTGACCATCTAGTGACATGTGTTACTACACTGTGCTACAACAATGTCTTCAGTTAGTGGATGAGCCTCTGTGAAAAAGAGCAAGACCATCACCTGTCCATTACAAACTTAATCCAGTGACCACATCGTGAAAAACGCAACAGTGATCATTGTGATCAGGAGGCAGCCAGGGTGAGGGTTTCCACTGTGGCCATCAATACTGTTTAGTAACTTTGAGTAAATCAGGGATAAGGAACCATGTGCCAGTAGTGACTACATGGCAGATGGTTGCTTATCTTCCTGCTTAGACTGGGATCTACCAAGGCCCATAGTTAGATCAGTAAGTATTTGAACAATGTGCTTCTTTCCAAACGTTTCATCGGCCTGTGAAGCCCATCTGGCCAAAGCCTTGTCTGTATTCCAAATAAATATCCTCTGACACAGCTCACATATATCACACTTGATCAAAGAAAACAACGCACTGACAAAGAGAAAAGCTTAAAATGTTGTTTTGACCACCGAAACTAACCCAATCAATCAACATGTACGTATTATCTTAATTTTAAACAGGCAGGAAATTACAAACATGTTCACTGCTTATAGTATCAACACCAGTAACGTTAGCATTTCCCTATTGATGGGTCACCAATCATTTATACAGCAGTACTAACACAAATCAACACGGTCTAACAACCTAATCGAATATAAAAACAAACCATTTTTACAGTACTGTGTCTATATGATACGTGGATGGCGAACTTGTAATTTAACAGCCCGTTTATACTGTGGCTAAAAAGCTATCCGTGTATGCTAGCGTTAGCTTTGGTTTTTCGCTGTTGTTTTCCTGTCGCTTACCGTTTAAAATCTCTCATTAAACGTCGTCTTGCTGGAGTTGACATCCTGTCTAAGTGGAAAGCTGAACCCTTGGCATAAACAAAGTCGTCTCAACAGAGAGGTAATTGTATCTTTAGTCGGCCGATTCGTATAACTCCCTGCTCGTTAGCCAACGATTGCTAGTTTGTCAAATATTTGGCAGCGTTCGGCAGTCGGACGGCGCTACTACTTCAGCTACAGAGGGGGGTTACTGTCGACTGTGGAGAAATGAAAATAATGAAAAAACAACGTAAATTCAAAACTGTGGCTTCACTAACTGTAAAGACGTCCATTATAACTTCTTGGTTTTTGTAAAAACGCGTAAGTGAGTATTTTAACGTTGGTATTTTCACATAATCTGGAAGACCCCCCCACTCAGTACTTGTATCATTCCAGCTTGGATTACGTCATATGTTTAGCACCGTCATATTTGTTTTCTGGAAACAAAAAGTAATCTTCCACATTTTTAACGAATAACCGAAAATGGAGGGCTTAAAAACTTTTTCATCATGCTGCCAGCTGACTGCACACTCTCTCAGTCTGTTGGACAGTATTTGTTACTGTGAAAACACTGAAGATGGCGCTCTTGCGTGTCTAATGAACTCATTTTTATGGAAAGATCTCTGACATGACTCAAACATTTCACGATTTTCACCTTAATTTCTTAGTTTTAAAACTATCATAGTCTCTAAATTAACCACTAAGTTTGATAAACAAAAGAACATGCAACTAATTTGTTAATCATAGTACAACTTGTTGTCCCCGGAGACCCATATCAAGGACAATATTTGCCCATTTTATGTTTTTTTCTTATTTTTGAAAATGATTTCAATCGACTTATTTCATTAATCAAAGTAAGAAACTGGCACTTAATTTACCTTATTAAAATAATTTTCATCTCTTACCTTTATCAGCACTATTCAGATTGACAAGTTAAGTTTAATTGTTCTTCTGATCTGTGAAAATTAATACATTTAACATGTTTTTTCTCTATAATGTTTTTTTGACTGGAGAAACTAACCTGAAATATATAAAACAGGAAGTGCTCAGAGCACAAATCTCTGCCAAGACGTTTTTGACAGTATTTGCTCCATCTTGCAATGTTGAGAAATTCTGAAATAAAATCTGGATCTGCATCCTCATTTAGATAACCACCAAAATCTAACCAGTTATTCTTTGTGCCATGACTAACACTTCCTTGTTTTTTTTTTTTTTTTAGATCCATTGATTACATTAGAAGATTTTCTTTTCACGTTATAACAAACAAACACAAATAAGAAACTACTAAGAACATTTAACAATACTTATTCATGTTAACTTGGTTGTAGCAATATGCTGCTTTCCTACCCTACCATCACTCTTACTAATAACCTGTTACAATAAATTCACAAATTTTGCCGGTAAAAGCAACGTCCCATATGGTCTAGCGGTTAGGATTCCTGGTTTTCACCCAGGCGGCCCGGGTTCGACTCCCGGTATGGGAACGAAATTTTTCGGTCGATGGAGAAGCCTGTCATGTGTTTGACCCTTAATAATATGTACTGAACTACATAAACATCCACCCGTGTTTGCAAATAAGCTAGTAGCATATATTTTCAAACTTACATGCTCTCATCCACGACAAACGCTTGCCACACAAACATTATGATAGCGTAGAATAGACCCCGCCCGTAGAGGACTTATCCTTACTTGCTCTCATCCCACAAGGGTCTGG
Organism: Scarus forsteni; assembly: GCA_036419115.1. Classification (NCBI taxonomy): domain Eukaryota; kingdom Metazoa; phylum Chordata; class Actinopteri; order Labriformes; family Labridae; genus Scarus; species Scarus forsteni. Next base: position 15,656,449 of record JAZDUH010000383.1, read on the forward strand.
CCATTCCCGGAAGATGCGCTCTGGCAAATTTAGACCCTTTGTGCTAAAATACTGCGCTGTTGTTACAGTTAGTAGTTGAGGGGAGCACAGAATGCTTACATTTGGCTTTATTGTCGTTGATCGTTTTATGCTTGGGTAAGCTCATTTGACGTCCTCGCCTTCGGTTTGTACACACCTGTGACTGTGACGGTTTGATTAACACAGGAATTAAAACTGTCGCTCTGGTAACAGTCAAACTTGTTTCTCCGTCGACTCATACCGAAACTTCGTCCTTCAGAAATATATCCTGGATGTTCTCATGCTGAGTTCCTAAACAACAGAAAATGACATGGACACAACTTCTTTCCCGTCTTTCTGATCTCCCATCATCCCTCGAAGCGAAGGGTTAACCCTCCGTGAAGACATGTCCCGTGTCCTCCCTGCCTGGTCTTGCTTCACTAGTCTCTCACTACCAGGCTGGTCACTACCAAACTAAACTTTTGGTCCCGGGCCAATCGTTTCTCAGGAAAATGTGACTGCTAGGAATTCCCCACGCATCAGCCCCTGTCGGAGGAGAAACCTAGTGTCAGGAAACACAGGAAAGAAAGCAGCAGGAGGGGTGAGCTGACCACCGGTGACTCTGCTGTGATGTATCCAGCCACAGTTCAACTCGTACGAGGAATTACAGTAATGCTGCTGTGATAATGCTTCTTCTTCCTCCTCATTTGGCTTCGTCAGGACGACCGTTGAATGTACCAGGGAAAATGTGTTTATGACAGCCTCCACCTCGGTAAGTCCTTCAGCAGTTTGTTTTATGGTTATCTGTTCTTTTCATATGGCTACACTGTCCTTTGACCATGTTACCAGAAGTTATAGATGTAATTGGGGCCTTTTCAGGAAATACTCTGCTCTATGATAAGGAGCCTGTTAGATATTAGAACTAGGGATGCACAGTATACATAAGAACATGCAGAGATTTCCAACCTTGATGTCACCAATCTTGATTTCAATATGTTTTCAAGAGTACAAAGGCGTCACTTTACTCAAATTGCCTTGATTTTCTTGATACCAATGCCATTATCAATTCTGCTTGTAAAATTGATTCTGTAATGATTCCCTTATCGATCCCTGTTGATTTTCTGTCTAGGTAAAACTGCAGGAAGCATCTTTATGTAATTCAGGCATTATTTTGACCCCTTCTGCCCCATGCTGACCATGATTTTTGACTTCTTCAATAACCGTCTCTGAGATGGTGACATCCTTGATTTGCAGGGCTTGTGGAGAAAAGTTGAATGAATTGAAAAGTGAATTGATAAGCAGAATGACTAATGATATTGATAATGATATTGATAATGATAAAGATTAATCTTTGAGGGATTCCTTAATAAGTAATACATTTGATTTATGGCCATTATGGTACATTTGTACACTCTGACATTAATACAGCCAGTATACAGGATATTTATGGCCAATTTGTATGGCTAAAATGCTACCTGTAAATATTGGCAAGAATTTTGATGTCTGCCAATACGGATGATCAACATTTTAGGCAATCATCTGCAGGTACAGATACAAATCCAATAGTAATATGCATCCTTAAGTGGAGCACTTTCTGCTTGTGCTTGATTATGGCTAAAATCATAATCAAGAATATTTGATTAGACATCGAGATCACATTTATGCAACGTGCTTACTCGCCACGCACCCCATGCTTTGACACTATCATTTTTGGAACATTAAAGAACAGGCAATGCTTAGAAATATGCTTATGAAAATAAAAGTATTCAAAGTAATGCTACAGTAATAGAGAAAGAGAAAGAAATCCAACATATCATGTGGCATAGTAATCTATTCATCTTGGTTATACCGGTTTGGTGATTGTGGAGAGCTGTAACTCTTATTGTGATTAAAACTGGATTAATTGCCCAGCTCTACTTTCTGCTGCACACTGTCTGCTCTCCAGTAAGTTATAAACTACAGCTATAGCAGCATGACTGACCTCATGATACGAGCCACTAGAAAACATGACCTGCAGCTCTGTTATGCCCACTACTCCATAGATTTCTGTGCCTCCCCTTTGTGTCAGTCAGCCAGCATGTGACTGCACTGACTGTGTGGCTGCATTAGAGAGGGTGTGAGTCAGTGCAGGGGTGTGTTTTGCATAACAAACTGTAACTGTGATATCTGAGGCACTTTTTACTTTACACATAGTTAACTCTTGACTTCATGTGTATGCTACCACTTCTAACCTTATTTATGAAGCCAAACATATATAGCAGTTTTCACATATAGAGCAACATTAGACTGCATTGTGCAAATTCAAAAAGAACAGATCTGTGCCAAGATTAACTGGTCTTATATTGGTGTTAGTCAGTATTATCCCTGTTGTCAGGCCCTGACATATTGTCAAAATTTGTCATAGTCAGTGGCCAAGGTTTATCTGTTATGATATATTTATTGATGGCAAGTTGAGATTTATTTTCAATTTAGCAAAATAAGTGGCATTTTGACAAACAATCCTTATCTGTGGTCAAATATTTAAGAAATTCAGCATTGTTTTAGTGTTGTGTATCTATTGGCATAGGTATCTGAACTGGTTAATTAGAGCTAGGCAATTCATCGAGCTTCAATTTCAATCACAGTCACAGTTACTTGTTTGCCTATTTTCTATCTATCATAATTAAGTATTTGAATTTTTCACATATACTTTCAGTTTTTGCCTGTTCAAATCAACATGGTAACGGTTATATTTTTGCCATAATGGAGCAGCTGTACAAAGTAATATTTCAGACATTTCAATTGTCTACCTTGTCACGTGGACCATGTAGCCCTGAACAGATGCTTGGGGCTATGCTCATAGCCAGACACGCATAATGATGCAGACTCAAAATCCTGTGATTGGACTGCCACACAGCACCATGTTGTTGCTCATCTCTCAATAGGTCTCAGGCTTTTTTATATGTACTTAGAATGTTTTATGTTCTGGCTGATGTGTTAAAATTGTACTTTAACATTCATGTCCAATCAGTGGCCTGTCAAGTGCCAAAAACCCTTCAACAGATCCAGCAAGCCTGGGTATCTTGTGCTTGTTTTTGTACACAAGCAGACACCATGTCAGGTTAGTGGCATTTGCAGAGTGACATGGATACAAAGATACAGCAGATACTTGATTAAAAGTAAAGTACTGGTATCACCTGGTATTAAATTCTTCCCGTATTTACAGCTGATTTATTAGCCATAAAATAGCAGAATATTAACTTTTAACTGCTTAAAAACACATCTACCTTTAACAGTCAAAATGTTTTTTTAGGGTTAATGTTTATAATTGAGTCAAAAGGCTGTCTCTTTAACAGGCTGTGTCTCTCGTCTAACACTTAACCTAATGGCAGCAGTTAAAGGCACGAAAGATTATCCTAGGTATTAATCGATTCTCTCACTGGTGGTCATGCTTGACTCTGTAAACCAGAAAGGAACATCAAAATTTTTTTTTCAATTTCTTAAAACATTTAAAAAGGAGTTAAAACAGTATTTTGAACCTCTATATGTGCACAAACCGAGTCTGAGTCTATTTAGTACACAAAAAACAACAGCAGGCATTCATGATGGAATAATCTACAGTGTGTCACTTATTCCACTGAGAAAATCTCCCACTGGGGTTATTCATCTTAAGTTCTTTGGGAAAGTCTCAGATACTCATAGAGCCTGACTGTTAAATAACATTTGTTGCCTTTTGCCGTTTTCTACAGAGGATAAGTCTAAAAATTTCTCTAGATACTTTAAATAGCCGATCAAGCCTGTTCTGTGGAAAGTCTAAATGTTTGCCAGATGTTTACATTTTTGGGTCAAGATGCTTGTGTCATGAGACTCACAAACACAATCCCATTGGCTGGTTGCATTTGTGTCCTTCAGAGGGGGAAGCTATGACGCAGAGGGGAAAAGGGGAGAGTTACGAGCTTAAACGTTTCAGTCCCACTGGAGACAAGACCAGCTGGACCCACCAACCCTTCACCCTCCTTGCCTCCCCTCCCCGAAATCCTTCTTATGGTGGGAGGCTGGCAGAGGTCTGCAGATAATTGGAAACTTCAATCCACTGAAAGCAATTATCTCGAACAAGACTTTCTAAATATACAGTGGAGTCATCTTGTTTGTCTCTTTGTTTCCTTGTTTCAGTCATTTAGTGTTTATTTGACAGAGAGAGAGGGAGAGAGAGAGAGAGAGAGAGAGAGAGAGAGAGCACTGTTTCAATTGCAGAAGTAAGCTGGCAACCTAAGGGGCCATTTACACAAGGCCTGAAACGGTCAAATCCGATAAGTTTTCATTGCGTTTCGACCTCCTGTTTACATGGGAACTCTTTGCGGATTGCCCAGTTCCGTAAACTTTTGAAACCAGGCTCAAGAGTGGAGAGTTTTCAATATGCTCTCCATGCAGCTCCATGTAAACCCATATCAGAGCATTTCAGGGTGAAACGCCGACGTCACTGCATGTGCAGTACTCTTTCACATTAAGGCTGTGCACACATACCAGGAACAACAACAGCTTTGGCCTTGTACAGAGTAACGTGCGAGCCTCTTACCATGCTCTGTTTGTTATCCAGACAAAACTATCCAGTCAGATTTGTTGTCCATAAAAGAAATTCCTGCGTCTTTGTGCGTCTACTCGCCATTGTTGTTTGTGAAAAGTTTTTCTTCTTCGTACGTATATCGTAGCAGCGCTGCCTCTCTGCAAACCTACACCGCCATCTACTGAGACGGCATTGACACTACAGCGTTTTCATTCGTCTGCAGCATCTCTGTCTGAACGCAGATCGACTTTGAATATGCAAAGGAAACATCTTTGTGTTTTTAAGTCAGAGAGTGTCCGTATAAACGTAGCCTGAAGTTTAAATATTTTAACAATTTGGCAAAAGGTTTGGCTGTAAGGTTTTGTTTTTTTGTTTTTTTTCTGGCTGCTGCCATCATAGACACACTAATACATGAAGAAATCTGAAACACAACCGAACGTACAATAAGAGAATTACCCAAAATGGTGTCTGACTTTATGGCATTTTCACACGTCAACAACTTTTTTCCGTATAAATGATACTTTAAAAACATACATACATATCATATAATTATATCTCCCAGCCCCATTGGAGTGGGTCCCTAATGTGGAGCTGGCTCTGGATTTACTTCCCCATTTGGTTTCAACTGCAAACCCAATAGAGCAAGAGGCCCCAAGCAATTATGCGTCTTTGTGAATGGTTAACCTGTCCATGGTTGTGGAACACCCTAACCCCACAGTTAGCCACGCCCTCTCCCCTCTCCAGATAGCCTTAATACTGCAGAGGCTTCGAATGACACAAACAGCAGACTGAAGATGGTGTGGTTGGGCTGAAGCAGCTCCCATTAGCTCTCTGATCCTGCGACATTAATGTCAACATCAGCACTCTTAGCAGCTAAGGAGGACTGCGGTGATGTGGAAAGACAACAGTGCTCTCTCCATACATCAACAAGGAGCTCCTCAGACATCAGACACTTCTCTGTCTACTGCCCAAGATGTACCCGCCTGCCTTAATGGGCTGCTGGATATTGATTTGTCTTCACACAAAAAAAGATCAGAGCTTTTATCTATTTAGAAAGCAGCACTCCAGTTTCACAAAAGCTTTCAGAGAGGCCTTGCAAGAGACGGGAACCCAGCTGCTTATTTTCTATTCTTTTGACAAGTTGGCAAATAATCAGTGAAAACCTCCCTGTAGCAGTGTTAAAAGATACTTTAGAAACCAGGAGCTAATAGGATGTGTTAACATGGAGCTAATGTTATTGTTTGTATCCTACCCAACACTTAAGCTTAGAAAAAATATGTACTGACTGAGGAAAACCCCTCACTCCAGCCTTTTGTGTTTTTTTTGTCATGACAGTGGGGTGTAAATTAGTGTAATTGAAAAATAACCACAAGATGGCAATGTTCAGATGCTTTAAGTAAACAAACAATCATATGAGGTGGCTGAAACCTGAAATGACTTGCAGAAATGCAGGAACCGACTTGTGAAAAGAGAAATAAAACTGTTGAACTTCCCTTTTGTCAAGTCCCCATTTTGGCTGCTCTGCTGTGGCAGAATGTGCAGAAGGGAAGTGCTGTTTGCAAAGTTCCTTAATTGTACGCTGCCGTTTCCTTGCCTCCCTCAGCTTTTGACACCTGAATATCACCTTGTCAGACATGTTTCATTGCGAGGCAGCAGCAGTGGCGGGAGCAGTGAAACCACTGCTCTTGGACATGACGTCAGCCAGAAAAGAGAGGAGGGAAATTCCACCTGTAACCTCATTCTGCTTGTCTCACCACCATGTGACTGTGACGAGTCATCAGGCCTTCACTGCTCCATGAACCTGAGTGTTGACCATGATGTAATGAAGGACTGCAGTCAGGCTATTTTTATCATGTGAAACAGGACAGGGCTTGACTTTGTTTTTTAAAGACAGTTTCTATTTACATAAATTTGGTAGATATTATTGTAGATTATGGTAGATATTATCATAAAGGCACTGGTCAGACTTCAAGCTGTGTTTAGTTTTAGTTGGTTATTAAATAGACTGAATTTATTTATATTGTATCATATAACCCACAGAGGCAAATGTGACCTATGAAGACAAAATTGTCCATTTCTTTGTTTTAATGCTTGATACTGCTGCTATGGGGTAGATTATGTGAGAAATGTGAGAGTTGAAATAAAAGCTAACAACTAATAAAAAATTGGCAAAAACATATAAAAACCCACAGTAAGTTAATAAATCCCACAATAAATAAAACAAAAGCACATTTAACAACAGCACAGCAAATAAAAAAAATGCAACAACAAAATGGAAAACACAAAGACATCAAAATGAAAATGAAAATTATGATGTATTAAGAGAGTATGACAACTTAAACATGCTATCTTTTATTATTTTCTTTAAAAGTTATATCTTTTTATTAGTTATCCATGTATTTTTTGTTACAGTCAGCATGAACAACAAGAACAATGAAGTCAAAATTGTAATCATGCAGACAGGAAAAAGAGGTGCTTAAAGGTGGGGCTTAATTTTTAATGACAAAAGTCTTACTGTACAACATTGTGTGGATGAACACACCAGCATTTTGCAGAGACATTAAGCAGCACAGCATTGGAAATAATAAAGTATAAATAAATAATAAAGTTGAAGACCTACCTGGGCCAAGTTTGACCAAAAGAAAATGCACAGGAATTAGTAAGGGAGTTGTTGAAGTATTGGATCAGTGAGCAGAGTTGATAATGGTAGTAATAGAATTTTATCAATTCCCATTCCTAGAGATTACTTTACCAGAATTTTTACTAAAAGCTGGTGGTGATCATGATATAACTCATTAACACAATAACTGAACCAGTTTTTGTGTTTATTAAAAACTCCCTATCCATGTGTCTATGTTGATCCTGTTTGTATTCTTTATTAAAGGATATAAACATACCATGAGTAATGTTTTGGCATAGATTGTATTTGTTTTCAGAGATTTAAGTAGTTTCCTGTGCGCTGTATAGAGGAATAAATGGTCCCAAGTTTATGGTTCGCTAAAGCTTTATTTTCCTACTGCTTGAAAAATAATAAAAGGAAAAAGCCTGTGTTGCAGTTCCACAGAGTGCTCAGTGCTAACGAGCTCTCTTTTTGCCCTCCAGCCTTCTGCACTGGTCACGATCAGTATTAAATCACAGTGAAGCAGAGTGAAAGTTCATATACTGATGTTTGTCCACATAGTGCTCCCGTGTCACCTTGATTGTGCTGAGTGACACTTTGGAAACTCACTGAAAACTGCTCTGCAACCAACTTTTATAACCATACATGCCAGATGGACTGTTCAGTATATGCCTCTAGTCCATCTGAGGAAAAAAGCCCATAGAAATGTTATGGGAAAACTTTGAAAGCATATCCGGCAGGTGATTAGATGAGCGTTCAGTCATTCATATTCACTACAGGCATATCAGATAATGTTGCAGGTGGGCACTACTGCAGCGGCTTAAAGGGCAGAAAAACACATAGGAAGTGGATCAAAGATAACCTTCCTGTTGAGAAACTGGTAGTGTTTTTATCTGTTTTTCATTTAACAAAGATTTGGGTCAAGATCTGTAAAAATTGCTACTGAAGCTGTTAGCATCTATGCTATTCTCTGTCTAAGCAGTCACTTCCTGCTGTCGTCCTGCTTGTAGCTCCTCCTGCTCTAATGGACTCTGGTTGAGCCATCTCACTTTTGGCTGCTCTTAAGTGTTTTCAGGCTGATCCATCTGCACTGCAAGGTTACAACTTTTAGGCCTCAACCCACAAGTTTAAAACCACTTTATTATGCAAGCATGATGTAGTCTTAAATGAGATTTGTAGGCGGACTGACTGAGTCCCTGTTACCAGTTGTGTTGGTATGCTAAGCTAAAGGTCTGCTTGGTCCCTACAAAACAGGACAAATGAGAGAACTGTCATGTAACCTTACCCTCAGTATGACTGTGCCTGCTGGAGAACTACTGAAGAATGAATCAGTGGGCCTGCTCTGGCAGCCTGTTGACATCATGAGATTAGTTAACCGCATTACTTGGATATTTTTGTGTAGGCTGCTGAAGTCCATGTAAGCACACGGTGTAGTTAGCTCTATCACTGATGTAAGTGTAATTACATTAAAGAGTAATGACTCTTGTTGTACTGTTCCTTTCTATTTAAGTTTGACCACACAAAGTAGTTCCTCTCCAAAATAGAAACTGGCTGCGCCTGCAACTTTGGCGCATAATGATATTTCAGCCCGTCATTTTTCATGTCTCTCCAAGCTAATGAGCTGGTAGTTAGAGGTTCACGGAGGCCTTTCATGAGTCAGCTCAGCCCCTGGTGCTTGGGATTCAAACAGTGTGCACAGCCTGAAGAAACTCAAACGATCTCTCCTCAGGAAACTCTTTGAGCAAATGCGACTAATATATATCAAATGAGGACAGAGTGGGCAGAATTGACAGAGCGCTCTGGCAGCTCGCCACATCTGCTGAGAGGCTGTTGTCTGACTGCAGCAGCAGTAAATTTTGTCATTTGTTTGTTCTTTTGGGTTAATTTCAGTGCGACAGGCAGGCCACAGGCTTGTTGAATTATTTAACTGCATGCAGCCAATGGGTATTATAATCTGGGCTCTGAGTGACAGAGTAATATACTCTTAGGGCCTTGTGGCATTTTATTAATAATGAGCTTGAGATAAACTTGAGCTCTCAGTCTGTTTGTGCACACTGAAGCGGGGTTTGCTCTTTGACTTGAATTAGCTGGTGTGACAGTGATAGATTTTGTGAAACCTCAGTGATTGTGCGTAAGATGTTTGCATGAGAAACAAACTTGTGGTGCATGATTTAAAAGACAGTGAGTGTACACTGCTGGTATCTGAGTGCAGGTAGCAGTTACAGTCTGTGGAGGTGTGATGTGGATAATCTGGATTGTCGGCTGCCTTTCTTTATTTAATTATTAATGAGCTGCAGTTTGCATGCGTGGCAGCTGCCATTGGCCTCACTGCAATAGCCAAGTCCTTCTGATCTTTTTAACATTTACTCTATTTGTGAATATCGCCTGTTTGCTTTTGGACGTTTATGATGTGCTTGAGTTTTCTCTTGAAGGGCTGTCCTAAAGATTTCAGAAAATGGCAGAAACTAAATGTTTCCACAGAATTGGTGAAAAACATGTGCAAGCAAAAAGAGAATGAAGTGGTACATTCTCTATCGTGATGACTAACTCAATGCGTCAAACTAACTGGCAGTAAATAATGAGTTTGTGAAGCCGTGAAAGCAGCAAAAGCTTGGTGGCATTGTGAGGAATCATGAACGTTTTTGGTGTGGACTCATGGGAAATATTTTGTCTTTATTATGTAATAATCTCCAGCTGTGATGAATATATATTTGATGTGATCCAGGTTTAAAGGTAAAATATTTTTGATGTTTTTTACTGGTCCCAGATGTCTACAGAACACATTTTTAAGTTTCTTGTGGAAAAAAATGAACTCATCAACAAAGTGACTAACGATACATCCACTTTGTAACACTTACTGCTTGTGCCATACGATTTACCTTACACATTGTACAGATTGATCTTTATGTAACTATGATTGTTGCTATTATTTTATTGTTTAAGATTTATTTATTCATATATTCTTTATTCCTTTTCTTTCTTGTCATGACTGTGGCCGTGTTATTTCTTTATTAGCTGACAAGATGAGTTGATTCTGTTCATGTTTTTTGTATGTTTTGGGTTGGGGGAAAGGTTCTTTATTCCTGTCTACTTGTTTGTTTGTTTTTTTCATATTTTTTTTCTTCTATGTCATATCCCTTTTGAAAAACAATAAAAATAATCATAAAAAAAGAGGAACTAAGACATTGGAATTTGGCATGCCTTTTAAACCCTCTGTTTCAGCCCTGCACAGAACAAACTTTTTCAGTGAAATTTCTCATGAGCCCGCTTATGAGCCATGTGTGGTTTTGGCTTTTGAGTGCTATGTTCTGATGTTTTCTGTTGCCACACAGAAAACACATTGACTATTTTGACATGTTCCTTTAACTTGACCTATCCAAGACCAACCTAAGCAAAAGAGGGAGAGGAGAGTTTTTCCCTTATGCTGTGGCACTTTAAAGACAATCAACTGATACTCTATTGACACTGACTTATTAATAAAGAAACATTTTAAAAGTGTGTTTTGCATAATGTAGGATCTCAAGGTAAAGCACATTCTTGCCCCTGGTTATATTTTGATTAGAAATTAAAATAAACAGATCATAGTTTGAAAATGTAATATTCATATTAACAGATACAAAAATACTGGCAGCATTTACATTATAAAATGGCTACTTTGGAAGCAGCTCGGTATTTCCTCTAATACCGTTTTAACTCCATAAGTAGTGCAGTTTTCTTTCCTGAGACATTTTTGCATCAGTGGCACAGTTGGATAGTGCGCTTGGTCAGTAATCGGGAGGTTGCAGGTTCAAGCCCAGCTCCGGGTGACACATGGCGATGTGTCCTTGGGCAAGACACTTCACCACAAATTGCTCCAACTGCTGCGTTAGTGGAGTGTAAATTGGCATGAAAGGGTGTGAATGTGTTAGAGATACTGATGGATAACTAACATAGAAACTCTGAACCAGGTGTGACCTGCAGTGTAAAGCAGCTTTGAGTAGTCCAAGACTATAAAAGCTTAAATGGTAAATGGACTTGAGCTTATATAAGCTCAAGTCCATTTACCATTTGCCATTGTAAAACTTACTTTTATGGTATCAAAAATACTATTTTCATGTAAACAAAAACAAAATACAACCAAAGATTTTGGATGAAAACATTGTTTGACATAGCTTCAGGTACAATGCTTATGATAAAATATTGGTATACCTTATAAATATTTGTCGTTTAGATCAGAAATCTTACCTGCTGTACCATATTTCTATCCAAAAATCCATTTTCCATACTGCTTGTCCCTTTTAAGGTTGTTGAGGAATTTAAGAAGAGGTAGGCTACACACTGAACACTTTCTACGCACTTACATCTAAAAGCAACTTTGAGTCTCCAGTTGACGTATGTTGGTTTGTTCGTGGGAGGAAACCAGAGTTCATTGGGAAAATTCATGCATGCAAACTATTATTTTATAAGCTGTTTTTGTTAATAAAATGCATCAACATCAAAACATTACAGATAGCTTGAAACTTCTATAAGTCTATGTTATGTAAACAGAGCACTTTTTGAAGATTTTGTCAGCTAGGACTGCACACCTGTAATACTGTGTGATGATAGTTTATCACTGACAACCTGCAGTGTAGGTAACGCACAGGTCCAGGAAAAGCTACTGAATACATGACAACAAACTTGCAGTAAATACTTAAGGGTTTCTTTTTTGTAAACTAATGCGGTCTATCTCAGAAATGCATGTCTAGAATGTATTTTGTTGTTTAAATAGTGAACACAGTGTACCTTTTTTGTGTTAAATTATAGAAATTAAAAAAGATGATAATGGATTAAAAAAGGACATTCCATTGGAGTTTTAGTGATTCTTTTTTGTCATGTGAATACACCCTTTATGGGCCCAAGTTGAAATACCTGATCCTCGATCTGTTTTGTAAGCTTCAATACTTACAATACTCCTGAATGGAAAAACCTACGGTGTTGTATCGCTTTGACAATATGGTACTGAAAAAATATTAAACAGCATTTCTTCCAGAGGCAGGTGTTTGTTCCATGCAAAGCACCTCCAACAGGATAAGATTAGCTTGTTACCCTGTTACCTTATTGAATAGTCTCTGCTTTAGGTCTGTAGTACGTGCATTACACTCTTCTCAGAGGTACTGATGAATCACTCACACACAGTCTGATGACCTGTTGCTCTGAAGGCTTTGTTTTAACATTCATACACCTACACAGCTGGGTTGTGTGGGCTCCATAGTCTGCTGTCATAGTCAGACAGTATGGTGATTCATGTTGGATGCTGGCTCAGCTCAAGATGGTCTTTGTATGAGAATGAGGATGTTTTCATAGCCCTGTTAGAATCTCAATGAACAAACCAGTCTGACTGGCAGCAGCTGGTCCACCTTTAAACTAAAATTTCCTCTGATACAAACACACCGGTTTCTCCTTGAATTTCTCTCTACAAACAGTCCTGACAGATGCTGCTTCAGTGTTCTCTCCTGTAATAATTCCTTTCCATCTCAGAGGGCTTCATTATAATGCCTCTCTGCCCTCTTGTTTACCTCCCCCTGTGTCTCTGGTGGGCTGCTCCTCTGTCCTGTTAGCCGGCCCCTGACAGCCCAATCTGAAAGCTTCCATATTCTGTATTTTAGCGGCGAGAGCAGCCATCAGATGACCTCCAAGCTACACAAATAATTTTGTGCGTCCTCCAAAGGCTCCCGTATCTCAACCTGTCAAGGATTGTGTCAAAATGGTTGTCGGTGTTTACAAGTCGACAGTCCTTTAACATAACTCACTCATGAATGACCATAATTTTTTGAGTGCAGCTTTTAGCGGAGGGGTTTGAGGCAAACTTGTTGGTCATGTTTGGATAAATTTATCATGTACATAAAGACTAAGTAAGAGCAAAACATAAAACAAGATTAGTGGAACTGTAGGACTTCATTAATGACACTTTTACCCCATCTACAATTCATGGACATGGTTTAATACATATTTCAGGCCTTCGGATACAACATGTTTATTATTTTTTGTGCTTTGTGTGTACAGCTTTGAATATGTGCTTAAAATGGATTTTTCATCAAACACCTCAAATTGCATGGAGGTGATCTAGGATGTTATTTGTGTGGTAAACTGACACAAATGCAAAACTTTCCTCTCAATTTATGTAATCTGACCATGAAGCAAAATGAGAGCAAAATGTGTGGCTCCACTCATTATAATGGAAGTGTCTCTGTTTCTCGAAGCACTGATCATTTGGCTCAGTTCAGTGGAGCCAGACTTTCTTCTTTCAAATACTTCATCATTTGTTGCAATTATACCGTTTTATGCTTGTTAATCAACAACTAAAAATTTGAAAAAGAGAAGCTGTCACTTACATGGAAGCCAGCTCTTGTCATTTACACATGGGTTGGCTTGAGAATGAGCTCTTTTGAAATCAATGCATCGCAAACAACCCAACACCACTTGTCCTTACTTTTTGTCTTGAAATTAGTTGTAAAACAACGTTTAAAAAGTTTTATTTGCTGAATACATACACTATTGTGTTTTTTTAAGTACCTAGGAAAAAAAAGAAGTAGAAAAACTAACAAAAAGAGTACCACTAACCTCATAGCTTGTGGCTACTTTACTCAAATGTATTTTATTTCACAGCACATAGTATACAGGGTGGCAGGTAGGTGAGTTCAGATTGTCACAGATATCAATCAATCAATCAATCAATCAATCAATCAATCAATCAGTCAATCAATCTTTATTTGTATAGCGCCAATTCATAACAAGTGTTATCTCAAGACACTTTACAATAGAGCAAGAACTCTTCATTTTGTGGATACACATATATGCATAGATACATATATACATATAAAGATACACATATACACATATATACAAATATATACATCCCACACCCAACATGAATCCATGTAGCCAATCATGAATCCCTCCATCATGGCGGCAAGAAAAAACCTTCTGTTAAGCAGCAGGAAAGATAATGTATTTGTAATGCATAGTTTGATCACGCTATCAACTTGGTATCCTAATGCCTGAAATTTACATAATGTCAATGTCTGTAATTACCAGAATTAGTACTTGTTTTACTGTTAACCCCAGTTACACCTTAATTAACCATTGTGTGGTAATCCGTGATGCTTGGTTTGGGAGCTTAGCTCAATGTGTACCGAAGGCAGGTTTATATCCAACAGGTTAGACTTCATAAGTTACTTCAGAGACATTTAAAGTCTCACATGTTCTGGCCCGCATTAAAGACAGAAGGCTTGTAAAACAAGTGCCATTAGCCTCTCAGGGGTGAGGCAAGGCAAGGCGAGGTAATATAGCATCTTTCAACAACAAGGCAATCCAAATTGCTTCACACATCACACCAGATCACAGTGACTAAGATAAAAGCACAATAGAATTAAATAGTTATTGACTATTGTTTTGTGATTTGATTGGTATTTTGGGCGGCACGGTGGCACAGCTGGTAGAGCGCGTGCCTCACAGCAAGAAGGTTCCCGGTTCGATTCCGGGTCGGGAGGGCCTTTCTGTGTGAAGTTTGCATGTTCTTCCCGTGCATGCGTGGGTTCTCTCCGGGTACTCCGGCTTCCTCCCACAGACCAAAAACATGCTCATTAGGTTAATCGGTAACTCTAAATTGTCCTTAGGTATGAGTGTGAGCGTGAATGGTTGTCTGTCTCTCAATGTGGCCCTGCGATCGACTGGCGACCGATTCAGGGTGTACCCTGCCTCTCGCCTGATGATAGCTGGGATAGGCTCCAGCCCCCCGCAACCCCGAAAGGGATAGCCGGGTATAGAAAATGAATGAAAAATGGTATTTTGGTCCTACCAGTACACTACAGGCTTTATTTGCTTAATAGTATTGATCATATCTTTTACAAGCATTTTCATGAATAAATTAGAAGAAAATTTGTTAGTGACTCACTGCTGGCCTGTTAGTTTGTGGCTACAATGCTATGTTTGGGGATGTTACTCCCAAAGTAATGAATGGGGTCAAACTAGCTTTAAGCTAGAAGACGAGCAGCACTCAGCCCAGTCAGATTTTGCTTAAAATTGAGTTAGCATTTTCAGCCTCTGAGCCTCTCAGAATGTATTGGTTTGATAGTTTTTTATACTAATCCTTAAAGTTATATTTATGAGTAAATTAAGAAGAAGACAGGCAGTCAAAGAACGGCAGCTTGCCTCTCAACCTGAGTGGTTAAGTAGATGTAAAACTAATGCTTTGGTGATATTAGTCACATGCTAGGAGGCTAACAGCCTGGTCACATTTTGCCTTTAGTTGGAATTTCAATTTCCTTGGTACCCCACAAGGTTTAATTAGTAAGTAGTATTTCATTATGTCCTCCCAGAGCATCTTAATGAAGAAATGAGAAGGAAAGGCCATCAAAAACCCAGTTCACACTGACATTTCAAGACATTGTGTTTACAGCCCCGTGGTGTTTTGTCTCCACTGTGAATGTTGTGGTGACAAAATGAGGGGAACAAGTGATTCCCCTATTTGTTACTTCTCCAGAGGCAGTAATAGAGGGGTGATATTAGGGAGAGGGAGGCACAAGGACATACAGTGTGTATTGACACAGATGTTGGGGTCATACAGAATTAACGTGAATAACTCAAGAATGCTGCAAGGTGTGAATACAAAAGGCCCTTGTTGCAGCACTTTAGTGGAAAGTCGCTGAGATTTGCCTTCAGAGTCTGTGCTAGCCTCTTGGCTAATTTGCCTTGATGAGCTTCACTACACATACAATATATATGAGCCACAAGCTAAGTGGCTGTTGGTTAATCATTTAACAGCTATTATCCCTTTGTCTTTTGAATTGGTCCCTCTAGCTCATAGCCTTATTGTAGGAGTTGACTGCATTTCAGCCGTGTACTTGTAAACTCTGGGTCACTGAAAGCCCTGCTAGTTTCAGGGGATTTCTGCTGACATATTTGACCGTCAGCACCTAAGACTGAATGATTTATTAATTTAAACTTACATTTTTGAGGAAAACATGTACTTGTATTTAATAAATAATCTTTGTGGACTGCTGGTTTGTTGATAGTGAACTTCAAATTTAGGTCATCACTGAAGATGTATCTTTAATGCAATAAGTTAATTAAGGTTACTGATGGAAAGTGTTTGATCAACATGTTTTCTTTTTGTATACAGAATATTTTCATATAAGAGCAGCAAAAAAGACAATAGACGGAACTGTCAGAAAAACTGTGAAAAGAACCTATAGCTGTTGTGGTTGGCTATGAGTACTGCAGAATTACCACAAGGGAGAAACTGACCCCATTTCATTATTGGGTTGCGTTCAAGTAAAGGTGTGCCTTTTGTCTATAAGTTCATGTGACTCTGCTTTGTTAGTTCATCCTTTAATACATCACCAGAGCAGGGAAATAACAAACTCTATGAGACTGGTTCTGCGTTCTCACAGTGTTGGTTGACTGTAGTTTAATCCTCAGATGTTGTGAAGCACCAGCAAGTTTTAACATCTTCACTTTTGTAGCTTTTCAGAGTGTGGGTGTGATTTGTTAAGGAAGTGTGGGTGAGTTTAAATGTTTAGTGTTACAATAGATAACTGGAACCAGTGTAAATTCCTCTTGGGAGAAAAACATAATACTTTTTTGTAAAAAGCACAGTGACAGATTATCCTCTTCCCCCTCATGATGGTTTATGGTTTAGTCTAGATCTGAGCCCATGAATTTGTCTCTGCAGTGGAACTGGAGAGATATGTCTGGTGTAGCTCACCCACATTTTCCACTGTTTTTGCAGACAAGTAAAAGCTATTGAGCTGTGATTTCCTAACAATGTGGTGCCTGTGGGTGACTGAGCATTATCAGTTTTACAGCAATTTCTTTTCAACCAGGGAGATATCTTTTTTTACTTAATCTTAACCTGAGGTTTTCAACCCGTCATGTTAAAAGGCTTTATTAGAGGTGTAATTTGAAAATGGCTATAAGGTCTCCAATTAGAGAATAGGTGTCGTAGATAGTGTAAAACAATGTTCCCCAGCTTTGAATGTAAAATGAGGGAGAGGCGTGCACAAATACACCTCTATAACTCACCATAACCTGGGGTTAGTGGTTGCCTTGAGCTTGTTTCCGCACATTTCACTACATGTGACACGATTTGCATTGGATAATTACATTGTTACAAGGACTTTCCGCTGACTGTGCAGCTGTTTGTATTAGTTAAATATTTTATTAAATGCATATCTAATGCTGAGGAGGACATTTTTATTGCATCGAAATAGTAAAACAAAAGTCATACACAAGGACTCTACATGCTTTTCATGCTCTACAAGCTGTAACAACATATAGGGACACAGCTGGCTGAAAGTCTCCATTAAACATAACAATCAAACTACATCACCAGAAAGTTGCATGGAGGGAAGTCTTTTAAAAATGGTGTGAAAACAGTGATGATCATCTTTCTCTGTTTATTGGCCATCAGTCTGAGCTTATCAGAAATTACTATCCGTTAGTTATGGACGTTTTATTTGGTCTTTCCTCTGTCTCCCTGTAAACTGAGCAGTTGTATAAGGCCTGAGCCCTCTCATGTGTCTCATGTATACTTCAGTATGCATATGCATCTTGTAATGCATATGTAGATAATGTATATTGATAATGATTACTGTGATGCAGCTGGATGAATACTTGAAGGCATGGCTGAACAGTTATTTTCTCAAGCTGAACTTTTTTGATCATTACTGCAGTGACAGAGAGGGGACAGATGTTTCCGTACGCCACCCAGTTGGGGTTGAGATTTCCCAGTTCCAGTGTCAGCAAGGGTGCAGCTCGCTGTTCATGATGATTTTTAAGAGTGCATTATGGCTTATGAAAGGGCAGAGTTTCCTCCTCATGAGTCTTTCTCTGTCAAATCTGACTGAATATTAATCAACATGTAAGAATTGTTGCCCAAACAAAAAATGACGAGGACAAGTTGGTTCAGCAGAAACCGAGAATAAACCTGCTTCTTTGTGTTTAGTTAAGGAGTCATGAAAAATAAAGTAGTTTTTGTCTTTTTAAAGACTTTTGGCAAGACTCACATTTTCTTGATACAGCTGATTACACAATATTAACACATCCCTGGAATGCAGCAGAGAGGATCAACAGTGAGTGAGTAATTGAATCTGGAAAAACACTTAAATAGAGATTTGGACTTAAAATACACTCCTCTTCATATCACATATATTCTCAGATCCTCCCAATGATTCAAGTATTCTGTTAGTTATATAGAAATGGATCAGCAGTGGATTTACATTTGGTTATGTTCACTTAGGTTTGTTTTTGGATGTTTACATACTTTTCATGGATTTTAGCTGGGCTGTGGTGCATTCACCTTCAGAGTTTACATCAGGAGAAGTCAACAGATTCCTCTAAGGCGTTAGTGTTGTCATGATAAATGGAGCTTGTTTGGTGTAACTCTTTCCTCACAGTGAGGCTATCCATTTGCTGAGGAGCAAACAGCTGTTTTCTACTCTGTGCAGAGTTGTGTTGAATGCAGGCCAGGATGAAATAATGCAATGATGAGAGCGCTCAATGGAGACCAAGAGGGTGATTTGGGGATCTATGACAAAGACAGTGCTTTACGAACAGTCCAGTTTAATGGATTTGATTTAAAATAACAATCTCTACATCCTCTTTTAGGTTGGTGATTTTCTTTTTTTACAGTTGACTGTTCTTCTGAAATATTTAACGTTTGTCTCTGGTCACATGGGGTTTTTAGTGGAAAGTATGAATAATTGTGCGTCAACAAGTACTACGCCATGATGAGTGCTTGTCAGTAACCTCAGACCACCACGTCCTGTTTGCTCAAGCGTCATTTCTGATCTTATCAAGTATCAGGTATAGTAGTTCTCAACTTAAAAACTTTGTGCAGGGTGACATACAGCATACAGTTTTCCTTCAGGTTCCATATATACTTCAAATTTCACTTTGAGGCACATTTTTCAAAAATCTGCTGCATTTATTTAAAAAGTAACTATCCGCACATAGAGGAATACAGTGTTAAAAATGAACTTTACTGGGTGCTTGTGCGTCTAAAAAGAAACCAGAATTCAAGACAACAAATGGCCAGCAGAGGAGGGCAGTGCAACTCTGGATGAGTCATTTGCTTTCAGTGAGCATCCTTGGAAGAACATCATCACCTGTGGTCTACCCACATGCGTTGATGGAAAGTCAAGGGAACTGGATGTTAGTCTATATGAGTCACACAAATGACAGCAACCTAGACAGATTTGTATAAAGCTCTGCAGTCTTGTTTGTAAAAGGAAGGTGCAGGTTGATATAGCATTCCATGTTATCTACTTAGCCGATGTGGAATGAAGGGTTTGAGTTGAGACTCCATCTGTTATGTCTCTGAATGTAGTTTAAAGGTATGAAGGAGGTAAGACAGAATATGTGGTTCCAGGGGGGGGGACACACAGCACCGTATTTCTACATTCAAATACAGGCTGTGCCATGCTCTCTTGCCCTCCCCCAATGCTGTAAAGCACTGTGAATCAACACTAATTACACTCCCATGAGCTTCTACATTCTAAAATGGCAATTGACAAAGAAAATGTAGCCACAAATAGTTGAGAAGTTGCAGATTTTTGCCCTGAGAAGTTGAGTCCCTGGTCCCCGTCTCCATATGAATATTTTTTTTTTATAAAAGTGTGTGTGTGTGTGTGTCATTAAAGTATTATTAAAACTGAGTGTGTCATTAAAACACTGTCTATTAGGGTTCAGATTTGAACGATTTACGAGATTGGTCTCTTAAAAATTAAATCAAACCAATGTGAGGATGAATTAAAGTATACACACCACTAGATAACAGGATTTAAAAATTTAAATATGTGACATAAAGTGCTCAAGTTACCCTTTTATGTTTTATTTTACTGAGTAGTGTTCCTCTAATTATGATGGCTGGATCTGGGGAGAAGAAGTGGAGGAAGTTCAAGACCTCAGTGATGAAGCATTAATTCACACCTTACCACAAGTCTTCACATTTTTATGCCTTTCTGTCTCTTACTGGCAGACGTTGTTTTATAGGGCTTTATCTGCAGGTGAAACAACTCCCCCTCAAGTCTCCCTGACACAACTGATAGACCTACAATTCACTGTGAATGTTTTAATGGGACACAAAGAGAGGTGAACTTTACTTCAGAGCTGCCATTCAGATTTTAATCACTCTGCCTGGCCCACATTGTATGGTCAAAGTCTAAAATAAGTGCATACCTGTCCAACTGTTTACCTTACACCTTCAGCACTCCTCCACCCCTGCAGGAGAAACCTGTCTATCGTCTTTCAGGCTGTTTGAGGTGTGGCCCTCCGGTTGGACCTCTCTGCTCTCCCCTCCCCCCACTGTAGCTCCATCCAATGGCAGCCAGTTGCAGAGCTCACCTGAAAGGATTTGCATTGAGGGCTGATACTTGCCGCTGATTGGTGGGAAGGTGAAAGCACCCAGCCTCAGGGCGCCCCTACCAATGGCGACAGTGCTGCGTGACTCATAGGGAGAGGACAAGTTGCTCCACTACACTTCTCCTTTTTCAAACAGCAGCCATTGCATTGTCTTTCTTTTCTCCACCTCCTCAAGTTTTGTTTTGTCACTGCTAGAAAAAGAAGTGTGGGGTCAGCCGCTGGAGGTCCACACCTGCAGACAGCTTTCCCCTCTCCAAACGCACCTTGGATTACCCCAATTCCACTTTTGTTGTCTATTTTTTATCTCCAGTTTCATTGGTCGCTCAGATCGGCATTTGTTGGGCTGCTGTCATGGACCTTGTCATCCGAATCCTGTGTCTTTGAGGTCAGTCATGATCATTTAGATCTGTGCCGATGTTTGGGAATATTTGGTAGTTTGTCTCACCGTGTCTTTCAAGCAGCACTAGCAATTTGCACCTTTAGCTTTAACGTCGCATTCTCATTAGCTCAAATGACATTTAAAGGCATCCTAAAGGGAGCTTAACAAGTTGGGCAGGTTCCATGGATGTGTAGACTCATGTTTTCGTTGTGTCTTATGTCTCCCTTGCCTGCTTTGTTAAGTGTTATTTAAGGTGAAACCACTCTATGATAACACAAGATAAATATTTGATTTCTGTGCTGGGTTTCACGTATCAAACATGTATTCTCCAACTCCACTGACACGCTCTCTAATTTGACAGCATGAGAGGTGCAGTAAAAAATTAGATTTTGTTTCAGAACTCATCAAAAAGAGCTTTTGCTGATATGCCCCCTTTTCTTTTATGAATTGTTGCCTTATATGGTGTGCTGAAGCGTGGGCGGGAACAGTGTTTTGCAAGTCCCTGGACCAAGCCCACATGTAGGCTATTTTTCATGGTGTAGTAATCAGTAATTACACATAGTGTCTATTTGGATCCATTATTGCTTTCCAAATGTTATTCTTTAT
Organism: Scarus forsteni; assembly: GCA_036419115.1. Classification (NCBI taxonomy): domain Eukaryota; kingdom Metazoa; phylum Chordata; class Actinopteri; order Labriformes; family Labridae; genus Scarus; species Scarus forsteni. Next base: position 15,677,977 of record JAZDUH010000383.1, read on the forward strand.
GCAATTTAAAATCTTAAGTGCTTCATCAGGATACAGAAAACTTCTGTGTTTTGGTCTGATTTTCCCTTGTACTGTCTGGTGCATGAAGACAGTCTCGAGGGCTTCATCATGCATCAAAAGCCTCGCTTCATCAGAACAGAATGTTGCTCATCTTGTAATGTATGCATAAGCCCAGGAGCTATTCATTTGCAGCTGATGGGGAAGTCTGAACTCACAGTTCTTCTTTTATACCAACATACACTGACCTTCCCTAATTTTTTCCCCTTCAAACAGTTAAATGATTCTGCTAAATGTTCTACAGCATCAGTTTCTATAAGTTGCTCAGTGCAGCAGAGATAAAAGCACACTTCCTGTTTCACAAGAAATCTACTTTGCAGTTTGTGAACCACAAGCACAAAGAAAAAAACTTTTAGCACATACTACACCGCTGAATAAATATGGGTACAGCTTGAGCACGCAGATAAAGAGGACACCTTAAAATACACTAAAGACCCAGTGCAAATGTAATATTTATGCCCAGTTATATATGCAAAAAAAATGTACAGGCTCATGATCAAGGTTTTTCCTGACCCAGAATGAGGCGTTAATGGCACCCCTCTAAACTTTAACATGTGCATGGTGTGTATATATGTTGGCTCAACCAAAAAGCTTAACAAATGACATTAGAAATTCTGATATTAGTGTGATTCAACAAAAGTAACATCTCACATCAGCAACTTGGTTTGTTGAAAACTAAGAATATAACAATGAGGGCTGAAGTGGTTCCCTCCTGGGACATTGTAAGGGTCAAACACTCATTTTCTGGAAGTCTCTTACACAAAAAATAATTGAAAAATGAATTATTCAGCTAAAACTTATATACAGCCTTCACGTTGACTGAGAATGGATTTTGGGTTTGTTTATTAAAAGGTTGTGTATGCAGGGATCCACTAAATTGGCCAAAAACTCTGTTTTATACCTATCAGACCAGGAGTTGGGAATGTGACTTTTGTCAAAAGGCAAAATGTACATGTTCACATACGTTTTCTTTTTCAGCAAGTTGAGGTTCAATCCAACAAAACTGGCTAACAAACAGACGTTTGGACAAACAGTGAGGTGGAATGCTGATTAAAGTCATAGAGAAGTCAGTCCACATTTTGTCGAAGCAGTTTTGCTATATTTGAAAGAGTAAACAGCATAAACAGAACTCTGAAGTATGCCAATGTCTGGTCTTCATGACTTGAAGCACAATACATAACTGAATATACAATAAGCTTACTTGTGAGTGGCTGTTTATTGGCACTAGAGTGCAGATGTGTGAGGAGCCACTACATGATTTTGAAAGTTTGAACTCTGGAACCTGTTTTTAGATATTCTAGTTGATTGGCTGCAGTTGGCTGGTTACAAATTTATAAAACTATTTTTTCACATCTTTATCAAATCAGGCCCAAAGTCCCAGTTCGAGTTCGGTCTATACTGTAGCACATGTGCTTTCCTCTCGTAGCCTCTTTAGCTTTATGTAATGGCTGCTGGCTTGCACCTGACATTCCCTCCAACACAAGCATAGAAACAAACAATGAATGAAAGCAATGAGACGTAGAAATAGCTTTAATAAGGTCTTAAAAAACAGTACAAATTTGTCAGAGCATTGTTTTTGATGAGAAGATGTAAGAAGGACTTAACTGTCTTTAGGCTATATAACCTCTTGACTCAAGTGGTGAGTAGCCACACGCAGTACAAAAATATGGATAATAAACAGAAATGAAGGATGAAGGCATTTCAGTGCTAGCAGTAGCATTTACCATACTCTGTCTGCCAACCTACCTCACACAGTTTACCTACTGACACTGTGATCTTGAGTTGAATAAATTTGATTAGATTGTGTTTAGCCTCTTCAAAAGCCTCTAATACAGACATTGTAAAACCATCCCATACCTTGGAAATGTTCTTAAGAAAGTTAAGCTGTTCTCATACCTCTTTGCCAAATCACATTTCACTTTATGTCCTTGTTTGTTGTTAAGAAGAGCATTTCTGGCACACTAGACTGGACAGGACAGCCTCCATCATGCTGGCATACTGCAGTTAGAAATGCATACGTCACACGCTGCCCTTTGCAGACACTGTTCTTCATTAAACATTCACCTGACCATGACGAGAGCCAATTGTGATTGTTTCACGGCTTTGGTATTCGGAATCGATTTTGTAGTCTGATGTAAGTTCCAGTTTAGGCCCCACAACAGATCATGGAGGCGATACTAAATAAACATCTAATTAGGCTGACTTACTGAGCTATTCTTAGGTTCTGATCAATTGGCCTTTCAGTTCAGCAGCAAAAAAATCTACTCTCTCTTTTCTGCATTTGTGAGCTCTCTCTGTAGCATCAGCACATGACACACAGAGTGAATGGCTCTGTTGTGTCCAGCAGGCACGAGTTTGCATTTGACCCAACTTTTTTCATCTTCTGTGCCCACCCTGATTTGGATTGTAAATTAACCCTCGGAGGATGGAGTCGCACAAGGTGCTGTTTGGTGAAGCTTTGGGACATTGAGAGGGGAGGGCTGGACAGTGTAGTGTCAGGTTGGCTGTTTTTTAAGTCAGCAAGTCTTAGCCTGTAATTATATCATTAGGCTTGGGCAAGATGTCGGAGGCCTTACAACAGAAGGGCAGGGGGAGAGGGAGTTTGGATGGAATTTATTACCACAGACCCAGCATGCTAGATATATAGAAATGGAGGATTTATTAAGTTACATGTTGCAGGGAAATGCTATAAAAAGACTAAAAACATAGAGCCAACTTTTCAAAGATTAAAGACAGGGCCAGCTCCATGCTCAAACATCTGGTCTGAGCCGGTCTTTATCACAAACTTGATCTGAAGTAATTCTTTCTCCACATTTAAACCTTATCTGTTTGAAGCCATAACTCACATGTAATGCAACCACCCTGGAAACTATTCACATTATCACAAGTTAGTTCTAGTAAGTGCTTTGTGTACTCTAAGTTGATCAAAAATCTGGGAATAATAGATATTTCAATGGTCTACTTAAGTCAGATTTGTAGCTTCAAGATTACTTGCCTCAATGGTAGTTTTCATGTAAAGAAACGATTCAGAATGCTATATGCTGCTTATTTGGGGGAAATACTTGTTTACAACCATGTTTTAACAAGCAAGTTTTTTTTCAGTTCTGTTGTGTGCAATATCCAATGAGGACACAAGCCTAAATACTTTTACAGAGCCTCATCTCAGAGAGAAACTCATAAATGAGAAAATATAAAGATGAGAGTTGTATATGCTCTTCTATGTCTCTAAGTTACTAAAACAGTGGTGCCAGACAGACCCTCTAATCATAGCATAACTTGCGTGAAAATTAAATAGGTATTCTTCAGCCTTTAATTGAATTATTGCCTAAGAGTGAGCTCATGGTGACCTTGATACTATGAATGAGCAACACTAACTGGCTAGCATGCTTACTAGTCACCAACATTTAACAATGAGGAATTTCTTTTTCTTTGCCACCCAAACTGCAAATTTATTTATTCAGAGACTTACAATGTACAAAGCACTGCCCCTATATGTGTAGATTTTCATCCTGGCAATGGTGTTAAGATCTTTGCACACCAGACAATAGTTTTTTCTTCCAAAATATGTGTGTGTTATAATTTTGTTTCAAGTCTGCAGGAAGGCAGTGCTACCTTACATACTATATGTGTCTTTTTATCTGGTAAGCTCGCATCTGAACTATAAGGGCACTACATGCTGGCACATATGTCACAGACAGCCAAAGCATTTAACATATCATGTTTGCATCACAGCAGCCCATTTTATTCAGCCAAATCATCATAAGAACGAGGATAGTGAATGTATGCATATATTGAGAAGGATAGTACTGGAGCAGCAGCATGATACGTGAATGTAGACTTGAGACTCTATCACTGTGAACAGTTGACTTTTGAAGCAGCTGTGATGCAGTTTCAGTTCCATATGCCCATTCAGTTTCCGTGTAGTTAAAACAGCCCCATGTCACAGCCAGTTGATGTGTAGTCTGTTCTGGCTTCATAGTGTCATAATTTTAGATCATACGTAAACTCGCCGCAAACACGTTGCTTTTAATATGAATAGAAAAACATGTTAAAAATCACCTCTGAAATATTTGCAGTTTCTTCCTGTTTATTGACAACCCCCTTGGTGTTTAAAAGGCTACTGTGGTTTGTCAATCACTTCAAATGACAGCTGCATTTCAACCAAGCAGTCTAGTTCAGTTCAGCTCAGTACGACATGCAATTATAGGTGGTTCCACTGTCAACAACAGGGAGAGGTACCCAAATACTGAATTCGTACCATCCCATTTTTTTTAACACCCTACTGTTGACATGCCGAGAACACCGAGCCAACCCTAAAGGGTGGGGCTAAAACTCTGCAGTCTGTTGATTGGTCACCAAAATTAACAACTAGAAAGAAAAACAACATACCATGCCATGTTTAAAACAACAGCAATGGACTACTTATGCTATAAAGAATGTCCACATGGAACAGTGCTACATGGAGTACTTCAGAGGTGCACACCTCCCTTGCCACTGTTGGAGAGTGGTAATGGCAGAGGGAGTATGATGTACTGTAGCTGGTGCAGTCTTCACCCTCTGGCAAACTGTGATGAACCAAACCAGCAACTCAGTAAAAATGCAGCTTTGACAAAGGGTATGCTTAACAATGTGGGCTGAATAGTGTCCTGGGGGTTTATAAGGGTCTTGGATCCCTACAATTTATAATTTACATTTACGCATCCAGTTTCTCGTTGTTTTCATTGAATGTGAATGTCTGCTGATTTGTAGTGATGAAAAAAAGCCTGTGCTGAAGCTCCATAAAGAGGATTTCACTATCTGTGCCCCCTGTACTGGACGTAGGACTCAAAACTATTATTTAGAACCACTTGCAGGAACTTTTACCATAAAGAGAAACTGCCTGATCTTTCACTATTCGTCTTATTTGTCCACATATATCAGCACCGATCAGCTGATTTAGCAGAAGTCAGTAATTTTTAGCAGCACTGTGACTTCAGCAGTCTCATCAGTGTGGCTAACTTTTCACTCCTTTCTTTTTTTAAACACTATGTAACTCTCTCTTGACTCTTGTAATGGTTCACTGTCTTTGAAGGCGGACTTTTGGCAGAGAGCTCGTGGCTTTTACAGCTTTTTTTCAGTTGAAGTTTATGAAACGTTCATGGTCTTGCAGTAATTAATGACAAAACACAAGTATCACCGGAAAACAATGTGAAACTTTCATTTCCATGCCAGTATGTTAGACTTGTAATCTGCTGGCCATGGGTGTCTGAACCTTGTGTTCAGCCCTGCATTCTATTAGTTTTCACTGAATACTTTAAACCTTGCTTTTTTAGCCGTCAGATCACTGTCACGTCCTCCACTGTCACGTCCTCCACTGTCTGATTGTCTGGCTCTTTGGAGGAGGGTGCAGGAAACCACCACTCACAACGAAACTAATACACACAAGGTTTACCCATTGATACGATCTTTTAGTAAACCTGGCTACACTAATCATGGCTATCTCAGAACAGTGACGAGAAGGGGCTCTTTATCAGTCTGAAAATGCTGCATGCAGAAAAAAGAAATAGGGTCCTAAATTTATATACACAATTAAGTCAATCTGTTGTTTCAATTTAAACAGACATTTAAAGTTAAGTGTTGTCCTCTTCCCAGTGAACATATAATCAGGAAAAATTGATGTTATTTACTGAGAAGAGTTTCATATGCGGTGCTTTACCTGCCCCTTCCATTGACTGAGTGAGGGCCATGTGATGTGTCATTTGATTATTAAAGGACCTTTTGCAACATTGTTGATGTGTTGAAATGGAAGCTGCAATACTGTGTCATCTCAACCAAACTTTATCTCAACGTAGACAAACCGTATTGAGGCGGGACTTAAAGCTCTGTGACCAATCACACATCTGCATAGACTTGTAGCCATCTTTATCATGTACCTAATTTCCAAAATGAGAGATCCCCAACATGATATATTCGACTTTTAAATCTACTGACTTGCACTAAAACTATTGTCCAAAGCATTATTTATTGTTATGCACCTGTCCAAATTGTTCATGAGGTTGTGATTATTTATGGCAGCAAGTATAGAGAGACTTGTGGGCCCTGACTCCCTCTCTCTTCCTCAGAACTTTACTTTTTAAACACTGCTCTCTGCCTGTCGTATGGATAACAACCACTAAACATAAAAGTAGGGCCGGAATCTGTTTTCACAACCAAGTAAAGCAAGAAACACTGAACTAGAATAGTCAATAATGTTTCTTTAATGGGCTTTTTGAGTATTTTGCATAGCACTGTGCCCTTGTGCAACAACTGAAATATGAAGACCTCTGCTTAGGGAAGGGTTGTCCAAACTTTTTACATCGAGGGCAGCATAAAGAGGAATACATGGACGACTGGGCCACTTGCTGTACCTCACTTTTAGTATATTTAAGTCAAAGTTTTAGGGTTTAGGAGTTGGTTATCATCTGTTTAGGGACCCTTGTGACCCCAGGCTATCACTGGATTCATACCTAGTCCGGGTGAGTTTGACCTTCTGAACAGCAGCGACACTTATGGCTTATCTTCACTGTCAGGCACAAAACAAGAACAAACTGCACGAATGCTGGTGCTTGAAGGGGAATATCTCAATATACATTGTAAGTGAGATCCTGTGACAAAGTAAATATGGCAGAAATGTGCATGATTGATTGAATTTGCTGCTGTAATCAAATGTCTTGATTCATTCAACCGTTTTAGGCGCCAATTCAAAATGGACAGCGGGCTATATTTGCCCCCCGGGCCATAGCTTGGACACCCCTGTTTTAGGGCATATTGACTAACTGTTAGTTGAAAAAAAGTTTAAGAAAAACAAAATCATTATAGTTCTTGGTTACTTATTTTATATTTAACTATGAATTTTTACGATGGAAGAAAAACACATTGAACTCAGTGTGCCAGTGTTGTGGGTGCAAATTTTTTTTGTTTCTGATTACTGATTAAAAAAGCAACCAAGTGCAAAGGCCTCTGAACATTGAGTTTTTTCACCTGGATTTGATAAATTTACTTGAAGCTATTGTGAGAAATGTTTAGTTTGTGTCTTTTCTGGCACCTCCTGTGGACAGAGCAGCCTTTGTACTTTTTTATTGACAAAAACATCAGCCAGTTTTCTTTAACATACAAAGTTATGAGTATTCAGCAATCTATGCTGTGGAAAGTGTAAACAGAATCTATTTGAGCTTTGTGCAATTAATCACTCGTCTGACACCTACCCTGCAGCAGTGGTTCCGGACAATAAAATGTCTTTACAGAAATAATCACTCCTGTCTCTGATGGTCTTGTTTGCAACTGAAGCTCTCAAAGACACATCAGTTTTAATTTTAGTCTGTTTTCTATGAAGTGAACAACTCTTCACAGGAGCTTTAAGGCTGGATTGCCATCATATTTCCATGTCAGCTTCTCTGCCTCCGATAAACTATTTTTGTTTCCTCTGCACTCTCTTTTTTTCTGGTGTGGAATGGATGGAGGCCCCAAAAGTTTGAGAAGTAAGCTTGTGACGGGAAGTTTGAACTTGGGCGGGGAAAGTTAATGTGTAACATTCTCCTCCGACATAATGGCTACCGTCATAGTGCCACTGAGCAAGGCAAAGAAGTATACCTCCTCACAGCAGGTAAAAAGCCTCATGCATTTGCTCGGGAAATCCTGCCTCTGTGATTTAAGTTAAATTTGATTGAGCAACCACCTACTTGTGTTGCAACTGTCTCATACTCGGAGCGTGCTGAGACTGGCAGCCCGTTGTTCTGGTGAACATTTCGAACTAGAGCTGAGATCATAACATCTAACTACAGGGCTAGGAGATTTTCTTCATCCAGTGCTGAAAAGCTGATGTTGATTTGCAGTTGAGATGTTTGATTAAAGCTTCTTTTTCCATCCTTAACTTCTGAGTAATTTCCGAAGAAGTGAGAAGGAAGTGATGTAACAATGGGCTTTTAGGGATTTTAAAACTTTACATGTTGCAAAACCCTCATTTGTACAGAGAAAAGAGAAGCCTGACGGAAAAAGGAAAACTGAAAGATTAATCTTGTTATTTTGCTATTAAGAAAATGTCAGAATGGCAAAAAATCAAGTTGAATGCCCAGAATAACAATTGTTAACAATTTTGAGAACAGACTCAAACTGTCAAAGATAGTACAGTGTGATTCTGTGTAGGTGGGATGGAAGAATCAGGTGATGTTTCCCCACATGGCTTTATTTCTCGGATTTGTTTTTCTGTGCTTCTGCATTGTTCATTGACAGTACATTGCATTAAGGTGCTGAAACAAGCTAACATGTGGTCCAGATGCTTTGCTAAATATTTCATTATCCCAGCTGCGTGTGTGAAGACTTATTAAAGAGTGTTGGCAAAGCTTTTTAACGTCATTATTATGATGGATATAATAATAAGCTTTATTATGAAGTGTTGCACCCCAATCAGTTCATCTTTGAGACTAGAGTTTAAATAGATGTCTTTCTTCAAGCTAATCCATTTTATTTTTATTGCACAATTTAAAAAAAAATGTGGTAGGGAAGGAAAACAAAACCAAACAATAAAAAGTAGCCAAAAACAAACCAGAGATGAAAAAACAAACAACAAAGGACAAATAAAACATAAACAAATAAGAGGTCAAATTAAAAACACTGTAGTAAATTGAAAACATAAGGATTGAGACCATGAAGTTGTCGTGATGAAAGTTAGGGAGAGGGACAATCTGATTTCAGGAGGGCAGTTGTTCCAAAATTTAGAGGCCACAATGGAGGAGTCTTCAGCGAGTTTTAGCCTGGCCTCAGGGTAGACAAGAGTGTTGCTCTGTAGACCTTACAAATCTTAACCAGGTGAAAGCTTTAAAAGCTCAGAGATGTATCAAGGTGCAAATCCACATAAAGATTTACAAACAAACAATAATTAAAGTTTTTAGAGCCTGATAAAGGATGAGCCACAGCATTTTAGACTAACTAAAGTATGCAATTGGAAGCCAGATTCACTCAAGTGCATTACAAAGATTCAAAGGAGAAGAATTAAAAACTTGCATACATGTTGTGATAATGTACAAAGTAAAAGACAAAAAGAGCAGTGACTGGCTAACTTTGGTAGCTAGAAAATACACAAGTGCCTGCCCAAGTATGATCTGTATGTGGGAAATGACAAAGTTGAAAAAATATTCTGGCCTTTCCCCTCTTAATATTTGATTTATATTTTCAAAACTGTATTTTATCTATTGTCTTTCTGTGTAAAATACAAAGCAAATGCTTTAAAGTAAGAATGCTTTAAAATGATCATTTTAATTTTTCTATGAATTTTCAAAATGTAAAGTGAGTGAACAGAAGATAAATCCACATCATATCAATCTGGTGTGATTACCTTGTCCTATCAAACCAGCATTAATTCCCACATGTAGACTTACGCAAAGTCAGGAATCTTGTAGGTGTTTTCTAAGTTGTCTAATCAGCCAATGATGCCTAACGGGGCGAATGATCATCAAGTTTCATATGTAGGCTGAAACAGTCATTACCTGAAATAGAAACAGTTGTGTAGGAGAAAATAAAACTGTGTGAGGAACAACTAAACTCTGCTACAAAGGTTGGGCAGGGTAAGACAGTTTCATGACTCAGGTCATACGCCATGGCAGGCTGAGTAGTTATACTACATCAGATAGGTCTCTCCCTGTCAATGATTTCAAAGCAGACAGGGTAACTTATGTATCTTTTCTTTTCCTTTATTTTGCCTTTGTAAGTTGTTGTAATTAAACTATGAACACTTCTATTTGGAACAATATTCTAACTACAGGGGCATTGATGCTGCTGTCAGTTAGTGCGCTCTGTTGGTAATCAGAAGATTCCAGGTTTGAGCCTAGTCTGGCAGTCACATGGCATTGTGTCCTTGAGCATGATACTTAACCCCAAGTTGCTCCCTGTGAAATTTGTAATTCTCAACCACTGATGAGTGAATGTTGGAATGTATGGGTACGAATGGATAGATGTGATCTGTGGAGTAAAGCTGCTTTGAGTAGTCAGAAAGACTAGAAAAGGGCAATTTTAGCTCAAGTCCATTTACCATTTACTTTTTGACTTTACAGAATGTTGTCACACTCGCCAAAAACTTTTTGTGCAGTACCATATAAAGTAACGGTAAATGGACTTGAGCTTATATAGCGCTTCTCTCGTCTTTTGACTACTCAAAGCAGCTTTACACCGCAGGTCACACCTACCCATTCACACCCATTTACTCTCATATTCACTCACTAGTGGTACAGAGTTTTTTTGTTAGTTATCGACCAGTATCAACTAACACATTCATGCCTTCTCATGCCCATTTACATGCCACTAACACAGCAACGAGAGCAACCTGGTGTTAAGTGACTTGCCCAAGGACACATCGACATGTGTCAGAGAGCTGGGCTCGAACCTGCAACCTCCAGATTGTTGACCAAGCGCACTATCCAGCTGCACCACCTACACCCCATATACACAATTTATCAAAAATATTATTTTAAGTTTACTGTTTTTTATGTTTATCACATTATTTTTGAAATTTTTACTTTTTTCTCAACATTTCAACTCATTTTTTTAATCTTAAGTGCATCATTTAAACATTCTCAATATTAATTTGTTTTTTTAATATGAAACTTTACCACCTTGTACGCAGATTTTATGTTCTGCCCAAACTCTCTAAACCAATAAATCCCTCTTGGAAAAAATGTTACTCAACACAATCCCCTCAAACTCTTACACAGCGCAGTCTTCATCACATTGTAGGGTGTTCGAGCGTAAGCAAACACAAGTACATACTGTGGGTCGATCAAAACTGATCACAATGCTTTGTGTCATCCATCTATGCATGCTCCATACTTTCAAACATTCACATGAACCTAAGTCTATGTTTGATTAAGTTTTCAATTTTCTCCAGTCTAGTTTGTCAGTGACTTGGGTGACCGGTTGAATGCTATGTTATGTCTGAAGCAGTTGATGACTTACGTGAAAACACTGAAGTAAAATGTCTCAAAGGGCAGCACAGGTTGAGAAACTCTTCCTGATTTGCTGGTGTTATATTTCTAGCAGAAGACATAATGCATCCATTTTAGGTCATTGTTGACAACCTGTTTTGAAACAATATCATCAAAAAAATGGAAAATGTTTAAGTCATGTACTTTGACATACTTAATCTAGCCTCATTTTTTCTCAGTATCACCACATGAACTGAAGCAGAACCTGTGAATAACATGACCCGCACCCTTAACTTGCCACAGAAAGCTGCAGAATGGGGGCGGGTGTGTGAGACTCATACCCTTGCAGGTGCTGTTAAAAGACAGGAGCGTCATGTTCTCAAGCTCGTAAGAGAGAGAGGGAGAGAGAGAAGGAGAGAGAGAGGGCTGATATGTGGAATATCAGGTCACACCTTTTGATAACGTTCCTGCTTATGCAATGTACCATGCCGGTCAGGGCACAGATTGAGAGTTAGTTAAAGGGAGAGTCTCTTTCCCGTAACAAGGCTGCAGACTGATCGAGCCAAACCAGTGCTGCACTCACAACTGCAGTGTAACAAACAAATCGCCCTTTGTACTTTTGAGAATTCTATCAACCAGGGTTTTCACAATACCAGAATTTATGGCAAGGCAAAAAAACTTTAATTACAAAGCACTTCTCATCAAGCAGTAATAATTTGAAGACTCACATTCACGGAACACTCCCAAGTTTTACACTATGGCATTCTCAAATGATGATAACCACTGCAGTAGTGGCAAGATCACTTCCTCCGTGTGCCATGACCAACATTCCATGAAAATTTTAACAAAACCTGGACCTATTTTGCTAACAGACGAAATGGAAAACAGACAAAAGGTGGCAAAAACATTACTTCCTTGACAGAGGGAATAAGTGTTTTGTTCATGAATTAAAGATCTTATACAAAACACTTAACATATTATACTGTGGTGTAGATGTTTAACTTTTTTGAATGACTTGCTTGCAGTCAGGTTAACTTTCATAGCTCATTGGCATAATAAAGTAGTTTGTACTGACTATAGTGTAAATTGTAACGCTGCATGCACCCTGATAAAAGTTTATCAGCTTTTGGGTGGGGTCTGTTTTGGGTTTAATTTTGTGCCAGATAAAAGCAGAATTGTTAAAATTGTATTCATGCTCCCCGCAGCTCTGTCTGTTTTTTAAAGCCTGATTATTTGTAACTTTATGGTACTTTATAAATTTTGGGAATCTGATACAGCCGGCTGGCAGCTATGAATGTTTAAACTACAGAGGAGAACTTAATGCAGCGGACTGAGAGCACATTCACATCACAACATTTTTCTTTCCAATTCTAAGGGTCCCACCCTGCATGAGGTAACCCGGGTCAAAAAATAGACTCTCAAGTGTGAAATGCATGTGACCATAAAACTGACATCCTCGGTGAAATACCTGTTGGCTCCTACAGCCTCATTCAGATGTAAAGATGTTGGCTTTAGAGTGGTATCACTTGGTACAAAGAGGCATTCTGACCCAGGCTCAGAGGGAAATGGATTCCCCACATGGTTTTTTAGAGGCTCTTAGATCCAGACACACAGTTGCAGTGGTGTCTGGATGCCTCGGCTGCATGTGGAAAACTGGACGTGCCCATAAATGACTCTAGCACTCAAATTATCTGCTCTTCTCCTGTCTGAAATTGAGAAGTCAAACAAAGTGATGAAGGCCAGAGACTTTTGTCTTTCCTTTTGTAACCCCCCCCCCCCCCCTTTTAAGTTATGACAGCGCTTTTTCTTTTTAAGAAATTCCTCTATGTTTTCTGAAATGCCTTGAATTTGAATGGATGTTTAAGGAGTCATGTTAACAAGCACAGTTTGTTTCTTGAAATATGTCATGAAATGTGGCTGATGTGGTGGGTACTATGTATGACAAAAAAAGGGTGCTGAACCACAGCTTTGTTGGACAAGGGCCACAAAAAGCCTGCTTTAAATTAAGTTTTATTTTTCTCTACCAGGAGGGGACGATAACCGCATGGAGCTACATAGAATGGAAACTGAAACTGCGTCATAAGTCGGACCTACAGTTGATCTAAAGAGTGCAGCTCAACACACTTTACATACAGTAAGAAGTTTTACTTTATCTTTATCAATACAGTTTGACATGCTAGAAAATATTTCTTTTGTTTGTTTTTATTGTTAGGGGAGAAATGTGACTCGACTTGGAAGTCTTTTTGTATGTATTAATCCATCAGCAGCTTATTGTTTACCAGGGAATCTCTCAGTCTTGTTATGATACTAAGAGATTACTAGGGATGTTAACTAGAAAAAAACAATACTGATATTTGTAGTTAATTCTTCAAAAGTTGATCATATTGGCAGAAACAAAAGTTTTTGCTTTTTACAGTTGATTTATTTGAAGAGCATATTTGCTATATTGCCTGTAGTATTGACAAAGATATACCCCATTTGTTTCCATAATCATGACTGATGAACACTTTTATGTATCAGTGGTATGATTTATTGAGTGACAATTTCTAATTATGTCTCATTAGACTTATTTGTGTACTACAATGTGAAAGACTGACTGTAGAAGATGGGACCGCTCATTAAATTTACTTTCCAAGATGTCAGAAGTTTATTCTCTCATCTGTGTCTCATTTAGTGGCCAGACATGTGCAAAAGAATCCTCATCCATGAACCCAGCTGACTCAGCAGACAAACATTTTAACTCCTTTTATGTTGTCATCAACATGCTGCTCATTATTTTTTACTCTTTAGCTCTTTATTCCGGCTCTGTTTTTGTCACCATGGTGTCCTGTACATGAACAAGCAGGAAACATGTAAGGACGAGGACGCAAATAGCACCACTGATATTTTTGGTGGACTAATTTGACATTACACACTTTTCATGAGAAAATTACAGTCTGCAAAAGTAACTCACTGCTGGAAACAAGCAATTGGGCCCCCCTATGAAAATGTTACAGCCAACTTTATCCCTGTCAGCTTAACTTACATACCACTATTCTAAGACAGAGATGTCACATGTATTGCCTCAAATAATATATTAAACTTACTTTTACCAAGAGACATAGATCAACTTTGATAGTACTAGTAGTGTGGACTAGACTGGCAATGGCAATTATAATATAAACTCAGATGTATATTCCAGTGTCAAAGCCCTGAATTTCCTATGAATTAGTCCAAGTAAGTCTTGAAAAGTCATTTTAATTGCAATGTATATCCCTTCTGCTTCCCTAGATCTCAATTATTTATACTATGCTAATACTGCTGTGGCTTTAACCTGCTCTCTACTTCTCGATAGCTCAAAGTTTGTTTTCCAAAAAGCTTTTCTTAATATTGTAAACATATAATAGTGCTGATCTTCATGATTCTTAGGTTACAAGATTGTCTAGCTTTTGTTTTTTTAGTTTTCTTGTCTTTATTTTGTGTTTTTGGAGATGTAAAGTTACTAGTGAATATATCAGTAATTTTATGTGAGGGATAAAACCCTATTGCTTCAGATTGATTAATGATTTTAGTCAACCATTATTTAGGGTTTGCCTCATAGACAGAATGACTTACTTGACTGTGCTCATTTTACCCATTCCTCATTTTATGTTACTGCATACACTCTGGGTCTTTTGAGCTAAATGAAACCCACCCTCTACCTCTCTCCCGTTCTTTCTTGTGCCTCAGAGTCAACTTTACAAGCCCTCTCCCTCTGCATGTTCCTAAGCAACAGCCACTCCTTGTTTACCTTAGCTTTATTTTGCATTGTGATTCTCGTCAGAACAACACAGCCCCAGACCCTCGGGGAGACTGATTGTCAGGCCTCTTTATTCAAAGTAGCGCTGAGGCAACCGTGTACACAAGCCCGTCATTAACATATGTATCCTCATTACAAACGAACAGATTGTCAACCAGTCCATTAGACATATACAATCCCTATTATCTGCTTCAGGTTTTATTATTTAATTGTAACTGATCCTATATGGTTAACCAATAACAGCATGCAAATATGTTGTTGTGAAACTACAGGAGATTATACTCCGCTGTCTCTGTCATTTATTGTCCTCATCTTCTGCGCTCATGCTGCACCTTCCTCATCACCTGACTGTCATAAACGCATGTATTTCATAAAGCTTCCTCAAATATTGACCAGGCTAGTCTGGCTGTCTTTCTGCTTCCCCCCTCAAACATTTCTCTGTGAAGGTAGTACAAATCCCTGATTAATGTTTGCAGCAGCTGAAATAAACGAGCTAGAACAACAGCCTGATGGTTTTATACAGTTGTAAGACAGTGGGATTACAGGGATGTCTGAAGAAGAAGGGTTTGGTTTTCATGGCAGGTGACTTGCAGAATTCTTAAAAGCACGGGAACATGAGGTCCGTTAATGCTGATCTTTGAAATTTCTCGTCAGTTCAACCTTGACTTAGAGAAGAAATCTGTACAAGGACAGACACAAATTCTTCAGCAAGAACTGATCATAAGGTGCAGTAACATTTGACTTATAACCTCCTTAAGCCCTAAAGCTATAATGTGACATTACAGTCACAAACAAGGGATCATCATTGGACATAATGGCTTCTGACTCATGACTGTCTATTAAGCCAAGCCTTTAGCACGAGCGGACAATAGTGAAAAGTTTTAAGGAAAGCCGTTGGAGTACTCTGATGATGTTTTGGTTTAGAGGCAAAGGATGAGCATGATGCTTTTTGACTTTTCACCCTTGACATCCACAAACTGATCAGTTCAGTCTTAACCCTTTAACTACCAGCTGAAAAGTTGGGCAAAATCAATCATTTTAAGTAATATTAAATGTTAAAACAAAAAACAGAGTAAAAACAAAAAACAAAAAGAAATAGAATTTCACCAATGTTCAAGGGGACAGAAAAATAGCAAAAAGCAAATTAAAAATACCTTAGGATTAATAATATTGACTTAATACAAATATGAATGATTTGATAACTGCTGTTTAAAAGTCAAGCCCTGTTATTCATCAAAAATGTTACTTTTAATTGTCAAACTCAATATCAGTTATTTTAAATGTATATTTTTTGGGCATTTTGTGCCTTTATTGATAGGAGAGAGAAAGTGGACAGGCTTGTGAAAGAGGGAGAGAGAGTAGGGGAAGACATTCTGCAAACTGGTCACAGGCAGGATTCGAACCTGGACCGGCAGAAGCAAGTACATGGGGTGCTAACCACTACGCCAAAGCAGCACCCCAATATTAGTTATTTTTATTTTCTGCCCTATACCTTTAAGTCCTACACAAAGAAAATACCTGGTTTTGAATTTTCCTCTGTTCACTGAAATGTTAACAGAATCAAACAATGATTTGATTTGATCGTATTTTTTAGTTTTTTTAAATGTATTTTTTGGGCATTTTGTGCCTTTATTGACAGGCGAGAGACTGGGGATAGGCTTGTGAAAGGGGGCGATAGAGTAGGGGAGGACACTCTGCAAACTGGTCACAGGTGGGATTCAAATCTGGACCAGCAGAAGCAAGTACATGGGGTGCCTGGTTGCTCACCACTCCGCCAAACCAGCACCCCGATTTGATTGTATTTTTAAAACATTTAATGTTCCTGAATTTGTTGTTGACTTCTGCCAAACAGTTGAGCTGGTAGTTAGAGGGTTAAGTCACACGTGCTCCTGAGATATGTAAGAAACAAAAGGATGACTATGAGGACGAATGAGTTGAACCTACAGTACAACCTCTTAAGTGTAATCAGACATCCTTTAATCAAACACCTATGCAACTTTGAGAAAATCACATCAACAGTTCTTAAAATATTTTATTCACTTTAAAGGATTGAACATGAGACTTGG
Organism: Scarus forsteni; assembly: GCA_036419115.1. Taxonomy (NCBI): domain Eukaryota; kingdom Metazoa; phylum Chordata; class Actinopteri; order Labriformes; family Labridae; genus Scarus; species Scarus forsteni. Next base: position 15,694,809 of record JAZDUH010000383.1, read on the forward strand.
TGACCTTGACCCCTGATCCATGACACTCAAACTCTAATCAGTTTATCTCTCAGTTAAACTGAACAAAATTCAATTCAATTGTGCAAAATTGAGAGAAAATCATTAAAAGTATAATTACAAGCAAAGGATGAAAGTGAGTCTCCGTAACCTTGAAATTTGTCTTCTGATTCTAAAACAAGGTTAATTTATTTTTGAATCAGAGTGGATGATTGAATAAAGTCTAAAGAAAATCCCTGAAATTGTTCTTAAAACTTGTAAATGGTAAATGGAAGTGAGCTTAAATTGACGTATTCTGATCTCTGATTACTCAAAGCAGCTTCACACTGCAGGTCACACTTACCCAGCCACACCCATTCGCTCGCACATTCACACACTGATGCCTGAAGTTTATATGTCAGTGGTTCAACAGCATCAACTAACGCACTCACACCCTTTCATATCCATTTATCACCACTGATGCAGCAGTGTGAGCAACTTGGTGTCTTGCCTCAGGACACATCATCATGTGAGTGCTGCAGTGGAACTTGAACCTGCAACCTCCCAGTTACCAACCAAGCGCACTATCAGACTGCACCACCGAAGCCCAGATATCACGTCCCAAACAAAGAGATTGTGGGGCTCCATGACCTTTGACCCATTATCTCTCAAATGTAATCAGATTGTTCTCCAATCAGAGTAGATGCTGTCGCTGGGTGATTAATTGCAATTCAGTTTTGATTAAGAAAAAAAACAGAATACTTTCAGTCAGATGATTGTAGCGCTGCCTGTGTGGTTTGCTAAATGGATGAAATGCTCTGCCTCCTTCTTCTCACAGCACTGTTTATCCACAGTTCACAGTTGAACATGCTTGCTTGTATTTTTGATGAATGGATGATAAAACAGTTTAATGGTCCAGTTCTGGATGAGACATGATTGTGGTTTACTGTAAAGACAGAAAACAAGTGTGTGTTTGAGTGACACTGAGTCAGGCTGTGTTTTATAAAATGAAGAATGGTTTCAGCCTGTTGTATTGTAAAGAGCCGTGAGAAAACACTTGTTATAAACTGGCGCTATACAAATAAGATTCATTGATTGACTGATTGACTGTATGTGTGAGGCTCATTCAGTGCAAGAATGCTCCCTGTTAGTCAGTATGTCCAGGGCTTTAACCAGACTTTCATGGTGTGTTTCAAAGTAAAAGCCCGGTTTGTTTTAATCAGAGATGAGACCAACCAAGTTTTAGATGATGCTTTTATTCTGAATGAATGTCCTGGCTAGTTATTTAGTGACTGATGGGACTCACAAAGTTTTTTAGCACTTTCCCGTCTAACTCTCTTCACAACAGCACATAGATTTTGAATCACAAAGATGACAGTACATGCTGTTGTTATGATAATAAAAAATCATCAGTGGTGATGTTTGATCAGCTATCTTCCTCTTTACCCCCTGTCTGCCTTTCTTTGCATGCAGGCCGTTTAACGTACCTGTTTTTCATTTAGGGCCATGTTAATAATAATGAGATATTTTCATTGAAGCAGAATTGCTGAAAACCCTGAAACTGACTTAAACCACCCTATAAAGATATGAAAACACTATTTGTCATTCATTTTACAGTTTTGTGAAATAAAAGAGGATTTGAAATGCTTATTTTATGTAATTATCATGATTATGTTGATGAAATAGCTCTTTAGCTGTCTTTGTAAACCAACTTTAAAAATAAAGTACCAGAAATTTCAAACTGTTTTTTGTCATTGTGATCTCAATATCAGTCAAAATAGTTTTGATTATTATTTTTCCCATAATGGTTAACAGGCATGCAATATTTGAAGAAAACTTATTTTAGAGTTCTTAATGCATGATGCTTTGTTACCTTGACCTCTGACTGATGACTTTTAAAATTAGGTTTTCTTTTTGAGTCAGAGTGGCTGCTCTTGCTAAGTTAGGAGGAAACCTCTTGACATTCTTTAGACATCATGTGGCCGAGACAGATGATTGACACTAAAGCATCATGTCTTTGACCTTTGCCACTGCAGTCACAGAGGCATCCAAATCTTGGAATTCGTATGGCCTTGTAAGAATAATGTATTTTTTCCTCAACATGGGATGAAAAGGTGAAGGCTTGGTGACGCTTAAATACCAGAAGAATGTAGTCCAAGCATATATTGTGACTACACATGCTGTCGTTGGAGCTTGTTAGTTCAGTCACGCATAGCTTAACAGTTTTACCCTGTACTTGAAGTATGCACCTGACATCATGAAATGCAATGACTCTGCACTTTACCTCAGACATCCAGCAATGAGGCACGCGTTTAGAGGCTCCCAGATTAGATAGAACACTGGCCAGTGATAGCCTAATACCACACTGACCCAGAGTATCCAATTGTGTGAAATCAGATAAGCTGTGTTGAAGGGGCTAAGCTGTCTCAGTGTGAGTGGTCCTATCTGTGAGGCTTTACAGTGGATCAGATGAGAAGAGCTGATTTAGTCCTTATTAGCGGTTAAACCCAGGCTTGATCTGTAAGAATCTTAAGAACGGCTTTACTTAAGCTGCAAATTAACACATTTCAAAGTGTGTTAACCTTTCTGGTAGAGGAAGCATTTACATTATTAACATTGAATCATGATCTAGTCTTTTTTCTGCTTGGAAGCAGACTTTTAATGTTTGTGTGTGCCTTTGCCTTTGCTATAGAAAATAATCTTTGACAGTGAATTTAAAGTAAGTTTGGCCATTTTTTGCTCTTTTTAGATGTAAAAATGGTTGTTAGAGTAGGGCTCAAAAGTGATCTGGAGGCATAAGTCCCATTTATTTTCTCTAAATATCATTTTATTATCAGCAGTAACATCAGAACTAAACAAGGTTGACTGACCATGAGCCACTGGAGCCGCTGTGAGACAGTAGAGTGTGTTAATGTAGAAGACATGCAACGTCAACCTTGTTTTAAGGAAAGCATGGTTAACTTGGGTTTTTTAAAGAAAAAAGTGCTCCACATAGTCCAGTAGTTGTCACAGACATGTCTCTGATTGGTGTAGCCAATTGTTACCATGGTCATATATGCACTGCCCCCATAAATGTTAGCTTTAGCCACTGCTTCTGATGATTTTAACTGTTACCACTACAAAATTAAAGATTCAGTGTCATAATATTTTAACAAGAGTAAAAGTACAACATTATTTTTGACATTTTAAACACTTCATTTATATGGAGTGAAGGTCTGTGTACTTCTTCGGTATTGTTGAAATTATCTTACAATGTTGAAATATTATTTGTTGGGCCCTGTTGGAAAAACTATCATTCTCAGGGGAATCACAAGGGATTGTTTGATGTATCGTTCCTTTGCTCGCAGTCCGGTACTCTCCATTTTCCTCTGTTTACAAATCATATTTTTTGCACAGAATCAAATGTTTACAGTCACAAGTATTTGGACAGTTGATAAACTCCGTTCTTTGTTAAAGGGGAAAATCAACACAGATAGCTTATGAAATGGATTTGACTATAGTAAAACTTTTGCAATTTTGATATCATCATTTTTAAAGTGATGAAGATTGGTTTAGAAAAGCACAGAAAAACTTTGGGACTGTAAAATATCGGACAACCTAAGCAGAGGGGTAAAGCTTATAAGATGTATTACATCTAGGCAACGGCTATAAATATCTGATAGCTGCTTCCTCTTTACCTCACATGATGCTGAACAATGTTTTTCTGTAGATTGTTTGAGTATTTTGTAAACTTTTTTTCAAGGTCAGTATTTAAATACTTTTTGACTTATGATATTTGGATGTCATGGCAAACGCATATAGCCATCACTGACTAGTTGGTAAAACAGAAGTCTAATAGTATTTATTTAACAAAGTTACACTGATTAACGTCTATAAACACAGATCATACAGTCTGAGGTAGTTCACCATTAGGAATGAGCAAGCATATATATATTTTTTTCCCACAAAATTTGTCTAGCCCTGCTCGTTGTTAAGGTAAACCTATTTTTTTTTTTTAGAAAATCTGAGAACTGTTATTTTGTCTTAAACTGAGCTGTCATTTCAATCTAACCAGCAGACCACAAGGCTTATTTCCTAAATAGGTTATCTCTGTTGTCTTGTCCCCAGTATTTCTTAATGAAATGAAGGGGAAACGCTGTTAAAGAGTGCTGCTAGCCTCTTGGCTTGTGGCCAATTTGGCCATAGCCATTTAACTAAGTTGCGCAAAGCATAGTGCAGTGATACTCAACAAGTGGAGGCAGAAGGATGTTTGTATACCACAGGTAGTCACTGCTTTGTGACATTACACGTAGTGAGAAGCTGTCAATTTGGTATCTAAATGCCCAAATCAGTTGCAGGCAGGTTAAAATTAATAAAAGCTAAAGCTGAAATTTGTCCCAATGGTCCTATCTGCCAGTGACAACTACTTTTCCCATCTCAGTTTTGTTCTAGAGACTACCACACATATCCTTAGAGACTGTGTTATCTTTTATAATATTTAAGAGCAACCCAAAACCAAAGAGAAGAAGAAAAGCTGTTAAAGAGCACTGCTAGCCAATTAGCTTCTGGCCAGTTTACCCACATTCATATCACTGAGCTGCAGAGAGCATAGGAGCAAAGATACTTAACTAGTGGAGGCTGAAAGGATATTAGCAAACCACAGTATGTCACTTATGGAAAACTGGTAATGCTTAGTGACATTGCACATACTAAAATACCATCATTATGGTATCCAAGTCTGTAAAATGAATGCCAATGGCTAATATATTTATATCTTTATTTATATATTTTTATGTATAGCAGAGGTTAAGGCTGAAATCTGCTTTTCCCATCTCATTTTTTTGTTTTGGAGCGTACACGGACCACGCGTATCCTGAGAAACCTGTGCTATCTTTCACAATGTTCAGCAGCAACCCAGGTCAACATGCTAGCTTGTGCAAGGGATGTTTTGCCCTAAAAAGGTGCCATACTGTTTAAAAACATTTAAAGGGTCTTTATTTTTTCTTTGGATGGAGTCAAGCTTGATTTTAAGCTATTTTTTCAGGCTTTATATTTGATGTAGTATAGGCTGATAATGTTTTGGTGCTGTGATCTGCTAGCAATGTAGATTATCATCTATCTTTCTAGAAAAAAAAGTTAAATCCCCAAAACAGTTATATTTTTTGACCCTTTCATTTGCAACAGGGCATCTGTATTTAATTTGATTCCCTCCGTAGGCGGGCTGTGTGTTACTCACTGCATGCCTGACGAGGGGTGGACACATCAGCCGGCGTGTGTCCAGACCTGTTTGGTATGCAGCTGCCTCTGAAACGGCCGGGTCCCCGCTTCCCAGCCTTTAAACCCTCAAACTCAAGTTCTCCATCCCAACATGTGACTAGTATTTTGACTCAAGGCTGGTTGGAAACTATTATGGCAAGTTTAAAACAGAGAACACTTTTCTGCTTCGAATGGAATTTAACTCTCTGAGAAATGTAGTTCTTGTGGGGAGTTGCATAATCTGAAGGCAGCTATCAGTATTCAAAAATACTGCTGTGGTTTATAGTGAAAGAAATAATTAGACGCGTTATCTTTTTATTTCCTGAAGCTTGGTTGGCTATACATTGCTGGTATTTTCTGGATTTGTTATTCTCCTTTGCCGCTGCCAGTGTACCTGTGCTGCGACATGTTGGTATTGGTATGAATGTAAACACATCAGAAATGGGTGTGTCATCAAGCTGCTTCAGGAGACGCAGTTTCTAAAACTCAAATTTCAATAAATCACCATCCAAAAAAGACCTCCCCCTCCCACTTTCAAGCAATGAAGTTCAGCTTGCCTCTGCCTCCAGTAGGATGCTGTTTTTTGGTGTAAAAACAGAGAGAATTTAGCTTTTTCAGTCTAGTCATGCATCAAATTGCTCCCACACAGCAGCCAAAACAACAGCAGAGTGTGGATGAAACATTTCAAAAATGTCTACAAGAAAGGATTCAGCAGAGCTCAGACACACACACACGCACAGACTTGCATGATTTTATCCTCGCCTTTTGTGTGTTTTTACTCTGAGCCGTGATTTAAACTTGAAGAAAATTACTTAATTAAGTTAAAACACAAGACAGACCACACAGAGTAAAACAAGCTTCTGGTAGCTGGGAGGGTTTCATTTTGTTCATCTGCAGCTTGACTGCAAATTACCAACTTTTTCTTTTTTTTGTAAGCCAGGTAGTGCATCATTTCTGTGAAACTTTAACTCAGAGTTTTCTGAGTTCCAGTTCTTGCATGTCTTACAAGAGCTGCTCCCTGTAACAAATACATCTGCTTAGCATAAGTATGAAAGGCATGTTTAACGAGAAAATGGATGTTAAAAATTGATACAACTGCTGATTTCTAATTAAAGCACATGAACAAGTTCTGACTTCTGCCTACATGCACCAAATTTGAGAACCACTTGATCGTCCAAACAGCCAAAGTTAACATGACTTTCTAACATAGGTAACCTGACACACCACATGGACCATTCATTATGTTTCACTTGGCCATCTGGGAAAGAGCCTATAGAAAGTGTTTGAGAATGAACAGAGCCTTTCAAAAGCATATGGCAGGTGATTTGCTCATAGCTCCCATCTCATCCTGCTTTTAAAAGACACTGATTGGGCTGTGCTGCTTTAACCAGCTCCCAGTTGTTGTAGATTGGCGCTTAACAAGATAATCTGCCTGATTACAGACACTGAAACAGTCCACCTGTACAGCAAAGTTATTACATGGATCACAGCTTCAAAGTTATGTTCAGAACTACGGATGATGATAAATCTGGCATATTTATGGCCAGTAATGCTGTTATTCAGCAATGCTTTATTTCGTAACGTTTTACTCTAATATGACCACTCTTTTCAGTTATGAGTAACCTAAGGCATTACTATTTCCAAACCAGTAATTGGATTAAAGTTGCTTATTCAAGTCATTGAATGTTGCTATTTTTTTCCTTAGTAAAAAGATATATTTGCTTTCCTCTATTCAGGAGGTGATGTCACGTATGCAACAAGTCACTGTTTCAGCATGAGGACAACTCGGGCGTAATACACTAGGACAAATAGATGCATCTTATCCTTGCACATTTTGTTGTTTGTGTTATTTTCTGTTAGATTAAGACCTTAACCTCCCCTGCAACCACTCCACCTTACCTCCTCAAACTTTTTGTTGTTTATGCGGACTGCCTCTCAGTTTTCAAGTGGAAAGCACTGATAAGGCAAGTGATGCAGATATCTGTGATTAGTTGGAAATGGTGCCTCTGGATTCTTGTCTACAGTTGGGCTTCAGGGTCCCTAGTTTTTCTTGTTAGTGATTTTGAGCTGTGGATAATCTCCAAGGTCCCATTGATTTGGACGAGGATCTGCAGGACGTGCATCTTATCCTTGTGCAGATCTTTTCCTGCATGCATACCAGGGCCAAATGTTTGATGCATTGTGAGTCTTTGCTGCAGAAAATTAGAATGAAAAGACTTTTTCTTAAGAACTTGACACCTATTCTGTGGCAACAGCAGTTACAGGAAGGAATGTTCAGCATTATCAGCAGTTATCGGTGTCAGATAACAACCTAAAAGATGTATTACTGATTCATACATATAAGACAAATTCTGTTGATATTGGCAGTTACAGTTTTGGTCATATATTGTTTACATTAGCTATGATTTTAAAGAAAACTCAAATGCATCAATTATTTGATTTTAATGTCTGAATATCTGCTTTTTCTGATTTTTGTCTATTCCTGAACAGACTTTCAAATTAAGAGGAACAGGGCAATGCTAGTATGAAAGAGACTTGATGGAATATAATGATATTGTTTTGTTAAAACCATTTTTTAAACTTTGGTTCTATTATTGGCTTAACAGATATTATTAAAACCCAATAATATGTATCCCTTTATACAGACATTAAAGTACAAAGGGTTAGTCTTTGTTGCTAATGGCCATGTTTGCACTTTTTTGGCCATATAGGCATATCACCTGTGTATCACCTTCACTTTGTTTTTGTCGCATTGAGTACCAACTTTTCCCTCTCCTCTTTTTTTCATCAATCTCACTCTGCATCTCAATGACAGCATCCAGATGCTTTAGTAAAGTCACACAGCCTTGTGGACATTGCAGCGGCACACAGCATATCAAACGGGGATGTTTGAGGCTGCAGATGTCTTTTCTCAAACTTTGCTGCAATTTCCTGCCCTGTTTTCACAACTTCAATGGCTCTTCCTATCTGTGACATGTGGCCTGTTGCCTCATAATAGAAATAGGCCGCTGGGGGTAGTTTGTGTGAAATGAGCTGCATCTGTTAAGTTAAACTAAAAGCGTGACTCTCTGAAGCAAATAACCTAGCTCTGGATCAATTTGGTAAGATTGTAATAATATCATGAAGATGGTAACTGACACTTGTGAAGTGTTGAAGGATTGCTTGTGATTTGAACATTGTGTGGACACATTTTTAGGCCTGTTTTTGTTCTTTCTTTTTGCAGAAGTTAATTTGGAGATACATTTTCTTGTTAGTGATTTAGGGCTGCAGACTTACTCACTCATAAAAAGATTGTGGGGTTCTCTTTACTTACACAGAAGCTCGTTTATGTACTGATATATTGCTGTTCTGACCTGTAAGGGAACAGTGTGTGACAGGAACCATATAGTTTGTTCTGAGAATTTCTGTAAAACCGACTCATGAGGCCTCATAAGGGATGTGTATGTGTGTATAAATGTGTGTGTGTTTGTACAGGGGTGGGGGTTACTAATGCTGTCTGTGTTTGCACGCCTTGTGTCAGCATTGTGGGTAAGAGATGTCTACAAATGGCAGGTGTGGCTTTGAGAGCCCCATTGTGAGCTCTTTAATTCACCGTCGCTGTCATTAATCAGACTGACAGAATATGCTTTAAAATGAAAAAAGTGAGAGAATAACAGGTTCAATGTGAAACCTGTGAGTACAGACCCAAAACAAACTTGAAATTTATGCTTATGTTAATGTGTTCTCTGCAAGTTAACTAAAGGCTGGAATTATGGACCAAACATTATCTCATTATCTTTAAGATAAATAACAATGAATAATAAACATTTTTTTTAGTAAAGACATGACAAATGGTCTTCATTGTGCCAGAAAAACAAACTTAAATATTCTGCTTGAAATCAAGCAATAACGATGCCTGAACAATACTATGGCTACAAATGTAATTGTTCTTGACAACCAGTGATGATTTTTTGCATTTTTACTCGACAAGACTTGCAGACAAACCCCTTTAAATTATGACCCATTAAACCCCATTAAAATGTTTTGACTCACCATCTAAGGAGGCAGGAAGTCTAAACATACTTCAATGCATTAAACCGAGATCACATATTATTTTCTCATTTCACAGATGAAATCATTCAATTATGAAGCTCCAAATGTGTTCAGTCATTAGCATATTTTTGTATTTGGAGGTGTAGATGCAAGTATTTTACCACCACGTAGCACATAACACTTTGAGGTTTACTGTCAAAAAAAAGAAAAATCAATTTGTGCTTGGTGGGAGATGACATTAAACCTCAATTAGTGGTGGCAAAAGTCGTAAAACCTGATTATCTTCTATCCCAAAGACAGAGAGGGGAAACTGTTTCTAAATTGCACAAATAAGTTGGCCACATTGAAAACATTTTGAGGAACTCAAGTATACCTAAAAAGTCTTAAAACGTCTTCCTTTAGATATTCAAATTCACAAAATGTTTAACCAACTTTGGCTTAATTGTAAGCAATCGTTAACTGCCGACTGAGCTTTGACAGAGACATGTAAAATGATTTTATCAACAGGTCTTCAGAGGTGTTATTTAGAAATTTCAATGCATTCAAGTTGCATCAGCAGCATTTGCTCAAGCAAGTTTAACTTTGTTTGAATTAACATGTTTATCTTTATATGAAATTCATTAATGAAATAGAAATGTTGGTCTACTTTCTGGTAGGGCTGGACAATTATGGTAAAAATAAGAATCCCGATTATTTTAAGTGATATTTAAATCACAATTTATATGCACGATTATTCATTTATTTAAAAACTTCAGTATTGGTTTAAACACAACTTTAAAGAACCAGTGAGTGGCACATACAGTATTATTGATCCACATAAGTCACACACACTCGCTGTGGCTGCACGTGGAACACAGAAGCGCTATGAACCGCAGGAACTTGCATACACGGCACTCCACACTGTGTGGCAAATTATTCGTTTTTCTTTGTTTACAATGTTTTTATGATTGTCAGATGGCAAAATTGAAATCACGATCAAAATCCGATTAATTGTCCAGCCCTACTTTCTGGTAAATCTGCCTTATGGGGTGCAGTTTTTATGGTACCTGAATTCTTTAAGTAAAGTTAACAGTGAAGTTGGGTCTGAGTGAATGCAGGATATTCGCCTTTCTAAAATCTTTCTCCTCCATTTATTATCCTTTGTATAGTTTTGGCTGAGATTCCCTTGGTGGCAGATTTTACAGGTCCTGCATTCAAAAAGAAATGCTTTTTTTTAAATAAACTTCTGATCTGATTTGCTCTCCATGTTATTTTGTAACATCAGTGTAGGATCAGCTGTGTTAGTGCTAGCCTACTGGCTAGCGTTTGTGCCCCTTTTTTAAAATAGTTTTTACTGTCTTTTTCAACAAATACATTAGAACAATTCATGCAAGCATACAAATAAATGTGTATTTAAAAATAAATAAATGTTAGAATAATAATAAATAATAAAATAATTGTAATTCTTACATAATAACGAGTAGAAGAGAGACAAATGAAAGTACACAATATTACTCCAATGTAAGTGTCTGCGTTCATAAACTGTTGTTCTTTGGGTAAGTTATGTGAGGAAAAGCTGGTCAAAAGTGGAACACTTTTAATTGTTTCAAATGGGAGAGAGGCCAGAAACAAATTATATTGTCCAACCTAGTAACAGTAACTAAGGAGGGTGGGGCTTAACAAAGGCTCTACCTGGAAAGGGCGGACCTTGACAGAGGGCTGGATGTTAGCTTATTATTTTATTGTCATATAGGGTGTGTGATTCCATAAACACAAATACCAGGTATTGAACGGCCATTATCTTCAATAAATTATAATCATAATTCAATCATAATAATAAGAAAACATACATGTTTGGGGGGGGGGGCAATAACTACTCAATTACTTATTGTACACCTTTTTTTACCCCAGTTTCCATGTTGTAGCCTTTGGACCTGGCAGACTGTTATCTACATTACTAATCTGGCTGAAAAAGTCAGTAAAAGGTTACAAGATTTATGAAAAAAAAAACATACTTCCACATGTTTCAGTACATCCCTCATTAGATTTATAAATTATGGTTGTGTCCTCCATTTCCATTTTAGTAGGATCGATCTTTGTGCTCTCAGGTTAACAAATAAATTCATCCCACATCCTGATCTGATTTTAATTTTGTAAAGGTTTGTGTCAGGGACTTTTTTGTTTCAGTGGAATCAAATAGCCACCAGTATTAATTCAGTTTTTCTTATGATATTAATACTCTCAGAATAAAGTGTCATTGATAAAATTATTTATCTCCAGTTAGACATAACATCAAACAAAATGCATCTTTTTTTGGAATCAGGATGTCCATAAACAATACAATTCTGTCCAACCCTTATCTTGACTCAAAATGCAAAACACATATTTATATAACCTTTTGAAGTCGCTCGGTCCCAAGTGCACCATCTAATTGACAGTTATATAACTTACAGAGATATTTCTAGCTGCTTTATTTATCATTTCAGAAATGCTACCTGTGTCACATCAAGCCTCATGTCTACAAGAGCTACAGCAGGGTGATGTGCGAGAAGGAAGGTGGGGGAGTCGAGAAACTTTCCGCTCTTTCACAGAGGAAGAAATTTTCTCTGTGAGTGTGGTTTAACAGACAGGAAGCTGCACAAACCCGCTGCTCAGTGATGCTGTTCCTGTGAGTGCAACATTCACAGGTCAGTTTGTGGGTGTTCTTTCTCCCCCCTCCTCTAGAACATGTCACTCCTATTTCTAGCCCTCATTTTTTATCTCTTGTTAGGCCCTTAACAAGACAGTCCAGTGCGCTGCACTCACTGTGATAAAGGGTTTTGTTATGAGAACATGTAAAATCTCAGTGGGATGCATGCCTGAACATATTTGAACCAAAATTGACCAAAATAGAAAAAAGGAATCTGGGGATGTTTTGTCACAGGGGGATATCACTCAGCCTCAATCTCTGCTCCCCAGGCTGCCTCACCCAACAGAAGGGACGTCTAATCTTCCAAAAGAGTGACATGTTAGTCTTTATTGTGTGTAAGTTGGCACAAACAGTTGTTGTCGAAGGAAGGCACAGGCCCATCTCCCGTGGCCCTGAGCCCGAGTGGAAAAGTACAAGTTTTTTTCTGGAGATGAGATTAAATTCCATTCTCCTTCTGAAAGCATGTGCTTGAGGTGACGTTTTCCTTTCTGTCTTCGTTCAGCCCTGGCACGGCAGACCCAAATACCTCCTACACTTCCAGACAGGCACAGTGAAGGCTCGCCTCTGTCGCAGTGCCCGATGCCGTGTCTTTGTGAATCTGATGCCTTGTTGTGTGCTCCTGCAGCTGCAGCAGCGTCTGTGCCTGCCTCTGTACACATAGCATTTTATCGCCACACGCATGGTGAGGCCTCAGGATTGCAGTCAAAGCTCTCCTTTATTTAATGCCTTGAAGTGGAGTCTGAAACATGGTGAGACACGATGTATTGTGCAATGTTGTTTGGTGAGTGAATGGAAGACTACACTGAAGGATACTGCACAAAAACTGTTTTATGGTGCTGACACAGAGTTATAGCAACACTTGAATACTGTGCCTACACTTTAACATCTATAGCTACAAAAACAAAACAATTAATATTTAGTGCTTCATGCTATTATGAAATAAGGGCTGCAGAATGCATTTTGAGTCTTGGGTTTTACAAATGCTTCCATGTCGGGTCCCCCCTATTGCCAGTGGTAGACCTGCTCTCTACTCAAGCACAAATGCCTAATTGTGCCCTATTTAACAAATACTAAGAGCATTTTAACCATTATGCCAAAGTAAATGTGTGGCACATTTCTATGAAGCCTGTTTTTTAACATGTACCAGGAGAGATGCCCCCAAAGCTTCTTTCTGCCAATTCTAACTTAATTGGTATTTGCATGTAATGTTATTTGACCATCTTTTCAGATTGTACAGCTGATGACTGATGTCAAAAGAGCAGAAACACCTAAACAATTGAACTTACAAAGTGAGCATACGTGGGAAAACTCCATGTTACACTTTCATCCAGAAAGAGCAGTAGAGCAGTTTCAGTTTGTGAGAGGCGCTGTGAGCTTTTGCGGTAAAAAAGATCACCAAACTCTGAATAAGAGTGCATGAATAAAGAAAAATGTTTTATGCAAACAGATAATCTCTCTCATGCATGATGTGCATACTTTACTGCCTCACACCATTTTCAGTGAGGTCAACCACGCAACCTGCTACCATCAGGGTTACTGTCTCAAATTTGGTGAGACAAAAACCTATTCAATTTGAAGTCAAGAGTCCCTTGTTGTAAAGAGCTATGCCTAAAGCCACTGTAATACCAGAAGTACCAAGATTGACCAGTTTCAGATCATTAATGTCCAGTTTTTATTAATAAACATGTTGGATTGATTAGAATTGATGCTCATGTTCACCAATCCTCTCCTGCACACAAGACAGTCCTCCTGTGATTAATTTCTTTGTTGTTTGCAGAAAATTGATAAACAACACATTCTGTAATCTTGAAAACAGCTCAGCCAGCTCGTCTGCTGCTGCTTATGATGTCAGAAGTCACCAACAGATTTTGTGTGCAGTTTTCAAAGCAGTTTTTAACCCAGTGTTAAAAGCCATGTTGAAAGTCATGTTGAAATTTTCTTCAAAACCAGCAAGAGAATAGCTAGTTAGCTAACTAACTGTCATCTTTCTTTTTTGTTGATTAAATGGCTTTTAATCGTGGTTTTAGAAATGAGAAAGGATCATATATTTAAATCAGTTTGAAGATCTTCTGTCTCCTTTTTCTTACAGAAAGTTTGTCTTGTGTTACACAATTTTGTTCATGCAGATCACAAAAAGATGCTTTCAGTCATTTATGTGAGGCCAATTTTATGCGTTGTAGCTGAATGTGTGGTTTACTTTGACGTGCTGCTCAAAACAAATTAATTCCAAGTTAGTCTATTAAAAAGAATATCTCACCCGATTTACTAGTTAATATTTTTTAAGTTATTTGAGGAAAATTTATGAGGAGTATCGGTTAGTCTTAATGGCACATTGGTGGCTAAAGTAATCAGTGAGTGTACATAGCTTCAGTGTTTTCTGTAGCTTCTTTGACCACGATTAGAGCCTCACTTTGCTTCTTTCTGTGAAACTGAGTTGTATAACAAATCACTTGGTAATATTGCTTTTATCTCTCTGTGGCCCCACCTGAGCAAGATTACTTAGTCTGTGAGTTTAACCAGTAATGATAAAGCTGCAGAAATCAGTGTCTTTTTTGAAGACAATACAGGTGCCTGTATTGATTCAGGTGTACCACACAGTAGTGAAGTGTTAAGGAAAATACCAACATTGGTTGGGATCAGGGATTGGTTTTAGCAGCAAAACACCTGATCAGGACATCCATATTTTATCCATACTGTTTTGTCTTGGTTTGTTTTTTTCTCTCATATAGTATGGGCTCAGGATAAATATACACATACAATATATGATGATTCAAAACAATATGCTTTGACCACATTAAAGCCCCCCTCCAAAAATGATCATTTAGTTTAAAATAACCCCTCTAATTTTTAATTTTCCACAGTGTATCATGGAATGAAAGGAATACTGAAATAAATATATATTTCCAATATGTTTATCCCTACTTTGAACATATTGTCAGTAATTGTCGTCACAACCTGACAGAGCCCCAGACGGAGCCATGTTCTTTCTCTCCTGGAGTGATCCTGTTTGACCTATTTCTCTTGGCTCTAAAAGTACTATTGTTACATACTACCGTGTATTTTTTTAATGTCTGCTCTTAAAAATACAGAAAAGAGAGCTGCTGTACAGAAATGATGATGATGGTCCTCTGATGCCAGTACAGGCTATCACAGTGCTCCAGGAATGAGCTCCAGCGTCGTATCCCTGAGTCATTTCCCTTACAGGAACCCAGAGGATCCTGCAAAAACAACATGTCTGTGCTGACAACAGCCACTCAATAACACGCTAGTGGTGAGCCCGCGCATTTTCTGCCACTTTGCACATTGGTGTATTTTTCTATTATGCTCAATTGAGGAAACTTACAGCTTTGCAGGTCACATTTTAAGTCAAGATTTCTCTGTCCGAGCTGACGTGTCTTACAGGACTGCACGATGAAGGGTTGAATTGCTGCTTCTGTCAGAGCTTAAACTTTAAACCATGAAGTTGATGCAGTGAAGACTCCTGATTTACACCCACCTCTCTTTTTACTAGTCATGTTTTCACTGCCTTTACTTGTGTGGGAAAACGTTTCAAATACCAGAAATACCATTCGTGCACAGCTGCAGACATCCTTTAGTCTTGTGGCAGCTGCGTTGCATCCAGCCGCACTATCACCTGAAAGAAGTCAGCATTTCTGTAATTTGAGCTGAAAACGACTGATAAGCAAAGTTTGCCCCACTCTTTTTCTCACATCTCACAATGTTTGCACTCACCCCATGCAGGGTGAGTCATTGCATAGTCATTCAATTGGCTTAAATTACCTCCTTTCATGGTCAACAATGAGCTCAGCTGAAGAGACTAAAGCAGGGGAAGTAGGGCCTTCTGGGAATGCTCCATTTGTTCATGAATCCTGACTCTAATTGGTTGTTATTGCGACTGGCAGTCACCATGCTGAAGGGGTGGAGTAGGCCAGTGTTTGCTTCAGACTCCTCCACAGTCTGCTGTGCACGAGGATCACAGATAATAAAGGCTCAGTGGAGTAGATGAGATTGAAAAATACTTCATAGTGGTAATAATCAGGACATTACAGGGCTTGTTTTCTTTAACAAAATCCTTTGAGGATTGCTAATCATATTTGGTGTAATAATTAATTGCAAGTCTATCCACATATCATTCATTGACAAAACATGCAACAACATAACTTCCATACAACTTAGGATATGTTTTTAACCATTTATGTCACTTATTCACCCTTATTATAAGATATTTAGGCCCTGTCCACGCAGAGATTAACATGTTTGCATATTGAAAACTTCTCTGTAAAGACAGCATTGTTTTGCGAAATGTGTCCGTCCACACAAACACACTGAAAATGCTGTAGTACATATGCCAGGCCTTTAAGTAGCTTAAGTAGCTCTGTGAAGCTGTGATTTTTTTGTAGATTTTGCTTTAGTAGTCATAACAAGCTCAGTGGCTTCTGCAGCATAAGCATGGCACCATATTCTGCCATTGCTGTCAGGGTTCACACATGCTATTTAAGCAAGAGACTGGACAATGGCGTCATTGTTTCTGAAGCTACCTGTATTTGTTGTCCACTGAAAGCAAGGCTGGTGTTTTCAGATTTGTTTACTTGAGGACTTGTTTTCAAAAATGTGTGTTTTGGGGCGCCTTGAACACTATTTTCATGACGACTACAACCTTATATGACTGAAAACTTGTGCTGATATACCTGACTTTGTCTCTGTGTGGATTGCCCCTTAGATCAACCACAGTCCCAGGAATGGAGCTAAAAGTCATGGTTCTAAAGTATACAGAATCATTATCAAAAATGCTAACAAGACAATGCTCAAAAGGCTGAATTAGTGTTTGTTTTACTTAAAGGTGTAGTCAGCGATGTGGGAGAAAATGAGTGGAGAGGTTGTTGATAAACAAATTTAGACCCGCCTCTCCCGTCATACCTCACCCCTGGCTCCACCCTCAAAAGGTGATGGACGTGCATCGTCATGGAAACGTCTGTAGAAACTGCGTAGCTGACCAAGGTAACCCCGACTCGTCAGACAACTCGACTGCCATTATTGATGACATCACGACAACAGGACATTTTGGCAGATTAGACAATGAGATGAATGCCTGATGGCTGTTACTGTTATGTGAAGCACCACAAAGCTAATGTTGCTTACCTATCCAGCAGACAGACGGCGACATCCGCGTTCGTTTTCAGGTCTTTCAATTGGCGGAGTTCCCTCCACCATCGGACAGCAACACCAATGTTGACCCGGGTTTTCATTCTTTCATGGTCATAGCCCTTCTTTTTCACTTTCTGCTCCTCTGACCTTTTTCTTTTGGGCTGTTTTTCAGTCATTGCTACTGCACATATTGTATCTCTCTCTTAAACTAACTGCGCACGCTACGCAACCTACTACTCCCCCTCCCCCCTCTGTCTGATCTGCGCATGAGTATGATTGCCCCCTGTATGTGGGGGGGTGTACTCTGTTTTGGTAACTCGGCCCGAGCCACAGTATTTACCTGCTGAAATTCAGAGCCAAGGCTGTGTATTGAAACCAGACTTTTTTTTCAACATGCTGTCAGTGGGGACATCTTGTGGATGGAGAGGAGAAATAAGGTGAATTTGACATATACTGCTTTAGATTAGAAGATGAGAAGATCGCTGACTACACCTTTAAAAGTTATGACCTATAATGGGGCTTTCACACACTGGTTTAAGCTGGAACATTTACTTCCCCTTCACATTTTTTTCACCTGGAATGTTAGATGTATTTCTCATGTCCTTTTGGGACAGAGCTCATAGAAAGTGTTTGGGAATGGGCAGGACCTTTCAAAAGCATATCCGGCAGGGGATTGGATGATTGTTCTGTCAGTCACATTCATTATGGGCCAGTCAGATAATGAGGTAAGTGGGCGCTATTGCCATATTGTCAAATGCAAAATGTGAGCCGCTTTGTACAACAAACTTTCTCCAAAACATGTCAGAAGTAGGACCAAAATATCCATTATATAGAGATCTCTGTCCAAGCAGTCACTTCCTTCTGTCATCTTGTTCCCACCTCATTGCAGATATTAAATCAGGCTGATCCATCTGCACTGTAAGGTTATGGCATTCTACGTTGAAAATAGCTGTTACAAAGGCCTATAGGGTGGTGAAGGGATCCTGCTTCTGAACGGGGAAATGAGCACAGCGCTGTACGAGTGCATATCTAATAGTGAGTGTGGATGAAGAGCTCCTACTTAAACCCAACTTAAACCGTATTTAACCAGGAAAGCCTTTAAGAAAGAGAAATTCAATAATTACAAACACACATATGAACCAATCAAGTCAAAGTTACAGAAGATAAAGTCAAGAGTAAAAACAATGCTTAATACCTTTAATATGCTTTTAAAAAAAGGATTTAAAGGGACCAGTTCTCCCAGAATCACATTTTCCTGCTGCAGATTCCAATCTGTAGAAGCAGCACATGTGAAACTGCTTCACCCATATGAGACAAACTTTGGGGACAAATGGTAAGAATATGTCTTGTTGCTGAGTCACAGAGTCAGGATTGTGGTACTGTCTTGTGCTTCTGCAGCCCTGAAACACATGACAAAACAGCTTGAGACACCAAATATCATTCAGTGGTGGATTAAACAAAAATATCCTCAGGCAAACTGACAGTGGATCTTCATTGGAGTGCATGTGTGGAAATGCAATGCTAAACACTAACTTTTAGTGGGCCAGAAAGTAAACTTTGAACCCTGGTTTTATACAAGCTGTACATGGAAATTTGTCAGATAAAGGTTTGATATCTGTACAGCTTGTAGGATAATATCAAATCATAATATCAGTATTAAATCAGTAGCTTGTTTAGCAACTTGTAATCTTAAAATGAATGAAAATTAAAAGCTTACCAACTGTTTCTTTTTAATTGAGGGTGTAGAGTTTTGGTTTTTGAGCACTGGAAACATAATAGTCAAATAATAATCTCAGAATTTAAAGGAGTGAACAGATGCTATAGACCTAAGCTGAGCCCAGATGTGAAAATGGGAACCTGTGGCCCAGTCAACCTCTCGCTGGTTGACCGAATAGAAGCAAGAGCATTTTTCACAGTTCCTTTTTCAAGAGTTCCATGACAGAGCTCGTCGTCATTATGCTGTAAGACATGCATGTGAATATTAGTGCCCTGTTGTTGACTAATGCTGCTTTCCCAATGTATAGCACCAGCTTACTTGTGTATATGATCTGTTTTTGGAGGGAATTTCCATTTGGGATAGTGCCTGGTGCTTTTGTATCACTTCTGGTGAGATAAGGGTAGCTAAGCTAATAATAACTGTGATGAGGAGACACTGAAATACTAAAATGTAAGAAAAAATAACATGGAACATCAGAATGAGTGAACAAACTTTAGCTATTGTCTCCGTAATGATCACCTCTAAGACCTTCCTGCACTTGCAACATCATTCTATTTTGCTAATTCCGAGCATCCTTGGATCAAAACTGGTCTCTGTCAAAGAGCTGTCAAAAAGCTATAGACTAATAAATATCTATCCAATCACTTAAACGTCCTGTTGGTATTTGGAAGTCAGAACGCCTCGTACCAAAGCTTGGTCCAAACAAGCCACGTTGAGCTAGTATCACAGCTGAAAAACGCTATTACAACATTATCATTATAGTATTATGAGAACAGAAAATGGCATGACATAATGGAAGCTCAACATACACACAGATAATCTCTTTATGCAAGCCTTCACCAACTTCATGAAGCCTTTGTTAAAACCACTAAAACAGGCACAGAGAAGAGATCTCTCCACACCCACACTACACCTCTCTGATACTAATGTGTTGCAAATGCCATGAGTTGAAACAGTAGTGTGATAAAGCTAAGGGATTTGTGTTCCGCTCAAGCCAGTATCACATTTTTGCTGGCTTTGTTTTGGGAAGCCATGCTGCCTCTGCTTGAGTAAGTGCTGATTACATCTGTGGACACAAATGTTCCTCTCTACCTTATTTATAGAGCATTTATTTAGTAACAAAGGTTTACTAAGTGCTTTGAACACAAACAAAAACAAGCACAAGAACTCAAACACAAAGGAAACAAACCAAAAGTCAGAATAAACTCAAATTGTAACCTTAAGTACCTATACAGTCATACAAACATGCCTTTTTAAATATCATTTCAGTGTGTTAATCACATATGAATGACCTTTGTTGGATCACTGTAGCTTTGTATCTTATATTTAAGACTATTGTAAATTTGACTTTATATATCATTATTGTGGCTGTTTGCCTCACAATCACAACCTTTCAACTTTGAATTTTGACCTTTAATTACATGAATATGATGTTCTTCTCATAATTATGACTTTCTATCAAAAAGTTACAACTTGCAGCTCATAACCTCAGTTTTGTCTTATAATTACAACCCATTATCACAAACTTTCTGTGTTGCAGCTGTGGCCTTTTATCTTGTAATTCTGACTAAAGAATTTTTATTTTTATTTTCACTCTGTACTTAATTTTTCCTTTCAAAACTGTGTCATATGAGTCCACTTTCTTCAGCTCAGAAGAATATTTTCTCAAGTAAGGGTAAATTTTAGCTTACTATATTTAACATTAAAGTTTTGGTGATGTATTTTATGCTCTGCTTTTGTTTTACAATTGAAGGCATCAAGAGTTACATTTTGAGGAACTCATGACATGCTGCACATGTGTTTGGTTAGATTCAAACTCAGCGTGCTACACATGTCTTGCCTAAGACTTCTGGGCCACCAGGATGCCCCGCCTGGTAACCGCACTTTAATGCTTGAGTGTGTCAAAAGAAAGCCCCACCCAGAGCGAGTCACAGGCAGTCTGTTTGCTCTGTATTGACTAACATCTCAATAAAAATCCCTTTCTGTGCCTTCTTCTCCTCCTCCTCTTTTTCTTCTCCTCCTTATGACGTTGCAAGCCCTGCTACAACCCTGCCCCTGTACTGGGACAAGGCAGCTGTTGTCATGTGCTCAGGGATAATGTGCAGGCTGAGGCTGAGTAATGGCTGCCTCTCTTGTATTCCTGTCTGCTGTTAGCACCATGCCAACTGGGCCATCCAGATCAATGATGCTCTGACAGGAGAGAAAATTCAGACACTGACAGTCTGAAAGAGCAGACTGCAGACACATAGAGCCAATTAGACACAAACGCATGCATATGGAGTGAGAATAAAAGAGTGATTGTGAACATCTAATGCAACGTTCTTTCCGTCATATATTAACATATGCATAATTGGATGCTTATACTTTCTGCATCATTAAGTTTCAGTCCTAAAACGTGGTGATAAAATGTGCAAGATAACAGTTCCATAAAAACCCAAGAGTGCAACTGCAAAGAAGAACAATGTTGTGCTAATTTTGTCAACAAAGACTCTCACAAAAGTGCTTGTCCATTGTGTGTTAGCACTGGAACAAGACAGATGACAAAGCAAAAATGGACTTAGATATTGAAACATTGAAATTTGGAGATGAACTAATATATATGCAGCCAGCAAAAACTCAAGTACTTTACTTTAAACTAGAAAAGCACTCGGAGAGCGCAGACCTCCGCCATTGCCACAGTCCTCACCCATATTGTGATTTTCCCCATAAATATTACTCCTACCTTTATTTCATGTAATTATTTAGATTCCTTGACCATGAAAACATTAGCAATTGGATTCATAATGATATCTATTTTGGTACAGTAGTTATTCATGAAAATCACATTTTTCACCATGGCAGCCAGACGCTGATCCAGATCAACACCAAAATCAAATAAGTTCTTCCTTTTCCCACGAACATTTCCTGAAAATTTCGTCAAAATCCATCCATTACTTTTTGAGTTATTGTGTTCACAGTCGGACAGACAGACAGACAGACAGACAGACGGACAGACTTTCCCGAAAACATAATATCCTTGGCGGAGGTAAACATAACCTCCTTGGCGGAGGTAATAAACTGTTATGATGTATCAGTGACTACCTGTGAAAAAATGTGAAAAATAAATCTGGCTGCCATTTAAAGTGCCCTGATATGTTGCATTAAGTTTTTGCTCGCTAACTGCCTAACTTAAGAGGTGACACATGGCAACACTGTGATGTGACTGAGTTTGGCTCACAAACTTGACTACTAGGCAAAGGTTTCTTGTTACTATTATAGGCTTTTCTGTTACAAAATAATTTCTGTCCCACCTTCCCTTTTAAAAAATATTACAAAGTACTGTCATTGATAAAAACCTGGATCATTGGGGGTGTCAATAATGGTGTAAATATCAATGAAAACAAGTAATCTGTTGTCATTGTTATTTTAATTTGGGCTCGTTGTAGCTCAGTGGAAAAGGTAGTCATCTTGCATTTAATAGTCTGTGGTCTGATCCTTAGCTCCTATAGTAATTTGTCCTTGTGCATGACACCAATGTTCCCTGCTAAAGGGTCATTTTATGCTTTTTGAGTTTTTTAAAATCCTTTTAAGTGTGTTAACTTTTATATGTTTTCTCTGTATAATAGAGTACTTCTTTAAACAAGACAACAAAGTGTGCAGCATTGGCACACCTCTTTTGAACAAAACCTGCATAGCTGCCTGAAACAGCTGATTCCCCACCAACCTCCGCTGTGACATCCCACCACTGTTGTTATGTCAGTGGTTCAAGCCCATAGGCTCAGAAGGGCAAGACCAGCGAAGAGCAATGACTGTAGAATGAATGCACAGTGGCTGAAGATGAGCTATACACATCCATTACTACAAAGTACAGGAGACAACATCCCAGAACAGATGGGGCGTCAAAGTGACATAAGCCCCGTCAAAGCATCCAAGACAGACTGAGAATAGAGGTGGATCAGGGTCTGTCTTCTGTTCTTATTGGACCTTCTCTCAGCTAAACATTCTTAGAAATTAGTAACTGCTTACTTGTTGTAAAATGTTAAGAGTTGGTGCTGAATGGCATTAAAAAAAAACATTACAGCAATGTTAATTTAGTAAACGTTGATAACAATGCATGATGCAGATGACTAAACAAAAACATACGTCTCATTTCCTGCTTTGCTTGTTTGTTTATTTTTTTGTCATTTATGACCAAAGTGTTTTTATCCAGTATTCACTGACTCGAATATTTTTTAAAGTAAATCACTCTAATTTGGCTAAAAGGTAACAGATGCTTCTGTTTTGTAAACTTTAATGGATAAACATGATGTAGTTAAATTGCTTTTACAGATTATATTGACTGAAAGTAAATATTTTTGGTGAAGACACTATAATCTGATTTAAGCAACTGAGATGCAGGATATTGATGTGTTGCTGATATCTGATATGTCAATATTTCTGAACTCACAACTGCTGATACTGACACTAGATATGAAACAAGACAACATTTGATCATCTAAACATAATACTGCTTATTCTTTTAATGTGAACATTTAGTTGTAATAAGCAAAGTATTATGATGTTTATACATTCTGCTGATATTTCAGCTGATATAATGGATATGTATGGCAGATATGTATGGCTGATACGCTGCTGTAAAGGTCGGTGGAAATGGTTATAGCTGCAGATATTGATATTGGACTTTTCAAGCTGTTACCTGCTGTTACTCATATCATAGGTCCATAACTTTGTTGCAGGATTCAGATAAAAACTTAAATAACTTCCATAATAAACACACAGATCCATGGTGTATTTGAGTGGTTTTACCTGAGCTAAAGAAGTTATGTTTTTGCCAGCATATGTTTGTGTTGTCTGTTTGTTTGATTATTCAAAAACTGCTTCACAGATTTTGTTGAACTTTACAGGAGATGGTGGTAATGGCCCAATTTAAAAATAAGGAGATTTCGGCCATGATCATATCGCAACTATAGTGAACGATTGTTTTTACTCAATAACTGGCAAACTAATAATGATATCAACATAATTTTGAGTGCTAGATGTGGGTTTCCGGGGTCAAGGAATCATGATGATGGTAACTTCATTGTGGAACTATTGCTTATAGATGTAACAGCAATATGTGAGCTACCTTGGCAGAGGTTTGTGCTCTCTGAGTGCTTTCTAGTATCCTCTATTTTATTTTGGGATTGTATGAGATGCATGTTAAGAGTAAATACAATGGCCATTGTGATGGTGGTCAGCTCTGAGAACTAGCAAAGGTGCTAGGCTGCATAATGTTGCTAACAGGGCCAAGGATTCTATTTTATTTTGTCCATCGTATGTGAAAACAGACAGAAATTGCATCAGTGTTCAGGCCAGGTCATGTTTGTCTGCACATGATGGGCAGCACATTATCATTCATCATTCCTGACAACTCGTCTACACCATCACCAACCCTACTGCAGTCAGAGAGGTTTACGTGTAATCTCTACAACACATTTCACTACATTTCTTACAGCTCTCAGTTACTATTGCAGCCATGTAAAGTCCCCCTCAGTGCCAGGTCTGTCCTTATAGGGTTAGAGCTTATCGCCTTCACTGTAGCTAATGTATGCACTATTGGCATGAACTTCATACAACTCCACTTTGAAAATACCAAACTATCCCTTTAACAGTATGTGCTTCCTCAGATCTGGAAGAAATTTGAGGTGCTGGGCAGGGTGATTACAGAGCGCTCCAGCATGATGCAGACAGCTGCACTTCATCCTCATCCTGGTGTCTTGGTCTGTCCCCGGAGGACAGATGAGGCCTGTAAATATATGGGTGTGGGGTCCAGATTGCAGGCAGGGAGTGACCCAGCAGCCACATGAGTCCACCAGCCTCAATTTCTTTTTTAACATCTTCCTCCATTTGGACCCCTATAAAACGAATTCCCTCTTTTCTGCTTGAGTCTAGTAATGACTTGTCACACTCTCCCAGCGCATGAAAACACGCCAGGAGGAGCAGGGCACCAGAGCGCTCGTAGACAGATGGTGGCAGTGCTCAGCTCTGGCAGAGGTGGCTGTGGACACTGCCCAGAAGAGAGAGGGACCGACTGGAGTGAAACACCAGCCTGACACTTTCTCTCGCTCTTTTCCGTCTGCCAGAACGATGCTCTCCAGAACCCCGGCCACATGTTACTTTTCTCTCTGAAAGATAAACTAAATCGTACAACGAGTTTGGCCCCTTTGACCCACATGCTGCTGGAGTTCAGTCTTCTCTCTGTACTTCTCTCCTGTTACCACCCGACAGAGCACAATTGGGCCTGGAATGCAAGTTCGTCAGTCACACAGGCATTTCAAAGCAAATAAGCTCCACCCTGCAGCAGTGGAAAAAGCTCAGATGGTGTTTGGGGGTGCGGGGGGTACTAAACTCTGCCATCTTTACTTCTTCACAGCTGCCAGCTCTTTGGTCTCCGGGAGAAAAAAGAAGGGATGGTGGGGGGGTTTGGCCTCGGGTGTTAATTTAGTCAGCAGTCCAACATCAGCCCCCAACTGTCCTTCAGCCCTGAAACCTGCCTGTGGGTATCGAGTTGTTGGGACACACCTCAGCTTACACACACACAGACAAGCCCGGGACCACCCGTCATCCCTTCCC
This sequence comes from Scarus forsteni, assembly GCA_036419115.1. Lineage (NCBI taxonomy): Eukaryota > Metazoa > Chordata > Actinopteri > Labriformes > Labridae > Scarus > Scarus forsteni. Next base: position 15,720,173 of record JAZDUH010000383.1, read on the forward strand.
CCGCTGCCTGTGATCACAGTAACTCCCTGAGGGTCCACACAGAGGGGCTCCCAGAGCATCATCAGACGAGTGATCTCTCGCCTGTGTGTGTTTCTGTGTAGAGGGAGGGTTCATTTGGAGCCCCTTCGCCCCACCACCCACTCATGTGATCATACTTGAGCCCCCAGAGCCTTGTGATCTGGGGTGGTGTACTGAAGGGTGTCTTTATCACAGGGATGGTTATAAAATAGAGGCAGCAGTTCTTCCTTTAAATGTTAAATATATTTTGAACTGTCATGATAAGATTAGAAGATACTGGGATCTTGAACATGCACAAAAACTGAGGGTAAGAGTTAGTATTCAAGCTGTAACTGAACAATTTAGCATTTTATAAACTCCTGTTGCAACAGATGCATGCGCAAGCACATCACAGGATGTGCAATGTCAGTCACATGATCCAGAGCACTTCATGCTTCCATTTGTGTGTTGTCTGATGGAAACCAAACCACCAACTTTTAAAGTATTTTTTGGGCATTTTGTGCCTTTATTGAAAGGAGAGAGACAGTGGACAGGCCTGCGAAAGGGGCTGAGAGAGCAGGGGAAGACACTCTGCAAACCGGCCACAGGCGGGACTCGAACCCGGACCGGCAGAAACAACTACATGGGGTGCCTGGATGCTAACAACTCCGCCAAACCAGCACCCCCCCCAAACCACCATTTTTTATTTTCCCTCAAAAAAATCTGCAGGAAAGGTTAATTTGGTATCTACTTATGGACCACGCTTCATAAGTGCTGTTCTGAAAGCAGAATCTGAAACAGCATCTGTATCAGAAAAGTCCCATCACTCTCCATCTCCTCTCAATTTAATTTGCACAAGAAGGCAAGATGGAATAAATAAGAGGGAGTGAAATACATGCTCAAAAAGGGCCAAGAGCCTGATTCAAATCTGGGTCATCCATTCAGATATCTGTCACAGAAATGCTGCCCGCCACTGGTGCCCCTTTGTTCTGAACATTTGTAGATTTTTTTTCAGGAACAAAAGACGTAACCAAGGAATGTATTTTCTGTTAAAAGCCGTGATTACTCAGAATTGTGATAAATTGTTTTTTATCCTCTTGCACCAGGACCCTTCTGTGTTCTGCCTCTCTTGACTCTCAGTGATATTAAACTGATCTAACATGTCTGCTGACCTTACGCCCTTATCTCTTTGTCTCTTTCTCTGCCAGGTGTAGATGCTCCAGGCACAGCGGGACCCAGCCTCTGTGTCAGAGAGGGACGAGGCTGCTCCCACCTGGGCCACAGCTCTCCTCTGAAACTCGTGGTCTCTCTCTGGTAGAAACAACTACTCTGATTTAGAGAGAAAGGGACTTTGGAAGAGAGGCCATTTTGCAAGGGTGAAGCTGAGACTCTCTCGGTGCAGACTAGGAGCCAGGATATTTCAGGCTGCTCTCTGCCCTTTGAACTCTGCCGCCATGACGACTGCAGTCCAGCCCAGTGAATTAGTGTTTGAGTTTGCCAGCAATGGGATGGACGAAATCAATCAGGTGAGAGTCACATTGCAGAAACATGAGCCTTTTGTTTGTTGTTTTTGTGCACAACAGAGCTTTAAGACAGTATATTTTACAGTAAGACCAGAGTTTGTCATCAATCTTCTATATTTGGATGAACTGTACGTGGTCTTGTTTATACAGTATAAAACTTTTTATAGTGGAACAAACAAACTTGTATAAACAGCTCAGTCACAAGGTTGGGAGCCTGTGATCTTTAACTCTGACGCACCAAGCATCAAGATGGGCCAAGGTGGATTGGAGGATGGGGCAGAGAGAGAGAGAAAGAGAGAGGAGGGGGAGACAGAGGAGTGTGGGAGCACAGGAAAGGAAAGGGTGAAAACCTGCAGCAAGGTTAGGATGTGTGGGGGGGAAAGAGAGAGGGGCTTGGCAAGAATATTATAATATGTTCAGATGTTTCATTAGTATTTCACATTTTTTAATTTATCTTTTATTTTGACTTTGTTTTAACATTTCAACTAATTTTGATTGGTTTTAAATGCTGAAAGTGTTGGTCTGCTTTTATCAAATTAAACCAATATTATTAAAGTCTTATGATTATGGTACAAACAATACATTGGCCAGCTGACAAAAGGAATTTTGCCAACTCATACAGTCAAAACAAATACAAACATAACTAGAAAGCACTTGGAGAGCACAGACCTCCGCCAGCACCACAGTTCTTAGCCATATTGTGATTAACTAATAAATATTAGTCCTACCTTTATTTCATGTAAATATTTAGATTCCTTGACCATGAAAACATACCATTAGCAAGTGATTTCATAATGATATCTATTTTAGTTCAGTAGTTATTCACGAAAATCGCATTTTTCATCATGGCGGATCCAGACGGTGATCCAGATCAACACCAAAATTGAATCACTTCTTCCTTTTCCTATGCTGAACATTTCCTGAAAATGTAATCAATCCTGTAAACAGAAACACACAAAAGATTTTTCAATATTTAAAGTATTTAAAAAAATATTTCTGTTGAATTAAATAATCAACAAATTGCCGATAGACAGATAGATAGATAGATAGATAGATAGATAGATAGATAGATAGATAGATAGATAGACGGATGGGTAGATGGGTAGATGGGTAGATGGGTAGATGGGTAGGTAGGTAGGTAGGTAGGTAGATAGATAGAGAGAGAGATAGAGAGATAGATAGATGGATAGATAGATATATAGATAGATGGATAGATGGATAGATAGATAGATATTTTTTTTCCCCTTTGGGAAATTCAGGAATGGTTTTTCTAACATCACACAGTATTTTACATAAAATACAAATATAGCAATTTTACATACATTTTTCACAGTGTCTGGGGTCCTTAAGGGGCAATTGAGCTGCCTTTATGAATGTGGTTTTCAAAACAAGCACCAATCATTTTTTTCCATTTATCCGTCTACAGCTGCTTTAACTTGTACCACTGACTAAAAATTTAGTTTCAAACACAAAGCAGACTTATTAGTCTTGGGTCTGTCTTTATTAGCTATTAACAGCCCTAGATACAGTGCCTTTGGACAAAGCACAGCAAGAGGGCCCATCATCATTACACCTCGAGACATTTACATTAGTTCTGTGGGGGCATAATATCTGTGTCAGTTCACAGCACAATGCAGCTTGGATATGTGTAACATGATGCATGCTCCCCATACACGCAAAGGCAGAGACACTCACTCACAAAGCTCCTGTCTTCTTCTGAGTCCTCGTGCTCACCCTGCTTTTGATACTCCCCCCGAGAAGTGGAGGTGAAGTGTCACAGGGTTATTAATGTTATGGCCTGAGACGACAGCGTGAATGGGGCTGAAGCAGCTTGTCACAAGACATAAAAGAACTGTATGATCTAAATGTATACAGTGCCTCATTTTGAATCACAACCAAAATGGAACCACATCATCTGTTTGTTGGTACTTTGTTTTTTATTTTTACAATTGGATTTACTCATATTTCTTCTGAAAGTCATTGGGCAGATAAAGATGGTTGGATCTAGACCACAAGCCATTACACAAGAACCAACGATGCACACCACACAAAAACATTTAAAAAACATTTTCATCAGTTTGCCAAAGATCAAAATAATGAGTTGTGTTTTTTTTAATTGTCATGGCCTGGGAGCTATGACCTGCTCTGATGTTTTGAACACTTCAGGGAGGGTAAAAATACATCCCACGCCACTGGAAAATCTGACAAGATAATCTGTAGAGCCATGAGATAATCAGGCCTTTTATTGACTAATTAACTGATTGGTCTGAATGGGGAAATCAGGCCAAAAATCACCAAGTACCTTGCAAAGAATAAACAAGTCATCACTATTCATTGGTTGATTTCATTTTACAGGACCAACACATTTGTACAAATGGTCCACTTTGCATCACGGTGATATACTATCAGTAATTGAATAGATTCTTTTCTTTTGCTTTTATTGTTTGATATTTGATGTTTGAAAACAGTTCAGAACTTACAAATTAAACAGGATGTCACATTTTTTTCGATAAAAGCACAATGTTTTACTACATGTGCTAATAAAACACATAATTAGGTTAAAAAATGTGTTAATGTTTCAGGAAAAAAGGTGTAAGGCGGGTTTTTTAAGGAACTTTAAAAGCTTTAGTATAAAAACAGATAACAGTTTTCAAATGCCAATGTGCTTGGGACGTACAAGAGGGTGTTTTGTTCAGAAGCTGAATTTATTTTGTTCAAGTTAGTTTTTTAGACTCAAATGCCAAAGTAATTAGCATTCTCTGTCAGTTTTTTTGTTTTTCAGGAGGTCTTTTTTTTTTTTTTTTTTTACAAGTTTCAGTCAACACAAAACAATACTTCCATTTGATCCATTTCATCAGTTTTCTTAATCATTTGGATTTTTAGTGGCTCTGTTTAAAGCACACAGGTTTGTCTCGCAGTGAGCAAACCATGTGAACCTTTGACTCTATCTTTTCATTATCCGCTCAGGTTTGCAGTTATCTCATCCCCACACCCCTGTCTGAATCCTGTGGAGCAGGCTTGATTGTGAGTGAGGCTGCATGTATGTTTACGTACTTTGGTATCTGTGTATGTGTATCTAGACTGAGCAAATTGTCACTGGATCCCTGAATAGTACGGGTTCAGGTCTAACCAGACAGACCAGTTCCAAGACTGCTCGCAAGGGATGGGATAATTCCACTTAGAGCACTTGCATTGTTCCAGTGCTTCAGTTTTGTTCCTTGCTGCACCCACTCGGCTTGTTATGCAAGCTGCATGCCCCTATTTACCACGTCCTGGAAATACCCCCAAAAAGGAACAACATATGACTGCAGTGGCCATTTTGTTTCTGCTGACTGTAGTTCAGTTTTATTTTGACCACAATAATGCTTTTGTAGCTGAGGGAAATCAAGGAGTTTATTAGTAATTATCCACACTGTAATGATTATTTAGTGTGTGAAAGAGGTATATCAGGTAATTTTTGAGATTCAGCACTTTAAGTTTAAAGATACAGACTTAGATTGTTTGTGTTTACTTGTTAATTATATGGAGAATTACAATCAGGTTAAACACTGCATTTTCAAATTTAATGCTTTATTGACTTTTAGGGAACATCACTAAGCCCCTGCAGCACCTTCCTAAAATTTACATGCACATCTAAATCAAGCTATGGTAACAGTTCAAAGAAAGAGTTTAATTAAGGCATGTCAGCTTTTGCAATATAGGCCCTTTTCAGCAAGTTTCAATGGACTTTGTTTCTCTTAACTTTGTTAATAAGGTAATGCACTGCCTGTGGTATATGTCGAAAGTATTAACTAATTTAGTTGTGTATACATGTCATAGAACTCTATACCTTTATACTTTTGGTTTGTAAATGTACTGCATACTTCCTTTCTGGACTGCTTTAATTTTAAAAGCAGACAAAGGATATCAGCCCATGCTAAGTATTTATGCTAACACAGCATTTATGATGTTATGCTAAGTGCTAGCATGCTGTTTATTATTTGAGTCAAAGCTGAGGGCAGGAAGTGTCGAGCATGCTCATAATGGTATATGTGCAAGAGGATATTGATGTTTAGTCTATTACAATGAAATGCTTACTGACCTGAAGAAATTTGATGAGATATAGTGCCAGTTGGACTAATATGTTTACATTTTGAAAAGCCAGTTTTATTGTCTAATACAGAAATGTGACTTGAATTATCTGCTTGTAATCCTACTTTTTGATGTAGAGAAGGATGCTGCTGCTCCTTTGAATGCCTAATGTGACTGAAAAAAAACTTGGCAGACTTAATAGAAAAGTCAGAATTAATACAAAACATGATGATACAATCATTTTACAAGTTAGTTTTCCCTTCATCTATTTTCATTGACTTTTTGATTTGTTCCAAGGTCCCTCGACCCTTAATAAGTCGGTGGTGCTACAGTCCCTTCTTAAGTTCCTTATTCCCTTTTGGCCAAACAGGATAGAGCATACTTGAGGTCGTAATCAAAGCTTATCAAAGAATAATTTCTTTGATAACTGTCCACTTTGATTGGATTGCTTAGAAGAAACTAAATAAGAACTTCTGAAAGATGTAAATCCTGTTGTATCAAGATGATATTGTGGGATCATTTAGTTTAGCCAGTCATTTCCTTATTTAAAGAGTGTATCACAAAATAAGCAGTCAGAGGCCTCCTACCTATAAGTCATGTGGGTACCAACCTTTTTACTTGCTTGTACAGAGATTAGCATAGATGCTGACAGCTTCAGTAGCAGTTTCATCAGGTCTGGACTGCATTTCAATGCAACAGTAAATAACAACACAGCATTTGTTGACAGAAAGGATACTTTGCTTTTGTGAGAGTTTTACTTGACAAAGTGGCTCAGGTGTTGTATTTAAACCACGGCAGTAGGGCCCATCTACTATCTCATTGGCTGGTAATTAATGTGATTGATGGAACAATTGTTCAATAACCTGCTGGTTATGTTTTTCAAAGGTTCTGCCCTCCTCAAACACATTTTATGGGCTTTTGCCCAGATGGACTGGTGAAATATATTGTATGATCCATCTAAGTTGTCAAGTTACTGGTGCGGATGGGAGAACTGAGTTTGTGCACTTGAACAGTGGGTTGCAGATCACTTCCAAGCAAACCTGGGTTTGCCATGAATTTAGTGGTCTAAATCAAACAGGGACCAGTTAGGGAAGGTGATCCAAAAAGCAGGCTGTTGTGTATTTTATCTTGCCAGATACAAAAATAGTTAGCAGGCTGATTTAAAGACAAAAGACATATAAGCAAAGTGTGGCTGATGTTAGCATTGCTAGCACCACCAGCCTTTAGTCCTCCTAGAAGAAGAAGATTAACAGTCTGTGTGGAAAATGGTTTTAATTGCAACAGGCACCATGCAGTGTCATCTGATATAGCCTTGGTGCATCTGCATCATTATTCTATTGCTGAAAATTCAACTGAACAGCTTCAAGCTACATAATGTTATCCTTCAATGACTTGTTGTGAATTTGCGGTCATAATTTCAAGATAGGCTAGATGGTAGAAAAAACACAGAGCCAGCTGCTGGCCAGTGGCTGCATTATACCTTTGGCAAGGTTTGAAAGAAAGAACTAACAAAGGAGAGATAAATAATGTCGTGTCTTCACCACCTTCACTGAGTTTGCTGTACTTAATAGGCCACATCTTCAGATCACACTTGAACGGCAAACTGCATTTTCATAATATATAAAAGTCAAGATCACAAGTTCAGTTTCCCCTTTTGACTCTGCTTGACGTGATCAATATTGACTTCTTTTGGAAAATAAAAATAATTAAGACATAAATTGCAGATAATCAAATGTCACTGATTAATAACAATGAATATATGTCGTTTAACAGCTCTACAAACATTTAAAGTTTAGACACACAAACTGCTCTAAACCTAATAGTGCCTCTCATGTTGCTTCACACTCACATGGCGTGATAGTGAGGATACTGAAAATGTATCAACAGTTGGACTCTATTGTGGCAGCGCAGGTAAAGCAGAAGATTGCGGCTTGGGGAGGGGGAACAGCTTGCACAGATGCTGTTGCTTTCAAAGGCAGAATGGGGAACTCAGAAATGCAAATGGGCCTGATTCTTATCACTCCTGGTTCCCTACTAGAAACAAGGCAGCAGAAAGGCAGAAGCAGTTAAAACCTTTGTGATGTTTAGTATTAGTTATCAGACTATGCTACAGATTGGGTGCCTGTTCTATGTAGAGCTCTGACTTCTCAGAATTTAATACTGTATATCTCCTCCATAGTTGTTACATTTCAGATTGCACCATGTTTTAAAGACTGTGAAATCAACAACACACATTTGAAGGTGCTCCTAGCAAAACCGCATCAAGCTGACATGAAAACAACAGCAACAGGAGTCTTGTGCTCTGTCAGCAAACAGTGGGACTTTTCTTTGTGGGAGGGGTAGTCAAAATGCCTTTGTCTATAAACACAGCAGACCAGCTCAAGGACAGCAAACATCATTTAAACCCAGACGGGGGAGATGCTGTAGCCTCACTGTCTAGCTATCTGATAATATGTCTACTGAAGAGCGGGATTAATGGGAAACATTCGGTGCATGTGAGGTAGACATTGATAGTGCCTGCAGCCTAAGCAGAACTTAGTTTTTTTTTTTACTTGCCCCAGGAGGCCTTGAGGTTTTGCTGCAGCGATGACACAAGTATTTGTTGTTGTGCATCTTGGGATGGACTTCTTATGTAGCCCTCTTGCTTCAGACCCACACACTCCATGATCTTCGTCAGGAGGCCTTGCATCTTTCTAATACTGTGCGCCCAAATAATGAGCCGCTCTGTTAGTTTCCTGGTTAAAGAGTAGCTGAAATGGGAGTGTATCCATGGACTCCCACCCCCACAACTCGAAGCACAGACACCTGGTATGCCCCAGAGGTCCAAACCAACAATGGATAATTGTGCGAAGGGACAGATAAAGCTCTATTCAGATCCTTCTCCTGCAGCACCTTTACTTTGCCATGTTCCTCCGTTAAACAGCTCATCACTGCTGAAATTCATTCTCATTTATCAATGTTTGTATAATGTTTGATTGAAGCTACTGGTGGGAATGTTTGGTTTGTGGTACATGGCACATTGGATAATTTTGGTGATCAAAGAAACAAAAAACATCACTTTATAGGTCTGGGTATTTAGGGCAAAAATAAATTCCCATTTATACTCCTGCATGTGCTGTCATGGCAGGAAACCAATGGCCTATTTATGGTACCAAAGCTGTGCCAGGGGATGTAAAAATTTTTTTGGCTTGTGTAAAATGACGTCAAGAAACAATAAAAATTAAACAAGTCAGCTCACATTTATGACTATACAGAACAAAGTTTGACTTTGACATCAAGTTCCATTAACATCCCATCTGAGACTCCAGGTGGGTGCTGGGATGTTTGAAGGTTAAAAGCAAGAGTGCAGTGCTGATGCAGGGCACATCTGGTAGAGAGAGATAATAGAACTGAAATCTTCAAAATCAAAAACAGCGCGATAATTGGTAGGATGTCTGAGGTCATGAGGATTTATACTAAAGTAGCCTCTTCTGGTCAGGGCTGGAACAGAGGGGTTTATAGACATGCCAAAAACCAGCTCTTAGGAAAACTGACTAACAAGAAATCATTATTCTTATCGCCGAGGGCAATACAGGAACTGTGTGAACTGGGTTTTATGGGCATTTGTTTATGTTAAATATTTGTGGGTTATTTGGCATAACTGATAAAAAGCATGCTTGGGAAACATCTGGCGCCTGTACAAACTTCTGAAAATAACTAAGCTTTTGAATTATTAGGCCTTATGCAGAATATAATAATGAGTATCTAATAGTTTCTGTTTTCATATAAATATTTTAAATTAGTGTTACAACCTTCGTGGACACAGCAGACCCTCATAGTTGTGGTCTTTTTTGGTTTTGTACTTGCATTGTCAGACTTTTGACAGTCAGTGATCATACTGCTTTAATGGTCGACATTCTGAAAAAGGTGGTACTGTTTCTATCAGCTGCTTGTGCCAAAGCACTTCCATCAACACACCACATGCTCTTGGAGGTATTGGCTGAAAATCTAAGTGAAACCCACTTTCTGCTTGTGAGCAAATGCCAACAACATCAGTCCACTGAAAATGTTAACCCCTTGCTAAAGGCGCATGACTCTACAGTGCTTTTAAATGCAAGTTATGGCTTGACATTAATTTAATATAATCGTATGCATTGGGGTTTTGATTGTTATTTATTGAGTTTATTGTTTATATATTTGACTTTGACCTTGAAAATATTTCTTGTTGAGGACCTTGGTCTTTTTTTCAGTGACATGCAGTTTCAGACTTCCACCCTGCAGCAGCAGCAGTCTAACAATTGATGACAGTGTAAAGGCACTCCATCTCCTTCATGACAGTCATACTCTATTGTGTGGGTCATGAGGAGAGATCAGTATGAATATTGGCCCGTCTCATAACCGTCTGAAAAGTCTCACAGGAGCTTAAAGATGCTAACATAAACAAGATGTCCTTTCTGATACCAGGAAATCTCATGGAGCCTCAAACAGAACAACAATTAGCAACAATGTAAACAGGCTTTTAGATGTCCACTGACCTTTTAGGAAAAACAGCTGCAGGTTCTATCACCATATTCTGTTTCATAGTCTTACATTTGCTTGGCAATATTAGAAAAAATATTTGCAGCTCTGGAAAAATTCTAAGGCTCTATAAAATCTGGTTACCACTGAGTTACAATAAAGGTTGCAGATGTAAAATTTAGTTTGCAAAGTATTTCTTTTGATAAAATAAATAAAAAAATAACCAGTGTTGTTTTCTGCAAACAATTGATAATGTGGTCTAGCCTAATAGAGTATGAAGAAAGCAGATGTGAGTAAGGGATTTTGCATTAGTGAGTTGAAAGCATAAAGGGATGCATGATGCACTGAATCAGAGGCCTTAAGCTGACGAGGGTGCATGCATACAAAATGTCGATGTAATTGATCAGACAGTAGAGTAGCATTTACAAGTTTTTATTTATTTTTTTGCCATCAAAGGTAAAGCAGGACCTATATTAATCATCTTTATTGAGGGCTCATCATCTGTCCCATCAAATGTGCCCCACGTGACTCTCAGCTGTGATGTTTTTTTTTTAACTCTAACTCTTGACATGTTTTTGACAGTCCTCTGTTTGCCTCGCCTGTCTTTGTTTTGATGTGACACATCTTACCAACTTCCCTCCTTCTAGTTATTGTTGCTTGCTGTTAATGGGTATTGGTGGAGTCCATCTCTGGAAGTGAAATGTGGTTGCTTCATACTTTAAAAAGTCAAATTTCAGACTTGTAATGCTAAACCAGAAAAAAGAACATCAGATTTGGCTCTCCTATCTCTGAAACTAGTCAGTCAGGTGTGGTGTATTGAACTTTTCCTGTGACGTGCTAAAATGTAGATCTGTTAAATTGATATTGTTTTTCTACTAAGACCCAACAAGTCAGGTTGCTTAGTATTAATGTAGCACAGGAGATCAGAAGCTAATGCTCTTGTATGAGAGGGAGAGAGATGCAGACATTAAAGAGGACCAGCAGATTGATAGATTATTAATGCTTACTGTAAAAGCAACACCTTGCCCCTACTATTTTTTGTATTTTCAAAAGCTAGATTTAAATTAGCCCAAGAAAGATTTGATAAAGAGAGTGTTTGTCAACATGCCATCTGAAATTTATACCTCCCACATGTAAAAATATTTTAGAAGTCTTTCTATTCTTTTAGATGTCAAAAATCCAATTTAGGACTTTGCAAGGCCCAACAATAGTCATGCGAGGAGATGTTTTCCCTCTCATTGCTGGCATTCTCTTTAAGATATCAAAATTTTCAAACATCTAAAGAAAAAATGAAGATGGCATCCTTATATTGTCACTTTTTCTGCCACAATTTCTACCTTTGCCTGTAGAATCACAACTTTTCAAGCAATGAAATGTTGGTATATACTTTTTTGTTTTTTTTTAATGTATATTTTTGGGCATTTTGTGCCTTTGTTGATAGGAGAGAGACAGTGGATAGGCTTGTGAAAGGGGGGGAGAGAGTAGGGGAAGATAGTAGTAGAAAGTAGCCATTCCTTGAACAGGTAAAGCAGCTGCATGAGTTGTTTGGCACTGACATGGAGATCATGATTGTTCATTTTTGAAGTGTACGCTGCTGCCATCTGCTGGTGAGCAGGGTTATCTTGCATGGAAGTACCTTGGTTGAACTTTTCCTTTATAACACTGTGTTGATTATTGCCAAATAAGTCTACTTAATTAGATCTGCCTCCCTTCCTCTCAAGCTGTTTGTTTTAATTCACAACATATTAAATCAATATCTGTCCCCTAAGAACACCAGAGGCAGAAAAACATCTCCATAAGAGCACCATATGACTGATGAGTCCCCACCTTCCTCTAGTTGACACAAACAGAGCTCCCCATAAGTACTCTTGACTCAGTCTGTGTTTGAGGAGCTTCTCAGATGATCCTCGATGGTTTGGTCCAAACTCCAGTTATTCCCTCTCTCCCCTCTCTTCTTCCCTATCAAGCAGCTTCATCCCTGAAATGAAGGCAGGGTTCAATTCCCCGAGCACGCTCAGGACATGATGAAGGGGCCGCTCGCTTGCAATTCATGATTGAACCATTAACATTCATTTGGGCTTATAAAATTTCTGAGCATAAGATTAACTTCTCAGGAGAAGTAGGCCAAATCAAACAGCTGGTTCCCGTCTACTCCAGCGGGTCCCTGAGGACCTGCTGCAACACCACAGAAATGAGCTCCCCTGCATGCTTCCTGCCTCCACACTAGCTAGAAACGAGTATGAATCCACAATATTTTACAAGGCAATAAAAAAAGAGACCAAATCAGGTTATTACATTAATCTGATGTCATGGGAGGGGGAGTTATAGTGCATTTATGATGTGTAGTGGAGGATTAAATGGTTTTATTGCATATACACACTCGTATGTGCAAAGACCAACAGGCCCTCCTGCCACACTCTGATAACTCCTGTGACTCAAATTCTCACCTCTCCTCTGAATGTGTGTGTGCCCTCTCTCTTCAGCTGGATGATCCATCAGTATTCCCAGCGGTGATAGTCGAGCAGGTTCCTGCGGCTGATCTGCTGCAGGTCTACTCAGGCCTGGAGTCTGATGAGGTGACCAATGGCATCATGGTGGACAGCACCCTGCACGTGGTGGAGGAGCAGTCCATACTGGTGGGAGGAGTGGACCTCTCAGGTAAAGAGGTTTTGTTCCTCATTTTGGGGCTTATTATTTATTTGAAATGAAAATAAATAGAATACAACAATATACAACACCACACAGGGTTGTTTAAATCCAAGTTACGGTAGGAAGTTAACATATAGCAGTGTTACTTAAACAAAGGTAGTGCTTTGGTGAGCCACCCACGTAGATTTACGGACAGATTTTCTGTCAAATTTGTACATTTTCATCATATTCATGCAAAAGTGGGACATCATGTTTATTTTATAGCAGCTTCTCACTGTGACTGTGCGTCTACACACTCGTTGTCCTTTCCTGGGATAGCTGAGTATAATGTTATTTGAGTGCCTTTAAAATGCTCTATTGATGAATAATGTTTAAAAGCAGCAAATATACCTATAAATATAGTAACCATCATGAGGTAAATAAGCACAACCCTACCTGATACCTCTGTCTCCCAACTAAAGTATCATTTTATGGTAGACACTGTACAGACCAAACAGAGGAGGGGAGCTGCATGGATTTGTTTGGAGTTTTTATTGAAGAAAAGGTTACTTTTTTTGTTGTTGTTGAAATGGGCAGAATGTAAAGTGGATTATGAAAGTCAGGCACAAGCAAAATAAGAGGAATTTAATATTTTTTCTCTCTATATGCTCTCCAAAAAGTGTTGACAAAAAAGTGGAAATTTAATATGACAGAAATGTCAAAATATCAGGAAGGAGTCGGTCAAAAGATGTTGAAATTACCTTTTTTAATCAGTTTCAATTTCTTTGTTTTAAGGTCATTTTGACTTTTCTCTGATGTATAATGGAAACAGTCTTCCTCCTCTCAATATATTTTCTCCTAACTTTCCCCTCTCCCTGATATGTCTCTGTATGCAAATATTATCTCAGATGGAACTACATGACATGATTTATTTTATTGCTAGACTTATTAGTGCTCACATGTTTGTAGCCATTCTTAAAAAACAAAATTTTCCAGAAATTAAAACAGCAGAGCTCTAAGCGTTATTCTGTACTCACAAAACATCAAATTGAAAAAATGATTCACGTATTGTAAAACACAGTTGATACCAAGACCAGGGTTTGGCTAAAAAGTTTTACTGATATATTTTAAATGACTTCCACTAACTCTGTTGTTTGATCGTGAAAGCAGATCAGAGTTTGTTCGACAGGTCATTTTTTCTGCTCAGTAAGACACTTCTTCTCAGTTGTCCCTTGTGCTTGATGCCAGCATTTAACTGATGTGGCACAGACAGATAAACAACTGCGACTTCAGACTATTTTTGCCCAAGACACACCTAGAAGCAAGCCAAAATGTCAAGGCAATGCGGCACGCCTCATTTTTATCTGCTCAAAATAGCTCCTCAATCTAATGTCATGGCATCTTATCAGCTAGGTAATGCACGTAATTTAATCAACAGCTGCCTAATGAAAATATAACAAGCAACTGTTTTAATTATATTAGAGAACGTTTAAGAGCCATTTAGTAGTTGCTGTTAAGTTGTATTGTTAACCCTATAGTTGTTTCAGAATATTCAAGGCACACCATTGATCTACTCACAGGAGTACAAACACAATGGCATGAAGATTTTTGAAGAAGCATGTGTTGGAGTGGTAGAAGACTCTAGTGACTTTTAAAAAATACACACAAAACACACACAGCAGGTAGCACAGAAACACCAGAAGTAGATATCAGACATTGAATATAAATACAACTATTTTGTTTGAAGAAACAAAAAAACAATAATATTTAATAGTATAAATGACAGAACAAAGCAAGACGGATGTTTGGAAACAAGACTAAATCGCATTTTCATCGAGACATGGTTCATGTCAAGCGCTTTCTCAGTCTATTATGTCTGCAGTCAGTGACATTGAAGCATCTTTTATATAACTCTCCAAGATTTGATTGGAAATTGACACATTGACATGTTTATGTTGTTAAAGTGATGCATCAGTGCGTCCTTGTGAATGTGCTATAAATGTATTTATTTGTAAGAATTTTTACCTCAACTGTTGCCTGCCCAAGAACCATATTTCTAGTTTTATTTTATATTTTTTATACCAAAAAACTTCCTTTTTGTGCTCCCTGCCTTCAACAAGTGATAAGTACTTCCACACTCATGAGAATAGACACATAACCTGTCTTGCAATGATACTTAACATGCATCCAAATAAAAGAGCCAAAGTAACACCCAACAGAGGCCAGTGTGCAACATATAGAACATATGTACTGACAAGGATTTTATATCTTTTTATTTATTTGATCTGACTACAGAAACAGCAGTGTCAGGCACTGAGGACAGCATGGAGACAAATGAAGCTGCTGCAGCTCTTCTGAACATGGAGTCTCCAAACAACATTTTGGATGAAAAGCGCATGAGTAAGTACTTCATCATTCTCTGTAAAACTGGTGACACACATTTTTGATTTAGTCCCGTTGTTCCTGTTAAGAGTGTGATCTTTCCTTTGACGATGTATTCATGGTTTGTTCCTGTTTCTCTGCCTCTTGTTTATGTTCAGTTCATGCCTACGGCGCTCTGCTGGAGTCAGATCTCTCTTACACCCCACTGAGACCTGACCAGATGGATAATAGCGCCCTTGACATGTCTCTTGATGAGGACACTTCATCCATGGACGAGGTACCCCAAAAGTGTCCCCTAAAACCTCAGAAAAAGACCAAAGGTAACACTGTTGTCCTCCTCCTCGTTAGAACGCATAAATTATCTCTTGGAGTAAAATTTCAGTATTATGGGTAATTGGATGAAATCACTGTGACCCTTCACCTTCTAACACGCCACTCCTCAATTTGAATCATAGTGCGGAAGCCGCGGGCGGTGCGTCCCTGCTCCCCCATCACCACCCCTAACCTGCCACTCAGGAAGAAGAGCAAAGAGGGCAAAGGTAAGCCTCGCTAACTAGTCCCCTTCTCTGTAATGAGCCAATAAAAATCAAGGTCTCTCCTCCTCCTGTGTACGCTCTGTTTCCTCCTGTGGAGTGTGCAACAGCTCTCCTCAACCCCTGCAGTCCAGTGGGGTTGAATCTGGGCGAGTTAATGGATGAGGGGATCTCAGAGTGCTGTGTTTCTCAGGGAAACAGAAGTCATTGCAGGCTGGAGGGCACATTGATGCCCTGCCGATAGAAGCAGACTCACGCTGCTCCATGCAAACCCTCCCCGCTCCGTTCAGTGTGACACAACGAGGAGGGGGGCTGGGGACGGCAGGTTCAACTGCACACATATACATCACCCTGTCATGCTGTCTGGGATTCAAGTGACTACTGGGAGCCGTGCTGTTTTTAACCACCTCTGGTCAAAGCAAATCACAAAAAGAGTGATCTACTCTGAGGCAGAGGAAAATTCATCTTTCATTTGTCTTTGCATGGCGCACCAGCACATTCACAACTGACAGAAAAGGGGAAAAAGAACAGAGTAATGCTTTTATATAATAGCTGTGTTAGTTTTTTTTTTTTTAATTAAAACACTGAATCATTATATACATTTTAACAGTAAGAATGTTCTTGTGCAATTTGTATGACATAGTTACGGGATATAACAGGTGTGGACAACAGGAGCCAAATGTGGCCCCCCTCCTCCCTCAGTTTGACCCACCAGTCAGTGTCAAAGATGAAAACAAAAATATCCACGAGGAAACATGAAAACATCTGTAACCAATCTGAGGTGTAATTAGCTGTAACTATTTCTTTAAATTTTGTCATACATTATAAAATACATTTGTTAGGGACAATATGCTTAAATAACCTGCAAAAACTTCATGACTTGTGTGAAAAAACAGAACCGAAATCTGGCTAAAACTTTGTGTTTGCCTCATAAACTTACATATCCTGCATTGAAGTTTAATGTGTAGATACATGTTTTTTAATTTAAAAAAATCAAACAAGGTAGTTGTCTCAATTTGGTTCTCTAGCAATGACAACAAAACTAATGTGACCCTCAAGGTTACCAAAGCCTCCCATCCTGATTACATAACAGACAGTATGTCGGAGAATAACACTGAATTTTAAAGATTTTTCTAAATAATTAATCTTTCCACCAAGAATTGGGGTAGGACAGAGTTTTTCGCAGTGGTATAGATTATGTTGATGCAAATTCTTAAAGTAGAACCACTTTCTGTTGCAGGCTCATTGACTTAGATTATTTATTCAAAGTGTTTGGTCTCTTTTTTATCACATTAAAGAAGGAACTCTGTAAAAAGAACAAATGGAATGATACTGATACCTGTTTGATACCACCCTAACAAAAGTAGCCATTACAGTCAACCAAAACTGAATAATTTTGTGTTTTGAATAACCAAAGGAATGCAGGCAGATCCCAGCATAACGTTTACAGCTGGCGAAGAGCAAAAACAAATCCTGCCAGTATCAGCACTTTTCCAAATATAACCTAAATATGTATGAACATCAGATTGTTTGGTTGCTGCACTTTTTTTTTTTTTTTTTACTACTGACCATCCAAATAAAACATATTTTATTATTTGGGAAAAATTTTCTTTAAGTATAGAAACATTATACTCAAGACTTTTGGTAGGAGACTGTCAGCATACTTTTTATATTTGAAAAGGAAAAATTGCACACTGTTATGTGATATGGTATAAAATAAGTATCAATAAAATCAATATAATATTCTTTTTCCAAATCATCTCAACACTTTTAGACGGAGTAACATGACAAGCATTTGGTGTTTTAAACCACTGATGTAAATATAAAGGTTTTTCTGTCGAGATGATGTTCAAACCTGAACAAAAACTCATAAACTGATCATCTAATTATTTTGCCTCCACTCACAGGCAACACCATCTACCTGTGGGAGTTCCTTCTGGCTTTACTGCAAGACAAAAACACATGTCCCAAATACATCAAGTGGACTCAGAGGGAGAAAGGCATCTTTAAGCTGGTGGACTCCAAAGCCGTGTCAAAGCTGTGGGGCAAACACAAGAACAAGCCCGACATGAACTACGAGACCATGGGCCGAGCTCTCAGGTGAGGGAGATGTATAGACACACGTTAACATTTTCTTTGGTCTTGGAGATGCATCTAAGTGTTGGCATCGTATAAGATCTGCAGACAAAAGCGTGAAGAGTTGCTCTTCAGTTCTGGCAGATATAAGGATTTCTGCTGATGTTTATTGCTGATGTATTACGTGCTTTTATGGGCAGGAAGTAAAAAGGTGTGAGAAATGTGGCTTTGCAAGTTTGAGGCTGAAGCTGAGGATCTGTTTCTTTTTTCACTCATGTTTTTTCCAGCTTTGTTGCAAGAGCTTACATTTTTAGACTTAACTTGCGCTGGTTAGTTGTCTGCATTTAGATGAATGTGTCTTTGTTATTTAAGTAATTTGACTGGATTTTCTCAGGCAGCCAGTTTTCAAACTTCTTGGTCTATTAGTGGAATAGAATGAAGTTTGAAAGCACTTCATTTTTGTATGTTCGTATATTTTATGTTAGAAATAACTCTCTTTATCTTACTAAAGTTAAAAACTTTATAGTATAGCACTTTCCTAAATATTTATATAAAACAGTTCATCAAAAAATGGCCATATATGTTTAGTTTTTACTTTTTACTGCACAAAACATCCTTTAGAAAGAGCATAATGTAGTCATTATGTTGCCAACACATTTTTTTTTAAATTTTGATTAAACACGTGCAATAAAAATGTGCCTTATTTTGGGTTTTGGCTTTTCACCTACCTGATAGAAATAGAGAGCAGATGGAAGATGTTTTTCATAAATCTTCTTACAGATAGGGACATGTTTTTTGTCAGAAATTCCAGGATTCAAGAAGAGGCAGAAGCAATTTTCTATTCATCTTTTAGAAGAAGTTCTTGTGCTATCAAATGCCAATAAAAATCAAGGTCTTCCCTCCTCCTGTCTACGCTCTGTTTCCTCTTGTGGAGTGTTCAACAGCTCTCCTTCTATTAATCCCCTTACAAAAAGTGACACGGTTTAGTGGCAAAGTTCTAGCAAGCCCGGCAGAAGCAGAGTAAACTCTCTTTCTTTTAAATGAAATCATTATTCTATTAATCTGTATGCCCCAGTCCTACAGTTCAACCACCAAAGGCATCATTTCTTTATGTCACACCATGTTTTTGTAATGTAGATTAAATCACTGTTTATAGGTTTTGTTCATTTGTGTAGAATCAGTTTTCTGACTCAACAATCACAAACAAGGTTGGTTTCCCCTTTGCTGGGCACATGAACCAAACCGAGTGGAAGACGTGTCACCAGGAACAAGTCAGTAACTATATATCAGTCTCTTTTAACTCTTAACAAGTAAATTGAATTTTGTCTGTCACAGTTAAAACATCTTCAGTTTTTCATAACTTCATGTGCATATTTGAAAGGCAATACATGTATTGGTGCCTTCAAATGTGTTTCTACTGCTTTTATGAACTGCATGATTCCCTCTTGTCATATTTAAGACACTAAAAGTTAAAATTTTCTTAAAGATCAGAGTTCAGAGAAAAAGAAATGTCAAGATTGTAATATATTTTTTTAAATGTCATCAAACACATCACATGCCATGAACTGGGAGCTTTGAGAATTTTTCAACCTAGATGTCATAAATATGACACAAGGACTCATGTAAACAGAATAAACAGAGTAAACATAACCCCATACATTTATTTAAGGATCAAATGCTTGTTTTGTGTCTTGTTAACCTAAAAATCAAATAGACTGTCACAATAAGAATAACGAGGTATATTCAAGTACAGGAATGACTCTGTGTTATCAATAAAACAACGTGTATGCATACGTTTTAGCTAAAATTAGTTTTGAACAGTAAGATAATGACAAATATCACTCATCCTTGAGAGAATGGTGCTGGGACATTGAAGTTTTGCAACACCAGATATTTGCGTCCGTGCAAAACCTTGTGGGTTATTTGCATCATTGCTGAAAAAATGACATTATTGGCACATGTTTTGTATTTTGCTCAGCATGGTTGCACATCAGGTAGTGCACATGCCTCACAGCAGAAAGGTTGGTGGTCCGAACCCTGTGTCAGCCAGGGCTTTGGTGTGCAGAGTTGTATTTCTCCCATGTGTGTGGGTTACTTTGGCCACCTCCCACAAAACACAAAAATGCTCATTATGTTAATTGGTGATGTAGGTGTGAGTGAGTGTGTGAATGGTTGTCTCTCTCTTTTTGTAGCCCTGTGGTCGGCTGTAGACTGGTCCAGGATGTACCCTGCCCTCATAGATCTTGAGAAACAGTATCCTTAAGTGCCAAATTGCTACCTCTCTATGTGTTTTAGGACACATCACTGCATGATTCTATGAGCGTCTCTGTATCATCAATTCTTTGCCAACACAATACCTAAGATTAGTTTTTAATAATTCAATGGACCAACATTTTTAGTGGATGGTAAATATGATTGAATCTCAGAGGTTCCTCTCTATTTTCCCTTTAGATACTACTATCAGAGAGGCATCCTTGCTAAAGTGGAGGGTCAGCGGCTGGTGTATCAGTTTAAAGAGATGCCAACTGATCTGGTGGTCATCGAGGACGAGGATGCAGGCTCTGACGCCAATGTTGGCTATGGGAATCAAAGATCTACCAATGGGCGTTCCATTGTCCGCGGAGGGTCCAAAGGCAATGGGAGGGCTCACAGCCAGCACCATTCGCCAGTGAAGCAGATGAAGAAGGAGCCTAATGATGACTTTCTGTACTCGGAGGCAAACGGTGGACACGCTGAGCAGCTCCTGCACATGCTGCATGCCAACCAGGGGTCATGCTTACAAGATCAGACACAAGCTATGAGGTAAAAACACAGTCGACACATCATCACAAATATTTTCAGTGCTTTCAGCTAATTGAGGTATGCTTTACTTTCATTTCATTTGCAAATAACCCTGCTGGAGTGGGAAAACATTCATTCCTGATCAGAGATGCTAGGATCTTTGAAAATAAATCTTGACTGATGAATCAGTCTGGGTGATTTTCGTTTTTCAACATATATTTAAATGAGTAATACAGATTTACAGCAAAGGAAGCTCAAGGATGTTTTCCTGTTCATTTAGAAGCACTGTCCCTAATGCAAAGTATATCCAGCTTTGTCACGATTCTATTGAATAACCCTTTAAAGAAGTGTTAACATCATGCCTAGTTTGTTTCTTGCAGAGAATGGGATGAAAAGAAAGGTCCATTATTGTATTTGATCCAAACCATTTATCAGAATATTTGCTTTGTTTCCTCAAAATGTCAGAAGCCAAAGAAAACACTCATACCACTCAATAAAATGTTGCTGTTTCTTTATAATAGCCCTGCGTCAATACCAGCTGGGCAAAAAATTCTACATAATGGGCTCCACTTCAATTCAACAGGAATGGCTGAAATATGAAACTCATTTATTTGGTGCTCATAAAATATGGAAACACCTCAAGGTCACAGTGTTACCTGAATACAGTGCTCATACAAACTCAAATATGCACTAAAGTGCACTATTCAAATAATAAAACAGACACAGCCCAGTGCTGGTGCTTTCTCTGAGAGAGTTCAACTCAATCATACAACTATTTGTCGGAGAGTCAGCTTTTAGAAACCGAGATGAATAGTTTGATTCAAGCTTTGAGGAGGAAGTGTTGACACAGTCTTAGGAAAACCTGAATCTGAAGCTTTTTTTTTACACAAACTCTGCTGATTCATTTTTAAAGTGATTCAGGAAAGGCTGCCCCTGAAATCTCCCCCACTGACCTCACAGTTGGAGACCTGGAGAGTGTTATGAGACAGAACATAACGAAAAAGGAAAGCACACAAGTGGCAACAAAGTGACAGTGTCCAACACCGTGATGGCAGCCGCTGCCTTTACTCACTGCCGGGGCAAGAAAATGTCAAAAAAATAGAAAGCTGTTGTCTCTTTTTGTCTTTTTTTATCCAAAGAATCCAATACAAAAAGTTCATTGCTATTCTGTATACCAAAAATTTTTGGGCTAAGCAAAATACCAAGGCCAATTTAATCCACTTTTTTGTACAAGAGTATTTTGGACGTACGAGGTGTTTCTTACCTCTCCAGTGCTGTACTCTTTTGGTAACTATGGCTTTACAACATCTCATGACATTTTCCTCCCACTGAAGCCACGGTTTACTATAAACACCTGTCTCTATAAGCACCTTGTCTCTAAGGGAGGTGGCATATATCCAAATGACATCATAAAGGGAAATTTTCAGACAGACCTTTTGAGTAGACATGTCAGAAAGGTGGAGGCAGCACTATTTCTTCTGTTGTAGACAGGCCATGGACTTTTGGATAAAAAACATAATAAAATGTGTTTTGAATGTTTGCAAACTTGTGACATCACAAAGGGGGCTACAACTTAGCTTATTATTGTAACTACATTCACTGAACTTTTTTATTTAACAGTATATAAATAGAAGAAAAACTGGAGGGAGGAAAGAGAATTAAACTGGTTCAGTCAGGTAACAAAGGTATTTCAGGGGAAATAAATTTATTTAGCCCCATTCATGCTGCTGTTTCAAGCTCTAATATTTACTCCCCTGTGACATCTGGCAGAGATGGAATGGTGGGCAGTGCAGGGTGATTTTACCCAACATTGCTCCATCTGCAGAGGTAGTATCAGAGGCTTAATATTGGAATGAGTGGAGTACTTTGACTCTGTGGGGGAATGTAGCACTGTTTGCATGTGTGACAATTTTCGTGTTTGTGAAACACTAACTGAGTCGCTATCACTAGACACCAAATTTTCCGTGAACATCTAAAGATATAATGATGACAGTGCTTCATTGTGGTGCTTTGCATAAGTGCACTGATTAATGTGCTGAACTATCTTCTTTCTTGATTTGATTAATGTAACTATTTACTGGCTAACCCAAAATTAAACACTGACATTTTACTCGGGTGTTGGCAGGAAAGATATCGGATATAGTTGAGTGTTCAGGAATTTGCACTCAATTTTGTCACCTTGCAGTGCAGATGGATCAACCTGATTTAATGTCTGTTATCAGGCCATCCATTTTGCCAAGCTTCAATCTGCAACGATTGTGAGCGGTGAGCTTCGAACGAGATGACAGCAGGAAGTGACTGCTCATGCAGAGATTAGTATCGATGCTAACAGATTCAGTAGCAGCTTTATCAGATCTTGATCACATTTTTGTCGATTGAAAAACAAATAACAACACAGCAAACTATTCTATAGTAAATATAATTTCCCTCCACTTCTGACACATCTTTGCTGAAAGTTTTTTTCAACGAAGAGGCTTATGTTTTGTACTTTACACTGTGGCTGTTGCATCCAACTTGATAAACTGATTGGCCTATGTAATGTAATTACATGTAAATGTAATTGATGGCATGATTGTCCAGTCATCTGCAGGATATGCTTTTGAAAGGTTTTGCCCAATGTTTAGCACTTTCTATGGGTTTTCCCAGATGGACTGGTGAAAAAATTAAGCTCTCCATCTGGGATGTCAGGTTATCAATTTAGTATTTTTATGTGAAATAGAATTGAGTTAAATCCACTTGTCCTACAGTTAATCTAATAAATTGAAAAATCTAATCAGTAGCTTTTGTTTATTTGTAAGGGGTAGAGTCTTTTTCTTCCTGTATAATAAATTTGCCCTCACTTATCTTGCTTCTTCTTCGCAGCTGTTGACATTGCTTTTGTTAAATTGAAAAATGATACCTGCGGCACTGCTGACAATGCTGTTTGTTTTATTAACACAGACATTAGTTCTGCTGTTTAGGATCATAGCTGCGCGCTGGGTAACTTTCTCAACAGGGTTCCATTAAAACATAATCTCTGTCTGTATTTGGAAAGATACAAACGGAATACTCAATCATGTCTGCAAGAGAGGGGGAAGAGACGCTCGTACTCAATGAGTTTGTTTTGTCTTTCCAGATCAATCTCTGCTCCTGCGTCTCTTCCCATGGTCCTGACCTCCTCTGGCTCCCTTCAGTCCCTTCCCCTCACCACAGTTCTGCCCAACGGAGACTCCAGCCACTCCTCTCCACCTCGTGTCATCCTCCACACTGTGCCCTCTACCACAGCAGGCGGCAAAGACGTGCTCACCATCCAGACAGCCTCACTTGCTGGTGGAGTCAACAGCTTGCAGGACGGCCTCCCTCAGCAGCTCCTGGTTACCAGTTTAGGCTCCTCCACCACCACCACCTCCCCCTCTTGTACTTCCCCTCCAGGAGTCATCAGCTCCACCACTTCCACCCTCCCCCGCCTGGTCACCATAAACACCACCTGCGGGCAGACCATGGTGGCACAGCAGCCCGGCACTGTCATCGCCACCGTACTCAAGTCAGGCGACCTCTCCGGGCTGCAGGTCAAAGAGGAGCTGCTGGACCCGAGCTACTTTCAGAGCATCGTTAACGGTGATCCGTCACTGGCGGTGCACACGTTTGATCGAGAAGAGATGGCTGTAGGGGAGGCGGAGCTGCAGTACAGGACTGTGATCATTGATACCAGTCAGAGCCAAGGCCAGGAGGCTTCGTGTGAAACTATAATGAATGGACATTCCTCTCATGGCAGCAGCCCCAGCGAGGGTCTGACCCCCGTGGAGGAGCTGGAGGTGCATGGGGAGATGTCTCTGCAGCCTGAACAGGGAATCAAAGGCCTGCAGGAGCTGCCGCTGTCTGTCCAACTGCCTGCAAACTTTATCCAGATAAAGACAGAACCTGCAGAGGCTTAAAGCAGCAGGACTCTTCTACACAAGCTGAACCAAAAAAACAACAATCAGTGAATCCCTTTTGACCACAAGACTCAGTTTCTTATTTCCCCCTTAACAGTTATCAGAGCGAGGGATCTTGCAGCTTTTTAATGGTTGGTCAGTTCAGCCTCAGGATTATTGTTTACTCACATATTTTGTGACCATGTGCCTAATTTTAAAAATCAAGGGAGTGTTTAGTTTTTTTTAAATGTCACTTTCGGATACGTGGAGTTGTTTTTTCATAGACTATAACCCCACAAATACAGACACAAAAACCTCTCACATAAACAAGCTCCCTCTCCAGGAGAACAGCCATTGGATGAAGCAGGGATCCCTGTCCACCAAACGTGCCAGTTACTCATTTTTCATACCTTTCATCTCATTGGACTCAAGTGTTTAAAGAGGAGTTTGCAACCAAACCAAAAGCGGGGACTGAATGCCAAACGGGTGCAATGAAATCAGACTTCTGAGAGTATGCAGAGGGTGTGTGGATTTCTCTTTCAAACCACATAAAGGTGTCTGTGTCCATGGATGAGGGTTGGATGCTGCATCACAGTGTCCAAAAACACATCTCAGAGTTTAATTGAAGAGTGCCTTACAGAAAGTTCAAACAGCTTGAGAGTCTGTCTTTGAAACTCCTGGGGAATAGATGAAAAGAAAAGCAGACTAAATAGCTTTTCAGACTTGTGGAACTCTTTACTCATTTATTTTTGTATAAACAAAAAAGGTATGCATTCACTCTCTATTACTCCTGGCCTTAAAACACTGTGTTACTATGGAAATGGGCATTTTCTCTCCACCAAGGACAGTCCAACATCAAAACTGTTTGTATAGAGCTGCAGACCGGAGGCACAGGAAGATAGCGAGGCACAAATGGAGAGAAAAAAATCTACGGGATAAGACAGATTTTATCAGCCTCTGCTTCAGAGGTCCACACTTTAGATCCTGTTTATATGAAATGGAATTATATATATATAAATATATACATATAATATACAATTGAGATTCAATTTTAAGGCCATAGCGGATTTATTTATTTTGTGAATTTCTAAATTCTGTGTAAAAAAAGGCACATTTGCCTTCTATTTACATGTGTAAACATGAGGGAAAATACAAGGATAATGGATGTTAATGACAGGAAGCTTATTTGGTAGTTTGTTTTTTTGGACCAATGTTTTTCATTTGTATAGCTTTCATTATAATCAGCTTTTTGAGCCTTTGACTCAGTGCAGCAACATTACTCCATTATTTTATTCTCTTATTGTAGATACCCCTTTTGTGTCTCTGATTGAAACATGTACTGAATGTGCTTTACTTTCTTCTTTCCTCTAGACATACCTCTTTAACTTTCACAAGTAAAGCAGTGGCATCTATCCTTCCAAAATGATCATTTTCAATCTACTGCATTTATTATAAGGTGCATGAGTCAGTGCGTTGACATGCGGTCAGAAAAGGTTAAGGAATTTGAATTAGAGTAACTAAAATCAGACTTAAACTGAAATATGGGTAAACATGTATGTCTGACTGAAAAGGTATGACACAAAGCAATCAAGTTAGATGAAACACACCCATGTAAAGTGGGTGAAGATCTTTGTGAACCTGCATATTTACAAAACAATCAGCCCAAGGTACTATGAGCATGCTGAGCAGCCTGCATGGCAGGCTTTGAACCCAAGTCCTAGAGCAAAAGTGCATTGCATAGTAGAAGTCATATTGTGGTCTGTACTTTGATACAAGTGCCAGAAAACCCAAAGGAAAGCACTGCATCTGTAACTGTAGTATAGATGGGAATTGATAGAATTTTATTAATATCAATGCCATGATCTATTTTGCTGATCTGTAAGACTATTGATGTCAGCATTGATGCATGTGGAATTTCTGTGTGGAAAAAGATGGTGTTTGATGGTTTCATGTGTCAGTGATGTCAAACACATGGCACCATTTATAGTAAATGCTGTGCTGCATCTGCAACTGTTTTTGTTGCTGGTGTCCCCTTTGCTTAAAATCACACAGATATAGACTGCATGTTTTGCTATTGGCATCATAAAGTATGTAACTGTGCTACACTTTGCACTGCTGCTGCTGCTCTCTCCCATCAGTGATGATTACTTGTGCAACTCCTAGGTGCACAGAATAAACCAAAAGTTCTTTATAAAAACATTGTCAAAAAAGGTGAATAATGTCCCCATCATTAGTCCGGAGTACAGCACAAAGTATGTGAAATATCTTTCATTTATATTTCCACCAACATACAATCAAATGTTTTCTCAGAAGGAAGTCCATAGTAACTCATTGGAAAGGGGCATTTTGTCACCTGTAGAGTTTGAATCCAAGATGTTATTGTCAAATATGGATCATTTCCACTTTAAGGTACTGTACTCGGTAGTACAAATACCTAGTACAATCTTTAATATGACATCTAACATTGATTACAGCATCCCCACAATGGGACAGGGATATCTGTCATGGACATGAAACACTTTTTGCTGTTAGCTCTGTAATGCTGTATGACTTTTTAAACTCTCCTGTTCTTTTGATTGTATTTAGTTTTTTTGTTTGCAACCATCTCTGAAACATCTCCTCACTGTGACGTACTGGAGAAACCTGCACTGTTCCTTCTATTTCTTCTTTTATTCTGAGGATGTCACAGTAGGTCTCTGCAGCCATTTTGTGACAAACCCACCTATGCTGAGCTGTTATTATTGCAGTATATAACATTATGGAAAACTAAGCAGGTAGTACTCAGGTAGAGACAAGCCAGGGTGAGTGAATAGCACATATGGAAAAGCACTGTAAATCAGCTCGCCCTTGGTTCATGTATCTTGAACAGGGGCAGTGGTCTACTTAATGCAAAGGCCAAGCCATGTATATTTTTTTCTACGGTTACGATGGTCACTACGTCTCATTAAATGACCACATGGCAACAAATTCATGCTTTGACTTGCCTGATGAGAATGACAAACTGCAGAATTAAATCTGACTTCACATAACAACCAGTATGATGTTGATGAAAGATAAAGGAGCAATGCAGAGGGCAGCAAACAAACATTCTGTAGACCATTTAGATTACCTTACTTTTGTTTCCCTGTCCAAATGTTATGATGAATTTTTTACCTGGTGTGGTCAGGCACCTCTGCTGTTTCTCTCTAGCATTTTCCTTTTAAGCATGGTGGTAGCTCCTTTACAACAAGTCTAAAAGGCAAGGATGCTTTTTCAGAGCTATGTCAAACTTTTCTTAATCTTGTAGCCCTCAAGGCATTAACTTTGGTTTGTTTACATCCATGTTTGTTGCATATGCAGAGCCCACAGTGATGTCATTGGTCAACTTCTCTAATGTAGGGCAACAAATCATAGGCATAAGAAAAGTCAAAGCTTAACTTTCTGTCTTGAAGCTGTGAGCCATTCCAGTCTGGATTGTCTTTGTCGGCTATGATGACACTGGATGAGATGGAACAGACGACTTTTGTGGTGGTCTGAAAGCCCTACGATTATAGACTCAGGCATTAGTCCTGCATAAATCATGTAGGCTGACCTTGGCATGAATCTCCTAATCAAACAATTAAAAAAGCTAAAACTGTGGCTTGACTTAACTGTCCATGTAAACGCACTGAATCTGACTGCTCACAAAATCATATCTAAATTTCCTTTACCCATTTGAAACAAAGATGTACCACTCCAGATATTTCACTGCTCTTCCATCTTCCCCTTTGTGTCCTCCTTCTTTTTAATTTCCTCCTTCCTCCTCTCCTCTTATGTCCTCACATCCTCTCTCCTCACCCTCTCCTCGGGTCAGTAAACTCTGTGCCTTCTTTATTTGCCATCCCACTTTGTTAAGGACCTCTTAGGCCAGCCATCCCATCGGCCCCCTCTCGGTCCTGCTGTGGGGATGAAGCCATATTGATCCTGAGAGGCATCACAGCTAAATTGGTTGTATTTTCCAGCCGGACTGTAGCAGCAGAGTGAGGATGTTTTAGACACACTGACCTCCATCTGCACTGGCACCTAAGGACAGGAGTTAAACGCTGCTTTACAACCTCACGTTGGCCAAAGTGCTCTGGGTCTGCAAAGACACTCTGAATGTATATTACTGTCTGAGTGCCCGCAAGCATTTGACAATCAATAATTACACTGGGCTTCTTCTGAATTTGGATTATTCTCTACTTTTGTTGTATATATCCTGTTTTTCTTTAAAGCACTGTTGTGAGAGATTTTGAGGTATGTCCACTGCTCTTGTTTTGTTGCTTCTTCTCTCCTCGTGGGTTGCTTCCCTGATGCTGAACATAGAATAGATTTTTAAGAAAAACTCATCCAATTAAAAACAGAATCTTCTTCACAGAGAACCCTCTTTTGTTGTCGTTTTTGTGGCTGAAAAATTGCTTTTTGAATCACGGCGGATAGAATGTCACTGAAAAAAATAAACAGAAAACAAAATTAAACTTGGAAACAAATGGCACGCGAGGGGGGCGACTAAGTCAATTAATTTCTGCTGTTGAGATAATGAAAATGAAGTGTTTGTGCCTCAGAAACTCAAAGTCGCTGCGCCGCTTTGAGGGACGTTCGACCACATGGCATTCAAAGAGACGGACGAGGGGGGGGAATGCTACTGTAGGAAACTGGATAGGAGCCATTAGTGGGCCACAGACTGATTGGACTGTACTTAAGAGCACTGCTTCTCCAGTTGCTGTGGGTGGATGAATACATTAGTGTGTGACATGCCCAAAGCTGAAGACAGCCGAGTCTGTCACCACAGCTTGCAGACTGAACAGAGAGAGTGTATGTGTGTGTGCTGAGGCTGCGGTTGGCGAATGTAAGGGTTTCTTGGATTTATTCTGTTAGAGCATGTGTTATGTTGATGTGTTTGTGGGTGAAAGGAGGGGATTGTGTGTGCTGTGAGGATATATTGGCATGGACTGACTGTGTGTGTGCATCCAGGGTCAGAAAAGCGGAGGAGAAGGAGGAGGAGGGAGGGTGTTGGTGGTGTTTAGGAAGCTGTCTGGCAGCAGGGATTGCCTACTGTGCCTCGCTCTGTGTACACCCACATGCACAGCTGTGGACCACACGATCCAATCTCGCCGAAGGGTCTAAACGCACATACTCACACATAAAGTGAAGCAAAACAAGGCCAGAGGTTCAGCCACAGTCGCAGTGACCTTCACACCTGCAGATGCTGTTACCAGATAATGAAGAAAGCAACACATTCATACCAAAAAACTTTAATATTGTGAGCTCGACACAAAAAAGTCTGCACAAAAGAAACTGTTCCAAAATCAATTTAATGAAGATTATCACCGCAGATGTGATGTTTCTGGTCCTAGCATGCCATCAGACACGAACAAATAAGAAGACGCATATTATTTATATAACCCAAGTCTGACAAGTCATGTGATGCACAGTAGCATTGAACAACTGCAGCGTTTAATTTGATAACATTTTCACTACTGGTTAATTAGGGCCATGAGCCAATCTGTTTGATTTTAAGGTGTGATCTGAATGCAGATACAGATCCAGGATGTTTTTTTTTAAGTTTTGTTAACAATATATTGCAGTTTCCTATATTTTTGATATCATAATTTCTCTATTATAACACACATTCATATAACATAACCCATATTTTCCTATTTTTGCCTGGAAAAACACTACTCCAATGTAACATGCACCCACATTTTGCCCAAACCTTACTCTCTCAGACAACTCAAAATACCTTTAGACAAAGTTTTTAATCAATGGAATTTCAGTATTTTCACAACAAATACTGTTCTCTCTCAATTACTTAATTTCAGTACTAATGAAAAATACACACCTGAAAATTTTAGACTTTACTTAAGGACAAAAAAAAGGAACAGTTGAACTGATTAGGATGACATTGTCAAAAAATGTTGTTCATGGCACGTGGGATAATGAATTCCATTTTGGTGGTGTTTTGAGTCAGAATGTGATTCAGAAATGTTTTTAAGGATTTGCAAACAGTGCGAGAAACAGCAATTATCAACATTTTTTACAATACCCGCCCAACACTGTTGGAAATGTCTTGGTGAAGTTCTGTGCTCTCTTAGCTCCTCTTCTTTATATATTGAAAAATTAATATTAAAATTGTATATTTTGTTAATCTGTCCTGTATTTGTGGTAATATTCACCATTGTATGATGATACCATGTATCACATGACTCGTCAGGTGACCTTAAGGTTGTTATAATTAAGGTACTTCCCTTCTTTTGTTCACGTCTGATGAAGGGAAAGGAGCTGAAACATCACATCGGTGATCATCTTTATTAAATCAGACCAAAAAAAACCCTCAATAACACCCTATTAAAGTACGTTAGTACAGCACTGGTAAATTCTTCACTCATCATCGGTAAGGCAGTATTAATTATTTAGATTTTTTTTTATTCTATTTAGTATTAATACCAATGTGTGATTGTTGAGGAAACTGCCAAGTCAGAATGTGGCTTAGTTTGTGTAGCTTGATTTAGCACTCACAGGGATCTCCAACACACACTTAATCTGACCTTCGCCCTAGCTCTTCATTGATTCATCAATAAAGCATTTACAGTGACACAGGGATGATTATGAGTGCTCTATAGCCTATGTGTATTTTACTGAACAACATTGAAAAATCATCAGAATTTCTGTGAAAGTACTGTTCCTGGAGTATGACATTCCCGATTGCTCCATGACTAACTGTAAATGGATTTGAAATGGTAGCCAATGTAAATGTAGCACATGGATAGCATGCCCATCTTTGTGAATGTAGGCCTAACAGAGCTTAACTTTGACCTGTTGAATGGTGTACAAATGCATTGCCAAGTCAATCAATACAATTCAATTTAAAGCAGAAATACTAAGTGCAGCAGCAGCTGGTCTCAGTATTCTGAAACTATGCCTAAAGAAAGCTGTACCTGAAAGGATGTCCTAGGTCATTCAACAGGAGTCAAGTCCTGAGGAGGGAGCAGGTAGAGCCAAAAGAAATAAATGCAGCTGAAACTGAGGGCACAGAAGGTAAGTGGAGGTCAACTCACACTGGTGTTTTGGATCAAATTTAATAGATTTCCTTAAACTTTTTGGCGTACCTCATGAACAACATTGCTCGAATTATCCTGTCCTGCATGGCTTGACTTGACCTAGCTTAGCGCAGTTGACGTTTCCCTGTATGCTGGCAAAAGATGGCCAAAACATCAGTGTGTGCATGCAGCTATACTGATTGTACATTGTGTAGTTATTTCAAAGTGATACGGGAAATTACACAAAATGATTAAAAAATAATGCACTGCTTCTACACTGAACAACAAACAACCCTCCATTATATCCACACAGACACTTTGCTTCTCCGTTCAGCGTTCCATCGATTGCCTGCCATATGGTAAGCGGAGGTTGTTATGGATTACTAAAATAATGAAAGGCTACTAGCAGCTGCTCCGTCTCCTCCACTCCTTTCCTCTTTGGTGAGTCAGAGACCCCCGAAGATGGAGCAATGGAGAGCTGGGGTCCTGGGAGAAGAGGAGGGCTATTTCTGTGTCGCCTGCAGCCACCGACACAGCGCAAGTGTTTACTGCCAGGCCGCTCTGCCTCTCACAGTGGGAGCGGTTGAAGGATGACGACTGACATTATTGTGCCTGCAGCCTGTAGCAGGAAGAGTACAGGGAGAGCTTATTTAACCATCAGGTCACCAGACTGGCTGTAACATTGCAGGAGAAGAGATGATGAGTGCAGTCTCAAGGTAGACAAAGCAGCTTTTAACTTGCAGCCAAGGTCAAGTTTAAATAGAGCGCTTTAACATGTGAGGGTTTGCGTTAGGAAGTGTTTAAGACCAGCAGGTGGAATATGGTTTAAAATGAAAAACGGGCAGAATAGAGCTTCATACTCGGTTGCAGTACACTTCTCAGGACACAAGATGGCACTGGTCATACATGTGTCCTCCAGCAGATCCAGCTCCTCGCTCTGAATTAGGAGACAAGTATTCCTTCAGGTTACTAATCTAAATACAGACACTCCTCATACATTGGTTTTCACCCTCCTCCTCCCCAGAATAGCAACTCATGGATCTAAATGAAGTCTCTGAATTGAAAATAAGCAGCTGGGAGTAAAGTTTCCCCCCTCGTATTTTTTTGATAAGTAACAAAGAGAATTAATTCACATGTGAGTCTCTGTGATAGTGGCCGCTCCTCGGGCCAGGTAAAAAAAAAACCCTTTGAGCCAAACTCACCGGGTAGGCGCTCGGTTTCTTCTCCTGAGGAGTCGATCTGGTTTCCTCTCTTCATCAAAAACAGCGATAAACAAGTGCTGGAGGGGCAGGATTTTCCTAGACAGTGTGCAAAATGCATGGGAGCTATTGTGCATCAGAAATGATGCATCTTCTCTTGCTGGAGTTCTCGGCCTTATATCAAATACAGACACTGCACTGAACCACATCTTTCTTGAATGTAAATCAGGGGCATCAAAAATCTTTGTGCTGATAATCAAAGATCATCTGGTTTTGGAGTCTTCAAGTTTTTCCATTTTCAGAGGAAAACAGCTTTTTAAGCCTCACACTCTGCCTTGTTTTCCAGTCCTCTCCACATATTTGCTTTGGTCTTTAAATGCAATCACTGAATTTCTCATTAAGTGAGCCGCATAAATTTACTCAACATCTTATTATTTGCATCAGGAGACACTGTGTGTTTATAAAAGGAAAGCAATGAATGCAAGCAGCTTCAAAAGAGTTTGTGTTGTTAGCTGTAGATTAGATGCAACCAGTTTCCTCAAGAGGTGTTCAATGAGCTCTGGAGATTTGTGTTTTGGATGCAAACACGTGGTTTGAGCAGCTGGATTGTGAATGCAAAGGTGCAACTGCTTCGGACTGCTTGATTACAGGACACTCACATTCATAATTATCTTGATTGATATTGTGATTATGGTAATTGTATTCTGTTACTCCTAAAATAAAGACCACATAATTTATTTTCACAATACATAAGACATCAGGCTTTTATATGAAGATGGCCTCTCTTGAGACAGGTCATTATACAACCAGTTATCTGATTTAGTAATGTTAAAATAGTTTAAATAACCAGTTTACAAACCCAAACCAAAACATGCTTAAGGGAATATTGTTAACATATTACAGGTTCTTTTTTTAAGGAATTTTGGCCATTTTTATGCCTTTATTGACAGGAGAGACAGAGAGAGAGACAGCTTGTGAAAGCAGGCAAAAGAGAGTAGGGGAGGACACCAGGACTAACTAGAAACTGGATTCAAACCAGGACCAGTGACAGGTCATTCCCATTTAGATTTAAAGACATATGCTTTGTCTTCTGTTAATGGTTGATAGCATCATAATTAATAAATGCACATGCATCAAAATGTATGCACTAAACTAACTGTAAAATGAACATTAAATCAGTCATTTTCCAGCTGATAATTATTTTCCCATCCGCCTTCATTATATCTTAAAAATATTCCATGTCCACTTCACTAAAGTGCCAGGGTCAGACCACATGATTTAAGCATAATTACAGGTAGAATCTGCAGACCCACAAATTTTGTCATTTAATTTCATGAGTTGTAGTGAATGACTATCAAGACCCATCTAGAATGCACCATGAATTTCTGACAGAGTCTATCACTTTTGATTTTCCATATTTTTCTGTTTGTTAACGGTGCTTACCGTAGGAGCACAGAGCGCTCTGCATGCACAACAGTCACAGATGTAAACAAACCAAACAGCAAAGCAAAACGGACCAAGTTGTTGCCTCAAGATGGAAGGATGACAGTTTATGTATCTCTGAAAATAACACCCATGCCTTTAACGATGTGCTGAAGAACTACATCACAAACTGAAAAAATATATATTTTTGGGATTTAAAGATTATTTCCTCAGTCAAGGAGGCTGTGATTTTGTTTAGCACTATGACTTTGTTTATAAAACTGTGAGCAAGATAACTCAAAAATTATAAATGGATTAAGAGGAAATTTCTGGGAACACTGCACAAAGCAGGAGAGATGCACAGAGGATTTGCTAACATTGTGAGATAAGGCAGCTTTACACATTTTTGCTAACAACATGGCTAAGATTGTCAGAAATGCACTTCTCGTTGTTGTATTCATGACTGTGGGAATCCAAAATTTCTTTCAAATTAAAAAGTTAAATTAGCACAATTACATGTTCTACTTGAACGTCCTTCTTGATTGTCGATGTGATTTTTAATTCTTAACTGCATCAGATTATCAGAGGGAGAAACAGGAAGAGATCAAGAAATGAGTTGAATGCTAATTTTATGATCACTTTAAGTAAAAAATATAAAATAAAATCCAAATAATCAAAAATTAGGATTATGCTGCCCATACCGATTGTACAGTATATCAGTGAGTTTAGCTCATGATATCAATCATTTTGTACTTTGAAACAACAACTGATCAAGAGTTTGCTTAAAGCTATGGTCTACGATTTGGAAGCTTTGTACATATTAATAACACCGTTTATAAGGCTGTTATGGTCCTATGGTCCTATCTACACAGTATAAAGACCAAAAAGAATGAAAAAAATCCATTCAGTATATCCGCTGAAAAGCTGCATACTAGCTGACCAATCAAACCTAAGAACCTGCGACTATTAATTGGTCTGTGAGTTGGTCTGTGAGTCCATCCAATCCTCGTCTCCCTTGCTACGCAGCGTCATGCGTAGTGCGTCATGGTCCCGTCTCCTCCCCTCTACCTCCGGTGAACAGCTAGCAGCGTTAGCTACTGAACTATCATGGAGCCGGAAAAGCCTAGAGCCGAGACCGAAGCCGCCTCCTCTCTCCTTGAGGCCCAGCAGACTCTGCCAGCGGGTTGAGGCCTGTTAGCGGGCTAACGGCTAACGGCTAACGCTAACGTAGCCTCAGCCAGCCGTCAGACCTTCAGCATCGGCCGTTTAGCCCCTGGTTGATCAGGTAATGGCTTTGTTTACTACAGTGGGAGATGTCTGCTGAATAACTCTGGTTAGTTTGTGCCTGCGGGCTAATAACTTGTAGGGAAGCGGGTTAGCCTGTTAGCCGCTGTCGTTTGCACTGTAAGCTGAGCTGGGGAGGACAGGCTGAAAGATAAATCCTCCCCACACTTTCGGCTCCGCTCTGGCGGCGCCAGACCCGCGTACCGCCGGTCCAATTGAAATGGCTACTGCTGTGTGTTACAAGGGGGATGTCTGTCGTGTTTGATACTTTCAGTTGAGCTGAGCTGTTTCTGATTGAGTTTGCTGCTGATATATTGTGCTAGTCGCTCGTAGCTCAGTCCGAGGGGGCTATATGAGGCGTCACGAGCTGGGGGCGGGATCTTGGAACACGGAGGGGAGAGGTGAGGGAAGGAGGGGCAGGCTGCGGTTTCAAATCGTAGACCACAGCTTTAACAGTGCAGTACAAAAAGCCCAGCAGGAGCAACGCAACAATTATCCAACTATAACTCTATATGATGTTTGATTCACAACATTTCACTGCTGTTGGACACAAATGTCTTATCTCCGAAATTAGTACTTCTTCGAAGATAAAAAAAATCTCTCCTATCAATGAATGAATGTAGCATTGTCCTAATGACAAATTACGTTTTCATGATTTAAATTTGTTAAATGTTGCAAAGCCCTCTGGACAAGACAAAAGACCACCAAAGGCATGGTTTTATGAAAAAGAAAACATAAAGGAGAAAAGGACATTTGTGCCCAACAGCGATAATGTGTTCATTAATGTGAATTTATTAGAGACTTATTAACAGCCTAAAAAAATGTAAATTCTTTCTTATGCTCTTGACTGTGCAAAAAATAAAAGACAATAAGCATCAGACATGAAGTTGATTACACTGTGGAACTGCTGAAATAGTTTCAAAAGGAAAAGAAAAAAAATAAACATTTGTTTTATCCTTCAGGTATTAGTTCCATCTGATATGATGACTCTGTGGATTATTGAATGGTATTTGTAAGTTTTAACCTCTTAATTGATTCCATTCACAATAGTAAGTTAAGTGCTCTCATGTGCCTCAACTGTCCTCCAAATTCATATGTTGTCACACTTGGATGAACTATGAGCACGAGGTTTAACCAAGAGTTCACTTCAAGTTGTACTTTTGTGTTCATCACAGCAGTGACGGAGTAGGAGAGCCTTAGTGTTAAGAGAGCTATGGGAAGTCATCCTACCAAAATAAAACACCTTCAGTCTCACCTTCAATAGATGAAATCAGCTTAACAGTTTTGTTCCCAGATGAGTGGACAAGTTTGTTTTTGTAGGCTGATGGTGCTGCATGGGGTATTACCACTGGTGACTCTTTCATAAAATTTTAATAAATGTTAGTTGGTAACAATTTCAACTTAAGGAACAGGGTTTCTCATTTTTAACATTTAAATCTATCCTCAGGTCGTATTTTAACCCCATCCTTGGTATGTTGACCTCTTCTCAACAGTTTGATTTTATTTTGAACTAGAAACACAGAAAACTTCTTAACATTTGACTTTGTCCTTAACATTTCTACTTGTTTCTTATTGTTTTGACATTAAAAAATCTTCCTTGTCTTTTATTCTTTCTCACAACTGACCCTTGAACTCATTTGTTCTACTATTTTGTTCCAAATGTTGTTTTTAATTATGTATTATGTGTATGAATAATGCTCTCTAAATACAGTTTTTCTTTTGCCAAACCTCGAAATAGAAATCAGTAGTTAAAATATTAGACTCTGGCCCCAGTGGACTCAAGGGTCTCTGAGGGAACCGATTGTAATATCTGTATCAGCCTCTCCAGTCAGGGTGAGCCATCGCATTCAGAGCGACTCTCAGGGCTTCCATGGCAATTTACTCTCACAACTACACAAAAGAGTCCTCGGAGTCCTGGGAGACCTCGCCTGAAAGACAACTAGCAGCATCTTACGAAAAAATATCACTTTGCACTACTTCCCTATGTTGTGAGTGTGAAAAGCTCTGCAGCAACCCCAGACCCCCCTGAAAGCATCCTTTTTAATAAACACTCCATTTATGTGATAAGTGAGAAATAGTGAGGAATGAATTAAATAAAAATGATTTTATGAACTTTTCTGAGGGGCCTCGGGGGCTTTGCAGTGAACTTGTCAGTATATTTGAAGTATGTTTGCAATTATTGCATTTGTTAACTCACGTCACCACTTTTTACTTGACATGTTGCTTTGGGCGATTGACATTATTGATTTAAAAATAACAATATGGTTTCAGTCTGAACTCCATTTATGAGCATATCCATAAAACATTTACATAAAGTAATGCGTTTGCCTTCTTTTTCACAAAAATCCATTTTGCTGCCAAATATTATTGATATCACTGACATTATTACCACACAGCCGACATGAGTCAACATCAAGATTAACTTAGTGAAGAAAACAATGCATTTTTATTCATCTGATACACAAGAGAGTCGCAGGTTATGAAACAGAAACAATCATGCACATAAATGTCTGCTCATACTTGTCAGAAATCTCATAATTTGATGTTAAATGTGTCTGCTAATGAGCATCGCGACTAATGGAGGGGAGAGAAGAAGCTCTGTCTGTATGGATGGCATGAGTCAGATCCAAACCCACACACACTCACAGCAGCTTTCACACAAACACCCTGGGGTGTTAAGTGTCTTTCAAGGAAATCATATTGTTTCATTCCAACAGAGATTATTCACACAATGAAATTTTAATTGGAAAAAAAACATGGAAACATACAGAAGGCTTCAAAAGCAAACTATGATGAGCAGAGAAGTGTTGTTTTTGTGTCTTGCTGTTTAACATAACTTGAATACTCTGGAGCATTCGTGCACCTCGTTATTCTGACGACAGAACATCAATTACAAACGCATATCTCGCTTGCTTATCCTTGAGCCGCAGACGAGTCGGTGCGGCTCGACAGATTGAGATGTTGGTGCTGCAGATTAAAATCGCCTCGGCAAAGATGGGAAACTGTTTGAACAGAAGCAGTTTGCGGATTGCAACAACAGGGAAAACAATGGAACTAACACAACAGAAAGTACATCACAATGAGGTCTGTGCTTCTTTAATTATACAGTACCTACTTAGGTTAACATGAGAGTAAAAACAGATTAAAGGTTTGTTATAATACAGAGAGACAAATCTAGAGCCTCTGACTCCAACAGCTTGTGTTTTCTCTGAAATGGTACATTAGTGTTATCAAATGTGTAACTTTACCACTTTATTAATTTTCCATATATACCATATATTACACATTTTCTTTGGAGTCTACATTGTATCACAAGTGTGTACACAAACTCTATCATACTCACATCCAGGCTGCTCATATATTAAAAGCTCCTGTGGGGATGTTTTGACTTGCTTTGCAGAAGAGGCAAAAGCTTACTTTAATGTTGCTATATAATGTGCAAAAGGAATAAAAATCAGAACTGATCCAATTGAATCACTCTTGATGGTCATTTTTGTGCCTGTAATTGATTTAATTTGCCACAGAGTGCCCCAACATGCTCCCAAAAACAGTTTGTATGTTTTATTTAGTTGATTATTATCCACTTTAATAATAATATTTGTTATTGTGATGTATATAACAGGGGAGCCTGACTACTATCTTTACAAGGAGTTACAACTTATAAGCATATGTGGTCTGAGCAGCACATACAAACGTGTTGGTAGTGCCCAAAAAATATGCCAAAATCCCCTCTTCCCCTGGAAAACAGTCTACGGTTCCTTTATGAAGCAAGGAAGAGAAGCCAGTCTTCTTTAGATGTTGTGTCCTTTGCAGTCTTTCTTTGACTGCATCAGCCTCACAGGCCTCGGTCCTGAACTTGGAAATAGTACCAGAGCAGACTCCATAAAATGCTGCCACTCTGTGTACCAGATCTCCAGCTTCCAGTGGCAGGGGATTTTTGCACATTTTTGGGGTACACTTACCCACACACTTAGCTTATTTCACTGAAGTATAATTGCTGTAGATTGTACCTCGTTGTAAAGGTGACTAATCAAGAGTATTATTAAAGTGGAGAAACTGACCGTAATTTTAATTTCAAAAACTTTTATTGAGGAGTGCACTACAGGTCTATCTGACTGTCCACCCTGACTGGCCTGCAGCTGAACAGCCCCATACACAACAAACTGTGATGCTCTGTGTATTCTGACATTTCTGTCAGAACCAGCTTTAACTTCTTAAGCAAATTGAGCAACAGTTGCTTGCCTGATGGACTGGTCCACTTGGGCCAGTCTCTGTTCCCCATGTGAATCAATTAGCCTTGGCTGTTCATGACCCTGTAGCCGGTTCACCACAGTCCCTTCCTTGGACCACTTCAGACGGATACTGACCACTGCAGATCTGGAACACCCCAAAAGCACTGCAGTTTCGGAAATGCTCTGACCTGATTAGCAAATTGATCACAATTTGGCCCATGTCAGACTCACTCAAATCCTTATGCTTGCCAATTTTCCTTTCTTCTAACACATCAACTTTGAAGACAAAATGCTAACTTGCTGCCTAATTTATCCTGCTCACTGAAAAGTGCCATGATAAAGAGAGTATCAGCGTTATTCACTTCACTCATCAGTGGTCGTAATGTGTGATCTCTGTAATGTACACTGATTTAAGGGTATCTAACTTTTTGTTTAGGATTTTGCATAGTTTTAGTCATACTTTTTTGGACCTTGTATACAAGATCTACCTTAATTTTATGCAGGCATTTATATCAATAAGCATAAAGCTCCTGTAGGGTACTTTTGACTGGAAATTTAAATACACTAAGCTAAACTTGTTATGATATGACATGCAAAAAACAAGAAAAGTCAGAACTGATTTGACTAAATTACTATCTGTGGTCATTTTTATGCCTATAATTGGGTTCTTTTCAGGTGCCTCAACATACATATCACTGACAGTTAAAATAATGCAGAGAGGCTTAATGTGTGACAGCACGTCTACATCTATATGCTAACAAGACACCTCATTCAAAGTATGGACAGAGGTTTATTCAACATTCCCTTGCATCTTATTTTTACAGTACATCTGTAGTTCAACATGATAGTTAAACAAAAGCATTGCTGTGATCATTTTGTTGATAAGTGTGAGGTTATACAGAAAACACAGGAGCTTTAATTTCTTTGGTTGAGCATGGGGTAACATCATCCAACATTACAATGCAGTCTCAGCTTTTTTAACCATACTGTGACTCTTTAGGTTAACATGATGGTAAGAAAAGAGAAAATAACTGCTAGATTTCTAAAGTCCTTAGTCCCTAGCAGCCTGTGTTTCTTCTGAACTTGTCTGCAATCAAATGGTTTTAGTTTTATCTCTTAATTTATTTGTAAAACATTTATCTTATGTTGCTGAAGGTTTTTGTAGAGGATCTTGTTGTAATTTAAAGCACGTTAGTGTGAATACAAGATCGACTTTATTTCAACATGTTTATTAATATCATCAAAACTATTGTTATTAAAGGGACTGAAGTCTATTTAACTCTTATATATGACATGAAAAAACAAAGAAATCACATTTAGTTTTGTTCCTTATTTTGGAGCATTTTTATGCCTGTAGTTAATGTGCCACAGTGTCAGGTAGGATTCTTCTCAGTGCTTTTCTTAACACTACTATGGGTGACACTACTAGAGTGGAGTGAGGTTACATGCACGGCAACACCACCTATGTGCTAAAACTACTAAATCTAGAATAAAAAATGATATGCTCCTTTCTCAAAGGGGGTGCCATAAATTTTCACACAGGTTTAACAAACAAAATTAAGAACAGAGGGGGACTTTTAATTAACAGAAAAATAAGGTCTTCTTATCTTTCATTAAACAGAATATCCTTAGTTCAGCCTAAAATAATATAAATCATAGAATTGTGTATTTTAGTTGAAAATTTTACAACTCCGGGAAGCATGGTGGCGCAGCAGGTAGAAAGCAAGAAGGTTGATTTTTTTTTATCTCCAACTTCTTAACAGACCAATTAAACATCCTTGTTGGGTTAATTGGTAGCTCAAATTGAAATTGGTATGAGTGTGAACATTTGTCTGTCTCTCTATGTGGTCCTGTGATCCACTGGTGACGGGTTCAGGATGTACCCCGCCTCTTGCCCAGTATCAGCTGGGATAGATTTCAGCCCCCCATGACCTCGTAAGGGAAAAGCGGTATTGGTAATAGACTGTTGGATCTTAAAGCTTCTGTCAGGCATTTAGGTTTAGTTTATTAGTCAGACAAACATTAATTTGATGTTACTGCATTTCTTTAAAAAGCTATAGAAATCACAAGTGAAAGACTGATTTAGCTTCATGCTGTTTTTTTAGACAGTGATGTGCTGCAGGATACCTGTCAGGTAAAATTATTTGATGACCAACAGCACTGTGGGTTAAAATCATAAAAAAATGGAGATAGGAGGTTTCTGCCTGACAAGGATGATACTGCAATTCCTCCAAAGAAAATTTCACATTGAGAGGCACATTTGATAGTTTAAAAAAGCAAAAATGATATGTAAATGTGAGGCAGCATTGTAGGATGAAATCTGCCTGCCAAATCTGACACAAGTCAAAACTTCCACAAAGAAACTTCAAAGATATTTGATGAGAAGAAAATAGGGAAGTTTTTTTTTTTTTTTTATCAAACCATTCAAATAGTTTCTGCGCCCGTATAAGCTATGTACACATTCATGCATAATACTGTTAGTAAGAAGTGTTTTTTCATTCATTAAATATAAAATGAATGCCACACATTGTAAGGACAAAGAGCTGAAGGACTCTTTAAAGTAAATTAGTTCCTGGTAACACACTCCAAACTAAACTGCACTCTTTCAAAAGTAGCAAGGATACTAAGTGGTTAGAAATGCAAAGAGACATAGAAAGTATCTAACAACTGATGACTTTTTAGAAAGAAAAAAGAAAGCTTTGAATGCCTTTTAGACTTTGAATGACTAAACTCAATGGGCCAACCTTCAGCTAGAATAATGACTGCTTTCAATGGACTTGTTTTCTTTATGGTCTGATAAATTCACCCAAATAAGGAGGATCTGCACCAACGACCACAAATCCACTTTAAAACCTCAGGCAGGCCTTGTCCTCTCAGACTCTCCCCAGCATGCGGGCTATCCACCAGTTGCACGGCATGACAATCTGACAGATGACCCGGCCTCCTTGGTAGTAGTACGGCCACGGGTTGAAGCCGCCCAGGGGCTCGTGGTAGCGGCGGCAAAAGCGGACACCACGGTGACAGTGCTGGCAACAGTAGCCTCGGTCGTC
Organism: Scarus forsteni; assembly: GCA_036419115.1. Classification (NCBI taxonomy): domain Eukaryota; kingdom Metazoa; phylum Chordata; class Actinopteri; order Labriformes; family Labridae; genus Scarus; species Scarus forsteni. Next base: position 15,762,778 of record JAZDUH010000383.1, read on the forward strand.
CAGATGTTTTTCCAGCTCGATTCCGACGTCTCTCTGCAGGGGGAGGGCACAGACAGGAGTGGGCAGGGTTACAATTGCACACATGACCAGCATAGGTTCCCCCAGAGGCAAGGGCAAGGAAAAAAAGAGGAAGAGGAGGATGAGGAGGTGGGTGTGAATTGATGAGGGTGCTTCACTTTGCAGAATATTGAATGTAAAAGGCAAACATGAGTGAAAAATATCAGAACTGATGTGTGTGAAAATGCAAAGTTGTGCCATGCTTGATGACTGTGACAAAGAGATCAAGATAGCGAGCGTGATTTAAGCTGCAGGAGCATAAAACATGATATAATACCCTTGACCTTTTCCATTATACCAGAGGAAGCACGAATGCCGGCTGGCGGCACAATGCCCCATCTTCTGAATCCTGCATTTTCAGCCTCTCCACCACTGCTATCTTCAATCAAAAGGACTCTAATGTTGGTAGTTACCAGCATAATTACACTCTTTCTTTCATCTCTGACCTCTTAACTCCCTCGACCGGAGCCAACACTCTGAGCCAAAATGGCAGCCCCTCCTCCAATAGAGCATTCAAATTAGAGCTCCCCACGTCTTGGCGCCCTCCCTTTGACCTTGACTTTAAGTGCACGGCACATTCCTAAAGCAATTAGCAGAGTAATGATCGCCTAACAAGGATTCTTTCATTTGCTCTTCCTGGCTGCCTCTGAATTTATAGAGGGGCCAAATGAAACCCAAACGAAAGGTAAATTGGGTAGAATTAATGGCCCTTGGATTTCTCCATTGTGCCTGTTGGTTCATGCCTCCCTTACACTCATGGGGGCTGAGTGCCATGCCTTTGATCAAGAGCAACTCCAAATGGGCTTCGGAGAAGTGCCACTTAACTCACCGCACAACTTGAAACAGCGGCTGCCCCTCAGTATGCATTTGACCACTTTTCAATCTCTTTTAGCAAATGAATCCTCAGAGACGATCCGCTGTTGCTGTCTGGTTAAACTGATCTGATCCAGCCAGGAGTCGATGACTGCACAGTCAGAAACAAACCGGCACAATAACTTTGCAAGTGCCCACTGTGAGTTGGCTACACGCAATAGAGCTGAACAAAGCACATCCGCTGGTGGGAATAGGGAGTGTGTGGGAATTGTTTAAGAGGACAGGGCTCACAGCAGCACATGGCTGAGTCCCCTCTGTTCCTTGCTACAGTTAGTATGAGAATTAGGTTTTTCATAGCATCCATAAGTCAGTAGGTACAAAGATTTGGACCCTGTTTCCCTCTGTTACAGCAAAACTTGAATGAGAGGATCTAGGAGGATCTTAAGTCTGTAGCTGAAAAAGACAGAGCACCTAAAATTCACAGATCTCAGGATTCTTTGAGGTTTGTTGCTTATAAATCCACCCGGATGATGGATTTTAAACCCCTTTATTTCAGCCCTGCCCAAAGTAGATTGTTTTAGGTATCTTTTACATGTCAATGTGAAATGTACAGCTTTGCTAAAACATGCACAACAAACTTGATCTGGATGGAGTGATATTACAGCATTGTTTCTGTTTTCACTTGGCTTGTTTTTCACAATGCTTATAGTCAGGTGTACCCCACCCTGTCAAATGCTGTGCAATGTAGTAATCCCCCGTATGTTCTGGTCTGTAGCTGCAGTCTTTGTTCCTTCCATCTGGACTGCTGTTACACAATGATCTAGGAGTAAACAACAAACTGCAAGTACTACTATTGCATAGCTCAAAGCAGTACATCGCAAAAAAATTCTGTGGGAAATTAAGATAAAGCTGCCTTAAGGGTGTGCTGGGTCCACAGCCTTGTCTCTTGACTTGTGAGATGTGAAACCATATTTTGCACCCACTTGTAGACACTAAAGGGAAACACCATTTTTTGTATTTTTCCTCACTTCTAAGTCCACATCAAGCCGAAAGGCACTATTCTTTCGAATGTGCATTCAGTAACAAGGGCAAAGCTAGCCAACCACTTTTTGACTTAACTCAAACACTGGGAGTCAATGGAAGGTGTTAGCCTGCCTCTGCCAACAGTCATCAGGTAAACTCTCCAGCAACTCTAAACGGTCCTGTGTACCTGTTGTGACTTGTTTTTTTTTTACTGTATTATGTTGCGTTGTCTTCTACTATCACCATAAAACCTCTTCTATTCCAAAACAGAGGCTTTGCATTATTGGCCTACTTCTGCAGTGGTTTGCTGGAGATGAGACGCTGACAAATGAGTCTAGTCTTTCGAACATTTCTTTTAAAGTGACCGAATGATTCACAGTCGTAAGTGAGCTGTTCATTGGCGTGCCATTCTTAAAATGCAAGCACTTTGTATTTAAGGTTTTGGATAAAGCAAGGAGGGTTGAAGAGATCCACAAAGCTAAAAAAGAATAGTTTAAATCGTCTGTGCAATCATACAGAAGTAGAGGATGCTAGCTTCAAGTGTGTATTAAAAATGATTTTAGGATTTTGGGCATTGCTATGTCACATCCATATTTATTTAAAATAGTCTGCCATCTCTTATGTGCAGCAGGCCCCCCTGAATAAACCTACTGACTATGACATTCTTCCACTGTTAGGAGTGGCACTGTCAGCTGTTTATCTGGCTCAGGGTGGCAGGCCCAGTGCAGAGCACTGACTGTAGAAAGATTGCAGAGATGTTGAAAACATGGTGCTGAACCAGTCCGCCTCTGACTGGGTTCATGTAAAGAAGAGAACCATTAAGTAACAGGACCTGGACCAGGGTGTCTCAGGTAGACTGATATTGAAGGTGGATCAGGAGTGCTTGGCATGTGAAAACTGGCAAAATTTTACATCTTTTTTGGGGAGTGTGCATCTCCTTTTTTAAATCATTAAGTCCCACTAATCGTGTTAACTCTGTACTTTTTGTAATGTGGATCTCAGTAACATACCCAAGGCAGTTAAGTCTTTGTTTATGTAATTGAGTATTTTGCCAAAACAATAAAATGATCCCCTCATACTTCCCTTAATCACATTTTACTGATTCCTCCTCTGACTATAAACACAAACCTTAAACAAGCACACTATGTATTTGACATGAGCTATGATTAAGTGGGTGAAATTATACACCCACCAACCATACTTAAAGAGGGAGAGGGTGAGACAGATGATATCAGGGATGTGTGATTTATTACTATGACAAGTGCAGGTAGGCTTTTTAATGATTTATTCTTTCAGTCAAGTTTCAGGTCATCAGCTTCCAGGCAACAATCTGTTGGGGAAACAACAGGAAGGCTGTCAATGGACCAATGATAATCTTATCTGCTCCTCACAGCCTGAATGTTTCAAAATCTGAAGCTCTGTCTCTGGAAAATGAAGAAAATATTTTATTCAAATGATGCAGCGGTTATCAAAACAAACAGCCAATAGGCAGCATTGTACCTTAAAAGACAATTAATCAGAGCTATCCTTTTAAAACGACGGGTACATATTAATCACTGCGGCTTTGAGTTGCCTTCTCTAGTGGGATGCAGCGGTGATAAGAATGGTTCACCTTGGGAAATCTGAGGCAGTCACTCAAAAACAAGCAGCATTAATGAAGAGTAAAAGCCATTACCCCCTTGCTGCATCTGATTTCATCACACAACCGGGCTCACGTATGCAAATACACACAAACTCAGACGCCTCGGTGCATAATATGAAGCGGTGGATATGAATGAGTCTGCAGAGTAGCAGACTGCGTCAGTCATTCAATAAGATGTAATGAATCAAAGCGCGGCTCCTCTAATCTCCACACTTGTTGGTGTTATTTCACACACACTGATCAGCGCTCTTCATGAGCTTGAAGCACAAGCCGGGTTGTGTTATTAAATCTCATAGCAGAGCGCTGAGCACATTCACTCTGGGATCAAAACAGCAGAGATAACATTTCTGTTTCATGGCCTGCTTTGTATTCAGGAAGAGAGTTTTTTAAGTAAAGGGACAGGACAGTGCAACATACAAAAGTGTCTGTCTGCCTGTCCTGATCTCTGATTTTCATCTGCTCTACTGTGAGGATGAACAACAATGAATTTGGATCTAATTGAATAAGAAGATAGTCATGTATTTCAGTAAACTCTGCTGGTTTACCAAAGTGATAAGGAGCTTTAGCTTTCGTGTAAAGATTCCTCCAGAGGCACAAACAGCTCTGGCATTCATGGATTTGAATTCCTGTTTTCGGCTTTTTGCACCTCTGTAATGTTGCCTGACCCTGAGGTTGCCAAAGGTTTGTTGGGATGCTTCAAGAGACCCAGGCTGTGACAGACCAACATGTGTCCGTGTTTGTGCGCGTGAGGGTTCAGTTCATATTGGAAGCCTATCCCCGCTATATGGGTCAAGGACGGTGGCATCATCCCTTCAGCCTTGTCAGATGGTAGTTATTCAGTTTGAAATTTCCAGGGCCACCGCTGATACACGCCACGCTCTGACATGGCAGCCGTGGCAAAGGTCACTTTCATATATCTCTCTCAGCCTGTGTCACACGAGCTCAGGCGATTATTCTGCCTCACAAACATGTGCCACAAAATCCAGACTTAGGGAACCCAGATGAAGAGAATGTGTTTGTTAAATGATGAGTGTGAGAATATAATGCACTGAAAGGTAGGGGTAGGTGGAGAAATAGTGTGAGTGACAAACTATGGGTGGCAGATTTCTAACTGGGTGCAAATTTACAAGAGATCAAAAGAAAGCTTTAAAAAATACAAACATGTTCAAAGCAGGTTTGGCTAACACATGCGGCACCCTGCTGGAATGAGCGAGAGTTCAGCCTCCCAATTACAGACTGCCGCCTGCCCTCTGCTTGGCCACAAAGGCCTTTGTTATCGCCAGACCCACAGACAGAGCCAGGATGTGCTGCTGCTGGAATGGATAGCAGCGGTATGCATAACTCGACCAATAGATGCGGAAAAAAGGAAGAGCGAGTTTTTCATCCCCCCTGGTATGTTTTAATTGCATAGTGCTGCATCGCTCACCGCAGAAGGCGAGGGGAGAGGGTGCTTCTGGGACAGGTGTGATAAATGTCAACCTTATAGGACGTCTCATTTCTCTTCGTGTCTGTGGCTGTTTCTCACAGCTCTAAGGAGAAGATCGACTCATTATCCTTGAATTTAGATTTAGTGGCTACTCACCTGTAAGAGCTGAGTATGTGTGTGTGAGTGTGTGCTTCAGACACCTTGCAGCCCTGTGTCTCTGCACTGTGTCGTAACAGCTCTGCAGAAGTTTAAATGTGACAAACAACTAAGATAACATAGATTGTGCAGCAGTTTTGTGTGCATGCATCACATCAGGAAGGTTGATGGTCCAGAGTTGGTGAGGAGCCTTTGTGGAGTTTTAATATTCTCCCCATTAAGTGTCCTTGCCAATGATTTTTCTCCAATAAAACAACTTATATGAGGCTTTAATGAGTTTCATATGCCTTTTAGTGTGTTTGTATATGTCTTCCACGTGATGGGGACCTCTAAAAGCAAAACAAAAAGCTTGCAGCATTAAAACCTCTCCCTCTCTAACTCCATGCAGCTGCCTAAAAGTTCTTGTTTTTCTGGTCCTACCAAAAAGAACTATTGCCATTACTATGGCAATGGTATTACTACCATTGTTTTATTGGCAGTCTAAGTTTCCTTGATCGTGGCAGCAAGCATGAATGTGCCAAGGAATGTAAGGTTGTTGACAATATGGCACAGAGAAACTCTGAATTGACCAGTTATCATATTGATGTCCTGTAAACACATCAGAGCAGAGCTGGACCACGTTAGGAAGAGAGCCCTAGAATGACAGGATCTCTAACAGGGTGTCCCATACACATAAAGAAACAGCACTTATAGAGGTGCTCTTAATAGAAAAACTAGACATTTATTTGAACATTGGTGATTGTGAACGTAACCTTGCAGTCATCAATAAAATAGTATCTAAACCTGATTTAAGGCAAAACTGAAACATATAAACATATATTTACTAGCATGCAGCTAGCTTAATTTGATTGTACCAAAAGATGTGAGGGCGAGGCCCTTACACCACAAAAGCTTTGCTTTACCACATAACAAAGTTGTTTTTGACTTAGCAAACTGACTTGATATGTTTATGGTGAAGGCTCATGTCAAAATAACAATTATTGCAATAAATTACATACCCTGAAACAGATCTTTCATATAACTTAGGGAAAGAGGCCACTGGTATTACCAGTGTGCAGTTGCTTGATTATTTTTCTATTGTGTTTGAGTACACGCTAATTCTATAATATCATTTTTTATTTGTTTTCCCCTTTAAAGCTGGGGTAGGCGATTTTGGAAAACTAGCATGAATTTGAAAGTAGCGTCTCCTCAGGGCTCCGCCTAGCCCCACCCCCCGCTCACATGCACGCGCGCAGCTGCTATATCCAGAAGACTGATTCAACTCCAAACCCTCAGCACAACATGTTTGTTTTACACTACACCAAGTCATGTCTCAGTCAGCACGAAGAAAACACCAAACAAACATGTAAAGTCAGTTAGTACTCACAGCCGATGTTGATCGGGGTATAGGTAGTTCCTCTGACATTCTCCACATAGCTGTCAAATCTCCCGTTTTGGCCATGAAACTACTGTATTTTCCGTATTTTCTCCTCTTTTCTCCCGTCCTCCTGTATCAGTATTCTCCTGTAAATCTCCCGTGTGATGATATAATAATAAAAGCATTCCTCTGCCTCTCCAAACTGAGCTCCGTCTCTAGCCTGAATGGGGCGGTAATGCTCCAAAATGATGGATGCCAACCGACGAAGAAGAAGAAGTCTCACGAGAACTGCCATCTGCAGCAGCATGGATGGCAGTTCTCGCGAGATTAGAGCCAACAGCGGAACAAACTTAGAAAAATAAAGAGTTTATTTTAGATTTTTTGTACATCTGTCTTAAATGTGAGGGATACTGGAGCTTGGTTGGTGTTGTGGGACAGCTCACAGCGGACTTCCCTTATTTTCAAAGACAAAACTTGAAAGGTAAGCTTTCTCCAGCGGAGTCTTTTCCCTACACGCTACATGCTACATGCTACATGCTACATGCTACACGCACTGTCTGTGCTTGCCGGGAAAATGCACGCGCAGCAGGCACGCAGAATGGTGACGGGATTTGATTGGTGTAAAAAAAGGTATCCCGGCAAGATTATTGGTTGGTGTTTTCCCTGTTTTACTCCTGCTGTAGATAGCGGATATTTTTCGCTCTGTTTTAAGAACACATTATGAGTTGATTACCATCGGGTCATAAAGACCATTTTAACCAGTATTTCAAAAAGTGTATCTAAATCAGATCGCCAACCCCAGCTTTAAGTCAGGGGTTATTACCCATAAAGCACTGTATGGTTTACTTGTAGTACACCAAAATTATGCCACTTGGCCTCTTCATTGCTTTTATACGCTTTGATATTTGGAGCATTATTAATAAATGTAACTTATCTGTGCAGCAGTGAGTGACCTTGAGAGCGCTCTTTTGTGCAGAGGCACAGAGAAAAAAGCGGAGTGAAAAAAGCAAAGTATTTGGCGCTGTAAGGCACAAGTTGCTGCCTTTGAAAGGCTGGATATTCCTCTCAATTAATAGAAAGACATTAAGGGAGTCTTCAATGAACTGGCCTTACTTAAACAGATATATAGAGCAATTGCTATGCCCTCTGGTGCACAAAGTCAGTTTTAACATCAATTAGTAAGCGATTTATATGCAGAAAGAGTGGAGGCAGAGCCGGGGCTGATTGAAGTGGCTCCACTGTATCTCTCTGTACGGTCCCACTTACATAGTCATTCACTCCAGGGTGGTCCAGGACATCTCGGGCAAAGCGCTTTCCGGTGACCTCCACGTCGGGCGTGTCCACATTCTCCTCCTCGGCATCTGCATCACAGACAGAAGTTGTAAACCAGTGAGTGTTTATATGCTTGTAACAGTTTTTCCAATTTTCTGGAGCAAAGTAAGAAAGCTCTTGGATTAAATCTTGGCTCATGCTCTCACTTTCTCTCAGTAGCTTGATTTACCCACATTCAGGAGAAATGCATTTTCATTCCAAAGCTTTTAATTCCTCTGTAAAACAATGGTGTTGTTGCTGTTGTGATACTTACAAACAAATCATTCTTCACAGATAATAATTAGCAAAGCCTACTCATCCTTGAGACAAAAAAAACACCTCAAAACTTGACTTATTGTCTTCTTCGTTTATTTATTTTGCGGAGTCACTTTGTCCTCATCTAAGGAAGCAATCTTTCTCATTTAACAGTGTTTAAATGCTTCGTTGTTTCAAAGCTCCAGGAAAATAGATCTGGCTTTTAAATTTGTCAGTGTAAGGTAATACAAAAAAGATCTATCTTTGTTAAGGTCTGTTATTTTGTTCTTAACCAAATACGAGCCACAAAGCTCTGGGACTACAAAACAGTTTATTGAAGACTTATAATCTCCTATTTTCTTCCCCTCTTGATAACACAAGGATTATAAATGGTTACTGTCACTTATTTGAATAATTGTAAACATTGCCACATACTGTGAAGTAATAGTTTGTTTGAATAGAAAATTCCAGGTTATTGTTTTATCCAAACCCAGAAAACACCAGCAAGAGCAGAAAAGCAGTATACTCATACAACAGGCAAGGGTCTTAAACCCTGCAGGGGGCTATGTGGCAGGGAGAGCGAGTGGGTGAGACAAACAAGAGAGACAACAGCTAATCCATGATTGTCAGTGTTTGAATCAGCAGTAGGCACAACTTGGACTGAAGTTATGGCTTTGAGAGGTAATCTAAAGTTTTTAAAACCATTTTTAATATCTGTGTCTGGCGTTTCTGCTTCAGCTGCGTTTGTATTTCTGACCTGTGGTTTTGCTTCTGTACTTGAAGCTTTTTTGTTCTTGAAGCTGTTTTCCTCGTGTTGAACTGCAGGAAACTGTTGCAGTTCTTTGCCTTCTTCTGCAGTTCTTAGATCCTGCTCTCCGACACCTTACAGATTCATAATTAAAAGTCTGCTGACTACTCTTGAACCCATATGAATGACTAATGTCTTCCTCTTCATTAATAAGACTTATTATGATCCATATTTATTAATGTTAAACATTAAGGCAAACTCAGAGACACCCCCTGTCCTCATGTCACAACTATTTTACTGTTGAAGTGAAACACAAATGATTCCTGAGCTCATGGTAGAGAATAAATTCATACACTTCATAAAGCACATATTTTCTTTCTTCTTTTTAACTACTTTCCCACAAACAAATTCAATTAACTCCCTAATCTGCAAATTGTCCCTTAATGGTTAATTTTATATATTATATGAGTTGACTAACTCATAGAGAATGGCCCCTCAGAGGATTCAGACAAAGCTCAATTTTATTCTCTCAGACATTTCCACTTTATGGACTTTGTGCATACTGACTTATAAAATCAAATTTCCTCCTTGAAGAGTTTCAGGCAATAATCTGTTTTTGAATTTAACTTAAGCCTCGAGTTTTATCATCCTGGACTTGATAAACACTGTGTTGGTATGTCCCCTTAATCCACCTCACTTTATATTCATTTTCTCCATCCCTCTGTAGAATAAATACATAGTGAGTTTGTATGTGTTGTGTTTACACTTTAGCACCAGCATCTGGTATCAGTGGAGCCTTCTAGTCTGGGGCATAAATTACTAACCAAAGAAACACCTTATAGAGGCCCTGTGAATTTTTCTATGGCAACTTTTGGCCTGTCTTCTAAAATTAAACGTATTGCATTAGTTTGAGCAGAAAGACTGTTGGGTATTCATCCATTCCTTTAACTTCACTCTCTTTTATCCCTCTCACTTTTTCTCTCCTGCACTGGTGGTGGCCAGTTAAGGGCATTCACTCACTTAAGCATTGAACCAACCAGATTCTGCCACCATCTTTTTTGAAAATTGTCCTGCTGCTGTCAGATTTTAAAACCTGGCCTCTACTCTGCCACAGTCAACCTTTAGTTTTGTTGTGATCTTGGCTAACCCACCATCACCTCTGGCACCTCCTATCATCCCATCAGTGTTCAGGTCTAACCTGACACACCAGGACAGTTCCATATTGGAAATATTTCACTTATCCATCTGGGAAGGAGCCCTTCACAGACCAATCCATATCAAGCAACGCTGCTATGATGTAGCATACGTAGCAGCTAAACATAGCGGTTAATGGCTTACAAGGGCAAACAACAGTTAAAGTTATGGTCTACGATTTGGAAGCTTGGTACATCTTAATAACACCGCCGGGAACGGCGGTTCGGATTGGTCCGTGAGTCCATCCAATCCCCTGTCTCCCCTGCTCCACATTGTCCCGCCTCCTCCCCACTACTTCCCTCATCGCGAGCTGCACAGCTGCTGAAGCGTCATGGAGCTGGAGAAGACCAGCACCGAAACCGGGAGGCCGCATCTGTTACCCTCCACATTGAAGGAAAGGATACGTAAAAGTTTTGAGGAAAAGGCTGAAGTAAGGAAGAAATATGAGCAATACAGGTCCCAATGGAGACTCAACATTGGAGAATCGTACCACCGGTGGAAAAAGCTGCAGAATGATTTGTGACTGAAAACTGAAGCTGAGACAGCCGAATTTCTGTTGAACAGGTAATAACTTTGTTTACTACAGTGGGAGATGTCTGCTGAATAACTCTGGTTAGTCTGTGCCTATACTGGCTAATGACTGAAATTTGTTCTGGCAAAGACACGCCGAGGAATGTAAATCCTCGCCCACAATCGGCTCTGCTCTGATCGGACAGTGGCGACGCCAGACCCGCTTCGCTGCCGGTCCAATTGTAATGGCTACAGCTGTGTGTTACAAGGGGGATGACTGTCGTGTTTATTACTTTCAGCTGTGAGAAATCTCATTTGTCTTCAACGCCAATGAATATTTTCTGCCGGCCGGCTTCTTGCTCTATCAGAGGGGGCGTGTTGTTAGGAGGTGACACGAGCCGGGGGGCGGGATCTTGGAACATGGAGGGGAGGGGTGAGTGAAGGAGGGGCAGGCTGCGTTTTTCAAATCTGTCTCAACAGCCAAACTGATTTTCAGTGGGTCACAAGGCTGTTTTCAGGGTATTAAATGTGCTTGCTAATTTGGCAAAAGTATGTGATGTACTAAAGCCCCAGGTTAGTGCTAGCAATAGATTATGTATTATTCTGTTCTGTCATAATAATGAATACATTTTAATAGTTTTTTAGGTCCTGGCTTACCTATCTCCCTCTATAACAAAGCTCGATTTTAAAGGATAACGTGTTAATCTATTGTGATATGTGGAAAATAAAAACTCTCAGAATCATGAAAAGAATGTAAAATAAAATGTGTTTACATGTCCATCCACTGTTTTTGTAATGATGCACTTTTGCAGCACGTTTGTTCCATCACTTATTTTCTCTGATCTAACCACTTTTTTTTTTTTTTTAATAAAAAAACTGTATTTGTACAGCAATGACTATTCTGCACTAAAGTTTTTATAATGCTGAATCAGAGTGCACCTTTCACCACAGACCATTAGTCTCTCAACTTTAACACACATATTTAGAGTCTCATACGTTTTGGGGGTCTTGAAGCCTCTACAGATTCTAACATTGCTGGGGGGGTTCTGCCATCCAGTGAAAGTATTAATAGTCTACACTTAAAGGCTAAGGCGCCCCCTGCTCTCACCACTGAGGAGTGAGGGATGGATCCAGTGGATGGGCAGCTCCTGGCAAATCTCCCAGATCTTGGAGTCAAAGAGGAAGCTCGGGTTAACGATGGGCTCCTCGGCAGGAACCCACACTTGGGAGTCGTCCACCTTCATATCCATCACCTCGGTTTCATCCACCTGCTAAAAACCACAGCACACAAAAGCACATGAACATTAGAAACATGTCAGAGCATGTAAAACATTCACTGTGAAAATAATAGTCCTGCATTCGCACTATCCTGTCATGTGTCCTGCAGCAGCTCCATCCTTGTCATTTATATCTGTCTTCTTTCAGTCCTTAGAAAGGGCAGCAACTTCCTGACTCCCTCTGCCCTGACTCCCCTTTCCCTCCATCTCCTCCTCAAGCCTGCGGCATGTTCTTTCTATTATACATCATTGAAATTCACAGACAGTGATGATTTGACTTTTAAATGACTTTAGAAGTGGTCTTCATTACTCTGAGTGTGGCTGCAATATCGTTTAATGTGACAGACACAATAAAGCTGTGCATTCTGCCCCCCTCTTACTGCCTCTCCCTTCATCCCTCCCCCCTTGACAACAATGCTTCGCTTGGCACCCAGCATTATCAGAGGGCTTAATTTGTTGATACTGTAGTTCATGAGCTGTAAAGTAAACTATTATTGCTTAATGATAGGGACTACATGTCAGTGCTGTCTAATAGAGACATATGAAGGGGATTTGGTAATGCTCTCCCCTAACAGTGGAGATATTTATTTTCTTCATGTATATGTAAATACACACACAAACAAACGCTTCTTCTCATTCCCTTGTTAATTAGCAGCCTAGAACAGAGAAAACAGTTCACTTGACAAATGTTTTTACAAGGTGATTTTCTCCCAGTCTAGGGCTTAATTGCACATTAGTTAAGCTTGACGTAGAATCCCGGGGCTATAGCGGGAGCGGGGATCATTTATAACAGGTCGCACCCTCTCCCTCATGTTCCCCCCTGTCACTTTTGCTTGAATGAAAGTTTAGCTTTCCACGCTGCCTCCTTTTTGTCACTGTGCCACACAGCTGTGACCTACAGGGCGAAATGAAAAAACAAGCTTTATCACATTAAAGATTGTGGTTTCAGGCTCAGTGGGTAACACAGTTTTCCTCATTTTTTTTTAGCTCAACCAAACAAAGGCCAAAAAATAATGTGCAAATGACCCATTAGCTATCTGATTTGCCACCCTCTCCTAGCAGATGTTGCTAGGGTTCTGCCAGTTTAAAAAACTTTCACCCAGGCCAAGTCATTTCAGTGTGTCACTGTTGAAAATAGTCAGTGAAGCAGACTGTGCTAATGCTAATGACATTACTGTATCTTTGAGGAGATCAAGCTGAGGTAAAGGCTGATGTACACTGCTGTAGGTGGGTACAGCTATTTTGTGTACATATGTGAGTTTTATATAAAAAACAGGCCTCAACACTATGCTGGGCTGAAAGTACGATTAAAGTCAAGTCAGGTTTGGGAGCACATGGCGGGTCGTCACTTCACCAATTCAAAATTCCTGACAACTGGTTTTGACACCAGCAACATTAACCCTACTTCATTTGTAGGGCTTTACGTGCGATGAAGTTTAAGGGTGCAAACTCTAATTATGAAAGTACTATTGGGCGAAAAATGTCTTTGTGCTTTTTTCCTTTATGTAGTGTTTCTGTTTGGCACTGTTTTGTGAAGCAAAACCTGTGCGCATTGATATTTAAGTATGTTGTGTATTGTTAATAAGTACAAGTAATATCCAGGCATTTTGCTCATGTTCATGGGAATTTTTGGCTTTTCTTCCAGAAGTGCATTTGTGAGGTTGGACACCGATGTTGGACGAGAAGTCCTGGCTTGCAATCTCCATTCTAATCCCAGTCTAAGTGTTCTGTCAGTTTGAGGTCAGGACTCTGTGCAGGCCTCCCACACCAAACTCCCTCATTAGGTATTCATTAACCTGCTTGTTGCACTGGTGCACACTCAAGATGAACAGGAAGAGGCCATCTCCAAACTGTTCCCACAAAGTTGGCAACATGAATTTGTCCAAAATGTCTTGATCATGCTAAAGCATTAAGAGTTCCTTTCACTGTAATTAAGGGGCACATGAAGTTCGGAGGTCTGTAGGTATTACCTGTGCAGAATGTTGGTATCCTCTGTGCACTTCAGTCCTCATCATCAGCTGACCCGTTCTATGATTTTACTTGGCCTACCACCTCATGAATAAGTTGCTGTGGTTTCCAATCACTTCCACTTTGTTATAATATCACTAACAGTTGACTGTGGAGTATTTAGTAGGGAGGAAATTTCACAACTGAGCTTCTTGCACAGGTGGTCTCTAATCATGGTAATTTGCTCAAATTCACTGAGCTCCTGAGAGCGACCCATTCTTTAACAAATGTGTGTAAAACAGTCTGCATGCCTAGGTGCTTGATTTTATACACCTGTGGTGATTGAAGTGATTGGAATACCTGAATTCAATGATTTGGATGAGTGAGTGACTACTTTTGGCAATAAAGTGTATATACAATCTGTATATATGCTATATGATAATCTGATATCTTTTCCTGAGGTTCCTGGCAGCACCTCCAACCCATAGACTTCATGTGCATAAAAGTACTCTATCATGGGAAGGGGTCATGGAAACACTCTCAGAGGCATCTAAAACTTAAAGTAACATCATATGGGCTCATTAAATCTGAGTGATTATGATATTACCATTTTATGCTTTTCTGAATTGTCTCCTATTGGTTCAGTTACAAAAATGTCAGTGCTCTAACAAGCACACACTCAGCGTCACCTGCACAAAGTATTTGGCAAGCTAAATGATCAGAATTGTTATTTTGAAAGCAGCTGATATTTCCTGCCAGTATTTCTTTAATCTGTGTCTTTTGTAATAAGAGGAGGAAGATGCATCAAATAGGCAGGCATGCTGTTGCAAATTGGGGGAATTGGCTTTTCGCCCAATGTGAAAATGAGCAACTGTTTAACCAAAGTCCAAAACTGACTAAAAATCCACTTGACCTCTCAGGAGCAGCTGATGAGGGCAGGATCAGAGACCTTTTGGGGCCTTTCACTGATCTGCTGGAGCTCTGTACACTGTGTGGCAAGGGAGGCATGATTGAACTATAATTTGGCCCACCTTCCAAATTAGTTGTGTAATCCACAAAAATGGGGTCAGAAACAGCCTGAGTTCACACAGTGATTACTGGTCCTAATGATGACTGGGAGAACTGGTTTTGGTGATACTGTAAAGCATAATAAGGGGAGTGCCGACATTAAATTAATGCCCTAACCCTTTCTGTGGACGAAGAAATTAATATCAACCTTGAGGAACACAAACAGCTCTCTCTAATTGGACCTCTTAGCCACTGAAGCCAAGTGAGTCTTCTCCGGGAAGTAAATGGAGGTCACGACAGGGGGCTCACAACATGAATTTGACTTCACAGCTGAGAAACGACTCCAATAACTTGTAGCAGAGGGCCTGAGGGGGAGGAGGAATGGTAAAGGTCAGCGGTTTAGCATGGGGCAGGGATTTTTAAATGCCAGTTGACATACACAGAGACAACATGATTACACTCCTCTGGTTTACGCTCTCCTGAAAGGCTTTTCTGTTCTGCTATTGACAAATGATATATTATAAGGACACAGGAAACTTTTTATCAAGTATTGGACCTTGGGAATGATGGTAATTTCTTTTGGGCTGCACGCTCCTGGTATATATATATGCTTTCCGCCTACAGTGCATAACTTAATTATACACCAGTTGTGCTGTAGTTAATGAATTTAGCTTCTCCTGACACAATGTCCCGAGGGGGAAAACACTGTCTACATGACACATTGTGTAAAGTGGTGCAGCGTTTGCTGCAGATCAACAAAGATTTTCTCATGATACACAAGTGCTGCACATAAAGCAGACAGTAGAAAGGCTAAGTTACATCAGTGTTCACATAAATCAAATGGGAGTGCTGTCTCTTTTGTTTTCCATGCAGCACAGGTCTGGCCTCAAAAATAGGTTGAGTTCTATACTTTGTTTTTGCCAGTGTTCTGATCCACCTAGATGTGGATCCAGCATTTTTTAAAAGGG
Source organism: Scarus forsteni (assembly GCA_036419115.1). NCBI lineage: Eukaryota > Metazoa > Chordata > Actinopteri > Labriformes > Labridae > Scarus > Scarus forsteni. The sequence goes on from JAZDUH010000383.1 coordinate 15,778,470, forward strand.
ATTTGTTAACATTGCGAGACGGGGTTATTTTCCCGCCTTTTGGGAAAATGAAATCCACAACTTCTTAATGGATTTTCTTAAAGTTCAAAGGGAATGTTGTTCATGGCACAGGGGAGAAGAGATAATATTTTGGAAGTGATCCAAATCCGGTTATGGATCCAAATTTACTCATATGATTTTATAACAGTTCCTTTTAGATAAGTCTTCCATTTTTTGTCAATAAGTCAATGGATTTGGGGGAAATTTTTAGGGTACTTTAGTCGTAGCACAAAGAAGAAGAAATAAGATTTCAGTGTAGATCCAAATCCATGAAATTGTAAAATAATTTCTCAACAATGCAGGGTAATGCAGATTTCCACAATTTTGACAATAACTCACTTGACAATGTTGGATTGCCTTGATAGATATTTGAGCTCTCAGAGCACTTAGATTTTTTGAACAGTATTTTCATAGTGATGAGTGCAACTGGTCTTGTCATACAAACATGTGAAAAGAAATGTTACATGTTCAATTGTCATTTTTCTAATAGCAATGTCATATCAGGGAAACCTTTACCCTGTTATCTTGTCATACTGGTATGCTTAATTGTAGAAAGACAGTGGATTCTGAATGCTTTCTTTGCTTACAGCCTCATTTTTGTTCAGGCACTTAAAGGCAGATTCTTTATAAACAAGGGACACGGTCATATTGAGGGTATGCACCTGACATCACTGCAGCTGTTTGTGGTGAGAATGAGTCCAGCTGCTTAGTATTTAAAAGAAGATAAGTGACAGATGTATGGATAAAAATAGCCAGTTACTCTCGGCTCTGCACAGCATTGTGTCATATTGTAATGACTTGGCAATGTTATTTTATTTTTATGTTATTTTTAAACCAAAATTCACAAGTTGAATGCCAAGTAAAGTAAATTAACAGCTTTGAAATAAAGCAAATTCTGAACTTTATTTTTTGAGGAAATAAGTGTTAAAGGAAAAGTTTGGTTTCTACAGCTTTCAAATTGTTTATAGAATGAAGTAGAACAACATAGTCACCCAGAAGGCTTTCCTGATGCAAACAGTGCTTCGGGAGATATTTAGATCCAAAATTGAGTGGCGGACATCCGTATAATGGTAGCACATGGGGCATGTATAGCGCTGTTCCTAAAACTGCATTAATCGTCCAAAAACTCATTATTTCACCAATATTTCATTATAGTCCTCCTCCATTACAGTCTGTGTTGCCCCAGACATGTTTTGGGGCTGTGCTGATCTCTGAACTGAAGAAGAAGAAGGTTTGACTCCGCGCATGCGTAGTACTCTCTGGAGAGCTGTTCTTCTCTTTGCCTCCACGTCATCCCTTTGATGAGCTCCTCATCTGTAAACTCTGGCTCGAAACTGTAAGGACACCCATCATATTCAAAGTTCTCCTCCACAACATCTTCATCCGATAGATGTTCGTCCATTTTGCACAAAACTGGAAGAAGAAATCGTTGTGTAGTCGGTGGTCTTCCCCTGAAACAATGAACCGTACTGCGCATGCGTGGAGGCAAACATTCTTCTTCGTCAGTTCAGAGGTCAGCACAGCCACAAAACATGTCTGGAGCGACACAGGCTGTAATGGAGGAGTAGCGTGAGCGGACCATGATGAAATATTGGTGGAACTAATGAGTTTTTAGACGATTAATGCAGTTTAAGGAGCGGCGCTATACATGCCCCATGTGCTACCATTATACGGATGTCCGCTGCTCGATTTGCATCTAAATATCTCCTGAAGCACTGTTTGGATCAGGAAAGCCTTCTGGGTGAGTATATTGTTCTACTTCATTCTATAAACACTGTGAAAGCTGTAGAAACCAAACTTATCCTTTAAAATCAAATAAATTTAAACTTCGGGCTCATTAGTGATTAAATTCAGCGATTTCATGTTTAGTTAAAGAAATGTCAATTCACTAAGGTACATTTTCAGTTAAGTAAAATTAAATTGAAGTTTAGGCAGTTAAAGACAATCAGATTCAATCAAATAACATGGGTTCAGCTGAAAAAACATCATGTATTATTAAACAAGCCAGAGCAGGCAGTCACTGAGAGATAAAGACAGTGTAAGAAATGTCAATACACTCCAATAAATGGAGGATGCATGAAAAACATACTAAGGGTCATAGAAATCTTGAAAACAGCGAAATATGGGAACTTTAAATAGATAAATAACTATGTGATATACTCTGAGCTTCCTGCCATCAGTTTGACCAGAATTGATTGTTGTGAAAATCTAGTGTATTCTTTACCTCTGGCCCAACAATGAGCTCTGAATATGGTACTGAGATATGTTGCTGTACTGCTTTGAAAAAGGTTCATGGTTCACCAGCAGTTTTTCTTTCGCCAATAAAATGTGTAAACCACTGTTTCTGCTGGAATAAATTCAAGTCAACTTGCTAGAAGAGAAACAAAAATAAGCTTACAGAGTTATCATTGGTAACAATTTGCAACCACCACGTGCATCAGTTGAACCGTTTAGTGTCTGTACCTGAGCGGTTTTACCAGTCAACCTGGTGTCAAATGAGGTTATAAATTCATGCAGGCAAACACAAGCACAAAACTAACAGTACTGTGTGCCTGCAGGACTTTGTTGTGATCAGATTCTCCGCTGTGGTGTTTTTCTTCAGCCCTGTTTCCTCTGTTTGCAGTTGTTGTCTGAGTGGGAGGTTTTCAGGATGCTGGGCGAGCTCTGGTCATCCATATTAAGTGGCTGTTTAATGGAGCAAGCAGTATCCTTTGACAATGTTAAAGGTTCTGAGGGAGGCAGATGGTGGTTTCTGTGTCAGATTGGGGGAACTGGAACGATGCTAGGGGATTACTCCTCAGACATTTTATAAAGGCGGCAAACAGAAAAGGGAGAAAAAACCCTGGCATACAACCCATGTTTTTCACCTGGTTTCCCTCACAGGAGCTGCATTACCTTATCAGCAGCTTGCAGTTTTTCCACAATTTTTGCTATTGTTTTTTTTCTCACCTCGGCTCCAAAGCCTACCACGCCACCTCTGAGCCGTCTTTACGGAAAGCCTATGGCTGGGTTAAGCTAGGAACCATTAGTGCTTGGCTTTAACCCCTGTGAGCTTTACGTGTCTCACCACCTGAGGAGAAACTTGTGCTGATCTTTTTCAGGGTCACCTGTGGGTGGATTTTCTGAGAGGATGGATCACGGGTCACTGTTTAATGTGAGGGCAGAGCATGGTGAAGTCAGACTGAGGTCACTGTTTATTACCTTAATGTGGCCCCTTTGATATTTACTGTTTTCTTCAGCAAGCTTCTGTTTTTATAGAGAAAACAACCTTTGCAGCCACAGTGGAGGATGAGTGCTTTTCATTTATTGGTGATTGGACAACAAACCTTTCTTTAAAAAACATTAGAATATGTACTGTGACACATTGTATAGCCTCCGCCAAGACGTTTATGTTTTTGTTGTGCTCGTCCATTTGCTTGTCCATCCTTCTGTTTGCCTGTCTGTCTGTGAGCAAGATAAATCAAAAAGCTCTGACTAGATTTGGATGAAATTTTCAGGGATTGTTAATCATGGCACTCAGAAAAAGTCATACATTTGGTGGTGATCTGAATATGGATGCAGATGCAGGCATTTCTATACAGCATTTGCCATCAGTGCGTGATATGGCCATTTTTAACATACCAGTATTCAATAATAACTCAGCAATGAACGTTAGACATGCCTTGGCAGAGGTTGTGCTCTCTGAGCACTTCAAGCTCTTTTTTCTACATTTTGGAAATAAAGTGACCAGCTTTCCTGTCTTGAGTTTGGGTTTAGAGGATCAGTGTCATTTCCATGAGCAGATTCTTTCCTCAATGTTATATCTTTTTTTTATTTTTATTTTTTTTAAGTTTTTCTTAGCATAAACCAATAATAAAGAGGTATTTTGGGATTTCTGAAGTGGATTGTATGAGGTACAAGTCATAAGCCTGAACATCAGCCACAAAAACAGAGATCAGCTCTTCATCTGTACGAAAGTAGCCAATTGCAGCAAATGGTGCCTCCTACTCTGAGTATTTGAAGAACTGTAGGCAAAACAAGTCACAAAACAGCATAGAGTGATAGCACACTGTAGATGGAGAGTCATCAGGTCTGACTAAAAACAGGAGGAAACTGCTTTGGGAACAGGAGGGCCAGAGAAACCCAAGTTGCCTGTTGATAGAGGTGTGTATAACATTAGTTCATGCTGTCAAACCGGAAAAATTTAGAGTGTGACTATAAAAGATCCTTTTGCGATATTTTAGGATCAGAAAAAAACAGAGGATAAATATCTCTTCAGTCTGCAGCTGTTGTTTTGCAGAGCCTTTCTGTTGTATGGAAAATTTATTCTTTCGTGAATCAGTATTCAGCTGATGCTAATTGTTTATGTTGTTTAGACTGAAGCTATGGATTCAATGATGGTCCACTTGATGCAAACACAGTGTATGGCTAGTGATGAGGAAGTAAATTTAGCTAGAATAACATACCTTTGTGCTTGTTCTGCAAATATCTCTGAACATTTGCAAACTGAGTTAATCTTTATTTGGGTTGCAGTAACAGTAGTGTACTGTTTGGGCAGTACGCTGCTGATGGAAGGCTATGTTGGCTATGCCATATAGCGAAGTAGGACCAAAACAGCTTGGTAGTCGAAAAGTTTATGGTAGTAGATGTTTTTAATATAGCACGCAATTGCCCCATGTTTTTTTTTGTGTGTTTTTATCCATGATTCTTAAACAAGAGTCAGCATAATAAGCACTTTCTATAGCATTGTATATCCATAGCTTCTGGGGCGGCTATTTCTGTACAGATGCAGAGCTGATCTTGGTCACCAATTCACATTACATCCATCTAGTGGAAGTTTTTAAATATGTTTGGGATCAAGTGTTCTGACCATGGACAAGAGAAAAGCCTGGTGTACAGAGGCTTATCTCAGAAAGAAAGACCTAGAGGAGCAGATAGTGGATTAATACTGTCAGATACTTTACATTATTATCCTGCCAAATAATTGATTTAAGAAAAATAATACTGTCTTCACAAGTTACTGCCCCAAAACTACCACAAGCAGTAGCTAACAATAATTCTGACCCTATAATTATCTATTTCTTACTACACAAATAGCCAAATTATTGAGCCAAGCAAGTCAAATATACATTAAAGAGGTTATTCTGTGAATTGAGGGGTTTTTATAAGCCCTGTAGTGTGTTTTTAAAAGTCTCCTTCATAAGTTTGAATGTGTCTCTGCACAAGACAAAACAATCTTTGGCATCTAGACTTTTCACTCTGTTAGCTGCCGGTGGCTGTCTGAGATGGCTTGTTCTCCCCAACCCCCCTTATAGACCTACCAGTGTGACTTGGCTCTGGGTGATTTAACGATTTAAAGAGCCATTCGCAGTTTCACTGTACCGGCCGTGTGTATGTAGACTTGCAGCTTGTTGAAAACATGTCCCAAATTTTGTTATATTAGTTTCCCTGTGGTTGTAACTGGGTGTAAATAAAGGCTATTTTAAAGAATTAAAAATCTAAAAAGCCTGTGTCACAGCTCTGAGTTAAATTCTAGCTGCCACTCTTTTTGCTCTCTTGTCCCCTGCACTGCTGACATGACCTATCAGCAATCAGTTAGCAACGTGCCACTCATTCTTCATCCAGATTTTATTTTATTTTATTTTCTCTATACCCCAAAACCAGAACAAGAGCTATTTGCACTTGGGTCCTCTCTTCTTGCCTTGTGAACAGTGAACATGTAGTCCTCTCTGCCTGTACACTCAGCCAATGCTGGTAAACCTTCATATTCTGAATTTAACAATGGACTCTTAAATAATTCCTGTGTATATGTAATTGGATCCTTTTTTGCCTTCAACCGAAGCACTTAAACCCCTTGTCCAAAAACACCTGTGAACAAAAACAGGCCAGGTTGCAAGGATTCTTGAGATGGATTGAGAGGAAAAAAATCAACAATTTATCAATGAGTTGTTTCAGTCAGAGGAACTTAGTTACCCTGCATTCAGAGCAAAGTTTCATGTTTGTGGCTTTTTCAGCAATACTAAATCAAACTGATGTTAGCTTTTGGAGTGGCATCAAACTGAACAAGAAGACATTACTATTGGGGGTAATCTGATAGATAACATGGATTATCTGTTGTAGTAAGTATCTTAGTTTGTTAGTTTTGCAATTAAAGTGATAGTTAATTGTTGTTTTCATCAGAGTGATTCAGTCAAGAAAAAATGCCCCTTTTCTATTCCCCATTTATTATTGAAGAAGAAAAATCCATGAAGTGTCTTCATAGTGTTGGTTTCCCTCCCAATGGTTTGCTCACAGATGCATCTTAGCTGAAGGTAAACATAGCTGTGTCAGAGTTTCTGTATCTAGCAGTGCTTGTTTTCAGGAAATGTTTTTCTTTTTTGAGGAACTTGTGATGCAAGGATTACGATTTCCAAAACAATGGCAATATCACAATAACTGAGCAATTTAATGCGTGTTACTTGGTACCTTTTTGTCTGAACTGTGACATTATAATAATGATATATATGCACTGGCTAGCTGAAATAACAGCATGGAGAATGAGAAGCAATGTGAGCTTTCCTTTAACAACTAACAGTATTATCTTTTTGTTTTGAGTTTGTGTCCGTTATAATCATCCGTTGTAAACAAAGTTACAAACTTGTTGCAGATCTGTTTTTGATCTGGGTGGGTAATAAATAACTTCAAGTAAAAAAGCTGTCCCTTTTGATGCTACATAGCAAGTAAAGACATTTTATCACATTTTAAGTAGTGCTGGGTAAAAAATGACATATTGTAATACTTAGACAACATACCAAACACTGATTAGGTGTTTGTTTTAACATCAGATAGAAAAACAGTAAGATAAATACACTTCTCTGCCAAGTTGAGAATGAAAGTATAATGATTTTTAAACGAAGTGGCCAACTCTGATTGGGTGTTTATGTTGACACCACAAACAAATATTTTGGACAGACTTATCTGCCAAGTTGTGATTGCAAAAACAAGGAGGTCTAAACAAGAGCACAACACTGATTGGATGTTTATTTTTACATATTTAAAAAGTAGTTGAAATACACATATCTGCCATTTTGTGAGTGCAGCTACAAAGATTTAGATTGTGATTACTGCGTTCTGCTTTCTATAATCTAATACTTTTACAAAAAAAAACTTTTGTAAACCTATATGTTTATAAAATCAATGATATTGAATGGATATCCTGAGCATCTGAATTCATTTCTTGTCACCTGTCAGTGGCTATAACCTTTTCCTTAGGTCAGGTGTCAACAAACATCAGCTCAGTGTCCTCATATAAACATGTGTTCATCTGTAATCTTAAAAAAATAAAATGCACTGTTTGAATCTGATTTCAAGACTGAAGCTAACTTCTGTCAGCCACATTAATCAAGATAATGTACTTCAGTGACATCTAAAAGCTCTAACAGAAACTGAGTTGAGATCCCACCGGAGACGACTTCTTACAAATATCTTTTGCATTGTTTATTTATTGAACATGTTGAAAAGTGTTCACTCTCGCCCATGGCAGTCCTAAATAGGGTTTCCATTACCACTACCATACATCCTTGTCACTTTCTTGGCACTGGATGATTCACTTTGGATCTGTGAATTAGGCCAATTAGGCTTCACAGTGCACAAAAGAAGACAGATATGGCATGGACATATGGTGCAGCTTGGGCAATTAGTATGTGTAAATGTGGATCAGACGTTGTGAAGATGAGAGGAGGAAAAAAAAACAGTGTTTGGTTTTTTTGGGGGGTATAACAGCTTGTGTTCTTAAAGTTGAAAGTGAGTATGGGTTTTCACTTGGACTGACAATTGGCTTATTCTGTTTATAAAATGAAGCAGCGTGCTGGGAGTGTCAAAAATTTGCCAGCTACTGTACTTCTTCTCGGCAACAATGTGAAATGTAAATGAGAGCATGAGAGCAGAAGAGCAGTTGAGAGTGGGATTTTCTCTTTGAACATGCAGCCCACTCAGTGAATTGCACTGTGACACAGAAAAATTGGGAAGTTTGATTGATTGAATCTCTTTTCCATCCCTTTTTTGTGGAAGTTCACACATGGCTGTAAGAACCCAGAGAAGTAAAAATGAATAACTCCAAACTTAGAGAGGCAGCCTTGTGAATTTTACAAAGAAATCCTTTTTTAAAAAATACGGTTTTAATGGCTTACCTCTCACTCAGACCACTCTTGCACCCTTCCTCCTTTAGGCTATTTGGGTAGAGCCTTTGGAGGAGATGATTAAAAATTAATATTGGCCCAAGATTGACAGCAAACAGCATTTGAAGTGAGCCACAAAGAAGCTACGGGTTTGTGGGCTGCTTTCAGACGGTTTCACAGGCACTGCAGACCCTGAGTTTATTCTTCAGTGAGAGGGGCGGGGGAGGTGGGATAAGACGGACAGGCTGAGGATTTGTGCCGTACCCTCAGTGCTCACTCTGGTTATCTCCTGACAATATGCATGACAGCCTCTGCAGGACTACACAGGGTCCAAGCCGCAGACAGCTGTGGGAGGAATGAGACTCACCGCTAACTCTGTATCCTCAGCCTCCACCTCTGCCACTGTGGGAAGCCTCCTGGTTTGGGTCCTGATGTAGCACCTCTGATGTTTGGCAAACCGGATCCCAGTGATTCCCTTCGAAAAGAACAGAAGGAATTAAAGATGGATGAGAAATTTAAATGTATGATTCATTTACCTTATGGACTGTGTATATCTTTTAACTTTGGGGGCATTCACCCGTCCTTCACTGCTAATCGAAGCTCTTTAAAAAGTAAAAACCTCAGTACGTGATAAGAGGTGTATTTTTCATTTATCTCTCTTCAAATACGTCTTTTCTGCTGCAAAACAGATTTTATGATAAATGGCCAATATTTAATTTCAGCTACAAGGGCTTTTTTTCATGAAAAGAAACAACCAAACATAACAAGTATGGACATGCTGTCAGCCTTCCCCACCTCCACTGCTCATTTTCTGTTTTGACATTCCTAAAACCTTTTGTTCTAAATGATGTGCTACCCTTTTATTAAATGGGTTAATTTCAAAGGTATAGGAGCAGATATGGGCAAAAGTCACTTGTTGCATGAAGGACATTTGGATCTGGATGGCAAGAAATTTACTTACTTTTTTGAAGCTCATTCAAGAGTAAAGATTTGATGAGAGTGTATTGTGCTTGGCCCTAAACGCCCAAGGGCAGGGGTTCTAAACTAGGGTCCACTTTATAGTTTTCCCACAGCAAGTTCAAAATAATAAATATAATAACAATTACTATCATTATAATAACTTATTTATATAGCACTTTTTGAAACCAATCTACAAAGTGCTGTACAAAACACAAATTAAAACAAAATCAGGCAGCGACAAATTGGCAAGAGCAATTTACTAGGGAAATTTCCCTGAAGAATGTTAAAACAGGTTAACTAACAATGATATCTCTTAAGAATTGGAACTGTCCTCCTTACATCAACAAACAAAAATACAAATTAATTGTATATAGTTTCTACTCAGTCTGTAACACACTAAATTGACCGTCCATAAACTGACGTCTAATATCTTATCAATGTGTTGTAAGGCTGTTACCTAAGTTGAAGCTTAACCTTTAAGATCTCTTATATGTGAAGGGCTGAAGAATCTACTAAAAGGCAGGTTAAAGCTGTCACCAGGCGTCAGGGCCAGAAGAACAAAGGTGGTCCCACATTAACAGCTCTCTTAAGGTGCGCTCACACCGGACGCTACTTGTACTACCTTGGCAATCACTCTCCATGTAAAGTCAATGAACAGCCGCGATGGGGCGGGGCTAACCCTCCCGCGATGCGACAGCATTTCACACTACCACATAGCTTATAGCGGGATGTCAAAATAAAAAAAAGTCATGTGTGGCTGTGCGGCAACAGCCAATCAGCGGTGTGTGCGTGTGTGGCGGTGCCCCTGACAGTCAGTTATTCATCCGGACTACAGAGGAACAATCCATGTCCGTGTGGGAAACATTAGTCAGTGAGGACATTAGTCCCGCCTAGAAGAACGGCGGGAAACTCACAGATAATGCTGCTGCAGGGCATCAGCTGCAATGTTTTGTGTTTGATAAGTGAGTGAAAAGGATACAGCTGGAATAATGTCCGCTTATACATCCTATTATATATGATGTGATCGCAGTGAAACTCGAGCGGACGTGACGTCACCGCCGACAGCAACGGTGACCAAACTGAGGTATTTATTGACGCGCAATAATACGCCAGTGGGCGACGCGATTTTGATAGCTGGGTCGTTTGCGGTGTGAACGCAGCATTATTTCAGTCCAAAAACTTCTTCTTGTTCTTTTAAACCTCTCTCATCCTTTGTGGATGGTTATCCTGTTTACTCTGTGTTTTTCAAAATAGTTTAAAGTGCAAAATTCTTAGAAATAGAGATTTATCGCAAAGTTGCCATCAGTTAATCAACCAATCAATATTTGTTTGTTTCTTTAATTAACAAAAAAATATTCTGTGTTTCCTTATCAACTCTGCATGTACTGTTGTGACTTGTTTTCACCCAAATGAGAGCTTGGTTGCTTTCAGCTTCCAGTTGCAGTCTTAAACAGCAACGGTCAGCATGTCATTTCCATGGCGTCTAAATTTGACCATCAAAAAATGAAAATCATGATTTTCTGGTTTTGTAAACTTATGGAAGTATTGTAGGTTTTAGCAAAAATATCAAACATAGGTCCAATAGTTTTTTAAATGTCTACAAACATGTTCGAGCAAAATTGCATGTATTGGGCCTTAAAAGCTGAATGGAAGCTTAAAGGTGGTCGATGTTAAATACGGATGTATAGTACTTTGAAGGAGGATAGATGGCACCGGAGCTCAGAGCCACATTGTTGAGGATGGAGTGTTTTCTTCAGAGAGTGCCCCCATTGAATTAGGCAGTCATAGGTCCCTGTCACTCTCTTAATCTGCGCAGTCAAGTGTGGAGTCACTCTCTTCTGCTCCACTGATGATCCTCTGCCATGTGGACTGTGGCTCTATTCACGCTGACACGCTGAGCCTCAATAGGGGAGAGAGATCAGTTAATTCTCTCTGGCTGCCATTCTATGTTAATCTAAGATATTCAGCTGGAATAAGTCTCAAAGCCTTTCACTTGATCAGATTGTATCCAATTTATTTTTCTGCAGAGTCGCGCTGCTCATTCAGCACACCGTATTAGAACAGACGGCAGGATCTACATCTGCCAGGGTGACTTCTTAAATTGTATCAACTGGAAATTGTATGAGCAGTAGCATGAAAATGGACTTGATTCAATCTAAATTTAATTACAGTAACACGATGATTGCGGTGACGTCTCCTTTAAATCAGTTAACTTGACCATGTGGTTGCCGTTTCTTCGCTCTCTTTGGAGCTGTCACTCCGAGGAGAAGATACTAGCGGCACAAGACATGATACAAAGTGACGCCTGTCATAATGGACTGCATGTAATTTCATCGGGGCGGAAAAAGGATGGGGCAATAATGGTCTCAAGCACAAAAGCATAATGTTTGTGCCGCGCTCTGTTGTGATGAGTTTAATTGCGGCACAGGAGCGAGGGGTGATGCTGTGATGAGTTACAGCGATTACTGGGGTCGGTTGATCTGAAAATGAAGAGGGACACATTCACACCATGATGAAAAATGGCAAGGCGATGCCATTTTAACAAATCCATGTGCAAGACGCTCATCTGCATCCCATCAAAAGAATGGAGAGTATGCACGTGCATACATCTTTCAGGTCCTGTGAATAAACAACAAAAACATGCCAGCAGCTATTAACTTGGTCAGTGTGTTGACACTATCAGCATCATTTATGTTTTGAAGGAATAGATTTAAACACATGATCGCTGGAGGCTATCATTTTTGCCTCACTATTATTTGCTCTGAGAAAAGGATGTGGTTCAGTGTACTGGTGGAGAAAGAAAGGTAAGAGCTTTTCATGAAATTCCCCTCTGACCGGTACATCCTCATAGCTGAAGGCAATCTGAAGGCAGACAGAAAAAAGTAAAGAAGTATAACAATACTGAGGAGTGTTTCATATACAGGGGAAAGTTATTTGAGAGGGATGAGAGCAGCTTTGCCAGCCACAGCTAACTTTTCATTGGAATTGGTTTAACTAAAGCAAGGCTGCCCAGGGGCTCATCTAGAGTAGTTAAGAATAGATTGTCCAAACTACTTTAAGCAGAAAAAAGCTTTTCCACACAAGAAAAAGAAACAAATAGTGAAAAGAAGCATTTGTCAGGGCATTCTCATCATTTGTATGAGTATCAGTCATAGATGTATGAGGCTGAGAGTCACCAGTTAACACATACATAGGTTTAAAGACGGACAATACCATAAATATGTGGCACTGCAGTACAGAGAAATTTTATAATCTCAAGACCTTCTTTAGGACATCCTTATACGTTTTCAGGACCTCACCTTTGATCACTAATCAAATGCATCTATTTTAAGAAAAACAAACCTGCATCCAACCAATTATTTGAACAAAAGAAGAAATTAATGATAGTAATGATTGGTTTTGCTCATATACCATTCACTGTTTTTCTAACTTCATACTTTTAATTTTCTTCCTTGATATTTCATTGATTGGTAATGTGTCTCATCAAATTGTGCACATAATTTCTTTCATGTAACTTCATTGCCTGTTCGTATTTTTGAGTACAAATAAATGTTGATTTATGATTTAATTTCACCTTTAATGTGTAGCAAATTTGGCTGCTTGCAGTAAAATGCACTCTATAAATACAATTGTTATTGCTATCTTTATATAAAAATAGAAAGAGCATGGTTTACTGTGTAGAAAAATTGAAAAAAATATTCTATATATTCTATCACAATATTTTTTCTTTACAAATGGTGCCCAATTGTGCAAAAATCAGTAATGTACCAAATTATTTAAAAAATGTGACATTGTTAAAGTGGATATAATAGCAGCTTTTATGTTTTTCTTAAACAATAAGGGGTGGAAATCAAAACCTGATGTTGCCCTGTTACCAAAAAACAATGACTACAAAAAGAGTGGGACAGAGCCAAAGTCACTGGTTTGATTATCAAAGAAGCCTTTGGCTGAATCTCAATCTCCTCTCTAAACCCTGAGCCCTCATTAACTTAAGTGACTGCACCTGGAAAGTGACTGAGTGCATGAGGCATGATGTCCTCCCCTCCATCTTGCAGTAGTGTTAATACCATCAGGAATTGCATCAAACACAATTGTGAACTCTTCAGGAGTGACTGGGATTTTACATTTTAGCCACCGCCAGCTGGTTGCCCCAGGATATTCCTGCCATACATCACAATGCAATGGACTATGGGTAATTCCCTTGCGCTAAAGGTGCCTACACACTGGACGCTACTTGTACTACCTCGTCAATCACTCTCCATGCAAAGTCAATATACAGCCATGATGGGGTGGGGCGAGCCCTCCTGTGATGTGTTTGCTGCGTACAGGACAATCACATCACACGTCACGGGATGTCAAAGTTAAAAAAAAGTTGATCTTTTTAGGCGATGTCGCGTGTGGCTGTGCGGCAACAGCCAATCAGCGATGTGTCCACGTGACAGACAGTTTTTCATCCGGACTACAGAGGAACAATTTATGTCCGTGTGGGAAACATTAGTCAGTGAGGACATTAGTCCCGCCGAGACGGACAGCAGAAAACTCACAGATGATGCTGCTGCAGGGCATCAGCTGCAGTGTTTTGTGGTTGATAAGTGAATGAAAAGGATACAGTTGGAGTAATGTCTGCCTATACATCCTATTATACGTACTACTGAACCAAAAAAAACCACCTAAAAAATTAGCCTCCATATAGTGAGAGCACATAGATGTTCTGTAGTTTCAGATTGAAGCTGGTTTTTGAACCGGGCTGTGAAGATGTTCATTCAGTTTTCAGTCAAGACTTCCTGCAGCCAGCCTCAAGTGGACATTTGAGGAAGGACAGCTTTTGACACTGCCAGGGAGCAAGACATTCTCTGGTACAGTGAGGGTAAGAGTGCAAATGGATGGGCAGATACAGACTGGATGATGACAGCAAATTCCCCTAGGAGACGATAAAGTTGTACTTGAACTTGGACACACATTAGACGCACCAAAGGCCTTTAAAACTTAGAAAAAGAATAATACAGGCTCTTTAAAAATCAACAGATATCTGTTGCTGACGCTGTATTGGATCAGTTACATGCAGAAAGTTTGCACAACCGATGATTCAGGGAGTAAGTTTTTTCATTTGTCAGAATCAGAGACCTGGTATTTGTTCTCTGGATCAAATGCAAGAGAAAATTTTGTCATTCTGTAAGAGGTACATCAAAATGAGCAAACCTTAGTACATGTACAATTGGCTATTCTATATTCTTTATTTCTAACATCCATAATTGAAAAGTTTGATATATTCTATCCCATATTTTTCTAATCTATGAACCTGCTCTTAACTAAAATCTTGGTGAAAGTAATAAAGAAATTTGGTAGCCTTTCTTCGGGGCTTTTAAAACACAATATTGGCTCTTTAAGACACATCATAAAATAACTTTTCCAGCCATCAACATGCACATCAGTGTGTGCTGCATCAATCAACATCTAAACAGTTTTAAGTAAATACATCTGTGTTGTTGAATAATCAGGGTGTAGTTTATGCCCTATATGTAGGAGATATTTCAACTATGATGCAGTCAGCATGCCAGTTATCGCCAAATCTATATTTATCATATGAACACTGAAGGCTCGGAGCAGACACTTTAATAAGGGATTCTACAAAACAAGGAGGACATGACAGTATTGCACTCTTTTACCGTTCAAAGTGACAGACAATAAAGAAAACAGACCTCTATGCATCAAAAGGCATGGGTAGAGTACATATAGTAATCAAGAAGTTTATAGTGTTTGATATGGGACACATGGTTTGCTCAGATTTACAGTTAAAATCAATGAACTGTCCTCGCTGTAATACCAGAGCTGTTTGTGATTTAATCGCTTAAATTCCAGCTCGAGTTTAGGGCCAATTTTCCTAAATCTTCCATTGTTCTCTTGAAATATTTATTATCACTTTGTCTTGCTGACTCTCTCTTGGGGTGTCTCTGTCTCCACTTTTTCTCTCAGTTTTAAAAAGAGTTTAGTATTGGACTAAAACAATAGTGAATGCATTTTGCCTGTGCTCCATGTGGCCCTGGTGGTATAATCCCCTCATTTTCCATTCCTCACACCGCCCTCAGGCTTGATGGAGACTGTTTCAGAGGCGGCTGTGAAATAACACGCAAAAGCCTCCTTTATTTGTATTGAAGAAAAAAATTCTTATGTTGGTGCATAAGCCACCACTTAGTAGACCCTATTGTACGTTCGGTGTGGGTTTCCTTCCCCTCTTTTTTCTCCCTCACAATAAGGCCTGAATTATTCTGCTCACTCACTTGTTTCTTAGTCTTCCATGGTGGAGCACTGAATCAAACAAATCTCCTCAGGGGATGTGCTTCACTAACAGGAAGTGGAACAAGCAACAGGCATGTGTGTGTGCATGGGTATGTGGGGCACACTCACACTCTGAGCTTTGACAGAGAGAGAGAGAGAGAGAGAGAGAAAGAAATCGAGGGATTGATTTCAGAGGTTAAAGTTTTCCAGTGCTTTGCCCTGTTTTTCCATCATACAGACATTTTAGATCCTTAAGATCATTGCTACAGCTCAAACTACTGCCAAGTATACATGATTAAGTGGTCTTCAATCTTAAAAGAATAAAGGAAAAAAAAGAGAACTTACTTTTTTACCACAGAATAATCACATTCTGGGCATTTCAATTTTTTTTTTTTTTTACCAATCTTCAAAAGTATGAAAATAAATCCAGAAAATGTTAAACACAATTACACCCTTTCATATTTATAACTGCAGATTCTGCAGTGCTTGAATAGTGCAGAAAGTTTTCAGAGGTCATGTATAATCAAAAAACACTCTTGGATGTTACAGCCACATTTTCCATGAAGCTTATCTTTATAGTGCATAAAATGTCTGTATGATGGAAAATCAGGGCAAAGAGTTATTATATTGGCAGTGTTAAGAATGAGCTGTAATCATACTCATAGGGCCAGATCCACAAAGAATGGATTGCTCCTGCTAAATAGTGCTCTTATTTACGCACAATTAGCTCACGCAATCTGCCCTGTTTTAGCGCCATCTGAGCCTCTGATTGCAAAATAAATTTAGAAAATACAACTCAAATGACCAAAAAGTGGCCAAGGGGTCATAGGTGTAACAGACTGCACTTAGGCAAAAATTATTTTTGTTTAGTTAAAAATGGTGGAATGGTCACAGAGATGAACACAGTAGGCTATATTATTGTCATCCTTGATGTCATCTTGTAGCGCAAGGATTATGCAGCCCAACAACCGCTATCTGCAAATGATTTCATTGTCACTTTAATCAAAAAGTGATACTCTCCTCTGATAAATCCTTTCTTATATTTGCCTGCAATGGTGACTTCGCCTGGCTGCAATCACTACTGCCATGATTACCGGAAAGTCCTGGCATGACAGCCCTTATAAGGGCTCTGCTCCACAGTTACCCTCAACTCAGTGCAATTTGGAAACATTTTGAGCAAGCGAGAGAGTGAGAGAGGGAGAAAGAGAAATTGCGCAGATTTAATACACGGGTCTCAGTGGCGGTAAATAGCACCGCTTTACAGCCTGTGATAATTAGCACTGGTCTTTGTGGATTAGGTGGTATATGCAATTAGGCTCATTTGCATAGGAAGAGGGCAATTTTGTGCTGAATTTATGAATATTCCCTAATTTACATGCATGCAAATTGGTTCAGCGCAACTATGACTGGCAGTTCAGTTTGTGTTCAGTTTACCTGCATTTCACCCTTTGCGTATGCTTTGTGGATAGCATGCTGTTTTTTCTGACATTTGCACAGGTTTAGTGGATCAAAAGCAGTGCAAACCTTCTGAGGATCTGGCCCATAGCGTGTTCTATGGGGTTTGTTGCTATTTCTGCATGTTTTCATAAAAAGGTCCAGATAAACTTTATATTTCCAATATGTTGAAGAATAAGTTCGGTTTCTGCTGCTTTCACATTGTTTATTGAATGAAGTAGAACAATATACTCACCCAGAAGGCTTTCCTGACGCAAACAGTGCTTCGGGAGATATTTAGATCCAAAATCGAGCGGCGGACATCCGTAAAATGGTAGCACATAGGGCATACAGCGCCGCTCCTAAAACTGCATTAATCGTCCAAAAACTCATTAGTTTCACCAATATTCCATCATGATCCATTCGGGCTACTCCTCCACGACAGTCTGTGTCACTCCAGACATGTTGTGTGACTGTACCGACCTCTGAACTGAAGGAGAAGAGCGCTTGCTTCGCACATGCGCAGTATGGCTCATTGTTTCAGCGGAAGACAGTCAGCTACACAACGACTTTCTTCTTCCAGTTTTGTGCAAAATGGGCGAATATCTATCGGATGAAGATGTTGTGGAGGAGAACTTAGAATATGATGGGTGTCCTTACAGTTTTGAGCCAGAGTTTACAGATGAGGAGCTCATCGAAAGGAGGATGCGGAGGCAGCTCTCCAGAGAGTACTGCTCAGGCGCGGAGGCAAATATTCTTCTTCTTCAGTTCAGAGGTCAGCACAGTTACAAAAACATGTCTGGGGTGACGCAGACTGGTGTGGAGGAGTAGCGGGAGAGGACCATGATGGAATATTGGTGAAACTAATGAGTTTTTGGACGATTAATGCAGTTTTAGGAGCGGCGTTGTATGCCCTATGTGCTACCATTATACGGATGTCCGCCGCTCGATTTTGATTCTAAATATCTCCCGAAGCACTGTTTGGATCAGGAAAGCCTTCTGGATGAGTATATTGATCTACTTCATTCTATAAACAATGTGAAAGCTGTAGAAACCAAACTTTTCCCTTAATGCACTTAAAAACACTCATATGTTGCGTACTCTTAAACTGTGGTATTACTTTTTGATTTGAGTACTTGTAGGCGAAGAAAATACCCTTTGTATTTGGTACGGTACTTTCCTGTTAGCGTCTATTTCTTTGTCACAGACTCTTACAGACTGTGGCTTACTGAGGGAGAGGAGAGAACTTTCTACTGTATCTGATGTACTAATGGTGCGTTCCAGTTGTAGTCAGAAGTCGGAATTTCCCAGTTCCAAGGGGGAAATTTTTTCTTGAATGCCCCCCAAGGTCGGAATTTCCTACTAGGAACTCGGGGAAACCTCGCCACCCCCAAGTTGACAATCGAAGATGGCAGCCTCCAGTGTGAACAGTTATTTAGCTCCTGTAATAATCATTTTATTTGCACTTCTGACCAGTGTGTGTCGTTCTAAGTCAGCTGGACACGTAGTAGAGTTGGACTTATATTTACAAAAATGCTGCCATAGTGATAATCACATTCTTCATGTGATATTTGTGAACAACAATGCAGGGCGTGCTAACAATGGCTAACAATAGAATGGTCGATCGGCATGTTTTTTTCTGACTTCAACTGGAAAGCCGATAAGTCGGAGATGACGTCACTCCCAGTTCCCAGTTCCGAGGTAAATGGAACGCAGCATAAGTGGCCATGTGGAACTCATACAACCCCACTTCAAAAAAACTGAACTATCGCAGTAAGTGACTCACTGAGGTGTGGTCAATATATGGACAACATGGGTCAAGAAATATAGTGTCCTTTGAAAGCTTGATTGTATAAAAACATATTTTTTCAGGGGTTTGGACTATGCTATTTTCACCCACAATTCTTCTAATTATGTTGAGTTGGTGGCACCATATGCACATGTATAACCCTATAGCATCTGTGCTGATGCTTCCTGCACAGGTAGAGTACTGAGCTGTGACTGTGGCTTACCTCCAGGTTCATGCCCCATACCCCACACAACCCCACTTTAAATCCCAAACTATACCTCAAATAAATGTTCTTTGTGTTTTTTGGATGAGGTGCATCCTGCACCTTCCAGCCGTGCATCCCAACATTTTACAGTAAATAATGGAGCGGGAATAAGAGCATTCATTACCCAGTCAAGCAGCACGTCCCTGTCTCTGCAGTGCAGCATGTGTGACCTCCTGCACACTCAAGCAGGATTTGAGAATGAAAGGTAAGTTAATGAGTTCTGCTGGAGACAAAATTGCAGCTGAAAAAAAGGTGTGAGAAACAAATAGAGATGGATTTTTAATAGTGTTTGCCTCTGTACTCTCAAGAAGTTACTGTATATTATTAGTGGGTGAAAAACAGCTTTTCAGTAAAAGCCTAATCTCTTCTGGGCTGCTGTGTGTGCAGATAAAAACACTAAATTCCCATGTACACCTCACTGAGTATTGTTGCCATGTTTTTTTGTTTCTGAGATTTTTCAAAGGTTTGTCACTCTTTTCAGTGACTGATGGAGTATTGTTGAAGGAAAAAAAGGATACGTGTTGTCAAAAGTCTCTTGAAAAGGCCAGGATGTGAACAGCGTAATCTTTCTTCAGCTGAAGAGGAAACATAAGTACAGCACTGAAAAGAGGACAAGCCTTTATGGCCTTGTTTAACCTTTTACTCACATTTTTGAAGTCGTGCACCTCTAGAACCTCCTCGCTCCCATACCCCATTCTGAAGATCTCAATGCGCTGACCCGGGTCAATCTCCATCATGCTGTCTGTCTCCACACCATCTAGGACG
Source organism: Scarus forsteni (assembly GCA_036419115.1). Classification (NCBI taxonomy): domain Eukaryota; kingdom Metazoa; phylum Chordata; class Actinopteri; order Labriformes; family Labridae; genus Scarus; species Scarus forsteni. The sequence continues at coordinate 15,798,133 of JAZDUH010000383.1, forward strand.
GCTTTGTACTGATGGTCGTACACCTGCAAAGGACATAAACAACCTTACAGCACTGTGACAAACAGACCGACAGCACATAGGCCTATTAATCATTGGCTGTTCTTTTTGAGTCTAAAGAAAATAAATGCCCCTCAAAGTGGACTCTACCTAAAATGACCCCAAAAAAATACTCATAGCATGGCTATTTAAGAACAGCCTGATCTGACCTCGAAATTGCTTCAATTTTGTTCTGATTTTTGTCAACATTTCAAAGCCCAGGGCAATAAAAGGTTTCTCAATGTGGATCTTACTGTGTCAAATTTGGAAAAGAGGCAACAGGGCTTTCACAGAACAATGCAAACGTGTGTACTCCATTGAAATCTCTGCACAGCCTGGTAATGGCAAGTCAGGGGACTAACAGACAAAAACAACCTGAGAACTAGCGCTCTAAAAGCAGCATGGCTTAACATTATGATGACAGGCACAGTGTGTTTCTTGCTCCAATTGAAATCAATCAAAGAGAACAAAACGTGTTATATACTATGTTAGAAAATAAATGATAATTTTGTCAGATTATCAATCTGCTGAAATAAAAATGCCAGACTTAAGCACTTTACACATATACAATATTTTAATCTCCAATTTCGGGTAATGTACTGTACAGTTTATCAGCAAAAACATTTTAGAACATGAAAGAGAAAGTGTGTCTTTGGGAGACCATCTTAATAAACATTAAGGCTGTCAAATAATTGAAATTCTTTTCAACATTACTTCTGATATTGAGCTTGTAATTAATCCCATCTGTTTCTTCATTATTTGTTTACTTATGAATTATCATCCCAAACTTCAGAGCATTCCTTAGTGGTGACATTATTATAATTTTTTGCATGTCTCTGGAAACAATAACTGGACCTCAATGGAGACATTAGTGTTTGGAGGATCACACTTTTGCTACTCTAAATATCTCTTTATAATATATTTTCCTTTTGATATTATTTGCAAAATCCACAGTGATTAATCTGTGATTTCCATCAGACTTACCTGTGATTCAGCACAGTTTGAGAAATATACCAAGTGCAGGGCTTACATCACCTAGGCAACCAGCCATCCAATGAAAAGAACGCATTGAGCTTTCTCACTTCCATGCATGCTTGTTTGCGGGGAGACAGAGAGACAGAGAGTATTTCATGACGAGTAAAACCTCCCAATTTACTACTTGTGGATGTTTGTTTTGTTTGTTGTGCAAAAAAATTTTGCCTCCAAAAAACACACACCAGTGGACATTGGATTCACGTTACGCTACAGTGAGTGCCTGCCTACTACAAGTTGCAACCTATCATGGTAAGCAAGTACCGCAGCCTACAAATGATAGCCTAGTGTTCGTCAGGCGCATTAAAATCTTGTTCAACACGTCACAGAAGGTGTAGTCTGGAGATGAGTTTTATGTATAAATCAATTTTACATTTATTTTGGTAAAATTTGCTTGAAAAAAGGAAAGGGCTTGCATTGTATACATGAGTGATGGTTGCTTTTCAAAGGTGTTCCGGTAGAAGAGGTCCGTATATTTCTTATCGGCACAGTGTTCTGGTGCCTTCCGGCTTACTTTCACCTCTGCCTTTCAATAAATTAAATCCATGGATGTTACTTTAAGATCATGTTTTCTCAGCTTTATGTTCTGAACTCTGACCCCACAAGTGAAACTCTGAGTGTATTTCTTCCTCTACATAGAAATTTTTTTACCAACAGTTACACTGTTAAATGTCAAAAAATGTTTAACTTTAACTCTAAAATGCTTCAACACGAGCTAAAGTACCAACTCTCCAAAAGGAGCGTAAACAACACTGTGGTGTGAACCCATATAGACACTTAAAAAAGTACTGATATTAAATCTGATGGAGTTATTTGTTCTTTGCAGAGTTTGCTGGGCTTATTTTTGACCTCCATTTTGAGCTTTAAAGGAGACATATCATGCTTGTTTCCCCTTTTCACTATGCCAGACTAGGATGCCTGTAAAGCATTTCTGCCCTCAGTACAAGTCATTTAGTTCCTTCATTGCCCCACAATAGCGTTCTCAAAATCCTCATTTTAGGCCATTATGAAGCTCTCGTTGAAACACTCGGATCTCAAGCTGACCTACAGTAACCTTGCAACGTCACAACCCTTTGTGCTCTGATTGGTCAGTTCTATCGGGGGCTGAGCCAGCCTGTCTTTCTTCTTCTACTGTATTTTCCGGCAGGCTCAAAGCAGTGACCGCGTATTGAGTCCCCCTACAGGCCAGAGCTGGTAATGAGTGAGTGTGAGCTAGGGAGCTATATACTGCTGCTGGGTGGATGTGTTCCTCGGTGACAGTTTTGTGGCTAACGGACATCACAGAGAGGAAGTGTTTTATCAGATTACTCCAATAAAAAGAAAGGTACCCCGTGTCGTCACGACGTTTGAAATCTCGTGGACATCTCGCAATGACCTATTTTCAGAGGCATCAAATCTCGTTCTAGGATATCAGAAAAAATACAATATCTCATTTTTTGAAAATTAAGGGGGTGTAAGGTCTTGTTTTCAAATTTATTACATTATATGTAAGTATTAAATCATGCATCAGCATGATATGTCTCCTTTAACTTTAACTCTAAAGTGAGTCAACATGAGCTAAAGTACCAACTCTCCAAAAGGAGCGTAAACAACACTGTGATGTGAACCCATATAGACACTTAAAAAAGTACTGATATTAAATCTGATCGTGTTATTTGTTCTTTGCAGAGTTTGCTGGGCTTATTTTGACCTCCATTTTGAGCTTTAAGGAAAGTGGCAACCACTGGTCAGTCTGTTCATCAGTCAGATGTTCCACAGTACTGCACCTCTTGTTTTCCTGACTGTAGCACCCAATGAAGGGCAGCAAGTGGTCCAGAATGGACATATTCTACGACTGTGGACACACAAACCAACTGGACTAAGGTGGCTCTCCATTGGTAAAAAAAAAAATACACAGCTTGTGGAAAAATAGGCAGACCTGTTATTGTTGGGAAATAAGAGGTTATAACGTTTAAAGCATTATTCACACAGCTTTGTGAGATTCAGGTCTCATTTTAATCTATTTTGTTCTGAAGTCATACAATTTAAAATGTACCAGTCTGACATCATTACAGCGTTAACATTCTGATAGTTCAGGTTGTTCTGAAAATTAAAGATGTCTTTATCTTGACTGTCCTTGAAAAGGAAGGGCTTAGAAGGTTGTTTGGGGACAAGTTTAAAGCAAAAGAACATTACCACACACTTCACCATATACATACAGAACTTTGAGCAAAATTGCAATGTCTGTCCCGAGATGGGCCTTTAAAAACTCAACAATTAAACAATACAGAATAACACAACACAATAAAACAAAAGGACAAATTGATAAAATGAAAGACAAATTAATGTGGAAAGCTGTATTTTTTGTGAATTCTATTTTTTTAATTGATTGTTTTAGTCACAGCTGCACTACAACATTGTGCTCCAAAAACATGACTGAGAGGTAGAAGAAAGCTTCTACCTCTATATTAAAGATACGACTTTAATATAAGAATTACTATGCAGAGGTAGATGTCTATGACTCACTGACGCCCTATGATGACAGACTACATCAGGAGTTTCAGGTTAAGTTCTCTCTTTGTGTTAAGAAACTATTTAGTTTTAACAGTTGCAATTTGACATTTTCTTGATCTTACTTTTTCATAAGCACCACCTCAAGCGAGGATACTTCACCTTCTGCTGGATAAAAATTCCATGACATGACTTGTTCTGTTTTTTTTTATATGCTGTGCATTTTCCTTGTGTTCCTTGTTTAGACATCTTGCCTCTTGTGTTTCTTGTTTTACTGCCATGATCCAGTTCTTTGTCTTAGTTAAGTTACACATTTTGTGTTTGTGTTTTGTGGCTTGTTTTGTGTTTCCTGTTTTATTTTGAAATCCCAGTGTTCCATGGAGTGTTTCCTGCCCTCGCTCCTGTGTGCCTCTGACGATGATTCCCTCCACCTGTGTGATTGTCTCACTTATGTTTGATCATTCCCCAGTGTATTGAGTCCCTGTGTTTCTCTTTGTCTTTGTTGGGTCGTTCTTTTTCCACAGCCTGCATACATCTCGTCCTTCCAGTTTTCTCTTCTGTTCTCCAGTATGTAGGTAGTTATCTGTTTTTGTCACTTTTTCATGATTTGATTTGTACTGTGATTTTGAGAGTTTTCTTTCTTTGTTCTCCAGTTTTGATTGGTACCTTGTGGTTAGAGATTTTTGAACTTTCTGTAAAGGATTGATTTTTTTGTTATCCCTTTTTTTGTTAGTTTACAATCAAGCCTTTTCTTTACTCTGCATTTGTGTCCTCCTCCCTTTTTTCAGTCTTTATTTTTGGTTTTATACTGTGACAAAAAACCTCCATCCATCAAGGGTGAAATTAGGAACTTCTACTTAATAGTGACATTAGCTTAAATGCAAAAAAAATGGTTGCCACGGATCAAACTTAAATGAAAATAGCAGAAGGAAACAGAAATATGTGTTTAAAACAGATTACAGAAAACTGTTTACTTGTTGACTAAACTGAGTTTTGTTTTCCTAAAATTAGGCATTCAAAGGAGTAGCAATGCCCTTATTTTGCATCAGTTTGAAAGCGCATGTTGCAGTCTTTCTTTTTGTTTTTAATAGATCAACTGAAGAGAGACATACTTCAGGTGGAGGTTGTAGATTCAGTCAGTAGATGGTGGATTGAAGAAAATTTTAACTTGAAGATTTGATCTGTGGATCCTGTTCCAAATTTTTAAGATGTGTGTAAATATTGGCATTTTAGGTCTTAATGATATTGGGAAAACAGCAGAAGGATTTTAGAAAGGGAAGAAAGATCAGGAGATGTTTTCACAAGGCATGAACCTTTAGCTATGGTTGATTGTTACCCCAGTCACCAAACCAGCACCCTCCCCTCCCAAATTAAAGACAAAGCTAAAAGAACATGAATTTTTTTCAGCTTCATATTTAGTTATATCAGTTTGTAGCTGTTGATGTTAATGGTGACATTATTATTGATACCTGATAATTTAAAATTAATAAAACTACAAATAGACACTTGGTCCATAGTCTGTATATGCCAGCACCTGCCTGTTCAGTCTTTAAGCTGTTTCTAAGCACTTAATAAAGTTGCATCCCCCTGTTTGATGTCGTCTTGAGTTGTATCATGGAGTTGTAGCCACCAGAGTCAAAACCTATGCCACTGTATGAGGACAGAATCTAAACATTTTGGACTGAAACTCGATAATGGTATAAATTTCTTTCTGCTTTCTTTCTGCACAGGTGCAGTGAAGAAAATCTTCTTACTGCTGGTGTATTTTTGTTGTCAAAGTAAGTTCGTGGTGCGTGGTGATCAATAGACAAACATCTCTAATCTTGAATTAATTGTATGGAATTAAGTAAAATCTGTGATCGGCGGAGCTCAAACAAAGGGAACATAAATAATAGACTACAGCTCTTCAAAGGCAATATGATTTCTTAGTTAATGTTGACAAGTCTGTGAATTATTCTTCCATTTCCTCAAATTGTTCATACTGACAAAGCTAGATCATTTAACTGAGGTTTAACTTGATGACAAATTATTTTAAATGTTATCACAATTTTTTTTTTTACTCTTAAAGCTTTAAAAGGGATTTTGATATATTTAAAGAGGCTGTAAATGACATTTGTCAACAGTTAGTGTGCCACATAAAGTCAATAACTATCCATACAGCCCTTATTTGAAGAGGCTAACTTTTATCAAAGGACTTAAGGCAGACTGTAGATCATGCATTGGACTGATAGCAACAGCAACTGGTTTAGTTTTGTATTTTGCTTTTGTTCTTTTTTTAGACCTCTTGTTTCTCTTGTCTTGTGTTTCCTTTTATTTTGAAATCCCTCCGTCCCTTGAGGTGTTTCCTGCCCTCCCATCTGTGTGCCTCTGATCATGATTTCCTCCACCTGTGTGATTGTCTTACCTGTGCTTGATCACTCCCCAGTTTATTTAGTCACTGTGTTCCTCTTTGTCTTTGTTGGGTCATTCGTCTTCCTTGTCTCACACAGCCTGCAGGTTATCAGTGTTCCCTGTTATTTGCAGTTTGTCTGTTGTACCTTTTTTGTAGTGACTTTGTCTTTCTGAGTTTTGCTTTTAGTGTTTTCTTTCTCTGTTTGAGCCTGATCTGCTTTGATACTTTGTAAGAGGTTTTTGTTTTGCATTTTGGACTTTCTGTGTAGGAAAATATAGATATATATTTTTTATCTGTTTTTGTCATAATAAAGTCTTTTTTCATGTATCTGCATTTGGTTCTATCTTGTTGCTTCTTAGTTTAATTTTGGTTTCATACAGTCCTGCTCAGTATTATTGGCACCCCTTCATTATTTTCATTGCTTTAACAATATCTTCAGAAATAAATTTAAATGTGCCATATTTATGGTACATAGATCAGGATCTTTTGATTGAAGGTCCAAAATACTTTAACAAAAAAAAACATTTTTACAAGTTACATGTTGTAATTTCAAAGAGGGAATGGCACCCCTCTTTAGTATTTTGTTTCACACCCTTTGGCACTGATGACAGCCTTCAAATGTTTCTTGTAGCCATCTATAAGCTTCATGCACTTCTCAGCTGGTATTTTCTCCCACTCTTCCTATGCAAATAGTTCAAGCTCTTGAATATTTGCAGGTTTCTTTCCCCCAATGGCAGATTTCAGCCTTACCATAGATTTTCAATCGGATTGAGATAAGGACTCATTGCTGGCCTTTTTTTTTTTTTTCCTTTTCAACCATTCCTGCGTGGTTTTGGATGTGTGCTTTGGGCATTTGTCTTGCTGGAGAGCCCACGATCTTTGACTCAAACCGAGTTTTCTTACACTCTGTAGGACATTACTCTCTAAAATTTCTTGATAATTATCTGATTTCATGATACTTGTGATACAGTCTAGACCTCCAGTAACCGATGCAGCAAAGCAGCCCCAAAGCATTATGGAACTTCCTCCATGCTTAATTGTTGGTAGGGTGTTCTTTTCCGTGTAGGCTTTCAAGAGGTGGCACTTAAAACCACCTGTTCTAAATATGACTGCATGCTCATAGAAGCTAATGAAGTATAATTTACAAACCTTAATATGTGAACATTACTTCTGCCAAGTTTGAGTCTGATAAAGTGATGCAGAGCAAAGTTAGAGGTTTGTAAAGAAACTGTACTGTCACATTGTGTACTTAAACTTCATGGGTGCCAATAATGATGAGTAGGACTGTATATATATATATATATCTCAGATTTTTTAAAACAATTTAATGAGTAAACAGTCTATCAGCTTTCTGCTCACTTATTAGTGAGGTTAACAGGAAATGGGTCCAACAGTTTCTGGCTGAGAGGTCCCATATTGCCATCTGCTGTCAAAAATTTGGACAAACTTCAGCCAATAAAAACAATTTCCACAAGGAATTGTATGCAGTGTAAGAACAGGAGTAAATATCTCAATAAAGTCATAACTCTTTGTGATCCTATTAAATACCGCAGAGATTATTCTTTGTAAAGTTTGTGTTAAAAGGGGTCTTGTTGTGTTTAATTATTTTGGAATCATGTTTGTTGCCACCATCGTATGGTAAAAATACTTGTCTTTTGAATATTTGGATTTCATTTAGTTGAACATTTTATAAGGCATTCTGTCGTCATGCCTGGCCACATGGGGCTCTCAATATGGCCTGCCAGCCAATTTTAAATGTCAAAAAACAAACAAATGAATGGACAATGACCAAATCCACCATTAGACTGCCAAATATTGCAATAAAATGGAGCCCTGGTTGGTCAGTGCTGGGTTTTTTTTTGTATAAATGCAACAACATACAAAAACATAGTGTACTTTCCATCAATAAATTACCATATGATATGCTGGATTTTAGCCTCTTTGTTAGATTATGTTGTTTCTATGTCAGTGCTCGAAAGCTGGATGTAAGAACAGTGATTTGTGGTTTCTATTTTAGGGTAAGATGCCAAAAAGTTGTGGAACCACTGGTTTACTGTATCCAGCCCTTTTAAAATATCCAAGCAATCTCTTGTTTCCAAAAGTATGACATTGCATATGGTAGTCACACATTAATTTTTGTTAATTGTGACTCAGACTTTTTTTTAGCCCCTCTCTTAGCACCGCTGTAAATGTATCCCTTTTAAAGCATATTGTTCACTCAAGCCATGACTCTGGGTTATTTTGTTGTCAGTGTAAGATAACCTTGAATGACCTATAAAGTGTTCATAAATTCAATGCATTAATATCATAATAAAATTACAGTTGATGCAGTATTGGCTGGATGTCTAAAAAATGTGTCTGATTTAAAAACACTTAACAATGAGATATGAAAGCAAACTCTTGCATGCACATTATTTATGGCGACAGAACGGCAAAGTTAAATAACAAAATGTATAATCAAATGTGACTAAAGAAAGTAAAATAACAGCCTTTTAATCTCCCACACAGTTAAAGCCTTCTCCTCACTGTTGCCTTAAAGCAGTCTTGTTTATCACAACTGCTTGCTTGTGTAGTGTTCTTGGACACGCATGGGTAGCTCCTAAAATTCCCCGTCTGAAAAATGATTCATGCCCACCAGCTGAAAAGATGCTATTAATATTTATGTGAGGGTTGTGTTATGATGAGAAATATATTGCTGAGTTCATCTTCATCTGTCTCAGCGGCAAATCAGAGCCTCGCCAATGAGACGCATGATTAATGAATACAGTCAGATGGGAGTCCATCAGGATTTACATCGCTCATCAGAAACATGTGAATGTCCTCTGGAACTGAATTAGCTCTCACTGTGAACTCTCTAACATGTTAAGAATTAACATGTTTTCCGTCTGCTTGCTGAGAAAAGACATCTAAAAATGCCACATTAAATACAGCGGGGGTCTACGGCAACTAGGTGCTAGTGCTGTGAGTCATTTGGTACCAGGTCCTACAAAAATGAAAATGATTTATTTTATTTCACATTTTTCACTGCAGAGTGTTCAAGTTCGAAACAACTGCGTTTGTGCATCCTGACAGTCGAGACTCTTAATCAGTCCCCTGTCTGCCTGATGGTAATGTCTCAGATAAACTCTGTTTTTTCTTGTGTTTGCGTACCCATGACCTAACAAGCTAGATGGACTGTTCAGATATTTCACTAGTGAGTTTTTGAGAGAGCACAAAAAATTGGACGGTTGTTCCATCAATCACATTCATAGGCCAGTCAAATAATGTAGCAGGAGGGTGCTTCTACTGACAGAACGTGAGCCACTTTGTTGAGTAAAGAATTCATTTCAGATCTGCTAAAACTGCTACTGAAGCTCATCAATGCTAATCTCTGTCTGAACAGCCACTTCTGCTGTCATCTTGCTTATAGCTCTAACCTTTACCTGTTCTAAGGGCGTTTTCACAGTAGTGCGCACCAAAGAAGTTTTGGCCCAGGGTTTGGTACGTTCGTGTCAATGTGAATGCAACCACCACACTTTTGTGTGCACCAAATCAGCCGGTCTCGATCCGCTCCATCTGGTGCGGTTTCACTGGTGTGAAACAAAGTGGTCCAAACCGATCTACTTTTGATGCATTACTTCCTGTTAATCCAGCGGTTGAATCTTTTGCTTACTCAATTTGTCGATTTGTTTATTCTGGTTGAGGATTACAATAATTTACGAGGGTCCAGAAGGTCACCGATGCAGTCTCAAACACGATAAAAAAACACACCTGAAGCAAAATGTAGAAGAGAGCAAAACGTAAACATTGGTTGTCTCGTGTAGGAAATGGTTACCATGGTAGCCTCTTGTTCGTTCTCCTCCGTAGCAGATATTACATATATATATATTTTTTATATATCTTACGTACATATCACCCCCTGCTGTTTCAAACTGAGTAAATACACAAGTGGGTCCAGTTCGATATTGCCAGTGGGAATGAAAGCCAGCGGGGAAGGGGGAGGGGGGCGAACCCATGGCGAACCGCGCCGCAGCACGGTTCGAAACAAATGGACCTAATGTGAAAGCGCCCTAAAAGACCCTGATTAGGCTCTGCCACTTTAGTCCGCTCATAATTATTCTAAATAGGAGCTTGACAAGATGGATCTGTCTCATAACATATCTTACATCAATGCTCCATGCAAACTGTAAATTTTGTGCTCTAGTCCAGCTGTTGCCTGATGAATTTCACCAGGGATCATTGACTGTGAGGCACACGACAGCTCATGCTGTATACAACAACTTGATGTTTGAGTTTTAAGCCACAGACATGGAGACAATGTAGTGATCAGAACAAGATTACTGCCAGAGATATTCAAGGTATTTTTTTCACTAATTTAATTATTTAAATTTAGTTACTTATTTAGCCATTTGTATCTTGTTTAATTATATAAAAATGTATGATAAAGACTTAATAATTGGTAACTCTATTATTTAAAATATTTAGTCATTTATTTCAACTTTATTTTGATAGGATTGACAGCTTTGGCAGCAGGTGATATGGATATACACAGGCAGGTAAAATAGGATGGATGGCTAGGGAAGGTCGATGTTTTTTTTTCTCATCAGGAAGGCAGGACACCAGGAAGTAGAGATTACTCTGTAAGGATCACTAATAGTTTATCTTAAATCAAAGAAACTGTAGCTGTTGGCTTGGACATAAACATTTAGGTCTACATAAGATCCACTCTCTCCATGCAACAATGGCTGTTTTGAGGTTTTAATGTTTTTGTTGTTTGCTGATTGGCAAGACCAAATGGCTGCTACAACAGTAATTCATATAAATGGTGACATATTATCTAAAATTGATGATCAGTGGACACCACACCATCAGCACCATATTATGCCATTTTTAAATAATTTCCTCTGTGCTTGCATGGATGAGATATTCCAGAGTCATAATGTGATGAATAACTGAGTTGAATGGTGACGTTCATCTGCTGCATTTCTTGAAAACTGTAACACACTTTATAAATGTCTCTGTTCAGTTTATTATTGTATTATCACATTCGATTAATCAGATATGCGGTGTTTTCTACAGTGCTCCACATTTAAACACTGTGTTCGAATTGACTGTTAGCTTTGGATGCTGTGTGACACTACGCAGCATTGCATGCCGGCTGTCCACGTTGCACCTGTTAAAATGATTATCCCCTGCCCCACATTTCCATTTGTAAACAGTACATAAAGTGCATTGATTGTCCAGGTGAAAAAGGGCATGTAGTGTTTTGTAATAATGAGCGGTTGACTCAAAGGACCGTAAATGCACAGCCCTCTGTGAGCCAAAGTTTCCCCAGTGATAAAAGTGAAAGTAAATCATTTCAGTCCCTGGAGCAGATGAATGCTTCACTATCTCTGTCATATGAAACAGATTGATGAGCTCTGCCAAATGAAAAAAACGGATAATCAAATAATCAAGAAAATCCCATCAGAATCCCTCATTTCTCGCTTCTTATCAACATTGTTCCAATGGAAAGAAAACGTAGAAACTGGCCATTAAGGCAACAATGCTCTGCTGCCTTGGCACAGTATTGCACCACATCATGCTGTATTGTGCTGAATAACTTGCAGGAAGTTTGAACACTTATGATTCCATATAACAAGTCTGATTTTGATGGGCACACTTAGCTGTCCAATAAACTAATGCTGTTAGACATAGAATTTTCAGGGGAACAAGGTCATTGCTCCCATTGACTACTCATCAGTGAGTTGTTTGTATTAAGCACATTATATTTGCCACTGCTCCCTGACCCCTGACCCAACCTGTGTGACCAATGGTCTGTGAAAATGTTGTCTTATATGAAACTGGTCTCCAGAGCAAAAAAGGTTGGGGCTGCTGTTATACAGTATGGTGATGACTTTCCTTCTTTTGGTGGGAGTAATAATGTACAAATGGGATATAACTCTTAATAGAAGTTCACTGTACGAGCGGCTCCAGCATATAAATCTCTATTATCATGGGTCGCAGCGGCCCTGGCTCCAAAGAGAAGAAGAACTTCAAATCGTCAGGAGAAGCCAAATTAAGATGGGCCTGAAATTTAAGTGTCAATTGAGCAGTTATGGATCAAATTGGGGCTATTAAACAGCCTGCAAGTCTGTGTGGTGAATTAAAGTTCTATTCGAGCATTTCTTCTATATTAACATAAAGGTGGAATGGGGGAATAGAATCTGCAGGCTTATTGATTTATACTAAAACAGTGAATTACATTTTCAGCAGGCTATCACTTTTGATGAAAATCCAGCCGTGAGAATCTCCCCACCGCACCAGGTTGAAATAGATAATAATGTATTACAACAGTTTGACTTCAGCTGGTTCAATAACCAAAAGCTGCTGCTGTGCACCGTAATTGGCATGCTGAAAATAGAAATGAATAGCCTCTATATATGACTGCTTTGGATACTTATGGATGCTTGAGTACATGGGGAAACTTGCAGTGAGATTTATGCTTCAACAAGGGGGGGATTTCGGGTGAAGCAACATAATATTTTGCTCATTGTGAAACTATTGGTTGCTCTAATTTGTTTTTGTGCAGATGCGTATTATTTCCCTTGTTCTTTTATGTCTGAAAATATGCAATGGGAGATTCAAATTGGACTTTGTTTCTCTTAATTTACTCATCTTGTACCATTTCCAAATAGCAAATCTACAGAAACTGTCACTTGGCTGCAGAAGCTTCAAAAACACAGACACAGTGGGGAAGTTAATTAGCCTCCCATATGACACTGAACAGGGAGATAAAAAGCCAGCTTATAGGAAAATCTCCAATTTATGTTACACTTTGTACAAGGGCTCTAAAAGGCCACCATAGAGTTTTGTCGCAAAGACTTTGAAGCATCCTAAAGCTCTTTAGCCGCTTTGCAATTTGGCATGAAGAGGTGCCGTGGTGAAGAGTTTTGATTAGTGATGATCCTAGGTGAAAAATGTTTAACTCACCTAAAAGCAAGTATAAATTGCTTGCTGGTTTAATGGTAAAACAACCCTTAGAAAACAATTTAGACAGTTTTAAATGTAGGAGGTCGATGAACATCTGCTTGGTCTTAATGTGGTTATGCACAGATTCACTGTAGAGGTTATTCACACCTATCACCCAGTATGACTTAATACAGTGTTGTCCCCAAAATTTTTACAGTAATACCTTCTTTTGAGATAGAATTTGCTTTATCTATTGATTTAATTACATATGCTAACATTATGGGTATTGAGAGGTATGACAGCAAGTCAGTAGCAATTAACTACAGTTGCTACTTGAGAAATGGCAAGTACTGTCATGTGTGGACTGTTGGTGTAAGCTAGGCTACTTATCTTCTAGATGTGTGGGTGGAAATGTCAGCAGGTAAGAACATCTTATGCAGAAGCTTACATAGAACAGACAACTAACAACACCATTTCTTGAGCAATGAGTATTAATATAAAGATTTTTAAAAAACGTCTTGTAGAAGTTTGTAACTCTGCTCTCATTTGACAAACTATATGCTGTGCTAACAGACAAAAACAGTAAGCATGGCTTGAGGGAAAAACACCCTTATGTGTAGAGTTTTGAGCTGCTTAAAAAATATATTTTTAAACTCCCTTGCAGAACATTACAGACTAGACAAAGGGTTAAACCTAGTTTCTAGCAAACTGTAATTGTTTCATCTGCTAATTGCATGCTAATTTATTTAGAAACACACTTGCTCTAAGACAATGAGCTTAAATGATTGATCAAAGAAAGTGCACACCTATTCTTCAAATATCATTTACATATTTCTCTTTGGTGCACACTGATCCTTTAGTAGCTCACTAATTCGAGGGAGTCATCTCCTTGGGTGACATTTCTGATTAGACAAACTTTTACCTGGCCAAAGCCTTATTAGAGTGGCCACAATGAAATTGAGAATAAAGTGAGAATGGAAGTACTTGCTAACACTGATTTTCATGTCCCCCAATATGTGGTCTTAAATAAACGGTAACAGAATTGGATGAAGCCATGTGACACCAGCTATTTAATTATCAAAGGCTCCTTTGGAACATTGTGGATTCCTTGTTATGCCAAACTGCTAATATCATTTCAACTTAAATTCAGCCTAACCTACTATTAGATCTAGAAACCATGTTGTGGCGAAACTTAAGTTTGTCTGACCAACAGTAGCTCCATGTAAATGTGAAGCCATGCCAACCATGTTCCAACTTTAAAATGGGAAATCCTCAATAAGGTAAAAATGGTTGTGATGTAAACATTGTACTCCCTCATAGTGAGAGCACACTGATGTATTATTAGTTTAAATTGAAGCCATCTTTTGAGCCAGGATGTAAGTTTGTTTATTTAGGCTGTAAAAACTCTCAGTTTCCTGCAGAGAGTCATAACACAGCAGGATTCCTGCAGTCAGCCTCAAGTGGCCAAACAACAGCTTTTGGCACATCCGCATGGGCCTCCTTTTGTCACCTGTTTTGTGTTATAATTGTCATATTGAAACTATGGTTGATTAATCTATTTTAGAGAGGGAAAATGCTTTTACTGAAATATATTGACATAATACTAAATCTGGACTTCAGTTTACTGAGTTTTTGTTGACTCAGTGACATACAATGACCAGATTTGACAAAACACAACACACATTTTTTCATAAGAATATGATGAAATAAAAAGTTGCATCCAAAATCAACATTCATATTATAAAAAATTCTATGAATTACAAAATTTCAGAAATGTAATTTCCCTAATGGCATCATAAGATCAACATACTGCTTGATGCAGGGTTAATACATAATGAAGTTACAGGATCAAGAAGCTGGAAAAATGTTCTATTTGATTGTTTTGGCTGCTTCTTTATCTCAAAAATACAACTCTGTGTGAATTTAATTATCTTTCAAAATTAAGCTCAAGGTGAACTTTACTTTTAAAAGGTCATGCCATTACTGAATTAGATTTTCAGATGCATCATGGGAAACTGATTGAGTCCTTTAGTGTTTACATAAATCTTTTACATAGACATAAAGATCTTTGTGAGAGTTTCTGGTTAAAAAAGACTTTTGTCTATAGGTTTGACTAAACAGAACAACTTTGTTTCAGTTGTCATTAGATTCACACGCAAGCACTTTATACATATCTCTGTATACATGGCAAATACTTTTCTACTGGTTTCTTCTCTACTGAAAATAAGTTGCAGGGAGGGGGCAGCATGTGGGGCACTTCAGGAAATTAAGAGTAGATCTGAAGAGAAAACCTAAACCAGTTGGGAGGTCTGGGGAATCCTGATGAGGACAGCGACGTAGCTGATGATCTTGTGAGCAAAATCCCTGTGTGCCAGTCCAAAGCTGCCACTGCAGAGGACAAGGTAGTACCTATCTAAACTGTTGATCGCATTTCATTCTTATTTATTGAAAGACAAAACCCAGGTTGTTCATCACACAGTGAAATGCTCTGATTGTAGCTGCCATTGTTGTTGACTGCTACTTAGCTAAGATTGTGTGAGTAGTAAGAAAATAGGTAAGGTGCAGTAACATCATCCATTCATTATCATCGCTTATCCCTTTCAAGGAAGAGGGGAGCTGGAGTTGATTCCAAGTGACATTCGGCATGAGGCAGTATACTGTACATCCTGGACTGGTCACCAGCCAATTGCAGGGCCAAATAGAGAGACAGACAATGATTCACATTAACACTAATATCTAAGGGCTGTTTGAAAACACCAATTAACCTGATGAACATCTTTTTGGTCTGTGGGTGAACCCAGAGAGAATCCACACATGCACTGGGAGAACATGCAAACTCCACACAGACAGGCCCTGACCAACACAGGGATTGAACCAGCAGCCTTCCTATTGTGAGGCACGTACCTGCTGTGCCACCATGCTACCCACAACAAAATCAGATTTCTCAAAAATGATATGGGACCCTAAAATCTGCGAATGATGTTTAAGGTGCAGTAACATAACATTTTAGTCAACTTCTGCCACATCAAGGCAAAAGTCAAGTGACACTGAGGAAAGTCAGGTCAAGCAGAACTAAGTTAACGTCAGTTGGGCAAAGCTGATGTTCATCGGGTATGTAGGAAAAATTTACATATGCTATGAAATTTCCAGTGTTTAATACAACACACTTGTAAAGGCCAGTAAAAGTTGACCTCTGCTTACCTCTGCTACAGCTGTGATTAATCTGTCAGCTCCAGCTGCTTTCTCCACAGGATCAGACTACTGTTGTAAGACTTAAGACACACTTTTGGGGATAGCCGTCCTTTGAGACCAGCTACACAGGGTAAAATGAGATACACATCTGCTTTGGTGTTTGTTTAGTGACGTTGCAAAATATTTGTACAATATTCTGCAGTGCCAAGCTCCAGTAGGCTAAACTCCCCTCATGGCTGTCCATGTGGAGAAGTCCTCTCTTAGGCATTGCAAGGGAAGCTCAGTAATGTAGGGGCATAGACTTGTCAAATGTTGACGTGAGTTTGCAAATAAACTACAATGATGTAAAGAGCAAAACCCTCATAGCAGCCAAGAAAAAATGAAAAAGTTGCTGTTGTAAACTTCAATGTTTTTGGTGCCATTTATCTGGATTGGATCGAGATGAAATTGACGTTGATGATAGAGTTATATTAGATATAATCCTGTCTCCTGTCAGAGATATGGCACCACTGCATGGATAGACTTTGAGAAAACACACTTTTAATGTGTGAATGGGCCATTACCTTAGGGATGTTCCAAGGCAATGTACTACAAACATGCAACATCAAAGGTATAATTCAATTTAATGTACTTGTCAGAAGTTAGGAGAAGTAAGAAAACTCACAGCAAAAGCTGGTAGAGGATGTGACATTAGTTTGCAGAGTGAAATGAGGCTCATGCTAATTTTAGTAGTGCTGGCACCCACTTCCCTTCTGTTCTCCCTTTTGTTTAACACACATATTTCTTAACTTAATGTGATTACCTACCACTTCGTAGAAATGGTGCCAAAATATATAATCTGACACAGCCTGAATAGAATGAAGTCTAATTTGTTTTAGATCAAAACACTGCCAAACCACACAGTTCCTATGAAAAGCAACTCATACTATCTGTGTGATCCCTGACACACATTCACTATCTCTTGTATCAGAGTGTGAGGACATTTCAGCAGCAGAGCAGCAGTGATTAAGCAGGGATAAAGTGGTGAGTAATGTAGAGTAGCTGTGCTAAACTGCAACCCAAGCATTTGACTTGGAATTTAATGCACTTTTGATAAAATATTGAAATACATATTAAGAATTCTAAAATTGGAAATCCGCAATAAAAAATTTATAGCTAGGCCCGTCACGATAACAAATTTTGCTGGACATTAATTGTCCTAAAAATTATTGCCGATAAACAATACTATTGTCAATGTTATTTTGAAACATCTTTTTTTCATTAATGTAATTATATGTCGTAATAAAGTGAGTACACCATGTTAAAGCAATGAACTTTAATTTCTTTCTTTTTCTTAACTGTAATTGGAAGGTTAATAGCTTTGAAATAAAATAAACAATATAATAAATTGAGCAAACAAAAAAAGAGTGAAAAAGAGGTGATGAAAATTAACAGACTGTCGTTTTGGGAAAAATTGCTTGTAAAAAAATCATTATAATAATCAAAAACAACAAAAAAAATAGACCCTGTCTCTGTAAAGAAAAAAAGCAAAACTCCAATAAAAACACACAAAGCAATAAAAACAATAAATAAAACGTATTTTATACAGTTCAGTACTGTTTGTGACATGTAATTTCTTGCAGTCAATTTGTACTATCTGTGAAACATTTGTGACATTTCCTGAACTGCTGATTGTTCAACCGTATTGAAGGGCTGCATTTGTTTTACAATGTTGCCAATGACACTGTCTGTGAGTGCACCATTTTGCTCCGTTTTATTTATTTTTACTTTGCAGACCAAAAGCCTCAGTAAGCCTTGACTGTGAGGACGAAGGCTCCGCTACACCTCCCCTTCTTCGTTGCCACTACTTTCAAACAAATGCGACATATTGGCTCATCGGTGTTCATGGGCTCACACCTTGTTTATTTTGTATAAAACCAAAATATTCCCACACTGGGCCTGTGGCATTTGCCTTAGGAACCATTGCTTTCATGCCATCATTCATATTAGTGTTTGTTTCCTTGTTACTCCTCATGACGCTCACTTCAGCTCTCTCAGTGTGTAGGCGTGAGCTGCCCCGCCTCCCCCCGAAAGATTGCATGTATGACAGATGCATCACTAACCCTAACCCCGCTCATTCCGCTATCGAACCAATGCGGCCAGGCGTAGTGAGCCATCTTCTCATCCAGCCTGCTTGGTAGAAAGAGAGGAGGAAAACAAACATGCATGCACTTGTCAGTTTATCGAGGCCGGCAAACTCACCGAAGACGTTTTTATTTATTGTTCGGTTAATTGATTTATTGATTATCGTGACAGGCCTATTTAAAGCAATAATATAAATACAGCAAAACCCTCACCTCATACAGTAGGAGCACATAGAAGTATTACATATTTAGACCAAAGCCATTTTTTGGACCAAGCTTTAAAGCTGTGTATTTAGGATGTAAATCTATTATCCCCACACACAATCATTGTGGTGTCAGTTTTCTGATGCCTGCATCACGTGGACACTCAGGCTTATACAGATTTGGCACTTCTGCATGGAAGCCTCGGAGGTTGTAATCTACTCGGCAGCAGCACCCACCTGCTACATCATCAGATTGACAAGAACAATTGTCCAATCTCTTGGAGGTTCTGTCTTTCCCACACTCTTTGTATGGGCTATTACGCAGATGAACTAGTGAAGTATATCATGTAGATATACTAAACTGTCTATCTGGAGTTTAAGGCTGTAGCTGACATTCCCTGATAAAAAATGTGATATTAAAAGGAAAAACAGAAATATTTAAATCCACACACAGTCCTTTCTACAAGAAAAATCCTGGCATTAGCACTAACTCCAAACGCTTTCAAAAGACTCATTAAGCTGTATTGTAAATACTAAAAAAGTATCCTTGAGTCCATCATTAGCATTCCTAACCTTCTGTAAACATTTTCTTTTTTACTTTGGACAAGCTGCCTTTTTGATTGAGTCTGAAACTTCTCATTCTGACTCTACCATTCTGATTTCTACCTTGTGTTCTTAAGATCTAAAAAAAGTTTCCTGTAAAAATGTGAAGTTTCCCACTGAGGCGATAAGTAATAAACTCTTATCTGGAGTTCAGGTCCACTCCCTGTTGTTTCCCTGGTGTAAGAACTTTTCTTAGCACACTGAAGAGCAAAAACAACTCACAGGAATAAGAGGAGTTAGTTTAGAAGACTGAAAAGCAGCAACAACAAAGATGATGTCTGGAAGTTGTTATTTTGAAATCTGAAAACTGCATTCCAACACTTTAAGGGTTACATAGATAACAACCTTGCACTGCACACTGATGCAAACCAAACCTTGTTATTTATCTGAAATCTGCTTCTCCGTCTTGAGATGGTTCTCCCTCTGGAAAAGCTGGTCTTTCCTCACATCGTAAGATGTTTCTGACTGGTGTACAGTAAGGAATGAAGAATTCAGATCTCCACAGCTGAGAAGCCTTATAAGCTGCAGAGTGTGAGACGATCTGTGCTTAGAGCCTTCACAGACAATGCCTTGTTTATTTCCTCTGTTCAAGGTTTCTGTCTGAAGTGGTTCTTAACAGCCCCCACCACCTCGATGGTTTCAAACACAGACTCACAGAGGAAGGAGTGAATGAGAAGCGGCAGGCACAGCCAGACCTGCAGGTTGTTTGTGCGAATAGGTTTCTGGTGCGGCACCCGAAGGCATTAAGCAAAGGTCACGTAGATGTTGTTACAGGTGAGTGGGTCGCAGTTGGTAGGCTATAGTGTGAGTGTGTCTGTGTTTATGTGTGCGCGGAGGGAGAGAGATGTGTGCATATGTGAATCTATGGAGGAGGCGGCCGTGGGAATGAGAGCGATGAGTTGATGACAATATGTCCCCTTAGTTGTCCTTGAGGGTTAGGAGATAGAGGCTCCAGTCAGGCAGAACGAGACGCCTGTCACTCACGGCGGGGTGGTGATGGCAGGAGGAGGCGGGTGGCGGGAGGCGTAGGGGACAAGGTGGTGCGGGGGCTGCACAGTGCACTGGCCTCCTGGGAGCCATAGGCAGCCCTGTGATAGATTGAGGTGGGCAGCAGCTTAGACAGTCACAGCAGCGAACATTGTGTCCTTTTGCTTTTAGTCCTTTTAAAGTCCAGGCTGGTTTAAAACACCTGGAGATGTGTGGCTTCAAATTCACTTTGACCGAGCCGTGTATATAATAGAGTTTATTCCAGTTATATCTGCACACAGTGAATAGAAGCCTCAGACAAAAGAGTAAATCCTTTGCTTTTACCCTTCTGGGGCACAATTTACTACTTCATACCTTATACCTACAAATACCACATGCTTCTTTAATATGTATTGAAAACACACATGCACTAATCTGAGGGCTGCTTGCAGACACAGCTGGGCCCCTAAAAAGTCACACGCAGGGCCCCAACACTGGTACCAGCACTACTGTGCACTTGGCCATTACTGAGTAAAGGTGCGCTCACACCGGACGCTACTTGTACTACCTCGGCAATCACTCTCCATTCAAAGTCAATGTACAGCCGCGATGGGGCAGGGCTAACCCTCCTGTGATGCGACAGCCGCGTACAAGACGACCACTTCACTCGTCACGCGATGTCAAAGTTAAAAAAAAAAGTTGATCTATTCAGGCGATTTCGTGTGTGGCTGCGCAGCATCAGCCAATCAGCGGTGTGTATACGTGTGACGGTACCCTAGACAGACAGTTATTCATCTGGACTACAGAGGAACAATCCATGTCTGACGGAAACATTAGTCAGTGAGGACATCCGTTCCGCCTAGACGGACTGCGGTAAACTCACAGATAATGCTGCTGCAGGGCATCAGCTGCAGTGTTTTGTGGTTGATAAGTGAGTGAAAAGGATACAGCTGGAATAATGTCTGCTTATACATCCTATTATATGATATATGATATGATCGTGGTGAAGCTCTAGCGGACGTGACATCACCGAGCTACTGCCGACGGCAACGGTGACCAAAATTAGGTATAAATGGACACGCAACGCTACGTCAGTGGGCGACGCAAGTTGGTAACTGGGTCGCTTGCGGTGTGAACACAGCATAAGAATTTCTACTGGGTTGTGTCACATTTGCTTGTTTTTTGTCATCACCTAAGGGAGCCACAAGGGGGTATCATTGCCGGTAAGCATCTTTGTCAGAGTACTAATATTTTGTCACTGATGTATCACTGTCTGTTATTTTTTGACTGCTTGCCCATGATATTAATAAAGAAATGTCTAATTAAAGGCTCATACCATTTTAAAAAGAGAAGGCTCGTGCATAACAAACAAGTAGCAGTATTACATCTACGCATATATAGCTTTAATAAGCAATGCCAAGTTTGCAGGGAAGTGTGCGTGCCCCTGCATGACTCGAGGCCCTCAAAAGCTTTACCCTTATTGGTGGCCTTGCCACTCAAAAATGATTGAAAATGTTATTTAAATTGATTATTTCTTCTTTTTATGTAAGTACTGCATTGTATAAAGTTGGAAAGTCTGACCTGCCAGCTTTACAATGAGGTGCAATGTGCAATGTTCATACATTCATCCACCTACACGATAAACATGTGAGTAGGGCTCTACCAAAAAGGTGCCAAAATCCTTCCCTCCCCTGAAACAAAGTACAGGGCTACTCAGTGAAGCAAGGGTGAGAAAATTGTCTTCTGGGGTGTTGTCTTCCTGGACTCCCACTTTTGTCTGTATTTCATGTCACCAGTCTAATGGAATCTGTTTCCCAGTTTGGAAATGGTACCAGGGCTGACACCAAATAATGCTGCCACTCTGCATAAAACAGAATCCTTACAAGCTGCACATCATTGTATTGGTCACAAATCAGGCTTTCTATTGATATAAAATAAAAAGATTGACTGGAATAACAATCACATGTCAGTCCAGGTGTGTGTGCTGTGGGCTGATCGGTGTCTCCCTGCTTTCACTGCCCTGTCTCTCTTCATAGATTTGACCTCAATCAAGGCCATAAAGAACATGTACCTTTTATTTTCTGGGCTTCAAAATATAAAGATTCTAAATTTAAAAATTTAGGAACTACAATGTATCTTTATTTATAGTAAAACTGGCCTTGGGAAGTTTCAGAATAAGGGAATATCCTTCATGAACTAAGATAGTTCATCCATAAAATGCCAAAAGAGAGCTTTTACTTTCAACAGCGTAAGCAGGAAGTGTAACCATACTGCATTCACTTTTCTGTGACTTATTGTTACTTGGACATTCATAACTGTGAAAACAAGGCAAACATTGGCCTTAGTTTTTCATTTATTCCCTTTGGATGAGATTCTCCTGGCAGTTGAGATAGGTGTGCCCTCTACTTTGTTGATTCTTAGCACATAACATAAAGCGATTACACCAGCTGCCTGAAAGCCATGACATATTAAAATGCATGCTGATATAACAAAAATGTGATGCTATGCCACAGTATGTCATATCTTACCCATTTCAAACATGTTAACACTGGCCTCAGATGTCCCTAGAACATGTTTTCCAAGTTTCTTCAATAATGGATTTTGATATGCCCTCTTTTCAGCTCAGAAAAAGCTCTTCTATGCTCCAAAGGAGGTGGTTTCAGCTTTCCACCACTGTGCTCTAATGTTTAATGTGGCAGCCCAGACATGCTCCTTTCACTGGAGTTGCCTACGAGCTGAATGAACATCTGGCTCAGGGAGAGACTTAGATCTGGGGGAGGTGGCACCTCCTAATGTCATCATCAGGGTAAATACTGTTGGAGCATGCACTGGGTGGCTGTAAAAGCCTTAAGTCTTTTACAGAGATTTTCAAAAAGAGCACAAATGGGAGGGGAGACATTTAAGGCTCTTAGTACACATACTGTTCAACCATTACAATGTGTTAAAGTTGCATAGATGATCCAATGAATCAAACTTATGGGAATAGCGGTAAATTGAGTATTGCTGGGGAAATATCAGAAGTGGTAAACTCCATCAACTTGATCAACTTTTAAACCTGCATTACCACAGTACTTCTCACAGAAAATATCTGGATTTATTTGCTTTTTTCTGCAAAGATGCTGTTTCCAAATATGTAATTATTCCCTTTAATCCACCAGCAGTTTATATGTGAAGAAAATTCTCTCAGGTGTTACTTTTCAAATCATTTATGAATAAATTTGCAGTTTTTTAAAAAATGGATCTATACTGCAGTCATTTTCATGCCACAAACAGCTGCTTTCTTGGCTGATATTGCACTTTCAAACAGAACTCACTATTTAATGACATGGTAAAGGTCAGTACCCCCTTTTTACCAAAGCCATTTTAAGATGTAACAATGTCGGGAAAGTGCTGGTGATAATGTCATTATCATTAACGATGTCTGAAGTCCATTTAGACGCTTCATTTAGCTGCTTCAGGCTCACTGTCTGCACAGCCATTCTTAGCATTATTTTATTGCACCTTTACTTTCCTACAATGACAATAAAAGCATAATACCTGCTGGAAGAAAGGCTGAACTCTGTCAATCTGAACTGACCATCACCATATTATTTGACTTAATCTGCACCAAAAAACACATCATTTACTCGTAAACGATTCAATGAATAAAAAGGCCTCTTTCACTTTGCAGTGAGGGTTTCTGCTTTGTGGTTTGAACCAGGGCTGGGGAATTAATCCAAGTTTCTAAGCTATAGTGATGTATTTTCTAAAGAAAATACAAGGAAAGAAATATTGATTTCTATCAGAGGTCCTCAGGTGCTCTAGCCTCAGGATCCAACGCCTCTTTTCAGAGAAACTGCAACTCAAATTTCTGATTGTTTATTTCATCTCAGAAGTGCAGGAGATGAAATATGTGGCATTTTGGACCCCAGATGTGGAACAAAATAAAAAAAAGACTAAACAAACCTGTGCATGCACGCAAACATTTAAGCTTACCGTTCCTTGTTTCAAAAGATTTCTAGTTATATCTTTCTTCCTTTTTCTGTTATTCAGTTATGCTATGTTGCATTGTATTTATTGAAAGTACATGGATAAACCTTAATTAGGGATGGGTACTGAATTCGGTAATTTAAGAGGTACCGACCGAATTCTGTAGGTACTACTGAGTACCGATTCACGTAAAATCAAACGGTGCCATGTTTAGGTACCTAAACGCATCCTTGTGACTGTAAGGGAGTGGAGGAAGCAGGCATACTATTGGGTAGAGTAGGTGAATTTTCATACCAGACTTGAACGCAGCTAAGCAATAGCGTAATGACGTCAGCAGCCGCGGGCTCAGTCAACAAAGCAAGCATGGCTGAGAGAAATTGTTCGAAAGTATGGCTCTACTTTATTAAATGTGATGGAGACTATGCTTGCTGCAATACTTGTGATGCCAAGTGTAAGGCCAGCGGCGGGAATATTTCAAATCTGAGGAAGCACCTGGTGACGCACAAAATTTTCCTAAAAGCTGGAGAGTGCACAGTTTTTGATAGGCTCAGATCTACGACCACAAAGGATTCATTCGGCACTGTTAGCACGCCTGTGTCCAATGGCGACTAGTGGTCTGCAGCCAGCAACACAGGAAAAGAAATGGTTTAAAAATTGGTGATGGCAGCAAATGCCACAAGGAGGATACCTGGTCCAGGTAAATAAGCCTTGTGTTTAAGATGGTATTAGCTTGGCATTTTAATGTGCGTCAGTTATAATTATCAGGTTGGTTCCTCGTACTTTGTAACGATAATGTAAATGCTTTTTTATTTACAGCTCTGTCGGACCCATTGTTAAACTGCCCTAAAGTTAAAGTGAGGGCTGCAGTTAATTTATTAAGTTGTGGTTCATTTTAGTTACTGGTTTTCATGTTGAAGAAATTTTTAGAACAACTACAATGTTATAATACAAACAGTTGAATGTTGTTTTGATATATATCTGTCAAATTTTATATATTGAGAAATAAATTTACATTGAAAAAATTGGAGATCTTAATATTAAACAAATTAATATTTATTACTCCATAAACACAGGCAAAAGTATCAAAAATTAGTACCATTGAGTACCGGGCATCGGTATGGTATCGATTCAAATGTGAAAGGTACCCAACCCTAACCTTAATATGAAGTTTCTGGTACTTTAAGTGTCTTCCAGGTGACTCTTGGATGCAGTCTTATGTAAACTTCCCATTCTGAGAAAGAGGGCTGTGATTTAATGTTTTTTAATTGCCTCCATTGTGAAGTTTTATTCTATTGCCTGGACTTTCGGCAGGAAAGTCATTTTTTTAGAAATACAAATATGAATTGGTTGTTTGTTTTGAAATATAGACCTTGCAAACAGGTCAAGTATCTTACTAATGTGAGGAAAAGACTCCTGTGGTAGTTTGTCCCACAGGTATATGACGAGTCATCTGCCTTTTATCACTGGAGAGCTTGAAGTAAAACCAGCTGAGTCTGGAAAGACAGCTGATCACATGTTTTTCCCACTAAAGCAGAGGAAGCCCTCTTTCTCTTTCCATTTCCTCTTGTCTGTACTGCTGGCTCCTGTCTGCATCCTACACCAGATTTACAGTTCATAACTCAAGTCTCTTTACAATTCATAACAACAGCCATAAACCTAAACCCAATTGAAACATAGGACTTTGAGTTTAAAGTGACTTAAAGTAAATGTAGTGAGTTAATAAATTTTAGCATCAAAAATAAAGAAAATGATTTGGTAATTACCGGTGATGCTCATGCACTGCAGCTGTGACGTTAACCTCAGAGTTTTAGCAAAGACTTGAGTTAAAACACAAGGTCCTTTATAAAAATGTACCCAAATAATGGAATTCAAAATAATATTTCATCTCCCTGGGCTAGGTGCTTGTTCAGCCAACGAGCAGCTGTGTGACCATTGTAAACACTAGAGCACAGCACTGCAAAACTGAAGCCAAAAGAACAGTATAGGTATAGTAAGACATTAAACAGCCTAGAAGGGGTTACATGCAAAAATTAAATGTCTGGCTGCATGATATGGTGACACATGTGACAAATGTTCATGAAAAGAAGTAAATTATGTGGCCCTTATATACTTCACCAGAATCCCTGTAGTTTTTAAGCTACAAAAATGTGGTCATTTTGTTTTGAAAATTGAGGTAACAGAAAACAAGAATGTGGATGATGTTGGTATCCTGTTTTCAGAAAAAGGTTATATCACTCAGAAATGTATGATACATTTCTTTCTTGCATCTTGCTTTTTCATTAGCATACAGAACTTGAGCCACACAATAACATTAAGTTGTGTTAGTTGATCTTGTGTATTTGAATTTTTCCTGCTCAACATCACCACTGTTATTTCACACTGGCTGTAGACCGACAGTGTAAGCTGTCAATAGCAATGTTTTGACATCGTCCAGGAATATTTTCTTGGATGTGTGTCAATAAACGACAGTTAACAGAGATAATGTCCGACAACTGGTCTGATTTGACCATCTAGCATGAAGGAGCACTGAGAAATAGAACCTGTATTCAAACATGCTTCTCAATTACCAAATAAAATCATTTCTGTGACAAAATTTTGCTTTCAAAAGCTTGAAAGCTTTGGTACTCTGACTAGGATTTGTTTAAGAAACATATACATAAAACCCACTGAAGACACAGCTTACGCTACAACCTTACTAGTTTCATCATCAGGTTCATCATCGTCTTCACACCAGAGCCCCAAACTTCAGATAGAACTGGAGCATCTCTGATTCAGCAGGCTACAAATGCTTAGCATCCCACAACTTTCCTTTTACAGTATTTTCTTGTCCCCTTCAAACTTCTTCACAAATGTGTCTCTAGTTCTGAAAAATCAACAGAACTCATCAGCTTAAACATTAAATACCGTGTCTTTGTGGTGTATTTTGTTAAATGGGTGGAGTGAAAAGCATCTGAAAACCACTGTATTACATTTTCAGCAGCATTTACATAACGTCCCCACTTATTTGAACGTGGAATTTGTAGTCGACTGTTGACTGAATAGTATTAGTTACCATTTTAACTCTGTCACTTTTGTGTTTCTAATTTTGTCACATTGAGAAATTGAACTCCTTTTGATAAAAGACTGGAAAATCCTCCTGTGAGTCAAGTCAAAATTATTTATATAGCTCATGCTGCTGTGCATCATTCATCTTTAATAAGATTTAATTTAGTAATACACTGTTATGGAATAAAACATCCTACATATTTTTAAGGATAACAGTATTAGAGTGTAAGATTATATTAGTATATTAGTATAAGATTATATTGAAATCAGCTGGACAAAACAGTCCTTAATTGAAAGGAAGGCCAAAGAGAAGAAAATTCTTCAGCAAATATCTTATACATAGTGGTGCTTCCACAAGCATGGAGCAGCTCAGTCTTCCCTGGCATCCAGCCTTGTTTCATGCACATCCATCAGCAGTTGGTTGGAAAATGTCAGTTTTCTGTCTGGAGCGTGAAGATGGAGCATTTCATTTAAATAAGGTGGTGCCATTCCATTCAATGCCTGAAAAGCCAACACCAATATTTTAAATTCTTTCCAGTGGCAAATAGGAAGCCTCAGGAGGGAACGAGGCACTGGAGTAATGCAATTCCTCTTTTCAGTATCTGCTTGGAGATGAGCAGCCACATTTTGAACCAGCTGCAGGAGATAGATGGTCGACTGGTAGAAACCAATATACAACTTTTCCAATAATTGTGGCAATATATGAACTTTAACTTTAACTAACTATGACTTTAACTTTAGCCATAAGCCTTATCTCCACAGTGACTCTTTCACAAGAGTATGCACTTGAGACAACTTCTCACAGTCCAACACATTGATCTTAGTCTCCTTGTATTCAATAAAAAAAAAATCTAGATTTAAATATGGTTTTATTTAATACACACATTAAGCAAGGCATGCAGTCAACCCTTAATTTTAATATTGAAGGGCAGGTAAATATGAACATCTTCTGCATAACTATGAAATGATAATTGTCAAAATAAAACCTACAGGCAGCTTACACAAGGAAAAAAAGGAGCCAAAAACTGACTCCTGTGGGACACAAAACTGTAGAGAGGCTGTCTCAGGAGAATGATGCCCCAAAATAGAAGAGGTGAAACTTAATAATTGACTTGGGAACAATGTCCCCCTCTCTTTGAATAAAGTTCACCACACACAGTACCAGAGCACAGGTTATGAAAACAAAACTGGGTGGAAAATTCTTAGAAGCACACTGAGGTGGGGGGAGAGCAGATATGACTTCAAAATAAGGATATGCGAGGGAAATTATTCCAGCTGGTAAAGATTTTTCACCTTGAAAAAAGTGCTGCAGATGGCACTCACACATGTGAACACATGTTCTCTATATTCACCGACAGACGCTGTGTGGTATGCATATTTTGGTTTTCTCTAGGAAGATGATTTTAGCACGTTTTTTAATATAAAACCTGAGAAAAAGAGAGATCAGGGACTGGAGAAATGCAGAGAGTGAGCGAGCAGGGGGATCTGACTGTGCAGTGCCTTGAGACCATGGGGATTATGCTTGTGGACACTGATTACCAAGGCTGTCAGCTCCCAAGGCCTGGAGAATTGGGATAAATGAAGTGGGAATGCTCTCTGGCTGCCAAACGCATGCAAGCGGCTGTTTGGTGACGCCGGCTGAATACAGACAGCTGCTTCTGGACAGGCTCCAGCTCGGGAATTTAATTCAGAAAATACTGGTCAGTCACTAATGCGTCATCAACTTAGTTGGTACAGGGTAAAATGAGCCTGTTAGCAGTGCATGATATCAATCTCACTGAAGATGACCTGACAGCCAGCAGGACGCACAGATCACTGCAACAAGCTGTGGAAATACTATGAGCCAGTTCATCACACCATATGATGACTCTGAATCTATACTGTCAGTCTGTGGGTAAGACCCACATCCATTAAACTCGGAAATTATTGATAAAAAAAGGGATGCAAACTGGAAATTATATAAGAAATAAAATAGCTGTGGGCTGGAGCTATACCTTTGCACTTAAAACAAGGATCGAAATTGTAAAACAAACACATAATATCCTTTATGATAAAATATGCTGTATATTTATAGTTTTAATCAACAACTTTCTTTAGTTGAAGCATTAGAACTATAACGCCTGGGGTTCCTTAGAGGGCAGGCTGTCTCCTGCCCTGGGATGGTGGCAGAGCCAACACCTGTAAGGTGTGCAATGTAAAAAAGGTAAAAATTCTTAAAAGTACAAAAACAAAAAATGGTACAACAGCCTTTGAGCAGTACATAAACAAACTGAGGGAATTCTTATCCCATCAGTATGAATAACAAACTAAGCTAGAGTTTTATTTTCTGTATTTAGTAGGCCATCAGATGTCCATCAAAGCTCTGTGCTTCATGTGCTGGTCACATTAGTATTCTAAGATAAACGGTTCAGGTGCAGACAAACTTTTTTTTGTTTTTAGTGTGAAAACAAAAACAAAAACAAAACAATAAAACTTCAGAACTCTAAAGCAAACATCATTTTAAAAGATGTGTCTGCACATTCGACTTTCTCAAAGGTGAGTAGGACTCTTTGGAGGAGCAAGTTTCCATGTATGTGCACACATGCCACATGCACACTTACATGTGAAAGCCTGGTAAACATTCCAGGTAAACAGAAATTCTGAGATTCTAATAGTGTTTTTTCATTGCTGTGATCCTCATGCATGTATGCAGGAACTCACGGGAATAAGCACTGCTGTGCAGGAAAGTATGAAGCAGTGCAGGTCTCTCTGGGGTTTTTCACATGGAGACGAATTCAGGTGTATCTGCACAAGTTTTAGTTTTATAGGCGTTTGGTCCACATGGAAACAGCATTTCAGGTGCTGAAAAATGCACGTTTCTGGTAACTGGTCCCGAAATGAATAAATCTGAAAACACCAGCCTTGCGTTTTTATGTGGACAATGTATACGGAAAGCTTCAGAAATAGTTTATGTCATAGCCCCATTTCTCGCTTGGACTGCAAGCACAAAGCCTTACAACAAAGCCAACATACTGGCTGGAGAAGCTACTGAGCCTGTTATGGCTTTTACAGTAATATCTTCTGCGCCTCAATGCCCACTGTGAGCCACAAGTGGACACAGAGAACAGTATGAGCTGATACAGATATGAGCTACATACACTTATAGACGTATCAACCAATCTTATCAGAGTCACAAAACAGAAAACCATCAGTCACTGCAGTTTGCTTCATTTTCCTCCAGTGCATCAGATCAGCTCATAAAGAAGCAGTCATCCTGCAGCAGATTCCAGTCCACTGGAGCAGCAGAGGCTCTTTCTACCCATTTCAAGACAAACTTTGAGGACTAACAGCAAATGTAAGACTTGTTACTTAGCCACATAATAAAGACTGAAGCGTCCAGAATGTTTTGCATGAATACAGTCACACAATTATGAAGAAAGTAGGCCAATTATAGCCTTATTAACCAGGAAGTGCCAAATATTCACTCAAGGATGGTCAAAGATGGCAAACCATTTCACTCATACAGAGTACACCAATGCACTCTGTGTAAGTGAATTTGTCATGAACTTAAAAGCCCCATTATAAACAGTATCCAAACACTTGAGGTTGTATGCAAACATAAAACATTATCGAAATCATTTAGAGGTGTGGTGGCAGCAAAAAGAAAAAAAAAAGAAACAAGAGAACAAACATCTTAAGGACAAAAGAGGTCCTGGTCTGAAAGAGGAATTCATTAAATCCTTTTTAGAATTTCCTCTTGAATCAGCAAGAGTGATAAAGTATAAATTAAAAAAATATTTTTCAATGCTCTTTATGTTGGTTAAACTTCGTTGGCTGCTTTTAGGAATTAAATGTCTAACTGACACCACCTGTGCCAATCCTCTAACAGAAAACATTTTTTTGTGTATTTAATTGATTTTTTTTCTTGAGTCGCTAAACTGAAATATGCTCACTATTCAGATCAACAACCACAATGAGGGTTCTTGGTCACAAATTCAGAGTAACCCTCCAATAAAGCCAAAGCACGCACTGTAGTCCAAAGTTTTGTCTGGAGGCTGTATGCATGTAGCCAGTCTGAGTGTAATGAAAGGACGCTAAATCAGATCCTGTCTCTAAATATAAACATTTGTACGGCACTCAAATATTTCTGCATTGTAATTAGCACCAGACTTTTCTGTGGTTTTGTTATATGTGGAGGTAAATAGCTGCATGCGAGTCGTTTACTTACAGGGCCTGTTTGTTTTCTTTAATCCTCAGGAAGTTCTTCAAATAGCACCAAACACACTGGTGGATGATTAAACTCCATAATTAAACTGAACCTTGAATATTTTTGTTGACATGTAAAATTAATGTTGGCTTGTTTTTCAAAGCTTAAGCTTTGAACTCTTGTACATTTTTGGTATCTTAATGTTTGGAAGCCACACAAAATCTCAGTCTGAATATGTAGCATTAAGTGGAAAGCTAAAACTCAGTTGGCGCTAGGTTAGAGTGCTTTTGGGAATACACCCAAGCAATTACTTTACACATCATTTGATAGTGAAATGTTTTAGAGCTGCCAGTGCCAAAGGCCAGTTAAAGAGAGCGCTAAGGTCATTAGCCTCTCAAAGAAAGAGCGAGATGTGTCGAGATGTAAAAGCTTAATGGAACCATCTTCGTAAAGCACATTAACACTGTTTAAACAAACAGCCACTGGCAATGTACCTTTCATGTACCTCCCATCTGAGCCAATTTGTCTGCTTGATAGTGTATTTTTCAGCAGATAACTCACAAACACACAAAGCGAGGCCACCCTCAGATATTTCAGCATGGCTGTGCTGGAGTTCAATCACTGAAACATGTTAAACCACCCAAAGTATCAGAGATGGAGGTCTGATTTTGAAGTCAGCCGTACAGGAGCCAGGAGTTTATTTCCAGTCTCACCATACTGCGCTGATGTTCAGTGATTAAACCAAACCTCAGATGTAGAAAAGGATTCCCTGCTGATGGAATGAACCAGTAAGTGCTGCAGAATGAAATCTATGAACTATAAGTGAGAGTGCATTTACCAAAAAGTGGATTAGGACATTTCATCTTAAAAATACACCTCTGAAGTGCATTTTTATGTTATGAATTGGAGATACTTAGCACTGTAAGAGAATCCAGGATCTTTCAACGTGCAGCAGACTGGAAAACCATTACTGAAAGCCTATTGACAGCTCTCAAAGAATTGTTTATATTGGCACAGTGGTGGTGAAACCATTTAAGGTTTTTAAGATAATGGGTTTGAATCTTCTGCTCAAAAGCAGATTGGTATCAGAAAGGTGTCAGATTGCCAATGGTCCAGTAAAAATGTATTCTGAGATACATGAACTCTTCAATATGAGCTTTCAAAAGTCTACAGCAGGTCATGGAAACAGTCTCTTATCCACACATTTTCAAGAAATGCTAGGCTTTCTGAAAAATAGTTGGAGAAGTAAATAAGGGGATTTTACCATCCCCCTTTTTCAATGTGCCTAACAGGAAGCTACAAGACAAACGCTGTGGTATCCAAACCCTTGCAGCCAGCCCCCCTCTGTCTTGTCCTTTGCTAACAAACCTCTAAAATTTTGACTTTTTCTCAGTCACTGTCTGCAAAAACAGTGCTCAACAGCAAATTCAGTGTGTTACAGTGAACCCAAAAAGAAACTACAATGATTGTGATATGATATTATGCGCCATCATCTTCTTCTTCTTGTTTAAATAGGTGTGAACCTTGATGGAGGTTTATGTCCCCTACCAGAGAGGGTATTTTTTTTGCAGCCTTTTATCCTTTTGTTTGCCCATCTGTGAGCAAGATAACTCAAAAGGTTCTTAAAGTATTTTGATAATATCCTCAGGGTTGCTCATGACACAAGGAATAGGTCATTCGATTTTGGTGGTTTTCAAATCTGGATCTGGGGTCTAATTTATGAACATTGTGTACCCACAAAAGAAGGCGTATGCCACTTGTAAGCAATGTTTGGAATTTATTAAAAAATATGCTTGATGGGATAATGCAGCTCTGAACCTGCTGTACAAAATCCTACGAAACAGGAAACTGCTTGAACGTGTGCCGAAGTGTCACAGCTTGGTTTTCTCTCTGTTCAGAAAATCTCAGGAGAGAATGCTAATCATAGCTGTACTTGGATTGTAGGAGTAGATGAGTATAGTTTGAATCTTGATACGAGTATAAACAAGTAAGCACTTACTGAAACACCCTGACAAATATTTACAAGGTCTTCTTATGTGGCATATGAATATTTTGTGCCTTATAAATGGACTTAATCTATGCTGTGTCTTTGGCCAAAAAAAGTTTGAAACCGCTAATACAGAAATCATTATTCTCCTATTTGTAGTGAACTGATCCTTTAAAAGCCTCAGATACGTATCAGACTCTCTGCTTTGTACTTTTGGATCAATATGAAGCCAACTGGAGGTTAAAGAAGTGTTTCCTGTGGGGCACTGAGGCTTAAAAAAGGTTGATATGAGAGGAAATAATACTTTTTATAAACAAAAAATCTGTTAAAGAATGAAAGTATCTCCCAGTAACACCTTTTTGTCAGGGATAATGGAGCGTGGAGATATCTGAGGGCTGCTGGAATATATGGAGCACATTTGTTCAGAGTGGAATTTGGCAGAGCTCACAGACTCTCATACTTCTCCTGTTTTATTTTCATTGCTGAAATCAATTCACAGTGGAGCCTCTGGATCTTGAACGTAGCCTACCTCTCTTCTCCTCCTCTGTCATCCTACTTATACCTGAAAGGGGTGTAATGACCCACTTTCTCTCCTCCGTCCCGCAGCGACTCAGCCGCTTACCACGTTTGACCACCTTGCTGTGGTCGACTACAGTCTGCAGCTGCCGTTAATTTACAGGAGCACTGTGCTCCGCTTTTCTAGCTCTGAAGCATATATGACTAATCACACCAGTCATTTTAAACAACTTGAGCTCTCGCTGGCTATAAATCACCTTGATACGTGTTACTGTGCCTATAATAGAGATGCATTTGAGGGAGGGGGCTTTGGGAGCTATTCAGTATTTCTGGTCAACACACTATTGTGAAACAAACTCAGGGACTGGGACATATTGTTGTTCGATGTGTTGTTTGTCTCTATGATCTCAATAAAAATCAAAGTGGAAACAACAAAGGCTGATATTTTCTTTGTACAACAGCTCGGGGAATTTGATGTTTTCCTGGACTTTTGCTTAAAAGAACATATTTCTCCTCTCCTTTTTATCTGTTGTTGCTGTTAGAACTTTTACCATAACACAGCACACCATCTCGGACTATAAACATGTCTAACACTCCCTTTTTTGACACAGCAAGTTGTGTTCAAGCAAATGTGACACCTAACCTACCAAGGCAGAAAATGAAATGCTGTAAACTTGCATTTAACCAGTGTTTGATCTACTTTCAAATTTCTTCTTAAAGTCTTCGCCAAATGCCAGATAAACTAGAAAGAGGAAATAGTTACTTTTTTCTTCACCTCAATAACATGGAGAAAAAGGGGTTCCAATATGGCCAAAAGCAGACTTTTTATCTTCACCTGCCAACTGTAGAAGGAACAGAGAGACTTTTCAAGTCGTTTAAACTTGATGTTAAGCCACCGTTTTGGGACACAATAAACAAATTTACATGACCAATTTTCCACAAGGCAGTAGGAGATAGATTCAGCATCTACACATCAACAGGAAGTACAAAGAGGCAAAAATTGAAAAGAAGTCAAACCACACAAAGGCCCGGGCCGACTGTGTCCCGGAATTTCTCCTTCCTCTTTGTCACTTTATTGTTCCATGTTGCATGGTCTCTTTGTGCTCTTCTTTGCCTGCTAAGCACTAGACTGAGAAGAAGAACAATCCTCTCCTTGTCATCAGTACTGAATGAATCCTGTTGCTTTATGTTGAGGGGAAAATGTTGAGTAAATATGACAGAGCCAGCGGCAGCTTGGAATATGAGTGGGCTCAGCCCCCCTTAAAGAGGGTCTCTGCTTATTCATTCAAAGTTGAGGATCGATAATATCTGTTTAGTCTGTTGAGGATTCAGAATGAAGGACTGAGAACATTTAATTTTCCAACATGTTACTCGGGGGGGCATTCAACAGGTATATATGCAGTGGTCTTACACATTGATAATCTGTGTGCTGCAGCCTGCATGTCATACACACTTTAAATTCAGAGAAAACACATTTTCTTATAAGTCTCTTGTTTCATAAACGGTGGTCAGCTCCTGTGGGCAGTGGATCTTGTCCTCATATCATTCACTTTTGTTGTCAGATTGCAGAAAAAGTGTGGTAATGTAAAATATGATTAATACATAGACTGAAGCTCACGTCTTTTTTTTTTTAATTTAACACTTCGTGGCAACTAACTAATTTATTACTCATCTGATACAAAAGTGTGTTCAAATAATAGTACTAACCCTGCATTTCCACATAGACTGAACGCAGTTTTGTTCCGATTGAAAGGCTGGGATATTGTCCATTGGAAGGGTTCCATGCAGCTGGAAAGGGAGGACACAAGATCCCTGGAGAACCACAAACTCTCGTGTGAATTGTGATATCACCAAAAAACAAAACATGCGATGAACTGAGAAAAGAAATAAACAACATCACTTTGCTTCTCTAAGGTCACTTTGCTGGTCCCAACCATAAATGTTCATGATATGTATCACTTCTATATGCCTACATCCTTGTAATAAGCATTTTTGGTGTCATATACATTTTCTCCCTCCCACAATTAGTTTTTCTTTGTCCAAGGTGTCCAGTGGACTCTGGGACCATCTGACTGACTGTTGACCTGATGCTCATGCCTCCAGTTGTGACTTAAAGACAACCTATTGAGGAGATCTGTGTTCAGGAGTCTGTGTATTGTGTTTTATTATTAAAGTACCAGATACTCCACATACAGATGTGGACAAACTTGTTGGTACCCTTCCGCTGAAGAAAGAAAAACCCACATGGCCTCTGAAATAACTTGAAACTGACAAAAGTAATAATAAATTAAAAATTGACTGAAAATAAACTAACAAAAATCAGACATTGCTTTTGAATTGTGCCTCAACAGAATTATTTTAAAAAGTGAAATAATGAAACTGGACTGGACAAAAATGATGGTACCCCTAGAAAAGATTGAAAATTATTTGACCAGAGGGACATTTTAAAGTAAGGTGTGTCCTGTAATAAGCGTGTATCTTTAAGCTTGTAATCATTCATTCTGCCTATTTAAAGGGTGAAAAGTGAACACTGTGCTGTTTGGTATCATGGTGTGCCACACTGCACATGGACCACAGAAGGCTAAGGAGAGAGCTGTTTCAGGAGATAAGGAAGAAAATTTTCAACATGCATGTTAAAGGTAAAGGCTATAAGACCATCTCCAAGCAGTTTGATGTTCCTGTGACTACAGCTGCACAGATTATTCAGAAGGTTAAGGTCCACAGGACAGTAGCCAACCTCCCTGGACATGGCCACAAGAGGAAAATTAATGACAAATTGAAAAGACGAATAAAACAAATGTAACCAAAGAGCCCGGAACAACTTCCAAAGAGATTAGAGGTGTACTTCAAGGTCAAGGTACATCAGAGTCAGATCGCACCGTCCATCGCTGTTTGAGTCAAAGTGGACTTAATGGAGGACATCACTGTTGAAAGCAAATCATAAAAAATGAGCCTGGAATTTGTCAAATTGCATATTGACAAGCCACAAAGCTTGTGGGAGAATGTCCTGACAAAACTTTTTGGCAAGTCTCATCAGCTCTATGTTCACAGATACAAAAATGAAGCATAGAGAAAAAAAAACACTGTACCTACTATGGAACATAAAGGAGGCTCAGTTATGTTGTGGGGCTGCTTTTCTGCATCTTGCACTGGGTGTCTTGAATCTGTGCAGGTACGATGAAATCTTAAGACTATCAAGACATTCTGGAGCAAAATGTGCTGCCCAGTGTCAGAAAGCTTGGTGTCAGCCACAGGTCGTGGATCTTCCAAAAGGATACTGACCAAAAACACACAGCAAAAACACTCAAGAATGGCTCAGAACAAAACACTGGACTATTGTGAAGTGGCCTTTATGAGCCCTGATCTCAATCCTATTGAACGTTTGTGGAAGGAGCTGAAACATGCAGTCTGGAGAAGACAGCCTTCAAATCTGAGACAGCTGGAGCAGTTTGATCATGAGGAATTGGCCAAAATACTTGTCCACAGCTGCAGTAGTCTCATTGTGAGTCACAGAAATTACCTGTTTGCAGAGACTGCCTCAAAAGCTTGTGCAACAACACATTGAGTTAAGGGTATCATCATTTTTGTCCTGGCCAGTTTCATTAGTTTGTTTTTTAAAATATTTCATTTGGACTAAAATTCAAAAGCAAAGTCTGATTTTCATTATTTGATTTTCAGTAAATTTTTATTTATTGTTACTTTTGTCAGCTTCAGCTCATTTCAGTGACAATGTGGAGTTTTCTCTCTTTAATGGAAGGGTATCAACAATTTTGTCCACGTCTGTATTTGACTTCCTTTTCTGGTGCTTTCTGAACAATTGGAAATGTACGAGGTTTCGCAGTGGTAGTGTTGAAATAAACTATTCGCCAGTCATTTGCACTATGTGGAATTTTAGGGTAAGGATGTCGTCAAACTGAACATGTTTGGTCTGGACAAAACAAACTCTGGTTTGCTTTTATGGAACGTCTACTTGATGTTCTACTAGAAAAATCCTCTCTATCAGTTGGGTTGATAGAGAGGATTGTTCGGTCTGTGCAGGCGCTCTGTAGTGTGTAAGAGGCACGTAGTGACGTACGCAGAGCGTGCCCAAACAAACATGGCAAACGAACAGAAGGACTGGATGGTGGAGGAAACAAACTTTTTAATAGAAACCCTGCGAGAGTTAAAAATGACTTCAGAGCCTCAAATAAATGTAACCATAACACAATAAGTGTTCCCAACAAAACACAATGTAGATCCATCTTTCTAGAGTTAAACAGTGCATGTCAAAAAAAACAATACAATCGGATTCAGCTGGGGCCATGCAAGTGCGGACTGACTGTGGATCTCTTTACTCAAAGTTCATGTATACAGATCGAATCAGATTCACTTAATCCGATCAATTTCAATCAGATTAAGGAAAACTGCACATGTAAATGGGGCCAATGTAGCAAGCTGGTCTGCGTCTGCCCAATGTAAGGTGTGAACACAACCTAAGTGGCATAAAAAAGTGAGTCATAACAATTGCTATTCCAAACTCGAGGTTAACTTCAGTTTTTATTGAGCCAAATAGAGCAGAAATTTGTTTTTTTACGACACAAACTAATCAGTCTTTGGACGATAGAGACACATTAGTTTAAGGTAGAATTCCAGTGAAATTGACAAAAGTTATTTTTAACATATTTGTGCACGAAATAAACAAGGACTTCAGAAATTAAACTTTTGCACATCAAGGTTTTTTGAGTGAGGATCCCTTCAACACACACATACAGCTGATTCACCAACTTTCCTTCCAGTTTCGAAGCACTGACTAGAGCCCCACTCATATTAAAATGCAGATTTCCTGATTTATCAAAAAAACTAAAGATTTCCAGTGCTGAAAATTTTGTGAATTTTGGATTGAACTTTTGATTGTTCTCCTGGTTTCAAAGTCTCCAGAGTAAATGGGATTTATAAGACTGGTTTCAGATAATACTGACAGTAAAATTGACAGTTGCAGACTAACTGCTAACAAGGACTACAAAAGTGGTCCTGGTCCCATGGCAAGCATTATTGATTGTTTTTGATTAATCTTTTATTTTTATTTTGTGTAAACCACATTAATAAGAACAAACTTGATCACGTGACCTGATAATGATGAAACTGTTAAAGGTGTAGTCAGCGATCTTCTAACCTTCTAAATTAATGCAGTACTGGTCAAATTCACCGTATTTCTCCTCTCCATCCACAAGATGTCGCCACTGACAGCATGTTGAAAAAAAAGCCCGTTTTCAATACACAGCCTTGACTCTGAATTTCAGCAGGTAAATACTGTAGCTTGGGCCAAAATAACCAAAACAGGGTACACCCCCCCACATTCAGGGGGCGATCATACTCATGCACAGATCAGACAGAGGGGGGAGGGGGAGTAGTAGGTTGCGTAGCGTGCGCAGTTAGTGTAAGAGAGAGATACAATATGTGGCAATGGCTGTAAAACAGCCCAAAAGAAAAAGGTCAGAGGAGCAGAAAGTGAAAAAGAAGGGCTGTGACCATGAAAGAGCGAAGACCCGGGTCAACATTGGTGTTGCTTTCTGACAGTGGAGGGAACTCCGCCAATTGAAAGACCTGAAAACGGATGCGGATGTCGCCGTCTGTCCGCTGGATAGGTAAGCAACATTAGCTTTGTGGGGCTTCACAAAATGTCCTGTTGTCGTGATGTTATCAATATTGTCAGTTGAGTTGTCTGACGAGTCGGGGTTACCTTAGCTACGTTGGTCAGCTACGCAGTTTCTACGGCCGTTTCCATGACGATGCATGTCCATCAGCTTTCGGGGTGGAGCCAGGGGTGAGGTATGAAGGGAGAGGCGGGTCTAATTTCGTTTATAAACAACCTCTCCACTCGTTTTCTCCCACATCGCTGACTACACCTTTAAACAAGAGTTACAATAAGGTGTTATAAACTGAAAAGATTGTAGTTGCTCTCTAATTAAACTGCCATGTTGTAGCTTCATAGTAACTTACTTAAAGCTTTTTGCGCTTGCCGATTATTTTAAAGCTTAACACACTGTGAAATGTAGTTTAGTTTGTTAAGATTATCTCAAAGAGCAGAACATGTAAGTTTAATAGTTTTTCATGTGCTCGAGAGCTTGTTATGAGCACTGATTCAAAACAGTGAAAAATCTAATAGGCCTTTAGTGGGCTTGCAGTCAAGGGAATAAGCATGATGTTTGCTATAGTGTGGGCCTACAAAAGTATGTCATCCCTGCATCACTCTATTGTGCCGGCTAAAACCAGCCCTGGAATATGTCCAATCTCCTGTAACAAGAAGGGCCATTGTGGTTTATGAAATATTCAAAAGTATCCCCCACAGACTGGGATGCATTCAGATGTACAACTCAAAATCCAAAACAGACTTCGTTAAAAGAGCAAACTATGTAGGCAGACTGTCTGGAGGTGGGTGACCTCTGCAGTGGATACGTCTCCTTGTCGCTCTGCTGGTTTTCAGCCGTTCCAGCTCCTAATAAATCAACAAGAGCGCAGTCTGGGCTCCAGCAGCTAAGTGGCATTTAAGAAACAGCTTGTGAGAGCTGTAAGGCTGCAATTTGGATCATTTAGACACAAGGCAATAATTTGGCCAGATGAACAACATTAACAGGCACCGGAAAGTTTTTAAACCACAAGAGAAAAAAAAAAACAGCTTTTTGTTAAAAGTCAATAAAGGCTAAACTTCTGGGGGATCAAAAGGGCAAAAAAATGCTTTCCACTTACTGGAGTTGACATAATATTTGGGGGATGTGACACATTTAAATTCACTGGCAGTTCACCAACAGATGACAATAGATGGTTGCCTTGTTATTTATCAGCAGTGCGTGTGGTGCATTTATCTGTGTGCCAACTTGTGCATGAAAAAAATGTGCATGGAAAGCAATAAAAGCCTGTCTACATTCAGCTCACTGCGTAAATGCCAAGATACTGTGCAGCAGCTTCAGCAGACATCCCAGGATTAGTCATAATGATCAAAGTTGGAATCCCTACAACAAGAGCACAGCCACCTCCTTGCTTTTATCACAACACGGCTTATTTTCCTGCAACACCAACCCCCTCACCTCTACTTCATCTGTGCCTTATAACGTAAAGAACAAGCAAGCTTTGTCTCTAACAAGGTAGACTGTTAGAACAATTCCTGGCTGAGTTGCTGGGAGATATACAGGCTCATAATTGCTCGAACATTGTTTTGAGCCTACATCTGCCTTGAAGACACAATAAAGGAGGGAGTAATGGTCCTATGCAGAGACACTGGGCCATCACACTGGGACCATGGGCACTGATGAGGAGCTCGTGGTCTGTTGCCATGGCCCCTGTGTGGGCTGCATGTCAGAGCTGGTTTGCTCTTCTTTTTAATAACTCTGAAGAAAGGCTTTGAAGACCTCCTTGCTCACAACATATTATGCCCCTCAGAGGTTTGGTCCTCTGGTTTTACAGCTTAACATTGTGTCAGGGTCATCAAGAAAAACCTCTAGACAATCATGTTTTTGCCAGTTATTCAGTAAAATGTAATATCAGCTCAACATGACCAGTAATTCACTTGTGTGTGGTAATTTTCCCCTGCTGCCACAATCTCACATGCTTTGTTATTTTTTACGGTTGTTATCTCGGTTGCAAATATTGTAGATAATCTTTAACTGCCCCAACTTGATTAGCATCTCTAAAGACAACCAACAGGCAAAACTAGGGAAAATTTGGCCTTATGTCATGTTAATTCAATACACTGGTACCCAATGAGCATCAATCAGACAGGGGTTACACTCATAATACAACATCTTTCTACATGTTTTTGTTCACATGTGGATCATTTGCCTTTAAAAAAAAAACATATTACTTTGAAGGATGCCAAATGGGTGCCAACAAGTGAGTTTGAGACAAAATTTCCCAAACCGAGAACCGAAAGTGTTTTTATTTTATTGTATTAAGTCATTTTGTGTTGTTATGTGTCATGGTATTTTATTGTTTACTATGACATATATTGTATTGTATCCTGGGTAATTCTACCATATTCTACTTAGCTATATCATATTGTTTAACATCCTATATGGAGATGAATTTCAACACCTCTTTCCATTTACATTAAAAGTGACGTATTTGTCAGGTATGTATTTAACATTAAAAAAGAATTGCACCAGAGGATGTACTTGACATGATGTACATTTTATTTATTCATTCATTCATTTTTCTATACCCCTTTATCCCTTTCGGGGTCGAGTGGTGGCTGGAGCCTAACCCAGCGGCACATTTTAATAGAACAGAAAATACAAAGGTCAATGTGACTGTGCAAAAAGAAGTGCACTTGCTAAGTTTCACCTTTTACTTCAGGGGCAGAAACTTACCTCCAGTTGCTTCAGGACTATTTGTTCATGACACTTAAACTCTTGCGCTATCATCCAGTGTGCATTATCTTTAAATTTATCGGTGCAGTCACCCCCCAATTGGGGGCTATGAAAAACAAACACATTGACGTAGGCCTCCATGTGGAATGTTTTGGATAATGGTGACAAACATGCCAACAAGTGCTATCATTAGTCAGATGCTAAAAAATACTCATTGAAACTTCGTAAAAAGTTGATGTGGTCCACAAAATAAAA
This sequence comes from Scarus forsteni, assembly GCA_036419115.1. Taxonomy (NCBI): domain Eukaryota; kingdom Metazoa; phylum Chordata; class Actinopteri; order Labriformes; family Labridae; genus Scarus; species Scarus forsteni. Next base: position 15,840,400 of record JAZDUH010000383.1, read on the forward strand.
ACTGTTATTATTCCTGGTGAAAAAACATTGCTGGTGTGTAAGCAATGACTGGCTGTAGATTTGAAAAAAAGTATGAACAAATTATTCATGAGAAAAAATGAATTTTGGAGAGCAAAGGCTAAACATTGAAACTTTGATTTTGACCCTTGACGCAATCTGTTTTTTTAGAAAACAAGAAGCAATATTATTACATAGCATGATATTGTTTGTATGTACCATATCATCTTTCTTTCTTTCTTTCTTTCTTTAGCCAGTGCAAGACAATACGTGTGTAAACCACACAACTGTACATGTTTATCAAATAAATTTACACTCTCAGTAGGCTACATACATATGTATGTCATAAAAAATCCTTTTCAGAAAGACCCTGACAAACATGGCGATTGTACCGGTGGTCTTCTTGCTGTCAGGCAGTTGCACTCCATGCTACACTACTGTGCCACCCCCTTATGCATATGTATTGACTTAAAATAAAATGTATAGTGTCATTTGGTATAATTATTTATCAAACAGTAAGAAATTGCACGAACTGTAATGTACTCAAAAGTTTCATTGTATGAGTATTAAATCTTTTCAAATATTTACATATTGAATAATATTGTATCACATGATATTGTTTCATGTCCTATCATATGATGTATCATTTTGTTTCATATGTACTGTATTGCCCTATATCATATCAAACCATATCGTATTGTGTGTAGTATCACTTTTATTGTGTCATAAACAGGTATATCATGTTGTTTGTGTGAATGGTATCAAATATAGTGTTTCATGTCATTGCATGTTCTTGGTTAGTATTGCACTGTATCATGTTGTAATACAGTAGTTTGTACTTTAAAATGACATTATACATGTATGTATATTACTACATTCAATTTTATGTATTGTATGTCTTACATCATACTTAACTATATTATGTTGTTTAGTAGCATATTGTTATGTAAGAATGGTTGAATTCTTTAACTGATCAACTCAGTATTACAGTTTATTTGATCATTTGAGTACATCACTTAAAATGGCCATAGATACTAAACATGTGCATTAAGTGTTCTTCAAATGTAAATTGTTGCTTATCAGTGCTGTTAACAGTTTGTTAGGACTCAGGTCTTTAACAGTCAACAGCCAGTATACTGCACATAGAGTAAATAAGTATGTATTCTCCCAGTGCCATGACAAGTAAAATGGCACCACTGTTGATAATGTGCGTATGCGCTACAAAGTGTCACTTACTTTAACAGCCTGTTCCTGTCCAGTTAAAGTAAAGTACTCCATTACTATGTGATTTGATTGCTTTTTATAATCAACCATATATAAAATATTGAATTTTCCGTTATTTAACCTGTTATCCAGCAGTTCATTCCATCTTAAAATGTCGTTTTAAGTCTAAAGAGAGGTCTAAAGATGTCTTTGAGGAAAATCAGTTTTTAAACTGAGTATTTTTGCCGTCTGTGCAACCAATTTAACCTTCGGTCTGCAGAAGAAAAAGACCAAAGCAGAGCAGTTGGTGAAAATGCTGTATTTTGAATTTGCTTTTGTCGCGGGCAAACATTTTATCATTCTGAGCAGACTGCTGACTTCTGTAATACTGTGAGAAAAGCTATGAAGATTAATTCTGCCTGGTGGTAAGAAAAATAAAAATGAACTTCTGTCTATTTTCAAAGATTTGTGAGAGAAAAATTCTGAGACCAGAATAAAGATAAAATGGCAAGGCCACATTATGGAACTATGAGCATGACAATGACGATGTCCTGCCAATATGGAAAATCAAAGGATTTCAGGGGACGAACCATAGCCAGGTGAATAGATTTTTAAAAAATGTAGTAAGTTATGCACAAAACAATTGAAAGCAGACATTACTATGAGTTCTTGTTCCTTTTGGACATCAGTCTCTCACAGAAATTCACTGGGAAGAGGTCCACCCTCAGAGGTACATGTTTTAAAGTACATTCAACCAGATGTGCCAGAAAATCATCTGACTGTAATATGACCAAGTAGAGCACAGCTTTGTACAAATGGGGGATGATGAAAAAATAAATATTAAATCCTCTGAAGGGAGCAATGTTAGTCTTTTCTAAACAAATGTCCTTGGGCATTTAGCCCCAAAATTCAATTGATTGGTCTGGAAATGATTTTTTTTCATTACTTCTGCTCAGGAGGTCATGTTTATGCTGGTGTTATCAGTTTGTTTGTTTGTTTGTTTGACTGTTTGCAAGTCTGTGAGACAAATAACTCTGAAACTTCTCAATACATTATGATGAAATTTTCAAGGAATGTTAGTCATGGTACAAGGAAGAAGTGATTCCAGTTTGGTGGTGATCCCAGTATGCAAATTATCCATTTATTTTTTTTTAAATGAATCTGCTAACGCTGTGAGAAAGGGCAGTCTTCTTTAATAAAAAACTTGGCTAATTTGTCAGAAATGTTCATTGTGTAGGTTTGTACTCTCTGAGCATTTCTATTTCTTAATAGTTTACTGTTAGTTGTGACTTAAAGATGCTATGAGGAGTTTCTAAGTAATTACAAAAAAGTCTCACTTTTAGATATATGCCTGATCGAAATACACACTTTAAGATGAGTTTTATAGCATCAAAACAGGTTATCTATAAATGCTATGTGGTCGGGTCGGACAGGACAGGGCTGGACTGGCCTGGCCTGGATACTCAACTTTGGGAACAAGACAATTAAACCTACAGCAAATTTATATTATTCAGACACGTCTTAGAGCATACATTACCTTGTCACTTTGCATCCTGTAAGTTGTTGAGAAAAGAAGTTGTGAAGCAAGTCACGGTTCTGAGGAAGGTCAGAGCTGCATTCATTAGCATCACAACAAACACACACTTTGGCTTGGGTCACTTCTTTTGGTGCGTTCCAGTTGTAGTCAGAAGTAGGAATTTCCAAGTTCCGAGTAGGAAACTTTAACTGGAACGTCCCCCAAAGTCGGAATTTCCTACTGGAAACCTCACCACCCCCGAGTTGACAATCGGAGATGGATGCCCCCAGTATGAACAGTTATTTAGCTCCTGTAATAATCAATTTATTTGCACTTCTGACTGGGGTGTGTCGCTCTAGATCAGCTGTATACATTGTATTGTTAGATTTATATTTATAAAAATGCTGCCATAGTGATAATCACATTCGCACGGCGGGCTAACAACAGCTAACAATAGCCTGGTAGATCGGCATGTTTTTTTCCGACTTCAACTGGAACGCCGATAAGTCGGAGATGATGTCACTCTCAGTTCCGAGGTTACTGGAACGCAGCATTATGACAGTCGCCGCGCGTGCTCATGGGTAGCAGAGTCTTAATAGATTCTCCTCATAGCACCTTTAAGTTGTGGTATTACTTCTACTTCTGCCATTCACTGCACTGTGATGAGTCAACTACATCTGCTTGTCCTGGATGTATAGTCAGTGCCACTGCCACAGAGAGCTTGAAGAGATTGTTTTTTTTATTTGAGTGTTTACGTAAAAAAACAGCAAACAGAGGAAGGAGCACTCGTTTAAGAGCAACTCTCTTGATCAGTCGAAATGTAAAAGGCACCCTTGGTTTCTTGATATTTTCTTTAAGTAATCCTGGAACATTCAACAAGTAATTTATCTTAAAATGCACACCCCAACAATCTAAGGCACAAATATTATTGTCAATAAAATGTATGTAATGACTCCTTCTTTTGTGCCCCACAGCAGTGCCGAGCAATTAAAATAAAGTCTTTACAATAAATGTAGATGACTGCACTTCCAGATATGATACCTTCACATACATTTCAACTGCCAAGAATTCAATTTACAAGGAAAAAGCTACAAAAAGAAGATATGTCTAGGCAATAAATGTCACACTGTGCTTTCTGCTTTATCTCAAGAAGTAAACTTGCAACATAACTCTGCAGATATCATCACTTGTCATCTCTTCTAATTTGAAATCCTTATGTGATGTTATTTTGAGATATGCGAAGACAACATTAAACATCATACTTCCAGTGTCAATAAATCTAAACATCAGTTTTGACAGACAGCGTTTAAACGTTTCTCAGCAGGCCCTGACTTTTGATATTAATATGTAGTGTATGACAGCGTTGTTGGTAATTAAACCCTGCAACATTTCACCCAGGCTATTATTTGTTCCTGGCAGACAGCTAATGAGCCCCACATTATCTCAGCAAGAGGCACGAGCCCAGAGGACACACTGGTGATTTCAAGAAGTCTGGGACCCCTGGTGCAACCGGTTAGAAGAAAGCTGTGTTTCCAAAATGATGGGTCTGTGCTCGCAACAGGGAGGGGGAGAGAAAAATGAAAGCAACAGTCATCCTCTGACTACATTCAAACCCCAATTGAACCTTCACTTAATGAACGTTGTGAGTAGTCATGCAGGTCACAAGGCTGATCCGATGAATATCAGGAGAAGGTCATCACAAGCTTTATCACAAACGGCTAGACTGAAATTTTGTCTTAGTGCTAACCTTAGGTTACTTTCTCACCAAACAGGTTTTTGTGGACTGAATTAATGTTTACATTGTTGGATAGCCAGTGTTGTTTGTATGTTTAAATCTGATCCAAATCAAACAGGATAGGAGGACCAAAAAGTAGTACATTTTGGGTTGTATCTGGTTGTATATTTCAGGACACTACCCACATGTTTATCTGTGTAGCTCATTGTATGAATGCACAATCAATATGGCTTGTTGTAAAGATGACTAATCAGGCTTTCGGAGGATATACAATACAATACCAATTTCTACTTTTAAAGGGGAGAAATAATCAACTATATTGGTAAATACAGTAAATAGTAGTAGAGTATATATCTAAGGTCACAAATTCGGCAAAATTTACTTTCATATGGTTCTTATACAAAAATGTGCACGCTTGTCTACATCCCCCAGCCCCAAACAAGAGAAAAATCCTTTGTCCCCCCCGTGTTGCTTGCACCACTAATTATGCCATATGAGGATGTACTGCCTCACCTATGGGAAACACTTTCTGAGCCTGGTGTCTGTTCAGCCCATAAGCAACTCCAGTTGAAGGAACCTGAGTAGACTACCTATAGTGCTCTTTTAGGTTTATGTCTACAAGTCTGTGCTGAAGGTGGTTACATAAACACCTTTAATCTGTAACTCAAAATACAGCTAAGCTGCTTTGGCCTTCTTCGCTTCACTGTTACACATGTATGTCTCTTGTTATAGTGAAACAGTTGAATAGATAGTAGGGGCAATAAACCACAGCCCCAGGTAATGAAACCTGGCAAATGGAGAATGTAACTGTCATAATATCATTATCATTTACGAGGTCCACATAACATTTCAAAGTGGTGGGAACTGACTAGGAGTGTGATGGTATTAGTATTTGTCCCGTACCGTCACGGTACGGGGTCACGGGTCGGTACACACAGTCACATGGCAAATACATAAGTAGGCTAAGTAAAAAAAAAAATTAAAGAAAAAAAGGCAAGTCCTGACTTTAGCCTTAGGTGGCGGTAACCAGCTTTAAAGCTGCCAGCGACCGCCATTACCACATGAGAAGAAGAAGAAGAAGAAGAAAAATCAGGTACAAACAAAAAAAAACGAAGAAGAAAGTACAAGCATTAACAAACAATGAGAGATGCTGCGTGTGGAGTTGGAAGACCCACCAGCCTGGTATAAATCTGCCACGTGGGAAAGCTTTGGATTCCCAGTACAATACAGTAATGATGGCAAAAGAGTGGTGGACCGGACAAAGCCCGTCTGTCGGTGATGTTCCACAGAGGTGTGGTACGTTGCGGGTAATACATCTAACATGCTGACACACAGGAGGTGACATCATCCCAACGTGTCCGTCACTGGTGCAAGGAAAAAAAAATGTCTACAGTACAACAGCTTATCCCCGGTGCGTTCAACCAGACTGAGTAATAACACAGACAGGGCCAAAAAAATTATCGAGGCGATTGGGATATGCATATCTAACTGTACAATACAACACTGAAAGTGTTTGGTAACTATTAAAAAAGGAAACTACGTTACCCGTTTATACTTGACTACCTCAGTATGGCACTAATGTATGTTTTTTCCCCTTTCCTCTGTATGATCAGAATGAATGTTAAGAGAACCTTCCTAATACATTTTTTTATGTTTTATTCTATTTATTTTTCTTACTTTTATAACAGGAGATGGTGAGAAGTTTTGCAGTAAGTTGTGGTCTGCTCAAAATAAATGAAAAAAGACATTCTAGTACATTTGTCAGCTTTTGTTACTTTTCCCCCACTGAACCGAAAACGTACCAAACCGTGACACCCCTAGAACTGACTCATTTATCTTCACTATCTTACCTGGTCAAAGGCAGATGTGATACTGTATATGGACGTAGATGACACCAGACAACATACAAAATATTTGAAACTATAAATTATGAGGTTAACATTATTGGTGCTTTGACACATCTCTAAGCCACTGTTACAGAATGTACCCTTAGACCGTACAGAATATCCAACAATGCCAGAGTGAAGCTGGTTATCTGGTTAGTGAAGGGGGCTTCAGAAGCAGTCACCAGGTCAAAAATGCTGTCTCAAGGTTTACAACATCAGGTGTGAATGTGACTTCCAGTGCTTTTGTAGCCAGCCTCAAGTGGGCAATAAAGGTACTGCACTGGTTCACTGTTTTTTTTTCTCTCAGCATGGGGTTGACCAAGGAAACTCGACAAAGTTTCACTGTGATGAGTCAAACAAGCACAGTCCCCACAGACAGTACACCTTTGCTCTCATGCAGGTGAAGCTTCGGCAACACTTTCACGTCATCTACATTACACTTAAGTTCTCAGTATTCTCAATAGAGTATAGGCTGTCTGGCAGGCAGTATGGCAGTGTAACATTTTCTGGGTGAATGATACACTGCAGCTGAGCAGCAGCTGTCATCCATCAAACTCTTGTTGATAAAGAGCTGGATAGTTAACCACACATTCAATAGAAATAATTAAATAAGAGCATTTAGAAGTGGGGAATATAACACTTAAAAAATTCAGCACCTCATTAGGCAATCTGGCATTCAAAAATTATGAGAAACACAAACAACTTTGACAACTTTGGAAATTAAGAAAAGATTTCATGCCCCCTGATGTGTCAATCATCACAGTCTGAAAAAGCAGTTACATAAGGGGAACTCGAATCATAAAAGGCAGAGTTCAGTCGTTTTGGATGAATTTTTAAACACAGTGAACTCTTCATATTTATGCTCGAGTCTTGAAAGTCTCAAAGGAACAACTCAAATTAAACTTTGTTTTAATGTCGGATACAAAAAGCTCAAAATGCCTCTGCCACAACGACAGACAACTTAAGAATTAATGGGTTTTTCATCTTTTAGATGTGGCTGGATTTGGTTAATGAGCTTTGATAGGGTTACCACCTGAGACAGTCCAAATAACACTGAATATTTTGTAATGTTGCTAATAAATCCTTGAAAATTTATCTTGATGTTCTTTTTGTCTTCATTGTTTCCATTTATTAAGATAAATGGAAGTGTTTTGTGAAATCTAGGTTAGAAAAGTATTCTGCAAAAAGGCTTTTCATGCTTTTTTTGTGCCAGCCGAATTATTACACCCCCCAATTCCAAACAGAGTTTTGCTCTGATGACTAGAGAGGGGAGCTAAGTGTGCCATGAAACGACTCGCGGCTGGTTCACGGTGTGTTCACTTTATGTGGAATTTGGGATTTATACAAACCCCAATTTCACTGAAGTTGGGATGTTGTGTAAAATTCACAAAAACAGAAAACAATGATTTTGCAATAATTTTCAACCTATATTCAACAGAATACATGAGAAAAGCTAAATATTTTTTGTAAGAACTGATAAAATGTATTATTTTTTTTGCAAATATTAACTCATTTTGAGTTTGATGCCAGCAAAAAGCTCCAAAAAAGATGGGACAGGGCTCTTTAACAACACTCAATAAGCGTTTTGGATCTGAGGACACTATTTAAATGTTGTAGGCATAATTCTTTCACATTCATGCTTTATACTGTAATTTAATTGTATTTGATGGTATCATATTGTGTCATGGATGTAACATTTTCTTGTTAGACATACTGTAGCATACTATTTCATATCATTTTGCTCAATTCCTGGACCAACATCCTAAGCTTTACTGGAGCAAAGATCATTATTTCTACTGAATTTTCTTTTATATTTGGCTGATTTGAAAAACTGTCCAAACAAGCCTGGCAAGGCTGGACATATATCATTAAAATTAGAAATCAGAGCTGTAAGGAGTTTTTATTTTCACACATTTAAAAAAAGGAGCTTATAAGCTGAGTTCATTTCTTGTGAACTGAACATGAGGCAAAGACCTGCAGCGCTATCTTGATTTAGATGCTGCCTCTCTCCTCACGTATTAAAGAAGGTGACTAATGGGCCAAACTCTCAAGAAAGTCAATGCAACCTTTTAATTGCTGGCAGATATATAGGCGAACAGACTGACACAGCCACTTTTCAGGATAGAGATTTACTCATTTCCAAAACCCATCAGCGTATAGCACCGTGTTTCTGTTCTGGTAGCTTGAATCAAGCGACAGATGAACTGAGTATTTCCAGTTTTGCTGCTCACTTTTCTACCTCGGCACCGGGGCTGAGAATCCAGGATATAAGCGGTGCAGACTTCTTGGGAGAGCAAAAGTGGATGTGAAAGCTCAATCACATTCTAAATTGTACAACAGAGCAGAGGAGTCGACTTGGCAATCTTGGCGGTGAAACGGAGAGTGGAGATGAACAGGCGAGCATTTGTGTGTGTTTACCCACTGCACTGTACATACAACATGCTGCACATGAGCTGCTGACAGCAGATTGGCAAAAGTAATGGCAATTTAGATGTAGATTCTTTTTTCCCTATGTACATTTTATTCCAGCCTCTATGAACAGAAGAGTTGGGATGTGTAAAATATGAATAGACCAAAAAAATTCTTTATAACCTATGCTCAGTTGTACATGGGTTAAACCATATTTATTTTTCAAACTGATAACCTTTATATCTTTTCTTTTTTTTGCACATTATGTGAAGTCCCCAAAAATCTGGGACATGGGCATGTTTACCACTGTGTTTCATGAACTTTACCCACAACAGTGTAAGGATCTGGGGGCTGAAAATGCTAATTGTCTAAGAACTAAAAGTCATCTTAAAGAGATAGTCCAGTTTTTTTGAGAATAATACCACAGTTTAAGAGTATGCTACCTAGATTTTATTTTGAATGCATTCTGTTTTTGGAAAAATGAAGTTTATCTGGCACTGCGGCAGCGCTGCACAGAGGATTACGTGACTTGAGTCAGTTGGTTCGGGATAAACTTTATCTTTCTGAAAAGTTGATGCATTTAAAAAAAATTCTAGGTCAAAAATTTGATGGGAGTTCTTGTCGGCAGAAAAAAAAACCCTTTATATTTGGTACAATACTTCCCTCTTTGCGGTTGGTTCTGCATCACAAACTTTTACAGACTGTGGCTTACTGAAGGAGAAGAGAGAACGTTCTGTTGCATCTGATGTACTAGGCGGCCATATGGAGCTCATACAGCCCCACTTCATAAATACTGAACTATCTATTTAAGCTGCTAAACAGAGACTGGTCTAAACTACATGGTGGTCAGCCTTGGCTCTTTCAAAGGTTGTAACTTGCGCACAATATGGTTTGGCACTGTCTTGTCAGAATAAGCATGGACATCATAAATTACGTTATATGGAGGGAAGCAAATGTTGCTCTATGTTAATGGTATGTGCAAATGTTTCATAGCAGAGGATAGTAGTCATTTCACTGGTAGCACATCATGCTGCTGTGTTGATTTACTGAAGCAAACCCCACACATGTTTTCAATTCAATTACGGAAGTAGTACGTTTTTCATTCCAGTATGTGATGCAAGTGTTACATCGCAGTTATATTTTTCAGGTTATCTACAGCATAGCATGTTGCCACTTTTGTGAGATTATACTGAACCAGAAACTGCATGTTTTTTGTCATTTCCATGAGTAATCATCTTTGACATTTAAATGAAACTTTATTCAACCAAGAAAACCTCAGAGTCTCATTTCAGAGTGTCCTGGCCAAGGCAGAAGGCAGATATTTAACTAAGTTACAGACATGAAACAATTACAAAGATTCATATCAACCAATCTCCTCAGAGTCACAAAGCAGAAATTATCAGTCAAAGCTTGTACAACCTGCTTCATCTTCTTTCAGTGCCTTCAATCTACTTTTCAGATCCTGTAGTAGATTCCAGTCTGCAGGAGCAGCATATCTGAAACTTCTTTTGCCCATTTCAAGATGAACTTTGGGACAGTTAACATTCAGTCACAGAACAAAAGGCTGTAGCTTCTAGCACTTTTCACATGAATACAGTTACTGAAGTGTGAGGGAAGCAGGCCAAGAATAGCTTTACAAATCAGAATATGCCAACGATTCATTCAGTCTGTGGATGGTCAAAGAGGGCAGCCCTACTTACTCCTACAGAGTGAGGTGATGTGTCAAAGCCCTAAGATATGTTAGAATCCTTACAGCTCCATGATAAACCATATTCACAGATTTAAGACATTGTGAATACATAAAAATAATCAAGCAGAAGCACAAAAATAGCAGCAAAAGATGTTTTTTTTCAGTAAGAGAAGATAAGTCTTACTCCCGATTTAAAAGCCCCAGTAACAGGTTTCAGTTTTTACAAATTGCTCCCTATGAGGCTTCAAAGAGAGCAAATCATCAATTACAAACAAGTAGTATTTATAAGAGGATATAGACTCAATCACATCCCTAAATCAGCAAAAGTAATCAGATTACTGTGCATGCAAAGTCTGTGTGTGTCCAGTCGCTGAAGTTTCGCAGATCCAGTCACAGAAACACAAACATGATATTTAAGGCAAATGCTTTCGAGGCCAGTCTTCAGGGAGTGTTTCACTGCTACCAGCATGGCCTTTCCCATGTGACTGAAGTTTAATGCTGGTTCTTTGGTGGCACTGTGCTTCTGATTGTTTTTTTTTCAGCTGCAGGTTAACACAGCAAGTGTTTCATATTAAAATCATGGGCAAATCAACACACGTAAATGTAAGCCATAATAACATGGAAATAGACATGCTGGATTCAACAGAAAATAGGTTTGAAAGGATTTGCACATTATTGGATTCTGTTTTTATTCACATTTTGCACAATGCTACTGCTGTTTTGGAAAGAGGATTTGTATAAAAGGAGGAATAGAGACACTCTAAAATGTTGTATGGCGCAATAAATAACTCCCAGTGGAGTTTGCAGTGCTGTCACGCTCTCTATAGCAGTGAGAAGGTGGTGTGCCGCAGCCGCCATGAGGCCTTCCTACCTCAGGCTTTCCACTGGCAACAATTTAAAACAGCTCTCCTTTGTTTTTCCAGGTCTGCAGACCCTCAATCTTCCTGAGCAGAAGGCATAATGCATCATCTTAGGAGGGGAAGCCTGTAGCGGCCTAATTTAGCAGACAGGGAGCAACAGCGGTGGACAGCAGCCCTGCTAATGAATGAAAGAGCCTGACGTGTAAAATCAGAAAAGATTACAGACAGAGGGGCAGGCCTCCCCAATAGGTCTTGCCAGACCAGCTGTTTAGATAAGACCTCATACCTGTCCAGAATAATGATACATCCACATGAGACGGAGTAAACAAACAACGTTAGGTGATGTTAACAATGTCCGTTCTCAGGAAAAAAAAAAAAAGATAGCATCATATCCAGATCAAATCTCGAGTCTACCTCCCTTGTTGCATGTTGACATCTGGACACCGAGGGGACTGCTGGGTATACACAGCCTATGGGCAATAAATAAACAAAGGGGCGGGGGGGCTCCGGCCTTGAAAAGCCGTACACCTGTGACCGGTGGAAAGGCAGCAGAAGGCACAGCGGTGTTCATTAAAGGCGCCGGGTCTGACAGTGAGGCATTTAAGAGGCCATCAGGAGCGACAACTCAGCAGCTACCTTGGGACCGCGGCGGGAAAGGCATCAAGGTGAGCAATGCAATTTCAGCCTGAATAATGGAGCACTTTCCTCAGGTCTGACATTCATGTATTTCTCAGGCAGTTTTTTCCATACAGCCCAAACAGCACCTGTGAGCTATTCAGAGTCACCAAAAAGAAAAAAAAAACTGCTTTACAATGTGCCTGAGCAAGGCTGCAGGTCTGCAGATAATCTCACTCAAAGTGGCTCATGAATTAGAAACACCAACATCAAATCTAATGATATGAAAATTCAGATTTCAGTTGCTGCTCAGTAGAAATTCCACACTGCGAGCATCAACATCAAGATTTTCTCCTTTCTGATACATTTTGAAAATATTTTCGCAACCTCTCTCACCCTCTCTTCCTGGATTCGGCAGCCAGATCCCATTTTCACTGAGTTGCTGATGTAAACTGGTAATAACAGAGGATTAATTTACAAGGAGGCAAAATCCCCTGGTGAGACTTGTGGCCCAGAACAATAATGAGCACATAGTAAACAGAAAATTTGCCCTAAGCCAAAAGAGAATGCAGAGGCAACTAATTTACACACTGAAAAACAAAATGCACACACAACAGCATCCTCACAAGAACTACCACGCCCTTACACACACAAGATACACAAAGGCAGAGAAAATAATAGCAAAGTATCTTCCCCAGGCTTCTGTAACAACATATGTTTTCAGGTAATTAAAAGAAGATCCCGAGCGGTTCTCATGTCATATTGAAATACAATGTGCTGAGCAAATTACCATTCTGTGGTTATTTATACAAAGCCTGGGTGCATCAGGTCACGCTGCTTTGGTGAACCGAGAGGATAGATGAGAAGTGTTCGTGGCTTTCACCCTGCTGTGGTTTGGACTTCTAATTAGCATGCTGAGGTCAAGGCTCTATGCAGTGTGATGCATGGTATGTCATTTATATGTGTGGATTTGTTTTGTTTCATTGATAACTGAGGACAATTGTTTTAAATACAAGTGTGTGTATGCAGCTATCAACTGAACACAAAAACTAATTTAAACTGGAGTCAATTTGCAGGCATGCAGAGGTTTTTAGAGGCAGAATACATTTAGTAATCAATGCTTCAGTAATTAGATCCACGGAAGCATTAAGGCTTCCTGTGGATTATCAGATATGCCACTTTGAAAAGTCCAACTAAGGTTAAAGTAAATTTCCTTTTAAATCTGGTGAAGAACTTCACACTCTTGAGATGTCTTACTTGTCCCTTAACTACAAAACACAACCCGAGTGAACTGTTCAGATGAACAGGCCTCCAAGAAAAGGTGCAGGAGAAGTTCAGATCAATAAAGACACCCTTAATTAGAAATTTTCACATCTTCCCTATTAACCTTGTCATTTCTAACAATACGTACAGTGGGCACTGTATCATAGATGGAGGCAGGGAGTCAGCACAGGGAAAACAGTTCTTTACTTGTACCAGTGCCATTGAATTAGAAAGATATATGTCTTTACAGATGAAAGGAACACATTCTTGTTTACACGTTATGAAAGACCAGATGAATATTGTCACTCTATAGCCAAAGCTGTCATTCCACATATAATTTTTTCCCTCATTTGTAAACTAAAAATGATACCAATAAATAGGTGGCAATGGCCTCAGAGCAATTAAACAGTGTTTACAAAACCCAAAACCAGTGAAGTTGGCACTTTGTGTAAGTTGTAAATCAAAACAGAATACAATGATTTGCAAATCCCTTTCAGCCTATATTCAATTGAATACACAGCAAAGACGAGATACTTAACATTTGAACTGCGAAACTTTATTTTCTTTTGCAAATAATCATCAACTTAGAATTTAATGGCAGCAACACATTGCAAAAAAAGTTGGCACAGGGGCATTTTTACCACTGTGTTACATCGCCTTTCCTTTTAACAACACTCAGTAAACGTTTGGGAACTGAGGAGACCAATTTTTTGAAGCTTTTCGGGTGGAATTCTTTCTCATTCTTGCTTGATGTACAGCTTAAGTTGTTCAACAGTCCAGGGTCTCTGTTGTTGTATTTTACACTTCATAATGCACCACACATTTTCAATGGGGGACAGGTCTGGACTACAGGCAGGCCAGTCTAGTACCCGCACTCTTTTACTACGAAGCCACGCTGTTGTAACACGTGCAGAATGTGGCTTGACATTGTCTTGCTGAAATAAGCAGGGGCGTCCATGAAAAAGACGTTACAGCAGGACACGACAACCACAGTTTCCAAAAACAATTTGAAATGTGGACTCGTCAGACCACAGAACACTTTTCCACTTTGCATCAGTCCATCTGAGATGAGCTCGGGCCCAGCGAAGCCGGCGACGTTTCTGGGTGTTGTTGATAAATGGCTTTGGCTTTGCATAGTAGAGTTTTAACTTGCACTTACAGATGTAGACGAACTGTAGTTACTGACAGTGGTTTTCTGAAGTGTTCCTGAGCCCATGTGGTGATATCCTTTACACAGTGATGCCGGTTTTTGATGCAGTACCACCTGAGGGATCGAAGGTCACGGGCATTCAATGTTGGTTTTTGGCCTTGCCGCTTACGTGCAGTAATTTCTCCAGATTCTCTGAACCTTTTGATGATATTACGGACCGTAGATGATGAAATCCCTAAATTCCTTGCAATAGCTCGTTGAGAAATGCTGTTCTTAAACTGTTGGACACTTTGGTCACACATTTGTTCACAAAGTGGTGACCCTCGCCCCATCCTTGTTTGTGAATGACTGAGCATTTCAGGGAAGCTGCTTTTAAACCCAATCACGGCACCCACCTGTTCCCAATTAGCCTGTTCAACTGTGGGATGTTCCAAATAAGTGTTTGATGAGCATTCCTCAACTTTCTTTTTCCTTTTTTGCCACTTGTGACAGCTTTTTGAAATATGTTACAGGCATCAAATTCCAAATGAGCTAATATTTGCAAAAAATAACAAAGTTTCTCAGTTGGAACATTAAGTATCTTGTCTTTGCTGTGTATTTAATTGAATATACTGTAGGTTGAAAGGGATTTGCAAATCATTGTATTCTGTTTTTTTTTTACGATTTACACAACGTGCCAACTTCACTGGTTTTGGGTTATGTAAATTGGTAAATGTAAAATTTTATTATCTGAATATCAATGTTTTATCATCGAAATGCAAATATATTTTTTAATGAAATTTTGCTGTCTTTCATGCAAGAATGTTTTGGTTGTTGACGTTGTAGAGCACTTTGACCCATTTTCTGATTAATTTTCAATATGAAAGCAAGTTATAATGTAGACCTATTTGTATCCAAGTTATTTGTTTTACAGAGTTTATTACAAAATAGTTATGAACATATTGAGCACTGAGAGACAGGAAAATTGTATTAACTATGAAACAGAAACATTATAAACCAAACAAGTATGTTCAGTTCATGTGTAAAGACAAGTTAGGTGTTAGGACATGTTTAGTCTCTGTTTATATCATCCTCCTCATGAAAAGCAAACATCCTGTGTGCTGTATCTTACTAGTTGAAAGGGATTATTCTCCATCTTGCCCTTGAAAGATAAGTAATTTTTTAAGACAGGCTTGAAAAGTTGGGAATTTATAGTTTTTTTGGTGACTTCCTGAAGGGTAATGACGTACAAAATAAGATCTGGAGCTAAGAAAGGCTGCTGTGTTTTTTATTTTGTGTACTCTCTCCCCTGTTCTGTGTTTGCTGCTAATTTGTGCTTCTTTCCAATCATAAAAGACAATAACTAGAAAAGCACTCAGAGAGCACAGACCTCTGCCAAAGATACAATTTTGGATCACCATGTGCTCTGATATTATGATTAAAAGTGACATTGGTATCAATAAAATCTTTTCAAATATCATCCCTTGTTGAATGGCAATCACAGAGTCATATCTCTTAAAGCTGCCATTTAACATGGTCAGTATTCAAAGTGAAACACTGAGAACAGATTCAGTAGAGTAGCATTTGCCAAACACTTGCAGAAAAGTCCTAGTATGGGTAGTGTCAGGATACTAGTAAGGTATCCTGACACTAGCTGCATGTGTGACTGCAAACCAACAGGGTTTTCCCCCTGGATTACCCTGCTGCCCCAAGTATGTTTTTCCTCCCCCCTCCCCTCCATCGACTGACGAGCACACTGCATGGAAACTTCCTGCTGTGAAGGCCAAGCGTATAATTTCTGTGTGTGATCCAGGTATTAGGAAATATGACCAATGGGTTTCATGTGTGGGAAAAGGCTTTTAATAGCAAAAACATTAGGGACCAATTTGATAAAAGAGGAAATTCGACTGAGAGAAGCCATAAATGCCTCAGTTTAGTACCCTGAACTACACACATTAGCTGAAGAAGTAGATGTTGATGAGTTCTGTAATATGCTGCAGATGGATGAATAGAGATAACAAGCGATATTAGCTTGTTGCTTCTTTATTTCTAAGCTGGGCAGGGGCAGTGGGAAATGTGAATTATCATCATAATCTTTCATATTTTATAACCAGTGATACACAAAACTTTCTTTAAACCTACTTTTGCTACTTTCATAACTGCTGCTGCCACTGGTGTGATGAGTCAACCAGGTATTTGTTTCTGAGTTGAATGCGTCAAGACCACCTCTCCTGGGCAATCATGACTTGTTTGTTTTGTTCCACATCAGGGGGCAGTTGTGTTTATGCATGTCCAAGTAAACCGGATAAAATAGAGAAGACGTACAACTGCCTCTCCCAAAGAATCAGGCGTTAATATACTGTTAGAAACTGTAATCTTATTTCAAGATCCTCAACCCATAAGTCCAATTTGATTACTGCATAAGCAACTACCACTGCTCATCACCACATTAAGATTAAAATTAAAGCAGTCTATCCTTCAGGAGAAAGTGACTGTGAAGTGTAATGAGGTGTTTTTGACTAGACAAATACTGTGCTGCTGATGGGATTGGAGTTATACCTGCGGTGTACTCTAGCACCGTTTTGGTTTTAACCTGACTCGCTAACTGTGAAAAAGATGTGAATCTATCAGCCAGTTTACACCTTTCACACTCTGGTGTGTATGAACTGAAAAAACAGCTGGAGGAAGGAAGAAAGAGCAGATTTCAAACTGAGCAGAGAGATCACATCAGGAACTCTCAACACAACTTTTCCACCAAATCTTTTAAAACAAAAATTCACTTCCAGTTAAATTTAGTTGACATTTTTTTTAAAAATATATAAGACTACCTTTACATACTTTGGAGGTCAGACATTTGTAAATGCTAAAATGAAAGCTGTTATAAATCAAATCCTCAGAAATTTGGAAACATATATTTTTTCATTCATTAAAAAAAATGGATTCTGTGATTCTGATATTTTTCTTTAGGTTACACTTTACTTTTTATATTTCAAAGTAGAGACTCTACCAAGTCCCCCCCATGCCCAAACTTAATTTAAGCAAAACCAAGATCTATCTACAGCGTCCTTCATCCATCCTATTATAACTAGGGACTTGTGTTTTTAAAAATGACTTTATAAGGTGTGTCCACTAAGCAGCAAAACAACTTTTTTTGTTTTGGGGAGTGCAAGGCTTGGTCAGCTTCTAGTTTGTCTACATCAGGCTTACAATAAAAATTAAAACAATGACAACACCTGAAACTGCATACTGTTTTAAAGGACATTTGATTAGAATGTATGCAAGTCCAACCTGTCTGTGCTTTATCAATGCAACAATTAAATTGTATTAATTTTGGACAGCAAAGTATTGTTTTTTTTGCCCAGGGTTCTTAGAGGCTTGACAACTTGGTACAACTGGGGGGACTGCAAGACATATTGGATGAGAACCCCTGCTCATTCCAGAAAGCTCAGGTTGTATACTTCTACCTAAACTAATACACAAACATGGCACTAATTATGCTAATTTTGAGATGAAAACTAACAAAATAATAACCTGGCAGAGCAGCTGGATCCGCTTGATTGACTTGTAATTAGTCAGATCCATCTTGCAAAAGCTCCAGTCCTCTATGGTTGTGCATGTTTGAAGCAACACGGCTGAATCAGTGCCTTTGGAGCAGGTAGAGGTGGGAGCTAGCTCGGTGGGATGCTAACAGCTTCAGTAGCAGTTTGTCAGATGGACCACATTTCCTTAATAAATAAAAAAAAACAAAAACACTAAAAGCACCTGCCAGATATGTTTTTTGTATCTATTGCACAGTTCATCTGGTCTGTTCGGTTAACAAAATAATTCCCACTAATCAATGTAATCATCAAGATATGAGAAGCATTCTGATGAAGGGTAGTCTGCCAACATCATCAGCTCCATCTGCACTCCATTTGCAACATTTTGCTTTGTGCACTGACCGAAACTGTATCCGTCTTGGTGCTTTTATATTACAGTAAGTACAAGGTAAAGTCGCCCAAATCATCTATGTGTGAAAATAACCCGAGTCAAAGTGCTTTTACACCACAGATCACATCTCCCCCTTATTCACACCCCTTCACTTTCACATTCATTTACAACTGGTCGTAGTTATTTCCACATAAGTTGTTCAACACTTTCATCCAACATGTCCAGAAGTTTTCATACCCGTTTACATAGTACTGAGGCTTCACTGGGAGCAGCTTGAACTCGCAACCTTCCAATTGCAGGTGGATTGTTTTACCAGAGTAAGTCTCTATTTGTCCCAAACTTTCTGTCATTTTTTTTTCTGCTGCTGTGTTGAATCTGTCACATCTTCCCTGTCACAATAATGATCCTACTGAGTGTTTGTTCACTGCGTCTCTGAACCTTCACAGCATTAATTCTGGATGCACTGGACTGTGCAGAAGATACATGGAAGCCATCATGTGTCCTTATCTGAGCTGCTAACAAAAGCTGGAGTGCTCAGGTCTGGTCTTGAAGGCACATTTTTTATTAGATTATTTTCTGTAGAATCTGTGAAAATGGATCAAATAGTTGAGATAACTTCTCTGTGTGATATTAAATAGTGATACAAGCACTGTGCATATGTGGGCCCTGTGTTTGACCTTGAATTCAACATATTTCCAGTCTGCCTGAAGCCAGGGAAGTGTTATAGAACTGCCTGTCTCTGATGTACCAAAACAGAAATACTCCATATTTTCAAGGGCTGGAACTGAAGCGGTAAACTCCTTTAGCTGAATTTAAATGTAAGCTGTCATCAAATAAAAAAAAAACAACAACCCCCACACAACTGCTTCCTAAAATAAATTATGTACACTCCCCTTGGCTTCAGTTGTAGAGCTCTGCTGCCCATAGTCTATACATGCCAGTCAGTGCTCGGGATTAGCTGGTGAGTCAGGAAAAGTCCTGCTGCGTTAAAAACCAATATAACAAACAGGACTGCCATGTTTATGCTGCTGGAGGACTCCTCGAACCAGTCAATCCATCCACTCCTTTTCCTTGAAAGCAGTCACTCGATGGTTTTCTGAGGATACATACCAGAGTTTTACTGTCCTGCTGCTTCTGATCAGCTTCTTTCCCATCTGACAGACAGGTGATCCGCCTTTGAAGCAGCTCCGTCTCACTCACTGATGTAGAGGCCGAGAGAATAAGCCTCCCCCTCAAGACCCCATTAAAGCAGAAACCCAGGGTCCACAGGTTTGATATTCATCGTCTGGGCAACCTCTGCCATCAACACATTTTGTGCCACGTGAGAATGATCACAGCTTATTAAAGTGGAAATAATGACTGCTCTACCTCCGGCATGAAATATTTAACAAGGACAAAGGAGATGGCTCAAAGGTGATTCATATCGATGTTGAAAGGGGAGAACGTGGACAATACATTCTGCGCAGGAAGCGAGGATGAACCCAGGTTAACCTGAGCTCAGAAAGAGACTGTCTGAAATTGAAATTTGTCCTCTAATGGAAGCAAAAAAGAGAAAAATTGCGGTAGGGAGTATATTAAATTAATGTTTATCAGTAGTAACAAAGATGTTGAGATAACAAGATAAGAGTTTGGGCAGATTTTATTTTTCTCTCTTCATTCTAAGGCATTAACAGAAATCTGAAGAGAGTGTCTGAATGTCAGGGCCATGATGTGCAGGCCTTTGGGTATGATTTGTTAATCAAGGATTATAAAGGATCCAAATTCAAATTTGTCATCAGCCATCTAAGTGCATTTATCGTATTTTCAAATAAATATTAATACATTCCTAGTCCAGTCCTTTTTTTTTTTGCCCTCACAGTTACTTTATGGGTCTAATTGTCACTTTGTGATGTTGGTATACTATAACAAATAATGGTGCAACAGAAGAATACACATTATTATTCTATTTATTATGATTTACCTCTAACATTTTAACTGTGCTCTTTCAAACTAAAAACGTGCAATTTGGATTTTAATTAAAGCCAAACATTTCTCATGTTCCAAGTATAGCTAATAACTTCACTAAATTAATGATGATTTTGTTTTGATGTGGTTCCTGGTAGCCACAGTTTGTATGTCATTGTAGTTAGACTTTTCTTTACTGTTTAATGGTAGGTGTGGAGGTAGATAACAATAATCTCTCATTGTTTTCTTTTTGTACAATAAGTAGTTTCATTAGTCAGTGGGCTTCTAAATCAAATGATGCGATAACTTACTGCACTCATGTGATAAGACTCCCGTTGTATGCGTGCAGCATGCGTACCCTGCAGTCAGATCAACCGTAACTTACCCGGATACAGCAGTGCTATTTTCTGATTGGCTAATATATAGCTGTAAGTTATTCTTGACTGGCTGATGTTGATCTTA
This sequence comes from Scarus forsteni, assembly GCA_036419115.1. NCBI lineage: Eukaryota > Metazoa > Chordata > Actinopteri > Labriformes > Labridae > Scarus > Scarus forsteni. The sequence continues at coordinate 15,861,039 of JAZDUH010000383.1, forward strand.
TTGACTGTGCTGCACTGAGCTCTATGATGCTCAGAGTGTCTTGCTACACGTTCCAATGCATGTAAAGCAGTGTAACTCAGTGGGTGTTGTTACATACTAAAATGTCAAGCTTGAGAAATTCCAGGTGTGGCGTTTGACAGTGTGAAAAAGTTCAAATGTGTCACACACTTGAGAGCCCTGTCAGACAAAGTCAAGGACGTATACACAGACACAGATATACACCATCCCCCTACACAGTCAAAGGCTTTCCTATCTTCACATGAGTCTTTGGTCTTATATGAGCAAAAAGAGTGTTCATGCCATCTTGATGATGTTTTTTCAGGGGCTTTTAAAATAGCCAATCCTTGATAGTAGTTTGGTTTGGAGAACTACAAATAATGCCAGACTACTCTTTTAAAAGTCTTTTTCATCATAACTGAAATAATTTCTCGACTTGTACCACTCTGCAGATGTTTGTCAAACATCAATCTCTTTAAAGGGACTGTGAGGAGAATCTGTTTCCGCCGACATTAAGACTCTGCTACCCATGAGCACGCGCAGGGACTGTCGTAATGCTGCGTTCCAGTAACCTTGGAAGTAGGAGTGACATCATTTCCGACTTATCAGCGTTCCAGTTGAAGTCGGAAAAAAACATGCCGATCTACCAGGCTATTGTTAGCTGTTGTTAGCACGCCCTGCGTTATTGTATGAAGAATATGATTATCACTATGGCAGCATTTTTGTAAATATGTCCTATATCCATCTTCGATTGTCAACTCGGGGGTGGCAAGGTTACACCGAGTCCCCAGTAGGAAATTCTGACTCCGGGGGACATTCCAGTTTTAGTCTCCTACACGGAACTTGGAAATTCCTACTTCAGACTACAACTTAAACGTACCACAAGCCAAAGCGTGTGTTTGTTGTGACGCTAATGAATGCTGTTCGAACCTTCCTCAGAACTCTGCATTGCTTTACAATTTCTTTTTTCAACAACTTACAGGATGCAAAGCGACGAGGTAATGTATCTCTTTCTAGTTATGTAGCGGTAGTTTTTGATGTGTGACAACAAGCAGTTTTTGGAAAACTTAGTGTCGTAGTTTTGTAGCCAGCTATATATTGCTACTTACAGCCCGGTGCTCTAAGACGTGTCCGAATAATATAAATTTGCTCTAGTTTTAATTGTCTTGTTCCCGAAGTTGAGTATCCAGGCCAGTCCAGCCCTGTCCGACCCGACCAGAAGGCTAAGGAATAGCATTTATAGATAACCTATTTAGATGCTATAAAACTCATCTTAAAGTGTGTATTTCGATCAGGCATATATCTAAAAGTGAGACTTTTTTGTAATTACTTAGAAACTCCTCCCTTTAAGTTTCGATCATGCTTTTACCGTTTCTGCCATAACTGATCAAAATTTTCATAAAATAGTTGCATTTAAATAAATAAACAAGACAAATCAAAGAGATGCATAAGAAAAACAGCAGATATAGAGACTGTAAACAAACAGTAATTTAACTAAATATGGAGAAAAGAATTGATAATGGTGCTAAGACCGTAATGATAATAATAATAATGATGATATATGAAAAACAGATGAAAACAGATTTGATGTATGGAGTACTTCGGTCATGTTGTAGTAACTAATGGTTTCCACTGACAGGTCTGGTTTTATTTAGTACGGTTTGGGCAGTAAACCCTGGTCTTGTTTGGGTCTCCTCTGCCAGGATGGAGTTGTCAATCAAGAAGTGAGGGCTGCACCTACGGAAGCACATGGCCTTCACTGGGAAAAAAAAGAAAAATTAGACACCTTATCTCATAATTACGTGATTAGGATCTCCAAACGGCGAGAAAATTTGTCATAAGTACCAGATCATGATCCCGTAATTATGAGAAAAGATCAATAAAAGGAAACGTCTGAAAGGCAATGATGGTGCTTTTGTAGTTAATCTGCTGTTACCATCTGCTCAGTTTACTACACTAAGTAATACTGACATTTTTATAAAAGGAGGATGGTGTTAATATAAGTTTGTCAACACTGGCAGCGCTGGCATCTCAAGTCTCTTGGACTGTTCAGGTGGAAAGCCCAGTCTGAGGTGCCTGATGTCGCTGTCTTTCTGCAGGAGCAGTTGAACCAACACTGGATTGCCTCACTGATACAAATACATGTCACATGGGAATTGACAAATTTGTGGCTAGGCAGAAATTGGGATGCCAGGGGTTAGTTATTTGGGTACCTTTTTGCCTTATTCAACAGTGGAAACACCTGTAAATCTGAATTAAAGCAGACTGCTTGGTGGAGCCATAACTTTATCTAGCTTTTCTCCAGGGAGTAGCTTTAGCATACTAAAAATGATATTTCTCATTAGTACCATTAGTAACTTAGCTTGCTAAATTTTACAAATAGCTTGCCCATCACTGCCATTTTGTACGTGTTCATGTATGTTCATGTATGTTTTTCTATCTCATATTGTGGAGGTGGAACTGTCCTATGTGTTACTTAGTTACAGCTGTTTTTATTCACCAATCACCATGGCTGGTAGTTGGAAGCTGCAAGCTATTAGTGTGGTGTCAGTTTAGCCTTCTGTAAGCACAACAATACAATGTGTTTGTGCGTGTGGCAGTTTAAATTACGTTTAAACATTTCCCTTCAACCTTTAAACGGCCATTTATTCATTCATTTACCATCCCTACAGTATATGTGCTCGTATTTGATCATTATTATAATGCAATCATTTTGCATTCCTGCCCAGGCGCTTCCAATCTCTGCATGTGAAATTATTGATGTATTTTCATCCTAGCCTGGGTAAATTAGCTTTTCTAGCCTCTTGGGAATATCAGGCAAAAGGAGCATGGTGAAAATGTTCTCCATCAAGTGTGATTGAACTGGATTTTGCAAGATGAATTGCCAGGACAAGAGTTTATCCCAATTACACTGCCAAGAGGTTTCCGTCCTCCTGCTGCAGCCACTCTGGTCAACAGCAATTAGGTCAGTGTTGAGTCACTGGGATCCGTCACTGTGAGGCGATGTTTACAATGTGAGCAGAAAGCAGATAAAAGCAACAGGCATATTTGCAACTCTGGAGGGCAGTTTTAGGCAGGGCCAAAGAAATCGTGAAATTACTGATCTGACAGCCAAAACACGAGGAGAGCAAAACACAGCTGTCTTTTCCATAACCCACACATCTTTTCATCTGGCACAATACAACACAGACTTCAGGCACTGCCTCTGGCTCTTTGAGTGGCTGTCCATTTTCCTTACTCGTGTTTTTTCCCCCTTTGATGTAACCTGTATGATTTGCTGATGTGGAGACTCAGAGTGTCTTTTATCTGACACTCATCAAGACCACACTTACCACAGACAGTGACTAGAAGGAAGATAGCAGGCAAAGAAATGGGGTAATATTTAGCCTTACCTTTCCCAGACTGGGGCTCCACAGATATCTCAGGCTGAAAACACAGAGACCCAGAATGATAAAGACCAGTGCCAGAACCAGAGCCACCCGCTGGTAGGTGTGGAACTTGGCCTTCTTCTCCTTTCCTGCCTCAACCTGAAAAACAGTGTTACAAAAAAAGGATGAACAGGACCAAAATTAGACTGCATCACACACATCCAGTATCAGAACTTATAGGGATGCACAATATTTAGCTTTTGTTGATATCTGAGGCGTCAATAATAACAAACACGTTATCTTCAATACTGATACCGCTATTTTTCAGTGAAGAGTTTTCAGTCTCAGCTTTAATAAATTTGACCTGCACTGTGACAGCTAATTTGTCTCTGCCAAGTTGGTGTGTTTTTGCCAGCACTGGCTGGTTTACTTATTGGATTGTTTTTTTTCTGTGAGGAAAATAACTCAGAAAGGTCTAAATGGACTTTTCTGGCATTTTAAGTAAATATTGGTCATGGTACAAGACAGAGGTAATTAGAATGTGGTGATAATGTGAAAACGGATACAAATCCAAGACTTTTTAAAGGATTTATTAGCATTGCAACATCGGGCAGTTTTTATATTTAGAAAAATAACAAATAACTTTCCAGAAGGATGACAGTTTTGAATACAGTGCTGCTTTTGAGATCGAAGGTCACAGGCTTTCAGTGTTTTGGTTTTTGGCCTCTGGCATCTCTAAATCCTTGTTTGAAATTGTGGGCTGTGGAAAATAAAATACTAAAATTTCTTGCAATATTAAAATTGAAAAACATTGTTCGGTAACACTTTACTTGACGCATACCTTTATAACGCATTATAAGTACATTTATAAAGCATTATAATGCCATTATAGCGCTGTATAACTACAGTTATAAACACTCATAAATGATCATAAGTCTTTATAACAACATTCATAACACACTATACAGCATTTTATCATCGCTTACAAGGTCAGGTATTATAATACATTATAACTGTTATCAACTCACTGACAATGCCTACATACATAATGAATTATACATATATTCATGATATGCTTATAAACGTCTATATCTATCAATATAAACACCCATAAATCTGAAGAAGTCTTTATAAAAATGTGCTTAACACATTATGGAACATTTTATAATTGGTTATAAGATCAAGTACTATAAACCTTTATAATAGATAGATAGACTCTAAATGCTATAATATAATAGACTCTAAATGCTCATTGGGTGCTTCAAGTAAAGTGAGGTAACTGTTCAGGTATAGCTAATGTAACACAATACAAGCTGGTCAAAATCCAAGTACTTGATCTTATAAGCCATTATAAAATGCTCTATAATGTGTTAAGCACATTTTATAAAGACTTATTCAGATTTATGGGTGTTTATATTGATAGATATAGACGTTTATAAGCATATCATGAATATATGTATAATTCATTATGTATGTGGGCATTGTCAGTGAGTTGATAACAGTTATAATGTATTATAATACCTGACCTTGTAAGCGATGATAAAATGCTGTATAGTGTGTTATGATTATTGTTATAAAGCATTATGATCATTTATGAGTGTTTATAACTGTAGTTATACAGCGCTATAACGGCATTATAATGCTTTATAAATGTACTTATAATGCATTATAAGGGTATGCGTCAAGTAAAGTGTTACCCATTGTTCTTGTACTGTTGAACTATTTCCTACCACAGTTGGTCATAAGGTGGTGAACCTCATCCCATCGATGCCTGTGAAAGATGAAGCGTCTTGCGGATGCTCCTTTTGTACCCAATCAAGGCTCTGACCTGTTTCCAACCTGTACACCTGTGGGATGTTCCAAGCAGGTGCTTTTTAAGCATTTGTTTACTTATTTGATGTTGATTGATACCAGTATAATGACAGCGATACTACAACTACTACTACTATTCCCACTACCAGTGCCCCTCATCACTGCTGTCTGCCACTGCACCTCTCACCATTACCAACGACTTCACTTCCAATGAGTTAAGTCCAACAACCTCACTTGGCTAAATGCTTAAAATGCCCAATCAGGGAAGAGAGGTAGGAGATGCAGACGTGATTACACCCGGAAGTGACTGCATGTTTGAAAACAATCATGGCTTCTGAGTGGTTTTAATATCTGCTTATTTTTTTAAATCAGAAATAGACTAAAATTTTCTTTAAAAGAGGAGAAAAGAACGCCAATCGAAGCTTGTCTTAGGAGAAATCCTGTTTTTAGCTCTTCTCCTGACAGGAAGCCACTGCAGGGAAACTGTGAGAGAACGTGGGAATCCGCTATGGACATGCCGGTTAGTCTATAATCGTCATGGTTACTCAGTGATACTCAGCGAAATATGCTCTCTACAGAAGGTTACCAGAAAAACTGGGTAGAGATTGTCTTTCATGACGTTCATTTCACATTTATGTGTTAAAGGATAAGTTCGGTTTCTACAGCTTTCACATTGTTTATAGAATGAAGTAGAACAATATACTCACCCAGAAGGCTTTCCTGATCCAAACAGTGCTTCAGGAGATATTTAGATCCAAAATCTAGCGGCGGACATCCGTATAATGGTAGCACATGGGACATGTTAGCGCCGCTCCTAAAACTGCATTAATCGTCCAAAAACTCATTAGTTTCACCAATATTTTATCATGGTCGGCTCACGCTACTCCTCCACAACAGTCTGTGTCACTCCAGACATGTTTTTGTGACTGTACTGACCTCTGAACTGAAGAAGAAGAAAGCTTGCCTCTGCGCATGCGCAGTACGGCTCATTGTTTCAGGGGAAGACTGCCGGCTACACAACGACTTTCTTCTTCCAGTTTTGTGCAAAATGGATGAATATCTATTGGATGAAGATGTTGTGGAGGAGAACTTTGAATATGATTGGTGTCCTTACAGTTTCGAGCCAGAGTATACAGATGAGGAGCTCATAGAAAGGAGGACGCGGAGGCAGCGCTCCAGAGAGTACTGCGTCTGCGCGGAGGCAAGCGTTCTTCTTCTTCAGTTCAGAGGTCAGCACAGTTACAAAAACATGTCTGGGGCGACACAGACTGTAATGGAGGAGTAGCGTGAGCCGACCATGATGAAATATTGGTGAAACTAATGAGTTTTTGGACGATTAATGCAGTTTTAGGAGCGGCGCTAACATGCCCCTTGTGCTACCATTATACGGATGTCTGCCGATTTTGGATCTAAACATCTCCCAAAGCACTGTTTGGATCAGGAAAGCCTTCTGGGTGAGTATATTGTTCTACTTCATTCTATAAACAATGTGAAAGCTGTAGAAACCGAACTTATCCTTTAAATGATACATCTGAAGAAAGCTAACAGCTAACTGTTGTTAGCCATTAGCTGCTACCGATAGCTGCTACATATGTTATGTCATAGCAGCGTTGCTTGATATGGATTGGTCTATGATTAATGTGACAAGCCCAACAATTGTCCAATCACAAGGTTCTGTTGTTTTTTAAAGGTTCTGCGGATGTATGAAACTGTCTGTCCAGCGTATCAGGTTAAGTTTGCACACAACAAAATTCAGCAATGTCTTGTATTTTATTATTTGTTGCTGAACATTGTGATATGATTTTTAGATTTGTTGTAATGATTCTGTCATAATGTTTTGAGAAAGGTTGTCATGCTTCATGTTATGTTATTGCACTGTAATCTGTACACATGGCACCCTGTTACTTGTCACCTTTTAACTTTGCATAGCACTGAATCCAAAGAACTGCCATTTGATTTTGTAGCTGCTTGAAAAATAGGTTATTCACTGGTGACAAAAATAAAACTGTCCCTTCACCAAGCTCGGGGAGGAGCAGACTGCCGTGGAAAGGTTACATTTATTAAACTTTCTCTCTCTGTGCCTGCTGTAGTCAATTCCCTGAGCTTTGGGCCACAAATTAATAAAGACAGGCTTTTGTTCCAGCACAGCTCCAGCGGGGGGGAAAATGAAAGCTTCTCATTCACACCGGACCACTTGTGAAGGTCTCGGAGGACAACAGAAACGCAGATATGTAAAACAAAAAAATGAACCAACTTCAATTAGTGAAATTGGTGTTGCTTATCTTCATGTCTTTTTAAAGTGATGATAAAGCAGCTTTAGTTTTCTATTGTGACTGAGGGTGTTAATGTAGTTAAGCTGCAGTAGATTGGAAAAGCACTTTAACATGCTGACTACTTTAAATTATTTGTAGGAAACATATTAAAATAAAATAAGTTTTACCCTGTGTTTCCCTGACCTTTTGACTTTTCATCTGTTAAAATAATTTCATATTCCTTGATCGTATTTCATGCACCATGTGGACTGTTTTGAAGTGCAGTATGTATGTGGCAGTAGGGAATAGGGTTAAGCTATTACAGCATGCATCACAATGTCCTCTCTGAATATGGATTAGATTTCTGATCAGTAAATACATTTAGCAGCATGACTTTGAGGGAGAACAGAGGACATATTGTTCAAGAAAGACCCTCAAAAACTTTAAACAGACCTCTGCCAGTAATGATTTTAACATTTCTACAATCATTTATTTGATTCAGATCTGACAGCACATCAAAGTAGTCTGCATTTCTTTATGCATGATAAGAATGCAGGGAGAAACTTTGAATGTTTAGGGGCTTTTTAAACGATTTGTAGGCCTCAATCAAAGACAACTACAAGACCCCTCCTCATCAGCTAAAAAGCGCAGTGAGTAGAAAATATTTTGAATATTTGCTAGGCTGTTAAAATACAGGTAATTAACATCTTTTTTTTCTTGACCAATACAGGGATCACTGTCTTAATTACTCAAATATGTTGTCAATACTTAGCAATGTTTGAGCATGAAGGTTAATGTGACACAGTGCCAGTTTTGACCAAATTACCAACATTGCCAAATTATTCGAACAATGCATGTGAAGTCATGAGAATTGATGTGTAGCTTTGTGAAAAAAATAAATAAAAAAGTTGTTTAAATTTTTTTTTTTTACAATGATGACTTAGCAAAACTTATCATATTCGACCCAAAATGGCTGTAACCCTCAGGAAGAGTTGACCTCCACTCAACCTTGTAATCCTCATTTACACTTACTGAGCTCACCTCTTCCAAATGCTTCCTCCTCTGACCTAGGGCCTCATTTATAATACTTGCTTACACACAAAAGAGAGCATACACCACTTGTCAGCAATGTGTGGGATTTATAAAAAACAAACTTGATGTGAGAATATGTGCACCTCCACAGCAGCTCTGACCCTGCATTACGCACAACATCTGGACAAACGGGAACTGTGACCCTATTGGTAGAAGGACAAAATTTAAAACAGTTTTGTGTAAATATTACGCATCTCACAACACATAACAAATATGAAGGATATATTTGAACAAAGAAATGGGGAAACAATATATTGATGCCCCACACACTTGTCTATATTATTGAATCAATTTGGTTGTTGTGAAACATATCTTACATTTTTATGGAATCCATTCGCATAAGCAACTAGAAAAGCACTCGGAGAGCGCACCATAAATATTAGTCCTACCTTGATTTCATCGAAATATTTAGATTCCTTGACCATGAAAACATACCATTAGCAATTGGATTCATAATGATATCTATTTTAGTTCAGTAGTTATTCACGAAAATCACATTTTCGCCATGGCGGCCAGACGCTGATCCGGATCACACCAAAATCGAATCAGTTCTTCCTTTTCTCATGCTGAACATTTCCTGAAAATTTAATCAAAATCCATCCATAACTTTTTGAGTTATTTTGTTCACAGAGAAACAGACAAACAAACTCTCCCGAAAACATAACCTCCTTGGTGGAGGTAATAAGGCAGACAGGACCTGTGTTTCCAAATTGTGCCATAAAAATAAAGCTTTATACGACTAATAATTATGATTAAAATGTCATGATGGTTTGACAAAACTGCTCATTAATTAGGCTCCAACACCTGTAGCTGTTCAGCCACAGCCACAGTTTTAATTTTTTTATCTTACTCTGTAGCACTTTGAGATTGTGAAAATGTAAAGTGCAATACAAATAAAATGTTTTATTATTTATTTTATTATTACAGTCCGACCCTCTGAGGCAGCCTTACTAACAGCATCAGCCACATGCCTCCACACTTTTACATTTCTGGCATTAGTAATTCTCACACTGAGCCCACCTGTTAATATGTCAACCTCACATTGAGTTAAATTTCTTTTTTCACTTGTTTCCCTTTTGGTCCATCATGAAATTGGAATTGAAAATTCACCAAGGGCGTTCACCTGACTTTTTATAGGCACCATACGGGCGGGGCAAAGAGTTCCCTCATGTGCAACACTTTTAGAGGTGATTGTGATTTATAAATGGAAACAGGCATACAAGGTGCTTGTGCATATACATTTGAAATATTTTATATGCACGCATTTCTTTTTTTTTTTCAGCAAACGCCACCTATAGCGATGTTTCCTACACACATTTCTATGAATGAAGCCCCTGGACTCCTGTTGTACAAGTAGAGAGGCCTTTCTGGGAACAACCATCTTTCTTCCTCTGGACATGGTGTCACAATATTAAAAACTTAAGCTGCACATTGTGAAATTGCACATATGTTGGCATAAAGTTTAGTGAATGAGTCGGGAAACAATTGTACAACCTTCAGCAGTGCCAAGTTCCATTAGGTCAAAGTTCCTGAGTTTCTAAGTTGAGTGGGCATTGAACATTGCCAACTTTATGTACACCTAAGACAGCTATCTTAGATACATAGATAGATTACACAGTTTTTTGTGTTATATATGTGCAGCTATATTTGTAGTTCTCTTCTAAGCTTGCTGAATGATAATGAAACTGCAGGAATAGATTGGAAACATTCAGAAAAGTGGGTGTAGCTTGTGAAGAGAGTTAGTTCCTTTGCTCCTTTCCATGTGTCCCTATTTTTCAATGACCTATTTTGGCTAGTTTGAAAGTGTGCCCAAATTTTGGCTGCAGTATACAGTATATTATTTCATTTCTTTCAAAAATCCTTTACATGCAAAGGATTTTCTGAACTGTAACCAGTTCTGGCGGCTTGAAAAACAGGAGAGAACAACAACCTCATAAGGTAGTTTTGAGTTTATGAGATATTAAGAAGAGCAGCGTGTAAACAACAGGTTATATTTCCTGCCTGATGTTGTGGGCATCCAATGTATTACATCATTTTAATATGGACTGGAAACTCTGAGGGCTTGTTTTTCTGTGTTGGGTCAATCTGCTTAGAGTAGATTGATGAAGAGTTGAAGTGTCTCCTGCTGAAGAAAGACATGCCACATATTTCCAGCAATTGTTTGCGAATGTGTGGTGTGATCTCCTGACAGATTCAGGAACATAATGTGGAAACCAACTGGTTGAAGAGACTTTTGGTGGTATGTTGTGGAGTGTGTGGTGTGTACGTGATGTTGTGTAGGCAGACTATGTGGATATTGGGGTTGAGAATTGTACACACAAGTCACCAGTTCAGCTTATTAGGAGACATTGCTTACATACTGTATATGTGGGATCAAGACATAGAGCAGTGCAGATAAAATAATGCATATGTGCTAATCACTGAATTTAAATTTGGATATGCACCTCATATCAAATGCTCACCTATTATGACTTTATCTTGAGGCCCCTTGCAGCATGAGGCCCCAGGCAATTCCCACCTATGCCTTCTGGTAAAACGTCCTCTGCTCATAACTGTGAATCTCTTTGACAGGAAAAAATAATAAAAACGGTGGCTGAAATCCTGCACTCTCCCGTGGCAGGTTGCATAAGCAGTGGAAACTTTACTAGAGGACAAACCTCTCTCTGCCTGTGCTTTGAATATCGAAATACTCTAAGGGAGGAGGAGGAGGTGGGATTGAGCGGCAGACGGACTGAAATAAAGGCAGGGATGGAGACAGGGTGAGCAGTCTGAGTGCACAGCAGCCGCCAACTAGTGTTTAAAGGTTTAGGAGTTCAGAATCAGCCAGGCGATTCCTCTTGAGCTTTGTGAGGAAGAGCGCCTGCAGCTCCCTGCTGTTACAATGCAAGAAGGAGCTCTTTCTTGAGAAAACAACAGGAGGAGGAAAAAACACAAGGAGCCTTCAGAACCAACATGGAGAGGCATGGTTTTATCACACAGGGGCACATGAAGCAATGGACTTCCAGGGAAATAGTCTGAAATAAGGAGCCACATGTGATTCCTGAATCATAATCACTGTTCACCAATCACAGAGTGTATCAGAATTAACTTTGCTGGAAGAGTTGCCCTTACTTTGATGGACAGAAAAAGAGCGTAGACATAAAGAGATAATAAGAGTGCTACAAAGCTACTTATTCCTGTTGCTCCATTGTGCTCCATACAATTGAACTAGTCACAGAATTTCACAGCTCAGAAGCACCCCTTCAGCCCTCATATAATAAAAGACTGAAATAAAAGTAGATTTTGAGCATGTTTGAATGCTTCTTGCATATGAGAAGGGAGGGTATCTTCGACACAAAGCAAACACAATAGTTCATGTGAGACTTACTATAACAGAGGAAATAAAGGAATGAAGTCAGGGTGAAATGCCGTGAGGAATTAGTCGGAAAAATTACTATTCTGAGAAAACTTGGATCACTCAGCGAGAGATCAAGCAGAACTCTCTTTTTCCTACTCCAGACTTCTGAGGTATTTTAGTCAAAGCTTACACTCAAATATCACAGGAATCCCTGCTGCTGTTACCTGTACCTAATTCAGGGAGATGTAGAAGTTTAAGATCTCTTTACTCTTCAAAATTATGTGTCTTCTCTTATCTGCTGTCTTATCTGCTTCTTTAAGATGACATTTTCATTTTTCTTTTTTTCAGGGATGTATGAAATATGAGATTTTCGCACAAAAAACAAACGTACCAATATTTCCACTCTGATTTCAGCAAAGGAATACTAACAATAATATTTATATGAACTTTATCATAAAGAAAACCAAGTCTCTCCTGTCCTATAAATCCACCTCTAAATGTTAAAGTTTACACAGATGCAGATCATTTTTAAAATGCTGCTTTTACTTTCTGTTGAAAAATTGCACTTTAAAGATCCCATATGAAATACACTTTTTAATGGTTTTCATGCAGCATAAATGGCCATGGTCTGTCTACAACTTCTCCAACAAGAGTACAGTCGCTTCCCTTCCCATTTTGGCTTCACTACTGCTCGGGAAATATGTGCTTAAACAGCTCAAGTTTTCCCTTAATGGTGTCATTAGGGGACATTTTCTCGCACAGATGGAGGACTTTTCTTAAAGCAGGTCAGGTCCAGGCATGTCTGTGCAACTGGTAAACAGTAAACATTAGAACACAGGCCAAGAAAGTCACAGCCTCAACCATGTCTTGATAAGGGTGTAGTTGTTCTTCCTGATCTGTAGAGGGTGCTGTTGTGAAGTGAATGTACATAGAGAAGATGTAATTAGCCAGAGCTTTAGCCTACATCATAATGGCCCTGTTATGTTCCTGCTAATTTGCATGGATGTATTATAAGAACTGGATAGCGTGGCTCCGCCTTCCACCATGTAACGGATTTGAAGCCAGAATATCCCCCGTCAGGGCGCCGCCATTGTGCAGCCAGTAGAGAATCTGGACCATATCTGGACGCAGCTGTCGTAAACGGTCGCAACACTCCGCAGCATACGCCGTACACAATCATTGTGAAGCTGCCGTAAACCACAGTTATTTTTAAACTCTAATAACTAATAAAAAAAAACTTTTCAGAAAAAAGAGGACTTGGAAAACACGTAGCCCAATAATACTTTCATATCACCACAGCATATGGGTGGGAGAAATATTTCTACGAGGTGTAATAATTTTTTGAAGTTTCACTACGGCCTGTTCAGATGAATGGGGGAGACGGAGATTTGACCTATACTGCAGCCAGTCACCAGGGGGAGCAGTTTTCGTGGTGGCTTCAATTTAAGCTCAGCCACATGGCGTCCATGTTTTTTACAGTCTATGCTAATTTGGTGGATGCTGAAAAAATGCTATCCTAATGTTAATGTATTTATGTTGTTTCTTTTCAGTAGATTAGTGTATTTGTATTCTGTACAAATTTCAGTGACCAAAATTAACTAGATTTGACTAAGCTGGGCAAAGTAGGTTTTAGGGATGTAGACTCCACATTTTTGGAGGTCTTACTACTTCTGTTTGAGAAGATACATACTACTATCAGCATTTGTTTGAGTGGTATAAACATAAATATTATATACATGCAGAAAGAGCAATATGGTGAAATAGATAGATATTTGTACATTTATTTATAGTGGGCAAGACTGCTCTGCACCTCACATTAACACAGGCCACTCACACACCTACACACACACACACACACACACACACACACACACACACACACACACACACACACTAGCTGACTAAACTTGACAGGATTGGAAATTTATGGCAGCCATTGGGGAAAGTCAAACTGGAAAACTACATCTTTAAATTATGAGACCTGCAGATAATCACACCATGCTATACCGTTCTACAATACATCCAGCTTGTTGTGCAACATAAACAGCAGGCGCTGAGCCCTGATGGCAAAGCAAATCTGGTACCTACACGAGAGTGAAGAAAGTTCTCAGAAGTTCTTTTACATTTGTACAATCAACTTGAGTCCACATGGTATCTAAGTAGGCTAAGTAGGTGGATCATTATAGTATGGCTGCGGAAAACTACCTTAACGTTCACACATTAACACCTGAGTAATAGATGCAATAACACAGCTGTCTCTTGGCTTGTGTCTGTTTGTCACAGAAAGGAGACCTGTTTTACTCCGGAGAAGTTTATAAGCAAAAAACAACACAACACAGGCAGAGGAGAGTTTAGGAAATCATTCAGCATTGGAGAGCGAGAGGAGACAATCCATTTCAGTGTAGAGTTTACCCCTAATGTTACTCTGACCATTTAGCTGTCAGCAGTGTCCCCAGGTTACATTTAAGTCTTGGGAACCTTGCTAGAGGTGGCATGAAAAACTGTGCCAGGTTCTAGGCATAATCCTCAATGGTAAACAAAGATAACAAAGAGTCAAGTTAAGTACCTTAAAATAGTGCAGTGAAAATGCTCCTAAATATGTCTAAAAAACAGCTAGAAAACCTTTTCAAGAAACATCAGATAGTGTGGTCACAAGTTGAACCTTTACATTACTTGTAATAAACCAGTCAATGCGAACGAACAAGGAGATTTTTTTATACCATTAGACACACTCCTACATGTAACTGTTCCATGCAACTCAACACAAAACATGTTTTGACCTTTTTAATGTTTCTAAATTAAGGACTAACCAGTGGATCAATTGTAATCATCAGTACTATTAGAAACAGACATCAAGACAGACAAACAACATTTGATTCTACAAGTAAAAAGCATAAAAGTCATTTAATTGTATTTTACAGTGAGCTCTGTAGAGCACTTAATCATGTTAAATTGAATATCTATATCTATATCTCTATCTATCTATCTATCTATCTATCTATCTATCTATCTATCTATCTATCTATCTATCTATCTATCTATCTATAATAACAGTGTTTTTATGATTTTATTTTCAATTGTTTATTTGGTAGACTTGATTACTCTTAAACTTTGCTATATCATGAGGTTGATTAAATTACACAGAAAATGAAAGTTTGCCCTTACTCTTTATAGAGCTCAAACTGTCATATTCAGATTAAGTGTTTAGATTTTCAGGTTGGTCTCCTGAGACAGTCCTGACAAATGTGTTAAAATGTGATTATTTTTCAGAGCAAAAAGTTGAACTTGCTATAGTTCGGACTTATAATTTCAGCCTCTGAATATGCTTAAAAGTGTAAAAAATTGACAGGTGTTTTTAGTTCAGCTTAAAACTTCTTTAATTTAAAAATAATTAATTTTGTACTCTCTTCCAGTAAAGTACATTTGACAGCTGTTATTGCCATTTTTTCTATCTGTAAATATAGATTATTAACATTGAAAGTTATTATCTGCCAATTCCCATATGTTGCAGTAATTTTGTGCATCACTAATTTTGTTTAAGTCTTTTGGAAGCATAAAAAAATTGGACTCACATCTTTCCACAGAATCTGTTGACTGCTGGATTGACTTGCAGCCTCCATGATGCAAAACCCACAGGAGGAATCTTTCAGACCGTCTTAGCCGAGGAAAACACTTACGCTCTGCAAGGCAAAGAGCCCCGGCTTCATTCCCCTGCTGTAATTTGGGAGTGTGCTGAGGGGGAGGGAAGTTTCAGATGGAGTGGAATTACTGAAACATTTGTGATACTCATTAAATGCAAGGCAGATGTCCCTCCTGCCCGCCCGCCTGCTTCCATTTCAAAGGTGGAAAAACCGCAGATGGAATCAGACTGAAAGACAAACACTGTTGAATATATCACATACTATACTTGGATGAAGAATACCAGAGTGATGCTCTGCCTTTAAAGGATTCCTACATGGAGGACAAAGTTTGCAGGTGAAAAATGTAATTGTGCCTCGATAGCACCGGTGCTGATCTCTTCAGATGTATTTTCTAAAAATACCACAGAAGAAAAGTATCTGCCGTGTGCTTTTGTTCCACAGTCAGTCAGTCTGTGCATGCTGCTACAAACAGGTACAAAAACATTTGAGGTGACTGAATGGTAGCATTGCAAAATAATCTACCTGCTCACACACAGAGGTAAAGAAATGAAAAAAAGACCTTAACCTAAGGACTGAAGTGTATAGACTCCCTCCAGATGCACGAAGGGAACATTTCAGGAAACTATTTTCCCTGGAATAATAATAAAAATGTTTAATAATGTCAGAAAGAATTTGTAAAATACATCTGTTCCCTTTTCTTTGAAAATACAATAATACATTTTAAGTCACATAGATTAAGTTTATAAGTTTAGCCACAGAATGCAAAGATGTACTCCCTACTTTGGTTAAAAGTCTCCTCATCACACTCATGTGAGTTACATTCTTTGCTCTAACTGGTTCAAAACTAGATCTACTCATGCTAATTCATACACATGTTGGGCTGAGTTTTGATAAAGAGAAACTTTTCTATCCAAAAGATAGAAGTTAAAAAACGGCACTGCTGTGTCAAACTGTGCACAAACATCATCCCGCACAGTGAAGGTCAAACATACAAGTGCAGCAGCAATAAAGAAATCACATTTTGAAGGCGAGTGGGACTTTGAGGTCTTCCTCGGGTCATCTGTGGAGTCTCGATCCATCACAAAGTGGAACCGTAAGAAAATGCAGGGGAATCTTCAATAAAGAAACTGCTTTCAAAAGAAAGAGAGGAAAGCAAAGCTCAACACCTGGTGCTATAAAAGCGTACAGCAAGACATGTAGTTCCTTGAGTAGCCACTTGAGGTTGGTTCAACATATCGGTCAATGCTCATGGATTCAAAATATTTTTCTATCTTCTATGATTTAGAAATATTGGAAAATAAAAAGCTGTATGAGCAGATAACATGGAACAGAGTACAAAAGTAAAAATGATGAAAAAGAAGGAAATATCTGAAAACTTCTGAGGTGGCTCTTCTTTCAACCAAAAGAAAGCTTATGTCCTTACTCCAGCATCCTTAAAGCCCCAGTATGTTTGATTCCAGCTCTCAGCTCTCTAGTGGCCTCTATGGACATTGAGTGTAACTGCACTGTCGTAAAACAGAGCGCCTCACACCAACGTGCATTTGTTGACATGCCTGATTATCTTATAAGATTATCCTATAAGATTGTCCTGTGGTCTGTGGTGTGTAAAGACTGAGTTGGTCGCCAAAACGGGTCATGGCCGATAATCGTAAATATTAAACTTATTTAATATTTATGACCAAAAATCTTTATGTGTGTGGGGAAACTCCTTAACAGTCATGACCCATGAATTGTAATTTGGAACGGAATGTAGCTAATCAAGAAGCAAGCTGACTGAGGAACAAGGAAGCAGACGTAAATAAATACAAACAGGTTCGACCTGAAACATAAACATAAAGTTCGGTGGACCTAAAACACAGAGGACCAGCTCATGTCGTCACACTGTCTCCAGGATTTTTCCACAGTCTTTTCCATTATTTAGTTTACAATTTTCCCTCAAAAATAGTCCAAAGACCACCATCATTCCCTCTTCTCGTATGTCCTCTCATGTTACATGTTGTGTTTTCTTGTTGTTGCCATAGACAACGTTTATGGTCCTTGCCATGCTTCTTCTTCGTCATTTTTGTTAGATCACGTTTGATCACACAAGATTTCTGTCTTTGAGGACAAGATTCTAGATCGGTGGTGGGACAGAGTGGTTATGTGTGGTGCACTGTGTTGAGATTATCAGAGCACACCACTAATAACTAATAACACTCAACACTGTTTTAACTATTCAAATAGAACAAGCACTTAAAGGCTAATTACTGATCGTACTTTATGAAACTATTACCAGAAACCTCGAGCCCTGCAGACATTTCAAAAAATATACCTGTGGCTTTTGGACTCCATTATTTGTTTGGGCAGAAATGAAGATTTCTGCTGATATACCTGCCATATTAGCTAAACGTATCAACCATGTATCTACCTGAATATTGTTAGAATGTTTATACTTTTCATAGTGCTTGATCATTCGGTGTTTTCATTTAAAACACAATACATGCAATTTGTTGTACAGATAACTATCACAATAAAGAAACAGGTCACCAAATGGTGACCGCTTAGGAAAGAAAAACAGCAAGAGACTTACAATGCAGAAGATCAATTGTTTGTTTCGTGAGAATGTGCTGAATTGCACCATCAGGTGTCCGAAATGCATATGTGTTCATCTGAATAACTTGATTTCTCTGTTTGCTGTACATCTATCAATCAAATAGTGCATGATAGTAACTTGAGACAATTTGGTGAAGCATTACAAAGTTATGGTGTTTGTAATCATTATAAACATCAGGGCTTACATGTATATACTAACAAAAGCCAAAGAAAGTAGTGTACTGATGCTGATTCAGTGCAGTCCAACATATGCCGATCTACATTCAGTGAAAGTCTGCAGAATTGACCAAGTCCTTCGCCTCATGCATACCGTTACAGACGTTTGAGCGCACAGCAGAGATCCCCGAAGTGAGGCCCATGTCCCAAAGGGGCCCTGCTGGGGAGGTGGGTGGGGAACAAAAAGGAATCATTGTTTAGCACTTGTTGAGAGTAAATATAATTCAAATACTACTTGAACATTAAACATCAATGTTCAATGTTTAATGTTATATGCAATGGCCAATGTTATTGGCTAATATGAGTAAAGGATCATTTTCACATCAGGTATCGTCTAAATATTAACTGATAAACCCCTTTCGGACTTGCCAAAAAATACTGAAATTATCCAGATTTTACCTGATATTATTTGCATGTGTGAATGCACCAGAGTTTTTCAATCAGACTTCACCCAGATAATTTTCTTGTATTTCCTAGTATTCCTTGTATTTAGTCCAGATAAAGTGTGAGTTTGCTCCTGTCTGAACGCTACAGAAATTATCAGGGTAATTCACTACAGCGAATGAGGAGGGCTGATGAAATCATCCTGTGTGACAGAGAAAAACCAGAGACTTGACAGGATGCAACAACCGCTGCTGCTGGAGAAGTTTTTCTGATTGTATCAGAATAACACAAACTCAAATGTGTCTGGACATCAGAAGTGTTGTTTCCACTAAACACTATTAAACTTATGTAGAACATCCGCTAAACAAAACAATCACCTCCCGCCCATCCAAAAAGCCATCTCGCACCGCTGCAGGTTTCTTTCTGTGGTGTAATTGTCATGCTTGTAGTGACAGTGCTTCATACACTCCTCTGTGTGCTTCAGGGTTTCTCTCGGCTCTGATGGTCTTGATATGCTTGTAATATGAAGTTAGGACATAAAATGTTTGTCTGCTATCATATCTTTAAAATAGATGTTTAGCTGTTTTGTAAGGACCACGCAAGGACTGCATGTAAAGATGCTATGAGGAGTTTCTAAGTAATTACAAAAAAGTCTCACTTTTAGATATATGCCTGATCGAAATGCACACTTTAAGATGAGTTTTATAGCATCAAAATAGGTTATCTATAAATGCTATTCCTTAGCTTCACGGTTGGGTTGGACAGGACGGGGCTGGACTGGATACTCAACAAGACAATTAAAACTAGAGCAAATTTATATTATTCGGACACGTCTTAGAGCACCGGGCTGTAAGTAGTGATATATAGCCGGCTACAGAACTATGATACTAAGTTTTCCAAAAATTGTCACGTCTTTTTGTGCGTTCCAGTTGTAGTCAGAAGTAGGAATTTCCAGGTTCCGAGTAAGAAACTGCAACTGGAACGTCCCCTGAAGTCGGAGTTTCCTACTGGGAACTCGGTGAAACCTCGCCGACAATCGAAGACAATCAAAGATT
This sequence comes from Scarus forsteni, assembly GCA_036419115.1. Classification (NCBI taxonomy): domain Eukaryota; kingdom Metazoa; phylum Chordata; class Actinopteri; order Labriformes; family Labridae; genus Scarus; species Scarus forsteni. The sequence continues at coordinate 15,880,785 of JAZDUH010000383.1, forward strand.
GGACTGGGTGCCTCCAGTGTGAACAGTTATTTGTATCTGTAAAAATCAATTTATTTGCACTTCTTACTGGGGTGTGTTGCTCGAGATCAGCTGTATACATAGTATTGTCAGACTTATATTTACAAAAATGCTGCCATAGTGATAATCAAATTCTTCATACAACAACACAGGGCGTGCTAACAACAGCTAACAATAGCCTGGTAGATCGGCATGTTTTTTCCGACTTCAACTGGAACGGCGAAAGTCAAAGTCGGAGATGATGTCACTACCACTTCCAAGGTTACTGGAACGGAGCATTACGACAGTCGCCGCGAGTGCTCATGGGTAGCAGAGTCTTTATGTCGCCGGAACTAGATTCTCCTCATAGCACCTTTAAGTTGAACTAAGTAATTAGTGAAGGTGTTTTGTGAGTTGGAAATTAATTGTGAAAAACATAATTGATTTCGATAAGTCTTACTTTTCTCCGTGCTTTTGTAAGGATTTGAAACATATATTTATGTAGAAAATCCTTTCTTCAATTGCAAAGTGAAAGATACTCAGGCTGAGCTTTGATCTGATTGTGCAGTACATATGGGGTTATACTTGTCTATGAAAGTGGTGGTTATGCTGTTGTTTCCTTTTCTTTGACTGTAACTTTAACTGTAAATGCACATTGTAGACTCTGTAACTGGAAACTCATAATAGTGTGGTGTTATAGAACAGCATCTGCCTGCTACTGCCTAAATTCAGGCAAATCAATTGTTGCTACTGTCAAGAAAAAATCTCCTTCTTCCATTGTTTAGAATAGGCCATCAACGGCTATGTTTACTTCCACCATTTCAACATACCTCATTCTGTTTTTAATAATACAGCTTTTATTCTCAAAAAACAATTTTCTTTGCTGTATAGTTACATCACAGCCTTGTCCAGTATAATATATCATTAAATATTCAAACTTGAACTTGTGTATCTGCAGTAAAATAATATTAATAGGAAATGAGTCGCGTTGGCTATGTTCTTGATTCAGTAATGGTTATAGAAACTCAAAGGGGTCTCCAGTACATTTCTCCGGCTTATGAAAAGACTAATGATTCCACCTTACTGCACCCAGCTACTTCCCTCATCAATACAGGGCAGCATAAATAGATTTTGAAAATGTCACTGTGACTCAGTGTGATCACACCTGCCTACACTTTTTCCTTTGGCCAGAAGTGAAAAGTTAATGAGCCTTGGAATACTGTTTTGGCTTATGTTATTTTGTTTAAGGTGCAATATAGAGTGAGTAAAATGCACTCCCTCTGTACCTGCCGCCTGCTATTCTGTATATTAAATGTAGATTTCATCCAGTATGAAGTCAGCAAACAGGGTTTAAAACTCTTTGTACAGTGTAACTACCATTCATCTGCAATATAAGGCAGTCAAACAGCAAATACAGGGTTGAAGAAATTATAATGCTAAGACAAATGATGCAGGTTGTGGACAGAATTCACACCAACAATGTAGTATTAGCATAAAAACACTACTTTACTATGGCCATAATGTATATAATTTTCCATGACTCCTGTAATGATGCTTGAGGAGATTCATGTGGGGTTAGTGTCTCCTGGAGGTAGGTGTTGTTGTTCAGCTTAAAGACCAGGGTGGTGCTGATATCAGTCTTTGAAGATGTGGGTTAGGTTTGACTCCTCAGCCTGATAAGCTTTCATTAGCTACACCTTTGCTCAGTCTAGTGCAAAGAAGAGACATCACTTGAGGTACACACTAAGATGCAAAACACTTGGGACTGAGTTAGTGTAATTGATTTGTTTTTTTGTTTAGTTTATTTGTTTTTACATATAACCAATTTACAGGTTATTGTAGCACCTGAACATGAGAGAACAGGTCATTGTGTGAATCAAGCACAGGACAGTGTCATCTCTATTTGTCATGTGTTAGTTAGTTAGCTAAAAAGTTGTGATATTTACATGCCAGTTATAATCATTTATTTATTTAATTTGACCAATTCAGGCTAGCAGACACAGTCCAAAACTCTGTCTAGGCTGCAGGGCAGCTGCCTGTAACTACTGATGGACCCACAACACTTTTCTTGACTAAGACTTTAGTGGTTCTTGACTGGAAAGTTCTAGAACCTGTCAATAGTTGTGGCTGTTATGAAATCCCCTGCAAAGATGTGACAAACGTAATAACTGGTTAATGCTAAGTCTTATTCATAAGTCCAAATTTCTACAATATTTAAGTAGGCGCATTAGTGAGCTATTGTGTTTCATTTAGATTTAGATTGAATAAACTTAAAGGGACTGTGAGGAGAATCTATAACCGGCAACGTAAAAGACTCTGCTACCCATGAGCACGCACGGTGACTGTTGTAATGCTGCGTTCCAGTAACCTCGGAACTGGGAGTGACATCATCTCAGAGTTCAGCGTTCCAGTTGAAGTCTGAAAAAACAAGTTTCACCGCGTTCCCAGGAGGAAATTCTGACTTTGGGGGACTTTCCAGTTGCAGTTTCCTACTCAGAACGCAAAACTCCTACTTCTGACTACAACTGGAACGCACCACAAGACGTGTGCAATCCAAAGCGTGTATTTGTTGTGATGCTAATGAATGCAGCTCGGACCTTGCTCAGCATTCTGCATTGCTTTACAACTTCTTTTTTTCAACAAGATGCAAAGCGACGAGGTAATGTATCTCTTTCTAGTTATGTAGTGGTAGTTTTTGATGTGTGACAACAAGCAAATTTTGGAAAACTTAGTATCGTAGTTTTGTAGCCGGCTATATATCGCTACTTACAGCCTGGTGCTCTAAGACGTGTCCGAATAATATAAATTTGCTCTAGTTTTAATTGTCTTGTTCCCGAAGTTGAGTATCCAGGCCAGTCCAGTTCTGTCCGACCCGACCGGAAGGCTAAGGAATGGTATTTATAGATAACCTATTTTGATGCTATAAAACTGATCTTAAAGTGTGTATTTCAATCCGGCATATGTCTAAAAGTGAGACTTTTTTGTAATTACTTAGAAACTCCTTCCAGTCCCTTTAAGTTTTGGAACTCAGTCTGAGTTCATATCATTTATGACATGCATGTATCTTTCAGCAAAGCTTCAGCTTTATCAACAGCACCTGTTCCTAAACACACAATGCACATAATTTGATCTTTATATGTCTGGTGACAGGAAGTGAAGGTTACAGTATCTAAGCAGAGATGTGCTCAGACTATAAATATAACCCACCTGTTTTTTTTTTATATCATATAAGATGCAACACAAAGCTGAAAAGCCAGAAACTAGCATGATAAAATGTTTTGAAGTGATTCCAGTTTATTTTAAATGCAATTTCACCACCTCAAAGTTCCACTTCACACTCAATTTACAGCAGTGAAAAACTGACGACTCGGTCAATACCATCTGAGGTGGAACATTCCGGGAAAAATTGGTCAACCTGCGAGCCTTTAGTGCGATGGGGCAACATTTGAGCACATATTAAGTCTGTCAGATCTGATAGCTGTGGTGTGGGACCTCGTCAGCTCTTTCCCATTGATATAAATCTTCACAATTACCGTGACATTTTGCTTTGGCTAAATCAAGTGGCGGCTCTTTGAGGAGAAGCGTTGTGTCAGCAGCAGAGTTCAGCCTCCTGGGACCCTCATTCCCCTGATAGCATTGAGCGGCAGACTGCGGCTTTGACACGCGCAGAAAAGAATAAACACCAATTTAGTTTGGAGTGCATACTAGATACTGTGAGATTAGAGCAGAGGTTGATGGGAGCAAACCAGCGCGAATAACAGGATAAACATTTACTCTCTCCTCTGCAGGCTTCAGGTCTGACGGCTTTGACAGAATTTTTTTGTAAACACAGATTGAGCTCTGTGACAAACATGGAGGCCCATTACAGACCCTGCAAATTTAAAATAAATTTTCCATCAGGCAAAAAAAGAACTCCTACTTCCTTGAGAGGGAACATCCTCCACATACCAACAGGGTATATTTTGTTCAATATTTCAGGGACTGTTTGAAAAAAGCTGTACTTTCTTTTTGTGTTTTTTAAGGTTGCCCAACTTGACATTTGAGCACCCATGTGCCTATTCATAGGTAAAGAACAACTACTGTTTGACATTCTTGTGATCATTACACCCAAAAGTGATGTAAAGGATTCACTAAAAGTTTCAGAACATGTGTGCTCTGGAAGAAGTTATACTTTATAAAGGTCTCAAGTCAAAGTCAGGGCCATAGAGCCTCATGTTCACCACTTCATTATCAACCTGATATTTCAAGAATCCTCCAAGGAGCTCTTTAAGGTTTGCATGTACAAACTGTGACTCAAAGTGATTCAATTATGGAGGTCTTAGGTCAAGATCCTTGGGTCTCATGTTCATCCCTTGCTTGTAACTGAGATCACAAGGATGTTTAAAAGATTTTCAAGTCTGCCACAAATTTTAGATCTGACTAATGGATGGATTTACTAGATTACCTTAAGAAGAATACCCTTAAGAGACTTTGCTTAAATTTTGTACATAACAACTCAGACTCAAAGCAGATTGTGGGGTCATGGTCAAAAAGTTTTATGGCCATTCTTTGTTTTTGAGTTGAATATTCCTCCACAATTTTTCAAAACACGTAAATACATGGAATAGGGCTGTCATATTTTAATAAAGCAGCCCTACACAAAGGCCTGAACAGGAGGATTAAACGTGAATACATTAGAAATTCCAATGGAGAATCTAAATGTATCATGCAGGTGTTATCAAAAAGGCTGAATAAAAATGGTTCTTATTGGTTGGCTGTAAGTTGTTTCTGTGTTGCATCACCTGTTGTATGTTCCCTCCTCATTCAGTGGCTCACCATCCAGTTTTTAACTGATGTGGGTAGCAAATGGCTAATTTTAGGGCTCATTATCCCTCTGTATTTCATTCAATGGCAGTAAACAAAGTAGCATACAAGAGGAAAGTCTAAACAAGTAATGTATGTTAATGTTTGCTACGAAAGAGCCTTTATACGAAGAGACGGTGTTTCATACAGGACATCGTGGCAAGCAAGCTAAAGTACATCAAAATGCCACAAAATGCTATTTGTGCAACAGGAATGACAAAAATACATTGTATTTCAGTAAAACTGTATTTATGTAAATGTTTTGCAATCATCTCCATAACACTGAAGGCTTTTTTTTTACTTTCACATCGCGCGACAAGCTATGTGGTAGTGGGATAGCTTTCGCATCGCGGTAGGGTTAGCCCCGCCCCGTCGCGGCTGTACATTGACTTTGAATGGCGAGTGATCGCAGAGGTCGTACAAGTAGTGTCCGGTGTGAACGCACCTTTAGGCCTACCTGGGGAGACAGTGCCTTCTCTGTTGCCGCCTCCACCCTCTGGAATGCACATCTGAAACTGCCCGAACCTGTCCACATTCAAAACCCTCAACAAAACCCACCTTTTAAAAATGGCTTTTAACACATGACTGCTTTTATATGTATTCTGTGTTTTTGTTTCTTTTTTGATCATGTTTTATTAGTGTCTTGCTTTATATGATGTTTTTAGCCTCTGTACAGTGTCTTGGAGTGTTTAGAAAAGCACTCTATAAATAAAATGTTTATTATTATTACTACACACATAAAGACTTTTAAAATCTTAGCTGATCTGATTCAGTGAGAGCCCACACATGAAGAGATGATGTCATATTTAATAGTTTTGCTCCTATGTCGTGTGGCACATAGTAAGAGACATAGCATACCATAAACCAACTGATTCATTTACTTACTTTCCAAGAAGGCAGCACCTTTACTTTTGCTGCTTTTGATCTCACATGATCAAATGTGGCTCCAATCTACACAAGCATGGTGGAACTTGTCAGAGGACTAAATAAGGCTATGTTTATCTTGCTGTAACATCCCTGGGGGTTGGAATTTCTGGGATCTTCTCTCCTAAACATTTTGTTTTAATAATTTACAGGTTAGACTGTTTTGTCACAGATCAACAAGATGGCCCTCTATTTTGACATATATCTAACTTTATGCTAAGCCTAACTCCCATACCATGGCTACATTTGCTTCCTGCTTCAGCTGGCCTGCTCCCTGATTGACTTTTCTCTGGTCCATGTGACAATATTTGTAAGACATGCAATTCTTCTCCTATAGGGTAAAATTACTCTTGAGACACCTCACACAACAGGATAATCAGGTGAGGTAATCTTTAGGAACTCCAGATAAGCATCCAGGCTGAAAGTTGTCCTGAATGTCTTGTTGTGTGTACCTGGCTTTCGCTGAATGTCCCTCCTCTTTCCACTTACTAAGAGGCGGCGTGTTGACTCTGACAGACGCGGATGTGCCGTGGAAAATGCCATCAATTGAATGAGTTAACCCTTCCATGCATGAATTATGAAATCACAAAGAAATATCTTTTTTAAATGTGTTTTTCAATCTTATATATTGAGGAAGAGAGAATACACCCTTTAGTGCATAAGGCCAACTGAAGTTTTTGGTCACAGAAAAAAGTATACAAGAGTATAGTATTACTCTATTGTAGTATTTTTTAATATCTGCATAACCTGTTCCTAAATTATTTTTAATGTAGTTGGCCATTTTGAATTTATGATGCAATCTCAGTATGACCAAAATATGCAAAAGGTGATATTTAATAAAACTTGAAGACCATATTTTGGTAGATTATTATTTGGTAGTTGGACATGGTGCTGCAAGCTAAACAGTATTACATTTATTCCAAATATCTGGTGGACACCATGCATGAAAGGGTTAATAAAAAAACAAGACTAAAAGAAATATAACATTATCTTGAGAAAGTATTTTTAATGAATACAGCAGTTGGCAAACTTTACACAAATGTCTGCTTCAGTTCATGTATATCTTATTTCCATTTTGAAGGTCATGGGTCAAGTTGGGCGCTCATCTTCATGTTATGTCATTATGATTTCTTTAAACAAAACAAAAACAACCAAAGCCCTTCTTCTTGACTCATCACTGTGCTTTCACTGTCTGGGTCTTGGATAGCTCCTTAAGGCATAAAACAGCACAGCAATAGCTTCAGTTTCATATATGAAAATACATTTCCTTCAGACAGTGGTACTTCTCCCTTAAAATCACTTGTAGAGGTTCAGGCAGGGGCTGCCTCCACAGACTTCCAGAGTACATTTTGCTCTATTTCCCAGTGACCATCTGGAAAAAAGCTGCTCCCTCTTTTCTTTTTTTTTCATCTCTAAAGCTAGCCTTTAAAGCCTCGTCGAGCTTCTGTCAGTCACAGTAAAAGCTGTGGTGGAAGCCCACACGTTTCCCACGTGCCCCACCGCATTCATTAACAGTTCCTTCCCACATGTAGAGAGCCTCTTAGCACTGAAAGAAAAAAGATGCAGAAAGAATATGTATAAGAGAGAGAGAATAAAAAAAAGAAAAGCAGGAAGCAGGATTCAACCTTTCTTTGCTCTATTTCTCTGTCTCCATCCCTTTCACAGACATGCCGAAATCTCCTGTGTGGAGTGAATCACACTTTTGAGTACAGAAAAGGGGTCCACACAGGTCGTATGTGACACATAATCCTGTGTGATTTGATTATACGCCTCCTGACTCGACACAGCATCGCCACCTCAGTCTTTCATTACAGGGGGGGAGTCAGGGCAGAATGGCCTCATCATGAAAAGGCAGTCATGCATCCTGACTCGGTCTAGACAAAAGATCTGATAGCCTCCATCCGTCATCTCTCAGGATCCTCCTCACGCTCCACTGATGGTAGGAAGGAAGTGTACCTCTGCACAGGAAGTTTACCCAGTGCTCTGTCTCTCAGGAGTCGAACTGCTCTTCAGCCAAGTTTAGTTAAGGGCTGACACGTTCAGTGATATACTACAGCAAATCCTAGGTGCACAGAGGCCATATAAAGTGACAAGATTTACAGCTGAAGAACTAATGCCACGTCCAAATATGCATCTTCTTCTTAGGTTTAAATGCAGATTTTCTTCTGACTGTAATCAGTAACATAAACTACCTCTATTGTATACCATGCTGCTATGATAAAATTCACAATGTAATTATGACAATTAGATAGTTCATGTATTCAGAAATATTAAGTCTGAGTAGCACACTTTTATATAATTCTTAATCCACGTTTTGTTAATCCGCTGTATCCTCTGAATGAAGACAAAAAAAAAGAAAATGACTTCATGTCATAAATCTGAACTGAGCTTACTGCAGGAGTGATTTCTACTTGACATTTTACTTAAAGTTTATACATAATATCTTTAGTGATGACCACTTGACCCCAAATCAACTCTGATTCAACAGACCAGCACTATGAACCCTACTTCTGCCAGCTTGTATCACTCAGCCAGGCCCCACAACAAACGGCACATGCACACATGTTGACTCTGTAAACTGTCTATTTTATTCAGTTTGTTGTGGTGGACTCTGAGGACAGTAACAATGACAGCTGATCAATCCCAAAAAGTAAGGAGGAAAAACAGGTGTTCGCCACCTGAAATTAAAGAGAGAGAGAGAGCAAGAAAGAGAGAGAGGCAGAGAGCACACTTTTTTGTTTAGTTTCTTTGTAATTATTTTTATCAATTGTTGCTGTTGTTTTTTTATCCATTGTTGTAATTTGTTATCCTGGCAATGTGCTTTTGACAGTGTGAATCCTGTCCGGACTCCCTACAAAACAAAATGGTACATCTATGTATGTATGTATGTATGTATGTATGTATGTATGTATGTATGTATGTATGTATCTATGTATCTATGTATCTATGTATGTATGTATGTATCTATGTATGTATGTATGTATGTACGTATGTATGTGTGTATCTATCTATCTATCTATCTATAGAGAGAGAGAGAGGGGGGAGGGAGATATACTGTAAAACAAATGTGTGTGAGTGGGTGTGTGTCAAAAAATTTAATTTCAGTTGATTATTTCTCCCTTTTAAACAATATCAGTTGTTACAGTCTACCTTTATAACAAGGCACAACTTTTAAGGATTGTGCATTCGTACAAGAAACACGGCTAAACAGGTAAAGCTGCTGCAACTGTCGGGGGGCAGACAGCCTAAATGCCTAAATGCAACTCATTATCCATTCTTTAGATCCATAGCCAAACTGGGCTGTTCATACAGGACAATGATGTTATGTATTAGCTATTTTTTTGTCCTTTGTTTTATTCAGCAGCAGGGCAGCAGCTTTTAAGAAGAGCAACAGAAGTCAATGATGTCATTAAAGTTAAGACTCAATATTTCACCAGGACTTCCGTCCTCTATCAATACAATGTATCGATGATATAGAAATGTAAATCCAGTTAAGTTATCAAGACCATTTGGTTGGTTCACTCCATGCATCCATGGCTAGTGAAACAACTGACTGTTGTCAAACACTTTGATTCTTGATTCTTTAAGAGTCCCTTAGGGTCAGGTAAATACAGCCTTAAAGACAACAGAAGATACTTTCATCCCTAAAACTGATGTGGTAGGCTGCCTGTTGCATCTGAAATGATCCTATTGGAGCAGAATGGGATGAAAACTCTCAGGAGCGGTTAAAAAACACCACAGCCTGATCAAAATTAAACACTGAGTGACATGCAGTCCACTTTGCAGAATAATGTTGATTGTATTCTATTCCACCAAAAGCCCAGACACTGAAATTAGATTTTAAAAGCATTCTTAATTCTTTATGTTTGTGTACATTATGGTAAATAATCTCTTAAATGTAATTATTGCAGTTCCCAATCAATGATTCAGTAAAGAACAATGTACAGGAGTGTGAGAAATAACTATACTCCACCTCTAAGCAGTTCCTTTGAGTTACTGAGGAACGAAATGAGAAAAAGAGAGGATCATTTTGCTGCAAATCTTCCCTGACTTCATAAATTCATTTCCCAAATCTCACCTTGAGCCACTTGCTGAGGGATTTTCTCAATTTCTTGCTTGATGGGACAGGTGTATTTACCTACATAATAGTATTCCTCATCCAATTTCTAATGCGATTAAATATTAATACAATCCTGAGTTCCAGGAGAGGCAGATCTGTGAAAAATATCTAGACAGCGGTATTGTGAAATTGTTCTTCTTGCTTTGCAACTTTTTCAATTGACTGTGAATGGAACAGAAGCAGCAGAAGAGAAAATACTCTGCATCTTAGGATGAATAGAAAATGGTATTACTGCAAATAAAGCACTCTTAGGGGAAAATAAAAATAGGTGCAGGGTTTTTATATTACTGTGATGATCTTGACTCTTCCTGGCTCTGTTTAGTTAGCAGCAGAGCTCTCTGGGGTAACATTGAGCGGCGTAGTCAAAGTGGAATTCTTCAGAATGAGCTTTGAGCTTCGAGTCCCCGATATCCCAGCATGTGTGCCACCGAGTCAGACAATAGAGCCAAATACAAGTCGTAGCCAAATCGTAATTACCTCTGCAGCCTGCAGGAGCAGACCAATTGACTCCTGGAGATGAATGACAACAGGTAAAGGGCAGTGATTAGCCGCAGGCCTCTAAAGCTTTGTTTGGTGCACAGGGAGAAGAAATTCTCTATATAGGACAGAAGATATGCTTCACTTATTACGCTCTTATTATTGTGTGGAATTATTATGGGGATAATTCTGCCCAGTGCAAAAACTTTGCTGTCATGGTTGGCTGGCAAAGCAAATGCAGTCTAGTACCTACTGTACAAATATGAGATAGTTTGTGTTGTTCAGAGCAATGGTTTTCAGCTGTGTGGTCGAACTCAAAAGTGGTTTGTGGAACTGCTTTCAGTGGGTCATAAATGTGTCCAAAAGTCTACCACGAGGGGTAATTTCTAATTCCTTATGTATTTAAACTTTGTCCAGATAGTATGATAGATCATTTTTGGTTGTTCATCATAAAATCTAAATAAATGTATTCATTACAGATAACTATGTTTGTTTTCTCATGATAAGTCTTACATTTCTTAGAGCGATCATATTAGACTTTGTCTGTGTTTTTGTATCGCCTTTGGTGTATTCTTCATGCCTCCTTTGCATAATAGGGTTCCTCTCTGCAGAAAATAAAAGAGAGTGGGGTTAGGGCTTTTCCTTCTCCCCCACCCACATTAGTAGCTGCCTGAAACACCTTGTTACCCCGGCCACTCCCAGTGAACCTACCAGAGTGAGGTTATATCATTTTTCCATCATTACCACAGAGTTAACAATTGAACCAATCACAGTGCACTGGGGCCACATGGGGAAGACTGAGTAAGAATACAACTGGACCAGAGGTACTCACTGTGAGAAAACTTGTATTATTCAACATTAGGGATTGTGGATATACTCTAGAAGTCTTCAAATCTGAGGATATTCCTAAAAAAAAGTTTGGAAATTATAGTTTAGTTGATTATTTATCTCCTTTAACAATAGCAATTGTATTTATTATCACTTGAAAGCCTTTTTAGTCACCTTTACAACTGGCTCAATTAAGAATCGACCTTTTGTGGAGTGAGCAACACTTTTTGGATAGCGCCCCAAAAATGTGCCATAATCACCTCTTCCTCTTGATGAAAGCTTAAGGTAATTCTGTGAAGCATGGATGAAGCCCCTGTCTTCTTGTGGTGTAGCCATTCTAGGACAACCACTAAGCAGTCTTTATTTGACTTCACCAGTTTTACAGAGTTTCTCCTAAGACTAAAAAATGTTTGCCAGGGCTGACCAAATTATGACCCCTCTGCATTCTGAAACACAAGCTTCTGGAAGCTTTTTATTTACTTATTTACATTTTTTTGGTGCTACCCACCCATTTAACTAAGTTGTGCTTTGCTGTAAAGACACCAATTGGTATTATCAAAGGAGGAAATAATCAACCACAATAGTGTTTGCAAACTTTCTTAAAGGAAGAACACACTGTATTAACCTAATTTAAGACAAAATAGGCTCTTTAAAATCTGTTGAAAACTTAGCATGTCCTTAAAAGAACAAGTGAAAATAAATGTTATTATGTCCCTTCACTGCTTCTGGATTTGTCCAATCTTGTTGAATCAAAAAAAAAAATTATATATTTTTTAAATAAACATGACTAGTTTGACATTTTGGGTTGTGATTTTCTTTAATAGTTGTTGGTTGGATTTGTGGCTGAAAACAATTAAAAACCACTGGCTAAAGAGATTAACTCTCATATGAGATGCATTCTATGTAATTACACCCCTGAAATGTAGCCCTATACTCATGGCGGTTTCCAAAACTACAGGAGGTACAGAGGATTCAGCTGTGATGTATTCCACTTTGTAATTACCTTTTGGTCACAATTTGGGAGGCAGATCTCCTCTCTAAATGAAAGAGTAGGCCTCAAAACTTCCTTTCTGATAAAGCCTTTACTCAGGGCTGGCTCAGGCATAAACCAGCCAAGTTAGGCTGCAATAGACTTAGACAGCTGGGGGAACTGGCACACTGAGCTTCTCCCTCTTTTTGTCTTTCTCTCTTTTGCTGTGGGATGTGTCTCTTTTAGGTCCATGTTCTGCTCTCTTGAATTTGAGAGATATGCACTTAATGGGTTTTACATGTCCTCAATGAGAAAGAGCAAACAAAAAGTCTGCAGCATCAGGACTTCTCCATCTCCTCCTCTGTGGTGCCAGCAGCTGCCTAAAATATCCAAATAGACATACCATTGTGACCATTGTTTCATCATCAGTTTGAGCCTATTGGCTCACAATAGCGAGTCTATTGCAGTGCGTAATGCATAGAACACAGCACCAAGCAGCACAGAACTGAGCAATCGCCACAGAGTTGACCTGTAAACAAATCAGGGTAGGCTGGGGGAGGGAGCCTTCCTTTTCTCACAGTGTCTCAGACAGAATAAGGAAACAGTGCAATCAGGGATGCTTTACATGAGATATTGTGTATTTCATCATACTCTGCCTGATCCCAAAGAAATCTAAATATGAACCTGATTTACATGGGACATGTGCAAAAAAACACTTTTTAAGGCTTTTGAACACATTTATGGGTATTTGGCCTTTCTCTTCGAACACAAAATGTGATACTAGACAATAAAACCAGTATTTAGCAGGGTGCATAAATGTAAACTCATAGCATTCAGTGAGCCTGTGGATATACTGTTACAAAAAATATATATTTGTGATTTGAATACCTAACCTGATTGGTCTACCTGAGTATCCTTCCTTCCACCTGCTGGTGAGATTTCTGGTGTGAAGAGCAGCCATGTTGTTTATACTCTAAGCAAGAAATTGATGTTCAGCATGTCTAAACTCAAAAGCTATTTATTTTGCTCACTGCTACAAGCTAATACTAACGCCAGGGTGAAGTGAACTACAGATAACTGCACAATATGTTTGTCAATATTCACATTATTTGTTGAAAGTTTGAAGGATAAACTTCAATTTATGAACATTCTCACATTAGCCAAGAGATGTTTAATAGTTTGATGCATATAATCAGTCCCACTGCAGGGACCAGAGAAACTAGATTGCTGTTATTTGTTAAATGGCTTGAATTTGTGGTTTGTGTGTGTTCAGGAGGTCAGCAATATAAACAGGGGTTAATCCCCTATAAAGTGTAGAAGTTATACTTAAGATTTGAAAAATATTCCCCAAACAAATTAAGAGCCAGTTTCGTCACTTAAAAACTGTTGTGATATATTCTCTCCTGCTGGACCTGGTTAATTTGGATGGTTGGATCACATGGTTTATAGGCAAAAGCACACAAAGAACAACTAGTCTAGAGGCACATAGAAGACTTAAGTGACTGTATCTTGTTGGATGAAATAATAATTATGTCTAAAATACCATACAAATAAAACAGATATACCACATACAGGCATATGTATATTTAACTGATTTACAACTGTATTTAAAACAAGCATAATCAGTCCAATATATATTAAATTTGACTTTACAGTATTTATGGAGCGTATCAATGTATAAAACTGTATTTTCTTTATGTCATTTCCACTTTACATTTCTACAAGACTGTGTCATATGTTGTGCGTGTAAGCTTGCAGGTACAGCTTAGTACCATGTGATACGATACGTCTGATTGTTTTCCACAGTCACTTAAAAGAGTGAAAAACTGACAACAGTCAGAACTTCACAGAGAAATATTTGTTAAAATATTCATTACCTCCTCCAAGGTGGTTACGTTTTTGCCTGGGTTTGTGTGTTTGTTAGCAAGATTATGCAAAAACTACTACAAGGTTTTGGTGAGATTTTCAGGAGTTGTTGATAATGATTCAACTTAAAAATATTTAGATTTTGGTGGTGATCCAGATCTGGATGTGGATCTAGGAACTTCTTATGCTTCAGGACCAGTGCAGGTTATACAGTAGCAGTTTTCCACAGTTTAACCGAGAACTCAATAAGATGTGAACATTTGGGATGCAGGTACAAAGATTTAGATTTTGGTGGTGCCCCAGATAATCAATTAGTGGAGGATAAATTTTACTCAATAATTGACAAACTAGTAATGACATCAACATGATTCCAAGTGTACTGGGAGTTTTCAGAGTCAATGAATCATATTATGAGGGTTGCTTCATCATGGAACCATTGCTTATGGTGTAATAGCAATTTTTGAGCTACCTTGGCAGAGGTTTGTGCACTCCGAGTGTTGTCTTATCTTGTCTCAATACCAAAAGAGTACTTATGAAAGTACTGATACTCAACACATCCTCAGCTGTTCTCCTAAAGCATCTTGTGTTCTGCTTGAGATGTAATATCATGATCAATAGAGCAGTAATTGTAGACAGAGGATACTTTTTTCAGGCACTTTTTTACAATTAAGCATTGGTGGTCATGTTTTTCTCACTGATACCACAAGTCTATAAATCAATACAATATTTGCTGAAGAAAAATGGCCAGCTGGGCATCAGGAAGTCAGAAATCACAAACAAATATTTTAATCCTAACTGCCATTCATTCAAACTGACCTTTATGAAGCTGTTTTTCAAATTAAACATTCATTTACTACACATTGTTAAACTGTTGAGAGACAGCAGCCTAATTACAAACACCTGTCTGTTTAAAAAAATGGTCCAGAATGATTAAATATTGAACAAATGATCTGAGCCTGTGTAATGAAACACTACCAAAAGTCATTAAATCTGAAAATATTGATCATACGCTCAATTATAAATCAGGAGTTAATTGTTTGCACCTGATGTGTTGTGGAAACAAAGGAGTCATTCATCTAAACAAGTCATAAATTCAGCCCTGTGTGCTTTGTGAATTTATCGTCTCAAAGTTGAAACAAATCACATTTTGATATTTCCATCCTTTTCTCCCTGAAAGTTGTGCGAGAGACCATTTTCTGGTGAGTCATTAAATATTAATAAAATTAATTACTATCAATAGGGGTGTAATGATTCATTCATAGCGCAGATCCATTAAATATGAATCATGCTGATTTAAATGCATCCATCTGCTAGAAAAGAAAGAAACAGAACGAATCCCTTCAGCCACAATCAATATGAAATTATTACAACTGAAGTATTCATGACTCTGTTCAACACTGTGGAATATCTTAATGCATCATAGGAACTGCTGTAATGAGCCTATTTATAATGAAAATGTTCTGGCATGTTGATTGTAGTTATAGCTGCACTGCCTTAAGGTATGTATAAGTTTTAGTTTTACATTCAAACCAGACACTTGAGGAAACATCTTCAAAACATTTCATTTTCCTTAACATTCCCAAATACTAAAAGCATTTGTAAACTAAGACTTAAATATGAATGTGTGATTAAGAAGGAGACTTCAATTCTTTTTCACAGAACTGTATATTATCAGTTGTCATTCATGTCACCTGCACAGCAATGAAGAAAGCTTCTTGCTGGACATTTTGGCCCCTAATTTCCTGGCGCAGGGTGGCAATTTGGTAGAATGGCTGCACAGAGATGGATAATGGTAATGGTAATGGACTTGAACTTATATACCTCTTTTCTAGTCTTGGACTACTCAAAGCTGCTTTACACTGCAGGTCACACCTACCCATTCGCTCTCACATTCTCTCACTGATGGTTCAGAGTTTCTATGTTAGTTATCCATCAGTATCTCTAACACATACACGCCCTTTCATGCCCATTTACACGCCACTAATGCAGCAGTGGGAGCAACTTTGGGTTAAGTGTCTTGCCCAAGGACACATCGCCATGTGTTGCCTGGAGCTGGGCTTGAACCTGCAACCTCCTGATCACTGACCAAGCGCACTATCCAACTGCGCCGGGGACGCACCAGGGGGAGATGCTGACTGATTCAGGTTGGCACACTAACAGTTTTGTTCCAAAAAACTGCGTGGAAAGTGCGCTGAAAGCTAGCCAACTTTGATTTGGCATATAACTCTTAAACCACAGCTCAGGTCTTGTCCCATTCATTCGAAGATTATAAGTCACAGGAGTGCTGTATAAGGCAGCAGCGACTTCTATTAAGGCCTCAGTTCATCAACAAAGAGAGAGAATCTGTGTTTGATAGCAAGTAAATCATTCTGTTAGCAATGTCTGACATAGCAGGTACCTCGATTTGAGAGGAGTGCTTCTCCACCCAACCAAACAGGGATGTCATGTCAGTGGGACACACAATCCAACCCTCCTCACCATCAACTTTAAAAGCTGCATCGAGTCGCTGCATCCATTTCAGTGCATCTAAACTCTCAGTCATTATTATGTGTGAGATTGGTCAGGGAGATCTTCTTGAAGTATAAACCAATGTGACACAACTGGCACAATGTGTGAAAGTGAGCACTGAGCTCCTGAAGTGAATGTGGATTAAATGATGTGTGAAAACATCTTCTGCTGTGATATCACCATTACACCTGTTAGGCTACAACAAGGAGCGTACACAATCTCAAATCTAGCATTCAGGCGGCGCAGGAATATCTGGATAATGCGATTTATCTGTTATCAAACATGATAAAAAGACAAAGTCAGTGATTTGTAGCCAATCTGTCATTGTTAAAGTAGAACAAAAGGGCCTATTTTGTGATCCTACAGAATGCATTAATGGGATTATAATGTACAGATATCACTATCTCTGACCTAAATCCTTCATAGAGGAAACATCTGGATCTCAAGTGAGAAAAGTGATGCTGGTAATCTTGTTGAGGTGTTTAGCACAAAGCGTCAAATTAATCTGAAGATGGGGATAACAGGGTATTTAGGTTGGTTTGAGTAGCCTGTGTGAATATGTCCTATAGGAGAGAGGTTTGTTTTGTTATAATGCCATACAGGACCAGATGGCATAGCTCACAATTTTTAATCCTAATGACATCACAAAAAATACTTACAGTACCTAGATGTAACTGATCTAAATGGAGATACATAAACAAACATATTCCTATGTTACTGATTTAACAAGAAAAATGTATTATGGTTTCATGTATTTTTAAGCAAAAAAAGGAAAAAAGAGAAATTGCTCCACAGTGGACAAATATTAAACACAATAACAAGTCTTGAAAAAACACACAAAATAACAGTGAAGTTCTGTTTTGGTCATTTTCAGAACTTTTTGCAACTTGGTCCAACCCTCACTTTCTACTGTTCCACATGTTTTGTTTTCACTAATAGCACATGTCCTCACCCACTGGATTTACACAGTATAGACATGAAAAGTTCAACACCAAGGATTGGATCAGTCAAATGAGCAAAACAGCACAAGAAATCCATTTAGCATGCTTACCTTCATGAATATGCAGAATACATGCAGATTATCAGAACACACAACATACTGGAGGTGATGCAAATGTGATCATTTAGCACCTGCAATGGGATTTATCAAACCCACAATTGATTGCGCTCTGTGTGTTTGCGTCTATATTCAGCATGTTTGAAAGGCAGGTCCAAAAAAGCACAGTGTTATGCACAGAGGGCTGCGATCATTGCAACAAGATACAGGGGAAGCATTAACAGAATATTTCCTGTCATTGATTTTTTTTTTAAATGACAAAGAAATGGAGGCTGTCTTTCAGAATTCTGACCTCACTCCCAAAGTTCTGGCTTTTTTCACAGAATCCCCCCCCCAAAAAAACAAAAAAATGTTTTCTCACTGGCTTTAATCCTCTTTCATAAATTTCACCTCATGTAGTGCAGTTTCTGTTCACTGGCAGGGGAAACTACTCTCCATTTGACCTGTAATCATCACAGGGAGAGTTTTGGGCACAAAGCAGACACTAGTCGGACAATGAGATACAGACACAGAACCACAGTTGGTTCAATTGTTTGTGCAGCAGTTTTGATGGATCATTTTTTGCTCAGCTTTAACAAATAACACTTATTACTCATACATGCAATATGATGTATCTCAAGACAGAATGGTGACAACTAAAAAAGATGTATATTTCTGGGGTGCTGGTTTGGCAGAGTGGTTAGCACCCCATGTACATGCTTCTGCCGGTCCAGGTTCGAATCCCGCCTGTGACCAGTCTGCAGAGTGCCTTCCCCTACTTTCTCACCCCCTTTCACAAGCCTATCCACTGTCTCTCCACTATCATTAAAGGCACAAAAATGCCCAAAAAATACATAAAAAAAAAAAAATGTATATTTCCAATTTTAACTTATTTTCATATTTCACTTTAACTGTATGGATATGAATTTTCCTACCTGATATTTATTCAAAAATACATTAACTTATCTTAAGAACAGAATTTATTGCTCAGCCCTTACAAAAGTTTTTTTTTTTTCCCTTTGGAAAGGAAGTACTTGCAAGAAAGGGAAAGTGAAGTTTCTGTTGGATGGAGCACAACCTAAATGGGTCTGTCTTTTTCAAGTTAAGTTAAAGTTGAATGTTACATCAGGGTCTCCTGAGAGGGAATGACGTAAGTAAGACAAAGCACAAGAGTAAACATCTGTGGCAGAGATGGATTATCAATGTTGGTTCTGTTGATGAAGCTGTGTCTTCTTCTGCAGAATTCAAGGGTAAATAGGAGCAAACAAACAACCACAATTATTTGACCTTTTGTCTGATCTTTCCTTAACCTCTGCAGCTGGAGAGCAACACAACACACACACAAACGTGCATATTCAGTGCAGATTCATTCACTGTTTAAAAATTGGATTTGAGCATCTAATGTTTTTTTTAAACTCTGGAAATTCACATGTTAAGCTGTCTAAATGAACATATTTTCATCTGCTCCCACATGTTATTGTTGTTATGAAAAAAAAGCTGAAATCTATAAAGAAACAGCAATCAATAAAAAAATCTATGATGAACTCCGTGACACCCTCCTGCAGTCTAAGCGTAACACATTAGTCTCCACTCCACATTGGCCAGGAAACAAATATTCCAATGTTCAATGGAGCAATAAGACACCCAGGCTCCACACAGTTTCTTTGATTATTTCCTTCTTTGATTTCTGACCGATCCATGGTTGGTGGGAGATTTATGTCATGAATGCACCAACAAAAGGAAATAGAAAGAGATTTGAAGTTTCCAACCATTTCTCTGCAGATGCTTAAAAAATGCACGTAACACATTGGGTACATCACAAACATACAACATGTTGAGGTGAGAAACTGTGAACACAAACAAAGCTGTTTTTTGAAAATGGGATAACAAAGCACATTTAACAAGCAGAAACATATGTAAAACTGACTTCCCAAAGCTTTGCTATTTTACATTATAATTTTTGTTTCATTTAGTTAAGACTAAGTGCAATTATAACATCCTAGACTTTTGTAATAGTGATAAAAAAAAACACACCACAAGTCACATTAAACCACATATTCATGGCTTCCATGCAATGGTACACATGATGCTTTTCTCTGTTTTGCATGGGGGATATGACCATCGAAGTTGCAAACCAAATATTTTTATCTAATTGTCTCGATGAAAAGGACTATTTTATTCCATCTGCTGCACCACTAGGCAAGAGCAGCCTGAATTATGCTCATATCGATCCTCATCTCAAAGGAAGGAGCAAATATTGCAATAATGCTGTCAGAGGCTTCATTATGCATGCAAAAGTGCATTTACACATCAACCTTCATTACCTGACATTGACCAAAGTTGAGAAAGAAAATCAAAATTTTGGTGAGAGTATGTTCCTTGGTCATTTTTGCTGAGTTAAATGCACTGACATGTCTAAAGCAGAGAGAAACATTGTGCTTGGACATATGATGTTTCCAGACCATTCGCCGACTGACCTTAAAAAGACTTTAGTGTTTGTAGACGTAGATGTAATGCATGGTTAGAGCGCTGGACTTAGTGGATCTGTAGCTTAATAGAGCTTGAACTGCTGAACATTCTACAAACATATTGCAAAATCTCCCGATGAACACCATATGAAGCGGCTGAATATGCCATTTAATCACCTGCAGCTGGTCTCAGTATCCCAACACCATGCCTAAAGGAAGAAAGATGGCTGTGCTGAAAGGGGGCCCAAAGTCATACAACAGGAGTCCAGTCCTGAGAAAGAAGCAGCTGGAGTTGACAGAGATGAACACAACTGGAATTTAGGATAGAAAGGTCAACTCTTGTTGGCATTTACATTGAATCAAATGTCAGACAATTTAAAGCATGCATACATTTTTTTTGTCGAAGCCAATTGAACATCTGCGTGGCATAAGTGACAGAAACATGGTCTTCGTGGCAGTGTCATTGTTCATGACACATAAACAAAAACAATCAATCAGTCATGTTGCAAATGATTGAATGATTATTTGATTTAATAATTTATCTTTCAGATTCACAGCGCAAGAAAACGATCAAAATGTCAACACTCAAGATGCATTTTTCTATAATCTCTAAAATTTCATTGTAAAATATGATGCTCTATTATTGGCTGGCTTAGCTGCTAAAAGTGAAGTCACATGGCAAAAGGTCTGGCCTGGGTCTTGCTTCTGTCCTATCTGAAATATGGGACCTTCCAGGGCTCTGCCTCCTGTTGGCTGGCCTGTCAGAACCTGTTGAACAAGCCCTTACAGGTGCTAAAATAAGAGGAGAAGATCCTATTTTGAGTAGAAGTTTGAATGGAAACCAAAAACAACTCATCCAGAGCGCCCTCAACTTGACATTACATACTTATGCAGAATGAATGGTAAAAAAAAATGTATGGTATGCTTAGGATTTTTCACAATATTTCAGGTTCTTTAACCTCTAACACTTCTCGAACAGAATTTTCATGCCTATTGATATTTTCGTGTTTAAATACAGCATAGCTTTAGGGGGCACTCGGTAGATCTGTGAACTTTTGTTTACCCATTTATCAGTGAGTTGCATTAAAATTTGAGATCTCTTTTGCAAGAGAGACCTGGCCAAGGTTTCAACCATAGAAAAAAAATCACATAACACATAAAGTTTAACACTAAAACAATTATATATTTAAAGCATCTGCTACATTACCTTACTGATTATTTTCCACCAGTTTATACTCAGATCTGTACCCTCATCAGTGCCTAAAAGGATTTATCCACATTTTTGTGGTGAATTACATCAGGTACTTGACAATGGTCTCTCAAATGGCTGAAGGGCTCCTAGCATTGCTGTCCCTCAAGGGGCAATGAGCTCAGACTACAGGTTTAGTGACCTTCTGTTAATTGGTACAGTTGTTTTGGATACTCGTGTTAGATTTCCTTAAAAATGAACCACAAAACTGTTGGTTAAATGTACGTACGATTGGGCAAAACATTTTGAGAGTCCTTTTTTCCCCTCCAGGAAGTCATTGGATTTCCTCATTACATAACTGTGATCCCACTTCCTTTACTCACATCGTGTCCTCATATCTGAGATTCCCCCAGCAAGGAATTGAAAGAGAGAACCATGGATGAGAAACAAGGACAGAGGAGGCACAAAACAGCAAATGAGAACTCCATCCCTTTATCAGTCTGAGCTGAATCAGGTCTTGAAGATGAGCTGCTCAGATGATTGGCTGTCAAACACGCCGCTGCCTTCATGATCCGAAGTAGACAGAAGAAGAAATTCTTAGAAGGAGAGAGAGAGAAGGAACAAACTTCTGTGAGAACTAAGAGCAGGAGGACTCATACCCAAGAATGTTTCTACTTTAGGTCAAAATCAGAGGTAAGTGGATAGAGCTATCTATTATCTAATGCTCACATGTGAAAGAACAAATAGAAATAGTGCCATGAGATACTAATGTCAAGTACCTTGTACAACCAAACTTCAAAATACAGAAATATCCCTATCAGTCATCTATGAGTGGTGCTTAGTTGCATGTTTTGTGGGTAAGGATACTGAAAAGCACTACTAATGAAAAACTCTTCATAACATAGCCAGTACTACATATAAAAAAAATAAAGTCACAAACTTTGTAAATGACTTAGTTCATATAGGCCATCTGTGAGACAAACAGAAGACAAATGGACAACGCGCCTTCATTATCCGTGCTTATGAGCAGCTCCTATTTATCACATATTAATTATCATGATTTGCTGCTACAGAAAAAGTATTTCAGCAGCCGTGGACTATACAATGGACCTCTATTTTTCCCAGAACCCCAATTCAAAGAAGGGCGCTAAATTATTTTAATGCAGTCATTTTTCTCTTCCTTTCAAAAGGAGAAGCCATGGATGGCACTCGGCTATATTTTAATTTGCCAGA
The DNA here is from genome assembly GCA_036419115.1 of Scarus forsteni. NCBI lineage: Eukaryota > Metazoa > Chordata > Actinopteri > Labriformes > Labridae > Scarus > Scarus forsteni. The sequence continues at coordinate 15,903,243 of JAZDUH010000383.1, forward strand.
GAGGAAAAGTTCACCTCATCACTCTAAATTCATCACTTAGAATTATATTATGGCTTGTCTTGTATTTATGTTCAGCTGCTTTCGCAAGGTCTGCAAGAGCACTTGAGGTTGACACTATTAAAAAGAGTAAAGGAAGAAATCTCATCTAATGGCTTTCTTTAGTCCTGAGCTGCATTTTCTACATTTTCAACTGACATTACTTACCTCAACCCAAACAAAAGCATCATAAAGAGGCACAGAGCTTTAGTAGTAGCTGTCTCTAAATCTTTAGCCTTGCTTATGTTGCCTGCTTCTTCAATTTGTGTGCAATGCTAAGTGTTACCCAGGACTGTCTTTCACATTTTTAGTAAAAGTGGATCAATGTTGTTTTTGCAGTGCCAAACAGAAAAAAAAAAAAAGAATAAAAAATCACCGATGTCAGTGCTGCAGTAAAAGCTGGTTTCAGAGATGACGTTGCAATGTAATGTTCTGTTTCTTATTTGATGTTACTCAGAAGTAGGCATAACCTAAAACAAAGCTGCGCACATTGCTATAAAAACATGATTTTAACAGAAACAGAGACAAAGAACAGCCAGACTTACCAGCTGTAGAGTGTTTTAAACAATGTATCTTTGAGAGCTTTAATTTCCAACCAGGGGTATACGGGCACATTGCAGGGGATACATCAAAACATTTAATAATTTATTTACAACTTGGAAGTACTGGAATAAGCCTGCCAATAAAATGGTAACCGTGCACTACCAGTTGCTTCCCTGGGGAGACAATAACCTGTGGCACAGGAAACCAGTCACTGAGGACACTCGAAAGCTTCCTCAGAGGAAGTGTTTTGACTGACAGATCCGCCCCCATTGATTTTACTTTCTGAATGGATGCTGCAGAACCATCAACGCATCAGTGGGGATCGACAACAGTGAAAAAATTGAAGCGATTGAATACTGACAGTTTCTTAAATATTGGTCTGTGATTCAAACAGATTGAAAAAAGTCTCTTTGACAAGATTTTCTGTCAAACAATAATTCTCATAAAATCAATTTCATATAAATAACCAGTCCAGAATTTTTGCATTTTATGTTTTCTAAGTCACTGATGGCTATCTTCAGTTTAGGTCTTCACATCAAATGGAGCACAATTTAAACATGTTTCTTTAAGATTTCAATATATGCATGTATATATGACTGATACAATCATATATATATGTATATATAGAGAGATAAATAAATAAATTTAAATGGTTGAATGCAACCGTCAACCAAATTAATAATATCCAGGTTGCAGATAGATCCAAACGGTGTGTCTGCTTATAATTTACAGACTTTATGATCAATAACTGTATTATTGGCGCCAGTGAATCTATACAAAACTATTACATACCAGTATAATAGTGTTTTTGCCTTAAAAAGCGAACAGTTTTATTCACCAATCGGAGATAGACAGAGAAAACTACTTGAAAAACAAAGTCTAACACATTCCAGTCTGTACTTTATAAGAATCAATAAAGTGTTTGTTTCTAAATGATCAGCTGTTTGAACATGACTGCCAGATCATCTTCATCGAAAACAGACACTCACATGATGGTTCAAATGGAATTGGAGGACATCTCGTGGCCCTTAAGGACATGTCTTCTCTTTTCTCTCTCCTCTGTCTCATTTTCTTGCATCTCTCCGTGCATCTCTGGGAGAGGGACTAAAATGCAAAGGAGGTTACCGGGAAGAAGCCGTGAGTAGTACTTGGTTTCACCTTTCCTTTTTGTTCAAATTTTACTAGTTATCTAAAACCTATGCTCCTTCATACTCAGTGGCTTTTGCAAAACTATACTGCTGCTCTTATGCAGTAGTGTGACTGCCAAATGACTGTTACTGTGTATGCAGGCCCATCCCTGCAGATTCTCCTTTTTGTGTTATGGCAGGTGGCAAATTTTTACTAAGCTCCTCTCTACTAACGTTTAGATCAGAGCGACTGAGTCTGCAATGTAAAAACTGTATTAAACACAAATAAATATTTGCATTTCTTTTTATGATGCAAATATAGCGATTTGATATCCCTCCTCACCCCAGTAATTTAACTAATTCCTGTTAGTGTTATTAAAAATAAAAAGGCCCCATATTATCCTGTAAAATTGGAAAGGAATCTGTTAAGAGATCTTTAAATAAAGAGAGCTTTAAATAGCTTCCTTGGGGTGACCCTTTTCACACACCTGATTGTGTAAAAACAAACAAACAAAAAAAAAACCCCTAATAGATAGTTGTTGTATACTCCAAGTATTGTATTGTATCTTCTGGATAATGGTGTGTGACTCGACTCGACTCGACTCGACTCGACTCGACTCGACTCGACTCGACTCGACTCGACTCGACTCGACTCAACTCAACTCAACTCAAGTAAAAGATATGATTATTATTTTTAAATATTCCATCCAATGTTAACCCAGGGACTTTTGGGGAATTATTGGAGTTTTCTGTATCCAGACAAATATCCAAATCATCACCAACATTTAATGGATTGCTTCTTGGACAAAACCACACTTTTGGTAAAATGTTCATGCAAATCAAGTCAGTAGTTTTTTCCGTAATTTGCCAACACACAGATAAACAAACAGCAAACATACACTGGCAAAAAAAAAAAAAAAAAACATTGGTAGAGATAATAAAGACTTTGTTAGCTGAAGTCTCCAAGCACTGTAATAAAAAACAATAATAATAAAAATTAAAAATCTCAATTTTTCAATGCAACACTATGCACTAATTTTTTGAGTTTTGGGTGAAAATTCAAAATTTTGAGTTGAGCTGTATTAAAAAAAAAGAAAAATCCCAGGCAGGATTCAGATCCAGACCAGTTGCAGCATGTTTATGAATGAATTGTTTCAAATGTTGCCAAGTTAAGAAATTAACTTTACATACAACTTAATGAAGAAAGTTGAGAGAACTTCTTTTGATTGAGTTTATAACATGATGTAAAATATTTTGTTTTGTTCACTTCATGCCAGCAATTTGAAGGTTTTATCAATACAGTGAGGCAGGATGTGGATTCATACCGGATAGTTCCATGATGATCGTCACACTCAACTGAACCTACACCCCGCAATAATTCATCACCGTCTCATTCAACCTGAACCACCAAACATCCATTTTTACATTGGGAGACATTGCCTTCTTCTTCATGTTAATTAAGTCTCCCACTGTGAAACATACTCACACTGAGTTCTTTATGCTCTTTAATGAGGTCTCATGTACGTTGAGCTCTCAGGCTAATATACAACCTCTTTGCCTCCGCATTGTACTTGTTGCCATGGCTTCCTCAATGGCCTTCTGTCTGCTCTCACAGCCTTCACCTGGTTTTAAAGACCCATAAACATCACAGAACCTGCTGAGAAGCCAATTTCAGGCCGAGGCATGTACGATTACAAAAACAGAATGAAAATGTATCTCTGGCATCTAAAAAAACCTTGAGGGCTGTGCTTGTGCTGCTCCTTGCTGCTAAAGTAGTTAATTTTTTTCAGCTATGCAACAGCAGTACAAAAGACAGAGTGGGAACATGGGGGAGAGAACATGCTACTAATTTATCAGAGAATTTAATCAAATGGAACAAAACTGATTAAAGTATATTTCATGCAATAGGAAGAAATGATTCACTTTGTGACATTTCCTCACCGAATCACCTAATGTATAATTTTAATCAACTCACATGTATCCTCTCTTTTGAATGTGCCCGTTCAGAAATAATAAGAGCTGTAATTGCTGTGTAATTACATTATGATGTAATTAGACCTTGATTAGGTAGACATTGTTGGTATTTATAAACCTTTGATTTTTAACCATATTCCCTGATTTACTGTGTTTTTGTAAAGAAAAGTCAAAGGAACTAAGCTCAATACCTCAAATCACATCACCTTTATATTTGAATGAAAAAGGGAAAACCTGAATGGACGCTTATTAACGTCAAGTTTCTAAAGTGTTGGATAATATCCATCTAAGAGTGCATTTATGTGTGCCACATTGACAAAGGACAAAAAAAAAAGGCAATATGAAACTGGTGGTCTTATTGCCTCTACCAGTGAACTCATTGCCTCCACAGTTGGTGTTTGTGGCGCTGTGATCTTTAGAAATCTTAATGACAAAGGATGAACATGATGATGTGCTTTTGAAAAGTTTTATCTGCCCTTAAGTATGTTTAATATCTCATCTGTGTGAATAGCACTTCTGAGAACAAAAAAAACATGTCTGCTGCATTAAGACACCTTCCTCTCCCCCATCCGTGGCACCAGCAGCTGCCTGAAGTGTCTCGTTTCCCCAAAGTTGCTCTAATGCTGCAGTGATTTGACAAAGTACCTGACATTCTGAAGACTGACCAAATTTGCGTTGATTGTTGCAATCAGGAGGGTACTGGTTTTAGAACAGTTTTTAATGCTGCCCAAATACAACCAATATATCTGAAATTTGTGCCTGCTAAATATCAGCTTTAAATATAATATTATAATATTTCTGGTCATACCTATAAACAAACCAATATTGGTCTGATAATTACATGCTTCCCTTCCTTGTCCCTCACACAAATGTTTTATCGTGAGCACAGAAGTACTTCATAAAAGCAGCATGTAAAATGCTAAAGAGGGATTGAAACTCAATAAAGGATAACATTTACTGTGTAAAACTAACTTATTCATGCCCCCCGCCCCAAAAAAAAACAACAAATTAAAACACCCATATATTAAAGATGCTATGAGTTTCTAAGTAATTACAAAAAAAGTCTCACTTTTAGATGCATGCCTGATCGAAATACACACTTTAAGATGAGTTTTAGAGCATCAAAATAGGTTATCTATAAATGCTATTCCTTAGCTTCGCCTGGATACTCATCTTCGGGAACAAGACAATTAAAACTAGAGCAAATTTATATTATTCTGACACGTCTTAGAGCAGTGGGCTGTAAGTAGCAATATATAGCCGGCTACAAAACTACGATACTAAGTTTTCCAAAAATTGCTTGTTGTCACACGTCAAAAAGTACCGCTACGTAACTAAAGAGAAACATTACCTCGTCGCTTTGCGTCCTGTAAGTTGTTGAAAAAAGAAGTTGTAAAGCAATGCAGAGTTCTGAGGAAGGTCCGAGCTGCATTCATTAGCATCACAACAAACACACGCTTTGGCTTGGGTCATGTCTTTACAACAGTCGCTGTGCGTGCTCATGTGAAATAGATTCTCCTCATAGCACCTTTAAGGTATGATTTTTTTTAAACATATTGCCCAGTCCTAGACCACAGTTTAATGTAAAGTCTTTGTCTTATGTTTTAATTCTAACTAACTGAAGCAAACAAAACAACATATAATTGAAAACTGCTCCAATGGGAGCTTATTTTTAAAGTATATACTCACTAAGACATCAGTTTCAAGAGGCTAGTGCTGTCTTCATGAGCCTTTATACTGCCTGCTGGAAACTCCACCTTCATGCATTACCTTGTCAGAAACTCTAGATTTAGACTGACTTATCTCGTGACCCTCACTGCCTCAACAATACATCTAAAATACTCTCCTGAGACCCAATTTTCTACCTGTATCCCTACACTACTCGTCTGAGTTATTTCCTCTGTGAGCACAAGTAAGCCGTCATGCTGGGAAAAAAGAAAAACACAGGAGACAAAAAGTTCTTACAATGATGAAACACCCACACAGATGCTAAACAAAGAGTCCGCAGGGTGTTTTTGATACACTAAAAAAAAATAAAGCTGTGAGTATTTTGAGCTGTGAGGCATGAACAACTTTACCAGTTGGTGATATGCTGATTGACTGCAGTGATCTAATTTGGTTTAAGGAATATGAAATATATTTACATACACTGCATGCAGATAGGCTTCATTTAGCATTTAACACTCAGGCGTGACTGCAAATTCACGGAAATTTAAACTCGGTTGATAGCCACGCAAGCCCACATGTTTTCCTCTTCTGGCTCGGGTCATGTGTTAATGCCCAGGCCAAGGAAATAATGATGAAAATTTAGGGAAATATTGAGTGGTGTAAAAAATCATTCATATTCCTGGAGGTTCCATCATTAGCTGCTATCCTCCGCCCTCTGTGTTTACTCTCTCTGGGAAAAGCAAGAACGAATTAAGCTAATTGATTGGCTGCGCAGAGGTGGATGGAGCATATCTACATGTCTGAGTGATCTCCTTGTTACAGCACTTCTCCCTCCTCCTCCTCCTCCTCCTCCTCCTCCTCACAGCTTCACAGGTGCCGTCCTAATGTATGACCATTGTCTGGAGGTCACTGTGGATGTCCGAGTCATGTGGAGGAGGCCCGTCACGCAGGGCGCGGCATGCTTCAGGGAGTAATCATGAGCCTCCAGCTTCCCCCCATCAACATTTCTTCACTGCCCTTAGGCCAACAAACCAGATTTTTCATGTCAGCTGGCATGCACCTTCAACTCATAAGTAGCTGTTTGACTTTCACAAGTCTCGCATCACCCGTGCATACACACTCCCAGGCAAGGTTGCCATATCCTTGGTCCATAATTATATGCCAGTTATAAGTGTCCACTTGCGCATGCAGATGGGCCGAGCTCTTAAAAAATCCAGGTAGCAGGTCGAACCTGTCTGCATGGACTATTTATCATTCCCTAAGGGGGGAGCCCTCACATCATAAAAAATAATTTAAAACATTTCTCATTACTTTTGTTCTCTGCTACTTTAACACACACACACATAACCCTTCTAACAATACACACAGAGGTAAATAATGTTTTTAATCTGTTTTACACATACTTCTTTGTTGTTGATTCTGTATTAAATAATCCTATTATCTGTTTTTAAAATGATTTTTTTTATGTCGGCAGCCCTACATAAAAAGATTCAGTCAGATTAATGAAACAGAACTGAGAAACATATTTGCTGCTTGACATTTCATTTAAAGAAAGACACGAAAGAACATTTTTGCCCTCCCGAGCAAGTTATTTTGAATTCTACTGCAGACTGGGTATAATAATAACTTCAAAATGACGTACATTTGAAGACCCTGTGCAGTACCATCAGAACATTGACTCTAAGCATGTTATATACATAGAGATAAATAAAAAAGATTAAAAGATTAAACACTGATCTGTATGGCATTGAATTGAACCATCTGCAAGTTTTTCACCCCTTCATTTCTTGGATTCTGGGCAGGGCCAATGTGGGTGTTTTTTTTTTCAAGTCTGTTTCTATTGAGTGGTCTAGTTTGGTTCAGTACAGTTCAAAGCAGTTAACCCTGAATTTCCAACACCAGCTCTACCTTTCCTTAAGGGCGAGTAGATGTTAACCATAAAGACAGGGCCACACTTGCTGTAATTGTTTGACATCACAGCAACCAGAAAGTGAAGCTGTGTTCATTTTATCGACCAACTATTTTTGTCATAGTTTTCATCAACAACTTTTTTTTCCCTGACAGAAACTACACTATAACAAAAAATTCCAAGTGTACATTGACATAAACTCTAACTAAATTAACTGACTTTTTTGCAACAAATAAACACTAGACTAAAATGTTTGACAGACCACTAAGTCCAATCAGACCTAACTTTATCCTGTAGGAATTTGATACAAGTTAGGAATCACAGCTACTTTGGTTGTGTGGAAAGATTGAATGAGTTAAGACAGACATCCAATCACAACTGTCTTAGCTTCATGGTGGTGGGATCCAATTGTAGAACATGACTTCAAAAATTCAAGGAAACATGAAACATGCTTTACTCTTTATTCTAAAATGTTGGTAAATCTCATCAACTTAAATTAGAATAAAATTAAAATAATTATAGTCAAAAACTTTAGATGACTAAATTATGACTAAAACTTAAAGATATTTTAGGCAAACAGAGTAAAACTAAATTAAAAAAGTGCTGTCAAATTTAACACTGCAGTGAAGTGACCTGAAGCAGATGATTCTAATCAAAGAGCAAGCAGACCTCCAGCTTTACACCGCTCTTTGAAGCATTGTTTCATGTGAATGTCCTTAACAGCAGACACAGTGATCAAATCACTGTTAATCCATGGTGAGCTTTGAGTATTTGTTTTGCTGCTGTTGCATGGAAATTTGTGACCAATCAACAGACTGCAGTGCTTTCAGCTCCACCTTTAATGGTAGGAAATATGATCTGGAACGCCCCCCGAGGTTGGAATTTCCTACTAGGAACTCGGGGAAACCTCACCACCCCCGAGTTGACAATCGAAGATGGATGCCCCCAGTGTGAACAGTTATTTAGCTCATGTAATAATCCATTTATTTGCACTTCTGACCAGTGTGTGTCGCTCTAAGTCAGCTGGACACGTAGTAGAGTTAGACTTATATTTACAAAAATGCTTCCATAGTGATAATCACATTCTTCATGTGATATTTGTGAACAACAACGCAGGGCATGCTAACAACGGCTAACAATAGAATGGTCGATCTGCAAGTTTTTTTCCGACTTCAACTGGAACGCTGATAAGTCGGAGATGACGTCACTCCCATTTCCCAGTTCCCAGTTCCGAGGTAAAAGGAACGCAGCATGGGGCCAAACAGCAGCAGTACAAACTACTATATTAACAACTGAGCTGACGAAGACTTGAAACAATCAACTTATAATCGTATTTACATAAGCAGAGGATCAAATTATGGCTTGTTTTAGGGAAAGGAGGGTCATTGTGCTTGAATGAATGCATTAAGTGATTTATACTTTTTTTTTGTTATACCTTTATACGGTTTTGTCCCCACAAAGAGCAAAAATACTGTAGTATCCATTTTATATCACGCTACTTAGTGTTATAAAAATTGTTCAACATCTTCTGCCAACAAAAAAACAGCATCATTTATGAAAGACACTCGAGAAATTAGACTGATTGGAACAAAATGTGATTGTTGCTCATTACTGCCTTCATCTGAAGTGTCAGTGTTCAGTTGTAATGAGCTTATTACTAACAAGGATTCATGGGTAGAGCTCTTACTGTCCTGTTTAGCTAAAAATAAACACATGAGTTAACTTCTCAAAAAAATCTGTCAGTACCTGTTATATTGTGTAAGTATAGCTTTAAAACGCAATTATACAAGCATGTTTCACACATCTGCAACATCTGCTTTCATGTTTACTGTACATTGTATGTTTAAGAGGGCATCTGATACTTGAGTGTCAGCCTTGCGTGCTGACAGAAGAGGAGGAGGAAACATTATTCTCATAAATAAGAATATTTCTGCAAAACAATCCACCTGGCTCCTCTATTGATGTTGTGCCTCTCCACAAATGAATGCCTCTCTACTTTTCATTCTCCTCCTGCTGCATTCAGAAAGTCTAAGCGACTATGATGGTTTGAGATTGACTTCCTGTGTAATGGGAACATTGGGGGACGCAGTGAGAGTGTTGTCTGTGCTCATTACAACTGCCACAGCCCAGCTGCAGAGACAGCTGCAGTGCACATCAACACCTGCTTCAAGAGGGATGGGACATATCACTCCGTCGTCAGCCTCCATCTTAGCTTAATTTCAAACTTTACGTCGATAACTTACGAGTGTCAAAGTAAATAAACATGTAAACACCTGCAAATGTCAACAGTTTAGACCAATTTGAAGGCTGTTAATTAAAAGATGCTGGTTGCTGATTTTCACACATTCTGCAGGAACTGATGACTAAAGGAGCGCATGGTTTAACACCAAGAGGAACAACTGCTACACTGTTATGAAAATTCTAATTGCAAATGTGCCCTGATGGTGAGATTGGCAGTCCTGTGTATGTGACATGACAGCTGCATTCCAGCAGAGCAGTCTCTCAGTCCAAGAGGTTTTTTTTTTTTTTTCCCGTGCACAGTTGGGATCCTGACTTTCACTGACGGAATGAGCCGACATGCAGCCCTCACACTCAGAAACTCTACAAAATAGTCATTATAGTTCAGCACGGTCAGCAGATTTCAGCAGAACTTTGTAGCTCAGTGTTCACATCCAACTCCATACTCGGAAGAGGTTAACCGTTTGCTTCCCTTGCAAGAATTAAAATGTGGAAAGCTGTGACCTCTGCTGCCTTGCATGCAACTTACAACTTCAGATGGGTGAAATGGTAGGCCTAAGAGTTTGGACCTAAATAGCTTAGGTTAAATTTCTTCTATGGGCCTTTTGGCTGTGGAAAAGTGATTTGACAAAACTGTACCACTTGATCTGAGACTGGATTTTATTTATTTACATCTACATGTTTTCATGGACTAGAGCATTTTTATACCAGTAATCTAAAATGGTTTACTTTTTCAAGATTTATTTATTTACCTTTTTTATTTGATAGGCATGACATAGGATTAAGTCTACAGCTGGATTGGAAGAGTAGGAAATACTATGAATACTTTTTTTTCATGACACATCACACAATGCACTCAGATACATCATCGGTGATGTTTCCTTGGTAGCAAACTGTCAAGTCTGAGTAGACCCTAGTTTGTATCATAAAGTCATGCTACTCAGACACAAGTCAGGGTCTGACCAGCTGATCAGACCCTGACATGTGTCTGTCTTGAGGCTGACTCTACTGCCTCAGTGCAGTGTGTAATGGCATACAAGAACAAGTATGCAAAAGAAAAGGCTCGATGTGAGCTGAGGCTGCACACAAATTGCAGACCACAGCCTCTGTCATTGAGCTACCCCAACATAATCACTTCAACTGCACCCCAAGTTTAAGATTACCAACAGATTTTCTGATGATTTGGGAGGAGAAAGCCATGAATGACGTAAAGGAAAGGTCTTAGACATAAATGATCTCTGAAAGCTTTCTAACTTCGGGTGTACATGCAATAGTTACAGTAATAACTTGAATACTAAATACCAATAACTACTTACAAAACCCCAAGCCAGTGAAGTTGGCACGTTGTGTAAATCGTAAATAAAAACAGAATACAATGATTTGCAAATCCCTTTCAACTTATATTCAATTGAATACACAGCAAAGACAAGATACTTAACGTTCGAACTGGTAAACTTTGTTATTTTTTGCACATATTAGCTCATTTGGAATTTGATGCCTGCAACATGTTTCAAAAAAGCTGGCACAAGTGTCAGAAAAAGACTGAGAAAGTTGAGGAATGCTCATCAAACACTTATTTGGAACATCCCACAGGTGAACAGGCTAATTGGGAACAGGTGGGTGCCATGATTGGGTATAAAAGCAGCTTCCCTGAAATGCTCAGTCATTCACAAACAAGGATGGGGCGAGGGTCACCACTTTGTGAACAAATACGTGAGCAAATTGTCCAACAGTTTAAGAACAACATTTCTCAACCAGCTATTGCAAGGAATTTAGGGATTTCATCATCTACAGTCTGTAATATCATCAAAAGGTTCAGAGAATCTGGAGAAATTACTGCATGTAAGCGGCAAGGCCGAAAACCAACGTTGACTGCCCGTGACCTTCGATCCCTCAGGTGGTACTGCATCAAAAACCGGCATCACTGTGTAAAGGATATCACCACATGGGCTCAGGAACACTTCAGAAAACCACTGTCAGTAACTACAGTTCGTGGCTACATCTGTAAGTGCAAGTTAAAACTCTACTATGCAAAGCCAAAGCCATTTATCAACAACACCCAGAAACACCGCCGGCTTCGCTGGGCCCGAGCTCATCTAAGATGGACTGATGCAAAGTGGAACAGTGTTCTGTGGTCTGACGAGTCCACATTTCAAACTGTTTTTGGAAACTGTGGTCGTCGTGTTCTCCAGACCAAAGAGGAAAAGAACCATCCAGACTGTTATAGGCGCAAAGTTCAAAAGCCAGCATCTGTGATGGTATGGGGGTGTATTAGTGCCCAAGGCATGGGTAACTTACACATCTGTGAAGGCACCATTAATGCTGAAAGGTACATACAGGTTTTGGAGCAACATATGTTGCCATCCAAGCAACGTCTTTTTCATGGACGCCCCTGGTTATTTCAGCAAGACAACGCCAAGCCACATTCTGCACGTGTTACAACAGCGTGGCTTCGTAGTAAAAGAGTGCAGGTACTAGACTGGCCTGCCTGTAGTCCAGACCTGTCCCCCATTGAAAATGTGTAGTACATTATGAAGCGTAAAATACAACAACGGAGACGCCGGACTGTTGAACAACTTAAGCTGTACATCAAGCAAGAATGGGAAAGAATTCAACCTGAAAAGCTTCAAAAATTGGTCTCCTCAGTTCCCAAACGTTTACTGAGTGTTGTTAAAGGAAAGACGATGTAACACAGTGGTAAAAATGCCCCTATGCCAACTTTTTTGCAACGTGTTGCTGCCATTAAATTCTAAGTTGATGATTATTTGCGAAAGAAAATAAAGTTTCTCAGTTTGAACATTAAATATCTTGTCTTTGCAGTGTATTCAATTGAATATAAGTTGAAAAGGATTTGCAAATCACTGTATTCTGTTTCTATTTACGATTTACACAACGTGCCAACTTCACTGGTTTTGGGTTTTGTAGTTCAAGTTGAACTGAACACAGGCTACTTTTCCTTGTCATGCAAAAAGACAACAGCTTGAGTGTGATCAGCATTAGTCACTTTGAGTCTCATCAAGTGTAATACTTTTTGGACAAAACAGTCAAAACTTTGTAGCACTGAATATTTCAACTTCAGATCAAAATTTCTATGAAGTGTCAGTAATTCATTCTGTCAGCATATTTTATTTAGCCATTAAAATATTGCCTTTAGATTAACACTACAATGTCTGAACATTGCTGTATTCATGTGCTACATATTAATGGGGGGGATTAGCTGGAACATACCACATTGGGTTAAACACATTAAGCCTTGTTGATATGATGAAACATTTGCACTGCAGTTTCACGAACTGGGCTGGTGTCCTACAGTGACACCTATGGATCTGATTTATTGAAACATAATTTTTACACTTGTTTTTGACACCTGCTCTTTTAAACAGAGTTGACTCCATTATATGTGATTGACTCTTCCCTTATTGAAATTAAACATTTTTTCAAGGTCATTCAGCAGATTTGGTGTCACTGAGTTAGCTTGTATTTATTTAGCTAACTGAGAATTAAATCACTTCCTCAGCAGGATGAGCTCTTGTATGTCTAATTCATTTGTGTCTTTCATGGAAATTAGCTCACAGTAAAAAAAAAAAAAATCCTATCCTTAAATCAGCAGGAATCCAACAGAAGCTCATCATAAATAAGGTTTTATTACTGTGAAATATGAGAGCAACAAGTGCCCCAATTATCAGCTCAGGTGTCACAAAATAATGTGGTTTGTACATAAGCTATGGATTTAAATGTGGAACAGGTGCAGGTGAAATCAATCGTGGCCCTCCATTTGGTTTTCTGGGTCAGGCTGGGTGTGACTGGGATGAGGAAATATTTTCCCCCCGGTGTGCAGCTGAGTTTTTATAGAAGGAGAAGCTCCATAAACTGATGTGGAGCAGACTCTGGCCTCTGCTTCATGAGGATGCTTTACAGGACACACACCATCTCTCCTGTATCATTGCCATGCACCTACTTGTAATGCGGACTATCTGAGGGCTAGTCTGAAAGCCAAGCACTTGTTATTCTGAGAAGTTTCTTTACAGTTGCATCACTTCTTGTCTCACTTTGTTGCACGCCCACACTTCATGCTGCTTTTTGGTGATACTGACGGCCCACCTCTGACAGGCAGAACCTTTCTCATCCCCCAATGCTGTCTAGAAATAAAGCTGGACGTATTTGAAAACAAGTATTTGAAATAGTGATTAGGAGGCAGTGTCCGCAGAACTCATAAGAACGTATTGGCTCAATGGTGGTATCCATAGAAACCTTGTGGCTGCAGTGGTCTACTGGGACACGTGCCTTAATAATATACTAGCCAAGCACAGAAGGCAAATATAATATCAGCCTATAGAAATGCCATGCACTGATTAGATATGGAGGCAGTCTCTTTGACAGACACATATGTTGCACGAAATGAATTGACCACAGGGGTTTGGAGGGAAATACCTACAGGTGAAGTTATTACCTGCTCTGCTTTAACCTTAAGAAGATGCAAATAGATGGTACAACCAATCTGTTGAGGAAATAACAGTTAGAAAAGAAATTAGAACTGGGAATTGCATGAAAGTCTTATATTCTTATTGTGGGATGAAATTATTTCTCTGGCTGCCGTCATTGCTGCAGGAAACAGTAGTATTTCTTGGCAATCTTAAGTATACATAGAAGTATTTTAATGTTACCTGCATATTTAATTTTGCAAATTATAAGTGAAAACTGATTTTTTTCTGTCAAACACTGCAGGCCAAGCAGCAATCTGTGAGGCTAAATTCTGAAGCTCATGTGTGAAGTGTAAAAGCTGCAGTGCCTTATGTTTCAACCTGAAGCTGTAGGTGGGTTAGGGATGGGGATTGAAGTGGGTACATGACAATCAGTTCAAGTTCCTGTTTCTGACCAAAGTTAGCAAAGACCCTATTATCTGGTGGTCCCAAAGACCTTCTTACTTGCCTTTTCAGTGCTGTGATGTGTGTTTACCCTGACTTGAATTTAAGCAGATTAAATATGTTCAGTGTTTATGATCAGAAGTCGTTCTGAATGCTTAGGATGCTAACCAGCATTGGTATATGAGTTGGTTGGTGTGTTGTGTACCCAGTTCGTCATTTTGTGACACACCACACAATAAAGAACAAAACTGTTAAATTCGTTATTTGTTTTCATGGGCTCTCTGAAACTTTCAACACCACTTGGGATTTAAAAATTATTTATGTGTGTACCAAGCCTTGGGCATGTAAGCCTTTATTACTTATCTGCTGGTATTTGTCTGTTTGCCTGTCAATCATCCTGCCTGCCCATCACATGCAGTAACTCAAAAAGATTTTGACAGATTACATTTTTACATAATGTTGGTAATGGCAAAAGAAAAACATTTTTACATTTTTAGTGATCCCTTTTCATGTGGATCCAGGATTTTTTAAACAATTTGTTTACATTTTAGGATAGGGCAGTTCTCCATGTTGTTGCTACAAACTCAAAAGTTTTTCCACAGAGTCCAACAAGATACTTAGGTAATGTTGGTAATGGCACAGAGAAGAGGTAATTGGATTTCAGTTCTTTGTAAGGTTATGAATCCAAAACACTTTTGGCAGGATTTGAAGATTAATTTAAGTATGACATTGAAAGATAGGGCAATTTTCCATGGCTTTGCTATAAACTCTGCTAATCATGTCACAAATCCCTTGGTAGAGATTTGAGCTCTTGGGGCACTTCAAGTTATAGCACCCTTTAAGAACTTTTCAGCCAGCTTTTGCTGTTGTGATAAACTGGATTTTAGGTTCCTTAACATGTGCAGATTAGTACCATTTGTTTTTTAAAATGGTGAAACAGCTTTTACTGAAAGACTATTGCAGATAAGTGCTTTTTTTTTTATCTTTGACATAAAAGCAATCCAGGTGTCAAAGTGGAACAATGGGTAGTGCATGTGCTTCACAGTAAGAGTGTTGCTGGTTCGTACCCCTTGGGACTTTTCTGTAGGGACTTTGCATGTTCCCCTGTGCATGCATTAGTTTTCTCTAACTTCCCCCCACTGAACCAAAACATGCTTGTTAGGTTAATTATTGACTCCAAAATGCTTTTAGGTGTGGGTAAGTGTGTGAATGCCTCTCTTTGCCCCTGTGATCTGAAGGCAGTCAGCTCAGGGTGTACCCCACCTCCTGCCCGACATCAGCTGTGATAGTGTCCAGCCCCCGTGATCCTGAAAGAGATAAGATATATGTAGATAATGGATAGATGGAAAAATACAAACCATGAATTATATACCTCATTACTCTGATATGGGTCTAGTACACTTAGTTACACCTTAAAATTATGAATTCCAAACATTGGTTCTATCTCATGGAAGGTGACAAAAACTAGATGGCTGGACTGATATCTGTGGCTTCGCGTAAAAAACGTGCAATAAAACTGCATATCCTTTGTATAAGTTTGCCATTCATAATTATGTCTTCAGCTATTTGCAGTAAAACACTTATAAGTCAAATTCTTTTTCCTTTCCCAGATACCTGGACTGATGAAAAAGAAGCAACTCCCTTTCCCTCGCTTTGTTGTTTAAGTGATGAACCCATTCAAACCCATAAAGCAAAGTTCCCTTAAAACACTGACCCCAGAAAAATGGTACTTTTACATCGATGATGCAGAAAGGCATAGATTAAGATGAATGTTTTTACTGATTCAGTGCTGTGTTTCTCTCTTCCCTCTGTTTCTACAGAACAAAGCAACAATGTGAAATTAATTTGAAATGTGAGGTCAAAATTTTCAAACAATAGATCTTGATGAGGAATTTTCATTTGCTGATGCAGCTTTGCACAGTAAAAAGGGCCCCGAGAATGTCCTCAGCCTTGGCATTCTCAAAAGCTCTCTATTTGATTTGAATTTGAAAGCAGCGTCTTGTCACTTCACTCTGGAATTGATTGTCATTATGTGTCTTTGTCCATAGTAACATTCAATTCTCTGCATAACTCTTGGGTTCAGGCACTTTAAGGTGTTACACAATTAGCCAAGGAGTAGTTCAATTTAAGCTTGACGATATAAGAAGCACTGCGACGGGTGAAAAGACACTCCAGTTTTTCCAATTCACTCTTGTGGGGATTTGAGTAATCATCCTGCTATACTGGCTGATTGGCAGTGAGTACCGGTTGGTATTGAACAGAAATGTCTGGCTAAAGACGAGCAATTTTCCTTTCTTTATCCACTGTGAGTCAGACCTGAAATTTCATTAAAAGGAGTGTCTCCGTTATTTTTAAGGCTCTTACTTAAAACAAACTTACAAATAGTATTATACAACTTCAGAATTAAAAGATTCTTCTTAAGATGATAAAATTTGATTAATGAATAACCTATTTTCTTTTGGTCCCTGCTATAAGGAGAAATGGAAAATTAAACTTAGTAAAAGTCTATGTTCTTATTTTATTGCTTTATTGCTTTTTAATTTGTTGCTTAACCTTTTACTCTCTCAGTCTTTTTATTGATTCCTTGGCTTTTTGTCCCTTTGCCCCCTCTGGGTTTTGAATCGATTGTTGATTTGACGTTAACAGCACTTTCATTTGTCTTGCTTTTTTCATCCTAATCATTTAAAGGAGACATATCATGCTGATGCATGATTTAATACTTACATATAATATAATAAATCTGAAAACAAGACCGTACACCCCCTTAATTTTCAGAAAATGAAATATCGTATTTTTTCTGATATCCTAGAAGGAGATTTGATGCCTTTGAAAATAGGTCACTGCGAGATGACCGTGAGATTTAAATCGTCGTGACGACATAAGGTACATTTCTTTTTATTGGAGTAATCTGATAAAACACTTCCTCCCCTGTGATGTCCGTTAGCCCCACAACCATCAGTCAGGAACACATCCACCCAGCAGCAGTATATAGCTCCCTAGCTCACACTCACTCATTACCAGCTCTGGCCTGTAGGGGGACTCAATACGCGGTCGCTGCTTTGAGCCTGCCAGAAAATACAGTAGAAGAAGAAGGACAGGCTGGCTCTACCCCCGATAGAATTGACCAATCAGAGCACAAAGGGCTGTGACGTTGCGATGTTACTGTAGGTCAGCCTGAGATCCGAGCGTTTCAACGAGAGCTTGATAATAGCCTAAAATGAGGATTTTGAGAACGCTATTGTGGGGCAATGAAGGAACTAAATGACTTGTACTGAGGGCAGAAATGCTTTACAGGCATCCTAGTCTGGCATAGTGAAAAGGAGAAACGGATATGTCTCCTTTAAGATCCTTTTGTAAGACTTTCTCTTTTCCTTTTTGGCTGAAGCTTATTTGGCTCTTTTTTGGTCAGTTTAATGGCTCAAGCAGATTTACACTGCAGGTCACATCTAACCATCACCATCCATTCATCCTCACTAACGGTTCAGAGTTTCTATCATTATTGCCTAACACAATCATGTCCTTTCATTGCTATTTACACACACCTGATGCAGCAGTGGGAGCAACTTGAAGTTAAGTGTCTTGCCCAAGGACACATTAGCATGTGACAAGAACCTACCTTCCCCTTACCAACAGAGCGCACTTTCAGACCGCGCCACTGACGCCCTTTTTATTCATATGTAATACTTTTCAAGTTAAACTAAAGAGACAGGACAAAACTAAAAGTGCTCCAAGAGTGCAAATCTGCCAAGGGTCGAGCAAGTCATTGTCAGACATGAATTTGTATCACCACCAAAATCTAGTCACTTGTACCGTGTACCATTACAATTATTTCCTGAAAATATTGTCAAAGTCAGTTGAGAATTTACTAAGATATTATTTAAAATGTGGAAAGCTGTCCAATCTTGCAATGTGAACAAATCTTTTAAAAATTCCAGAGTTTACATACAGATTTGGATTACCACCAAAGCATTATCACCGCTTCCTTATTCCATGATTAACAGTCCTGAAAAATGTAATGAAAATCTGTTCAGAACTAATAAGTTATCTTGCTAAAAGACAAACAGACTGACAAATGCTGGCAACTGATAACATTTCTACCCACTGCAACAACCTGCATTGCTACCTTACTGCTCTATCCCTGCATCTAGCTACCCAAGCTGCCTCTTGCTGTGGCTTCAGTCTCTCTATTATCTAAATCAAACATATGTGGAAATAATTTTGAAGTGAGGAGACATCTTATGGTGCAAGAGGGAGTATTTCAAACATACACTCAAATAATTGGATATTCGGTTATTTTAGTCTTTGATTTTAAAGTTGCCATCAACTGTGTAGAACCAAAAATACTACCACACAATGCTACCCAGATGATTCAGTGCTGTCAATGTCCGCTCGGAGTGGCAACTCTTTTGGCCCTTTTCCATTAGCCCTATTCTACCCTACTCGACTCTACCTGGCTCTACTCTACTCGCCTTGTGCTACTTTGACATGAGCCCCAGTCTCCTGCCCAACGGGGTGCAGTGTCGCTGTAAACAGCTGAGTGGCACTACGGTGACGTCATTTTGAGTGCGACACAACAATCTGTGGCATTTGGTCACAAACCGAGTAAAAAAGGAAAGCAGAAGAAGGCTGCAGGTGGCAAGAAGAAATACCCCTTGAGAAGCACAGGAGAGTTTTGGAAGCTATGCAACAGAATGAAGCCGAGGACGAGAGCAATCGAGCTGCAAAGAAAAGACGTATGAGGGTAAGCTAATGGTAGCTACCACGAGCATGCTAGGTCGTCGCGCTCATGACTTATCGATGACAACATTGTCTGACCAATCAGTAGCCGGCAGTCGGTGATGTCATCTTTTAGTATCCACTCAGCTCGCTTGGAACCAGAGCAGAGTAGGCACTAAAACTAGCTTGTTATAGGAGGTACCGGGCTAGTGGAAACATGCTGCAAATCGAGTAGTGCCGAGTAGAGTAGGGCCAAGGCCTGCTAGTGGAAAAGGGCCATTTGTTTACTGAGCTCAAGAGAGCAGCAGATGTGACTGACGGTCAAGCTGCGCTGAGAGCGCCTTCTGTTGGACGAAATGGTCCACTGCACCCTGATGTGCTGTTAAATTCAACATTTTACATTTGAATATTTATTAACTATTCCATTACTGATATTTACCCCCATGTTCAAATGGTTATTCAAATATCGAATCTAAGGTGAGAGCCCTGAGAGGGAGTCATATGGAGCCTTTTACATTGATGTCAAGCTCAAACATAAATGGCTAAATTACCATTTTACACAGTTTGGTCCAACAGCAGCCCACACTTCTGTAACAGTCAATGAAAAATAGGCCTGCTGCTCTAAAACAGGAGATCACTTTACAACCATAAATGAATTGAAAAGCAGGATTTCTCTGAGAATTGTCCAGTTCATTAGAATCACTGTTTTGGCTGAGAGGTAGCTCAAGCTAAGAGGTACTTAACAGTTAATGAACACATTACTGCAGCTTTTTGCTCGGTCCAAAAGAAACTGAAAAACATAATGGAATTACAAATCTATCATTCTCTGAAATTATCTCAGAACCAAGATGCTCCCATCTATCCACAGTTAGTGTGAAAGGAGTCATTCCTGCCAAAGCCAAGCATGGGCGAGCTAGACTGCCAGCTTTCTGAGAGTTCAGTGAGAGTATAAATAAGCGTACTTTGTTGAATCCATGCCATGAAGAATTAAAGCAGTTATGCAGGCAAAAGGGGGTCCAGCTCAGTCCTAGTAAGGTGTATCTAATAAGATGGACGAAGAGTATGGTTCAAAAATTTTGAGTAGTGCTGGAGAATTGTGATTTCAATCCTCAAGGATACAAAGAAAATCAATCCACATTTTAGCAGAGATCTTGCAGCCCTAATGTATATTAATCCTGATATAATGAAGTGCAGCTCTCCGTCTAACACATTTAGAAGACATGATTACTTAATTTGCTTTCTGTCTCCATGCAGGGTCGGTGGTTTAAATGAGTATTTTCCAAACAAGTTATTTTTCTCTTATATAAGATCAGCTGGGTTATGCAGACAGCATCTATTAAAGAAAATTGTTCATGTTCTGACAAAGCAGCAGGGAGGAATAACTACAACACTTGGTAAAAATATCTGCCACCGATCTTGGTTGTGTTACATTTGGTTCAAGGGTTTTAAATTCTTCTCAAGTATTCGTTCATTGCTAAAAAATAATGATGCACTCACTTTGGCCTTTATTGGATTACAAAGCTGTAAAAGGACACTGTGAGATTATTAGCTAAATCAGAGTCTTTTCTGTGCTCAGATCCTCTTTCTGGAAGTCTCCGTGTTTTGTTCCTAAATATTCCAGGGCTACAGTTATTTTAATGGAAATTGATAGAGAGGGCACTGAAAACATAAAAAGAGCATGATTAGACATTTTGAATATTTCAACAGTACCTAGCAGGCAAGCCATTTATTAAGGTAACCTTTGGTGGTTTTAATAACTGTGCATCTGATTAAACTTGATATTTTTAAATTAAAGGCATCGTAGGTATATTAATGTCTCAGTGATTCACGTGATTGGTTTAAAAAATATGGTTTCTGAAAAATTGTCACGCAAAAATCTGGAGATAAGGGATTATTTATATCCCTGATTAATTTGACCCCCATAAGAAAGTAGACTTTAAAAGTTCTCAGTTGGTGTGGTCCATATTAATGCACCAAGGGAAACAGTGCATCATGTCAGTAAGTACGTGGTTGTACATTGAAACGACTAGTTTGGGTTTATTTCAGGTATAAAATGCAACAGCCAAAACAGTTAAAAAAAGGAGACACCTAATGATATATTCTTACAATGAAAGGGATGGGCAACTCGTTACCACGAGGGCCACATCATTGTTAATCTCAGTTTCAGAGGACCAATCATTACAAATAATAGGACACTTATAAAAAGGCATTTATAACATGTGCAAATTGCACAAAATTGTATATCTGTCATTCATCCCTTCATATATATGCACTGTCAACTTCAAAGGCACACAATGAAGCAAAACTTTATGAGCTAAATGTTGTGTTAAAGCCATTTACAGGTGGTTTTCCAATACAGTCATGAGCTTTTTTTTAACCTGAAGTAGTGAGTTTAGCTCATGTTTACTTTGCCAGTAAGTCCCACCAAGAATTACGTTCCTTGTACAATTATGTTTCTTGTACAAATGTAATCAGGCAAATATATCATTTTAGTTAATTTGTTTTTACAGAAACCATTAAAGAAAATGATCTACTTTTTCCTTTCGTAAATAAAATTAAAACATTTATTACAGACTTTTGTGAAACATTTTTTCATTTTCCCTGTCAAAATGTAATATGCCTCTGCTGTCATGATGGCAAATTAGACAAAAGCATGTCATGGCAGATTTTGTTTTACCTATATGACTGTAATTTTTGAAAATTTAGAACTGGCGATCTGCACTGAAGTAGGATGAGGCCCACTGTCGGTGTTTAGCATGTAAATTAATTTTCACTCAGAAGGAGAAAGGACATCTTTGTTTCTACTTCTCCAGATGATCAGTGATCATGAAGCATGTTTGGTGGGCAGCCATGTCTGTTTTTGTCTGCCTGGAGTAAATAGTTAGTTTGAAGTCACTAGACCTATATTTGGCTGGGATTTATAAATCTTTATTTATATGGTGCCATAAAATAACAAATGCTATCTCAAGACGCCTTTTTAACAACTGGGTGGGTACTGTATTCTTCATTTTATTGATAGTTTATTTCAATTGAATTTTGATTTATATTTCATTGTTAATTGTACCTTTAAAACTAATTTATTTATTTATTATTTTTATTCCAATCCCAACATGAATCTACCACACAAACAGCACTTTGCCTCTTTCTGCAGCAGTCACAGTGGCAAGAAAAAAAAAACTCTCTGAAGTAGCATGAAACCTTTAGCAGAACCAGACTAGTGTTGAACAGCCAGCCACCGAAGCCGTGTTAGGGGTTTGAGTGGGTGAAGATAGGCAGGTGGACAGAGACCAAAGGACTACATTGAGAATTCATGAGAGCAACAAATGTATTAATAATGTCCAGCTCATAAATTTACCATCATCATATTTGTCTTTGTTTAACTGAAAGTTTCAATTTTGTTTTCACGAGGGTCCCACTCTCTATCATATTGTAGACACAGTTATTATGATGGTTTTAGTTAAAACAAGAGGACTGATGTTGATTAGCACAGCAGCATGTAGTTGAACTGCGATTAGATCGGGCTTAATCCATTTGTAACTAAAACGTTAGGTGAACAAATGTTGTTTCAGTTGATGGTTATGTAGGATAAAGCATTTTGACCACAGTAGCAGGTCATTCATATTAGTGATCATGGCTACAATAAAATATATGTAATATTCTCAGAACTATTGTGTATTTTAATCTATTGATCACCCTGAGGTTAGTAATGAACAGTACTGATGGTAGAATGGGGTGAAGGGAAAGGCTAAATATTTGCAGTTGTTGCAAATATACTAGTATGTGGGTCCAAAGCAGCAGGCTGCCCAAACAAACAATCCCACGCAGCTTACAAGACAAAAACAAGAGACAAGTATAGGAGCAAAAAGAGAGGGACAACAAAGAAAGAGAGAGAAAGAGAGACAGAGGAAGGAGAGAGTGGTGGTCTTTGTTTATTGCCTGACAGTGTTCAGATACTCAGCCATGTTAAATTCTCTCTTTTCACGCTGAAATAGCATTTAAATCACATTGTGATTTTGCCATATTTGTCCAATGTCCTACATACATAAAATCATTTGATCTGTTAATATTTTTTTCTACTGCGGCTGATTTTCTTTAGTCATTGCTGATCGTAGCCTGGCTGGTTTGCTTTACAGTTAAATGCTGAAGGCTCTCTCTCTGTCTTTCTCTCTCCCCCTCCCACATTTCCCAATTTATAAACTGCACTCTCTGAATAAATAAATAAATAGAATAATAGTAAAAAAAAAAGGCCAACAGTTAAATTTTTATAAATAAACTGAATAGACCATGTATCTTTCCCACATTGAGCGAAGGCAAGGAAATCAATCTTAAACTTAACCTTGGTGACACACCAATGCATGCTGAATATAATGCTACACCATTAAGATGGCAAATGTCTCCATTTATTTATTTTTTGTAGTTTGTCAAAGTAGAGATTGCCCGTCAACCACTCCATGACAATACATCACTTAGATGTTGATACTGGCATTATTGAGGATTTAAATCTTCTCAAGTCTACAGGGATCACGTTACTTGAGCCATGACAACTTAAGTCTTTCACTTCCTTCTCCGAGTATATGAAGTGAAAATGACCTGACTCATATCCTCTGCTGGGAAGATGAGTCACTCTTCAAAGATTTATCAGTGTGACAGTCAAGATGTCAATTTGTTTTGCACAGTCGAAGATGTTTTTTTCTTATAGTAAAAAGTCAGACAGAAAAAGGCTGATACTGCTGTAAAGTAGGTGTCCTTAAGAAGTAGATTTTGACTCAAAAGTGGGACACAGGGCAGTTTGTCCCTAATTATGTTTGGATGGCTTTCACACCTACCATGATCTCAGGGTGCTTTCACATTAGGCCCACTTGTTTCTAACCGTACTGCGGCACGGTTCACCCCCCACCCCTCCCCTGCTGGCTTGCATTCACACTTCCAACATCGAATCGTGCCCGGGCCCACTTGTGTATTTACTCAGTTTGAAACAGCAGGGGGCGATATGCACGTAACTGGTTACCAAACCTGCTACGGAGGAGAACAAAAAGGAGGCTACCATGGTAACCATTACCTACACCAAACAACCAATGTTTACGTTTCGCTCTCTTCTACATTTTCCTTCATATATGTTTTTTTATCGTCCTTGAAACAAAAAGAAGAGACTCCAAGGCACTCTCTTTATACTATTAAAATGCCTTTATTTTAACGGCATGGTCATGTAGACCTTAAAAATAAACTTTGACGTGTTTCGGCATCAAGCCTTCATCATGACTTCCTGATGAGGTTTGTTTTTAAGGTCTACATGACCATGCCGTTAAAATAAAGGCATTTTAATAGTATAAAGAGAGTGCCTTGGAGTCTCTTCTTTTTGTTTCAAGGACTTTTTGAATCCCTTCCCAAAGAGAACCTCAAACAAACTCTGTCGAGTCCAGGTAGCACTCCTTTTCTTTGTCTTCTATGTTTTTTTATCGTGTTTGAGACGGCATCAGCGACCTTCTGGACCCTCGTAAACCATCGTAATCCACAAACAGAATAAACAAATCGACAAATTGAGTAAGCAAAAGATCCAACCGCAGGATTAACAGGAAGTAATGCATCAAAAGTAGATCGGTTCGGACCACTTTGTTTCACACCAGTGAAACCGCACCAAATGTCGGGACACGGAGCAGATCGAGACAACCCCTTCATTGAGGTCTTGGACCGGCTGATTTGGTGTGCACCAAAGTGCGGTGGTTGCATTCACATTGATACTAACGTACCAAACCCTAGGCCAAAACTTCTTTGGTGCGCACCAAATATGGTTGGTGTGAAGACGCCCTCAGATCCCCATTTTCAAGCAGACTAGAGTTTAGTTCTTTGGTCAGCACCAGTAACCTTGCGCTGCAGCTGGATCTGCCTGATTTATTCTCTAATTTGCCAAGCTCCAGTCTAGAACAATTGTGTTTGGCCCAAAGCGGCTTGTCCCAATGAATGTCCTTTAGAGCAGAAGGAGGTGAGAGCTAAGAGCATGATCACAGCAGAAATGTCTGCCCATACAGCAATTAGCATCGAATGCTTCATGCTTCAGTGGCAGGTTTGCCTGATCAGGACTGCAAATCTTAAATAAATGAAGTTCTAACAACCACACTGAATACATTTTTCTATTAAAAGGATACTTTCAATTCTACTTACAACATATTTGGGTGATAGTTTGCTTTTCTAAATGGTTTGTGTTATGTACTGTACAGCCTGGCAGTAACACCGGCCCTACAACCTTATCTGATTAGCCCATAATGAATGTAACCAACTAAGCAATCATCCAATCGACTGACAGATATGCTTTTGAAAGGTTCTGCCTGTACCGAACACGGATGGACTGTTGCTCAAATGGACTTGTTATATTCTCTATAATATATATTGATCCAGGGCTTGAACTTTCACACCATCCCATATCAGCTGAACATTCCAAGAAAGTTCACTGCAGTTATTTGGTCTGTACCAAATGTATCTATCAACAGTTGATAGATCATCAGTCCCCACTCTCTGTCCATCTGTCCACTGTCCTAACAATGCCAATAATGGCAGAAAAACCAACAATAAAATGGCAAAACATTAAGGCAGGGGGTAGCCTTGCAGTGCAGTTGGATCTGCCTGATACAATGTCTCTAGAGCAAAGAATAACACTGAAAGCATTTCTCTATAGGACAGATAATTTGGATTCTCTTCTGACCGGACAAGAGTAAGAACTCTCCTGCATTTTGTAATTAACTCCATGATAGTCTCACATACCTTCTACACCATTTGTTTTGTCTTTTGTGAATTTGATTGACAGAATCATTGGCCTATCAGCTTTTAATGCATTGTAAAAGTCCCCTATGGACAAATGTATTTGATTGTCTATCTAGTATGTCAGGTTACAGCTTAGGACCCCTCCTCCTTCATGCAGTACATGAGTTGCTTTCTCCTCTTTTTTAACACACTTACATCTAACCTTTGATGATGCCTACAAAAGAAACCTTTAAAATGGATGACTACATAAATTGCAGCTTTTTATCCTCTAATCTGCGGTTGACATTTGAACTCAAACAGCCTCTTGAATTGTTCTGTTAGAGTCACTGTCACACAGCAGGTGATGAAACAGACCAAAAGAATGGCCAGAAGATATTTGCAAGGGAATTTTTCAATGGCACAAAATGTTCTCACCAGGAGACAATTGCAGCACTGTTGGTCTTTGAGTCATTCGATAAGTTCTTTCACCTTCCACAGAATGAGCCTTTATAGACATACCAAGCCTTTGCTGCTCGAGGCGAATTCTGTCAAATGTAATGGTACTATTTACTGGCCATTAAATGGCTGAAATGAATTTGAGTGAAGGTTTATAAATAACTGCAGTCACTGAATGACTGGAAAAGGTATGTTTAGTTTTTAACTCGTGTGCCAGCTTTACTCTTGGCATTATTACTTTCTTCTTACATTTCATCTTTTTTTTGTTGTGCTTGATAAAGTAAAGTTCTCTTTTCAATGTGTTTTGTTCAGGAAACCAGTGCTTGTAACATAAGGGGATGTATACAGTCAGCAGCAGCACTCAGGTGGGATGTGATGTTTAAACAATCCTCAAGGGGTCTAGCCCTGCAGATCAGACAGACCTGCCTGATTCTGAAATCATGCATCTCCGTCTTGCCAGCCTCCACTGTCCAACCGTTTCACTTGGCTGAATGCTTAACAACCCAATCAGGGCAGAGAGGCGGGAGCAGCGGGAGCTGAGGGCGTGACTCGACAGGAAGTGAAGTCACTTCCTGTTGTACAAATAATGGCGGCTAATGTCAGTTAGCCTGTGGTCATCATGGTTACTCAGTTATACTTGGCAAAATATACTCTCCTTACAAGTTTACTTCATAGGGATCGTTTTTGGATAAGGTTCATGTCATATATATGTGTTAAATGATACATCTGTGTGGTATAAGTTAATGTGAAACGATTGTCTTAAGGTAGTTAAGCTCTCAGCTAACGGCCTTTAGCCACAAGTCATAGCAGCACTGCTTTATATGGATTGGTCTGTGATGAGTGTGATGAGCCAAACGACCGTCCAGTCACAAGCTGTTGTTGTTTTGAAGGTTCTGCCCCTGAAAACATTTTCTCAGGGCTCCTCCCCAGATGAATTAATGAAATATTTCCAATATGAACCTGTCCATCTGGCATGTCAGGTTACAAGGGGCCCATAGAGTTCAAAAAAATATTCCCCACAGATCAGACAGTTTCCAACTTTCTCTTGCCCAATTTTTGTGTGCCAGCATGAATAGCGGCTTTGAGCTGGAAATATTCTTGAAGTTAGTCCTTCAGTTTGCCTCTGTTGGTGACATGAGTGTTCTTGTTGATGTACTTATCTGTATATTAGGTGTGTTTTTGGAGGTTGCTACTAGAGGGTGCAAAACAACCTCAAGCTTTGCTTAATTACCTGTTGTGTTAGAAGTAAATTGCAACCATGGCGGTAGCAAAAACACAAGAATCAATGTCATAATCAAAAATTTGTTAGCAATTGGTGACCAGTGGTCAGACCTCCCCATCACATCAGCATAGCCTACATTTTATTTCTACAGTAATTCCTCTGTGAACCATCAGAACTGTCTCATTGTATTTGTGCCACAAGTGACTGAGTTAACTAATGACTTGTGGCCGAATGCTCTGATAGATGTTGTGGCACCAGCAAATATTGCAGGTATACAGCTTGCTGCTTTCATATGAAGCACCATCATTGTAAAAACAAATAAAAAACAGTAGCTTATATGTCAGAAAATACACCCAAAGAAATTAAGGTATCAGAAACACAACCACCAACAGAGTCAACCATGGTGTCATCTCATTGTCCCCAGTTTGCAATGCCACTAGTTTAATAAGTACACCAATTTTAGTTCTTTGTTTCCTGACTTCTGGAGGAGAATTCACCAGCATCAGCCACAAATTATAGACCAGTGGTTCCCAATTGGCTATGCATTGGGATCCATGATCACCTGTTAATCACAAGCCACGACCCAAATCAATGAAAAAACAAGTGCATTAAATGTGAAGAGGGTGCAGATTGAATATGAGGTTGCACAGATTATCACAGAATGCTAACACAAACAAAAACTTAATGATAAATCATATTGTGATTTGATTCAACATCTTTCTGACCCTGTCCATGGCTGCACGTAAGATTAGATCATCTGCAATGGTGAAGGCCTTCTTCATTTAAAATGTGCCACTTGGAGTGCCTGTTTTTGCTTTGAGCTCAAAGATGTAACTTTTGTGATTTCCTCAGATCTTGACATCATATTCAAAAGTAGTGAGTAGGTTCATCTTTGAGAGAGGGGTGTTTTACTTTCAATTAGGGCTTCAGTTTTGATGGCTTTGTGCTTTAGTTCCGATGGATTCATGTTTTCATATGCTATCACCTCATTGAACAAAAGACACACAGGTTATTGACCATCTCTGTCCTCCATGCAGGAACATTCATATCTCATGTAGTTGGTGTCCTACTTGCATTATGCTTTGATTGATTAGCATATGCAAACAAACTTTGCAGGTCTTCTTCTGTGCTGTCAATTAGCTTTACAGGACAAGATCACCTGCTGTGAATGACTGTGAATACACAGCACTCCAGTGCGTGAAGAATCTCTTCAAAATCCAAGCACAGGATGTTTTTCTTTAATTTTTCTTTTTGTTTTGTTTCCAACCCACTGAAATTGGCCTGCAACTCATTCTTGACATAAACAAGGGCCTTTTGCTGCTCAATTGATTTTTTTCTCCCTTTTTTTAGGCCCATTCTTTGTAATCCTAAGAGATGGTTGTACATGAAAATTCCAGTAGATCAGCAGGATTCTGAAATAATCTAAGCACTAACATCCGTACCACATTCCTATTTACTTAAATCTCCTTTCTCCCTCATTCAAACATTCAGTTCCAACTACATCTTTACCAAGTCTACATCCCTAAAAGCATTTAGTTGGCTGATAAATAATTTTCCTCAACAAGCAGTTCTCAAGGTTTGTCCGATAAAATGATGGGTAAAGGTATTTTGCCTGTTTTTACAGTAGTACCGTCATATTCCACTGTTAGGATAAAATTACAGTTAATACTATGTAAGCTAGTTTGATTGTTTAAATGTTCAGACATGTTTTATTGCCTGACACTTCTTTACAGATTACTTGAAACCTTCAGCTTTTCTGTTTTACTGGAGCATGGCAGTGCTCTATGAATTGAGAGTCCTTTTGCAGGATCTCAAATAGGTTTCTTGACACTTGCATGTTGAAACTGGGGTTTTGTGGTGAAAAATGTTAAATAGCGTCTTTGCAATCTCTGAAATGCAGCAGGCAGTTGTGGTGGACATTTTTAGTCAGGGTGTAAATGACAGGATTGCTCATCTTTGGCATGTAAGCCTACACCCAAACATGCATGCACAAAGGGAAGATTTGGCAGCAAACCATTTAAGACATACATTTTCATATTCTTGAATCATTCTAAATTAGCTTGTAATTAAGCAGTGTGGAGCATGCTTGTTTCCTCAAATGCAGAAATGGTGGTTATGAGACATATCCTCAGATGAACACCCATGCCAAGGTGATGAGGCAGTAGATGGAGAGGCATGAGCAACAGACTTATTCATTTTTATCGCTCAAGGGCTGTAAATATGGAGCCTGGTCAAAAACTGATAAACTCTGTCCACTGGTAATGTTTACACCAGGCTTAAGCCTTGACATATGTTTTGGAAATGAACATCTGCCGAGGCGAGAGATAATCCTATAGGCAGCACATTTAACACCAGAGGTTCAAAGATAAGATACTGTATCCCTATATTCCCTTTTCGCCTCTATCATCTTGAAACTGATTTCCAATAACATGCATTGGCCTGAACTCTTAAGCTGTCTCTGGCTAATGCTGCTTATCTGGTCTGCAAACATTAAGCCAGGCTTTTTTTTTTCAAAGGTTTAATTCTCACAAACTAGCCCATTGAAGACTTTAATCATTTCACTTGGTGTCAGAGGCGGTGTCCACTTTTATCTGCAAATCCAGGAGATGGATTGTGGAGGGGGTGAGGTGCAAGAGCATAGTGTGCATACAGTTCATCACTTTTCTTAAATCTCAGGATTTAACAGAATAATGTCGCCAGCCAGTGCGTTCATTCTGTCATGCTGTATGTGCCCCTTTACAGTAAATCTTCCACTCACTCAAGAGACCAACTCCTGGGAAAGGAAAACATAGGTTAGTTTTTTACAATTCTAAAAATATACCGACACTGTCATACCAGATAAAGCATCTTTGAGGCTGTTCCAGATCTTGTCAAATTTTTTGTTTGTGTAAGCATTAGGTCATATTCCAGGCATTTTCTTGGAATAGGGGTAGGATTGGGGATCAGTCATTATAATTGACACTGAAACCCTCATCAATAACCCTAGCTGTTGAGTATCGTATTCTATTTTTGATTGTGTTATATTTGATAGCAGAAATGGTATAAAAATCTTGTGTTAAACAGCTAAGATTATGCTTATTTGAAATCAAAAATCTAAAATATATTGACACAAAAAATAACCTCTCCTTCAATTTGCTGTATCATTAAATCAGTCATATATATAGCCCATATTTTATTGCTTACTTAAATTTGATTGTCACTTTTGTCTGTGGTTGTAGTATGCTTCACCCTGCAGCGCTGATTATTCTTTTTTTTGTTTTTGGTGGGAGGGAACTATTGCATAAGGTACATTAAAGCTACTTTATGGGCTAAAATTTGGATTATAGCAACTATGCAAAATAAATACTACAGTATATTACACAAACATAAATAATTATTTTTCGTCTAATCACACAAAGCCATGTGCCATCCCATCCTAGTTAAATAATCTAGCTGATTTATGTTTCTGGCCCTGAAAACAAAAGTAAATGCTAGCTCAGCTAACAGCTAATGCCATTGATGGACTTAAATAGTCTGAGTGATTCTTTTGGAAGTTCATGATTTTCTCCAGTGAAAAAAAACACATAAGAATTGTGTGACATTCGTAAAGATTCAAACAAAACTTAAAATGACAAAGTTTGATTTATTTAAGTGCTAAAATGTTACAGAATTGATGCTAATGCTTATACTGGTAGGGTTGTTGCCTTAAGCACATGAGGCTGTCACTGAATCTTTGCATGGTTGGTACCAGGAGACATGGTAGAATGGTCTGATGCAACAGCAGATTTTTCCAGAAGCAGTGTGACATCTGGGTAGGTTTGACATAAAGTAGATTCTGCAATTTCTTTTTAGTAAACAATTATTCTAGTACACAAGTATGCAGGCTGTTTTGAGTATTGTTCTCTGTAAAGCAGGTAAGGCAGATGATATAGTTTATATATGAACATGCTACTTCAACAGCAGAGCATTTTTAGTTCCTTTTTCCAAGCCAACAGTTAAAAGCTGTGATATTCTGGTTTAATGTGATACAGAGTACTGATGTGCTTAAAGCTAATTTGCCTATTTGTCAGAACTGGTGTATGTTTGTGCATAAAATGATGGAGTGATGTTTTGTCACAGGACCCAGAAATCTAAGTGGTACCAGTAATTTCAGACATGTCTGACTTTCAGGTGTTAAAAAAGTAGACTTGGATCTTAACACACCTGAATTATATTCCTTATCCCTGCCGGTAGCTCTACAAAAGACTTAACGTTTGACAAAAAGCATGTATAGAAAGGTCAGGCAAACTTTAATCCCAAAGTATTTATTGAGCCAAAGTATTAACATTATGACTCATGTATCCTCCTCCACTGACAGGCTTACTGCAGGTTTACTTCAGAGCTGTGACATTTCCATGTGGACATGAGAAATGGTAAAACATGAAGGCATACATGGGCAGGATTATTAACAGCAGGCAGTAAAAGGAATGGAGACAGCAGAGAGGGAGGTAACATTTGACTTTACTCGATAAGAAGTGTCTTTATCTGCAGATGACAAAATGTTTCTGGTTGTCCAGCATTAATCAGCAACACAACAATGCCATGCTGATGCTACTTTGATAGTAAAAGTTAAATACAAGTAAATCCATTTAAAATAATGAGCACCCTGCTTTACAAATAACAAAACATTTGCATGCAGCCACCAATCATTATCCACCGCTCAAAACAGAAAAGGATATGTGGATGATAATTAATCTTAGAAAATTCATAAATCCCATTTGTAGACTCAGGATTCAAGGTGTCAAGTACTGAAGAGCAACAAAATAAATGAGCATAAGTACTTGTGTTTTTGCCTCTGCTTTTTATTTCTAAAACTTCACTATCTATCTATCTATCTATCTATCTATCTATCTATCTATCTATCTATCTATCTATCTATCTGTCTGTCTGTCTGTCTGTCTGTCTGTCTGTCTGTCTGTCTGTCTGTCTGTCTGTCTGTCTGTCTATCTATCTATCTATCTATCTATCTATCTATCTATCTATCTATCTATCTATCTATTATATATATATATATATATACTATATATATTATATATATGTATGTATATATGTATGTATATACATATATAAAGCTATATATATATATAGATATATATATGTAAATATATATATATATATATATATATATATTATATATATATATATATGTGTGTGTGTGTGTGTGTGTGTGTGTGTGTGTGTGTGTGTGTGTGTGTGTGTGTGTATCATTATAAAACTTAATTTTTGATCAAGAATGATTTTATTAAATTATTAAGTACAAATAAACCACATATCAAGGGATTTTAAAGAATGGAATAGTGAGCTCATAGGAGCATAATGTCTGTTGTGCTCTTCTTGCAAAAGACAGGGCTTCAAAAATGATTTGTTAAGTAAATGACTAATTGTTACTGTCATGAATTATGCTGCATAACACTCTTACACAAACTTTTTTTAAATGTATGTGTCTCACCTTCTTGTGGAAAGCATTTTTTGTCTTTTCTTACTTCTCAACAACAGAAAATACACATTTTAAAAAGTCCAAGCCAACCATAACACTTCGTCATGTCATGAATGTTTTTAAAATTTCTTTTACATTTCGTCAATATTTTTGCCTGTATCTTTGAAAGTCAAAGAAAAGTAAAAACAAAAATGAGTCAAAAATGACTATTTCAAACTAAGTATACATTAGTTATTTGTCATTCATTTTGAAAATTAACTTATTTCCATTACAGCCATCAAGTTTTGCAAATTACAGACTGCTACAGTGAAGTTTATATCAGGACCAGTGAACAAAAGCCAAGTTTACGTCCCAGTGGTTATAGGCCAACTTCCTCTCATACCTCGTCTGCTCCTGAAGTTGTTTCCTCAAATTTGTTTGCAACATATTTATGGGGGAAACATTAAATATAATTTACTGTATGTACAGCAGAATTGGCTTAGCAGAAGACCTTTTGCTGTTTTGTTCCTCATTATGTGCCTCCCCTTGTAGTCCTCCCATGGGGATGCCAGCCTAACACTTTGAAAACTGCCTTACACTGCCACATACTACTGCTTATACTTAGCTGTTTGTAAATGCATACATAACTTTCAAAATAATAATCCAACCACAAATATTTACCCATGAGATCCATTCTGCATTTTAAGTACCACAAAGGTTAACTTGAACTCCATTTTCCCTTTGTCAGGGTTTGGAAAAAATGGTACTGACTTGAAAAGTACTTAATGCAAAATATTAACTACTTCTGTTGAATATATATATATATATATATATATATATATATATATACATAAACTAATTTTGATCGTCAATGATTTATTAAATTATTGCTAAATAAAACCACATATCAAGGGATTTTAAAGAACGGAATAGTGTTTCCTCATAGGAGCATAATGTTTGCTGTGCTCTTTCTTTGTCAAGCATTGTTAGCATTGGTTTATTAATTGTTTTACAAAATATATAAGGAATGAAAACACATGATTGTCCATGACAATGCAAAGTTTAGAAAGCCCTTTTCAACCCCTCTCCCTAAAGATGAGCTGACTCTGTTTTCGTACTGCTATTAAAGTTGTTTGGACCTGATCATTTTCCACATTTTGGGATTATTATTTTTTAATTTTTAGTGAAGTCTCTGTAAGACTTTCCCAAAGCATAACTAAACTGGGACAAACAGTATACCCCATCAGTGATGTGGCTGATAGTTATGGTATGGACAGTTCAGTTTGATGTAGTATGTTTTTTCCTTGTGTTCTCTGTCTTTGTGTCCTCTTATTCCCCTTGTCTTTCACATTTCCTGTTTTATTTTGAAATCCCTACATTCCATGTGGTGTTTCCTGCCTTCCCTTCTGTGCCTCTGATTGTCTCACCTGTTTGTGATGATTCCTCAGTGTGTTTAGTCTCTGTGTTCCCCTTTGTCTCTGTTGGGTCATTGGTCTTCCATGTGCCACACTCTCTAAGTAAGTCTCCTGTGTCTCTATGTTTCTAGTGTTGCCAGTGTTTGTACCTTGTCTGTGTTTTGTTGAAAGTTTTAGTGACTTTGATTTGTACTGTGAGTTTTCTTCCTTGTGTTTTCTTTCTTTATTTCACGAGTTCTGATTTTGTGACTTTGTTAGAGACTTTGTGTTGTGCTATTTATCTGTAAAGCATTAGTTTGGGGGTTTTTGAATGTTTTTTGTTGATGAAGATTTTGTTTTAATCTGCATTTTGGGTGCTTGTCCTTGTTTTTGTTAATCTTTAACATCCTGACAGAAATGACACAAAGGAAGTAATGCAATGTAACCCTTGCAAAAGCTTTAAATAAGTCAATTTTTACAGTTAGCTGCATTGGTTTAGCCATAAAACTTAAAGATAGTCAAAATGCTAATGAGAACTGTTGAATAAAATACACCATGTTTAGACAGAAGATGTTAACCAAAAAGCTAAATGTGCCAGCAAAAACGCTGTGGGATAGTTCATAAAAACTGAGGACTTAACCACCTACAAATAATACAAAGAGACACACTGACATTTAAATGGTTAGTCAAATGCACTGTTTCTATCTGACTCTGTTTCTTTTCTGCTTGTCTTCTCTCTGTCTGTATGCCAACTCCTCTATGTGAGATGATAAAGATGGAGGCTGCTGTAGATCCTGTGGTTTGTCTTTCCTGAGATGTGCTGAAACTTGCAGACTTGTTAAGATTGCATCTCATTAGTTTGAACTGCTTGAATTCATTTGGCATTATCGGTTATTCAGCTCCTCGTCTTGCCTTTTACTTGAGAGAATTTCTCCATCCTTGTCAAGCATATTAGCTGTATTGTATAATGAGTGAGTTATAAGTTTAGAAGTATTTCTTGAAGGCCTTGGAAGCTGTCTCAAGCATCAGATGCACATTGCAAACCGTGGGGGCAAAGTTCTGAGTTTTGAGTTTAATGAGTTAACACATTTTGTAAATGCCAAGGCAGTCCATTTTTTAAAGTAAATCTTTAATATGAAAACTCTTAGTATGTAAACTGATTTTAATGAAAGCTTCTGTGCATGTTGAAGTGGTTTAAACTCATAAAAAGCCTAAGAGGACAGAAAGCCCACCTGCTCCTCATCAGACGCAGGTTAAAAGGCTTAACATTTGTTTTGCTCCATTTATAATTCAACGTCACACCTACAGAAAATGGAGCTGCTTGGTTAAGGACCTGTTTTTTAATGATCTGTGCATGGTGCATTAGACTTGCTTCTAATTTGTAAGAGAAGTACTTTACATGTGTATTCTTCAATGGAAAGTCTTTACCACACCAATCCAAGAAAAATAACAGCTTTTGCTTGAAAAAAGTTTGCTGCAATTCTTGTTACCTTGGGTAACTAATCAGATATTTTTTAAATGATTTATCTCTACTAAATGGTTGAGATTGAGCCGATTGTACAGATTCTAATAATATGGTAACAGTTAAAAAGGAGTATACATACATATATTTGTGTAAATCTAATAAGATTATGCATTTTTCAAAGAACACGTTTTACTTTTTGTAATATATACTGATTTTGCATTTTTATGTAAACAGTGAGCTTTGCATCTCTGAACATTTCAACTTAAAATATTTCATCTGTGTGATGTTAAATCAACAGAAATGTTTTTGGTTCAGTAGACACAGTTTGTCTTGGATCACATAAGGTAAATTTGGTAACTCTGCTGAACAAATGGAAACTATGCATTTGCATCATCTTTGTTATGATATTATTTTATTTTGTTTTGTTGTGCAAAAGCACAAATAGATTTGTTTGCTAATGAACCATGTTAAAGGTTCACTTCAAATTGTTTTCCAGTGCCTGAGATTTTCTTGCATGATGAACATTTTGCATACAACAGAGAGGAAAATCATCATGTGGATTAATATGGTTACCCTCTTCTCTGAGTGTAAAGACTATCTCTTTACCCAATTATAGAACAGGGTGAAGAATTAGACAGTTATTTTTTTATCTTTATTTTTTCACGTGTTGGTGTATTCTTCTATATTTCATTCTATTTGTGTGTATAGTGTGTCGTGTGGCCTTTGACACCATCTCTCACCCCATCCTCCTCAGTCGTCTCTCTTCCATTGGAATCACTCACATCCCCCTCAGCTGGTTTCACTCTTACCTCAAAGGCCGCACTCAGTTCATTCAGTGACAATCATTTCATTCAGAACCCTCTCCAGTCACTACAGGTGTGCCCCAGGGCTCCGTCCTGGGGCCCCTCCTCTTCATCATCTACCTCCTCCCACTTGGCCATATCTTTCGTAAATTCAATATTAATTTCCACTGCTTCGCGGATGACACCCAGCTCTACCTCTCTTGCAAACCTACCGCCACGCTCCCACCCCCCTCCCTTATCTCCTGCTTATCTGATATCAAGTCCTGGTTCACCTCAAATTTTCTCAAACTTAACAGTGATAAAACAGAACTCCTTCTCATCGGCACCAAATCCACTCCTTCTAAAGCTGACACCTTCTCTATCTCCATTGACAACTCCCCAGTTTCCCCCTCCCCTCAGGTTAAGAGTCTGGGTGTCATCCTCGACAGCACTCTCTTTTCAGTCTCACATCTATAGTATCACCCGGTCCGCTTACTTTCACCTCCGTAATATCAACCGTCTTCGCCCCTCCCTCACTCCTCACAGCACCTCCATTCTTGTTCACAGCCTCGTCACCTCCCGGTTAGATTATTGTAACTCTCTCCTCTTCGGTCTTCCCCAAAAGTCACTCCATAAAATCCAACTGGTCCAGAACTCAGCTGCCCGTATTATCACCAGAACCCCCTCCCACCATCACATCACCCTCCATCCTTCAGCAGCTCCACTGGTTACAGGTCAAGCATAGAATAGAATTCAAAATCCTTCTGTATACTTTCAAAGCCATCCACAACCTCGCCCCTCCATATCTGTCTGACCTCCTCAACGTTGCCACTCCAGCTCGCTCCCTCAGATCCTCCTCCTCCACCCACCTCTTTGTGCCCTCTGCCCGCCTCAGCACCATGGGGAGCAGGGCCTTCAGTCGCTCTGCTCCCCAGCTCTGGAACTCTCTTCCGCCAGACCTCCGAAACCTGTCTCTTTTCAAGTCCAGACTCAAAACTCACCTGTTCAGGACTGCATACCCCACTTGACATTAACTTACCTCCTCTCCCCACCGGTCCTTCTCTGTTTGTGCTTTTCTATTGTTGATTTTATCATTACTGTTGATTTTATTTTTACTGTTGATTTTACTATGGTTGTTTTTAATCTTGTTCAGCGTCCTTGAGTGTCCTGAAAGGCGCTTTTAAATAAAATGCATTATTATTATTATTATTATTATTATTATATTTATCTTTCATTCCACCAGAGACACAGTCAGCCAGAAACAAATTCCTTGTCTGTATTAACGTATTGGCCAATAAGCTGATTCTAATGTGTTGTATTACCACGTTCTTGCCCATGCAAAAGCCATACTTTTGAGCATATTATATATATCACAAACAAAACATCTAAACATGTTTTCCTACTCAGGAGAATCACACAGGTTTCTTCCGTCTTTGTCTGAAATGTTACAACAAAATAATCCATGAGTTTTCCAAATCTTCAATGCTGATGTTATAAACAAGGAAATTTAAAGCACATGACAGTGTCAAGCAAAGTTTGCTAGTCAAGAACGTAGGGTAAAGCTAGTTTACTGTCCACATTCTTCCTTTTCAGAGTAGATTTCAGCAGTTTTTAGGATTTAAATTTCTTGTCATTACCCAAGTACAGGTTAAGAGAAAAAAAAGTTACTCTTTAAATTCTAAAAGCATTGTTGCAGTAATAATGTTCGACACAAACACATAGACTATTTACCATCTTGTAATTTGCTTAAGTCAATGTGTGAATGTAAAAAACAGAAAGTATTGGTTAGTAATTGCCAGAAGCTGCGGCTAAGCAGTTCATTTAAATGACCTACCAAACTTTGTTTGGAACTATTTGGCTGCTGCATGAACCATGTGACCCTCCGCATTCTGACCCCTCAGTGACGGCACTCTCTCTTTCCACTGCTCTGCCATAAACTACATCACAATAACTAACATTTAAGAATTGTACCTATTTTTCAGAATTTTTTCCCATTTAAATGGTTTTCCTGGGAGTTTTTTTTATAAACTCACAGTGACCCAGAGCTTGGGGTTAAAGGGTATATGTGGGAATTTTTTTAGCAAAATATGTGACCACATTATTATTTTATTAAGACATCCTGAAGTACCAAATAAGCCAAGCCTCAATCAAACTAAAACACAAGACATGCATGATAACTTAGTTGATCTACTTTTATTACACCAAAGATAATTACATTTTGCTGGTTTAATAGCCTATATTTTCAGGGGCTTCATTATTCACAGCCCACTTCTCTGTGATTTACCATCACAGAAATATATTCATACCTCCCTTCTCTCTCTGCTTTTACGATTTGTACAGAGTTGAGAGTCAAGTTGAAAATTTCTATATTCATAAGACCAAAATAACAGTCTATTGCCGAGTGAGCCTGTGGGGGAAAATGGGAGAGAATAACATAACAAATCCAGACAGAGAGAGCCACATAGCCGAGCCACCACCACTTCCAATCTGTAGCCGGAGATGAGTATCAGTCTGGTCAAAGAGCCTCCCTGTGTGCTGGAGTCGTCCTTGGAACTATTTAATCACAACACGGAACTGTGTGGCAAATTGCCGCTTTCTGATTGGCCAGCGCTTGACAGCCATGACCATATGGTGGGAAGTGATATACCTACCTGCTATCTTCCTGTGAGTGATGTCTCCAGTAAAAATGATTACTTCATTTAACCACGCATTATTCGCTTGGCCAGGGGTTGGAGCAAAATAAAAATTTATTAGGCCATCGGGTGGGAAAGCACAGCAGAGCACAGCTGAGCCTCCAGAGTGTGATTGCTTCAAATGTGACTGTTTTGGTAAAATAAATCAGTTAATGCAATGTTAAAACAATATATGTACATCATTAAGTCACAAAATGAGTCACACAGCACACACATATATATTTTGTTTGTGGGATTTGTTGATTTTTTTTAAAAGTACAAGATAAGATAAATAGTTCAGGTGTTTCCCTGTTTAGTTGCAGACATACATAAGAACCAAAAGGTTCATCCTAGTAACCAACAGTCCAAGTTAAAAAGGACTTAAAACCCATATTATTGTTATATCGTCTCTCTTTGAGTCTCTTATTTGCACAAAGCACTTTAATGTTCTGTTTGAGAGATCGGCTGATATCTTTACCAATCATTTTTCATGTTTGGTGTTAACAACTAGTCGAGTTTTAACAGCTTGTTAAGTGTTTGCTCATATAACAGAACTCAAAGATATAGAGCGATGGACGATAGTATCCTACTGTAATGATATCTTTATCAAACAATGTAAGACCTCATTTATGACTTTATATTTGAGTGAACAAACACAATCACTGACAGACTTAAACAAACTATTACTTTTATCCAACATGAAAAGCTTTGTAAATTGACTGATCATCAATCAAATCAATCAATCAAACTTTATTTATACAGCACTTTTCCTGCAACATATGTAACTCAAAGTGCTTGCAGCAAAGAAAACAAGAGGAAGGGAGGGATAAAAAAAATAATTCCAAACTAGGCACCTGTCAGGGGAGCACAGTGTGGGATTGGAAAAAAAAAAACCTCAACACATGAGACAACAAACACAGAGACGAGCACATGGGGTCGGGGGGCAGCCAGCGGGGGCGTTGATTCAAAGGGAGACAGTGACCTTGTCTTAGCTCAGACCTCACAAAGTCTCTATTGTCCGACAATAAGATGACTGTACGGCCTTGAGAGAGAGAGCATGTGCAACGCAAACTACTTACATAACCTAACTGACATGGTTATTTCATATCACCACCAAACAATATGCATTTAAAGTTTAGTCAAAATCTAAACGTCCAACTTTGGAAATTTCAGTAAAATAAATCATATTCCTAGCTTAGTTGCATAGTCATTTTACCAAGCCAACCTGAATATGAATATGACTACATATTGGACTTCAAAGGCATCTCTTAACACAATGTGAATTTGTTGTAGCTTTGTGCAGCTGGTTCAGTCTATAGCTGATTAGCTTTTATCATGTGACTAAAAATTACAGTTTTGATTACAGTTACAGTTCAACAGGAAGGGAATTCACATGTGATCAATATTGATAACTACAGGCTTACATTTCCATCAGCCATTCTATTATTTTTTTTTAGCAAAAATTGTTGGATACTGATCGGGGACTAATGTATCGGTTAAGCAAGACAGTAGAGAGTTATTCAATGTATTATTTACAACCAGTGTCATGAAATCATTGTCAACAGGTAATAATAAATTGCAAAGTTTTTATGAAGAGTCCAAAACAAACTGGTATGCAGCCACTTAATGTTACTGACATTAGTATATTGTGCTGAAAAGAGCAGCTATAAATACAGAGTGCCATCTTAGGGTCAGTTGCATGATAGCCAGAGAAAATTGAGCAAGTGTCCTGTTTAGTGATATTTTCAAGGCAATTGTACAGTGATACGGAAATTGCATTTACATACCCCCACGTCTCATGAAGAAGCGGCACAGATATGTGGCATTTCGGTAAATGTCACCCAAAGGAATAAACAATCCTCAAGATTTCATTTCACCTCCATCCTATTATTCATTAGTGCTGACTGACATACACTACAATTAGATCAAATAATATTTCTTCACTTAACAAAGCCACAAATAAATGCCAGTAAATGATCTTTGGCACAGGGAATCTTGTGCTCAGTGATGGCAATAAAGGGTATAATTTAGCAATTATCATTATGCATGCCACATGTGAATTCAAACACTCTACGTCATTGCCTCGTTCAGCTGTTAAACACATAGATTTAATAACATGCACATTATGCATGCGCTCACAGAAAGTGTATGAAAAGGAGTGGGGATCTTTGATGAGACCCTGCTGTGAGTGAGCACACAGACAATATTAAGTTACAAAAATTGAGTTATTCACATAGCCAAGTGAATCCCAAGGACTCTTATTACATTACCCAATGACATGAAGATATATACAGCTGTAAACTGAATATTAACAAGAGCATGTGATTATATCAATCTGCTATGGTAATGGGAGCAAAATAATTCAGAGGGCTTGCAAAGGCTCCGCGGGAACATCATGTGTGTATCCAATATTTGCAATAATCTTATGGCATAATTATACAAGAGGCAAAGTTTATTAAAATCAAATATTCAAAATGGAGTACTTAACCATGGCCATTCTGCACCTAAAGAACAGCCCACAGATTTTCTTTGTCTCCTTTTTAAACACCAGCCGTTATCGTACTTGTTGACCTTGTTGGTTGAGGTGTAGAAATTATGAGAAAACGCTTAAAAACCTCCTTCTCTTCCATTGAAAGGTAAACTCTGCAAACCAGCTTCTAATTCACTGTCAAGGTGCTCCGATAAGTGCCGAGGAGAAGTGACATGTTTGCTGATAGAGTGGAAAACACAAAGCGAGCTGCATGTGGGATCCCACCGCCTCTCTCCATTTCCACCCTTATCACTCAGAGAAAAATCAGTCATAACCAAACGCTGAGCTATGACAGACAATGTTGTTCTGGACACCTTCATTTGTTTAGCCTCCTTTGTTTACACTTGACATTTACACTTACCGTTTCATTTTCACTTAACCACCTACATCACTCACCAGCACACTTTCAGGGCTGAAAAGATGGAGTTTTGTTTGAGAAGTGACTTCTATTTGCAAGGGAGAAATGCTGACGTCTGATGCTTTATCTTGTTTGCATGATGGCTACAAGAATGAAAAATTCACTATGAGCTGGAGACTTGCATCTTGTTTCAGTTGAATATAACAAAGAAAGGTGTGATAACCTTTAAAGAAAAACATCAGTAAAGCTAAGAGTTTTGTCAAAGTTTGTGCAAAATGCAATTTAACCTTTTGTTTTGTCGCAGAAACTGCCAAAATTTTATTGCTCTGCAATGCTTAACAAATAAAGCTGGAGGGATTCCCTAATTGATTTGTTGGACCATCAATCTGTTTTTGCTTGTTTGTAATGTACATCTTGGTGTTGCCGTGTTTTAGGTCTCAAGGCAAAGTCCTTTTTCAGACTGAAGGACAACACGTTAGATTTTAAAAGTCAAAGGTCAAAGCTATGGAGACTCTTATTCTCTGTTCTGTTTGTAAGGATGATATCTTAAAGGTGCTATGAGGAGAATCTATTTCAGGCAACTTAAAGACTCTGCTACCCATGAGCATGCGCAGCGACTGTCGTAAATACGTGACCCAAGCCAAAGCGTGTGTTTGTGTTTGTGTTTGTTGTGCGTGTGATGCTAATGAATGCAGCCCAGACCTTCCTCAAAACTCTGCATTGCTTTACAACTTCAATTTTAGTAACAACTTGCAGGATGCAA
Source organism: Scarus forsteni (assembly GCA_036419115.1). Taxonomy (NCBI): domain Eukaryota; kingdom Metazoa; phylum Chordata; class Actinopteri; order Labriformes; family Labridae; genus Scarus; species Scarus forsteni. The sequence continues at coordinate 15,946,130 of JAZDUH010000383.1, forward strand.
AGCAACGAGGTCATGTATCTCTTTCTAGTTATGTAGCGGTAGTTTTTGATGTGTGACAACAAGCAGTTTTTGGAAAACTTAGAATCGTAGTTTTGTAGCCGGCTATATATCGCTACTTGCAGCCCGGTGCTCTAAAGGTGCGTTCACACCGGACGCTACTTGTACTACCTCAGTGATCACTTTCCATTCATAGTCAATGTACAGCCGCGATGGGGCGGGGCTAACCCTCCCGCGATACGACAGCTGCGTATAAGACGATCACTTCACTTGTTGCGCAATGTCAAAGTTAAAAAAGTTGATATATTCAGGCAATGTCGTGTGTGGCTGTGCGGCAACAGCCAATCAGAGGTGTGTGTACGTGTGACGGTACCCGAGACAGACAGTTATTCATCCGGACTACAGGGCGGATGAGTTCCGTCTAGGCGGAACTAATGTCAGTGAGGACATTAGTTTGCGGTGTGAACGCAGCATAAGACGTGTCTGAATAATGTACATTTGCTTTAGTTTTAATTGTCTTGTTCCCAAAGTTGAGTATCCAGGCCAGTCCAGCCCTGTCCGACCCGACCGGAAGGCTAAGGAATAGCATTTATAGATAGCCTATTTTGATGCTATAAAACTCATCTTAAAGTGTGTATTTCCATCAGGCATATATCTAAAAGTGAGACTTTTTTGTAATTATTTAGAAACTTCTCATAGCATCTTTAAGCAATACCAAGTATTTTTCTTAAACTTTGCACTTCGTCTTCTCTGATTTAAAGATGAGCTGAATCAATTTTAAAGGTCATTGGTCACCAGGCTTCATGCTCATGCTTGTAAATATATCTAAAAAATAAACATCTCGGGATGCAGATCCATGAGTCTTTCAGTATTTCTTAACATTGTGGGAAAAGGCAACTTTCAATGTTTTCTGTAATTACTTTAAAACTGCTGAATACATCTGGAAATGATCATGGCATGAGGGAAAAGTGGTTATGTTTTGTTGGTGATCCATATCTGGATGTGGATCAAGGAGTTTTTCAAAGGATGTGTTAATATTACAAGACCGGACAGTCTTTCCATATTTTTGCCAATAACTCAGAAAGTTCCCCATGGATTTTGATTACATTTCTGGAAATGCTGGTCAAGACACAAGGGAGGACAGAATAGAGTTTGATGGTGATCTGAATGTGGATGTGGTTTCAGAATTTTCATAACAGTATGAGATAGGTTAATGTTGAAAATGCCTTTTGTGGAGGTTTGTCCTCTCATAGCACTTCAAGTTTCTCCTGTAATTTCCTTATTTTCACTTTTTTCCTACTCACACTGCCTATTGTCCAAAGTGTTGTTATTAAAGATAAAGAATAGTTATTAAAGATAAAGAATAATATCATGGATCTTCATATCTTAACCTTGTGAGCACATAACTTTGTATAAAAGTCTTGCCTGATACATGGATAAATTAACCAGATTTTGAAGCTCATGGTCAGTCGTCATGGTTATTTTGCCTCACGTGTCCATCCTTGAATTCAGAATGAATTGTGTTAAAAGCATCACGTTGCTTTGGGTTGAATGTTGCACAATTGTCTTGCCAGGCTTACAGATGAACTGCATAGTTTTTAGTCATAGGCTGGATCTCTAGGTTTAATGTTCAGCACTTAACTGTGAGTAACATAACCCAAAAATGCTTTTTGGGTTTTTTATGAACTTTGCATAAAATATTTGCCAGGATTTATAAAATTAATCTACTAGATTTTGGACTCTAAAGGTCATGGTCTTGTGTCTTAAATTCATGATCACAAACCCCTCGCCCCTCTTACTGACCCCGGGTTACAGGCAATTGCTCTAGTTATCCCTCAGAATTGGTGTGTTATCATTTTATCAAAGTCTCTTTGATTAACTGCTCTTGTAATCAAAAAGAACATTACGTAAGCACTTCGTACTTATAGTCCATTAAATCTGAGATTGACCCTTGTTTTCAGTGACAGATAAGACATTCAGCCTGTCAAAAGCTAGCAGTCAAACAGCTATCAGTTCCAAGCAGCTACAATTCAGTATCATTTGGCCTCCTTTACTGACGTAACAGAAAAGGTGAAATTTCACATATTGTCCTCCTGTTCAAAATTCTGAGGCACATCTTCATGACCTGGTAATTGCACTAAGGTTTCTGATACCAGAAGTAGCCTGAAGCATATAAGAGCAGGACAACAAATGAAAAGTTATTGGTTCAAAACAGTAGTTCCCAAACTTTTCACAGCCTGTACCCCTTCAGACACTTGACCTCCATGTACCCCCTACTCTCGCGCTTACAGCAGCTAGAAAAGAAATGTGTCTGTAAGCCGGCTGCCCCCCACCACCTCACGCATTTAACATGCATAACATACAAATAAAATCTTACAGTGAATTATTTTTTGCCTACGGAAGGGTATTAGGGCCATGTCAGACGGATAAAATGATTTTGGTGAAGTCGAGATTTAAGTCAAAATTTCTTGATTAAAGTTGAAATTATGACAATAATGTCAAAATAGAATTTTGTGATAAAAGTTGAAATGTTGAGAAAAAATTTCAAAAAAAGCTTACAAGTCTAAAGATGTCAAATACATTGTCAACTTTATTCTTGACTTTCCACTTGTTTTTCTTGACATTTTAACTTTAATCTCATCATTTGGACTTTTATGAAAAAATTGTATTTCAACTTTATTGTCAGCATTTTATCTTTAATCTTGTAATTTTTACTTGTCATTTGGACTTTAATCTCGACCTTCCAAAAATATTTTTACCGTCTAAAATGGCTCGAATACTCCTCCGGACTCACTAAATAGATTTATTTACCAGCAATTTCAGTGGGCAACACCAGCTCACTTTTGGAAGTAGAAATTCACATTTCTGGAACATGGTCATTAAAGAATTTAAAACTTAAAAGTGCAAACTCACCACAGCGTTATTAAGGATGTCTGACAGAACTTATGTTAATATAAGGATCTTAAACAATTCAGGACAGATTTCCTTCTCCGAGATGCCTCACAAATCTAGCCTCTCTGACAACACTTCAGGCCTTTATCAAACTTCTTTTACCTGACAGGTATTCGCTTACCCCCCGAGGTCACTTTGCATGCCCCTGGGGAAACGCGTACCCCAGTTTGGGAATCACTGGTTTAAACTCTTAGCCCCAAAAACTAGGTTGTTTGGGCTCGTGCTCTCCTTTTCTTTCCAGCTGAAGCTCTCTTTAGCAAGGAAGTATGTTTGTGTTTCAGTTCAATGACCGTGGCTGATATCAGAAGGTCCTGTCTGAATATTTGTCACATCATGACTGTGGGGTTTAAAAAAGACTTTCAGCTAAAGAAGAGGACTAAATTGTTTTCATGGTCAAATTCTGCTGAAGTGTCCCAACATTTGATTTTCCAATGCATCCTGGATACTATTTTCTTTTGAGAAGGGTCAAGCAAGGACGCGTTCTCTATGAAGCAAAATATATTATGATCATAACCTTTTGACACCACTTGAGTCTTTGTTAGGTGAAAATCAAAAAGGAGGGGTGTGCCGAAATACAGTGGTCTGATATTCTCTGCTTGAGTTTTAGAAGTTTATTCAGTGTTTGTTATCAATGTTTCCTTCCTTCTGTAATACGTTATCCAATTATGTTTTACTTGTTTTGGCTGGTTTTTTTTTTGTTTGTTTTTAATGGCTGATGGAAATGTAATTTATGATTTCCTTGTGTCATTTACTAAGAAATCAGATTTTTGCAATGCTAGTTCAGATGAAGGGGTACCTTGATAAGGCGGCTACATAAACAATAAGGAACTGTAGGAAACAGATCCAGAGTTAAATTTCAATATCTATTTTATTTTAAAGCAAGCACATTGTCCTGTGGGGCTGATTCACTGAAAATAAATGAACCTGGGTTGTCACTTTATATTTGGTATTAAAGATTCATTTAAAGTTGGAGGAATATTTTTGAACTGTAAAAGATATAGTGTAGCAACACATCTGGGGCCTGAAGCAGTGACCTGTGTGATATAACAGAGGGTGTTTTTAGTATAACCTGACTGTGCATGCACTCATGACACCCTCTTCACCTCAGTAAATTCAGAGTGAAGTGCGGATCGTATCAAGAGTGAAAAACCTTAGCAGAGCTGTGTGAAGGTATTTTAGGGTCTACAACTTTGAAGGCAAAATTAAAACCAAAGACTGGGCTGTGTGTCTGTTATGTGCAAAGCAGCTGCTTCCTCTTCAATGATGACACATCCGGGCTCACATGTTGGATTTCAGCCAGGTGAAGTGTAGGAGGAAGCATTGTAGTCTGGTGGTTCTTCATAAAGTATGCACTACATATCCTCTGACAGGCCCCTTGTTTCTGGCAAACTCTATTAGAAAATAAGTCGGACAGTCTATATAGTTTGTTTTGGCAGAAATTTTACTGTTATGAGTTTAAAGCTTTTTAAATTCTCTCTTGTGGTTTTGTGAGATTTTGCATGCAGGAAGGCATTTTCACTCAATTTTGAAACAGAGTACAACGTCTGTTGTGCTGTGGCAATCTGTTCAAACTGTAATACGATCCATGAGAAATGATTAATTTTTGTGCTGTGGATGGGCAGGGAGGTGAGGAGTGGTGTGTTTGGATAAATTCAAACATCAGCATATTGTTTCCAAATCTGTTAAATTCATTGTTGGGAAAAGTCACAGCCTTCAAATGTATTGATAAACCAGGAGGCTCTTTATTGCAGGGTGTCTTAATGGGGCATAGGTTGCCTGGGCAGAGGGTGTGAACTTAAACTAGTGACATGTAGCAAAATCAAATATCATCGCTCATTTAAAACAGCACAAATAATTACGTGAATACACAATTTAAAAAGCCATTGGTATGGGGTGCTGGTTTGGCAGAGTGGTTAGCAACCAGGCACCCCATGTACTTGCTTCTGCCGGTCCAGGTTCGAATCCTGCCTGTGACCAGTTTGCAGAGTGTCTTCCCCTACTCTCTCACCCCCTTTCACAATCCTATCCACTGTCTCTCTCCTGTCAATAAAGGCAAAAAAATGCCCAAAAAATACATAAAAACAAACAAACAAACAAAAAAAGCCATTGGTACAGGTATGGAACATTAGCTCAACTGTCTTTTTAAATGTAGGGATCAGCCTGTAACTATTCAGCCCAGTCTGATCTAAACGTCTGACCAGTCTAGTCAATGGTAGCTGGGAAGTTCAGTGTAGTTCAGCACCATTTTCAATGGCTCTGCAACCTTTCTGCAGTCTATGCCTCACCTCAGGCATGCCACCCTGTGCCAGTGGGCCTAATAATGAAACAGTGCTGTGACATTACTAAATCATATGATGACCTCTGTGAGGATATTTGATCGCTTAGTTGTGTTCAAATTCTTTTACAGGTCCTTTCACATCAATGCAAGTTTTTTTTTTTAAGAATCCATTAGCCAGTAAATGCATGCCTGTCACATCTGGGACATGATATTGTTGAGCGCAATAATGACTTTAATTTTTTTGGACCATGGCAAAGTTTTCCAAAGTTTTGTAGGTAAGCCCACATCTGATCAATAAAAACCTGTTTAAAACATTTAACCTGGCACCCTGCTTGATTGTGTGTTTCCATCACACTGATGTATTCAACCAGAGTCATGATGCGAATAATGAATTTAAATATATGGATGAAGATAGTGTTGGATCTCCAGTAAAACCATGATGAGTGTATTTTAAGACCTCTACTGTTGTCGGCTGTGGGACAGTCTGCTCCTGAATTAAATGGGGATACTCGCCAAGTTCTCTCTCTAACAAAATCAGATTTGCCCATTGAGCTTTTACCATAATTTCTCGAAAAACAATTTATAACACGCACTCCATTTTTTCATGTTTTTTCCAAGAAAAGTGCTGTATTCATAAATAACACGCCCCTACATTTTCCCCAAACCTGATTCTCTCAGACAAAAATGACCTTTTTTCAAAATTTTAATCAATGAAATTCCAGTAATTTCACATTAAATACCATACACGATTTTCTCTCTCAACAAAATGTGGAAACAACTTTTGCTACTAGCATGATCAGTTACTGGATTTCTGCCTGAGCATGTTCAGTTGTAGCGTACAGACCAATCAGAACAGCTACCAACATGCAAATGTCTGCCACCAATCTTACTCACAAGATTGCTGCTTCCTGTGTTTGCACTTAAGTGGTAAGGTAATGCTTAAGAATTACACAATCATTACACAAAAGTGAACTATTGAGACCCAAAATATTGGATTACAACAGTTTAAGAGTCAGTTTCATAACAATTATGCAAGTTTGGTGGTAATGTTTTGCAGAGAGGGTTAATATTTCTGCTTTTTGTATCAGATATGTTGTAACTGCGATGTTGGGAGATGACAAATTTTTCAAATTGTGCTTGTGTATGATATGCACTTGAAAATTAGACCTTATTTAAGAGCAAAAAATGTGTTATAAATGAGAAATTACAGAATTTCATCAAAATCAGCCCCAGGTCAGGGTTAGGGTTAGGGTTATCAGTTCCCCTTTTAGAAATGTGCACAATATATATGCAAATTTACAGTTTTTTATTTGAATAGAAAGGCTCACCAAAAATCTCCTCCAAAACATTCAGTTTTGTGCTTTTTACTTGTATTGCTTGTGGTGTTTGAAGGCTTCAAGTGTGTGCATTTCAGGCTATTTTCTGTAGAAGGTACTTGACAGTGCTGGCCAGACATAAAGTAGCTCAAAGAAATCCAAATCTGTCAACAGTGTACAAGAGAAAATTTTTTGTTCCATAAGAACTAGACCACAAAAGGAAATATACAATGATCTGAATAAAATACACTGCATACACATTAACTTAGCTTACATCCTTTTCAATATTAAAGTTATTTAAATGCTGGTGAAGGCACAACAGCAATGGCTGGAAAATAAGGTAATGATAGAATTAAATTGCAAACAGCTGTGATTTCCTCCCAAACAATTTGCACTTCATGAAACAGAGGGCAAATTATTTGCCTTTCAGTTTAAACATCAATTTGTATTCTGGACCGTGTAAAGTTAGCTGTTTGTTTTCAGCCCTTTTATAGGCTTGCTAATATCAATTACACTAAAGATTGCCTTGTGCTGGGGCCTGCGCTGCTGGAGTTGTGCACTCTGGAGAGATCAGAGGAAGGAAGAGATCTAACCTCTAAACACAGGATTTCTAATTGCTCTGACATTGCTCAAGCCGTCGGGCCTCATTTGTATGTTCAGGTGAAGGAGCAATTTGGTTCTAATGCATTGACACAGATCATTTCCCTCCACCTCTCTCTCGCTTCTCACCTCACTTCATCAGGCGAAGGTGGACGGGCAGCGAGAGTAATATACTGAACCCATCTGTTCATCTGTCAGACCTTTTCTCCTCACAATTTATGGCACGTCTATTTGTTGAAGTGCCTTCCCTCCCACAGAGGCCCCTGCGAGGAGCCGCAGAAGTGAACAATTCTCACACAGGGTTCTCACATCCTGGGAAGCTGATTTGATGAGCCGAGCAGGATCGTTTCTGATGGAGGCTTCAGATGCATTCTAGACTAATGGCAGTCAAGGCTACAAATTGCACCCACTTACACCCATATCTTGGTTGGCCTACTGTCTGGCCGACTCTGTTGAGACAGGTGTGCTCCTGGCAGCTCTCTCTGAAGTATTGTCAGGCATCTCTTAGCTGGTCCGCCTCCCTAAAAAGCAGCCAGTGAGGGAGAGAGGGAGTGGGAGATCCTGCACTGCCCAAACCAGCTGCTTCCTTTGATCTTCTTGCTAGGTTCACTCAATTTGGATTAAGAAGCCATCTTTATATGCACACTCCCATATTTTATCCAGCAGGAAGCCAGAATCTGTGCCATCTGACAACCTCTAAAACAACTGCTGATTAACAACAGAAGGCCAATCAATTCCCTCTGTGAGCAAGCTCAGGATTCACCACTGCTCTTACGGTAGACATATGGTAATCCTTTTCACTTAGCATAAATTAAAGTCTAGTACACTTCTGTGCCTGTGCTGGAGGTCTCCTGTTCATGCTGTCACACTGCATTAATGCGCGACATCATGTTCCTGAAGCTCAGAGAGAAGGCAAAGGTAGCATTTTGAAGTGTAGTCTTGATCAACATGTGTAACCATCCTTGGCCTGGGTTACTACTTGGATAAACCACTCACATAAAAGCAGGAGACACTTACGGCTCTGTATTTTGCTGCCTTGAGCATGAATCATGTCATATCTGAGTATGTAGCTGAAGTGGAAGAGTAAATAGAAGGTTATGTGTCTGTATTTATAGAGAAAGTCGGCAGTGCCACTCCAGCAGACATGGTCAAGGCATCCTTTGCACTCTCAAGGACACACAAGGACTTCTAACTGGCTAATTGTGAGGAAAATTTCTGCAAGGAAAGTCGATGACATTCGCCGCAACCTTTTTTTGCACTATAGACTGGTTTGATGTAATATATTGTTATTGATCTGTGGAGATTGAGGTTGTGAATAAAATCAGACAAACATTATGTACATAATAGAACAATTCACCATAATGTAGGATCAGTGGGAGCTGTGGCATTGAAGGAACCATGGGAACAGTATGGGTGTGTTTGTTCAACCAGTCATGTTGATTTTTTTCTTAATATTGTAAGCAGATTTTCTAATTTGACTACAGAAAATGACTTGTGTTGTATAAAACTGCCAGTAGCTCTTACATAACATCAAGTTTATGCAACAAGTCTTACAGCAGGAGATAGTTGTCATGTGATGTCTCTCATTGTGGTGATTGAAGTGACTCAGCCCCCATGTCACACACATCTTAATCGTAACTCCTCTGTTACATCAACGATGGCTGCTGGGAGGCTGGACCTGTTCCTGATGCTGCTGTCCTTTTTCTCTATCATGTTATGTTGTATAGGTATGATGGACCACTTATTCTAGGCCTGTTTCTGACTCTCTTCTGTTCTCCTGGCATAATGCACTACTCCATCCCTGACCTCAGTAATGGGGTGACCATATTAAACAACACGTGGTCGAGTGGAGACTTGCTTTCATTTCAACCTCCTGCACTATTTACTTTTGGTTCTAAACAGAGGACTCTATTAATCCTGTGCTTAAACTATTATCCCCACTCCTTGTGGATACATGTATTGCAGATTCTACAGAATCAATACAGCCTCAGTGTTTTGACAGTGGTAGTCAGTACATGTTGGCTAATGTTCGGAGATATTTAGATCCAAAATCGAGCAGCGGACACCGATATAATGTAGCCTGTAGGGCATAGATCGCCGCTCCTAAAAACTGCATTAATCGTCCAAAAACTCATGTTTTTCACCAATATTCCATCATGATTCGCCGAATGGACGGCCATTGTAGCCTGTGTGTCTCCATACAGCGCTGTGTGGTTGTACTAACCTCTAAACAGACGAGTCTGTTTGCATGCCCAAGCGCAGTACTCTCTGGAGCGTTGAGATCGCTTCCTCAATTTCTATCAGCTCCTTATCTGTATAATCTGGCTCCAAACTGTAAGGACGTCCATCATATTCAAAGTCCTCCTCCACAACATCTTCATCCCATAGATATTCGACCATTTTGCACAACACTGGAAGATGATAGTCGTTTTGTTGCTGTGATGAAACAATGAGTCGCACTGCGCATGCGCGAAGAGCATGTAAACAAACTCGTTGGTTCAGCCACACAGCGCTGTGTGGAGAGACACAGGCTGCAATGGCCGTCCATTCGGCGCGAATCATGATGGAATATTGGTGAAAAACATGAGTTTTTGGACGATTAATGCAGTTTTTAGGAGCGGCGATCTATGCCCTACAGGCTACATTATATCGGTGTCCGCTGCTCGATTTTGGATCTAAATATCTCCCGAAGCACCGTTTGCATCAGGAAAGCCTTCTGGGTGAGTATATTGTTGTTCTTCATTCTATAAACAATGTAAAAGCTGCAGGAACCGAAGTTATCCTTTAAGTTGTGGAATCATTTAAAATTCATCCTTGTTCTTTTTCTTTTTGTAATAAAAACAAAACTTGGAATTCTGTTAAACGTATTCAGTGTTCACAATTTGCATATATCTGGATAGATATTGTATTATGAGGTTGCTGGAAACACCCAGTCAAAGACTCTATTCAGTAAAAAAAACAACACTATAAGGAGTATTAAACCAATGTTTTTGCTTTGCTGATGGATTTCCCAAAATTAGCTGTCAAAGCTCTTTGAAGTAGACCTGATTCACAACTATTACCAAAGCGCCCTAAGACTGCTCACAAACCAGGAAGATTACTTTCAACAACTTCCCTCCATCATTGTACAAAACTCTTTCAGAGTAAACAAACTTCAATTTTTGTGTAGTATATACACCTGATAGAGTGTGTATATCTGAAATGTGTACTCTTTGAACACTTAAAGATGTACTTAAAGGGACAGTTCAGTATTTTTGAAGTGGGGTTGTATGAGCTCCATATGGTCACTAAGGACAGTAGATGCAGTAGAAAGTTCTCTCCTCTCCACCAGAAAGCCACAGACTGTGACCATCGGTGACAAAGAAAAGACGCTAATAGAAAAGTACCGTACCAGAGTTAAAGGCTATTTTCTCCGCCTACGAAAACTCAAATCAAAAAGTAATACCACAGTTTAAGAGTACACTACATGTACATTTTTTGAAGTGCATTAATCTTTCAGAAAAAAAAAGTTTATCCGGACCCAAGCCAACTCACGCCATGTGTCCCTCCACTAAATCACTCCGCCGTAGTTAGCTAGCTGCTTTGAATGGCTGTTTTAGACAATTAAAAGCACATTATAAGATAAATATTGCTGAGATGGGTTTTTGTGATGCTCCCCTTGATTCAGAAACAGATGTGCATCATGGAGAACTCAGCTTTCACCGTATTACTCTGCGTAACGAGGGCATTCGGTTACACAGTATAGTGAATGCATCTCTGTTACCTGTTACCTGACAGATTTTTATGATCAACAAACAGCCTCCTCTACTCTGCTTATTTGTCTCTGACAGATCATTATTACTTACTTTGAGCAGAAACTGTCATTAGGTCCTTCAGGTCTGGGACGTTTTTCCAGTTTATCTTCGGGAAATTGAAGTATGTCCACAAAACTCTGGGAAAGGAAAGTCCGTTTGACGAGTAATACTGCCGTCCATATCACATATTCCCAGGTCAAACATTCGCTCCACTGTTTATTTACGTCTCTATCTTGATGTCCAGGCTCCATGGATGTTTCCTCTATATTCCTCTCGGTGGGTTCGTCACCGTCTTTAGCGACTCGTCCTCTGTAAAGTCCGGTTCATACAGGTATCCTCTTGACTCCAAACTGAATGGGACTTCATCGGCGCTGTCATAATAATCCCTTTTTTAATTTCCTGTATTGTCTCTTCCTCACGCCGCTGACAGTCAAAACAGAAGAGTTATGATACTTGATAAAAGTTATCAAAGCTACAGGCAGCATCTGAAGCCGCTAGCTTGAATGTTGTGATCAGCTGAGAGGGGGAGAGGGCGGCGGACTGATTTAGCGGAGGGACACACCATCCCCCTCTCAGTTGACCAAAACAATAGCAAGATACTTCATATAACTTTTCTTCGTCACCGATGGTCACAGACTGTGGCTTTCTGGTGGAGAGGAGAGAACTTTCTACTGCATCTACTGTCCTTAGTGACCATATGGAACTCATACAACCCCACTTCAAAAATACTGAACTGTCCCTTTAATATTAATTGTCCATCTATCTGATATATGCCAATTTTATTCATAAAAGTACCAATACAGCCACATTTCGTCTGCCCTTTAAAGCCCATATAGCCACATTATATCCCTACAAGCTAAAAATTGACCTTATTTCAATGCTTATACTTTATTAACATATTTTAATGCTGATACATCAGCATAAAACATTAACATTAAGTTTACATTCTATCAATGTCAAAAATAATTTTCTGAGCAACTCCGACCAATTCCAATATTTGTTTTGAAATCTGTTGTTATTACTATTATTTGTCTGAGCTCGCTGTTGCTTTTGTTGCTAAATATATTGTTGGCTATGACCTGAAGAGACTTCAGGATGAATTTAAGTAAGACTTTTTTAAGATGAAAAAAGGGGTGAGACTAGATAAGATTTGTACTTCTTCCTACACCCTTTTCGAACTGAATCTGTTATTTTTTCTTGCAAAGATTAATGATAGGTGAAAAAATGCTGTGATTGCTATTTGCCTTTGCTTACATTTATATTTTATTTTTATTGGATTTGTATAGAGGTATACATATGTATGTTTTCCATTCAAGTTCGAAATAAACATAACAATATCATATAGAATTAGTTTCGCTTGAAGCTTTTTGTTCCATTTTATTCAGTAGGCAGGGAAAATCCTACGAGTAGTGTGCCTGTTTCTAAATTCTTACTGTCCCTAAAACTGTCGCACTTTCACTGTAAATTAGTTGAATCCTTTCCCATATGTAATGTTTGCTATTTATTACCTTTTAATTTTACGAGATCATGATCTCAATGTGAAATTACCTGTTTAAATAAAGGTGAAATAAAAAATACCAAACTGCTATGTAGTTCTACAACTAATGCACATTTAAATCTGGGATCACAGAATTGCAGTTGGAATCAAGGAATAAGGCATTAAACATGAAATTCAATATAAACACGGAATATCGCAAAAATGGGGGACATTTACTTAAAAGCGTTTTTTCTGACTAAAGCGGAACACTTATCTTGGGAAGTGCCCTAAGGGGGTCACTGACGGCAAAAAAGGTCTGAAACTCCCAGCTAACTCCAGAGAACAGGTGCAGAGCAGTTTGCCAATGATTATTGTATCAGGAGATCAAATGTTCTGCAAATTTTGTCAACATACTGTTGACTGGACACATGAAGATACATGTACGACCACTCAAAGAATGAGTGACTATATTTCATTACTCTATCACATGTCTCGGGGTTAAATTAATACAGAAAAAACAGACTATGGGAAAAATAAAATGGACTTAGGGAAAGAAATAACAGACTGATAATGGTTCCCATCTTAGTTCTGATCTTAGCATTGTTTTCATGTTTTTTTTATCGAACATCCTGTACTTCAGGTGGTTGCACATTGCCTGAGCTCCTCCCTGTGCTGTGGGTCTTTCCAGTGACACTTGTAGTGCACAGTGTACTTACTGTTATGCCCATGATGCAGCAGTACACAAATGTAAAGTTATATTGTGAGCACAGTTCAGGTGTGATACAAGGTCCCTGTGTGTAAAGCCTTAACAATCAAGATGCAGTCACAGCTGTGAGAGAGTGTTGCTACATTCATGATGAAAACACACAGACTTTGAACAGAAATGAAACTATTCAATAACATCTCTCTGACCTGTCATCAAATGATCTATGGCCTTGTACCAATCCATGGACCAGTGACTGGGAATTGCCAATGTAAAGGATACACAAGGACTTACCACTGTTAATTGTGAGCAGAGTAGTTGTTTGAGGACAGTCCAAGGTGTGAACAGTAATCAGCAGTGCATACACACCTCCTCCTCTCCAGAATAAAGGCTCCGATTGTCTGAATATTTGAGGAATCACTGTGAAATTTGCCAAGTCTTACTCTCCCCTGTCTCCACAGTGCTTCTGTTTCTGTGTCTGTCTCTGGCCCGTCTCCAAACCAGTCCCCCCATGCTCCCGCTTCACTGCAGAGTGTCACTCCACATGAAGTCACACTCTCAGGGCCAGGGTATAAATAAGCAGGTACTGTTTGGGCAGCATGAAGTCTCACTGTCCCCTCACAGCAAGAATATCCTGAGATTGTGTGTGTGTGTGTCTTCCCACCCAAAAAGACGTGTATATGTTGTGTTGGAGGAATACTCCTGCCAAGATGCAGGCCTGAGAACAGGAGCTGGTCCCCTGGTGATGAGCTGTGGCTACCCACTGCTGCTGTATAATTAGGATGGGAAATGTTTGCTAATTTCCGCTTTTTCTCCTCTGCAGGTATGCAGACTTCACTGAAAAGCAACCACTACTAAATCACAGCTCACTTGACCGCTGCTTAAATTTATATGGAACGTTTGATTAATATTTCAAAGCATACAAAGTAGGATAAAGTAGAGGTTAAAAAGTTTTGTTTTTACATATTTTCGAATTAATTTGGCACAGACTGAAGCCTAAGTTTCCAAAATATGTTCCACACTTAGGAAATAGCTTGGGTGGCTTACAGAATATGATCATTATTAGCAACAGGGGGGACCTGGGGACACATTGAGCTCACTGATAAGTCTATTAAAAATATTTAAGTAAATTATACTTGAATACTTGGTAATTGCATGACTTCCATTGCACTGCAGATGAACTTTATTATTTTTGCTCATAGCTGAGCTCATTGAATCAAGCAGTTGCATTTTCATCTGTGATTTGAACAGTCAGAAAATACATTTTGTTGAAAGCTGTATGCCTAATGTCTTTACTTTGCCCAGGAGCTTATGCTTTGGTTATGTTTTTGTTTGTTAACAGGATAGCTCAGACAATTTGATCACATTTTCATTGTTAGTCACGGCACAAAAAGGATGTGGTTAGATTGACGGGGACATGAATCTGGATGCTGATCCAGATGTTTTTCAAGGATTTTTTGACATTATGACATTAAGGCAAGTATAAGACATGCCTTGGCGGAGGTTTATACTTTCAGAGCACCTCAATTACGATTTTAGTTTTTTGATTCAAATGATTCTTCAATAAAAAGGTGTTCGCCCTCACTGCCTTTTTTGCTGCACTTTGGGGATTTCAACCCCTGTTGGAATTTTCATCTTGCACTTGTATGAACATGACATCCTTCTATGTTGATATTACAAAAGTTTGCCAAGACATATTTATCAGTGTACTTTTGAATAAAGCTTTCTTATAATATTAACGTTCTGTTAAACCACAGCAAAAGACCAAAAAGAGAGCAACACTTGATAAAAGCTTTATTGGACAATTGGCATATTAAACTAATGTGTCTGAATTTAAATGGAAAACAGTCTGATAAGGTATGTTTTCATTGTGTAGTTTTGGAAAACATGGTGTAAGTAATTGTCTAAACTTGTGAAACAGGCTCGATAGGATCAATTCGTTTAATGTTTTGTCTTTCTGTGACTGGGTAAAGGAAATGATTGCTGCATTCTTTCCAGCCTGTATGGTAAAAACAGTCTTTAGTTCTGCTAAATAATGAAGACACTTGGATTTCTTTGTTGTTTCTTTCTCTTTTCATGCCTTCTTAAATCATCTCATTTCATGACTTTATTAAAACAAAGCCAATCCAGAGAGCAAATTTATACTTTCAATTATCTTTTCATCAGCCTCATTATTCGATTCACGAGAAAATTTTTCAATTTAAGCACAGGCCTAATTTATTCAACTCAGTTTAAATGATTAAATTTAGTGAGTCCCATCTCTAATATTAATGTGTTTGATCATTCACTCCAACACTAATGATCTCCGCCGAAACGCTTCCTTACCTCCAGTATGACTTTACAGATGTATAGCCGAGCTGCAGCCGCCCATGACACATCCGTTTGGAGTGACAGGCCGCCAGTCTGATTTAAACTAATAAAAAATAACCTCCACTTCGCCTCCAGAGCTGACATATTGCATGTATGCGGATGAAGGAGGAGCACCAATTTATTCCCTCACAAGGGGTCACTTGTACTTTTAATAATTCATCCAGCATATGTTGAGATGTCAGTCGCCACGCTTTGATCAAAAGCTGGCCTGTCTCTCACTGAGCCATTAATATCCAGGGAAAGTATTTGGACTGCAGCACACACCTGCCTTCAATGTGGTGGAGGGATCTTCCTCATATTCCTGTGAACAACACTCTGATATGGTTCCCTCCTCCAGTAATATATATTTATTCTGTGATCATCATATCCCAAACATAGTACTGAATCTTAATTCCAAAAAAACTTGGGCACTGTTCCGATGTATTGATCTTTTGAAACCATTCACACATTCTGAATTTGATGCCTGAAACACATTCTGCAAAAGTTGTGGAAGAAAAGTTGTAAAGTCGGGCTGAACATGATATGGCCGTATTATCACAATTACAATGTGTGTATGTGCAGTTCTCATATTGTAGGGCTTGTGACGTGTCAAGGTATGTCGTGCTGCTATTCAGGTGTTGGTTGATGAAAACCAAAACCACTTTCTTCTGATTTTCTTGACTATTTACAATAAAAGACCATCAGACCAGAGAGCTGACCACAATATGTACAGTGTAGTTTTCTGCAAATTAACCATATAAAGCCAATTGTATCATATTTGATGCATGCTTTTATAATACCTCTATCTACTCAATATGATCAACAAATTACAAAAAAACCCATCTCAATACAATCAGATAAATGATTAAAAATGTCCTCAAATGGATTAGCAATTGGCAAAAACGCCTAATGTATCAAATGAGATGCGGAAAATCTATATGTTGAATTTTATGGACATTTTGATTTTTGTAGGATTTCAGCAGAAAGTGAAATAAAAATTTAATCTCCAAAAAATTAGAATTTTCTGGCTATAATCCACGGTCTTGGGCCTTAAAGGGTTAAATGGAGACAAGACTCTGCTCATGAGGGATACAACTATGATACTCTTCAAAGAAGTACCTTGTTAGATGCAGATTTCTGTTTTTTTTTCTTTCTATAACTATAAATATACTAATAGTGTGCGTCTTGAATGATCAGCCAAAAAAGCACATTCTTCAGGACATTATCCTTCTTTAAAAACATTTAAACTACTACAACTACAGACTCCCAGCAGTGCACCATAGTGACCCTTAAAAAGTTAAAAGCACAGGGCTGCTCAGTCTAGACATCATCAGAAATGGTCAAAAACTAAAGGCTTTAAGGATTGCAAGTCTTGAGTTTATTGGTAAGTCATAAAAAAAAAGTCCCTGAATGTGTGTTACTCAGTTGGCGTCTGAGTTCTGAGATGTGCAAACCAGGAAAGCTGGTTGCTCATGAATAGAAACTGAATTTATCTAGTAAGAGTCCTTTAAAAAAATCACAATATACTGTATATCGCTACACCTTAAGTACTATAAAGTTTAACTGGTTGTTGGTGATAGGGCTGTGGCCGGCCTGGTCACTTCAAATCTACTATAATAACATTTTTGTAAAAGACTGCTTTGGCAAATAGTCCAGAAGTCTTTGAATAACAGTCTTCAACCAAAAACTGCGATTAATGCATACATTTTCCAATCTGCAGCCAGTTCTATCATAAAATGTTTTAGTTATTCAGAAAAAATGATGTGCATTTTTACAAAGGACGAGGCCTAAAACAAACACTAAATGCCTGTGACCTTTTATTCACAGTATAGCACCGCATTAAAAATAAATACTTGCCCTGTTTCTGTTTGCTTTGGGAGACAAACAGAAGCAAAGTTTTGAGTAAAGACAAAACCATATACCAACGACATGTAAAGTTGATGCCAGCTGCTTTGGGATGACCAAAAGTTTTAAAGTTTAAACAGGCATAGGGCTGGGCACTCAATCAGGTTTTAATCTCAATGACAATTATGGCTTTGCTGTGTTGGGCTTTTTTATTTTCATACATTACAAGAGTGAGATGATTGTAAATGTTCACTTAATATACTAAAGTTTTAGGCAAAGTTTTGAGTTAAGACAAAACCATATACCAATGACACAAAAAGTTGACTCCAAATACTCTGGGATTGACCAAAAGTACTAAAATATAAAAAGGCATAGGGCTGGGCACTCAATCAGGTTTTAATCTCATTAAACTATGGCTATTCTGTGTTGGTTTTTTTTTTTATTTTCATACATGACTAGATTGAGATGACTGAAAATGTTCACTTAAAATTTTTTAGTATTTTGGTCACAACGTGCAAAATAAAAAAAAATCAATGTGTTACAGAGTTTAATAGTTGTGATCTTGAAATCAATCAAGTTAGTTGTGATTTTTTTCTCTTTAGTTTGCCATAATCAAGGTGTCTCAACACAATGAACAGTTCATACTGAGTGGCAAAAACAGGTTTTGAAGGAATAAAAGCTTCTGTCCAAATGTCACATCTGGACTTAATTCCACAGCTACACAGTCAAAGAGTGTGTGGGCACTAGACTGGACTACATGCTGTGAGATACTGTATATGGCCCATTATGTCACACAATATTTGATTGTAAGAAACCCCCACTGTTGATCAACTTGGTATGCATGTTTTAGAATCTTATTTTATTAGTATTTACAGTTTCTTGACACATACAGGCTCCTGTTGAAAGAAAATGTGATGAACCTTAGTGGAAACTATACCTCTATTCCAACTGTTTTTGGTAACTGTTGCAGGCATCAAATTCAGAATGTGTATGAAGAAAACAAGTTTAAAATACACATCTTTCATTGTACTGTACCTAATTTAACATAGGTACAGGACTTGAAACTCCATGTACGCTGATTTTTCTCATTTCATTTTTACTCAGAAATATTATGCACAATGTTCCTGCTTTTTTGGGACTGGGGTTTGTATCTGAGCAGTACAGAGAGCAGAGCTGCCTGCAGAGAACATGGCAGCAGATGTTGGATTTTGTGAAGTTTTGCCTTCTGCTGCCCCCTTGGGACGTCAGCGTACCTCTTGCTCCTCTCTCTTGGTCTTCTTTCCTCCCTGCCTGTCAGTAAGTTCTAACAGGAAGTTTAATCTGCCCTGGGTCAGATTAGGTCCTTTTTCGACTTCTCTTGCCCTGCTTTTTGGGTTTGAGTTTTGTGTTCTGTTTTTATTTTGATCTGTGAAGCTCTCATGACTGGCTACATTTCTGCTGCTGTTTTTGCTTTAAACTCTGTATGTGTTCTGTCCTTTGGGGCCACCATACCATTGATAAAAGCCTCTAAGGTCTTTGCTAAGTTTAAAAATGAGAGAGAAATAGTGATATCGGGCCACTGATCTTAATGATTTGTGTGAGTGCTCTCATGAAAACGCTGAGTCTGTGGACTGAGTCGATAGCTGAGTCTTCTGTTCTGCTACTATCCTGGAACAAGTGTCTACATTACCCTGTGGAGTCCCTCTGTAAACAGACCAAGGTTCATTTACATTCAGTGTCTCCCAGCTGAGCAATGTTCATCCTTCAGCTCAAAAGCCCACCAGTTCCCTCACCCATGTTTCCAATTTTTCTTCACACATCTGTTTTTTTGCTTGTCGAGCTGCAGTGTCTTAAAACTCAACTTTGTGCTTGGACACTGTACTTGTTTTGTCTTTAGGGGCCACCATACTTGAAAAAATAGCATCCTCTGAAGTCCATGATCAGTTTGATAATACAACAATGTATAGGTTATTTGCACCATTGATCTTAATGTTATTCATCTATACATACTGATTTGTTGCCACAGGCCCTGGCTGGAGAGAGTTGATAGTTCGAAAACTGAGGCAGTAACAAAATATCAACAACTAGTAGTGTACTGATACAATTTTTTAAGCTTTGATAAAGATCCAGTTTCTTGGCCTTGGATTTGTACTCTAGGGGTGGGCAATATACGTATCAACTGAATCAATCAAATTATCAGATCTGAAATTTGAACATTTTTCCGTGACATTCTTGCACTCCACTTTTAAGCTATGGCAACGTTTGGAAATATGGACACTGAAAATGTACACTGTCTCTAAAATGGTAATGTCTGCCATTTTTGCACCAGCACATTTTTAGGCATGTTTGTTTTTTAATGGGAGCTATTGCTGATAAAAGATTTACAGGAAAATTTTATTTGTTTCTTTTGAGATATAATCAAGTTACTTAATACTCTCCAGTCCTAATTTGCACATACCAAACTGATTTTATGACGGTGTTAGATTAACTACATCAGGTTTTTCCTCAACTGTGTAAAACAGAAATTGAGTATATACATATTACATATTTATTATTATATACATATTTTTTTTACAGAAGGGAGCCACTTTGTAAGACATTGTAAACAGTAAAATTTAAGAGAGTTATCCATTGTTTTTTTTATACTTTCTCAATGGTCTTTCATAATTATATTAACAATAACAGTAAGTCATAGTTCCTTTTTAATTCATTCATATCATATAGACATGATAATTCTTTATCCCACAATGGTTACATTTACAGTGTTAACACAAGTGAACACAGCACACAATAGATCAGATCAGATCAATGTAAAATGTTTAGGTCTGAATGTGCAGGCTGTAAGTCCACAACTCTATAAACTAAATATCCAGTGTAAAATCACCTGACTTAAAAAAATCATGTAAAAAGTGTTTTCATTGGAGGAATATAAGATGTGGAAATTGACAGCCAGAACGTATTCAGAAACTGGATGTGTTCAAGTGAGCATCAAGATCCAAGTTATAATTTCTTTCTTTTTGAATAGATTAATCTGGAATAGATGTAAAGTCGAATGAATGTTTAAAGAGAATTCTAATATAGTGTAATATTTGTGTCAAATATGAGAGGATGAGGATGTCAGCATGTTACCTTTCTGCCTTCTCTGACTGTCACAGTCTGTTGTATCAGGCAGGAAAGAGAAAAAAACTCCACAATTCACAGATTTATTACAAACTAAGATGAAAAGATGTGCTACATACAGTGCAAATTTAGTTTTAGCTGCGTGCTGAGTTCATTTGAAACATGCTGGCAGTCTTCGAACACAGGAGTTGAAATTTTGCTTTTCGTGTTGTGCTCGTCGAACAAGTGGAGTGATGAACACCTTATCAACCATTGTGTTTTAATACACTTACTTCGTCCAATCACCACCGCTTTGTCCGACTGCCTCTGTGTGTACTCGCTCTACTGCAGCAAATATGGGGGTCTCTGGGAGAAACATTTTGGACCAAACCATTATGAGGGGAGGGGGGGTTGTGATCTTTAACAGTTAAAATTGTCTGACAATGTGTTTTTAAGTAGCGTTACTTGTATTGTACTGTCATAACACAGTACTGTACTACTAGAAAATTCTTTTTTTAACAGGATTTTTTGGGGGAACAACTTTGTGGAAGGAGGGGGACACGCTGATCCAGCTGCTGTGCAAGGTTGATAATTAATAATGGCATTAGGATTGATAACAACATATTAATTCCCATCTTCCCTAAGACACGATCAAGCTATTTCAGCCGGAAACAGCTCTGATATCACAATAGGATTCACCCATCGCTTCCAACAACACCAACTATTCTGTTATGTGGGATCAAAAAGGAGCTCAACCACCAAACCAAAAAGGCTTGTCTCACAAATTCATTCTAATAAACTCTAGAGGAAATAGGACATGAGTCTGTCTTTATATATTAAACACAAACACATAAATATATTGTATTTTTCTGTATTTTTATGAGCTGTTTTATTACTATGTGACAGCTTTTAGATGAAGACCTAGCTTAGTATTCATAAAAACGTAATTAGAATGTAAGTGGACAAAGATATTTCCCACTAGGTAGTAAAGGGTAGTTGGATAATAAAGTTATGTTTCTATGGCAACTGCCAGCACAGATAAAATATCAAAAAAGAGTGAAGAGGAGAAGAGGGGAGAGACAAATTCATGAGACTTTGAGTGCGGCTGTCTTCACTCTTTAAAAATCTCGTCTCGTCTTGTACAACTGCATACTGAGTAATCTGAGACTTGGAGCTCCACTGAGCACACATGCCCTCTATTTGTCAGTCTGTCTACCTGCCTTTCTGTCTGTCTGCCTATCTAGCTTTCTATCTTGTTTTATCATCTTGTATTTAACATACACTGCCTGGCCAAAAAAAGTCAAAAAAAAAGTCTGGATTTAACTAAGCAAATAGGTATGAGCATCCTATTGGATTATGACTGCATGGGTGATTATCTTTCAGCTGGAAACAAGCTATTTAACCCCATCTGATGCAATGAGTAGCTTCCCATTTCTTAAACAATCATTTCAAAAGACATCCTGCAGTAGTGGAACAGATGTTGGTCTGTTTAAGAAGAGTTAAATCATTGGCATGCATCACGCAGAGAAAACACCTAAGAAAATTAAAGGAACTACTAAAATTGGGTTAAGAACTGTCCAACGCATTATTAAAAACTGGAAGGATAGTGGGGAAGATTGTCTTCAAGGAAGAAATGTGGTCGAAAAGAAATGATCGTAACCAGCGAATCACTTGAGCAGTTGGCCAAATCAAATCGAAGAAAAACAACAGAGGGACTCGAAGGATATGTTTAATAGTGAAAGTAAGAGCATTTCCACACACACAATGCAAAGTTAACTCAAAGGATTGGGTCCAAACAGCTGTGTAGCCTTAAGAAAACCACTAATCAGTAAGGCTAACCAGAAAAAAAGGCTTCAGTTTGCTTGGGAGCATAAAGATTGGATTTTGGAGGAAAAAAAGAAGGTCATGTGGTCTGATGAGTCCAGATTTACCCTGTTCCATAGTGATGGGAGCATCAGGTTAAGAGGACAGGCAGGTGAAGTGATGCACCCATCATGCCTAGTGTTTACTGTAAAAGCCAGTGGGAGCAGTGCTATGATCTGTGACAAATCTCGTGACATTGCAGAAGCTTATTGAGACAATGCCACAGCAAGTACAACCAAATATTTATGTGACCAGTTTTTGGTGGTGACTATTTTTTGCCCAGGCAGTGCATTTTCAATTTTTCCTTCGATGGAAAAAAGTCACATAAATTTGGACTAATCATTTTTGACAGAACACTTAAAATGATGATGTTGTAACTCTTTCTGCAGCATTGAGGTGTATAAAGCAGACATTTTATTGATTTAAATTATCCATTGATATCACAGGCTGACTTATCCACAAGGTTGATTGTTTTATGGAAAACTGACCCTTGGAGGACATACACTATATGTTCAGAAGCAAGGTTAGCCCCTGTTTTTGATTGCCAAAGATGTTTGCTCAAAATCAAGTGTAAAAAAAAAGTCTGAAATGATGTAAGAGAGCAACACATAACAGTTATTAGCAATTAATCCTCAAATCTAATTCTGACATAATTTAAATTTAGAGTCAGTTTGAGATATGTGAATATTGCTATATTGACAACAGCCTGAAGATTTCTTGAGCATGCTTATGACCTCCATCAACAAGTTTGTTTGTGTTGGTGTTTGTTGGTTTGTTTCACTTTAGGCAAGTCAAAGTTCAGAATTCCCTGCATTTTCAGGGAATATTAGTCATGGAACAAGAAAGAAGAGATTTATTAAAGGATTTACAAACATTACTGAAAAGGGCAGTATCACGTTTTCTAAACTAACTCACTATGTCAGAAATGCTTTGGCTTTGCACGCTGAGAAGCTCTCTTTATTTTTGTTCTTGTTGGTGGTTATACTCAAATTCTAAATGTGTCAGTGCTGTCAGGCCAAAGCCTCTTATCTAAAAGAACTGCTAGTTCTCAGAAAATAAATACCTCAACACTAAATGAATATAAATGATGTTGTCCGAATTAAAAAATGATTTTTTACTCTTTTGGTAAAAAGCTATTAAAACCCACTCACAAATTTGGATGGAGACCATCACCACTGTCTTATGATATGAAAAATGAAAACCACTTTAAAAAATGAGATTAGAGGTTTTGACCCAGGCAGCGACAACATGTAAAGTCAAAAAGAAAAACTAAAACCACGTCATTCCAAACAATGTAATTTGTGTTTTAACATTCTGAAACAAAGATCATTTTCATGCTCCTCTTGATTCTTAAGAACAGTTCAGTTAAAGCATTTCACTTGGACATTCTAAAAGCCACACTGTGAAGTTTGCTCTCCAATCTAGTGGTGATACTGTATTTTGTATTCAAACAGTGCTTTATAGCCTTGTAACTGCTGAACACTACAAGAACACTCTTTTTTGCTTTGTTGCCAATGAGAATTCCTTCTCCTGTGGCGTGGCATAAGTATGATTTTGCTTGATAAACAAAAGTGCGGTGCACCATCATGACTTACTGTGCTACTTCTCCGTTTCAGTCACGCTGGCTCTGAGTGAAAAAGCATTTAGCCTTTGCCAGTACTACGCAGTGCTCTTGGTTATTCATAGTTTTTATAGCCCGGAAGGACATGGAAGCCTCTATAAGACTTATGTTCTATAATAAGAAATTCTTCACTCAGGAGGCCGAGTTAGATGGTTGGTAGAGGCAATTTGCTGCAAATTAGGACATATTTAGGAATGTAGACATTATTTTTAGCTCATAAATGACTAAAAATGCTGTGCAATGTCCCTTTAATTCAAGCAAAGTCTTGTTCAATTCGCCTTACCTTGATTGTCTTTTAGATTGGAAACCAAAATCCCAAAATGTGGTTTCAGAAGGAGGCTACATTGACTTGATAGTAAAAAGGAGAGCACAAGCTTTATGCAGCCCCTGCAAATTTTTATGTATTTTCCTGAACAGACAGAGTTCTCCTGGGAAATATCTGTGCAAGAGTAGATGAGAGATGGTCATTCTTCATGGTGCACTTTTAAGAAGTTTTTTTTAGCAAAATAAAAAAAATAAATAGTCAAGTTTCTGCTGTAAACATCAAATCAATGATCAATTAAAGACATGGTACAAAAAATATTTTATTTAAAAAAAATGACTTTTAGAGAGGAAATTGGTATATGCATAAAACAGGTACTGGCAAGTCATACCAGATATCAATTTGTTTAAGAGAGAAGCTTTTAGTTGTATAGTAATTTCAAAGGAAAAATGATTTATAAAGACTTTTTAAAAGTCTATTTCAAGAGGAAGCAATACAATGGACAGAAACAAAACATAACAGGATAATATTCTGCTATATACAGAATCAAGATTTCCTTTGTTGGTGAAGGTTTCTTACCCAGAAAAAGAAAAATGCTGTTTGTTGTGTTTGTGCTGGAGAGATCAATCAACGGTTCCCCTTTTCTTTGGATTGTAGAAAACTCTCACAGTAACAGATTTGTGTTATATACATTTACTTCATGGAGTGAATTATTTGTTTTCTTTATCTGTGTGATGTTTTTTCTTGAAAGATGTTGTACTTTCACATAATAAAGAAACCCTTTGCAGCATTTTTCTGACTCTTAACAATATGTGCACTTAGTTACAGTTCCTCATCAAAAGCTTAGGCTAAAGCGGAAAGCTTTTTTTAGAAGTCGCTCAGCTGTAGTGCCTTTTTCTTTCCATAATGCAGTTCAAACAGTGGACCTCAAAGGTAATCACTTGGCTCTGTTTTTATTTTTTAAGTGTAATTGGTGGTACAGACAGCAGGCCAAACACACAAACTCACACACTTTCATTTTACCACTTTAATTTATGGATGTATTTGGATTGATGTGAAATAACTAACAGCACAGTCCTCTGTCAATGTCTTTGTTCCCTTTTTGTCAATTATAATCACTATTTTTTGGGCTTTCGTGCCTTCATTGGATAGAGACAGTGGACGGTGTCTGCTGGGTGTGAGCGAGGAAAGGTATACAGGGAAAGAAAAGTACCAAAAGACCTGCATGATGCTTGGGCTTACAAAGGTATGCAGATAGGGGATTTCAGAGTAAGGGTCAACTGCCTGTGGCTTTTTTATACACAGACTCTATGTCACACCTGATCATCAACACACACTTAAAGACATTTTGTCACAGCAATGAACCGAGAAGGACCCAAAATGCATGACAAGACGAAGTCCAAGATCTCAAAAAAGTCTTGAATCAGACAGGGGTTTGGTACACAGAAGAGCAGTCCAAAATCAGGCAAAGGGTATCAGAATCAGCAGGCAAAAAGAGCAGTCCAAAAATATACTTTACAAGATCAGAAACAGAGAGGCACACAAGAAATGCTGGACAGTGAGTGAGTCTATACAGTATTCTTTTTATTTTATTTTATTACTGCTATTATTACTTTTATTTAGTTTCTTTTTGTGCAACTATTTAAGTCTGTTATTTTTATACCTCTTGCCTGGCATTCGTTTTGGACAGCAGAGTAAGAATTTCATTGTAATGGAAAACATGTTTCTCAGTGTGCAAATGTCAGTAAATGCTATGAATCTCATGATGACTAGAGGTATGACAATCTGGCAGAGAACCAGAGAGGGGGCAGGGCTTATGCACTCATGCAAGGTAATCAAACACAGAAGGGAACACAGGTGAAGGCCATTAAACAATCAGGGAGACACAGAGAGAGGAAACAAACCTAAACTGAGAGACAAGGCTGAGAATTTCAAACTAAAACAGGAATGACGGGACATGCCACATGAGGTGGAAATCAAACTTTTCAGTAGGATGTGAAACATTTCCCGTACAGACAAATATTTTGTGGATTTTCAAAATGTACAATATCCTGGTACTCTTTATAACATTTTTCATTGATCTGATCTCTGTTGATTTGCCACTTGTTATTAAATGACTGATTAAAAGTATTTTTTTAAACAGTATTAAAAAAAAGCGTTTTTAAAAATTCCTATTAATTAAGGTTTGACAATACTTGTTTAAGTGAATGTGCAACATTTAAAGTAGGAGTGGGAATCATTAGCTGCCCCACTATATGATACTATCACGGTGCTTGAGGCACGATTCAATATTACTGCGATTTTGTGATATGCAAGTATTTTATACATGATATTGATATTTTGCAATGTATATATATTTTTATAATATTTATAAAATATAATGGTGATACCCACAAACTGGGTACAACATAAATGGGGGCTTGTCCGGGATTTGAACCTGGGACCTCAGCGCAGGTGAACCGTATCAGCTCTCTCCTGCTGCCGCGGCAACCTGAGAGCTCACACACAAGCACACGCATGCACACATGAGAGCACTTACAAAGACAGAGAGAGAGACTCAAGAATACGATGGTGACTGTAATAGACTTATTTCCTACCCTACACAATACTTACCAACAGCCCATCAAAAATGTTTTGGCTGGGCAGAACATTTCAGTATTAGAAAGGTGATTGGATGATCATTATTTCACTCATATTTAATCAGATAAGAATGCAGGCACTGCTTAGATACATAATGAAACCAATTAGTATGGCAAAAATTTTTTTTGGAAATGGTCAAACTATCTTTTCCATAAAGAAAAACTTTTAGGGGTATTTCCCTTTTACTTTGCTGGAGCAGCCAGTGCTAGTCATTGTATGAGCAGCCATTGTTTATAGGCTTAAATTGTTTTGCTCGTAGAACCCACTTCTGTCTTCTCTAAAGGACGCTGATTGAACACTGCCTTTGCAGACCAAGCTAAATAGTTTGTTGCATGTAACTTTAAAAGATGGATCTTCATGACTATCTTCTTGGGATCAGGCCAATATATCTGTGCCTCAAGATTAATTTATTTCTAATTTTAAGGCTCCAGTGTGTGATACAATCACTAAGAGTTTAAAATTTGACTTCAAAATGATTTAATAAACATAATGAGCAAGTATGATTCGTATATTAGGATTCAACTGATGCTATTGAAATATATTGCTTTTCCCTGGTAAAAGTTCTCTAAAAATCACTGTGTTTATCGCAGGAAGACAAATGTAATTCTCGCATAATTTTAATAACCTCTGTCGATCTTTTAGAATATGTTATTCTAAGTAAGAAAAGCACGGACTGTTGGACATATTTGGTCAGTTGATATGAGCTCACTTTTAATACCAAAGCATCCCAGTAGCATACTGGATTATACAAATTTAAACAGTGGCTCAAGACCTGACAATGGATATTGGAGTGATCAATAAAGGATTTTTTTCCACGCACACCTTGCTCGCCTTCCTGCTGAAAACAGCTGTGCAGCTTATTCTCGGTCCTTACCCCTCACCTACTAACCACTGTTTTAGACTGTGCAGGATTTTACCTACATTTTCTTCATCATAAAAAGAAAAACAATACTCTCTTTTGGCTGCCATACTTCTTTTGTGTCTGGGGTGTCAGTGCCTTTTTTTCCACCTCTATCATATCAAAATTTAAAAAATCTTTTACTAGGATAACCTATGACAGACATACCAGGTTTTGCACAACTGATATGGTCTTATGCTTGTACGATTTACTTTAAGCACATTTTGGTCAAAAGTAAAATCCATCTTTTGACCTACCACCTGTCTGCCTCTGTCATTGACATCATGAGGTGTATTGCCACATTTTAGCTGTAAAACATCAAATTTCCCGTTAAGCATTTTTCACTTTATACATCCATTCAGTCGTACTAATAAAACTTCTCCCCTTATGTCCTTGTCGGAGAAGTACAGCATTCTTCACAAGTGAAAAGATTATTACAGTCAGTCTGTTCTCTTTTCAAAAGATTGCACTCAGTAAAGCTAAAGCAGAAATTGAAAGTTGTGAGTACATTCAAACTGTCTTTCAGTTCAGCCAGTCAATGCCTTGTATTTTTGTGCTTTATTGAGTGTTTTTCATTGAAATTTAGCCTAAATGGATATGCTGCAAAAGAGAATAGAGGGGTCCATGGATAGACAGACTTAATGAGATTAATGTGCCAAAAATACACTAAGCGACAATTACTGTATGTTACTCATAGTTTCTCGATTGAGGCTTGTCCCTGAAGAAGTTTGTCTATATTATAAATTCAGGATAATAAGTCTTTTTTTAATGATGTCTTGTGTTAAAAGTTAAACTATTGACCATGCTACCTTATATTAGATTAACTTAAAAGAAGACGAGGTGGATCTTGAGCCTCCTAACATACAGACATAACAAAGAGCTTATTCTCTCATTTGATTTTATTTACCCAGATTGTCATAATTTATCAAAATTACAAGTGAAAACACTGCTTGGGTTATAAGCAGTCAGATACACTAAAGCTTTTACCAAAAACACTGTGTGTGCTTTCAGAATGTGTCGTCTTTTTTTTTTTCAGGTGTAAAGTTCCAGGTTAAAATGAACAGTTTTCCCAATGCCATTCCTTCTCATCCCATTTAAGTATTACAAAACAGCATAAGGTAATTGACTGATGGTTTAAACTAGGCAGCCTTTTTTTATATATAATTTTGAGACATGGTATAAAAATATGTTTTCCAACTGCTGTAAAAATAGTTTTGCTGGTCTGTATTATTGATGAAAAAATGATGGACTCAAAAACACAATGCATGTTTTACTGCCCTGTGTTATTTTGTCATTCAGAACAACAAACATTTTCTCTAAATGGACTTTTCAGTCAAGACAATAACAAGCACCGGTTCCCTAATCATGTCCTTATCATTAGTCTTGTGGACATGTCTTTGTATGCCAGTCCAATGTCATGTAACACTACTGCAAGAGGATGATAGGACAAAACCAATTTTATGGAGGAAAAACACAGACCCTTCCAAGAGAAAATATTATATAAATCCCTCTTGGTGTTAAAAGGTTTCTGGATTTGAATAAATCATTTATTTTATTATCATTGTGTGCTGCATTTAAATGAATGGAAAAGAACATTTCAGACCCCTTCTGTTCAACACAGAGGCAAACAATCATGGTGACTCATTTGAAATATTTATTATATAACCATTTGTAAAGTCCATTTACAACAGAGGGACTAAATAGAAAGGGGTACAAATGACCTTTGACACCTCACTCATGCTACACAGTCAATACACAAACCTAATGTTAGGACTCAGCGGCAGATCTCTCCCCTTCAGGACCAAATGTGTAATGTCTATAGCTTTCTACCTGCCTCCACATGACTTATCATCAAACAAACTATTACAGATGCTGTCATGCAGCACTACTGCCTATCAGTGGCTGTATTTGACGCTGGTTGCAAACAGCTATTTTTTCACAAAAGAAGAAAACAGTTATGACTAGTTAAACTGGGATGCAAACAAACCTTGCTCTTACCTAAAATAATTACATATTTTTCTGCAATTTTACATGCAAATGCTTAATCACTTCATTTAACTTTGTCATGTGAATTAGATTGTTTCATAAGCCAAAGTTAAGACAGTAATGCCGAGTTGTTTTTCTCATCAGTAGCTATGAAGTGTTGGCATAAAGCTGACAGTTGTAGGTGTTCTAATATTATCTTAAAAGTTGAAGTAATCTAAAAATGATTGCTCTCCAAATCAAATATGGTAAATTCACTTGAAGTGCTCACTAAAATAATGATCAATTTTATATGAGAAAGGAATACAAAGGCAACAAATAATAAAACACCCTCCTCTTGTGAATGGTAAGACTAGGAAAGGACAAATGGTAAAATGCTTGGTTTGGTCCACAAGGGGCACTGAAAGGATAAGTTCGGTTTCTGCAGTTTTCACATTGTAGAATGAAGTAGAACAATATGCTCACCCAGGAGGCTTTCCTGATCCGAACAGTGCTTTGGGAAATATTTAGATCCAAAATCGAGCGGCGGACATCCCTCTATAATGGTAGCACACAGGGCATACAGCAATGAGGAGCTCATCGAAAGGAGGACGCGGAGGCAGCGCTCCAGAGAGTACTGCGCAGGCGCGGAGGCATACATTCTTCTTCTTCAGTTCAGAGGTCGGCACAGTTACAAAAACATGTCTGGGGCGACACAGACTGTAATGGAGGAGAAGCCCGAGCGGACTATGATGGAATATTGGGGAAACTAATCAGTTTTTGGACGATTAATGCAGTTTTAGGAGCGGTGCTGTATGCCCTATGTGCTACCATTATACGGATGTCCGCCGCTCGACTATGGATCTAAATATCTCCCGAAGCACTGTTTTCATCAGGAAAGCCTTCTGGGTGAGCATATTGATCTACTTCATTCTATAAACAATGTGAAAGCTCCAGAAACCGAGCTTTTCCTTTAAATCAACTCAAATCTAAAACACAAACACTAAAACACTGAGAGCATAGACCTCCGCCAAGCACCTGAGTGACAGCAGTGGCTTTTCCATAACCCCTGTAAAAGATTCAATTCTGGATTGTAACACATTCTGATTGGCCGGCCGAGTCTCCTCTCATGTCTGTCCATGTGGAGAAGTCCATTGCAAGGGAAACTGGGTAATGTAGGGACATAGGCTTGAAAAACATTGTTGTGAGTTTGCAAAAGAACTACAATTCCCATAATGACATGAAGGGGGCAAACCCTCACAGCAGCCGAGGAGAAATGAATAGGAGATTGTCATTATAAACTTCAGGGTTTTTTCTGGGACGTCACTCTGGATCGGATCCAGCAGAAAATGTACCTTGATAGAGTTCATTTATATGGATTCCTTTAAATTTATGAGCAAATCCATCAAGTCATGTCAGAGATCTGATTTTTTTTTAAATACAGCCCAGTGCTCAGGAATGGGATTTTTAGAAAATTTGGGAACATTTTGCATCCAGACAAATAAGTGGATCACCACCAAAATGTAATTGCTTCTTCTTTGGGCCAAACCACACCACTGGTAAAATTTACCCATTCATTTGCTTTGGGAAACCCTGTGGGAAACATAACCTCCTTGGGGGAGGTAATTACTGGGAAGTTTTTCCATGACACTTAGGTCATAAACACATTTATGAACGAAGCATTACAGCATGTTAAATCAGTCTCAACATACTGTTCAATGATAGTTAAAACAACTTCATAATTAATGATAATCTGAAGTTTGCTAATAGTCGTTATAACAAATGATAATGCCAGTGTTTATGATGAGTTGTTAAATACTTATAGTAAATTGTTTGTTATAAGAAATACTACATATTTATAAGGCTCAATAGCAAAAGAAGTCTGGCACGCTGAATAGCTTTTTAGTATCAATTTTTCCTTGCACCATGACCAACATTCCCTGAAAATACCGTCAAAATCCATTTAGAACTTGTTAGCAAAAAGTGGGAAATTGCCTTGTCACACAATGTTACTAGATTGTTTAAAAAAGTCCTGGCTCTCTATCTGGATTCAGCTCACAACCAAAATATAATCACTTCTTTCTTGTGTCATAACCAACATTCCCAGAAAATGTCATCAAAATCAGTGCATAACTGTTTGAGTTATCCTGTTCACAATCCAACAAACAACCCCAGAAATATGACCTCACTGGCAGAGATAATGAGCTCTCTCTCTCTCTTTGCTTGGACCTTCACCTTTTCAGTAGTTATTTCATGTAACACTGATGACCAGCTTACCAGCAGAGATTTAAATCACTTTAGTTTTACTGTTGAGGTTTGTGTTGCTTTTGTCCACTAACTCACTCCATTCATTATCAGATGCTAATTTATCCTGAGTGCTACTTACAGTGACAAACCTCAAACTGAATCAACCTACAGAGACATTACATTTATCAAGAGCACTCTGGTTGTTTGCACTGCAATAAGGGCAGTGGACAGTTCTTGTTGGCATTTCTGATTTTTGAAGCACTGACACAGATTAGACTTTGTTGAAATTGTGTCAGATGAAATGTAATCAAACAGCTGTTGATGGTGCTTTGTCTGCAGCTCTTTGCAGTGGAAGTTTGACTGTTCAGCAGCTCTTAGTTTGTCTTGTTTCAGTGCCATCTAAAATCTGTTTCCTCTGGCTCATATACTGTCACACCAGACAAACAAGCAGAGATTTCCTTTGTGCTTTTTTTATTACATTGTTGTGCCGCCAACACACTGGATCAACATTTTATTACACAGGTAATGAAAAATAGGAATAAAAGATAAAGCTAGTCTGCATTTTAAGTCCGATGTGATAAAACAGCTTTTTTACCTCAGGTAAAAGACACACATCACAGTCGATACCTGATGGTTATGAATCAAAATACAATAAAACCTCTGATTTCAGAAGGCTGGCTCAAGCTGAGACAGCATGACACACAATATCATGCATCTGTGTTGGAATATTAAACTCTACTTAACAAATGGAGACTGAGGACGAATGAGAAGCTGAGGATAATGAGCACAAATTAAAACATGGGACAATTAAACTGTCTCATTAAAAAAAAAAAAAAACGTAATTACAGAGAAGTGAAGTGGGCTGTAAAGCTGCAACATGTTTGTTGGGACTGCTGAACACACATTTTGTTGATTTGACCAAATGGTACGTGGCTGATTTTCCAGCTCTGGCAGTTTTGCAGGTTTGATTTTATTCATGTTATCAATTCTTTCATGGTCTCACTACACAAAGCCATTTTT
Source organism: Scarus forsteni (assembly GCA_036419115.1). Lineage (NCBI taxonomy): Eukaryota > Metazoa > Chordata > Actinopteri > Labriformes > Labridae > Scarus > Scarus forsteni. Next base: position 15,979,032 of record JAZDUH010000383.1, read on the forward strand.
TCTGCTGCATTTGATCCATGCAATGTGAAATTCCAAATAGCACTGTATCTGTCAAATACTTCCTCAACTGATACAACAGTTTCTTTGTCTATTTTCAGGACAAAAAAAAAAATCTTTTCTAAGAACCTGGCATCAGAGTCCTGCACGGGTCCAATTTTCAAGATCCACTCCGCCCCGACCCGTGGACGTACAAACCCGCACCCGAACCGCAAACCCGCGCATCAGCCCGATTAGTACCGCAACCCGATCTGACCCGTTGGAACACGACCCGCGGCCCGACCCTTAACCTTATTTAAAGTAATTATTTTGGGTCATATTGTCTGAAAATTGAACGGTATATCGCCATAGTTCAGATGCCATTGAGTAAACAACGCACTTGAATGAAGCAACTCTTCCAATAAAAGCCTGACTTCAGCTCCATCATCAACCCTCTGTGATCTTCTCCCATACAACTGTAAAATCACTCATTTTTAAACTTTTAATCTCTTAAAAGGACCTTTACATGTGTAATAGTAGACTTACTTTCTGTCCAGACTTAAGCGACGCTCAGCAGGTACGAGCCGTGTAGGGTGGCCATACGTCCGGATTTAGGCCGGACAGTCCGGAATTTAAATGCCTTGTCCGGCGTCCGGCGCAACCTCAGCCTCCGCCTTCCACCATGTTACGGATTTGAAGCCAGAATATCCCCCGTCAGGGCGCCGCCATTGTGCAGCCAGTAGAGAATCTGGGCCATAATCCGGACGCAGCTGTCATAAACGGTCGCAACACCCCGCAGCATACGCCGTACACAATCATTGTGAAGCTGCCGTAAACCGCGGTCATTTTTAAACACTAATAACTAATAAAAAAGAAACTTTTCAGAAAAAAGAGGACTTGGAAAACATGAAGCCCAATAATACTTTAATGTCACCACAGCATACGGATGGGAGAAATATTTCTACGAGGTGTATTAATTTTTTGAAGTTTCACTTCGGCCCGTCCAGATGAATGGGGGAGACGGAGATTTGACCTGTACTGCAGCCAGGCACCAGGGGGAGCAGTTTTCGTGGCGGCTTCAATTTTAGCCTAGCATCATGGCGTCCATGTTTTTTGCAGTCTATGGTCACAGCCTTACATCCAGCTTACAACTTACGTTTTTATTTTATTGTATTTATTATTATTTTATATTAATTTTGATGTGTCAAGCAACAACTGACCCATTGTACACCAGCTTGGACAACACACTTTGATGTGTGATTGACATCAGAGTGTAAAGAAGGAAATTCAGAGTCTAATGCAGATAAGGGAGTGTTTAGATGTGACAAATTGGGCCGAGCAATTGGTACTTGAAGTGTGGGTTTTGCAAACTGTGCCAAATGAAGAGTCAGTAACAGTTTATAACAACAAATCTGAAGGCAGATATTAAAGGCACTGTTCTATCTTTCTTCATAGCCACTCCATAAAACAAAAATATAAAGATAATGTATTAATATTACAAAAAAAGTACAGTAAAGATTTGATTTCAAAGAAAACTTACAGAATTTTGTTTAAACTTTTCAATTTTAACTTGAAGAGTGAAAAGAAAACAATAGAAAAAGAACAAACAAAAAAAACATCAGCAGTGCAAGATAGCAAATTTTGTTGATATGCCAACACTTTCAGACTAATAATTGCCACTGTAGACACATTTTTTTCAAGTGCACCATTTATCCGATTATCCACTGGACTTACGAGATATACATGAGGTGTTTGACTGATGGGTCCACTGGATATCACAGAATTTTTTAATGATTTACAAAACTAAAAACCCACTTTTCCTGCCATTATTTGAAGCTACCAAATGTTCCAATGTTATTGTACATCCTAAAAAAGTAAATCACGTCATGACCTATTTGCCATGTCTATGCATGCAGTTGAGAGACTGATCAGATTACACTTTTATTTGGACTTAATGGGTTTTTGCCCAGATTCATCATTTCATTAGCATCTGAACTGTGAAGAGACATGGTCATAAGTAACAGATGATAACAACTTTAAATACTAAGTTATTAATTCTTGTTGTAATTTCCTGTAAATCCACAACTTCATAACTGTGAAGAATTTTGAGTGTGTTTCTTAAAACCAAAGCGTAACTATTTAATTTTATTTTTTCTACTTTTAGGAATAGCTTTTGCAGGATTATCTGCAGCCATATTCTCTTTCACCCAAAATATATTCTCACCTGTCATCTGTTTGGGCTCAATAAATATGCCACTATCGTTTTCTTCTGTTCAGCTTCTCTATGCTTTCTCTCGACGAGATGGTTCAAGCTGGAAAGTGTCATTCCCAGTTTTTTTAGCTCCACTACCCATGTTCTCCCAATGCTGTTATTTCCCCCCGTCCTCTTCCCTGCTGTTCATTTCAGTTCACATTGTCGTTACTGCTATCTACTGGCATCATAGACTCTTGTGGTTGTGATGTGCTGTCAAGGATTCGATGACCTGTACAGTATCACAAAACATTTGTTTGCAATAATTTGTTGTTGTCTCATTAGCCTTGGATATCATATTTTCATTATTTTCCATACAGGAAGACAGATGGAAGCTGAAAACTGAGAGAAACAGCAGGAGCAGATGATGAAAGAGAGGAGAAACAGAGAAGGATCAGCAGGTGATGAGAAGTATAATAAACAGTGAAGATCACTCTGATCCTCACTGGCTATCTGTAAGTTTGTATTTTTTCTATTTTTTATTTTTTGAAGGACATAAATATGTTCAACTTCTTTCACCGAAGTACCTTGGGGCAGCTACTTCACTAGTTTTCTCAGGTTTCACATTTGACGTACACCACATTTTACAACTACATAAACTAGAGGTGCTCATTGAGAACAAAACGCTACCAAGGCCTCTCTGAACTTCTGAGTTATCCTGAGGGGGGGCAACTGTTGTGGTAATGGCTACAACTGACTAACCTGACAAACCAGATGGACAGCTCAATATGTCTGCCACAGAAATATTTCGCTAGTCCATCTGGGTAGGAGCCCTTTGAATTTGTTTTCAGGGGCAGAACGTTAAAAAAAAAAAACACAAGCTTGTGATTGGACAATCGTTTGGCCCATCACATTCATCACAGACCAATCCACATCAAGCAGGATTGCCTCCTATAATGTAGCAAACATAGTGGCTAATGTAGTGGCTAATAGTTAACAACAGTTAACAGTTCATGGATGTTAGCCATAGCGGCTAATTTGGCCGCTAATAGCTAACAACAGTTAATGACTGTTAGCCGCTAACTTAGCTGCTAACAGCTAGCGACCTTTTACTATCATCTTACACTAAATTGTACCACACAGATGATTCATTTAACTCTTATATGTGACATGAACCTCGTCAAAGACAATCCCTACAAGTAAACTTCTGAGGAGGGCAGATTTCGCCAAGTTTTACTAGGTAGCCATGAGGACAATAGGCTAATCGGCATGTCCGTTCTCAACTTCCGGTTCTCAACTTCCGTTTGTCATCTGCTCCCGCCTCTCTTCTCTGATTGGGCCATCAAGAATTCAGCCGAATGAATTCGTTGGACAACAGAGGCTGGCAAGACGGACTTGCAGGATTTTAGAATCAGGCAGGTCTGTCTGCTCTGCAAGGCCAACGATTGACCGTTCAGTGGGTAAATTAATAATTTTTTTAAAAAGTCAGATAGCTTACTTTGCAGTGTTACATTGCATTGTTTAATTTGTTTTTCCTGTTGATTGCAACAGCAGACATAACATGTACATACTGTAGAGTATTTTTGTAAAGCTGAATCAAGTTAATGTCTAAAACACATTTGGTATCACAGTACACACTTACTTATTGGGTGGTCCTAAATAATTCTTTAAATACTGTAATTATAACATGATGCCTGGTCATTCTTTGTCATAAATAAGTCAGGAAATGTCCTTTTGACAAAGTTTATTCATCCGATGCTCATGAGAAACAAACGTAAACAGGTCTGGCAAATATTTCACATTATAATGTTATTAATACTTAAAAGAGTGTGTAATTACAAGACAAGTTAACAAATTAATATTAATTTTCAACAGGTTTATCTTCTAATTAATTGTAAATGGCCATGTACAAATGTTTTTGAGATGATAAAAAATAAAATTAACCCATTAGCATACACTCACACATTCTTGTTTGCCTACAGCATTTAGTGTCCATGTTACAGTTTTTTGTTTTATTTGACCATGTCCAGGTGTTTTTCATTGACAATAAATTCCTGATGGTCCAGATGAAGACAGAGTCCAAGTTTGCTCTCCTCACATCCATGGAGGGATTTCTTTGCACAGTGCACTGCTGCCTCCCCCTTCCTCCCTCTGTCAATCCTCAATATGCTCTCTTTTCTTGTACTTTTAGGGAGTAGTCATTGATTCTTAACTGGAATTTGCATTCACTTCCCATCCGTTTAATGTGTTTATATGTGCACGTAACGGCGAATATTCGGTAAAAATATGGCAAAAGAACAACAAGCATGATATTAATGATATAATTTACAATACTTGTACACTATTTACTCTGAAAATATTGATAAACCATCGATAAATCACTCATGTTAACTTTACATCATCTCTCTCGTACTATGTGCGTCTTGCCGAGCAAGCCCTCCCTGAGCCCATAGAAATGCACTGTATGGTCCAAAATGTGAAAAGAAGAGGCTCTACATGTAAGTCTATGAGAGCACCTGGGGCGATTTTCAGTCTGACTGAGGGGCCGTTTACATGGCGCCGAAAACGCTCAAATCTGATCAGCACTGCGTTTTGGCCTTGCGTTTTTACTGAAAACGGAAACTTTTGAAAACGTACTCCAGAGTGGAAAGGTTTGAATCCGCTCTCCATGCAGCTCCGTGTAAACCTGCATCAGAGCGTTTTAGGGTGAAACGCTTACGTCACCGCATGCGCAATGCTCATTCACACGAAGGCTGTGCGCGCATACCAGGAACAACAGCAGCTTCGGCCGTCTGCCGAGTAACGTGTGAGCCTCTTATCATGCTCGGTTTGTTATCCAGACAAAACTATCCAGACAGATTTGTTGTCCAAACTTATTTGTTGTCCAGAAAAGAAACTCTATCGTCTCTGTGCGTCTATTCAACATTATTGTTTGTGAAATGTTTTTCTTCTTTGTTTGTGGGTTGTAGCAGTACTGCCTCTCTGCAGACCTACAGTGCCATCTACTGAACCGGCATACACACTACAGCGGATTTACAGGGGCTTAACTCGTCTCCAGCGTGGTCATCTGAACGCAGAAGAATTTGAAAATGCAAAGGAAGAATCTTTGCGTCTTTAAGTCAGGAGTTTCCATGTAAAACGGACCCTAAATTCACCACAAGGGGGCGGGGCTGCTGGTTGAACATTGACATCGCAGCGATATTCAGGCTGCTGATTACATAATACAAAGACTTGGACGAGAACAATAAGGGCACAATAAAGTCTTTCTTTCTTTTTTCACATGGCTAAAGGAGGGCGATGCATTGTCGCCCACTATGGATCAGCTGCCCCTGTTTGGTACAATTTTAACAAATCCTCCAAAACTGATCACTTCTTCCTTGTGCTATGACCAACATTCTCCAAATTCTTATTTGAGCTTTTCTTTGTTTTTGTTATCTACTTTAGAGACAAGCAGACAGAAAAAGAAATATGCAAACACCATCAAAATGTAATCACACTCCCTGGTGCACTGGTAACTATCCCCTGAAATTGTCATCAAAACCCATTGGTAAGGGGTGCTGGTTTGGCGTAGTGGTTAGCACCCCATGTACATGCTTCTGCCGGTCCAGGTTCAAATCCTGCCTGTGTCTTCCCCTGCTCTCTCTCCCCTTTCACAAGCATATCCACTGTCTCTCTCCTATCAATAAAGGCACAAAATGGCCAAAAATATACATAAAAAAAAAAAAAAATCCATTGGTAAGATTTGGAGTTATTAGTGAAAAGCTAGAAAGCTGCTCAATCTTACAAAGTTAACAAATCCGTGATAACTTTTTAAATTGCATCCAGATTCAGATCACCATCAAAATCTTAATATTTGTTTGTGCCATGACCAACATTCCTTTAAAATATACCAAAATAAAGAAAGAACTTAAGAAGTACTCTTGCTCACAGACAAGCTAGATAAACAACAAACAACTGCAGGACAAACATCGGTTAAACTTAACCTCCTTGGTGGAGGTATGTGAGCTATCATGTGCTAAGACTGTTGTGCCAAGTAACAATCCCTTCATAAGACTGTCAGCAGTATAACCAGCTAGAAACTGAAGATGCAGTAGGGTCTTTGAAAAGTCTTGAGAAAAGTTGTTCAAAGAATGAACTGAAATTCACGACAGACATTCTGCACACCCTGCATGATATAATTTTTAGGTAATTTTCCCACCCTTCTAACTTTAATTAATTAATTTTTGATTGCTTAATTATTCTCCTGCCACTTTCCGAGTGAATTGTATAAAATTTAATGCTAATTAGTCTGCAGCTACTTTGTGATAATTACTTGTGATAGAAAATGTATCATATTACAATCATCTGCAGTTTTATGATTCATGAAAGAGTCTTTGCAGGTTTCACCAAATTAACTTTTAGTACTATTATTTCCCATTCTTATCGAAATTGCTGTATGCTGCTTTCAAATTGTTTACCTTACACCTGTAATAACATTCAACCAAGTAATATTCTGCTTTAATTCTATAATACATGTCAACTTGTACCACCCGTTATTTTCATGGGCCTTATAAGACCCTCAGTCAGTTTTGATTAATTAGCAGCTTGACCCACTTATCACAGTGGAGCTTAATTAAACTCCCCATTTGCATTAGCGCTCAGTGAACCTTTGATTAATACAAGCTTTTGTGGATAATTTAGCTGATATGTAGCACGAAAAGGAGAAATTACATTTGTACTGTGAAACATTAATCTGAAAATTCTGAATGATCTTTGCACTGAGTCGGCAGGATTTCCAGCGCAGAGTGATCGTTATGAGTCTAATGGATAAATGCGGTTGCTCTGATCAGAGAGGGCTTGATCTAAATCATGTGGTGCGAATGACAAAAAAAAAGAGCTAAAGCTGCAGTGTTGAAGTTAATAACACATGAGCGGCAACAGGAAAACCCCACCAACACTGATGCCTGAGCTGTAGTCACAGTGAAGTTTGACACTGTATACAAAGTGCTAAATTACCTGCCAAACCCTGATATCCTGCCGTCTATTTCATGCAGTACATGAGGCACCATTCACCCCTGTGAAGAGTATTTATTTTCTCACTGAGTCTCTGTGAGTTATGAGCCCCATTCAGTGTGAGAACAGTGAAGAACTGTAGCATAACCTCAAGCACAAAGACAACTAGAGCTGAGATTTTCTCTTTCTCACTAAATCTGCTGTCTTTTAAAAATATCAACTCTCCTGTTCTTGCTAAATTTCTGCACACTACATTTTTTCTTTACACTCTAATAAGCTGCAAATCATTAAGAGCAAAGTGAGAGCTCCTTATGGCAACATTAACCTGCGACATTCTATACCAAAGATAAAGTTTCCATTCTGTCCCAGAGCTTTTTCTGTTACCATTTGTTGGTGGTATGTAGATGACAAAGCTCGACGCACTATATTGTTGGTTTCAGTCACATGACCTGTGAAGAGGGCTGGTAGGCACAAAAGTTCAGCCACTCTGTGGAGCTGCAGGATGTTTTTAACTTCCCATTTCTTCAAAAAAAGCAAGAAAATTAGGGTGCTCTAATGACAAGAGGTCTGTTACCACAGGTCTACTTAACAAAATGTTTGATGTCCACTGGATTCTGTGATCTTCACTCACACTTTTTTTTAGGTGTTCTTTAATTTACTTGAGAGCGATGCTCTGTACTTTAAGTCATAATTGTCAATCCATCAATCATCTTTACTTGTCTAGCGCCAATTCATCACGTGTTATCACAAGACACTTACAATAGAGCATAAAGCTCTTCATTTGCATGATGCATGATGAAATTTTGTTTATGTCAGGTGATTGGGGCCTGAGAACAGACAGACCTTTTTGCAAGGACCTAATTAGGACCCAAGCACTGAGGGACCTCAATGTGACGATCATGGATCTTACTGTTTTTGTCACAGTGTACAGACCTGGGAAATTTTGCAGGTGGAAATGGCCTGCTAAAAATCAAACATTTAATGAGACTCTACAAAAAAAAAAAAGGAATTATCTCAATTGCGCCCCCCTGAAATTTTTCAACAAATTGCCCTTCTGGGGATTCTGCATGTTTTAACTCATACTACAAAAGTATATGGCATCTGGAGACTGTTTCCTACTTGATTAAATACTTTGATTAATGATGACATTTGATTATTACATTATTTCTAAAATATTAAAGAAAACTGTGTCTTTGAGCTGCTTTTTGTCAATCCAAACATCTCAACACTGCATAAGTTTCAGTACAGTATGTTTATGGATCTAAAACCAGTGTGAACATGTTGACTAGCGTAATATTCAACCTGTTATTGATTTCTTAGTCAATAACTTTGAGTCTTATGTTTCTCAGAAGATTTATAACTCAAAAGTAACTATTGTACCTTCAATTCAAAAATCTTTTAACAGTTCTTAGCTGAGAGCTGTGGTTACAGATGAGCTAATTGTTGTAATTTTAGCTGATTATGAAACCAATAAATATGCGTATCTCCGAAAGGTTGCTCATTATAACTAATTAGGGGACGGACAGGAAATAATTACTGAAGGCAATGATGCTTAATCTTGAGAAAAGGCTAAGTGCTCTCTGTAAAATGTCCACGTGCTATCATAACCCCTCTGCTGAGGATTAAAGGAATATTAATACATGCATTTACCAAGGGAGGTGATGCTAAGCCAGCGGCAGGTTAAAAGCAGGGAATTATGGGAAGAGAAAAAGAACTTTGGGTTTTGTGATCGGATTACTTTATTTACCCGCCGAATGTTTGTAGCGCAGGTGCCTCAGCCACTCGCAGCACCCGAGACCTGGCCTTTTATATCCCTCTGATTACAGCATTGTTTATTCTCATTTTCCTCCAATCAGGAAGCACCGCGGTGACTAAACTTTTTAACTCTGGACTTCATAATGCCGCCAGATTAACGCTGCAAATTCTGTGAGACTGCAGATGACTTGAGCATTGTTCCAGGCTGCACTCTCTGCAATCCACCTCTTACTTTGCCAGCTCCCCCCACTTCAGAAATTTATTAGGGGATTTGTATTTCTAATGACACCTGCGCCCTGCCACCAGAGCAATGTAAATAATCCCATCACAGGGCCCGACTCATCAGCGGCAGGCTAATCCCTTGTTTAAGGCAGTTACACCGACCCCACCCATTAATACGGCCTTCATAAAGACAGCTTAGCATACATTATGGAGTTATAATGTGGCAATGTGCTTACAGCCAACTTGAAATCTCCCTCTCTGCTCCAGGAAGAACATGTCACCTCTGCTGGTTTCATTAAGGGCTCTGCCATGCCGCATCACAGCTCGCTCTTTTCAAACGCAGAGAAAGAAAAAAAAAACACCAAGGCTCTCATCTCGGGTTGGGTTAGTGCAGTAGTAAATTAGACTCAGCCAAAAGGATTTAGTCCTTGGAGAGAAATGTTAAGAGAAGTGGGGGATTCAGGCACACAAACTAATATCTTGTGACGACCCCTCTTCCTGAGTAGTTTCAGTGTTTTTTTAAACTTCTGCAGATTCATGGTACATGACTCAGTAAGGCATTAGAAGAAAAATCATCCGGCATGTTCTCTGTTGTTAGCTCTGTGCATTCGCACAAGCAGTTTGCAATTTACATAGCTTTTCTCCTCATGTCAGCTAATGTCTAAAAATAAGGTAGAATATTTTCAAAGAATACCTCCTTACCAGTTAAAATATTCCGGGAAAATAAACAAGTTTGTGGGTCATGATTTAAATGTATGAGTATCTCTATAGTGTAGAGGGAGACAGAAACTTTGAAGTAGTCGTACTAACTATGTTGTGACAAGCTCAGGGACTAATTCATTACATTCCCCTTCTGACTGACTTGAGTATGGTGACAGCTCTAAAAATGCACATGACTAACATGCAGAGTGATTGAGGTCTGATGATGTTAACATGAGTGCAACATGGTTTATAATTGGCTGATTTTTGAGAAATGCCCCTTTTGCCCTTCATGAGCTGTGATAGATTGCTTTAAAAACTTTAATGAGTTTTTTGTGTTTCCATTTCAAAGAGCACATTTACAGACTTTAATGTACATTATGCTGAAGGGTTATAAAGCTCAATGTGTGTTTTGATTGTACATGTTTAATTAAGTTGAACTGGTTAAGTTTGTAGAACAACTTTCCCCTTGAGCCCACACATTAGAAGTTTTACTGAAACATCAACCTTTTTAATTGTTTGCCGGAGATTTTTCCATCCTAAACATTCAATTTAACAGCTTTAGGGACAATAGCATAATAACTATTGTTATCCAAGACATCTATAGTTTGCTTTGCTTTTATACTCTTGCTACGGTTTGGGTGCTTGTTTAAAACTTAATTGTTGAATGTGCTGCAGTAGGCATGCCTCTAAAGTTGTAGGCCTCATGTAGAGATTTTATTGTGGGCTTCACCACTACCGCTAAAACCAAAACTGTGCAAGTGCCTTAAGGAATAGCTTCAGGAAATTTTTAAGTGTTATTGTCAATAGAATAAATATTAGCAACTGTGACTGAGATTATCTTTGCTCCAAGCCCGAAGCTTGGCCTGAATTATGTTGTAGATGGGGCCAACAACTTTGTGTGATTCAAAGAAGTTTAGGTGAAAACAATCCACAAAAATACAATATAGTGAGTGCATGCAATATATACCAAACCTTTACAATGGCTTATGTTTCTATTATCAAGTCTCTTTATTCAGGTAAGATGTTGATACACTGCACAGCCTTCATATCCTCATGCAAGAGGTGTTCTGATCAACATTTGGTCAAACTTTCTTTTTGCATTTTTATAAACATAGCTGCATCACAAATGAAGATAATGTAAATGAACAAATAAAATATTAAAACCTAAATGTGTCATTTTGATCAGCTCTGACCCTGAAAGATGAGAACTGACCTTAGGTGGGGCTATACATAGCTACAGATGGGGCCAAGAGCTCTGAGTTACACTTATGACTTTTATGTGAGAAAAAAAACACCAAATCAGCGTTGGACTTCATAGTATACTGTTCTGAGCACAATCACCAGGATTAAACTCCTTTTTTTTAAATCCTGGTTCAGCTGAGGAATGACTATAATACTGTGCAGTATGCCGAAACTGTGCCTTAATGAAGTGTTGTACTGCTATGATGTTGCTCTACAGTGCCACCTGCCTTTTGCAAGGTGCTTGTTACCTCCGCCAAGGAGGTTGTTTTCGGGAGAGTTTGTTTGTCTGTCCGTCCGTCTGTCTGTGAACAAAATGACTAAAAGAGTAATGGATGGATTTTGATGAAATTTTCAGGAAATGTTCAGCATGGGAAAAGGAAGAACTGATTCGATTTTGGTGTTGATCTGAATCAGCGTCTGGCTGCCATGATGAAAAATGTGATTTTTGTCAATAACTACTGAACTAAAACAGATATCACTAGAAAAGCACTCTGAGAGCACAGACCTCCGCCAGCAACACAGTCCTCACCCATGTTGTGATTTTCACCATAAATATTAGTCCTGCCTTTATTTCAGCTAAATATTTAGATTCCTTGACCATGAAAACATACCATTAGCAACTGGATTCATAATGATATGTGTTTTAGTTCAGTAGTTATGTGTGCTCTAAATACATCAACTCATGGATGACCTCCTGTTTTGCCAAAAGTTTTGATCTCATTCAAATACAATATATGTTTTGATAATTTTGACAGTGTATGACAATATTAACATACATGTGCAACTCTCAGACTTGATAAGGAAAACACCCTATTTGAAAGAAAGCGGCAAATACCTGTAAGTTATTGAGAACAAGGCAAGAATATATAAGTTAGAAATAACCAACTCCTTTTTACCATAAGTATCCGAGTAAGGCTATGCTTCTCAAATAATTAACATGTGCAATGAATGTCGACGACTCTTTGGGGTGAACATACTCGATTTAATGCATTCATATATGCATTTTAATATAGTCACTCATATCAGGCAAAATGGAGCAGGTTATTTAAGCTTACTTTCAGTCAGAGATTTCTGTTTTGCTACCCTGTTCTTCAAGTTCAATAACTCTTTTTTTATATAACGTTCTTTTACAGCTATCCCTGACAATAATGCAGCAACACAAACAATATTGTTTTTTTATATTTGCTGACACACTCAATAAAAATGTTTTTCAGATGGCCATTAAATTCAGAGAAAACAATCCACTTTCATATTCTGTTTTTGCCATGACATGGACAGTGTCATTAATACATCAGGAAAATGTTAGCTTCTGATTCACTATTTGAAAATCAAACATGAAAGAGCTTCAAAGCACACAAACAGCAACCAAAAAGTGCTGTAATCTTCTGAAAATTAGTTTGATTCCATTGAGGTACTTTGGCCAAAATGAAGCTTTGCAGCACTGCAGATTAGTACGGGTTCTGACAGACCTGTAATCACTATCATTATCTAAGTTGTGATTACTTTTCTATTTGGTTGTGTAACAGCAATAGCCTTAGAGCCTGAGATATTTCTTTAGTGTTTTACTTTGTTGGTAGGAAATGAAAGTAATCTGAATCCACTGTTCTGAAAATGAGAACCAATTCTCAGTCTTAGGATTACATAACCTGAACACAGTGATTTTTGCCATAAATAGGATTATCTGACAGCAGATCTTCTGCTACATACTTGCAGACAGACAGAGTTAGAAGAGACAAATATCTTCACAAAGTAACACCTGCATTTTCTTCAAGTACTGATTACTGCCTCAAAATAAGTTAAATTGCGTCTTCAAATCTGTCAAACAGGACCACGACTGCAACTGTTAGAAGGAGAAAAGAAACAAATAGAAACATGCATCATCCAATTATATATCCTCCTATGTATATCCAAAGCAGGGTCATACTGTTAACTAACTATACAACTTCACCCAGACCACCTTCAACCTTGCAGTGGTCCCAAGGTATTCCCAGTCTTTAAGTGATCTAAAATTCTTCCATCTTGGGCTGGAGGACCCTCTCAACTGTTTTTTGTTTCCATGAATTTCTCATTAGCATTATTTCCTCACATCTTAGCTTCAAATAGCAAGGAAATGAAAGAGATGTGAGAAAGTGAAACAAGGAGAGAAGAGGCACAACTTATCCAAAGAAAAATCCTCTGCATCTTGCCACCAGTCTGAACAACTTCAGGAGTTTGCTTTTGAGCTGCTCCAATGATTCTCTTTTTCTGCTGTGCCCCCTCTGAGGCTAACACTTCGTTGTGCCTAATGCTAGCTATAGTTCTTGTATATATCGTGACCCTGACCCTTTCTTTATAGAGTAATACAACAGCATGGCAACATTGAAAGCCCACTGTCACTTGAGAAGATTTCTCTCCAAAGTTTTCAAGTTGTAACAAGGAGAAATGTGTCTCATTAAACACAAAGAAAGCCTTTGGTGCCAGTGAAAATACAGCCATCACTGATATTATAATTATAGATCCCATAGATCCCACCTCTGATTAGGCAAGCAGCCATCACAGTTCACAGTTGTAAATTGGCACCTGTAGGGGCCAACCAGAATGAGGGGGCCAGTTCTCCCCCAGCCAAGACAAAAGCTACCCTTAACCCTACACCGCCAAACCCCCCTTGGAGAGTACACCCCACTATTTCAGTGATACTGATCTAAGGGGATTAATGATCCCTTTGAAAGGGAAGTGAAATAATTTCTGGGTCGGTCAGAGGAAAGGAACTGAAAGCTACACTAGGTAATGTAATGAGAGCATCTTAGTCCTCCACAGGGAGGCAACAACACCTTTCTCAGGCTGAGCCCAGCGAACCCTTTGCTTTTATTCTTGATCACATTTTGTAACTATTTGAAGCTAACAACCACAGGCAAGAGTTAGAACACAGGTTGATCAGTAAATCCAAATTTGGCCTTTCAACTTGTCCTAGCTCAAAGGTTTGTGGACTCTTTTACTCTGGCAAAGAACCCAATCCTCACTTGGAGGGAACAATCAAATGTTCTCCCAGCAGAGAAGCATGGCTCTGGACTTGGAGAAAATATTTCTTTGTAAAATTGTTATGTCACATCGGCTCACTTGTTACCAAATTAAGACAAAAATTGGGCTATTTATACAGACACATAACAAACTTCCCTATTTCATGCAGGAAACAAATTACTGAAGCCACCTTCTTGTGAGTTTTAAATTATGGAGATGTGTTATCCAGGCACGCCACAGCTCACTTAAACCACTGGATTCAGTTTACCACTCAAGGTTCATTACTGGTGACAGCTTTTCAACCCATCACTGCTTACTGTATAACAAAGTAGGCTGGCCTTCTTTGTCAGTTAGGAGAGACAGACATTGGTCACTTTTCATCTACAAAGCTCTTTATGGACATCTGCCAGAGTATCTAACCTCTCTATTAAATATGACCACAAACCACTACCAAACTCGTTCTAGTGACTGGCTAATGCTTGATGTTCCAAGAGTCCACAGCAAGATCGGAAAAACATCTTAGTTCACTTATTAGCATGCAAACAGTAAAACTTAGTTCACTTATTAGCATGGGACAGTTTCAAAGTATGATAAACAACCACTATGTCCATGTCTGTAACTGTTTTTGAATTTTACTCCACTGTTGTTTCTTTATTGTCTTGCCATTATTGTTTTAATGTACTCTTGACATCATTAGAAATGAGAGCATGCTCTCAATGGCATTTTGAGATTAAATAAAGAAAGGAAATTTTTGTACACTTCCTTGAAACCTTTAAGTATTCTCTGTCATAAAAGATGATATTTTGCTATCCACCTTAACTTGTAAAAAGGGCCCTTTAACAGAAAACTATTGGAGCAGCCTTTATGCTGCATAGACATGATGTAATGCTCTGTGAGTCTTTTTTATGCCAGTGAGATAGTGTTTTCACAGTTTTTTTAGGTTGCATTCACACCTTAAGTTCAGAAGACTTAGTTCGGTTAGGGGGGTTAAATAACAAGATTGTTTCATTTTTCACCTGGTTTAGTTTTCTGCACTTAGTCAAGTGAACCAAAGCCTTCCAAGTGCCACTAATTGGGGCTCTAGCTGATGTCTTCATTATTTCCATTTGGCCTATTGTTGCACTATGAGCTGGAGATACATAACTGGGTTTGAGTAATAATAATATGAGCTGGAGATACATAACTGGGTTTGAGTAACAACATTGTTCAGCTTACGGCAGTCAGAAGTATTCTGTGCTGTGAAATAAAAATAAAACCACATTAAGGCTTTGCCAAGTGACCCTTATGAATATTGAGTGGAGCAATGTGTTACCATATTCTGCACAGACTAGATGTGAACCTCCTCGAGCAGAGGTGGGCAAGTGGCGGCCCGGGGACCAAGTGTGGCCCTCCACATCACTAAATGGGGCCCACCATTTATTCCCAAAAGACAGCAGTTGTAAATAAGAAAAAAAAACACAGATATCCCATAGAAATAAATACATATAATCTAGACTGATATTTTTATGGGCTTATGTAAGTTGATTATGACCTTACTTTGCTATAATAGTGTCTCCAATTCTCTTTTATGAAGCCTTTGAATGTTATATCAATTATCGCTCAATACTATAATGTATAATGGCAGCAAAATATTTGAGCTTTAAAAATTTGAATAACATCATTTTATTGATTTGAAAATAGCTTCATTGACTTTAATTCCATGTATGTTAGCTAATTTTGGTTAAATTCTATGTCAAGTTCATTTGATTGTGCATAATAACTGGTAATATATAAATATTGGTATTGGTATGTTGTTTGTCCGACATTCTTTTTCCTCATTGAGAGTTTCTGAAAATTTGTAACAATGTGGCCCTCAGGCTGGTAAAAATGGTTTTATATGGCCCTCTTGGTAATTAAAGTTGCCCACCCCTGTCCTAGAGCTCTGGATGCTGGGGGTGCGAGCTCTGCTAACATAAGCCCCAGTCTGATTGTCAGTGAATGCTATGCTAACTTTCTTACTGTTGTTGTGATAGCCAAAATTCAAGGCACATCTCTATCCTTTTTTTCTTGCTTGCCTGTTTGATCCTTGTTTCATTTGGATATCTTTCACAACCACTGCAATTACCCTGGTCAACATAGAAGTGAACCAAGACTGTTTTCAGGTGGACTAGAGTTCAATTCTTTGTTTCGCACCAGAGTTCATGTGAGCTTTCAAACCGACCCAGATCAGCTGAACTTTCTTAAAAAAGGCAAACCAGATTTTCTTTAGTCTGGATAAAACGTGTAAGCTTAAGAAGGGCCCTCAAAGCTCAAAACTTGCTGTAAGTTTGTTTGGCATGTAAAACTACTTGTTAAATGAGTTTAGAGGACTTTGCATAATTTGCCTATTATCTGACTGGCTAAAGGAGGGAAAGTCCAAGTCAATGCCCATGTATGAGACTTCACACCTTCATATTTATCTAATTGTAATTTTGGAAGGTTTTATCCTGTATATCTACATTCAGAGTAGCAAACCGTTTATTTGTTTTTGTATTTTACAGGTATTTTTTTATTAGATACAGTCTCCACTTTTGGGACAGTCACCACTGGATGCACAAAAGCTCTGACTCAAGCACTGGCCCTGGCAACCCATGGCCTTGCATTGCCCCCCACCAAGATTCTCTCTTAAACACTTCACATGCTAAGAGCTGATCACCTACCCTACAGCCATGACAGAATCTGCATAGTTCCTCCTGAATCTAAGGGTTCGACAATCAATCAGAGCTTCCTTTCCATGCAACTTGTTGGAGATATTTCAGTGAGAAGAGTACAGAGTCCTTGGTTTAATGTCAGTGTTGACGTTCAAATTATTTGTTCTCTCCGTGCTGACATTTAGAGATGCACTTACTTTTGTTTTCACACCAATGATAAATCAGCCTTGAGTCTCCATGTGTTGAAAGGGTTCGTTTTAATAGCTTTTTGGGTTTATCTTCTGAGAGTTTGCATTGACCCTGTGGCTGTGTGTTGGAGAGCAGCACTCCCTGCTGCACGCTGAAATAAAAACAATCATGACGGTGAAACTATAAAAAAGAGGAAGAGGTTGAAAGAAACAAGGATACCCTTTAAAAAGAGGGTACGAAAGCCAAGAGAAAGTGCTCAGATTTTGTAAATTCTGCTTGATTTATTATTTCTCAGGGTTATTAAACATTCCTACACTACTTCAGTGTTTGCCCAAACCTTTATAGTGTGGCACTTTAGCCTGCCAGCATTTCCATTACAGTACTCAGCATTACTTTTTAATGGTATATTATTCCAGGGCATTACTATGACTCCCGTCCACTAATCCAATCTCTGCATGCTGCATATGCCTGAATGCACTTTTCATGCTTTTCATATATGTGGATTGATATTGTATGTGTGGTATCATTTATATTTTATACACTGTTCCGACCTTTGGCACAGAATCTTGCCCCTGTTGCGTCTACCAGATGTGTGAATTTGTTAATTATAAGGATTTTATTAATATAGTAACTGCTTTATCATGCACATTGAATTTTAAGCACATTTGTCAATCTTACCCCATATATTCAGATACAGTTATATGCACACAAGGTTGTAGTTATAAAGCTGAACATTTCCTTACAATCCAGACAATAACTGATGAGACTCTTCAGATTTCCTGCAATGCTTTCAATTATTTAGCATAATCATCTACGTAGGAAGTAATTATGAACACAAGGAAGGCAGGGCCACAGTTCATTTCCTTTTCAAGTGGTCAAAGTTGTTTTGATTTTAAGCATGACCATAATAAGTTCCAATTATAATCAGGTATTTATTATAAAATTCATGCTGAAATAGTCTCTCTGACATAAATGATACAGCCATTTAGACTCTTTATTTCAAATTTTCCACACTATATTCGTGATCCTTCGCTTAACCAAACCCATACCTATGATACAAAATTAGATTTTAGAACTCACTGCTCAAGGTGCCAGCTCCAATATAAAAGTTTTTGTACATACAGTCAAAGGATATTCCTGGTTACTGTCATGTCATACAGCCAAAAAGAAAATTAATTGCAAATAAACAGATATCTGCATCACCCTGACTGAAGTGTTCTCTGATATAAAAAGGGAATAAGTACAAAGATGGGTAAGAACATTTACTTTTCTGTCATTTGCTTGATGTCAAACTAATGCTAAGTGCTATGAAATGGAACAATCTCAGACAGCATAAAGTCAAAATGATATGATTGTTTCCAGAATCATTTATGTCATCTTTATTTAGCCAGGTTATTCCTATTTAAATCAGATATCTCTATTTTCTAGGGAGACCTGATCAAGAATAGCAGCGACACACAGTTTGAATAACAAACACACAAACTCATACAACACACAAGAAACATTAAGATCAACAGTAAGTCACCACTTAAAACAGACGCATACTGAAAGTTTGGAATCAAGATATTTTACCAAGGAGTTAAAAACATTTATGGAAACTGAACTTCACAGTTTTAAATCAGCCTGAATATCATCCCAAGCAGAGGGAGCGGAGTACTTAAAGTTTCTTTTTCAACTCAGTTTGAATTTCGGGAACAATAAAGTGAATAAAGTCTGATGAGCAAAGCTTGTGTGTTCCATCCCTAAAGATTTAAAGAGAGGAAAAGTAGTCCAGAATCTTTCCCAGAATGGCTTAAGATGTCAGACGGACACATGATCAAACTGAACCAAGACATTAACTTTTGCAAATAATCTGATTCAACAACTAAAGGAAAATCTCTCCACTGTTGACCAAATATATTTTCTTTTTTGTCTTAGTTATTAGGGAGAGAAAGAGAGAGACAGACCCATAATGGACAGAAATGGAAAGGGGGAAAGTGGTCGATGAGGCCCTGACTTGAACCCACACTGGCTGCTGAGTGCTGTCCCTATTCAGTCATCATGATGCAACACAGTGGGTAGCATCCTTGGATTTTTTTGTATTACTGCTATAAAGTTATACCATATTAATCAATGATGTTATATGCATAGATAACAGGATTGTTTTCAACACTCCTGCTGTCTACCCACTAGTTTTTAATCCAGTTCTACGCTGTGAATTATGACAGGAAAGGATGAATCTCAGGATAGAAAAAAACATCTCAATAGCAAATGTAAAAAAATTGCAAATGTTGGGCCTTTCCTTTAGCCACTATTCTCAATACAGTTCCTAATATCAACCTCAGAGTGGTCAGATAATGAAAACACAATATAGTTTGAAGCAAATATCACACATACTATAGCCATGACTACCAGCATGGGTGACCTGCTGGACCAACATGACTCTAAATGCGTTATCCTTACCTACATCAACATCAACAGAAATTCAGATAATTCAACATAAATTCTCACTTTTAATCAATTAAGCACAATTTAATATGCAAAGATCTGCAAAGATCTGAGAGATGGGTAGCAAAATGTATAAATGAACACTAAAACAAAAGGAAAACCCCTGTTGCATCCAATGCAATTTGTTTTTGGTAAAAATCATTCCACCAAGTCAGCAAACTGTATGATTATGGAAAAGATTAAACACATGTTGGACACAAATGCTTGTGTTGCTGCAGTATTCCTAGGTCTGAAAAGGCATTTGACACTTAGTCACAAAATTCTATTGTCTAAATTAAGCTATTTTAACTTCTCTCTGGACACAATTCAGTGGATAAAATCACACTTATAATACAAATAAAAATGTGTCTGCATTGACTGTGTCAAATCACCTTCTCTAGATATCTGCTGGTATACCTCAGGGCTCAATACTTGGCCCCCTGTTATTCTCGATGTATATTAATGACCTGCCGAACTCATGTCATAAAGTTGAATTTCAAATGTACGCCAATGACACTGTCGTCTTTACTAGCGCAAAACATATTAAAAAAACATGTGTTTTTTGAATTGCTGTTCATTAATGTGCACTGTCCCTATTAAATAAAAAAATAATTGTAGTACAACTATGCCGCTACATTTGGAACTTCAGTTCTCCCCACCCTATGGTCATTATAGCTTTTGTTTTTTTACAATGATCTCTCTGTCCATGGTTTTTATTGATTATACAACCGTAATAACTACCTTTTACAATTTAATAGAAAGAAGGCCCTTGAATCTTAAGGGGATGACCTCTGGTTAATTTCAGTTTAATAGAGTTAATATGATAAATATACTTCTGTCCACTCACATCATCAAAAAAGGCCTTCAGCATGGCTGTTCAACACGACTCTTGTTCTGCTCTAGATTTCATACTGCTGAAAAGAGTTTTTCCTTGTCTCTGTAACTGTTGCTGATTTTTGCAGTTTTTTAGTAAGAATAAAAAAAATATCTATCGGAGTGTAGCATCAACCTACTCTTTTGAAGAGTATCTTGAGATAACATTTAAGATTTGGTGCTACACAAATAAAGATTTACGGTGCCCTTCTCTCTGGAGGTACAGAACTGGCCTTATGCAGCCAACCACTCTTCCTTTCTGAGTGTTTGTGTATCGATGAGGTCTACTGTCATGACAACTGTTACTGTCACTGCTGCCTGATCTGAACTCTTAACAGCTGGTCAGTAGAGAATAAGGATACATCTTGGTGCTCTGAAATGGTGTATAGAGTTAATCATATTCTAATTCTTATTCTCTTAAGCAATCTAATCATTTACCAACTGCAGCAACAGCTCGAGCCTTTTCGAGAAAAAAAAAAAGTCCTCACTTTGTGCCTGTCTGATCTGATAAAGATTTATCTTAAGGTGAAGGATTTAATTCACCACTGCTTTATTGGTCCTCACAGACCGAATAATAATGTGTGAAATAAGTCTCATAACTCCCAACAAAATCATTTCTAAAGAGTGGAAAAAACAAAATTGAATTGATGGTGTTGTCTGTTTAGTTGCTCTAACATTAATAAAAAGGTTCTGGGTTTAAGCCCCATGTTGATGGGTGTTTGGGCATGACACTTAACCCTAAGCTGAGCTCGACTCTGCATCAGTGGTGTGTAAAGTGCATGTGTGTGTTAACCAGTACTGAAAAATAAGCCTTGAAATTTCAACCATCTTTGAGTGAATGTGAGAATGAACGGGTGTACGTGGTTAGATGTGACCAGAGGTGTGAATGCTCTGTAATTAGAAAGAATAGAAAAGTACAATACAAGCTCAAAACCATTCATTTCTTAAACATCTGTTTTTATTCTAGCTTCAGTTGAGCCAGCGTCTCCTACATGTTTGTGTTTCTTCTTTTATTCCCTATCTTCTCTTTTACTATTTAAATTCTTTTTATGCTCTTTTTATTTCTATGTTTATATACCTGTTTTAAATATTGTGTTCAGTTTAATTCCATTACTGTTTTTATTGTGGTTTCTGTTTTTATCATCATGACTACTTTTTTTGATTATTACTGTTTTCGTTATTATTAAGTGTGCATGATTATATTGTACTCCTGTCATCACTTTGGCCAACTGAGGTGGTTTTCAAACGTGCTTTAGAAATAAACTTTGACTTGACTAGGCTTCTGTTATATTTTCTTTCTAGATGAGAAAGCCCTTTTACGGAACACAACATTTAGCCAATCTAAGTTGATCATAGCGAGGGGATGCTGGTTTGGCAGAGTGGATTGGAATCATATACTTATCATGTAAACTACACATAAAGGTATGGAAATTAGTGATTTGAAGATTATTTCTTTTTAAAGTATTTGTTGGATTAGCAGCAGAGCTGAGTTTGTGGGTTGTGTCCATGAAAAACCTGCCAACTCTTCCCTGCCAATGCCAAACAGCTTATTCTGCTATTGACTCATGTTTGGTGTTGTTTGATGGGCTGGATAATTGAAGTCTAAAGGAAACAGTGACAGTTTAACAGTTTGTTAACTTAACATACATTAGGGTCAGTAACTTGTGGAAGAAATATAGACAGCAATAATAGCCTGGCATGCCATTCTCTGACCAGCATTTGATGCAAGTCAGCAACTGTGATTCTGTTGGTCACCCTGGCATGACCAGCATGCCCTAGTTAATCCCACAAGTCTTCACTGTGGTTGAGGTCAGGACTGCTGACAGGGTACGCAATCCTCCCTACTCCAACATCCTGGAGATATTCTCTGATTAACTCCTCTCTATGGGTTTGAGCTTTGTCATCTTGGAGGATAGTATTTTGTCCTAGACTGTGGAAATGTGGGATAGCTATTGGTTGCAGAATGCCATGTCAGCATCTCACTGCATTAAGTTTACCTCCAATGATGGCAAGCCCTGTTATTCCAGTGTGGGAGATTCCATCTTGCACTATCACCTTACGCTGAGTGCAGCATAGCATTCTCTGAGTCTTCTCCACTCTTTGACTGTATTGGCCAACTGCTGTAGACAGAATCTGGACTCATTACTGAACACAACATTCCTCCACATGTTCAGGTTCCAGTGCATGTGTTACCAGCAGCTCTGCAAATGGGCCTGACACTGAAGGACAGTCATGGCAGCTCTCCTGGCAGTGTTATGAGACCAGAGTCTGTTCTGGATTGTCTAGACAATGAGCCCTGTGTTATATTGTCCTACAAATCAGTAGAAGACTGCCTACAGATTATAAGTGCTGACAGCATAAGGAAATTGTCTTCTTGGACACTGACTTTGCAGCCTGTCTCTGACATGTCTCTTTATATGGAACTCATCCTTCAGAGTGGAGATGATACTTGGGCTAACTCCAAATAATGCTGCAACTTGGTTTTATGGACCATCACCTTGAAGTTGCCCTATGGCGCATGCCCTATTCAGTTGTCAGATCTCAAGAAGGCTCTGAGTACCTGGTTTTTCTTTCTGCATTCAGTTGTTAGATCTCAAGAAGGCTCTGAGTAGAGCTTCAAATGCAAAAAGAATACATGGCAGCAAGAGACAAAAAGCAGGACATGCACTGAAAACTGGGTTCACAAAAATGGATGCAGTTCCAGACAGTGAATGCCCTGTGTGAAGGCATCTTCAATACTTGGAGCAAGGTTCCATATAGCCTCCTGGAAACACTTGCATCAAGCATGCTTAAATTAATTTTTGAAGTGAAAAACAAGAGTGTAGGATCAACTCATCACCAAGTCCTTTTCTTGTGTGTGTGTGTGTGTGTGTGTGTGTGGGGGGGGGGGTCTCTTTATCTTTTTGAAACTCTGGTCCTAAATCCTGTTTCACTTGACCTGTTTTTTTCTCAATACATTTCTTTCTTAGAACTGTTTCTCTGACTCTTTTGGTTCTTTTTGCATTTTGAAACTGTACTTCGTTCCTTCTTAAGACGCAACAATACAAAATGCTGGTCTTTAGATTTTAATTGAGGAGTATACACACTACACCTACACACACACACACACATATATATGTATATATAGGTTGTCCATAAAGTCTCTTTACAGTTTTAAAATAATTATTACAAAGGCAGTTGATGAGATAACAAACTGAGGCCTTTTTTCCACTTAACCTTATTGACTAGTAGTTTTCTTAAGACTACACAGCTGTTCGGTCCCAATCTGATGAGTTCCCTCCACATTCACTTTTAAATACACCCCTAAGGTTCTACTGTTGTTTTTGTTTGATCTAATTTGGCCAAATGTTTAAGTGATTGGCGATCACAATCATTCAAGATTTTTTTACGACCACATTTCGTCCTCGAATACGATGATTCCCAACAATTTTTACAGTTTTTAATAATGTGTTGGACAGTTCTTAACCCGATTTCAGTAGTTTCTGCAATCTCGTTAGATGTTTTCTCTGATGCATACCAATGATTTGACTGTTCTTAAACAGACTCACATATATAATGATTATAGGGACCATTAGGATGTTTCATTGGCATGTAAGGTTGGTCAATGGCAGATTTTAACATGCCTTTTCAAATGATCCAGAGGCTGCAATGAAAAAGAAGGCGGCCCAAGTTCAGGTGTACATTAACCCAGTCATCTATTCATCCTAACTGTCTTGAAAACACCAGGTGCCAATCAGATTTTACAATATCTTCATTTTTTAACAAATATTTCTTCACTGGTGACTTTTACTTTCCCCATAGCTTAAAAATGTATGAGTTATTTTTCAGTAAGCACTCAGTTACTCAATATGACTTTTATTAAATCATTACACAAGTGACATATCATGGCTGTTGTTTCTCGAGGCAAACGGCTAAATCAGTTTGAGTTTGTGTTGGGCTTTATTAGACCATAGTGCTTTTAGATTACATTTGAGGCTGGCAAAGTGACAGACTGTTTTTCTGAGCAGGGGTGAAATCTTATGTGCTTACTGCCTTAGATCTATTGTACATCCTCATGAGAAACAATCTGCTCTTTCACAATCAGAACCCACCTTTCATCCTGACCCAGACTCTGTACGGGTGGGCCTTTGGCCTCTTAATACTCAGATCTGCTCCAGACAGCTTGATAATCATATTCAAGCTCTTGCTTTCTCAGCTGGATGGCAGTAGATCAGCGTCTTTGTCCAAGGTACATGTGCCACCATTGTAGACCCCATGGTGGACTGTGAAACCAAACTGTAGGGTCTTACACACTTCTTATCTGTTCTCTGAAGGGTACTTGGTGGTAAAAACCTCATGAGTTCCTCAGTGGGGTTTGTACCACTGCCAAGTTTTGAGAGCTAGAAGCGCTTTGTCTGCTCCCTTTTGAACCGGAGGGGAAGCCTTAGTGGAAGGGGCCGTCTGCCAAAACGGCCTTTCTTCTTGCTAAAGCCTCTGCAAAGAATGCGGGTAAGCTTCACACCTTGTGCACGAGCCAAGTGTTCATGTGCAGGAACTCTTCATTCCTCCCCCAAAAGACCCTCTGCCTGCCACGCCAATCAGGCCAGTGAGTTGGCAGCATATGACCTTGCTCACCAACAATGTGACAGGGATGAGAAACCAAAACAGCTTCCTCCGATGTCGGCTGACTCTGAATGGAGGGAGAGGCGAGCATTAGCCAGGCTCAGAGGGTGTTTGTTTGGCTATGCATCATTTCTGCCCAAATAGAGGCTCAGCAAATTGACTGTCCAGAGGAGGAATACAGTGCTGAGGTGAACTGTGTCAGAGTAGGAACAGTACTTTTGTTTTGTTGAGGGTCATCTTCACAGACTTGGTAAATAATTGATCTAGCAGTTCTGAGCTCACTCACTGGTTTGTTGATGTTTATTTGAGCCCCGAATTTGGGAATTGCCCAGTACAAAGTTGATTTTTCAGAGCTAGAGGTTCACCATGTTTTCTGGAGAAGACAGAGCAAAGAAGCAAGGAGTGAGAGGCTGTAAAACACCAAGTTATAAAAGTTACACAGTCGAGGCAGTTTCATCAGCATTCAAATGGCCTGTTGCATTATATTTTTTTGGTTGATGGTTACTGACCTGAGGTTTTTTTTTTTTTTTTTTTGAAAAAGCAAAGACACCTCTCCAAAAGGAGTTAGAAATTGATCAGGCAGCAATTAGAAAATATCGCCTTCTAAACTCAAAACATCCCATCACTGAGGATGATCCTGAGTGACTGAATTTAAATCCAACTGTATGGCTGTCAAGATGTCCAATTTTTACACAATCTTCAAAAAAAAGAAAGAATAGAACAGGAAAAGCATTGCTTTATTTATAAAGGACATTTAAATTATCTGAGTAAAAATAACCTTAATGGTCTATGTTTTTGTAAAATATTAAAAAACAGTACAGGAAGGTGAGGAGAGTCTGCAACCACACTGAAAATGTACAAAACAGAGATATGAATAGATATTTCCCTATTTCAGAATAGATTCTGTTTTGTTTGACAGGCAGTTTAAAAAAGTAATATTAAAAGCCTTTAAACAAGTAAAATAACAGTTAAATATAATTTAGAAATACTTAAAAACTACGTTCATAAGCTTTTTTTTCTGTAACTGAAGCCTCCTTGTCTACACCGCTGTGGGATAGTAGTCTAAAGAAATATAGCACTAAATAAATTTAGACCTGGATTAAAACTAGAAGTTTCATAAAACTGCAGTGTACAATAGTCAGTGATAAGTATTACAGCTTGCCACTGTTCAGCTCCTTACAACTACAGGTTATTTAAGAAGAGTACTTGCATCTGACTTTGTGGAGTTTAAAGCTATGGTCTACGATTTGGAAGCTTTGTACATATTAATAACACCGTTTATAAGGCTGTTATGGTCCTATGGTCCTATCTACACAGTATAAAGACCAAAAAGAATGAAAAAAATCCATTCAGTATATCCGCTGAAAAGCTGCATATTAGCTGACCAATCAAGCCTAAGAACCTGCAACTATTAATTGGTCCGTGAGTTAGTCCATGAGTCCATCCAATCCTCGTCTCCTCACTCACTCACGCAGCATCTTGCCCATGGTCCTGCCTCCTCCCCTCTACCTCCGGTGGGCAGCTAGCAGCGTTAGCTACTGAACTATCATGGAGCCGGAAAAGCCTAGCGCCGAACCCGGGAATCCGCCTCCCTCTCCCAAGACAGTCTGGCTGCAGACCACCCTTCTCCTCTCCCCTCTCCTCGTCTCCCTCACTCGCAGTACGCAGCATCTTGCCCATGGTCCCGCCTCCTCCCTCTACCTCCGGTGAGCAGCTAGCAGCGTTAGCTACTGAACTATCATGGAGCCAGGAAAGCCTAGCGCCCGAACCGGGAATCCGCCTCCCTCTCCTTGGGCCCAACGGAGCTCTGCCAGCGGGTGGAGGCCTGTTAGCGGGCTAACGGCTAACGAATAGCCTCAGCCGGCCGTCAGACCTTCAGCATCGACCGTTTCGCCCCTGGTTGATCAGGTAATGGCTTTGTTTACTACAGTGTGAGATGTCTGCTGAATAACTCTGGTTAGTTTGTGCCTGTACGGGCTAATAACTTGTAGGGGAGCGGGTTAGCCTGTTAGCCGCTAATCGTTAGCACTGTAAGCTGAGCTGGGGAGGACAGGCTGAGAAAGATTAATCGTCCCCCACACTCGGCTCCGCTCTGGCGGCGCCAAACCCGCATTGCCGCCGGTCCAGTTGAAATGGCTACTGCTGTGTGTTATAAGGGAGATGTCTGTCGTGTTTGATACTTTCAGTTGAGCTGAGCTGTTTTTGATTGAGTTTGCTGCTGATATATTGTGCTAGTCGCTCGTAGCTCTGCCGGAGGGGGCTTATATGAGCCGACACGAGCTGGGGGCGGGATCTTGGAACACGGAGGGGAGAGGTGAGGGAAGGAGGGGCAGGCTGCGGTTTCAAATTGTAGACACCAGCTTTAAACATTAAAGATATTGAATCCAAAATGCACCAATGCCCTTGGTTTTCTTGAAGGAGAGAGAAGATGGATTTTTCTACTGCTCCAAACAGAAACATCACAAATGCAGAAAGCTAACATGCTAACTTATCAGTTAGACCAGCATGCACCTCACTTCAGCTGTGTAATTGGGAAGCTCGTGCAGACTAACAGTATGAGCAGTGCGTTTGCTGGAACTTGAAACAAGGAGACAGCATCTTTTTAAATTTTTTTTTTTTTTTTAATTTCCTCATTCAGAATCTTGGACAATAAGAATCACTATTGTGACATGAATCAACCTGTCCTGACACCCCTAAGTACACCTCTAGTTAAGAGTAGAAAGCAAACCAGACCAACTGGAAAACGTCCTCCAAGCCCAACATTTGTGGTAGACCTACTGTCTAAATAAGTATGACTAACTGGTACATGGACAGAGAGTTTGTGTATATCAAGTTAGCAAAGAAATTACATCAGACACATGAGCTACAGTAGTTCTTTTTGCACATATATTCAAGCAAACCTTTAAAACAGGGCAGACAACAGATGGTGAACTGCTCTAAAATCTTAGTTTTAATGTCCAATAATCATGTCTTCAGTGTCATTCTTCAGACTTTTTCCAAGTTTGGGTCTGGACAAAAGTTTTAATTAGCTTGTTACCTAAAAATCATCTACACTGTTTAAGAGAGATATCAGCAATAAGGATCAAACAATTTTTGTACCTGGCTATAGATCCATTTCTACATGCTTAAAGGTTTGGTATTAAACATGCAGCTCTGGACTCACTTTTGATGCAAGACACAAGTGGCCAGTTGAGGAATTACACTTTGTGGCACTGAAGGGTTCACTTGATTCTTCAGCCTCAGAGGTCATTGCTTGGTCATCTTTTTTCCATGCATCCATTTCTTGCCCTGTGATGTGTTTGCTGCTCTCAAATGGTAACCTGCAGGTAACCTGGATATGGCTCTTCAAGTGGTGACCAGTCGAGAGTGGTGCAGGAGGATGAAGAGATCGAACATGACAGAGGCTTTAAATATTAAACCACTGGCTCAACTAATTCTCTCTTCTTGAAGTTCAGCCGGCAGTACACAGCTTGAAGCAAGCAAGCTGACCATGTAATGTATCTGTATTTGATCTGATTTTGACAGGTTATTTTGTGTCATCTATCACCATTATACCATAGAAACCTTAATGCTGCACACGTAAATATTTTAATTTTACCCATTAGTTGTAATGCAGAAAATGTTGGATTAATTAACTGATATAATAATCAAAGAATTTAGAAAGTTTCCTTCATTTCCAGGCAAGTAAGTCCTCAAAAGTAGATCCAGATTTCTCATTAAGAATGATTCAAATCATCCTTTATTCCATCAAGTTTTTCTTAGTGTAAGTAACAACTGACGAGAGCAATTTTTCTGGCAAATAAATGAGTTATTAATAAGGCATATTGTTTGTGTTGTAATTATGCACAAATAAAGTCCACAACTGAAAGAGAATTTGTTTGAACAAATTGTTTCATGCCTTAGAATAATTGCTTTTTGGATAAATGAGAAAATGAATTATTCAAACAGGATGATAAAGCTGCTCCTCTTGTTTTCCTTCCAACTTATGTATTGCATTATCAATTCTGTAATTTGTGAGAATGCTTTTTTGTTGTTTTTAGTCTCTGCTTTCCAGAAGGGGGGTTCTAATTAAACAGAGTTGGGAAAATGATTATCATAGCTTGAATTTATGTGGATGAAGTTCAGTTCCTGTAAATACATTTTTTGTCAGTTAGGAAATTATTGAGGTTCATGCTTGCTGAAAAAAGCCAGTCCCACATTCTGATGGCACCAGTGAAGGACAGCGACGTATTTCTCTGCATACAAAGTATACCAAACACTTCATAAAAGCTGAGCTGCTTCAACATGAGCAATACAGACAGTAAACTAATACATCCCTGCAAAATAGACAAATATAACTGTAAAAAGCAATGTTATATAATTTTTAGTGTTTGTTGGTTGATTGGTGGAGATATAACTTTGAAAGAGTATGAGAGGTAAGAATAAAGAAATCTGGTAATTTTGTTTTTAAGAGCGGAACTGCAGAGTGGCTTAAAATTAGCTGTGGAAAAAGCCAAAACTGCAAATGTTGTCATAGAGGTGCCCATGTAAAATGGAACAAACAGCAAATATCTTAATTTGTGCAGTCTTATATCCAGTGGAAGCTTGGAATTCAACAAATGTCATGAGTCAAGGTCACAAAAATCCATTACTCCCCCAGGTTGGATGGTTTAAATCAAAAACATTTCTCTTCAGATTTTCAAAGTTGTTTCAAGGAAATTCATTTGCAGATGCTTTTAGACTTCACACAGCAGTATAATCCCTTAAAGACTTTGATAAAACAAGTGGCACCTTATTTGTTGCTATCTTCCATCTTACCAAATGATTTTTTTAGGGGGATAAGCAGTGGGAAATAATAGAGATGGATTTGCATCCTTTGAAAGAGATTTACCAACAAAGTGCCCCAGATATATCTGTCTTCATCAACACTGAGTGTGTCTGCATGAAGGCCGTGCTGACTTCATCTCACAGGCACATATAGAGTAAAAAATATATATAAATAAATAAAATAAAAAAGTCACATTTATTTACATACAAACACTGCAATGACTAGAAGAGGCATATTTTTTGCTGAGCAGGACAGTGTTACTATTTTAGATGCAAAGTACAGTTTCAACCTAAAATACAAAAGTCAGGGTTATGAAGCAGCAACTTTTTCTTATAAGCCCATCATACAAAGGGTCAAGGGACTCACACAGCCTTTCGAGAAGGTTTAACAGACAGAAACAAAAAACAACACAGATGAAAGAATGAACAACATGACTTACTTGTGACATTCAATTTTAAATAAACACTTCAAAAATAAAAAAAGTGTTTTTATTAAGAAAAATGACACTAATAACTAGAAAGCACTCGGAGAGCGCAGACCTCCAGCGCCACAGTCCTCAGCCATATTGTCATTTTGAGCAGAAATATTAGTCCTACCTTTATTTCATCTAAATATTTAGATTCCTTGACCATGAAAACATACCATTAGCAACTGTATTCATAATTATATCTATTTTAGTTCAGTAGTTATTCACAGAAATCACATTTTTCGCCATGGCGGCCAGACGCTGATCCCGATCAACACCAAAATTTAATCAGTTCTTCCTTTTCCCATGATGAACATTTCCTGAAAATTTCATCCAAATCCATCTGTTACTTTTTGAGTTATTTTGTTCACGGACAGACGGACAGACAAACTCTCCCGAAAACATAACCTCCTTGGAAGAGGTAATCATTGAAATACCTGAATTGCATTTCTTCACAGCACATAGTTTTAATGCAATTAATGTCAAAATGTCAGCAAATTCTCACACCGTCTCATGTCAGTACACTTAAGTCCAAATTCCACTGCATGCGTATCCGGTCTGTCTCCGCTCCGTCTCCGCTCCGCTGTGGCAGTGGAGCCGATCCGTTTCCATTATAAGCAATGCGTGTACTTCCACCAGCTGCGGCACGGCTACGGCACGGCTGTGTATCTGCTCCGCCGGCCTCCGGCAGGCGAACAGATCGCCAACTTCTATTTTATGCCGGACCACGGCGCAGCAATTTAGCACACAGAATATCGTGTGGGACAGGAAGTTGAGCACAAACACAAAATAAAACATCCGTAGATGTTTCAAAATAAAATAAACCGTGTCAACAACAGAAAAGTACTGTACCTGGAAAACGTAAGTTAGGGCGGAGACAGACCTGGTGTCAAAAGTTCAGTCTCACCCCACTTCACCATGGATGAGGAGCTTTTGATTTTGGAGGTGCAAAACCACAAAATACTTTATGAGCTCGTTGACCCGCTGCAAGGCGGAGCCGCAATGCTTCGTACCGCAGACAGATCCAGTGGGAGTTGATGCGCGTCAGATGACGGAGCAGAGCGGAGAAGGACCGGATACGCATCCAGTGGAATCCCCCAGTAACACACACACACAGACACACACAAAAAAAACAGAAACAGCTAAACTGGATGTACGACACATTTTGACAGAGGAGGACAAAATGCTTTTAATGTACAATGGAAACCATCCGAGCTCATAACAGAATTTTAAATGACTCTGTAGTCCAAACAGAAGCACGGTTTCCCTGTTTCTGTTTCAAAATGTATCAGTGCAGCCTGTGGACTTTGGAATACATTATGTACTTTCTGCCTCTGACAGGTGACTGATGTTACTTGTACAAATATCTAATTTCAGAGAATATGTTTTGTCTAACTTTGATGGAGATACAACCATTGCCAAACAAATAATCTGCCTCTGCATTTGCTTGAGTTCTGCCATTTTATTATTTTTGGTTGCTTCACTGCTCCCAGGCAAGAAGCCGAGTCACATCAAAGATCTGGCGATGCTGTTGTGAGGCAACGTCTTTGAAGCCCAATACAAACCGTTGCAGCAATGACTGCTTATCAGCAAGGACCGCTTATCATGCATGGAAGTCGGGATGAATGGATGGCCATTGATGAAATGAAGTGATGAATTGACAAGTGCAATTGAAATGTGACTTTGTACACAATATATTTTCGATCAGGCTCGATTCAGTCAGATCTCCCTGTGAGTGAGCTTATCAAAGACAAAATTTGTGGGCTTTTTTGGAACACGGCGCCCCATCTTTTGGATAAAGCAATTTTTCTTGTCATTAAATATGACAAAAAACTTCTACTGCTGGAGGCAAGTATTGACCCAGAATCATCCCATGACTAAAAGAAAAAAGCACTTGAGGAACCTGAATTAAACATTTACCAACTGAAGAATAGTTTTATATTTTAACATTTATGAGTCTCTCATTTAAATTGCCTTTTTATTACGTCACATGTCCCAGTGGCAAAATGATGCAATCATCCCTTTATACTTTTTCTTTGTGTTAGGGTGCACATTTGGTACAAAACATTTATTTTAATGTTTAATATTCTCTGAGGATTCATAGTGTGAACCAGTTTGATAATCTGTCACAGTTGTGTGCTGGAAAGAGCATAAACTTTTATTTGTTTTTCCTTTTCTTCATGAGAGAACTTTATTCGAGAGTTGAACGTACTAAATAAACATGCCAGATGAGAATATGTTGAAAAAAGACGTCCATGGTTACACAAAATGGAATGTGGTGGATGCACTTGCCTTTCTTGTTAATGGTCAGCAAGGATTTAAAGCATTTATAGATTGAAAAACATATTTTCCCTTTTCGTTACACATAAACAGTCACCCCCAGTCTCACAGCCCTGAGAATATGAGCAGCTAGGTTCCCTGCAATTTGCATGAGGCCCCAATGTTTAAAAGTCACATCGAAGAGTTTGTTCTGATTTGTTTCACTTCTGCAAGCCTAACATCCATATGTTAATCTGAGTGATAAGACTCTCCTTCGCCCTTCTGCGAAACTCTACAATCTTTGCTAGCATTGGTCCGCCATGTTTGTTTTGCTCCAGTAATACTCTGAGTTGTGCTGAGTGTTAAAGCCAAACAGGCTATCTGCTCTGCTGTCGGTCTTAAAAACAGCCCAGAGACTTATTTCTGGTCCAGCTCAGCAGCAGGAGACAAAAAACGTATAGGTTTTATTTTCTTAACAATAATGTGCCTGTTGGACCTGCTGACGCTACCTGAGCTCTGGGCTGCTAAAGGGGAGAGGCTGCCAGGTTCTCCATCACACTGAGCCTTTTTAAAGAACTCTACCTACAGTTTGGGGCCAACCACAGCAGCTACAGTACCGATAAGTGCTGCTACAGAAGAGCATTTATAAAGGTGCGTTCACACCGAATGCGACTTGGGCAATGGAGATCGTGTCACCCACCCAAGTCCCGTTGCCTGTCCATAGCTCATTCACTCAGTGACGTCATGGCCGCGCAAGTTTCTTTGCGATCATAACATATACAATAGGATGCATTTGCTGACATTATTCCAACTGTATTTTCAATCAACCACCAACCACAAAACACTGCAGCTGCTGACCTGCAGCAGCATCATGTGGCGCCATAGCCATGGTTGACGTCGCCTGAAAAGTACAGGTTTTTCAACTTTGGAGACCAAACGCCACGACCTGGTAGAGCGTCCGAAGTGACCCCTGGGTTCCAATCTGCAGCAACAGGAGCTTTTCCTAAGATGTGACCAAGATGCCCAGATCACGTCAGTTGCATCAAGTGAGATCTGGCTGCGCCTGGTCATGCTTGATTGCTGAGGTCGCTCAAGTTGCGTTCTTTGTGAATGTACCTTTAGAGTTGCACGGTCTGTGCTTGTGTGTAATGAGCTTGTTAGCTTATTTATTTCCTCTTTGAGCTCAAAAGCACCATGTAGCTTTGTCACCAAATCTGCAGACCTGTGAGAAGGGAAAGACAGTCAGGTATAGAAAAGTGTTTGAGGCGAGTTATGTGCACAGCCAGTGTGCTGTATTTGTTGGTGGTAAAGTAACCAGTGGCAGTCCAGGCTGATGTGCAGGGATTGTGGCTTTAGAGGACCTCAGAGTCCAAATTCTTCAAAGAAGAAATTTTTTTTTCACTCACATAATTAGAATTGACCGTAAATTTACAGTATTTATCTTGACTACGAACGATTTTGTAGGATTCCAAACTTATTTTAACGCCTGAAATAAGTAGAGGGAATATATAGGTGACTGTACAGATGCCTGATCAACAAAATTCAAGCTACAGTAATAACTAGTGGTAGCATTTTAAGATTCTGGAAGTTAGCAATAGATGGAGCCACCGAGCACAATTGATGTAAACCCTTATATGCATCATATCATGGCTTCTGTATTGAGATATGCATCATTTTATAAGGTTGCCTTAAATACTATGCCCTTGTTTCAATAGTTTTCCACCTGAAACCATATAAAACCTTACATTCTGTATTTGCAAGGAATGCTCGCTAATGTAAATGTGTTTACATCATAGTATAGTTAAGTTATGATGCATGTCAAGCTCATAAACAAAGTAAACAGCATTAAAACCTTATTTTTTGTCTGAAAGATTTTTGGTAGAACTCTGTCTTACTATCCACAGTCAGACATCTGCAGACAGATAAACCAATAAAAGTTTCAAGTTGAGCAGAACTCAAACTGGGAATCAGACATAAACAAATAATAGGTTTTCAGTAGAAACATCGTGATAACATTATTGCTCCATCCAAAAACACAGTGGAGTGTCACTTTTGCTGGATTCTTCATCATTTTCTGCCAGCATGGATTTCCTAATATCACCATCCAAAATATCTGATTACAGCTATGATTCATGTTTGTGAGAATCTAATGAAAACTTGCATTTTCGAGATAGCTTTTTTCTCTTCAGCAGCACTGAATAGAAGCGATAATGAATTAGCAATACTTTTCACTGGCTGTCTGTAAGACGACTGACAAATCTTCAGCGCTGCTTTGTCTGTTGAGTACAAATGAAGAACTCCAAGTAATTAAGTACCACGGTGATAAAGTTGTGCTGCAGTGCTATGAATCACATGATGTTAACTAGCATTGATTTGTTTCCCGAGTGAAGGCTGCTGGAGCATCAACAACTCCATTTACAAAAATCAAAGTAAATAGACAGATAAGGGCCGTGTTGATTGTGTAAGTTTGACAGACTGCTGCATGCGTAATGAAATCACGGGTACTGAATCTCTATTGAGTAAGATCTAGCTTTTCAAATAGTGAATCATTATGTGGGATGAAGAAAAAGGGGCTATTTTCTAAATTAATTTGTGTCACTTTTGTGCAATAGAGGGCACAGAATCAGATCACTGCAAGCTGTTTCTTTCTCTCACAGAAAACCCCCACCAGCGCTTACTTAGTTTGTGAGAACACATACTTTTGAAGGCACTTTCTAGCATACAAAATTATCCACTTATCAATTTTTTGCTACTCTGGATGATGAATCAGAGAAGGTCTATGTGTGGAGGAAGAAAAATGAAGCTGTTAGTAATCACCAGGCAAATCCTTCTGGCACCTTTCAAAAGCTAATAAAGATCTGTCGAGGAGAGCCAGACAGTTTGGTGCAGAGCATATTTGCAGGCCAGATTATCCACCAGTTGTAGGTAGGGCTGGCAAAATACTGATTTGATCAATTTCAATTTTTTGTTGTAGATAATTAAAACAAAACCTTTTTTTCCATGACTTACTCCAGTGCACACTTTGCTTCCCCCTTGGCTTCTGTAGTCAAAGCCCTCCCCATGTTTCCACCAGAGAGACACAACAACAGTTTGTAGATTTTGACATGTTTGTACATAGAAATAGTAAATTTTATACAGATTTTCATCGTGGTAGGCCCTTCCTTTTAAAGTAGCAAAAATGTTGGATTTGTCCTGTCAGTATAGACAAGCCTTCCTACTTAGCAACTACAAAGTCTGATTTTGTTAACAAATAAATAAATAAAAACTACTAGAAATGCAAAGAATGGGCAGATCTTTGTTTAAGAGGATATTTACTGGTATTGGTAAATATCTAAAAAATTGCAGGTGTTTCCTGTCACTATTTTAGTGTAACACTATTAATATTAAAGGTGCTATGAGGAGAATTTATCGCCGGCGTAATGCTGCGTTCCTGTAACCTCGGAAATGGGAGTGACATCATCTCTGACTTATCGGCGTTCCAGTCGAAGTCAGAAAAAAACATGCCTAACAACCAGGCTATTGTTAGCTGTTGTTAGCACGCCATGCGTTGTTGTATGAAGAATGTGATTATCACTATGGCAGCATTTTTGTAAATATAAATCTAACAATACTATGTATACAGCTGATCTAGAGCGACACACCACAGTCAGAAGT
Source organism: Scarus forsteni (assembly GCA_036419115.1). Lineage (NCBI taxonomy): Eukaryota > Metazoa > Chordata > Actinopteri > Labriformes > Labridae > Scarus > Scarus forsteni. The sequence goes on from JAZDUH010000383.1 coordinate 16,015,094, forward strand.
GCAAATAAATGGATTATTACAGGAGCTAAATAACTGTTCACACTGGGGGCATCCATCTTCGATTGACACCTCGGGGTGGCGAGGTTTCACCGAGTTCCCAGTAGGAAATTCAGACTTCGGGGGACGTTCCAGTTTTAGTTTCCCACTCGGAGTTCAAAATTCCTACTTCTGACTACAACTTGAACGCACCGGAGACGTGAAGCCAAATGTGTTTGTTTGTTGTGGTAAATGCAGCATGGATCTTTGTCGGAACTCTGTATTGCTTTACAAGTTCTTTTTCAACAACTTACAGGATGCAAAGCCACGAGGTAATGTATCTCTCTCTAGTTACGTAGCGGTAGTTTTTGATGTGTGACGACAAGCAATGCGGGGAAAAGTTATTATCGTCGTTGTAGACAGCTATATATCGCTACTTACAGCCCGGCGCTCTCAGACGTGTAATATAAATTATAAAATAATATAAATTTGCTCTAGTTTTAATTGTCTTGTTCCTGAAGTTGAGTATCCAGGCCAGTCCAGCCCTGTACGACCCGACCAGGAGGCTAAAGAATAGCATTTATAGATAACCTATTTAGATGCTATAAAACTCATCGATAAGTGTGTATTTCGATCAGGCATATATCTAAAAGTGAGACTTTTTTGTAATTACGTAAAAACTCCTCATAGTCTCTTTAAGTTGCAGTTTTTTTTGCGTATTAATTTTAATCAGATCGTATAAGCTCCGAAAAAGGGCTAAACAAGGGAATAAGAAGAGAAAGCTGACACACAAGGAAACAGTGTCCAAAAACAGGGGCTAAAATGTCAAAGTAATATTTTTGATTAAAAATTGGAAATTACATCACTTTTACAGTAACAGTGTAGTGTTGTTAAAAAAGGAGTAATGTTGATTTGTTTTCAAATAGGACAGTTTAAAGAGTAAAGGCTACTGTGCAGTGTTATAATTCATTGTTAACAGTTATTAAACTCTCTATGCTTATTCTTCATAAGCATAAAGGTTTTACATATGATGTCGGTGTAATCTTAAAAATAAAGAAGTAATATTGGATATTGGCCAATAACCACTGTCATGCATCCCCTATAATAAAAGCACTAATAATTTAGAGTACATTTTTTTACTTTGTAAAATGTTATAAAAAATATTACAGAAGGACTTCCTTTCTTTCTTTTGGTAAAATACTGTTGCTTGTGTTAAGAATTCTTGTTTTTTTTTTTTTATCTTTTGGTCATATAACCAAGCCCTACTCATAAGTTTGCTAAAAAGATTATTATTTTTAAAAATTTTGAGCTGATATTTTACCATATGCATGTTGATTAATGGATAATTTCTTTGACATGTTAAGTGTAATTGGCACTTATTCAGTTTGTGCTATTTGCACAACATTTTATGTAAACCTTTAATTTAAACCAGGTCGTGTATTTCAGTCTCATTTACCTATGTAAATGTTTTCATCGTGTAGCTGGCTGCTAGATACAGGGCCCGTGCTTTCAGTCTTTATCTATTAAATTTAAACTATAAATTACTTTAATATTTTTATCTCTTTACAGCTAGAAATAAGATGATATATAACACCTTTGGCACACCGTTCAGGTGAAATGTGTTGCTTGCTATGGAAAGATGACTGATGAAAGGATGTGATCAGCTTCAGATAGACGAGTCCTGCACTACAGACTGTGACATACATGCATCTTGTTGAGCCTGCAGGTAAAACATTTGCATTTAAAGTTCACCATGAAAGACTAAGGAGATTCGTTTGCTTTTGAAGATATACATATATGCTATTGCCATTTGAGGGTGCCATATAATTTGCAGAAATTTGCGAGAATGGATGTTTATATTGTACATCTATTCAAAAGTGTGCATGCATGTACCATAGTCTGATAGATAAAAGGAAGAACATATCTTTGTAAATCAAAGAAGTTGTGCTAAATGAATAATATTAAGACCTTTTTCTATTGTATTTCCAGACTGGTGTCAGCTATCTGGTTGTTGTACAGCAACAGTAATTCTGATCAAAAAACCTTAAAAGCTCACAGTTATAATAAATATAAAAGTTTATGGAAATCCTCTGCAGCTGGCCAGTGAACCATGTATTATACAGTTATGAAATTTCCTCTCAGAATGCTAACAGTGCTTAACAAAGTTTAAGCATGTTAAACAGCTTTCTTTCAGCATTTTGTGCCGGCTCTAGAACCCCAATTACAGCTTGGCCTCATAGCCTGCCCTGACTGTCAGTAGGATCACACTAAAACTGCAAAGGCAGACATTTCACTTTGAAAGGATTATTAATGAAATCTCGCTCTTTACACAGTGTCTCACTCTGACATTGGAAGAAGTTCCCGCTCCGCTCTGAGACACTGTTCAAGTGGCTGAGTGGACTCGGAGAGGGGAATTGGCTGTAATTGTCACAAGAGCTTGTGACTTCAATAGAGCTGCCTTGAAAAGCTTTGGTCACACTCTAAATCCCCAACTGTACCCTGCACAGTTCTATGTTTTTGGCATACTCATCATGAGATCATAGATGGTTGGTTTTCCTTTAAAATTCTGTTTGCAGTCACAGTAAGAATCACAGGGAAATGTGGAGCTGGTCTCAAACATGGGCTTTCAAACATGATCTGAAAATCTTGCTTTTGATGCATGAATTTGTTGCACTACCAGTGTCATCCGTGATAATGCCTCGAGCGATAATAAATTCACTAATACGCTTTGAAAAAAGGAGCTGCAATGTTCTGTGACACTGTTAGTATTACAATAATAATTTTTCTGTGCAAAAAATCAAGTGAGGGGTTTCTGTTTGCTCTCTGTTAAATTAGTAGGGGTGGGGGGAATGTCATATATACATTTGCCATATCTGACTTGGTGATGTACTGATTTATGATTGCCAAGTGCCAATTTTTTATGCATTGATTTCCAGCTTAAACTGTTGGTTCAACAGAAAAATTACTCATTAAGTCTACTTGATGATGCTGTTGAGCATGGTCAGAGAAGTGATGTTATTTTTGTAGCACAGTTGGTGTTTGAGTTGGCTATTATAAAACAAACATGGCTGCACAGTAGAGAGGAGGAGAAGGAAAGCACCTTTGTCATTATTTGTTGTGTGGGCTTATTTTGGACATTGAAAGGGACAAAAGAGATGACATGACACAAGGTTTGGAAGGTGAGGATTAAATACAATTAAAATACAAAGACATAAAGGCTTGCCTTGTGGCACTACACAGGAAAAATTAAAGCTAATAATAGCAAAGCTAATGCTACTGATGAACCAGTCAACACTTAACACGCTTAGCTTGTCAAAGCCGCCTCCCAGTCCTCAGCAATCTGTGAAAACAGCTCAGAGTACTGAGCTTTTTTCTTTTTGTGCAAAAAATTAAGGCTTTACCATGTAGTGGGTGGAAAACAAAATCTTTTGCTTCATGCTGGTAGGAGCCAAGGTATGTGCCTTTACTTTAACAACAGCTGCAGCAACAGCTCACTGAGCACAGCAGGATGAACTGCATTGACTGGTCACATGTGGACATCATTCTGTGACAGAACGGGACTTTGCGACTGAAATCACGTCATCCATTCAAGTAGTGTCTTGTCCATAAATACTTAATTTTGGCCTCTGTTGCCCAATGACGTCACATGCACTTTAGTTTTACCCCACGATCATATAATAGGTAGAAGTCAACATTATTCAAAACTGTATTCTTTCACTCACCTACCAACCACAAAACACTAAAGCTCCAGGCCCTGCAGTGGCATTGTCTTTGAGTTCTCTGTGGTCCGTCTAGGTGGAACTAATGTACTCACTAATGAGCGTTTTCACACAGACATGGATTGTCACTCTGTAAACTGAAATGAAAACACTGGTACCGTTGAACACCCACACAACGCTGTTTGGCTGTGGCGCCACAGCCACTCGCAATATACTTGAATAGTGTGACTAGTGATGCCGTCGCCCAGAGTGTCTGTCACATCGCGGGAGGGTTAATCCTGCCCAATCACAGCTGTACATTGACTTTACATGGAGAGTGGTTGCCCAGGTCGCAAAGTCATGTTCGGTGTGTAGGTGGCTTTACTCCTGTGTTTCTTTTTTGATGTAAAGGTAGAGAAAAGTTACAGATTGCAATACATCGTGATGTCAAGTAATGCAATTATCAACATGTTGTAATATATCAACAATCACAATTACATTGAATCAAGATTCAAGTATCCTGATACCTGTCATGAAACACAGCACAGAAAGGGTGGACATAAATGTAAATAAAAACAGTAAAGAAAAACGTAGAAGTTTTTTTTTTTCTTTTTTAAAAACAGGTAGGAGTTAGGTACATGGTGAAGCAGTCAGAGAAGGCAACAGGATCAAAAATGTGAGACAAAAAGCAGGGTCGAAAAACAGGCAAGGCTATAACAGCTAGGCAGACAGAGACGGCAACAAGATCCAAAATACATGAAAAAAGAGGCAACATTGGCAACAAGACAGTGGGACACACAAAGTTAAATACAAGAAGTAATGAGGGATAATAGGAGACAGGTGGGTGGTCATCAGGAAGCAGGTTTTTTAAGACGGAGGTAGGAAAAACAGGAACACATGCCTAAAGCAGAGACAAGGGTTAATTTCAAAATTAAACAAGAAAGACAAGACATCAGGCAAAAACTAGCCAAAAAAAAAAAAAGGAAACTTAACCCTCATGACATTGAATCCTGGGGTTGCTGGATATTCTCTCTATAAATTAGACCCAAATAAGGCATGTGTCTTATTGCTGGTCTGAGATTTAGGGCTACAAAACATGTAAGGTAAAACACGTCATCATAGAAGCTTGAATAACGACATTTCACCAAAGCCAACTCATGCACAGTCATTTTTAAGATTAACTGAACCTTGTTGATCCTCATGTTAATTTGCATCACACTCTAGCCATTTTTTTTCATTTGGTTGAGAAACCAAATTTTGTCTCAAATCATATTACTTGTTCTAGGTTCTCTCCCATGTTGTGAATTTACATATGAGCTCATTGTTTACTCAACTTTTCAAATAGTAATTTTACCAAGCCTACATAAGTGCATCATAACGATACTGACTTACCAACTATACCTAACTCCATAACAAGCCACAAACTTTTTTGGGGAGGGATTTTGGGGATTCTGCTACAGTCTTATAAAGAGAATGACAGAGTGATTGGAGCAGCAGAGTGTACAAAAGGTGAGCATGGAGTTCAGCAACAGTTGATCGAAGTGGTGACCGCAGAGTTTAATTTTAATCAGCTGATCAGCTTTATATAAATATTAGCATAAATTGACAGCTTTTGATTAGTTCGGGGCAACTTGTATTTTATAACATTTTCCTCCATGTATCAATGGAGCAGACAATATAGCAAAGGAGACAAAAAATACATCAGTTAAACCAAAAGCAAAAATGAGGAACTATTTTGGTTGCATGCCAATTTCAGACTCTTGGCAAACACTTTTAGTATGGTGAGCCCTGTTTTATAAATGAGACCCCAGATTGGAAGAAAATAACTTTAATTTTTTTTTTATTATTTGGTCTCTGTGAGTCATGGGCCCCTGCATCTGTCCTACTTTTCTCCCCTTCTTGGTAACTACATTAATTTGGGAGAAGTATAGCCAGCAATGATTCCAGTAATTTATCCATCCAGATGGTAATTGTGTGGTGTTTATTTTTTCTTAACTCATCACCTCATGGACACCCTTTTTGATATGGTCATAATAATGCAGTTAGTTGTTTTGCCATAGTAGCAAGAATCACAGCAACGATTAATTTGTGCCAAAGCTGGCAGAATGTCAATCAAGCAGTGTGTTTTTTTTAACACTATTATTTTTATTAATACAACAATGGTATTGGAGATGCTCTCAGGACTGAGATGAGTGATAAAATCCCCTATGAGAAGACCTAAAAGGCTCACAAACATCTCTGTGTGCAAGATACATTCATCATAGACGAGAGAAATTGCATCGCACCAGAACACATTAAGTTTATCAAATATTCACAGTGCAGCGTTTGTTCGCACATGCATGCGTAAACAATCATTTAAAAATGCATTATAAGCATGTTTCCTTCATGTTTCTTTCCCCCTTGCAAGTTCATAGGCTGACTGTGTTTCGGCTTATACTCTCTCTCCTTAGGTGCTTATAGAACACAAGAGCTGGCTGCAAAGGGATGTTTCCAAAACCCTCAGCAGAGAGATACCATCACAGTTAACTGATCCCTACCTTTCAGAGAAGGTGCATATAAACAGCACTCCATCCTTGAGCAAAGACAGTCACATGCACACACACTCATAACCACATGGGCCAAACCACATGCTCTTGCCTCCTAATGTGGTGACACTGCAGAAGGGGTGCGAGGGGGATGACCCATAATTCATCACCCTCCACCTTGGACATCTGGTGCAGAGTACAACCCGAGCAAAGGGACGGTATAAACATCATGGCGAACGGGTGTCTCTCCAGGCTCTGTAAGCAATTACCTCATTAGCTCGCTGCTGACTGTCTGGTGATGCATTATTCATACAGTTGAAGGGTGGGGCAGGAAGAATGTGAGTGTCTGTGCGTGTGTGGCTCTTCGTGTGAAGGGGGTTGTCACAGGTGGCCAGAGGTCTCTTGAGAAGTTGATTCAGGGTGGACGGGGGAGACGATGGTCTGTTCATCAAGACATCAGGCAGATGTTGGATGGATTTATTGCCTCCACTGCTGGACACTCTTGTGTGTTAAAGCTTATGGGTGGTTGAGCCCCCTTAGAGCCATGGCTAGTGAAATAGAAATACTCTACCGGTCAAAGACCAGTTGAAAAACTACGCCAAAATTTTTATTTGCATCGTTGGTTCTCAAGAAGGTTGTAAGTAGAGCTTTAAAGCAGCACTACGGAAGATTCTCGCTTTACCGGAACGAGAACACAACTACCCATGAGCGCTAGCGCGTGCATACTGCCGTAAAGGTACAGATCTGCTGGTTGCGTGCGTTTGTTTTGGAGGCAAATCACAGAAGCCAGGACTTCGCTCAAAAGTATTCTTCTGTCTTCAGCGGCTGTTTGCAGAATGGATAGCAACGAGGTAATGTATTTATTTTTGACTAAATGAAGATGTCAAAAATCGCTAAGTTCAACTTGGTTTTATTACCGTGAAGTCGCCCCCGCCCTGTTGAAGTGATAAAGTGAATAAAAGTAAAGACAACCACGAGCTGGCGATATCACACACTTGAAATAGGTCTAAAAAAAACTACATACTGGTAAGTTCTCATGAATACTGTAAACGGATGGTAAACAATCAACAAGTACTTACAAGTCCAGCAATAACAGGGCCAAGTCGGCATCGGTCGGACGTCCCTCCTCGTCTTTTATTTCACGCCAGCGAGTGTGAAACAAACTGAACCGATGTTTATTCTGGTCCGAGCATTCAGCTTGTTTTTCTCTCGCTTTCTTTGTTCGGTATCCTCAAAATAAACTTTTCTTTTTCTTGCGTTCTTTGCTGCCTCCGCCATGACTACAGCTCCGCGTTTGGTTTTTGCCGACACTTCCATGTTTTAAACAAATCGGGAATCGGAGGAAGTGACGTAGCCTATGCAGTAAAGCAGTCCAAACTTGTAGTTTTTAGTGTGGCAGGGTTCCCACCATCCACCCAAGTTACATAGCGCTAGTGAAAGCAATACAGACCACTTCAGAACACGACAGAGGTGTCATCCAACTTATTGTAAAGTGGTGGACCATGGCGATGAATATCTAAGGACTATATTATGTTTGAAAAACTACATAGTGTTGGTTTAAAATGAAATGGCAGTCTGAACCAAAGCAATTTGAACAGACAATTTATTGAAAACTGCATTCAAACTCCAACATGCTTTTGTCAGCTGATCAAAAGTATAAAAACACAGCCTTTAAAAGCCTAAATCTGTGCCAAAGTTTGATTTCCATGTCATTTTATGTAAGGTATTCATACTGCCACTGTCACCTCCTTATGGCAAAAGTAAAAAGCATTCTGTCTTTGAACGTGGTAGGATTGTTGAGCTGCATTGACAAGTAAGATGCAGTAAGACAGTCATTTGGAATTTCTTAAAAGATTCTGAGAGTAATGGAACAAAAAAAATATGCGGAAGGCCTACAATTTTTTATTGCTGCTGAGCAGGATGATCCATTTGGCTGTGCGTCAAGACATGGGACGATCCTCGAACCAAATTAAGGAAGTTGGTGGTGTTGACTGCAGCTCAATAACCACCTGAATTCATGACTATAGGGATGTAACAACAAAAAGATATCCTCAAACCCAAAACATATTGTTCTCCCTCAAATTTTCAAAGTTTTATGGAATTTTGGGGTCAGGTGGGAAGCTCTGGGGAGTCTGATATGGTCCAATGACTACAGCTATACATCATCACATGGGCAAGAAGAGGGGGTATCAGCATTGTCAACACCTGGAGTCTGAGTGTATAGGACTTGTGACTATTGAACATAGACACAAGTCCTATACACTGTTTTGGTTGTACCAGCTAATTATTGAAAAAAGATTATTATTTGACTTATATTGTGTTCTAAGGGCTACCAAGAGGGAAATTGGATCTAAGGTGCTACAGCCCACTGCGCTGTCAGCTGAAGGTGTGGGTGGAACATGGACTAAACATCTAAGAAATTGAAGAACTCACTTGTTAACCCCATGATCTGGCTCTTGTCACTCAACAGTCTCCATAGTTGACTTGGGGGTGGGAAGGGCATGAGGGGCCTGTGGTAGAGTGAGTAGCATTGGTGTTGCCACTACAAGGATCTTGGTTGTACCAATCCTGGGTCTTAGGAAAGTGGCTGTGCTGGAAATGGAACTTTATGCAACATATCAGTAGCCAGGTTTACATGGACCCTAATATTCCGACTAGAATCGGGTTAGAAGCCCAAACCGAATAAAAATGCTCCATATAAACACCTCAATCGGAATAAACAGGCCAAATTGAATCGAATCAAATGGAATTTCATTGGGTTGCACAGGGGTAGAAAATTCCTTTTCCCAAACCGATTGAAAGTAAAATCCTGTCATGTAAACGATGAATCGGAAAGTTATTAGGCTGGGCTCTGTCTGCGCATGCTCAGTCTTGACGTAAACGAGCAGTGACGTTTACTCACTTGGAAACATGGCGGCTTCCAATAAGAGCACACAGCACTGGTCTGCGTCAGAGAGTTTGTTTTTAACACAAACTCTCAAAGAACTAAACATTATTGCACGTTTAAACTGTAGGAAAACAAGAAATACTGAACTATTGAAAAAAAGTCCCCGAAAACTCAGCAAAGCCAGGATAGATCAAAACGTCCAACAAATAAGGAACCGCTGGAAAACTCTGAAGGCTGGTTACTATAAGACTAAACAGCACAACCCTCAAATCATTCATTAAAACACCGACTTACCACCATCTTTGATAAATTGTGTGATGTTTAAATAGATCTGAGCATATCACGTGTATGTAAAACAACTGTTCTGATTAAATGTGGGGGCACTTGTAAACAGTTCACCTGACATCTTTAATTAGAATGATTTTAATCAGAATGAGAAAAAGTCTGCATGTAAACCTGGCTAGTGGCATCCAGAGCATGACTGAGATTACGTTATTATCACTTAGCACTTCTCCTTTTATTAGGTAGAGCTATGTTGTATATTCAAACTATTTTTTACCTAATCTACAGAGCGATGATGTTTACCATGCAGAAGGATGCACCTCCCATACCCCTATGGAAAGAAAGGTCATCCTCCATTCTCTAATAGACTGGGGGACACATTTTGTGATTTAGTAAGCTAAGCTAGATAAAAAACTGACTTAGCCCTGTTAGGCTGCATGAATATAATGATTTTGTTGTAACGTTGGCAGATAGTGTGAAACTGCAAAGTAACATTTTATTAGCTAAATCGACACTGGGTCTTGAGTAATTTTACTCAGAATTTCAATGATGGTTTCTGCTAGGTTGCCAACTGGATCTTAATAACAAAGGAAGTCATTGTAAATCAAACTTAATTGTACCACATGTCACACAAATTTCTATTTTGCACAAAAGCAGGCAAACTAATATAAACAAGATCAAATCCAATGCCACAAGGTCAGGTAGCAAGTTGGCAAACATATGCCAAATAGCTATTACTAATGTAAGCTGCACGGGTCTGATGCTATTTGCTTTGTTACCTTTGTAGTTAATATAGCTTTTAGACATCAAATATAAGCTTCTACATATATGACATCTACATGGGAAATTTTAAAAATATTGTACAAGACAGCCTGTACTTTGTTAACATTAGCATGAAACTATGATTGACCAAACTATGGCAGATTGCACATTATGCATGTGTACCCAATTTCTCCTTGGTAAAATGAAAATTGAAAACACATTAATTATTTTGTCCTTTTGTAAAAGCATTAGAACTGTGGAATAAAAGATCTTGATTTATGTGTTTAGCATGAAATTAGGCTAAGCATTAAGCTATCTTAACACAAAGACGGTAACTCAGCCTTGTTCTGTCAAAAGAAAATATGCTTCAGTTTGCATGTTTACCACAAATGCAAAAAAATATATACATATATATATATGATACTGTATCACAGATCAGACAAATGTATGATCAATTCACAATGTTATGCAAGTTATCATAGACTTTTTCCTTCCCAAAAATGGATCATTTTTTTCCAAGGTGCATTTGAGATCTTTCATGCCCTGGATAACTGATGACTGAGTTTCCATTTGTGGGCAAAATCCTACAGGATGATGGGGTAATCAGCCATCCTAGAGTCTAGAGGAAGCAATGACAGATGATGATGCAAGTCTCTAGTGATTGAAGCAGGTATCAGAAACTGAACACAGCACTAAAATCTGAACAATATACACTTTAAAACACATTTGTTCTGGGACAACATGTGCTTGGTGTCTTGCCAATGGGCTTTGGTAAGAGTTGAATTTATCACCTTGTGCCCCTCCAGTACAGGAAAAGATGGATAGCAATAGGCTGGTTGTTTCTCTCCTCGGCACTGAGGGTCTGGTATAGATAGAAGAGAATAGATGTTGTTTGCTGGACAAGAAGTAGATTTTAAATCCTGCATACAGAACTCCATTATGAAATTCAGACAGATCAAACACTATCAGGGTTTGGTGTTTATCATCCTGATTGCTTGATTTCCTCTTCTTTTATGCTAAATCCCGATCAGACTAACTACTCAAACCAGACCACTGGGGAAGTACTTTAAGCTTGTGAAAAACTTTCTAATAAGTTAGTGATTTACTGGAATTGACAGTGATGCCATTGTATGAAATACTTAAATACAAGACTAACAGCCATAATTATGATTTGTCCGTCATGTAATTAAAAAACAATGGAGTAGATGTCAGACAGAGTGAGTTACAGCACACCAATGATAAAGCCTTTTGTTTCTTATTTTATTTGTTTTCCATGGCAGTGATTTCCAGTGAATCCTACGTTTGACTCTTATAGAAAGCACAATGTTTAATGAAGAAATCACTTCTCCAACATGCGAAGAAGACATATAATTTTGTCCAGAGGCATACAATTGTTAAACTTGAAGATATTTACAAGACGTTTTATGATTAACAACCAGAATAAAACAAAATCATACTCATAAATGAATAAAGATAAACGGAGCTTGGTGGCGTAGCAGCATAGATTGCGCTCATTTGTTCTGGTATCTTCTCGCCCTTGAGGTCCATTTTGCATGGCAAATTGTGCTCATCATTTTCAAGCCCCAACTCTTGTATTAAATTCTAAAGCTGTTTTATGTCTGAATTTGTAGACATGCTCTAAAGATCGGGGTGAATCAGGCCTTCATGTTTTTCTACATGTGGCCCATGGTGAAAAAAGCTTTGGACTCTCCTGTAGAAAAGGCAATGAAGATATTTTTATAACTTTGTCAATAGCAGGTGCCGCATGTGATTGCGGTCTTCATGGAGTTCTTAACAAATAATTTTGTCCATTTCTGCATAAATTTATTTCACAAACATGTTCTCTTGTTTACTTATCCACTGCCTTATTTCATGGACAAATACTGCTGTTTGATATTCTTTATTTTATTTTTTTGTTTCCATTTGGCCAAATTTTGAGGCCAACAGACACGGCAATTGTGAAAAGAAAGAATGGTCAAGTGGCGGAACAAGAGTAGCGTGGAAAATGTATATTCTTGTCAACCAACAACTGTGGCTGGAGAGTTCAGAAAGTCATGCAATTTTAAATGGCTACTTTATTTTGATTTGACAACTTCAGTTGATGATGTATTCTGCTATACATGAGCTTATAATGTTCAAGATTGGTTTAAGTATTGAAGAAGAAAGTATTAAAGAAACACTGACATCCTCTGTATTCCTCTGTATGGCTCTGTATTTATGCATAGCTGCTGTAAGTTTTCAATAAGCTATTTCTCAGTACACTGCTAGCTACTAATTGCAGTGCATGTGTTTTTGCTAAGATGTTGGAAAACAATTAACCTTAAGTATTCCCTTGAATTTTTTTAATGAAATTGAACAAAGCAGCAAAATCTTTTTGTCCATTAACTGTGCTGTATGGAGAACACTGCATGTGAAGGCAGAGAATGTGTCCGTCCCCATCAAAACTTTTTGAAATGCCAAACCAGCATTCCCAGCTCAACAAATATTTGAACATGAGAAAAGTTTTTGACAAAGTTGTCCCAAAACTTCTGACTCCTGATCAAAAGGAAAATGCAAACAAATTTGCGAGGGAATGTTGGAAAAATGTGGACCATAACCTAAACAATTTCAAAGGAGTAAGTACCTGCGATAAAAATTGGATCTTGCATTATGATCCTGAAACAAAAAAGCTGTCAAAGCATTTGTATACACCATCATCAACAAAGATGGAGAAAGCCAGTCAAAGCAGGTACAAATTTAAGGCCATGATGATTAGCCTACTTTCTTTGACATTTAGGGTCTTGTTTTGGAGGAGTGGGTTCTACAAGGATCAACTAGGAATCAACACTATTACAAACAAGTTCTCAGAAAACTGTGAGAAGAAGTCCAGTGAAAGTGATCACAATTGTGGTAATATGTTTTCATTCTTCGAGATAGTTCAGTAGCTTACACTATGCTTTTGGTAAAGCAGTTTTTGACCCAGAAACAAATCACAGGGATTGATCACTCTCACTATTTACCTGATTTAGCACTGTGTGGCTTTTCCCTTTTCCTAAGACCTGTGCTCAAAGGTTCAAAATAATATTGATATTATAAAAGCTATGAGAAGCTCAAACATTTTGAGTTGATGTCAGAGGTTCAGAGACAACTATCCAAAGAAGACTTACTGCACTGCATCAATCAGTGGAAGACTCCAATGCAGCGCTGTGTTGTTTGGGAGAATATTGAAGAAGACTGAAAAATATCTATGATCAATGAGATTGAATAACAGCACTAGCTGTGTTTAAATAGCCATACTGAATACAAATATGTTATTAGTGATATACTGTAAGACAAGTGCTTAGAAGAATTACTTCATCCAAAAGATACAGCCAAACTTTGGTATGATGTCTCATTGCACTTAAGCATTGGCGGCAATACAAAGATGTTACAGAGGTTTGGTACAATTCAGACGGTGTTCACTCACTTGGCTGCGGTATCCAACAGATGTGATTATAGTTTAAAGGAGACATATCATGCTTGTTTCTCCTTTTCACTCTGCCAGACTAGGATGCCTGTAAAGCACTTCTGCCCTCAGTACAAGTCATTTAGTTCCTTCATTGCCCCTCAGTAGCGTTCTCAAAATCCTTATTTTAGTCCATTATCAAGCTCTCGTTGAAAAGCTCGGGTCTCAGGATGACCTCCAGTTACCTCGCAACGTCACAGCCCTTTGTGCTCTGATTGGTCAGTTCTGTTAGAGCTGCCGAGAGGGTTGAGCCAGCCTGTCCTTCTTCTTCTACTGTATTTTCCGGCAGGCTCAAAGCAGCGACCGGTATTGAGTCCCCCTACAGGCCAGAGCTGGTAATGAGTGAGTGTGAGCTAGGGAGCTATACACTGCTGCTGGGTGGATGTGTTCCTCGGTGACGGTTTTGTGGCTAACGGACATCACAGAGGAGGAAGTGTTTTATCAGATTACTCCAATAAAAAAAATGTACCTTGTGTCATCACAATGATTTAAATCTCGCGGTCATCTCACAATGACCTATATTCAGAGGCATCAAATCTCGTTCTAGGATATCAGAAAAAATACAATCTCATTTTTTTGCAAATTAAGGGGGTGTAAGGTCTTGTTTTCAAAGTTTTCAAGTATTAAATCATGCTACAGCATGATATGTCACCTTTAAGTTTTACTGTGTCATGTTTGAATTAAAACTCAAATGTTGTGAAATATCACTCAAGGATGACTTTGTTAAAACACTATACAATCTGGGACTGTCACACGAGGTGCTGAAATCTATACTAACCTGTAAAACCAGTGGTTAAGTGTGCATTGTCTGAAAAATCCACGGTCTGCTCTGTTATGTCCTCATTCTTCAGCATATTACGCGTTTTATGGCCAAGTCTTCAGTCAGGTCAAAGTGTAATTGCTAATCAATGTATTGATTGATTAGATTTATTCCACCCCATTATAATTTCAAGACTCCTGAAAATGTATTTGCCAAGAGAACAAAAGTGTTCTGTGACCGATCTGCTTTTTATTGAAGCGATAAAATCTGCCATGATATACTGAAGACTACGTCACAAGAGTGAAGACTTGGGAGTTCAATTTTGTTCCTCAGTACACATTGCATTTAAAAAATACAACTCTCTAGTGAGACTAAGGCCAATTAGGGTAGTCTGGCTTTGAGTTAATGTGTGTTGTGTGAGTGGGAGGGAGACGGTGTGCGGCTGGGTATTTTGCTGTGCATCTGTACAATAATGGTACCCTTGAGGGTGGGGGGCTGTCTTAATGACACGATGCTGCAATCTCCACCGTAGATGCTCCCTGAATTACAATGATTTTGGGTTTGTGTGAGCGTGTGTTTGTGTGTTAGTGTGTGTGTGCATGTTTTCCAGCACATGTAAACAAATCAATATGATGAAGGTTTCAAAGAGCAAACATAATTACCCCTGAAATGAAAACAATCGTGTCTGAGCAGTAATTACGAGCTCTAAAACTGTAAATCTTTCTTCCTAAATGACATGCTAACATACCTTCCACTCTCCGACAAAGACGCAGCTCTGATCCTACATGCCATCCACACAGAGATGCCGCTAGAAGTGAGAGATTTCTTGATTAACAACACGTCTCAGCCCTGGGATCACTGGCATTGAGAAGACTCCATAAGATAAAGCCTCTGTAGATGTTGGCTCATACCCCAGCACTGAGCATCAGCTGTCCAAGTCTTTGTCCAGCAGATAACAACAGCACACTGAGAGTCATGTTTGGGCCCCTCGCAACCATAGCCAGACTTTGACATTTGCAGCCATCGATTAGACTCTCAGGGAACTGCATTGTCTAACTTGACAGGGGCCGAGCGGGCAAACAAAAGCTTTCACAAAAGCCGAAGAAAAATCCCTCTCTTTTTTACCTTGACATCTCATCCTTGATATGTGCCGGCTGGCTTGTCGTAGCTCAAGGGTTTTATTAGCTTCTAATAGGTATGTCATTTGAAAGTGACAAATCTGACAGCTATTTTAGCCAGGGTATGGTGCCGCTGCTTTAATAGAGCCATTGCTCTGCCTCCTGCAGAAGAGACAGAAGGCACAGGAGGAGCGGTGTCTTTTTTTATCGTTGCTTTTTTCCTACTGACTTAATGTGAGCTGCAGTGCAAAATCTTTGTTCCACTATGAAGGGGATTGAGTGGGCTTCAGCAACAGTGTTGTAAGATGGCACTGGTTGATACTTGGATGCAAATCCTGGCCACAGACCCCGACTCATCCTGCATTCTCCACGAGTCTCCCGTGATGGCTTGCATTATGCCGGAGCCATGCAGACGATAGAAAATTTTCCTGCAATGTGCTTAACATAACAAGATGTTCAGATAAAGTGAAGGAAAAAAAGAATCAGATGGCTGAAGGCTTTGGGCACAAACTTTATGTATGGTAAAATAAAATGCCTTATCTCTTCTGCTTTTTGCAAAGTCTTTGTGGAACACATTGATTTGAGGACTATTTACATATGCATATTTCCTCCCTTGGACAAACTGTACCTCAGTGCCTGTCTTTTTTTCCCAGCAGCAATATGCTCTTCAACATTGGTAGAGACAGGGAGTAACTTATAGAGTTTAAGTTTCCAATGTTCTTCCTAAAAGCCTGCACCTTTCAGGATATTTAGACACAAACTTCCCTAGCCAGTTTTTCACTGGCAGAGTACAACATACAAATTTGCTGCCACTAATACTGACCTATATTGTCCATTTTCTTTAAAGGTTGTAAAGTCAAGTGACTCTTGGGCCAGTTATTCCCATAGTGAGGCTCAGGTCCATAGGTCCACCCCTGGACTGTACAGTAACATTCAACAGGTCATCCTTTGCCAGTCCTTTTGCTTAAAAACTAATTTCACACAAAGTATTACCCTCTTCAGCATGGTCTGTACCTAACAGTGTTGAGACGGACAAACAGGCTTCCTATTAGCTTAAGGATGGTGTGTAAGCTAGTGCTGTAGAACCTTCATGTTTTCTCTCAGTAGAGCAGCATGCCACGCCATAGCTACATGGTCTTCAAAGAAGGGAGTAGGTCTTTTCTTCTGTCTTAGAACTATTGTACTCTGTAGCTTTAAAACCTATACTTTTTGCTAATAAAGTTGCATGTTTTTGTTTAAAGTACCTCCAAGGACTATTGGGGTCCACAGTGGCTGGCCCAGAGAGTTTGGGATTGATGAGCTAAAAAGTTTGGAAACCTTTGCTGAAAAGGAATCCCTACATCGAAGTACACATTTATTATTTTGTACCTGTTTTTGATTTGTTTGAACCAGCAACAGCCACATCTGGAGGCAACATTTTAATGTAGCATCCATCTATTTGAGCGGATTGTCGAGAGATAGATTCTCTATTTCTTAGAGAAAAAAATGTTCTGAGGGCTTTTAATTTGAGCTCCCAACAATACACTCTGAGATTCAGGAATGGGTTGATTTTGGAGGTCAGGTCAAAGGTTAGGGTCATGGAGCCCTATTTTTCTTTTGTACATTATAAATTCGACAAGCCTCAAGTGAATTTCATCCAACTTCACATAAACATTTACCCTCACTCAAAGAAGAATTTGTTAGATTTTAGGAGTCACTGAACAGTTTGTGGTTATGGACCCAAGTTATCATTACCTCCGCCAAGGAGGTTATGTTTTCGGGAGAGTTTGCCTGTCTGTCTTTCCGTCTGTCTGTCCGTCCGTCTGTGACCAAAATAACTCAAAAAGTAATGGATGGATTTGGATGAAATTTGCAGGAAATGTTCAGCATGGGGAAAGGAAGAACTGATTCGATTTTGGTGTTGATCCGAATCAGCGTCTGGCCGCCATGGCGAAAAATTTCTGTGAATAACTACTGAACTAAAATAGATATCATTATGAATCCAATTGCTAATGGTATGTTTTCATGGTCAAGGAATCTAAATATTTCGATGAAATAAAGGTAGGAGTAATATGTATGGTCAAAATGACTATATGGCTGAGGACTGTAGCGCTGGCGGAGGTCTGTGCTCTCCGAATGCTTTTCTAGTTCATTATATGTGATCAAGGTTGTGAACCCAATATTTTAGGAATTTCATAATTTCTGGGTTATAACACACACTCGATTACAACATGCACCCTATATTTCATGATCAACACTGTACCGAAATACAACACGCACCCAAATTTTGCCCAACCGTACTCTCTCAGACAACTCAAGAATTACCTTTATTCAAAGTTTAGATAAATGAAATCACAGTATTTTCACAACAAATACAACATTTTCTCTCTCAAACAGATGGGAAAACACCTTTTGCTTCACACATGCCCAATTAATCAATTTCTGCCCAACCATGCTCAGTTGTAGTAAAACAACCAATCAGAGAGCAGCTATCATCGTGTGGACCAATCACAGCACAGCCATTTTACGTACACTTGCTCACAAGATGACGGCGCTCAGTGTTTGCCTGTGTTTTTGCAGAGAAAGACAATATTTAGCCTTTTTCTATCACATTTGTTTCAATTGTGAAGTTGGCGGGATGACTTATGTTAAGTATTTTGCTTGCACTTGTGTATAATATGCACCTGAAAAATTAGAGCCGATTTAAAAGCAACAAGTTTGTGTAATAATCAAGCAATTACAGAACTTAAAAGTGATTTCATTAAACTTGGCACAATTATCAATTCAGATTCAAGAATAAACTAACTACATTTTAGAGGTCATGGGTCTAAAGTCAAGGTCAAAGAGCTTTGTAGTCTTTATTTTCTTTTCAATATCTGCTCTGTTACAGTTATAATACTGTGTCTTATTGCCTCTTACCACCTCATTTAGAGTTTGGCTTCACTTTTGTTTTGTGGCAGGAAGTTGAGAGGTTTATAATTGTGGATAACGTGGCTGAGTCTCTTCACAATCTGTTGTATCTGGTGTTCACCCTCCATGTACGAGGCATTGCCTGTATGTATACTGGTCTGTTTTTGTCTGGTCATTTAATGTACCAAGATATTAATCTAATCAAGAGATTCCATGCAGTTTGCAGTAATGTTAGTCTTTTACACCATGTGCTTACGTGTATGATCTATGAGTACATTTAAGTGACTGTTTTGTATAGTATTTATTCAAGTTGTACAACTCTGTGTTTTTACACCTGTGGACAGCACTCATGCCTCAGCATAGTACTGGAGCGAGAGTGTTGGATGCTGACTTGTTTGGATGCAGCATAAGCAGGAAACAGTACAATTAAAATAACACTTTTAAGGATTTTCATGACCCTTAGGCCAATGACTTTCAAAGATAAGTGGGCAAACATCAAGGCTGTGGAGCATAATTGCTTAAGGAGATTTTCAACAAACTTTGCTCAAATGCCCACTCTGTCTCAAACAATTCATCTGAATAATAGACATTTGACCTACTCTTTGTGCGCTGTTCTGGTAGCTTAGCATGCTAACTTTATTCCCATTATGCAGAGTTCAAGTGGTCGTCATAGAATGATGACTGTGACATAATGATGTAAGACCACCCCCGCATTTCTGTGCGATTTGACCCGATTCAACTACTGTGTGAACTTGTAACAATCCCCGGCATGGCATTTAACTTTAAGGGGGAAACTCAAATATCTTGTTGAATTTGGGTTCCACTAGGACTGTTTGAGAACCGTTAGATATCAAAAGTAGTGTTTGCTTTATTATTTTAAGAGTGGTGGAATTGTTATTTGTTCCAAGGTGATATAAAGATTATTTTGCAAGTTTAAATCAATGTTTGTGCTCGAAATGCCTTTTATATAGAATGTATAACTAACAAAGAAATAATGAACAAGGTAGCATGTCCAAGGCTCTCCTTTGTTTGGGTTAAGCCCCTGATATCTGCCCCGTCCGGTTCCCCCCTGCTCTGTCCACTTCAAATTTCAAACCTGTCACAGCATACAATCTATGATTTTGTATTCCTTTACTGTTTTTATTAAGCATATTCTGCTGGTGGAGATTTGTTGAACTATCCCCAGTGCTTTCTGTTGTATTATTATTATTATTAGCTATATCTTATTCTCCTCAGCTGCAACAACCAGATAACCCCACAGGGATCATTAAAGTTTAATCTGAGCTGAACTAAAAATCTACAACATGAAATGATTCTGCTCTTGTACAAGGCTGAGTATAACGATAATTTACTGCTGCAGCAACCTAAATTATGATAGTAATAAAATAATGATCATTTTGTCGCCATAACTTCAGAGAAAATTTACTTTCTCTTTGAGATATGCCTCACAGCTACTGGTTGTCAGATTTATTTGACGCTAGCATAATTTTACATTCCAATTTGTATTTTGTGTGTGTGTATTACATTTTCTTCTCTGCATAAGATAATATGCTGTTGCATGCATGAAAATTGGAGTTTATATGCAGAAGAACAAAAAGAAAAATCCTCCTTTACCAAATTCTCTGTAGCACTATGTCTTCGCACCTCCTTGTTCGGGGTTGTCCATCCACAATGGTGCAGTGGAGTACATCTGCAATGCAGGGGGGCTCGACAGACTGCCCTCTATTTCACATGTCATTGCCTAACACCTTTTCCTTTTACTCTTACTCTAAGCATCTGTCAGTGTGCTTTACCACACAGAGCCAAGTGTGTGTCTGGATAGTGGAGCGGATTATTTTGCAACTGCTCTCACTTTACGTTTTGCTTCCAGCCATGATGCTTGCAAACAAATACAAAGCAGCATTGCTTAGGAAAGTGAGGTGACCTCCACACACTGTACACTCCTTGTTGTTCTTGAGATATTCTTATTTTTTGTAAAGTTATCCCTTCTATGAGGAGATCTGGTTGCCCCTGTGTCACAGCATAAGCAGAGGATTTCTATGGGCATTTTTATTGCAGGAAAAAGCTGTGACTTGGGCAGGTAGGGGCAGCAGTTGGAAAGAACCTTGTAATAAAAAAAACATATCACAAAACATTCTGCATGATGCAATAATTATTGTAATATTAGCAATTTGGTCGAACTATATCAGGAAAAGGTAACATCATATATTTATCATTCAGATTAAGTGACGTACACTCAAAAAGCTGACCATAGATTATTAAATAACAGTTTCAAATTTAATTTAAAGGTCCCATCAGTGGAGGTTATTCTTGCATGTGTCACATAAGACCAATGCATGTGGGAAAAAAAACAACAAAAAACTTTTCTTTTAGATTTTGCCAATGATATAAAGGTCAGCGGGGGTGTCTTATCTTCTGTGCTACCATGGGGACCAATTATGAAGTGCAGATTCTGAAAAAAAAAGTAAAAAGTAATGAGACCAAAGTGGATAAATCCAAACCATACAGGACTGAGCAGATAGCAGTTGTCACAAATAGAAAAGCACCATTAGTCACTGTGCAAGACAAAATATATGTAACTGAAAAATGAAATGAAAGTGAAAGGCTCCATTCCCTGCATGCCCCAGTCTGCTTTAAAGGAGACATATCATGGTTGTTTCTCCTTTTCACTATGCCAGACTAGGATGCCTGTAAAGTATTTCTGCCCTCAGTACAAGTCATTTCGTTCCTTCATTGACCCACAATAGCGTTCTCAAAATCCTCATTTGAGGCCATTATCAAGCTCTCGTTGAAACGCTCTTATCTCAGGATGACCTACAGTTACCTCGCAACGTCACAGCCCTTTGTGCTCTGATTGGTCAGTTTTGTCAGACCTGCCGAGAGGGTTGAGCCAGCCTGTCCTTCTTCTTCTACTGTATTTCCCGGCAGGCTCAAAGCAGCGACCGCGTATCGAGTCCCCCTACAGGCCAGAGCTGGTAATGAGTGAGTGTGAGCTAGGGAGCTATATACTGCTGCTGGTGGATGTGTTTCTCGGTGACGGTTTTGTGGCTAATGGACATCACAGAGGAGGAAGTGTTTTATCAGATTACTCCAATATACAGAAAGGTACCTCGTGTCGTCATGACGATTTAAATCTCGCGGTCATCTCGCAATGACCTATTTTCAGAGGCATCAAATCTCGTTCTAGGATATCAGAAAAAATACAATATCTCATTTTTTGCAAATTAAGGGGGTGTAAGGTCTTGGTTTCAAATTTATTATATTATATGTAAGTATTAAATCATGCATCAGCATGATATGTCTCCTTTAACTGTTCGATTGGTCATCTCTGTGGTAATTGGTCAGTTCAGTCATACTCTGTACCATGTTTGCAACAACTCAATATTTATTCTAAAGTCCTTACCCTGTGCTGGGCATTCCAGCCCAAGCCAATGGATTTAAACTGTTGACAAAACAATAGTTAGACCCAACACTGGTTGGTCTGATCCACAGGGCCCAGAAACTTTATTTAAGATTATTATTTGGGCATTTTGTGCCTTTATGGAAAGGAGAGGGAGACAGACAGTGGACAGGCTTGTGAAGGGGGCAGGAGAGAGTTGGGGAGACACTCTGCAAACTGGCCACAGGCTGGATTTGAACCAAATCGGAAGAAGCATATTAAAGGATCGTGCCTGGGTGCTTACCACTCTGCTGAACCAGCACCCCACCAAGAAACTTTTTGTCTTGTGCGTTGAATTATTCCTTCACACAGAGAAAGCATGTAAAACAAACTAATGGGCATATAAAACCCAGGACAGCGCAGTATGTGCTCCCTGAAACTCACGTTATTCCCTCTTCCTGCTCTTCATGTGCATGAATAGGACAAGACCAGCAAAGATATCAAGGCTTGTCAACAGGGGGTACCAGAATCGTTCCAAAAGTTACAATCCCCAAACTCCTCTCAGAACCTTTAAATAAAAATATGA
Source organism: Scarus forsteni (assembly GCA_036419115.1). Taxonomy (NCBI): domain Eukaryota; kingdom Metazoa; phylum Chordata; class Actinopteri; order Labriformes; family Labridae; genus Scarus; species Scarus forsteni. Next base: position 16,037,440 of record JAZDUH010000383.1, read on the forward strand.
GCAAAAGGACAGTCCAGGAGGAAAAAGCCATAAAGCTATAGTTTAGAAAATGTGACTATAATACACATTTCAGTGGTTATTATGCATAAACATGTCTTATATTTCCAGAGGAGATGACAGTGCATGTACCTGCATATACAGGGAGTCTGTGTTTATATGTGTCTCTCCCTGCATAGAAGTGTGTGCTCGTGTGTGCTCATGACATACTTTATTCCCATCTCCCCCATGAGTCCTCCAAGCTCTCGTTCCTGCCACCTCCCTCCTGTCCCTATTGGTGATGGATCCGCATTAGAATTCATCCCTCATCATCCTGCCGAGTTATGACCCAGTAATAGTCAGCCCCTGTGGCCTCAGCAAATGAACAATAAAACTGGAGCCTTGCTACAGATCTGAGGAAAGAAAAAAATAACAGGGAGAGAGCCAGGTGCCAAATCCTGACTTTCAACAGCTCTCACTACAGCTTGCTTTCCTGTTGAGCGAGGTGAAGACAAGACAAATATGGCAACGCAGTGGCTACTTAACCTTGGTGATACTTGAAGCTAACCTCGCATCCAAACAATATGGAGATGGAAGGATTTACTCCAGCACCCTAATGTGTTAAGCTTGTAGCACTAATGGGCATGCTGTCTTTCAGTACACAAACTCGTGCATGAATAGACCAAAACATACAGAGACACAGACACATGAAACAAATTGGTATTTTATATCTTATGATAGCCTGAAACAGTTTCTACCAAAAGGTGTATGGAACATTAAAAAAGGCTGAATAAAATCCACCGCCAGGACACTCTAGATCAAAACAATGACAGCAGATGATTAATGGAGGCCAACACCCATTCAGCTACACCCATTTCCTCTACTTGTTGTTTTATATATATGATCCTAGTAAACAAAAATTACACACATACCATAAAACCAAATGGCGCCTGATTTTCTATACAGGTACATTAAAAAATGTGTTTTTGCTTTCAAGCTGATGCTAAATTAAGTGGAGATTGTTATATGTAGTCTGGCACACAGAATAGATTAAAAAAATTAGGTTTAATACAAATTAGCGACTACAGGCATTAAGGGAACAAATGGGATAGTAACAAATCTTCCCATCTCACGTAGATGATCCATTGCATTTTTTTGCAACTGACAATGAACAGCTCAGCTGTCTTTGCAGTCTCATTTTGAACAATGCATTTTGAACAGTGTGGGTATGTGTGCATGTGGTGTGCGTGCATGTGTGTGTGTGTGAAAGTGTAACACAACAGCAGTTGAGCAGTCTTTGCCTTCTCATTCATAAACATTGCACTTTGAACATTGCAGTTTGAACAGTGTGTGTGTGTGTTTGTGTTGCTTTCAGCTGCTGTATCAATAAAACCATCATGGCCTGTTGCTGCTAATCTGTGACTATCAGAACAACATCCATCACAGGTGGTCTATACTAATATATGAGCTGTAGAAGAAAACACGTTGGTATGTAATTTTAGCAAAGAGCTACTTCTCTCAAAAGGGACAATTCCTCCCTTTTGGCTCTGTATATGTGTTTCCTAGGTGCAAATTGAAAACCCATGAACCAGAATTGAAGACATACACTATCTTGGATGCATTCTAATTGGAAGGGATTTGAGGTGAATTTGTGACATTAAGCATCAAGGGGTAATAATTTCATGGATAACATTTTGCACTGTGAGCTAGCAGAAATGTCCTGTCTGGCATAACTAAAAAAAAGTCAATTTTTAACAACTTTTCTCCTTTATTGTGAGAAGTTTGTCTATAATAGGAGGATGATTATTTACTATTAAGTAAATAAACCATCTTTTCCCAGTGAAGAAAAAATTCAGAGTAATTTTCTTGCATAATGACCCGATACAAAAAACTATAGCATTTACACCGGATCCATGCAACTGTAATTAGAATAATATCTGGCACTGGTACCATATCAGTTCTGGGTATTGGCAGATTCATAAATTCACATGTTAGAGCAGAAAATGGCTACAATTACACCTCTTGAAATCACAACATGCTCTGGAAGACGGTGTGTGTGACTGATGCACATGCTAAACGACAGGGGCGATGACCCTGTCCAATCTTGTTTTCTGTGTTCGCCGTCTCTTCAGCGAGGCTGAATTATGATTAACTCGGCCGAGATGCCACCACATGGGGAGTTGTCTGAGAGGCGCAAGGGAAAGTTGTTGTGGTGTAGAAACTGGTCTGATTGTGGGTTGCCGAGGGGACTTCACAGGGATCAATACAGACGGAGTGACAGCCATGCACTTGATTAAAAGTGACTGCTACATCTGGCAGGCTCGGCCATTACTTTCCCACTTTGAGTCCCCCGGGGTGAAAGAGCATGAAGTGACAGGCCTCAGTCAGCCCTCCATTACCACCTTTCAGCTGCCCCTCAGGTAACAGCAGGCTGGGGCTAAAATAGGCTGAAGGACGACCCGGGGGAGAAGAAAACGGAGGGGAAAAAAAGGTGCCAGGTCTATTTGCCCATATGATCCTGTTTCAGTATATGTCAGCCTGTCTGTGCTCTCAATCCACATGTGAATACAAGTGGGCAGATGAGTTTTTTGAGCATAACACAAAGGTCGGGGCCGAGAAAAGATACGAAATGGCTGAAACTTCACTTTTTAAATGATGGTGGGGTAAGTCATATACATCCATAAATGTAAAGACTGAATAAATGGCAGAATGCATTTGATGAACTAAGTTTTCCCTGCCTTCAAATAACCTTTATGTCAAAAGAATCCCATTAAACTGACTGGGGCATCTGTCTTTGCTTTCTATATGATCTGATCTCTGTCATAACCAAACACTAGAGCCAAGTATCAAAGGGAGACTGACATTAAAAGAAGACACTGCACTTGATGTTGTTAATCTCTCCACCAGAATACAAGATGCACATTTGCTATTGAACAGCATGAGACCCGCTGACACAAACACAGCTTTTAATAGAGCAATAATGGACAGGCCACATGTCAGCAGTGAAGGCTTTGAGTACAGATGGAGCTCATGTGGTGCTAACAGCTAAAACAAGGGTTGGTGGCAGGCTTAGTATTCGTGTGCTGGAAGGGTTCAGGCTGTCTAGAAATGGAAATCAAGTAATTTTTTTTACTTGTGAACATGGAAATAAGTAACTGAGTGCCTGTTATTCAAAAAGCTAATGGTTTTGGTCAAGGGTTTGAACTAGTAATGAAATATTCTGATGACTATGATGAGCACCAGTTGGGCTTTTTGTCAGTACTGATGCTAATGAATACTTGTTAAAAGATGCCAGTGCTATATTTTCCTAAATTTATGCTTTTAGAGAGATTGTTCCATTGGTCAACCAATCACTGTGTCAGCGTCATCCTAAAGCAACTTTACCAGGCTACTTCCAGTGAGACAAGCTTTCCCCTTGGCCAGGCCCTGTTACATTACTATGGTCCAGTAAAAACAGGACTGTTTAAAAGATGTATTTCAAACCACTGTGCACACAAATACACAAAAATGCCCAAAAAGGATGCAATTTATGTGTCAGGCCAGTCGTTGGCAGTGTTCACATAACATGACTCAGACATGCTTATATCCTTTTAGCCCTACACAGCAGTGAGGTATTAAAATACAAGAATAGCCTATATGCTAAACTCTGTGAATACAGTCACTAATGTTATGGAAACTATTTTCTTATATAGAGTACCCCTGATAGTCCTGCATTCTCTCTCTCTCTCTCATGGACTTCCATCAGAACTTCTGCTACTTCAAGGCTTCCCTCTCCAAGTGGGTCCAAACTGCTCTGATCGCTGCTTGATGCAGTGTTGTCAACAACTCTGCATTCATTCCAATATCTAGGCTCTGCAGTAGGCCTACCAAGAGAACACTGGTTGGCCTGTTTCGGAAGGATGAGATGTTTAAGACAATTTAGGGAAGAAGGAGAGGATTTTAAGCTGTAAAGTGATTTTCTTGTTGATAAAAGTGCTCTGAGTAGACATGTTCACAACATAAAGGGCATATAAAACTAGAGAAAGCAGATAATGGGCTCTTTAAATACTAAAGAAAGTGATGTGTGGAAGATTTCAACTAGCAATAGAGTTTGTGTATACCAAACTTGTTGACATTTTAATATTTAAACTTTACTTGTTGTAGTGTAACTTATTTATGGCAGGTAAAATGTTGCCTTTAAATGTTATTTGTGTATAAAGTGTAGGTGCACTAAGTTTCTGCCTCAGCCTTCACCCTTTTGATCAGCTCTGTTTCTCAGTGTACTTTTTTGTGATTCATTTATGCCTTGTTTGTGTTTTCAACATACTGTTTGATTGTGAAGGAAAATATTAAAACTAATTCAGCAAACCCATCTTAACAAAAAAAAACATTGTAAAGGAGATAATGTCACTGTAATGCAATGCTGACATTGCTGCTCTGTAATGTTAGAATAGTAGTGTAAACATGCTTTCAACTTTAGGTTCATGGTGGTTTAATGAGACAGGTTGGGCAGTAATATTTATATTTTTACACAAAAATCGCTCAGTTAATGTGCCTTGGGAGGTAAGCTTATGTTATCGAACATCATTAGCATTAAACTATTGGTCAAGTTTCAATTCGTCCTCAAGCTGGGAAGGGTTCTGAAACAATGGATCTGATATAACCCAATCCCAGAGACCTGGAAGGCCAGTCGTCTTTAAGAATCACTTGTGTTTGTCCTACTAAACTATTTTGGAAGACTTCAATTCATTTTTTTCTTGCATGTGGTGTTCTTGTTTTGGCCCAGAAACTTAATAGCAAAAGTGTAAAATAATTGGCTCAGCGTTGAGTTGTTTTCCACCATTTATCTCCTTTCTACGGAGGGTAAACCACAGAGTGTGTTCAAAGTGATGTACCCAGTTATATAGTTTGTTTGCGTTTTTGCTCTTAGACATACAACTAGGTAGCTGGTGGCTTACTTGTGAGCAGAATCAACAGGAAGTGTGCCGCATTAATGATGTTTACTATTGCTGAAACCCATGATGCCTTGGTTACGTGAAATATTAAATACTCTTAACAAGAGCTACTTGGTCATGGAATTTTTAAGGAAAATAGAGCACTGAAAGCCTTGTGATATGGTTCTGGTTGCATAATGGTGCTGAATTTTAGCATCAGTTTCTGCCAGTAAATCTCATTCTGCTCAGATGATAATGTTGAATAGATGGATAAATACATTTAGACAGACACAGAGACATAGGAAGATAGTGATTTCTTCTCTAGCAAAGGTGTCATCAGTGAATATATATGTTTTTTCCTGCTCATATCCAATAAAAGCAGTGAAAGATTACAAACAAAACAACCTTGCTGAAGTCTAAAAACTGAAATGGAATTCATTATCAGTCTTTCATATTTTTTTCTGCAATCCATTTGTTTCATATTGGAAAATCTGCATCAAAGTAAAGCCAGGAGCGGTTTATGTTCACACTGTAGGAAGCTACTTTCTGAATCACTGAATAACTCGTGCTGATAATGCAGCATGATCTTGAGGGACCAATATGAAAGAATCAAGTGCATCCCACATATATTAAAATAAGTAGGATATATTATGAATTAGGGGTGAGAACTGCAAAGTTTCTCTAGCTGAGAAACTTCACAGTATAGGTGTAACACAATATGATACATTAGAGACAATATGATACATGCCGTAGCACATAATACTATTTAAGACAGTACATAACAATAAAGAAATATAATTAACCCTTTTGTATCATATTTGATACATACTTTAATGATACGTCTATCTAATCAATATGATCAAAAATACAAAAAAAAAAGTCTGGATACAATCAGATGGATGATAAAAAAATGTCCTTAAATGTATAATCAGTTGTCAAAAAATGTTATATATGTTAAATTTGTGGGAATTTTGATTTTTTTAGGATTTCAGGAAAAGTGAAATAAATATTTCAGCTCTAAAAAATATAATTTTCTGGCTATAATTAGTGTTTTCAGACATTAAACTGTTAAAGCTGGGGTCAGTTATTTTGGAAAACTAGCATGAATTTGAATGTAGCATCTCCTCAGGGCTTCGCCGGGCCCCTCCCACCCCTCCGCCAAAATGACCCCTGCTCAAATACATATATCCAGAAGACTGATTCAACTCCAAACCCCCTTTGCCCTGCAATGTGCCAAGTTATTCTTCTATGAACTGACTTCATTATAAATTTAAATCATACCCCCTCAAATACTGACCCAGCAACCGATTGGAAGCAATAGTATCCATATCCAGAACTACCAAACTTGAATTTCTCGCTTATTTGTCCTCTAGTTGATATGAATATCTTTTTTTTTTTCTGACTATCTTTGCCTGTACCATACTCTTGGCCACATTCACCAGAGCCACCCAAATCACTCAAACAACCGGAAAAGATTAAGTATCTTTAAAAAATTTCAGGGCATGAAGAATAGTCTTTGTACTTTATTTGAAATTACAGTATGATACCGTCTTATGATCACAATAGTCATTTGTAATTTCACATCAGTGCTTTATCATTGTCGTAACTAAAAAAACAGTGAATCCTTGTGAATTTACAGCAGGCCACTATGAAAATACTTTAATTTGACTAATATTCACCCATCACACATCATGGAAGTCTCATTACAATAATTTTCAGTGACAATTTAATGCATAAACCCATTAAAACTGGGAATTTTTAACACTAAACTAAACAGAAATTGGCAATTATTTCCTATTTTTATAAAGTAATAGAAATGGAAGAAAAAAACATTTTGCACTGAATAACAAGGGAGTCATTTAAATGAATGTCTTTAAGTTATTTCTGCATTAGGATTGGACGATTTCTCAAGAAAATTGATCAGATCTACTTATCTACTTTAATCCTAAATTTGGTTTCCATTACTCACCTGATTATGACTGATAAGAACATATGAAAAGACAGATTGACCTACCCTCGGTTAGTTAGATAAGCAGGACGGATGGAAGGAAAGGGAAAGTGTGCTTAAAACTACGACTACTATTTGTTTACTGCACAGGGTCAAGGGGTGCAGTAGATTAAAGCAGAGTCTTATCTTCTTCCCTCTATTCTCTAAATAACAATGTCACGCTTATTTCCCAGTAACCTCCACCCCTCAAGGACTTCATTTGGTTAAAGTAGTTTCTCCTTTCTCGGGGGAGTTGCCTAAACTGTCACCTACCATCCAGGCACTGTCGGAGATCCTGTGTGTGTGTAGGGGGGAAGTGTGTGTTTGTGTGTGTGTGTGTGTGTGTGTGTGTGTGTGTGTGATACGACTTCTGCTCAATCTCAGGCACATAATACGCTTCAAAGCAAGCAAGACAACCTGCAAACTCAGCTGCTGTGGGTCATCAAAATGATTCAAAGGGAGCAAGTTTAACCTCAACCTGAAAGCCTGTGAGTCAGAGACCCTCTTTCACCTATAAACCCCTCTTCTTTTTCAATTTTCCCAATCAAAGAGGCCAAACAACACACAGACAGTATGCATTTGTCTGTATCCAATCTGTGGTGGAGAGGCTGCTTCCTGGAGCTGTCAAAATGACACAAATGCAATCCCTTTTCCTCCAGCAGACTTCTAATTACTATCGAAATGATTCTTGTTTTATTCGCCGAGCGTTTGACACCAAAATACAGCGTGTCTGATTTTAATTTCTAAAGCGGAAGACAAGAATGAATTAATCATCATATCTGTGAGTGGAGTCTGCGCTGTACCTGTAGGTGTGCATTATCTCTCCCGTGCGTCCCCTCTCGCATTCAATCATGCAGGCATTAATTAACGCCAGGCTGATGAATATAGTAGCTCTCAGCTAGGCTGCTGATAGTCAGATGGCACTGAATGAACCTGTCCATGTTGCCTGTGACACCTTGTCTGCTCCTTTGTGAACACGCCATGAAGTATTGAGCTGATCAGGGCACACATGACAAAGTGATGGCCGATATTGTGTCCTCATTAGTGATGATGTTGTGAATGCCCATGTTACAGTAATGACTGTGTTAAGCTGAGGGTTTGAAGAACAAGAAGCATGCGTAGATGTGCATTTAGGTCTTTAGAATGATGTTTTTTAAGGGGTATTGCTCAAGTTCTGTGGCACAAGTAATGCAACTATTGCAGTTTACAGCATTGACTTCAATATATAGCAGTCAATTCTGCCAGTGGAAGCTGCATGAATGTCTCCGATGTAAAAACTAGACTGTAGCCACAACCCTTGCTGTCGCGGCAGGTGGCTATATTACAAAACATTTGACAGGCTTTGTTTGGGTGGACATCTTCACCCCTGATCTGACAGAAATGTAGGTGTGAAGTGACCTACAGAACATTTTTCAGGAACCCCAAGTGATTTTTTTCAGCCAATATGCTCCTTTTTTGTTCTAATTTTGACAAAACAAAAAAAGAGAAATATCTCAATCATTCTTGTCAACTGTCAAAAGATATAATACTTTTAAAAGACAAATGACTTATTAACTCTGCCAGCTCATACAGGGTTAACCCAGTTTTTTTATTGCTGACAAAATACACATATCACCTCCTCACAGCCTTTATTATCTTAGTTTTAGACAAAACGTAATATTTTCTTGGTGAGGTTACATTTATGTACCTTTACTGAACATTTGATAATGTGACTTTAAAAAGATTGCATTGTAACCACATTAGCTTGTTGGAAATATACAATGAATGTTCATCATCATGCCACTCTAACACATATTTTAACAAGGGTCAATATTTTTAGCAGGATGACTTACAACAATTTTTTGGCTAAGCCTTTATAGGTCTTTTTGAACAGGGGAGGAAGCATAGTCTGCTACAAATAGTCTGCAGTGAAGAGATTTATTTTTCAAGCAGACAATCAAAAGATACAGCACTGGTTCTGTTTTATAAACAATTTTTTATGTATTTTTTTAGGCATTTTGTGCCTTTATTGATAGGAGAGAGACAGTGGATAGGCTTGTAAGAGAGTAGGGGAAGACACTCTGCAAACTGGTCACAAGCTGGATTCAAACCCAGACCGGCAGAAGCATGTAAATGGGACGTGCATGGTTGCTAACCACTCCAACAAACCAGCACCCCAATTTTATAAACAACTCTGGTGTGCTTGGAGCTTCTATTTTCCCAACAAGAACCACATACCAATGTTTGTGCACCAAAAACGGACAGAGGGCGACGTATGTCACAGACGTGACGGCTGTATTCATGAGCTTAGATGTTATGGTTTTTCAGTTTTTAAACCATAGAGACTGCACTGCATAATAAGTCAATACTTTAAGAAATGTTGCATCCCTACTTCCATGAAAAATCTACAGTGTTACGATGCCATTTAGCAGATGCCATTTTGTCCTAAGCAACGTACATCTGAGAGTAAGTACAACACAAGCGAAAATCTAAACCGGAGGGAAACACCTTAATAAGTTCTAAATTCTCATGTCATGGACTTTAACTTCATATCAAGTATCACATACTCAGTGCAGAGTTGTCCACAAGGAGTCTTAACCCATGTAACTCATCCTACCAGAGAAGAAGAGTCAGACTAACTGTGATGCATATGTTGCATGTGGAAGTTTTAATATTTGTTTCCTATCAAGTAAGGTGTGTGAAGTTGACATGGTGGAATTGTTGCAACATTTAGCTGACAATAGTCACAAAGTCAGTCGAAATAAATTACAATGGGGGCAACCAAATGTGAGCAGAGATATGTGATCACAGCAGAGAAATCCCTCTCTCCCAAATGCATAGCTATTCAAAATATTCCAAAACTGATCACTAAAAGTTATGACACTTTTGCATGCCTGATTAGGCTGAAATAGAGACTCCACAGTTAAATAGTATTATATTATACATGAAAATATGTTGACTGTGAACCTCAAAGTGACTTAGACTGAAGAACTTGGATATGACACCACAGTGGGACTACCCTTTACTCAAATGATTGAGGGGACAGTTGCAGAATAAGGTACTATAACATGATTTAAGAAGCAATTTTTATAGCAAATTGTTTGTCCAAAAGTTTTATAACCTGGTTGGGAAAAAATCACTTGAATTGTGATTGCTAACAGGGTTTTAGAAATAGTAGATGTACCTCAATAGCAGAGATGAAACTGGTAAAAAAAGAAAGATGAAGTGCTATATTTGATTAAAAAGAGCAATATGGGGGTATACTGGACCAAAAAATAGAGTATTTGGACACCACTGATCCTGGCAAACAGGGGGACATATTGAATCAGAGGGCTGAGATGCTCATGGAGGATCGATCACAGGTGTCAATAAGTACATCCATAAAAGGTGACGTCAGATCTATTAGAGATGACTTCTGAGGTCCTCTAAAGTCTGTGCTGGATCCAAATGATTTATCATGCATAACTGACTGATATCTGTAAAGTTTGCAGATTGTTAAACTACATCATATTGCTGTGAAAAGGATTTGAAGCAGCTTCTGGGAACAGTTAAGAATGAGGTTTTTGAAATCCACAGATGATGATTAAATTGAAGGAGACAATGAATTACTGAGCAGAAACAGAACAAAGTTTATTTTATTTGGCAACCAGCAAAGGAAGTTTCTATCAAAATTGAAATTTAATGATGCCAAGACAGTAAACAAATCTGACTAAGACGTTGGTGTTTTAATTGATCACAAACTTTGCTGAAAGCCTCATATATATAATGTCAGAATTAAAAGGTCTTAACAAATCAGAGTATATTTTGAACCTGAATGAATCATTGTTCTCCTATTGTCCCCGTACATAACCTAGTGTGGAAGTGTAAAATGGAAATAGATAAATTTAAGGTACAGAAGAGAGCTGTGAGAATTATTAACAGATGTGAATGCTATGACCAATTAATTCAAATCTTACTGAATTATATGCTCTTTAGTTTTATGAAGTAGTATAATTTACAAAAGAACTAATTATAAATGAAGTGCAGGAGAAGTATTTGAATAGGAGAGAACTGATGTGACCTGAGGTTATAGCTATTTTCAAAGAGCCAAATTGAGAGTGAGATGAAGCACAGGGTTATATCAGTCAAGGGCATAAACAAAGGAAATGTGAAAATGACATAGAAAATTATAGAGGCTGCCTTTAAGTTTATGACAGTATAAAGAGTAGGTGTAATATGCTGCATCTTAGCCAATGCCTTTTCAATAAACATTAAATAAATGTGTTGCCATTTTAATACTATTACTGTAAATGTTTTTTTTACTACCTTTCACTGGAATGAAGACAAATTATGAATGCTGAGTAAATGAACTACTACGACCACACTAATGTAGAGTTAGAGCTGTGTGTGGATGGTTTAGACCCAGTAACAGGAAAGGTGGTACCAAAATTTGCTGTGGTGAAATAAGGGGATATAATAATAGTGAACCACTTCTATCCAGTCTGTCAGCACAGCAGCCAAACTAAGCACACAGCTGAAGTATGTTCCTGTGTGAAGGACAGTCAATAGTACACCGTAAATCAGAGCCTGGCTGTTTGGAAAAGATTAATTAACAAAACAGAGAACTATCTGTAGTATGTGACAGCCACTGAAGAGGCAAATCCTTTCTGACAGGAGAACGTAAGAAAAGATGCAGCAGCCAAAAGGTGACTAAAATACTTTAAGCATGGTCCCAAGTTTTGTAGGCACCCTCAGCTAATCCAAAAGAATGATAAATCATAGCTCGTAAGAAATAAAATACTTTGTTGAGGACAACAAAAAATATTTGGTTTTGGGCTGAAAATAAACTGTGCTCACACAAAAATCTGTAACCAACTTGTTCTAATTTAGAGAGCAGGGTCCTATCTATTGGAAATGGGGATAGGGCCCCAGGCAAACCAGTCACCAAGGACTGACTAATGGAAAAATTAAAATATTATGTCACTGTGCAACTTTCCCCACTGTGCCTTGCGATATACACAAACAAGAGTGCCTTCTTACTGCGAAAAGCGTGTCAGAAACCAGTGACTGGGTCAAATCCTCTGGTTAAAAGGGTGGAAATCTCCAAGGTGGACACATCTCTGCCCAGGGACCCTCACAACTGCACCAGTCAAGGAAAGAAAGGGCAACCAGGGTCCATGCCAGCCTTTGCAAAAAGACTTCAACGTCCTCAGGACGACCCAAACTCTGACAGCCATTCGGACAACTACAATGCAGTTGCGCTGATTCAGCTTCCTGCTGACCTTTCGCACAAGGATCGTGCTCCCAATCCATTGGTTCTTGAAGGAGAGGAGTGCCCTCAGGCAAGATGGTTTGGTCATCTACACCTGAGCATGTGCAATCGTCTTCTGAAGGTGTGGAAATGAAGGATGGAAACTATGGGGACTTGATACTTTCCTGAAAGGCAGGATACAGAACCTGAAGATTCATCATGGTTGTATTTGAAATGTCTGGGAAGATGTGATCCAGGTGCAGGGCCACTGACTGTCAGCCTCTGGGAAAAAGTTAGGACTTACAACAGACAACTTGCTGCACACAAGAGACAGTGATACTATTGGACAAATCAAAATACAGAAGCCGAAAAGACAAACCACGATGAGGGACAACTAAAGGATCTGTTAACATCTGCTATTTCCTACCACGGTAGAATGTATCCAAGCAAACTACCAAAGAAAGTTTCCAGTATGCTTTATGGGTCGAGCTTTATGAGGAGAACTTTATAGGATATGTTCAGTTTCTGCAGCTTTCACATTGTTTATAGAATGAAGTAGAACAATATACTCATCCAGAAGGCTTTCCTGATCCAAACAGTGCTTCGGGAGATATTTAGATCCAAAATCGAGCAGCAGACATCTGTATAATGGTAGCACATGGGGCATGTTAGCGCCGCTCCTGAAACTGCATTAGTCGTCCAAAAACTTATTAGTTTCACCAATATTTCATCATGGTCCGCTCACGCTACTCCTCCACGACAGTCTGTGTTGCTCCAGACATGTCTTAATGACTGTGCTGACCTCTGAACTGAAAAAGAACGCTTGCCTCCGCGCATGCGCAGTACGGCTCATTGGTTCAGGGGAAGACCGCCGGCTACACGACGACTTTCTTCTTCCAGTTTTGTGCAAAATGGATGAATATCTATCGGATGAAGATGTTGTGGAGGAGAACTTAGAATATGATGGTTTCTAAGTTTTGAGCCAGAGTTTACAGATGAGGAGCTCATCGAAAGGAGGATCGTGGAGGAGTAGCGTGAGCAGACCATGATGAAATATTGGTGAAACTAATGAGTTTTTGGACGATTAATGCAGTTTCAGGAGCGGCGCTAACATGCCCCGTGTGCCACCATTATATGGATGTCCGCCGCTCAATTTTGGATCTAAATATCTCTCGAAGCACTGTTTGGATCAGGAAAGCCTTCTGGGTGAGTATATTGTTCTACTTCATTCTATAAACAATGTGAGAACAGCAATGCAGTGTGTGTGCAGTGGAACAGGACCAGAGACCCTCAAATGGCCACAGATATTTAACAGAGCCTATCCTATGCCGAATAAAGACTGTCATAAGCTGGATGTAGTTTACAGTAAACAATGGGGAAATGCAAATATTACTTTATATGAAGGGTTACCACTGGACTAAAGTGTGACAGATTATTTACCAGAATTGAAAGTAACAATGTGCTGTGTGCGATGAGTAACAAATCCCGAGAAAGATATGAGTTAGCTAAATTTTGTAATACAGGGCAATATTATTGGCAAATTGCTTAGAGTGAGGAAACAATACTCGCAAATGTGACTTTCACCTTGTTAAATTTTAGCAAACCATTATCACATTAGCTCACCTTGATTAGACATGCAATCATTTTAATTTAAATGGCTAAAACTGGAGGGCTATGAGTTAGGATGAACTTAACAGGAGAGTCTGGTATGACTCCTCAACCCTGACAAATTACACGATATTTCTTTTTTATGTTCAGTGATGATTCAGGTGGAGATACTGTACATTTAGAGTCTGCAGGATTATTATCTAACATGTGGTCATGAAGCCAGTTTGGTCCTTGGGGAGCTACAGTTGCTCATTCCAGTAAGTAATAATTGAATTTGATATAATTCCATGTTTCTGTACTGTTGTGAGGCTGGTTTGAAGAAAACATATGTGTAAACATGTATTGGTAATGTGATTTGGTGGAAAATACAACAATGCATGTTCTATAAAGCTAGGACTGACTTTGAAATGTCCTCATATGAGTAGCTGATTCTTCCAGGTTATGATGGTTTAAAGATGTCATGAGGAGTATCTAAGTAATTACAAAAAAGTCTCACTTTTAGATATATGCCTGAGTTTTATAGCATTAAAATAGGTTATATATAAATGCTATTCCTTAGCTTTGTGGTCGGGTCGGACAGAGCTGGACTGGCCTGTATACTTAACTGCGGGAACAAGACAATTAACACTAGAGCAAATTTATGTTATTTGGACACGTGTTGGAGCACCAGGCTGTAAATAGCGATATATAGCCGGCAACAAAACTACGATAAGTATTCCAAAAATTGCTTGTTGTCACACATCAAAAACTACCGCTACGTAACTAGAAAGAGATACATTACCTTGTCGCTTTGCATCCTGTAAGTTGTTAAAAAAAGAAGTTTTAAAGCAATGCAGAGTTCTGAGCTGCATTCATTAGCATCATGACAAATGCACACTTTGGCTTGGGTCAGGTCTTTACGGCAGTCGCCGCACGTGCTCATGGGTAGCAGAGTCTTTATGTCGCAGAAAATAGATTCTCCTCATAGCACCTTTAAGGATATAACTCAATGTAAAAGTAAGTGCTACACCATTCTACAGCTGAAATAAGAATTTTACTTAATCACTTCTTATTGGTATAGCGCCAATGCATAACAAGTGTAATCTCAAGACACTTTACAACAGAGCAGGCTTAAAGGGCAACTTCGGTATTTTTCAACCTGGGTCCTATTGCCCCAAGTGTATGTGTGTATACGATTGACGGGTACAACTCGTTTTAAAATTGGCTCAGTATCATGGGAGCGGATGCAGCCGGCAGCCGCGAAGCTAGATAGGGGGGCAACTGCATCCTGTACAAGTTTGAGCATTAAAAAGTGTTTATTTCACCACAGACCGGTTGCGATCGCCGGTGCTAGCTCTCTAATTAGCATTGTAAGCATTGCGTTTTCCTTCACGTCCTCTGACCTGTGTGACGTCATCTCCTGTGAGCTTGTTGCCGGAAGAAAACAGAGGAGCAATGCAGCGCGCCGCTCAGAGTGGAGCTGCTTATCCCGGAGGACAGTTGAAAGTTTTACTGCATCGGTATCATGGCTGAATATTTACCAGATTTCGAGAGTGCAGACGAGCCTTTTCATTACGACGGCCACCCGTATTTATTTGAGCCAGAGTATACGGACGAGGAGCTGCTACAAACTCAAGAGCTAACGAGGATAGCAACAGAGGGCCAACGAGCAGACGAGGGTGAAGCAGCGGCTGCACGAACGCGAATTTCTGAGGACTGGTGGTGCTCCTGTGGTTGCTGTGACTCTATGCCCACAGAGGAAGAATGTCTGTGTTGTAACGAGTGTGACCTGTTGCCCAATGTTCGTGGTCTCGATGTGTCGTGGGATGATACAGGAAGTACCCGACGCTGTGTAACTACATTAGAGGATCTCCCCCCTCTGATCAACAGGGCAGTGCTGGATACCTTTTTTCATGTACCCAAAATAAATTGGAGGAGGCGACCAAAACCACAGGGACCAAATGGTCAACTATCCATAAAGTAAGTATAACTAATATGTCTTTATGCATACAATACGTATAAGTATTGTATGTGTTGTGTAAGTGTTTATAATTCGCCACAGACCGGTTGCGATCGCCGGTGCTAGCTCTCTAATTAGCATTGTAACACGGTAGGCCACAAGTCTGTACTGGCTGGACGAGAGGATAAAGTGAAGAGGATTTAGGGCAACAGTAAATGTGTGTGTCAGAGACAAATCTAGAGCGTTCGTGCCGCCGCTGCTTCACCCTCGTCTGCTCGTTGGCCCTCTGTTGCTATCCTCGTTAGCTCTTGAGTTTGTAGCAGCTCCTCGTCCGTATACTCTGGCTCAAATAAATACGGGTGACCGTCGTAATGAAAAGGCTCGTCTTCACTCTCGAAATCTGGTAAATATTCAGCCATGATACCGATGCAGTAAAACTTCCAACTGTCCTCCGGGATAAGCAGCTCCACTATGAGCGGCGCGCTGCATGGCTCCTCTGTTTTCTTCCGGCAACAAGCTCACAGATGACGTCACACAGGTCAGAGGACATGAAGGAAAACGCAATGCTTACAATGCTAATTAGAGAGCTAGCACCGGCGATCGCAACCAGTCTGTGGCGAAATAAACACTTTTTAATGCTCAAACTTATACAGGATGCAGTTGCCCCCCTATCTAGCTTCGCGGCTGCCGGCTGCATCCGCTCCCTTGATACTGAGCCAATTTTAAAACGAGTTGTACCCGTCAATCGTATACACACATACACTTGGGGCAATAGGACCCAGGTTGAAAAATACCGAAGTTGCCCTTTAAGACAAATTTCTCTAGTAATTACCAATTTTTATGATGTATTTTAAATTAAGATGATAAATGAATCAAGGGAGAACTGTGTTTTTAAAATTCATTTTTTACATCCTGAGCATATGGGGGAGATGAGAAGGAATGCCTCCTTCAGGGTAGTGGGCACTCTTAACCCCAGGGTTGAGGGGCAAGGGTCAGTGTGTTTCTTATGAGGTTTGACATTCCTGCTGAGGCAGACAGACAAGTATTGGCGTTTTACAAACAAACAGATGAGTGGTTGCATTGATGGCTTCAAGGAGAGAACTGGTTTTAGTTGAGTGAATGTCTGTTTGTGTGCCACCTGGGCCGAAAAAATGGACAAACGGGCTGTGTGAAGTGTTGCACATTTCTACCATGGCCATCGTTGTTGTCTGGTTGATGAGTCCATCTGTGCAGATGTAGTAAAGACCAGAATACTTCTTTCCTGCACTTTTGATTTGTCTCCATCTTTTGAACATTGATTTCCATCGCAGGGAGTATTCAGTATGCACCACTTCAACCAATATGCCAGTATGAAATGCAACATCATGAACTCAATTGCAGCACACCAATTGCAGCACAATCACACATTGAAAACAATCTGACTGTCAGCATCACTGTTTTAAATATATATATCAAACCACAGGGACACTTACAGAGTGGGAGGGGTTGGCACCACATCTGAACAGCACCTCTCCCTGATTGCCTCTAATCCTGGACTTAAATGAAATGCTGGTGTGGGACTGGACTGTCTGAAAAACTTGGTTTAAGACATCAAGTGGGCAGCATGGCACTTGTTCTGTGGATCTGTAGCAAGCTGAGAGCTCAACCAAAAGGAATTGAAGGAGAGCAAGCCAGCATGAGATCCAGTAGCACTAAAAGTGTGAAACAGTTGCATGAAACTACATGTTGTGGATTTATCTTAGCAAAACGTAAATCAATATAAATAGCCCTTTACCTGTGAGGAAGTGATGCTTTTATTCCAATGCAAATTATATACATGATCTATGGGAAATGTGTTGTATATTATCCAGTTGTACAGTTTCTTTGTGTCTTATATTTATTACATCTTACCTTACTGTGATATATTGTATCATATTGTGCTGTTTTTCACATATTTAAATAGAGTGTGTTGCCACAGTCATATTTACTTGACTTTGGGGGATTTCACATCCTTAATTATCAATAAATCAGGGCAAGACCTCTTTTAATGATGACAGGTTGTTTCATGTCACTCAAGACCTCTAATTGCCACCACAGAGATTGTCAGTCGCACAACTCTAAACAACAAAAATTCGTCTTTATTTTCAAACTGAGAGCATCATTCCTCTTGCACAAACATAAATATACAAGTTAGAGAGAAGTTTAAGTCTGTCTGCTGTTGACTGGTTAGCCTGTTTTCTTGCCCTCAGGTAAGCTGTTTCAGAGCCTAAGGGGACAAGATCATGTCAAGAACCTTGTCACCCAGCTATTAAATTTAGATGATTTCACTTTGCTTGTGGCGTAGCCTGATGTTCATCAGCATAATATTTAACTCTGACTCATTTCAAAATGTTGAGCAAAGATGTGAGATGGGAGTAAATATATTTAGATTATTTTGGGAGGGAAGCAATTTAACGAGAAGTAGAATAAATAATGTTGAACTACAGTATCAGAAGCGGTTTAAAATACCACAGTGTTAGAAAATCTAGTTTTGTAGCACATTCTACATTTGTTTAAGGGAAGTAATTAAAACAGACATTTTCAGAGGACTTTAAAAGGCTATATATATAAACCTTGTTCATTTAACTTTATTGTTCACAGTACTGTCTCATAGGGCACTGGAGGCATGAAGCTTGTTTATTGACCCATATAAAACGCTGAGGATGTTGTCCTAGAAGCTGGCAGCCTTTGAGCCCAACTTTTTTTTTTTTCTACATGTCATTCCCCACTCTCTCCAAAATTTCTGCCTCAATTCACCATCCTGTTCACTTTAGGCATAAAAGTGCCTGTGAAAAATTAATAAATAATACACAGAGCTGCAACCTTTGGTGAGAAATGAAACAAATGTGTGAGTGCAGTTCCCTTCTCTACAATGGGTTCAAACTGTCCAGGAATCGCAAATGACACCCATATTAGAAAAATTAAGAAAATGTTTTTCTCACGGCTCATCCATTTTGGCTTCACTGAACCAAATACCACTCCATAACTGAATACTATGCACTAGAACATCAGCTAGGATATTAGACTAATTACATGTCTCCTAAGCGATGTCCTAACTGATGATGAGAAATGCAGCATAAAGCGGCAACATGGGTAATGGTACGTGTATTTGTACCAAATCATTTCTGGATTGACGGTTCAGTTCAGCACAGACTTGCATTGAGGGGATACAAGCAGAGATATACTTTAAATCAGTGTCCCACATGGAGCTGTAAACAGCAGCCAAACACTTCAGTCATTGATGTCTTCAGTTGGAGAGCGTTTGGGGTCCCCAATGAATACAGACAATGTACTAAGGCAAAATGAAAGTACTGTGAGAACATTGATCATGATGTTTTGTAATTTTCAGTATTTTGCTCATGTGCAGTGGACTGTCCAGAGAATAAAAGTTTGTGAACAAAGTAGATTTTGTTTCTTTGGAACCTGACACCAATAAAGATTGATTAAAAGCAGGTAGGACATTTAGTTAGATTAAATCATGTTGAGGACTCTGGAAATGATAAAATTTTCCTTTTAATGTTCAGACTTGCAGAAACTTTTAAGACAGCTTTTATGTATTCGATCATCTTCGGGTAAGCTGTGCTAATGTGGCTGTTAGCTATTAGTATAAACATGAGAGATTCAAGGCTGTAGCAGTTCAATTTATTGGGAGAAAAATAACATATCAACCATTAACCTAAAGTCAAAACAAGTCTGAGCTAGCAAAGCATGTCGGTGTTTATGAATGCTATAAAATGAGTAAATTAAAAAAAACTGTGAGAGAAAGTGTGTGTGTGTTTAGTGTGTGTCTGTGCATTTGTGAGTGAGAGAGGGCAAGAAAAGAGAAAGTGTGTACCAATAAAAGGCCGTAAATGCACCTTATACATGAAAAAGAGTTCTTGCAGCTCAACAGGTTTATCCTTGCCAATGTAACTATTGCCAAATACAGTAGGGAATACTGGAATAAAATAAAATCATTAAATAAATAAATAAATACAACATAAATAAATCTATTGAAAATACTGATAAAAATGAAGACCGTGGCATTGACTCTTCTTTTGCAAAGTGACTTGCGATGCCATTTAGGACCTGTTTAGTGAGTTTTATTGTGTTATCCCCTCCCGTTTACACAAGAACCGCGCCTGGAGTGCATGGATCTACAAACTTTTGAAACTAGGGTCCAGAGTGGATAGTTTTGAAAACGTATCAGTGTCCGGCTCCGTGTAGACTGGATTCAGCATTTCAGGGTGAAACGCAGACATCACTGCATGCACAGTACTCTTTCACATGAAAGCTGTGTGCACATACTAAGAACAACAACAGTTTTGGTCATCTGTCAAGACAAAAATATCCAGACAGATTTGTTGTCCAGAAAAAAAACTCCCATTTCTTTGTGCGTCTACTTGCCATTGTTGTATGTAAAAAGTTTGTCTTCTTTGTAAGTGTGTTGTAACACAGCTGTTTCTTGGCAAACCTAAATCGCCATCTACTGACCTGGCATGCATGCTACAGCATTTTCAGTCGTCCTTGCGTCTCCATGGATTGTTTTTGAAAACACAAAGGAAAAACCCTTCTGTTTCTGGTGACAATGTAATTGTACAAACGGGGCCTTATTCTGATTTGACCCTATACAAATAATGATTGATAGATAAAAATAGCTTGAAAACAGGGGCCTAGAGACTTTTGCAGAGTTTTACTTAACAAGCTCGTATAATGTTTTTTTCAAGTCTTATATGCCCTTCAGTGGGTTTTACATGTCTCCTCCGCATAATAGAGTAATTTAATGTACAAGACAAAATGTCCACAATATTAGAACTTCTTCCTCTCAAAGCATTGTTTTGAGCTGGCAAACCCAGTGTGGAGTGTAGAAGGTAGAATGAATGCAGAGTTGTTGACAATATGGCACTGACCAATCACCACTAAATAGGTTGTTCAGCCAATCAGAGCAATCTGTGGGAAAGTATCCTTCAGGTTGCAGGAGCTCAAACAGAGCATCTGTGGAAGACTGTGAATAAAACTGGATCAGAGGTACTCTGGTAGCCTTCTTGAACATTTGAGATTATAAACATATTTCACCAGTCATCAAATACAAATGTATATATACATGTCACTTATGGTTCCTGTTGCATTCCTGTACCATGTCAGTTGGCATTTTTCCTTGTCTTCTTATGTATTGGCTTTCTTTGCATGCTCTGCCAGTTCAGAAATTGCAAGATGTTAAGAAGGAATACTTGAGATGTAACTATATATATATTCTCCAACTGATTAGCTTCACTCAGTGTAAAAGCTCACCAAATGTATTTCCAAATGATGCTGCCTCAATTTCAAAAACACATTTCAACATTCAGGTATAGATCAAATGTTTACGCTTAATAGACCATCACTAAACTGTCTCTTGTCATGAAAGTGCTAGGACTGAACAGATTGAAATATTCAAGATGAAATGTAGCAGCTTCAACTCTTTAATGGTTGTTTGCTTGAACTTTGCATTCACCATTTGCCCTCTGCTTGATTCAAACACTTGCCCTCCACTTACATTCAATCACCAGCAAGTCTTTCTTGCAGTTACATTTATGTACCCTATATTGCTTTGGTTTCGTTTAACCAAAAGAATAAAGGGTACATGAATGTTTCCCAGGACTGCAGAAAGCTAGCAGTTATATGAAAGAAGAAGAGAAAAGACACACACTGCTTCTTTAATTTTTTTTAAAGGGCATTTATTCTTTACATAAGACAACTGACATGATGTTGCCTGTGCAAGGCAGAGTGGAGATTTGAAGGTAACCCTCAATCTACTTTGACATTAACATGCGACTTTCAACTTCAATTGGATAAGTGGTTTTGTTATAGCTTAGAATTTGAAATTGAGATTTCTTACTGTCTCCCTCTAAGAAAGTTCAGCTCGTACTATGATAAAAATGTTACTTTTATGTATCTCTCCAATGAAGACTGAACGCTCTGGAAGAAAACCCTGGATGTTGATGCAACTCCTTGGCTGCAGACAGAGGTCGATAAAATTCATAAATTACTAAAATCCTTTTTAACTTGGCCTTCCACTTGACATGGCTAAATCAACGTCAGTCCATGAGCTCCGCTGGCTGAGATATCATTAGCAGATTTTTCACTCTCACCCTCAACATGAATTAAACAATAGATTTTTTCAAATAACTAAAACATCATATACTGGATTTGAAGAAAAAAAAACACAGTAGCGAGGGAGTTAGTGTTTGTAGACAGCATGTGTGTCCACTTGTGTCAAAGTGAATATTCGATTCAGCTCCTTCTAATTTCAAATGCCTAATCAATATTTCCCAACAGCAGAGAGATACTGAGACATCTATGAAAATCCTCAGTGGTCGTAGGGACCTGAGTGAAGATCGCTGCCCACTAACAGCTCCTGCTGTGTGGGTGTAAAAAAACCAACACACACTTTCAGGCCCCGTCCCACAAGTGCAAACAGTCTCTGCCAGATCCTTGTCATAAGGGCCAATTCTGTGCGTGTGTGTGTGTGTGTGTTACGCTGACGACATTAACATTTTTTTAATAAACACCTTGAGGAGCTTGTGACAGCAGAAGGCTTCCTTCTTGACATGCTGCCTCCCCAGGCTCGCAGAAACAGCTGTTGGAATCACCCAGACGTGGGCCGTGAAGCCCTGCTGGCATGTCGAGGCTCTGCAGAAGCACCCGGCTGAGAAAACACACTTTATTACATGCATAGTCTCCTGGGGGAGCATAATACCTTTAAACATGTGTGATCACAAGACAGTGGGATTGTAGATTCACTTTTTTTAATCTTTAGCTTTGAGGGCTGGAAACATTAGAGGAAGGTGTCACAGTTGGATGAATTGCAGAGCAATTCATCAGATCGTTGCATGGTGTCACGCTCTGTATATGAATGACATGTTTGGTATGTAAGACGCATCCAAGCAAGAAAAGCTAGCATCAAAAGATATGAAAGGAAACACAAGAATTGTTTCACGGGGAAGAATATGTCTCAATCATGCCTTTGCTACACCAGCCAGAGCCGTTTAATTGTTTTAGCCGCGGCAAACCTTGAGGGGCCACTCTGCTTGTCAAGTAAATTGAGGATGCTATATGCTAGCGGTGGTCCGGCTGCAGTGAATGGATGAATGGGTTGACACGGAGTGCACGGAAGAAGCTTGGCACATGAATATGAATCAAGGCCTCTCTCGGCTTGTGTTTGTGCTCACTAGGCTGGAATTAGTGCTTTTCATTACTGATGGCTTATAGGCCGACTGTTTGGCTGCCGGCTGGGGTCACAGTAAAATGATGTGCTTGCCAAAGGCAGAGAGGCTGGGTCACAAGGGACTAAATGGCCCAGTTATGAAGAGAGGGGGCTTATCTCCCTCTCTGAATTGAGCTCTTTCCTCCAGCTAAACTAAGCATACACCGCATCCTGTTGGGAGCAAATCTCTAAGAAAACTACAGGCACATATAATTAATCTGCCCCCTCCTTTATAATTTTACAAAACCCATGAGTTATTTAAGGTCAAACTGACCCATCCCAATATTAATGTGCTCCATTGCTTTGTTTATATTATTATCACATGACATTTTATCTATTTTTGCCACTTTCACACAATGTGCATGATACATATTAAAGAAATTGTAGAAGAATGGTGTTGGTTGTTGGATTCCTTATGGCATAGGAAATAAAAGTCAATATCATGTTTCCAAAAAAGTTTGAGATCATCTCTTCACATTTCTCAGGGTCACTTAAGAGCATTCAAAAGTCTTAGATTTATTTTGTTAGTTCATTTTCAATTTAAACCTTAAAAAGTTTTTAGGTCTCTTGTTGACTAAGATGCCTTTCACACTTGGATTGTTTGGCTTGGTTGATTGTATTATTTATAACTGCAGATAATCAGACCGCACTGAGATTGTTTTAAAGAGGTGGTTTCAGTACGCTTCCAGTCTGCCCCCTGTAGAAGTTTGTTTACAGTGAGCAACCGACACTAACAAGGTGCAAGTCAATTCATCACATTGCTGATAAAGTGCAGACAGCAGCATTAGGAGATATAATATTGCTAATATCAGGCAATTTTAGTAACGATTTGCATGTGTTTGATCCCACAGGGCCACTTTCTGTGCTCAGGCACAACATTCCTGAAAAATTGTACCTGGTGAAAATCACTGGGTGTCTCATCAGCAGATCATCACAGGACTTGGCAATTTTGGCTGTTTAGATTCCCTGCATTTAATCCAGCTGACTCAAGCAGGAGGATTGATCCTTTTCATCTCTTAATCCTCCTCTTTTACAAAGCTGCTCTCTCTTTTTCCTGCTCTGCAGACACTCATACAGGTGCAACAGATTAAAAGTTATCTTGTAGACACTAGCAAGTGTTAAAAGCCTATTTTCCTTGTGCATTGACTTTGTATATTTGTTATATTATATCTAGTGTCAAACACTGATGACTATGCTCATATAGTGGACCTTTAAGCAGAATTTCGGGAGCAGGACTACACCTCAACCACGCCTCTTCCTGCGTTCCTATATATTCTAACCAACCATTTCCCTCTCGTTTCACACACTCGACGCACCCCTCCCTCCCTCCCCTTTCTTAAAACTTCTTCCCTCCTTCTTTCCTCAGGGCCTTATGCTGCGTTCACACTGCACGCTACTTGTACTACCTCGGCGATCACTCTCCATGCAAAGTCAATGTACAGCTGCGATGGGGCGGGGCTAACCCTCCCGCGATGTGACAGCCACTTGTCACACTACCAGATAGCTTGTCGCTCGATGTCAAAGTAAAAAAAGTTGATCTTCTCAGAGGATGTTGTGCGTGACTGTGCAGCAACAGCCAATCAGCGGTGTGTGCGTGCGTGATGGCGCCCGTGGCAGACAGTTTTTCAACCGGACTACAGAGGAACAATCCATGTCCTTGTGGGAAACATTAGTCAGTGTGGACATTAGTCCTGCCAAGACGGACCGTGAGAAACTCCCAGATAATGCAGCTGCAGGTCATCAGCTTCAGTGTTTTGTGGTTGATAAGTGACTGAAAAGGATACAGCTGGAATAATGTCCGCTTATACGCCTAGTACAAGATATATGATATGATCGCAGTGAATCTCGAGCGGACGTGAAGTCATCGGGTGACGGCCGACGGCAACGGTGACCAAAATGAGGTATTTATGGACACGCGACACTACGTCAGTGGGCGACGTGATTTTGGTAGCTGGGTCGCTTGCGGTGTGAACGCAGCATTATAAAGGGGGTTCGTTGTGCCCAGGAGCTACGATGGATTCCCCATGAAGTTTCCCCAAATTGTTATCCGCTCCACATACCTGCTATGTTGCTAGTTACCCACTGTACGCATAAATAATTGTCAAATTCATCCTGTGGAGGGTGTGGTCCTTGCTTGTGAAATTGTTCACAGCACAGGTTCCACTTGATTAAACTTCTTGTTCTTGTTTTTATTTTCATTTCTATTATTTGATGCTTCAGTATAGAAAAATATGTGTAAGATTTTCCAAATGTTAAGTTTATATGTACAAAGATATTGTCAAAAATAACTTGTTTTGAGCACAAGTTACATACTGCCACCCTTTTTGTTCTCGGTGTGACATTGGTGTAAGGTTTAGTTTGGCAATACAAATGTCAATTTATACATTTTAAGGTAATTTTGCTAATTAAAAACAGCCTGATGTATAAAATATTGATACTCAGAAGTCAAAATACTTCTAAAATCGTAACCAGAATTACAACTGTACTTTTCCTCAATGCTTTTAAGCTTGTATGTGTCCCATTAAAGAGGTAACAGTTGACATTGTGTAGAAAAAGATTTAAATTAAATGGTTTAGGTTAAAATTTAACAGGAGACTTGCTGGTTTTGATTAAATGTGAAACAGCTTAGTTATTTGCCTAGGCTACACTCCAGTGAGAGATATTCTACTCTTACTTGGTTAAATATTTTTTACTGACATCTTTAAAAACAAATGTCTGTACCAAGTCATCACATTTAAGCCATAATTGTTTTTGTGTGGCACGTGACTATGTAAAAATTCTACATAATTGGAGTATTGTTTAAAATATAATACTTGAAATGTTTCCTTGAGTTTATTTAATGCTTCGTTTTATGTTACCTTACCAATATAGCTTTCCTTTATCTGTGTGTATAAGTGACTGATATGCATCTGTTTCTGTCACTTTAACTTGATATGCTGCTATGTAGACTGAAAATGCGGAGAGTAGAAACAGAGAAATTGAAGTAGTTTTTGATTAATATCATATTGTGTGTTTCTGCAAAACATGCTATGAATAAGGGGCTAAGAATGAAATCAAGTTATTGTTTAGCTCTCACTATAAAAAATATTAAGATATCACAATGGTTCAAGAAACATATTAAACCCAAGAGTCAGTTTTCTCACACTTATTTCAGCACAAACTGATCCATAAATTCTTTCATCATTTAACAACAAAGCTGCAGTTTGACAGTAGCTTAATTTGCTCTGTTAGCAGCACTTCAAAGCAGCCCTAGATCTAACAAAACACTCAATTTTTGTGTTTCCAGGCTAAGATAACACAGTTTTATGTCTAAAGATCATGTCCTTTATTGATTAGACCTCCCACTGGGATCACTAAGTATGATATAAAGCCATCACCATATGCCTGTGTTTAAAGTCCCCTCTAAGAGCCTAAGCTTAAAATGAGCTGGGATTATGCTTACTGTGGGAAATGGTTATCACTGCTCTTGGCTGCCTTTAATCATTCAGTGAATCACAGAGTTATATCAGTGTTTTAGGGCCATGAGTAGAATAAAATGTGGGGGTATTAAAGATCGACTTGATGTGGCAGATTTTAAGCTGGATGTTCCCATTATAGTCAACTTCTTTTGGCATTACTGTTGTGAAATTGTTCTGAAATAACAAAATGTAATTACACGATTTGTTCATTTACATTCGTCCTTTCTTAGATTATTTTTTTCACTTTGTTTTTTTCTCGTCCAAGCTCAGAAATTTAATTTCAAATGGTATTGGTTTTATTTATTCAAAGTAAGAAGAGTCCTTATTAGTTTTACTACAATAGACAGATTATAGCTTAAAATGTCAGTTACTGTAATGGATGATATTAACATATCTATCATTTCTTTCTGCATTTTTATAACAGTTAATTCAGAGGAATACTTTTTCCATGACTGAATATCTAAAACAACATGAGATAATTATTTATGATACAATCTAATGTTCATTTTCTTGTTCTCTGTCTGTTTTAAACAGAAAAACTGTCAACTGGTCAACTAGGCTGCACGGTGGTGCAGCAGGGAGGGCATGGGCATTGCCCTTGGGTGTGGTGTGAGTGTGAAAGTCTGTCTGAGGCCCTTTGTGGCCTTACGATCCAGTCCATATTGTCCAATACCAGCTGGGATAGGCTCCAACCCTCTGCAACCCCAAAGGGACAAGCGGTATAAATAATGGATGGATGGATGGATTCTACAGTGCTGATGGTTTTTGGGTTTTGAGAAATGTTCAACCAGCTTCTTGCATAACAGTGTTTCAGTCTCCATCTCCAGCACGGACTGTACTTTTTGAACCTAATTTTCATTCTTTTAAAGAAATGAAATAAAAGGACATAAAAACATGTATTATCCATTTAATCACAAAAGAAAATTACACAAAAGCCCAAACTCAATAAACACTTCAAATTCACTTCAATGAAATTATCCACTTTCAACTGGCACCTCTCTGATCTCCCCTCATTCTTTTCTCACCTCATCTTTTATGACAAAATTGAAGAATATTGACTGGCATAACGATAAAACAAGCTCCGTGTCAAAGTCTCAGACATCAGGTTGTATTTTATTTGTGCTTGTTGTTTCTCTGCTCAGACTAGAAACTGCCGGTCGTTGCTAGAATGATATTGACTGCTCATTAGTTGGAAGAATTACAGAGATTTTTTCTGCTTTGTCACTGTGTTTTTTGTTGTTGCAGATAAAGCTCTTACATAAGACTGTGGCTGTCCAAAAACAGTCTAATTAGAGAGACAACTCAGGAAACTTTGAAACATTTGTGACTTTTCTCTTTTAGCTGCACAGTCATTGTGTCTGATAAGATGTTTGTTCTTAATGTTGTGGTGGTTTTATTGTTTTCTTGCATATAGGGCACTCATGTTGGTCTTACAATGTGCTCTCAATTAGCTAGCATGGATGTTGGAACTGAATTTAAACCAACTTAGAGAGTTAAGACAAATCGTTCATCGATGCAAAGTCATGACAAATCAGCATCACTTTCACACAACTTCCACGGCGCTGATTGTCAGCAGCCTGTTGCAGCAGCTCTGACTCACTGAGATTTCTCCTCTGGGAATCAATAAAGGATTATGTTATCTCGCTACAACAATGGGGTCATTGTTTGGTTACACGGATGTGGTGAACATTTTGTTTATTTCAGACACAGACAGAACTGCTCAAGGTTCACAAAAACTTCATTTTCTACTGTAAAGATTAAACATTGGGCTGAAATGACTGCTCGGTAAAAATTTGGAGTCAATTAGTAATTTGTGTTTATAAATGTCCAACAATAAGAGGTGCTTGTAATATAAATGCATCTCATAAAATAACTTGTGTTTCAGTCTAATACATTAAAGACCCACCAAACTGACCTCAAGATCCCTGTTATTTCCCTTCCTATATAGAAAAGACAATGGCTAAAATTTGTGATAAAGATAAATAATTGAATAATAGAGGTAAAAAGATGAGAAATTCCCAAAACGTATTTACCTCCGCTAAGGAGGTTATGTTTTCGGGAGAGTTTGTTTGTCCGTCCGTCCGTCCATCTGTGAACAAAATAACTCAAAAAGTAATGGATGGATTTTGATGAAATTTTCAGAAAATGTTCAGCATGGGAAAAAAGAAGAACTGATTTGATTTTGGTGTTGATCCGGATCAGCGTCTGGCTGCCATGATGAAAAATGTGATTTTTGTGAATCACTACTGAACTAAAATAGATATCACTAGAAAAGCACTCGGAGAGCGCAGACCTCCGCCAGTGCCACAGTCCTAAGCCATATTGTGATTTTGACCATAAATATTAGTCCTACCTTTATTTCATCGAAATATTTAGATTCCTTGACCATGAAAACATACCATTAGCAACTGGATTCGTAATGATATCTATTTTAGTTCAGTAGTTATTCACAGATATCACATTTTTCGCCATGACGGCCAGACGCTGATTCGGATCAACACCAAAATCGAATCAGTTCTTCCTTTTCCCATGCTGAATTCATCAAAGCCCATCCATTAATTTTTGAGTTATTTTGTTCACAGACAGACAAACTCTCCCGAAAACATAACCTCCTTGATGGAGGTAATTATTAATCCAATTGCTAATGGTATGTTTTCATGGTCAAGGAATCTAAATAAAGGTAGGACTAATATTTATGCTGAAAATCACAATATGGCTGAGGACTGTGGCGCTGGCGGAGGTCTGCACTCTGAGTGCTTTACTAGTTATTAATAGCTTTCAGTCACGACCTGCACAGTGGGCTTGAGGGCAAGAAGAGTATCAGCCTGCATTGACTACTATTTGAAGCTGCAGCACAGTCTTTTTTCAAATTTCATCTCTTCAAAAACAATACATTTTCTTACACCAAGGACTAATATAACTTAAAACTGCAAAGTCAGACCAACTCCTTTAGGAGATTTTGCCTGATTTAATTATAATGTTTAAAACAAACTGATCCACATCAGTAACCCTCACTTGCTTCAGAGCGAGATTGGAAGCTTTGGGCAGCCTGATGTGGCTCTTGGGCTTTTGGTGATCACTGAACTTGTACAATTGTGCAATAATTATGCCAAGACAATGCAACTATCAGTAGCACCCTATTCTTTTTAATTGCAGATGTGAGATGAACATCTGTCATATGCTCTACAAAGCTGTAGTTCATGCGTTAAAAATAACCCACTATTTATGGCACTTTTCCTTGCAGTAGATTATTAGCTTTAATAAGTATCAAAACATAGAATCCTCTGATGTGGTGTGAGACAACATGCTCTGAAATGCAAACTGAGTGAGAATCGCCCTGAGGTTTGTAGGAGCTTCCCATATTTTCTGTCTTCTCCCCAAAGATTTCTCCGACGTGGTTTAACTAACAGGAGGCTGAGGGAACTCCTCCTCTCTGAATTACAGAAATCATTTCCCATTAACCGTTTTAATAGAGAGGAGAAATTCAAGGACAGCCTCAATGTTAAGATTATCACTTCAAAGACAAGCTGTTGACACTCTGGAATCTGTTAACGATGTAATGAATGAATCATGAGCGGCGCGTTTGGTCCGAGGGAGCTGTTCCTCCTCCCCGCCAGTGTGGTCCGGCCCTCATCAGCGTCGTGTTTGTGACACCCTGCAGCAAGAGTCCTTACCTGACTTTCACTGTGTGTCGAGCTGACAGGTGGGGGGGAAAGGACTGCGAGAGGAGAGAGAAGTTGTTTTTCAGACGCTGAGGTACAAAGGGACTCTTGTCGGTCACCTCTGTTTCTTGATCACCCGCCTTCATTCTGGCATAACAAGACAATTAAGAGGGAACAAGCAGCATGTTGATCAGCGTCTGCAGATCAGTGAGGATCATCCAGTCCTCCGTTCTCTTTAAGTCCTTCTGCAGAGCACGTTGCAGTCTGCAGAATACATGCATCTCATTAACTGGGTCATATGTGTGCTGTGGATATTTCTCTTATCATAAAACCTTAATAAAACAGAGTAATCCACATAATCATTTCATTAAAAGGATGGTGGGTGATTGCTGCTCGTAGCGTGAAGAAATTTAGCATGAAGAATGTTGACATTGATTAACGTGGAAATTTTGATTAGTCAGACACGTCAGTCTAAGCATCAATGCAGAAAAAATCCTTGAATAAATTGATTCATTGCTTCTGTTTCGGTTTAAATGTTGATTACAAGTTGATAGAGAAGGAATGAGCTTTTTTCTTTTCTTCAAGATTTTTTATGGGAGCTATGCACCATGTTTTTAGCGACATTAGCTTTGTGAAAATTATCAAATGTCCATATTTTCATGTCTAACTTAGGTAGTACTTGGATGTATATTTGAATCACAGTTCATAAAATGTACATTAGAGCAAAGCCTGTGCAGTGTCTGCTTTTTTGATTGCAGTGAGGGACTTTTGAGTCCAATCTGTTGCCATTTAAAATATGCTGCTTCCACTGAATTACAGTTTTCCACGGTTCTCAACACACAACAATCAATAATTTGGCACAGTTTGCAAGACCCTCACTTCAAGTACCAATTGCTCAGCCTAGTTTTCCACATCTAAACACTCCCTTATCTGCATTAGACTCTGACTTTCCATCTTTACACTCTGATGTCAATTACACATCACCTTGTTGTTAAAGCCGTACACACAATGGTCAGTTGTTGCGCACACACACCAACTGAAATCTCAAAGCATCAACCCACAACACACAACTATGCAAATCTCTAAACACCCAGGTCTGGTGAGTATTTTTTAATCAGGAAAACTGCAGCATAAAAGGGCCTTGAGCCTCTGCCTTGTTTGGTGAGCAATGAACAATGGACGACAACAACTAGAGAAGGAGAGAGATAAGAGTTAGAGGACCTTTTGACTTTTTTTTTCTTTTTTACGTACATTTTCTTTAGAAATGCCTGTGCACTGAAACACTGTAATTAAAACAATGATTTGCTGCATACTTGTTTGATATTTTATGTTTGAAGAAGTGAGCCTGCACAGACATTTTCCAAAAGAAAAAATGGGTAACTCTCATGAGTCAGTGCCATTCACATTGCGTGTTGCATTTCTATAATTGGGTTTTCAGTTTTGCACTTCAGTGTGCTGTGAATGCTTGGTAGTGTGCAGCAAATGCTGAGCTGTGCATATCAATTGACTGGTATGTGTGTGTTCTTGCAAAATGTGGCTGTGTGTACCAAATGAGAACACGAGTTCCATTTTGTGAACAGTTAAGAGATTTGATGGCAAAGAGTTATCTTGAAAAGGGAGTGTCAGGTTTAGCGTTTTGTGTGTACAATATGAAGGAATCTGTTAGTGTTTTGAGAAACGCGTGTTAAGAACTGTGAAAAACTGTAACAGACAAAGATGAAACTGAGATGGGTATCAAGCCTTCTGACAACACTGCTTGGGGCTTTATCCTCTTCAATTAAAATGTATTGATATATTTTGCAGACATTTGTTGGTTTGTTTTTTTAGTTGTGAACAGAATAACACAAAATGTTCTCCATAGATTTTGATGACATTCTTAGAGATTGTTGGTCATGGACGAGAGGGGACTGATTTTATTTGGTAGCAATCCAAATCTGGATGTAGCCCCTGAATTTTTTTGAAGAGGATTTTATAACAGTGCGAGATAGGACAGTTATCCACGTATCTGAGAATAACTCGCCCAACAACTTTGGAAATGCCTTCATGAAGTATTTTCTGTTCTCCAGTTTAAAATTTTTAATTGAGGAAAAAAGCAAAACATTTTTTTGCTTTTTGTAGTGAACCTGCGAAAACATATTTTTTATACATTATGTAACATTAGGTCACTAAAGGGGGTGGTATTTTGACAATAGTTTAGCTTGATATACAGTTTTATTTTTTGAGAGTCTTTATTATTGATTAATTTTTATAATTGACTTATAATCTGATTATGTCTGCTGAATAAGCTGGAGCTTGAGAAAACATTAAGGCTACAGCTTGATCTTTGCATTTGTAGTGCTATCTGCAACATTTTATAGTTTATATAAAATGCTGTATTTGACTCAGGATTTTTTTCTTTAAATATTGCAATAATATTATTTTCACATTGATCAAGACTATGCTCCAATACACTTTGCTGCTTTCAGAAAAAAAATGTGATTAAAATACAACACCTGGATTGAACCTCTGAAATGAAGCAGAACTGCTCACCATTTTTTTTGTAAAATTTACATTTAGACAGCAGAGACTTTAAAACTATTGATGAACAGATGTTTACAAAAATGGCGAAAAAGGCTCCACTGTGCACACCAGGCCAGTAGTGGGCATGAGACTTTGTATTGAAATAATGTATACTCCTGTATCTACAGAATGCTTGGATGTGACCATACAAAAATGAAGAAAAGTCAAATGTCTGTGTTGATGGACGATGAGGTCTACTGCCACTCTGAGGGGCAACTTGCTTCATTTTCACTGTAAGAGTCGACAAGAAGAGCTATTTTTGAAAGCATAAGAGGCTGGATTGATTTTTACAGTTTTTTTTCCCTTCATCTCATTTATCCAGCTTTCTGTAAAAAGTGAAGGCTCAGAGGATTCAGCTTGAAGTTGTGCCTGCAGAGCGGTGGGTGGTACTTCATGGATTTACTGCTTCTCTCCTATTGAAAGCAATGAATGTCAGGTTTTCTGTCAACCACATGGGAAGCAACATGAATACTGCACAGCCCATTTCCATGACATTTCAGGGAAATGTGGAATAATAATTTCACAATTTGTGAAGACCTTAGTAAAATCACAGAGCATACAAAGCAATCAGATCACCTGACTGTTCAGTATGCTGTTTCTGGCATGATTGTTTCTTTGCTTTGGCTTCAAATTAGATCCAGCTGCCTCTGAGAACAGCATTCCAACAGGTTGAAAAATGTTTTTTTTTTATCGATGAACATTAAATACTTTTTTGTGTTTTTAGGTAAATGCAATATGGGAGAATATGGGACGTGCCTGGTTGTTTCTGCCAGCCTGCCAAACCAGCACCCCATTGGTTAACAAATGATTTGATCGTTATGTACTTTTGTTAAAGGGATACTATGCGACTTTTTGGTCGGTAGGTGTCGCGCTAGAGCGTCTGAGCGAAAATCAAAACAAAGGGGCTGTTCAGTGAATAATGAGAGGCTGTTAGCCACACCTCCTCCAAACGTCCTGCAGATCGTCAACAAGAAGAAACATGACTGACCAAAGGATGAAGCTGTTCATGAACACGTCTAACAGAGAGGTAAGTTTACAGAGCACGTCCTGATAAATCCTCTGACTGCTGTGTCTCTGATAAAAGGTTATCTTTTTTGTTACGAGCGGCATTTGTCGTCTTTGTTGTTGATTTATAACTCTGCTTGAACAGCTACAGCTAGTTAGCCAACACTTCAGTAAGTTATACCCCGGGTGGTGATACAGAGCAGAGAGCAGACAGATCTGCAGTCTTTACCAAGATCTGCCTGAATTAACGCCGAGGCTGAAGGCTGCAGAGGCCGCCGAGCAACGGTACACACGGAGGGACGAGCTAACTAGCTGCTAAGAGCTAATAGCTGCTATCAGCATTACTTTCTCTGTGATATGACAGTAAAGATTAGTCTCAGTAATGTTTGTTTAGAGTAAATATGCTTGTTTGTGACCTGCTGAGTCAGCAGATCTACGTCCACCTCCTTTTTGGCTCTAAATGCTAAAGTCAGCTGACAAAGTAAATAACAACGACAGCATGTCTGAGGCCTGTAATTGTGTAAAGTTAGTGATCTTGACAGTCTTGAAACTACATTAATCTGCCCGCTCTCTTCTCTTTCCCGGCTCACGTCAGGCCCTCAGAGAGCGGCTCTGACCAGCTGATGAGGCCGGGAAGGGGCAACCAGAGCCGGGGACGGAGCCACGAAGGAGACCCTCAGTACAGACAGGTAACCACTGTGTTATGAGGACGTCACACTTCATACTGTTAAGTATGATAAAACTGTAGTGATATATCTAAATTATGAGTTTTCATATTTGTAGGCTGGAATAGAATGAATAAACATTGTACTCCAGTAAAAGTACTCAGACGTTTTCATATCCAAAATAGCATATAAGAAGAAGAAGCACTTTCATTATTTTTAGTTTATGTATCTAGTATTGTAAAAGCAAAAAGTATCCTACTCCGAGTAAAAATGTTCTCAGAGTATTTGGTATTCTGAATGCATTTTCTGAGTGTAAATAGAATATAAGCCAGCCTGTGAAGAGTCAATCAGCTATTTATCACATACTAATGCTTTAGTATATAATGTCTATAAAATATCACGTAACAAAACGTGACGTTTTCTGTTACCTATGAAATTACAAGACAAAGATGTCAGACTTTTTTTTAAACCACAATTTTTTTACTATGCAATCTCTGCTTCACTCTCTAAAAAGTAAGTAAAACTTGCCCTTGATATGAATATAAAAAGAGTAAATATTTGTTGTTGCCAACCTGTATTTACTTCATTTCTATAACTGCTGACTCTAAATAACACATTTACACAAAGGAGCTAGTCAATCACATGAACCTGAGTTAATGTAGTCATTTATTTCATATCCATAAATATACTTCACCAAACCATCAGACAGCCTGTGTTGTGTTCATGTTTATCAGGTGCTGCTACATAAGCTGACTGAAGACGAGCGAGCCATCAGCTGCTGCTCTGAACCCACAGCCCGGCCTGGAGTCTGATGCAGCAGCAGAGAAATAAGAACAGAGGGCTGCTCAGAAAAATAATGTTTTTAAGAATTACAAGACAAGTAGTGAGAAGTTTTTCACAGTTTATGTGACTACTGGCTAAAAGTACCTTTTGCTTCATGCTACAGAAAGTGTTTTATTAGAGAATGTATTTTTATTGTCTTTGTTTTGGTTAATCAGTGCATGCACTGTGGATGAAACATCTGAGAAAGTTATTAATTATCATCACATAGGCTTTGTATCTTTTTTTTAAATAAATATAATTTGAAGAAATATACAGTTTTTTTATCGCTGACATGATTTCCATGTTTTGTTTAGCCACTTGCTCCTTTTTCACTATAAAACTATTTTGCCTCTTCTGTCTCTCCACACTTTGTGTTTTAGTATATATTTGCTCACAAAGAGCAGAAACTTGTACACCCGTATTAATGCACATATATACTTTAATAACTACTTTTGGCTTCAATTTTCTTATTCAAGTACACATGTTTGAAGTACAGAAAGTACAATTTTAAGTTTGCTGGCATTTTGAAACACTAGAAAGTACATCAACAGATATGTATTTATTGTGTGTCATAAAGCCATGACAGTAAGGCAATTTGTGTGCATGATATTAATAACAAATAATCAACTAATATGAAAAGTCAGACTCATTTGGAAAAAGCTAACTGAAGTGGTTCATCAAAATAATGTTAAGAGAAATACTGAACGGATAAGTGAGTGTCTGTCTCTGGACTAAAGGCATAACAAACGGGTAATTCAGCCAAATACAAGTATCTGCAGTTTACCCAAGTTAAATATAAACCACAGTATTTCAAAGTGATTTTTGGATGTCTCATAAAATACATAACTCACAGAAATGTAATTTTCACACATTATTTTTATTTTGATAATCAGTCCTGAGACAGCATGCAACTAAACATGACTGAAAGATAGCAAAAGGTGATGCTGAACAGCACTGGTAATGCAAACAAACATTTTGTGTGAGAAATGTATGAAGTGATTAAACACGTGCTTCACAGATGGCTGAATGAACTCTGTCAGTGTAACAAAGAGCACTCTGGTGTTAAGGTTTTTAGGAGTCACTGTCAGCACAGCATGTAGCCGTCTCTTCTGGCCTTCCTCTTCACAGCCGCTGAACTTCCAGGTAAAAACTGAGTAGTCGTGTCTAATAAAGAGGACAGAGGGCTTGGACATCAGCTCTTCCATTGTTGTAATCCTGGCAGTGTTGGACCTGTGAACATGGACAGAAAATGTTATTCTTTTGGTGTAATACTACCTGCAACAACATGATTGCAGTACAATTAGACATATTTAAAAAAATGCCAAGACCTAATGCTAAGTTCAACAGAATAAGACAAAATTCTTCATTTGTGCAGCATGACTGAGTGTGGTGGGTGCCAGTGGTTGAAGCTTTCTCATTATATTATTATTCTTTTAAAAAATAAGATATTTAGATATTATAGTAGATGGATGATTTACTGATGTATTTTAGTAAATAAGGTCATCACAGAGACATAACACAGCTTCTGTACCAATATACTACAGAGAAAATCATTCTTACTTCGGACTGTGCAGTGGTAAAGTTACTTTATAAATCACCTCAACACTATGTTCATATGCAATTTCATTTAGATAACAGTCCCCAGCTGTGCTGCTTCTGTGGCCTGCTGCCTTTATTTGACAGACATCTAAACTTTAAACAGTGTCCCAGTGAGATAAATGACCTCAGATGATCTGGATCCTGTCAGCACAGAACAGTCGAAAGGGTGAACGTGTGTTTATGTTTATTTATGTTAGCGTTAGCTGCGTTAGCCTGCGGCTGCTTCGTTTAGCCGCAGGCTAACGTTAGCACATGTTAGCTTTCACGTAGGCCTAAAAGACTCGGAGAAATGACAAAGGTAAAAAGGGAACAACATTAACTACACAACACAAAGCCTAGTCTTTTATCCATGCTCCTGTCTGTGACATGTCACAAACACGTTTAAGTTACACAGAAACATATAAAGATACTTACTTGTCCAGACGCAGGTCCAGCTCCGGCCTGTTTGAGCCTCCTCCTCACGCAGGACTCTCCGTTGTGATAAACTCTGTTCAGTCTTTATTATCTTTTAGTTATTTCATGTCTGTTTGATATTTTCAGTTGGATTTATTTGTCCCCCGGTGTAACAGAGGCTCATGGGCGACTAGTTTGAATAGCAAGGAGGCTTCGGCCATAGTGCCACCCCTCCT
The DNA here is from genome assembly GCA_036419115.1 of Scarus forsteni. Taxonomy (NCBI): domain Eukaryota; kingdom Metazoa; phylum Chordata; class Actinopteri; order Labriformes; family Labridae; genus Scarus; species Scarus forsteni. The sequence goes on from JAZDUH010000383.1 coordinate 16,074,714, forward strand.
CTGTGATTGGTCAGCTCACCCCTGGGCTTTTATACCCAGAGGGAGGGGGGCTGGAGGAAGGTTAACACCCCAATCCGGACCGGCTAATGTTTACATAGAGCTGATATCAACACAGGCAGAGGGGGGAGGGCTTAGCTTTCACTGTGTGGAGCATGGACTCGGAGAGACATTATGATGCCACATAGCTACTGTGAATCTGATAGAAAAATGCGTGAAATGTCGGATATAGCACCTTTAACGTATGTTGTAAATTAGTCTGAGGTTTATAAAACCTTCAGAAAACAGTCAAAATGCAACACTATTTGATTTTTATAATCATCACCACATTATCAGGTGATAGGATGTAAAGATGGTTTGTTCAGTATGTCCACAATAGTATTGCTTGCAATGCTGATCTTCAATCCACTTTGATTAGCTTATGTCCCCATGTCCACACTGAATGTAATTTCTCATTGCCTCAACTGAGTGTTCATACATTAGTTTAACTTGACACAGCTTACATATGACCTATTCCTCATGTATTAGACTACACTATTTCTAAACCATGCTGTTCCCATTGGATTATATTGATGCAAACAGTTCAGTGTGCTTTGTTTACATGCGGGTTGTAGAGCATTTCGGCAGCAATATAGCATTACTTAACCAGAGCCACAGTGGCAGCTTCTGGTACTTGGCTATTTACAGTGAAGACAATGCTTGACTGGGCTGCAGGCCTGAACTAATGTGAAACATATTAAATTGAAACCAAATAGTTCCCATCTAGTTTGGACTACTGAGGGATCTGACCTTCATTGTATGGCTAGCTAGTTGCAGACATCCCTTCCAAATATATTAATGCTTGGACAAGATGCACCTTTTGTGGTTGCAAGATCTAAATTGTAGTTTTCTTCTCAAAAATGACATAAAATCATGAAATCACATGGAGACATAATTCGAGAATTCCTTCATTGACTGCAATAATTTTAAATAGTTCATGTTAAATCAAAGGATACTTTCAGACTCATGTTATATTTACATGCTCACATTGACCAGATTATGAGAATAATCAAAGTTATACTAAAACTCTGATTTTGTGCATTCACATGCACTTATGTAATCTAACATTGGGGCATCGGTGGCGCAGTTGGATAGCGTGCATCGTCAGTGATCGGGAGGTTGCAGGTTCAAGCCCAGCTCCAAATGACAGATGGCGATGTGTCCTTGAGCAAGACACTTAACCCCAAGTTGCTCCCACTGCTGCGTCAGTGGAGTGTAAATTGGCATGAAAGGGTGTGAATGTGTTAGAAATACTGATGGATAACTAACATAGAAACTCTGAACCATCAGTGAGTGAATGTGAGGGTGAATGGGTAAGTGTGACCTGTGGTTTAAAGCTGCTTTGGGTAGTCAAAAGACTAGAAAAGTGTTATATAAGCTCAAGTCCATTTATCATTTATATCTCTCTATATATCTATATACGTCATTGATATGAAAACATTTTTAATACCTCTGAACATTAACAGGGCAGAACATACATTTTTCTATTCAGGAATGCAAGTCAATAACTTTTAATTTGACATCTTTATTCAGATATATTGATGTGGTTTACTATTTCTTTTTTTCCCTTTTTGTACAGTAGTAAATTTAAAAATTAATGGATAGAGATTGTAATCATTTTTTCCAACATGACCAGTGCTTCCTTGCCTTTAGTCCTTTCTCCCTTTTTTCAGGTTAATGTCTAAATTTCTGGTGCTATGCCAGTTTAACATGACACATTCTACATACATTTTATCAGGATCTTCTAGATCAAAATACTTCTTGCTCTTGTAAGATGCTGTTTTCAGTGCTCGTTGACTTCATGGTAGTGGAGACAGAGGAATGGGCCCACTACAAGAGCTACAGCAGCTATAGATACAGCCTCAGTGGGTGGCACGTAGCTGGATAAAGTTTAAGCTCAACATCTATAATTCGTTCAAATGTCAGTTGTATTACTGTCTTAACAGTTTCTTTGGTTAAAAAGGTTCAAACACTTCAAATTCCAAACCTTCTTAGACATTTTAACGTTTAACCAGCAAAAATGATTTCATTGGAAGGAAACAAGGTAAAATGTTGCTTGCAGACAAGCTGGCTTCTTTTACTGTTGAAATGGAACTGTGCAGACTCGGGCTCTGTTTGAACCTGACCTAAGCGGCAGCATTTAATGAGAACAAAGCTCTCCAGGTGATCAATATGGTCCATCAATTCAAACTTTAAATAGATTCTGCTCACCAGGCTGCCATTTCATAAATCACCACACACAGTTCAAATTACTGGTTTCTAACAAGACACAGTGAAGTGAAACGTGTGATGTGGGTGGATTCCTTGTGTTCGTCTTTTTATCAGGTCTCCACAAAAGACAAATGTGTAAACAGCTCTATTGTAAAAATCGGCAGATAACATTAACATAACAAAAATAATCAGTTCTAAATTATCTGTGAACGACCCTTACTCTGAATCACATCGCTGGCATTAAAAATCCATCAAAAAAGTGGAGGGAGGGATAGCTCTCCAGAGCCGTCACTCAAGGCTGTCAGAGGCGCAGAGGATGTGGTCGGGAGGAGAGTGCTGCTGTGTTGTGACTGTGGCTCTGAGTCTAAGGTCAACACTGAACTCCCCCCCCCCCACATCCCCTCCCATTTTCCATGAGAGCTCCACGCGCGAGTCGGCGGGCCAACAATGTCCCCACTGACCGCTGTGATCTGCGGCCAAGCGTCGTCTCCCTCTGCCCGATCAGACCCAGCACCTCTTGTTCGCCGGCCAACTGGCCTCCTTCACCGCTAGCCGGGGCCAGGGCTCCTCCTGGTTCCGTATGTTCTGAGCTTTTTCGGGGCCTGTGATGGATGCCAGCCGTCCCTGGGCGCCCTCCGTAGCTCCACCAGAGAGGGGGATTAAACAGATTTCTCTTTTTTTCAGAAAAGGGGATGGATGAGTGTAATCACCTATAATCTCAAATTCTAGGCCTCTTGATAATGAACCAGGGGCTGTGTCAGCCATTTGGATCAGCTCCCCCCAGTCACCTACTTAAACCATGAAAAGGTCCTCATCACAACAGACTGAAAGTTAAAGAGAGGGAAAAAATTGAGTGAGGCAGACAGACAGAGTTCATGTAAGCTCATGTGGGCGACTCTGTCACCGAAGACTTAACACGGAGGACCAAAGTCACTCCGGCCAAGGAGCACTTGGCTATTGATCCTGGCTAAAATGGAAACCCTTTGGAAGTTAAGCTCTCATCCTACATGTAATGGGGAGGATAAAACGGCAGAGTAGGACATGCAGTCTCTCTAATCTTATGAAAACTAAGAAGTGGAGCAGCATTTTAATTTACTGGGCTAAGAAAGAAATGAGAAGGCATGTGTCCTGTCGTCCTTTAAATACAAGAAACAGCCTCAAAATTATGTCCTTACACCAAGAGACCTTCAAGGTCCATTATAACAATAATGCTCTTTAATTAAATAGGACCTTTCATACAGGAAATGCAGCTTAACAGCAGGAACAATGAGGAAGTAAAGTAAAAAGAATAAAAAGAAAAAGAAAACCCTTTACAACAGAGACTAAAGCCCCAAAAGCTATTGGTCATGATAGGAGGAGAAATATTGAAAAGAAAATACAAACAGAGTATAAAATCACATTTACATTGCATTACAACATGGAAAGCAATCATATTTCAAAGGGCTGAGTGAAAAAATAATTACACAATAGTATCATAGTATTTGACAGTATTATATAGATTCACTGCCTGAAAAAAAATGTTTCTAAATGTATTAATCCCTAACATTTGCTTAAGCTTTTTGTTCCATAGAAATCCAATACTAAACTAGAAAGCACTTGGAGAGCGCAGACCTCCGCCAGCACCACAGTCCTTAGCCATATTGTCATTTTGACCATAAATATTACTCCTACCTTATTTCATCTAAATATTTAGATTCCTTGACCATGAAAACATACCATTAGCAACTGGATTCATAATGACAAATATTTTAGTTCAGTAGTTATTAACAGAAATCACATTTTTCGCCATGGCGGCCAGATGCTGATACCGATCAACACCAAAATCATATCAGATCTTCCTTTTCCCACGCTGAACATTTCCTGAAAATTTAATCCAAATCTATCCATCACTTTTTGAGTTATTTTGTTCACAGACTGACGGACGGACGGACGAATGGACTGACAAACTCTCCCGAAATCATAACCTCCTTGGCGGAGGTAGTAACTTTTGAAGTCCACATGATGGTGTTGTTGAGCCATTGTGCAGGAGAGAGTTGGTAAATCAAAGATGGCAGCACAGGATAGACAAAAGGACTGCACTGGCTAATAGTGGCTACGATACAATAAACTGTCAGAAGTAGGGTAAATTCTCCATGCTCCACCTTTCTCTGTCAGAACATGCTGGCTGGAGCCCTGGTATGTGCCTTTGCTCTACACTATTTTATTAACACAGCAGTACAGCTGGTTGGCTATTTGTGTTACCTATAAGGTGAGTGTGTCATGGATTTAAGGCTGTGGTTTTGCATTTTTGTGAGTCATTTTTAAAGAAGGATTCCTATTTTAATATTTCATTTAAATTTTATTTAAATAGTATGCATGTGTGTACTTCAGTTCACTGTATTATGTGCTATATCAGCCATTTGGATTATTAGTTTGGGGGTTCCAAGCTGATGGGAAAGTATGAAGAATTTACCCCCATTTTTACTCATCCACAGTTAACTTTTAATTTTCTTCATCAGTTTGCAAAATATGTACAATGCAATCTGTTCCCCATGAAGTAAAACAATGCACCAACCTTTCAGTTCTGATGTTTTCTAAATTATATTGAACAAACAGATACCTTTAATGGATTAAGTATTTGTTAAACAGATGGGGTTAACAATAGAATGACAGTATGTAGACTCTGTTCGGCACAAACTGTTTTTCTCCAGCATAACTTCTTTTTAGGAAATGAATAACTGCTCTGCTATTCAGTGAAACTAAAAGTTGTATTATAACTAGGGTTGTTTTCATTAATAAGCTAAAAATCTATAAAAAGCACTTACCAACATTAAGAGAATGAAAATTTTAGAAGAAGAGAATTTTAATAAATGGACTTAAGAGGTTTTGGCCCAACAACAATTTGCTGAGGAGCATTTAGGATAAGGATTTAGGGTTTGGTGAACATGTGTTTTTGTGTTCCTATGTGGGAAACTGAACTTAAGTGGCATAGCAGGCAGGTATTTCATAAGGTATTTGATTCAGTTTTGTCTTGTGCTTCTAAAATAGTTTAAGTGGATGGTGTGTGTGAATGCAGTGGCCACTATTACTATAAAGCACAGTGGGAATGATCAGCAAAGGAGATAACTTTAAGAGGGCAATTGTTTTATTTTAAAGCAGGGATGGACAATTTAGATGACCAAGAGGTCCACTAAGTTATCATCATTGCCAGAGAGCCACATTTTGGGAGTTTGAAGAGTGCTAAATATGACAAATACACAATGATATATGATTATGATCAGTGGCGGCTGGCCAATAGAGGGCGCTAGGGCACCCCCCCCAGTGGAGAATGTGATATTAAATGCATTTACTTTATTTTGAAAAACTGAATATTACCAAAAATTACTTATTTATTTTGTAATATTATTTATTTTGTAATATAAATATAAACATAAATATATACATATTAATATATAAAGTAATTAATTTTCATTAATGTAACACAAAAGTAAGCCTACTCGTGTCTGATGGGCACTGGAAAATGCGCCCATCAGACAGTGACGAATAGCCAATAAGGGACTGTTACTAGGGCAAGATAAGGGCATATCAACATGAATTTGGCCAATCAGTGTCGTTGAAAATAATCTCCGAAGGGCGCTTCTGAAATCGCCCCTCGGGTTAATTCGGCTCGTTTCGGTGCCGGTGTGCTGAATTAACTTAGATTAACTGGTGACAGTCCAGGCAGATGTAAAGGGGCGTGCCTTTGAAGGACCCTTTTGTTTACTATCCAAACGTCTCCCGAATCCATATTATACACAAAAATTAGCTCTTAGACTCATTTACTTACTTAGTGGTGGAAGTGACTTCACAACATGAAGCACGACAACAAAAGATTTTGAAGAACAGACTTATTTGACGGCGTAAATATACCGAAGGTAATATATAGGTAACTATCTGAAATGCCTGATCAAAATGTCAAACTTACGATAGTGTCAACTTGTGATAGCCCCGAAACCCGCATTTTACCATCACTTCGGCGTATCAACAAACAATTTGTTCATCTTCAATGTAAAATGGAGTCAGGAGGACTTGAAAATAGGTAAAGAGAAGTAGGTTTTTTATGTGGAGGAAAAGTAATGTGGACAATTAGATACATGTTCCCCTTACCCATTTCTGTATAAAGTTATTTTTAATTTACACATGCACTGCACACATTCACCTTACTCATTTCTGTATATAGTAAGTGTTAATTTACACATGCACACATGATCCCCTTTCTCATACACATGTTCGCCTTACTTATTTCTTTGTATATAGGTTATGTAAACTTTTCAGCAGTATATGGTCGACTATTTGCATATATTTATGTGTGTGTCTGATATGTGTGTGCACCATTCTGTAATCTGTTATTTTTATTTGGAATCAATAATAACACTTTTACGAAGCACAGGTATCCTGTAGTTTGTACCGAATCGTAGTGGAACGGTTGGTAAAAACTGAGTGTTGCACAGTACTGCCCCACCAAGAATATTTTTCACCAGCCGCCTCTGATTATGATATACAAATAAAAGCATATAACATTTAAATACTCCTCAAAAAATGGAAATGTTTTTTGGTCAGTCATTTCTGCCATTTAAAAATACCAATTGGCATTTATTTTATATTGCTGGAAAGCCTTAATAGTCACTTTAACAATGGCATTCAATTTGAAAGCACAGGCATTTGTGGCATGAGCAACACATTTAAATGGGTATACTTAGTAATAGCCCCAGGGCTTACACCAAATAACGCTTGTGCATTGCAAACAAGGACACCAGCATCCACTTGAAATAGTTTTGCTCATTTTTAAGGGTGTACTACCCTGGTGTTTAGCTTTGTTGCTCATTCCACTAATGCACAATTCTTAGAAGTTGAACCTTATTGTAAGTGTGACCAATTAGGCTTTCCAAAGACATTAAAAACAACACTGGTATTTTTAAAGGAGAGATAAAAATTCAGAGAAATAAAGTTTTTTTTTTTTTTTAGGAGTAAATACCAAAAACCCAAATACAAATAGTGATCCTTAATCCATTGATCTAAATGCAGATTTCAACACAATCAAAGGTTATTGTTTGATTATTTGATTGTTTGATGCAACTTACATTTTTTTTCTCTTTTTTGATTAATGAATAAAAATGAGTTTCAGTGAAACAATTACAAGTCAATATCGCCTCTGTTCTTTTGATAATGATGGTATTTTGATTGTAACCAAGACAGGTTTTGTTGGATTTTCTTCATGGACAATTATTTTCTGGATATTTCAGACTGACTGGTGAGTTGCATGAAATGAATTTTAGGGCATATTTGGCCCGCCCTGTTACATTTTGTCTTTTTTTTTAACAGATTCATTTGTAACTAAAAAAAATGTTGTGAACATACAGTTTGAAATGATTGTATGAGACTCCATCTCAGCAAAGCTCACGGACGTGAAAAGCTTTCTCCAAAGAGTTAGAACACCTGAAAAAAAGAGTAATTTAGCCCTTTAGACTGACAATGTATCTGCGTGTTGTCAAGGTGACGTTGTTCTTTCAAGACGGCTTACCTTTGTCATAAAACATTGCTAGCTGAGAAAAGACAAAGATAGCAGGAGTGTTCATTTGAGCTAAGTACTCCCATACTGTCAGAGATATCGATACCACCAGACAGCCAATGCTCCGGGGGTGTGCTCGAAAATAAAACTCCAGAAAGAAAGAATAGCAGAGAGAAGAGGTGCGAAAATTAAATGTCATTTCTTGACAGGGATGTCTGTGAATTAAGCTGGCAGTGAAGTGTGACAAAGTTGTTTGGTGACAAGGCAGGAGAAGACAATTGTCAACACTTCTTCTCTTCCAACAAGTGCTGGCACCCAAGAAGTGGGGGAAGAGCTAAGAGATGTAGCAGAGCGGGAGACAGCAGGAGAGAAAGAGAGAGAGATGGAAAGAGAGAGACACCTTGAAGCAGAGGGAAAGAGAAATCAATGTCGTGTGTGTGAGTGTGATTAGAGATGTGAGCGTGGGGTTCTGTTGTAATTTATGAAAGATTTTTGACACCTGCTTTGCTTTGTGTTTTAAGTGTTTGCAGTGTTTTCCCTCTAATAATGATTTTAATGATCAGGTAGATTTGATTTATATCTAATTGCTTATTTTCCATATTTCCATAAAGTACAGTCAGTGTGTCCTCTTATTTGAAATTTAAGTTCCAGCGGGGAGGTTAATCCTTGATAAACCTTCCTGAAGATAAAGACATCATGTTTGTCATAGCTGAATGCTATCATCGACTGTATTGGCCATGTTTTCATTTTTTAGTTTAGTTTAGTTTAGTTTTGCCATATTATCCGCCAGTTAAAGATTAGAAATACAACATTCTGATTACGAATGAGTTCAATAGTTATACCTTATACATCGGATGTACAGAATTTACTTTTTTTTTTATTGTTGGATACTCCCAATTTAGAAATTACAATTACAAATCATGTAAATCCGCAGTTTTCTCAGTAAAAGTGAGGGAGTATCTTCACAAATGCAGAAAGTGATATATCATAACTGCTGGGCATAAACCCTCATCCTCATAACTAAATCAAAATTCAATGATAGAATTTATAACAAGACAATTTAATATTAATTCATGCATGCCGCATTTTCTCTCTGTGTTTACATTTTTTTGATTGAATTGACTGGCAGGCTGCACTAAAAGAGCAGGAAGGTCAAAATTTTTATGGATTTATTGATTTTAGCTAGAAGTGCTATCTTCATCCAACTTGGAAGCTTAAGTGTCTTTTGTCACCGTAATATATTTTTTTCCTTTGTTGCTTGAACATACTTCCCCTGAGAGGGCATTGCTCATTCTTGGATGCTGTTTGTTATAGTGTCATAGTGCTGTTACAATAGTGCATCTGAATGAGAACCAACAGACTATCCAAACCAGAAAAAACACGCTCTAAAAAATGCATAAGGTTTTAAAGAGCCAACATTGTGTTTTTAAAGTTTTTTTTAACACCTCTAATTTTTATGTTTCCTCCACATGATCGAATACTTCTTTGCTTCCCTGTTAATGGCACCAGTGGCTGCCTGAAATAGGTTCTTCCTTCAGCCTCCCTCGTAGATCTTATAGTGTTGCATCCTACCATTTTTAATCAGCAGTTTAAGTCTATTGGCTCAGAGGAGCAAGCACAGTGCAGATCATAGGCTGTAGACAGAAGTAGACCAGTCAACTAATCAGAGTGGACTGTGCCCACTTGGGAAAGGGGGCCTAAAAAGTGGCATCAGTACGAGAAAAACAGGAACATTGAACATTACCATTTTTGTACATTCTACAGCAGTCATCAAAATATAATGTATGAATCTAAGCAAAGGAAAATTAAGAACTCTTACCTGAAAGCAGTACTAAGTAAGATTCCGGCTTTCAGCTCTCTAGAGGCCTCTATGGTCATTGAGTGTAACTGCAGTTGTAAACAAGATTCAAGATCTTGAATCTAGGGGTGGCCAAGACACAACATGTAAAGTCCCCGTTTCCACCGAGTCCCAAGCAGCCACAGGAGTCTTTCAGAAAGTTTAAACCATCAAGTGGTACAATTGATTACAAACAATATTTACAACCACAAATCAAACAACTTAAATTAACTAAGGATGCACAAGGTGTGATACTATCTGTATTCTTACAAATTAACACTATGACAACACAAAATCTCTTAAGCTCTTGTGCTGACGTGGCCGGTTGGAACGCGGTCGAGCCGGGGGTTCCCTCCTCGTCCCAGTGACGTCAGCGAGCGCTTTTTATGGGCCTTTCCCTCCTCCGAAACCAATCACCGGCGTCGGCATGATGCCAGCAGTCCAACCAGAGGCAGAGGCGGCACACCTGATCAGGACAACCTGACTCACACACGCAGACACGCTCACACACACAGAGGGCACAGGAGAACCCTCCCAACACCGCCAAACAAAGAAAAACACAATACAACACACCAAAATACGACCAGGGTTGTAACGTACACCAATGTGCTTTTGTTGACATACAGAGGGACAAGAAGTGAGCCGACAGGACATCCAAAGAGAAAAATAAACCATGTGGACTGATGAGGTACAGTCTGATAATGTTTCTTTTCAAATAAATCATCATGTACTGACAAGTCCAACATAACAGTGCCAAATCAGCATCATTCGGACATCCCTCCTCATCTTTCAACTCAAGCCAGCGAGTGAAAGCCGGGCCAATGTTTATCCCTGTAAGAGCATTTAACTTGTTACTCTCCAGCTTTCTTTCATGGTCTCCTCTGATAAAACTTTTCTTTTCTTCAGTTTTTCACTGCTTCTGTCATGATAACAGCTCTACTTTTAGCCTTCTTCTTCTTTTTCTTGTTTAACGGAAGGTGGCATCCAATGTCAGAGGAGCATCACTGCCACTCACTATGCAGGAATGTGAGCCAGGGGTTCCTATTTCCATTAGAAAAATGAATGCATATTTACTTTAAACTGAATTCTGTTTATGTAATCTGTTCTTGAAATTCAAAACTGCTTTATATTCTCCTTTCCCAACATTTAGCTTTCGCCTCAAGGGAGAAATGAGGTATGCCTTAAATGTCTTACTTAATGTTGTTTAAGTAATGATAAAAAAACACAATGTCTTCTCTTTTTTTATTTATTGGAAATTGCAAAGCTACACAATGAATCACAAACTTATTGTTATTGCAGCACAAGGTCCAGCTGCAGGTGTGATTTAAGACCTCAGCTGTGGTAGCTCTTAAGTATTGTGTGTGCACATTCATAAAACGAGCACACATTATATTTAAAGAGGTTAAAGAACCATTCTGTTACTATGGCTCGAATCACCATCTTTTATTACCCCACCACTGCTGATTGATTAAAACACATTACTGACAATGCACTGACGAGGATTTAAGCAGACTCTGGTGCCACCAACACCCGTTTTATAAGCTGCAAATGTGAGGGCTTTCATCACTGGGCCTTCTTTCCTTCCTCCATTGTGTTAGCTAATTCGGTTTTAAAAAAAGAGACACATTTGAATAATAAAAAACCCTCTAACAATAGCAAAGTAGTTCAAAGAGTTGTGATTTTTAAGCTCTAATGTATCTTGCCAAAGATGACAGTGACAAAGAGGATTACTAACACATTATGAAAATAAGTCCTGTCTGTCTCTTCTTTTCTTTCACTATAATATTCAATATTTTGAACTGAGCCTTCCCAAAACTTTTTTTTTCCTTTTACAAAGCTTTTGGCAAGTTGAGGAGTCTGTTTTTTGGAAAGTCCTCATCAGTTTTCTGACCTTGGCTCCTGAGAGTAAATGTGTAGCAGCGTTCTCCCTCTCTTTCAAAGACATGCTAATGTGTACTGCAGTCCAAGAGCCTGATGTCAGTCTGTGCCATCCCTGCACGTCTGATGCATCTCACCATCATATCCGCAGCCTCTCTTTGATCAGTGGCCCTCCAGTAAGCTGCTAGTTTCTCCATAATGGCCTCATTGGATTACAATGTGTAAAGTACTCCATTGGTTTCTCTGTTCATGAATCATTAAGTGCTGCTTATGATCAGCTGGCTTCATGATGAACTGCAGGTCGAGGAAATGGAAACTGCAGGAGCTGCCTGAGGTCACAGGTGGAGACAGTATTCTTCAGGACTAAATGAACAATGGCACATTAAGGTAGCCTTTGAGGGCAGGCGGTGTGAGTGGAGTAATCAGCGGTCAGGGCTGTGTGACTGTGAGGAGAATTTCCTGTCGACTCAAAGCAGGATTTTGTTCCTGAAAACTGATGGGAAGAGTTATTTGAGAAAAGTATAAATACTGGGGCTGTCAGTGGTAGCATGTAATCAAGACATACTTGCGATTAAATTTTTAAGCAGGGATGGGCAGCTTTGTCTATTAACCCTTTTAGACTGGCCAAAAAACCTGTTTAAAGATGCTATGAGGAGTTTCCAAGTAATTACAAAAAAGTCTCACTTTTAGATATATTACTGATCGAAATACACACTTTTAGATGAGTTTTATAGCATCAAAAAAGGTTATCTATAAATGCTGTTCCTTAGCTAAGTGGTCGGGTCAGACAGCCAGCTACAAAACTACGATAATAAGTTTTCCAAAAACTGCTTGTTGTCACACATCAAAAACTACCGCTACGTAACTAGAAAGAGATACATTACCTCGTCGCTTTGCATCCTGTAAGTTGTTGAAAAAAGAAGTTGTAAAGCAATGCAGAGTTCTGAGGAAGGTCCAAGCTGCATTCATTAGCATCACAACAAACACACACTTTGGCGTGGGTCATGTCTTTTGGTGCGTTCCAGTTGTAGTGAGAAGTAGGAATTTCCGGGTTCCGAGTAGGAATTTCCTAAAAAAAGTAATTTCCTACTGTGAACTCGGTGAAACCTCGCCACCCCCAAGTTGACAATCGAAGATGGATGCCCCCAGTGTGAACAGTTATTTAGCTCCTGTAATAATCAATTTATTTGCACTTCTCACTGGGTTGTGTCGCTCTAGATCAGCTGTATACAGTATTGTTAGACTTAAATTTACAAAAATGCTGCCATAGTGATAATCACATTCTTCATGTGGTATTTGTGAACAACAAGGCCGGGCGTGCTAACAACAGCTAACAATAGCCTCAATAGCCTGGTAGATCAGCATGTTTTTTTCCGACTTCAACTGGAACACCGATAAGTCGGAGATGATGTCACTCCCAGTTCAGAGGTTACTGGAACGCAGCCTTACGACAGTTGCCGTGCGTGCTCATGGGTAGCATAGTCTTTACGTCGCCGGAAAGAGATTCTCCTCATAGCACCTTTGCTCCTGTTGGCAGTTTGAAAGGGTCTAATCGGCATTTCAATCCGGGTCGACTTACCCTGCAAACTCCCCGGGTTTTTATCGGCTTGCCTCCAATTGAGCTTCAGCTTCAGAAGGAACATTACACCCTGGTCAACCTGCTAATTTATGTAATGACGTCGCCATAACGTGTGTAAGGCATAACATAACGCCCGTCTCCTCCGTCTGTAACTTATGTGACTCTCTGCCATTTCAGCAACAAATTCCATCTGTTTTCATATCATCATCGAATGTCGTTCAGTCTGTGCCAAGTTTGTACATTTTTTAAAGAGGAACAAAAGAGCAAAGTACAGAAAACAGTAAACCACCATGTCCAGGACTTCCATGCTCCTTTCATTGTTTACTTGGACATGTTTCGTTGCGCTGATGATCTCATTAACGTGATGACATCAGCTTGCCGCACCAGAGGGAAAAAAAAGCTACACAGCTCATCTGCTGCTGAGAAAGCGAGTCACTTGCCAGTGGTTAGCAGGTTAACCTACGTTGACCCGCTAATAGTGTAAAAGCAGTTTGTTTGTCTGCTTTGACTACATCAACTTCATTCCATCCATCCACCATCTATACAGTTCTTTCTCTATGGGGTCGTAGGGGGCTGGAGCCAGCAGCTGACATCTTAATAGGCAAGAGGCGGGGTACACCCTGACCCAGTCATCAGCCAATCACAAGACACTCATTTCAATTTGATCAATTTAATATCGGCCAAGCCATCAGCTTCCCATTCATTTAATTTTTAATGCCAAAGTGCGAGTTACTCAGAAACATCAATCATTGTTATTCCTCAATATGATTACTTGAAAAGAACACAAAACTTTACTTCCTCTGCCAAGGAGGTTATGCTTTTTGGTGTTTGTCTGTCTGTCCGTCTTTGTGCAAGATAACTGAAAAAGCTCAATGGATTTTGATAAAAGTTTCACAGAATGTTAGATATGGCACAAGGAAAATGTGATTACAGTTTGGGGTTGATCCCAATCCAGAGGCGGACTCAGATTTCTTTTTTTTATAGGATTTGTCAGCATTGTGAGATTGAAATAACAGAAATGTTTTTGTTTTTTATAATGCCTTTGGTGTTTGTGCATGAGGTGAATCATAGCTAAGCTGTCAAAACCAGCCAGCAGTTGGATTTTACTCATCCAAGTGTCTCCCTGCCTTCACAGTGTTAGGAAATTAAGACACTGCTACTCTTTTTAATGTCTCATTTCAACCTTAAAATCTAACAGACAGCTCAGAGGACACATCAACATTTATCTGCATCCCATGATTTTCTATCTTATTTGATTTCCTTAACTGCTTGCTTGGACAAAGAACACGAATAAAATACCATCAAGTGCAAATGATTGGGAATTAATTCATGGGAGTGGTACATTTTTTTACATTATGTTTTCCTATATCAGAGCAGGACCAACTTTTGGGTTACACAAGAGTTGCTTCTGATTTTAAAGGAAAAATAGACAAACTGTATTTGATAATGATAATCATACAACTAAGATGAAACTGCTGTTCATTAATGCTCGGCAATAAATCATGTTTTAATTTCAATCGAAATGTTATCTTTCACTATGATTAAAAAAGTGACATCAAGATCGATTGATTATTGTGCTGCATGCTGAGTTATGCTTTTTAATTATTCTTTTTATACTTTTATTTTTTTATTTAAGGTGGTTCCATGTCAGGAGTTGAGGCATACCTGATAACTTTTGATGTTAGAGTCTAAATCATTTTATTTGTATGGACACAAAAATACAAGACTGTACTTTGGCACTGTGACTAAGCTTGTGATTAGAATTTGTTAAATACAAATAATACTTTAACCCAAATAAAAATTAGCCAAATGCTTAAGAACAACCTCGCTGATCAAGCACAGTAATTTTGACAAAGAATGTTTTTCTCGCTGAATTTACTCACAACAACAAACACACACTGTGCTATCATGAAGTACACTTATTATTGAAACTGTTGCCTGTCTTTACAAAACAAACAATCTGTAGCTGAATACTGACTTTGAAGATAAATGTTCATCCGTCTCTGCTTAGGCCTTTAAGTTTGCAAAACAGGGAGTCTGGTCGGTACAATCACAAATGTCCATTCAAGCAATCAGGCTCTGAATGATAAGAGCTGCTCACTGCAGACAAATGTATTAAAGCTGATATCTTCTAAATATTCTGAAGCATCCTGAAGTCATTTTTCTTAGTCACACTTTTATTTTTCCAGTTTGACGACATGAGCTCACGATGTACTCACCTGCATTAAAAGGAACTGTGGGTTTCTCCGGTCCTCCAGCTCTTATAGCAGATTCCACCATTTTCAGTTCAGACCTGTTGACTCTTTCATCTACAGACGTTTTACTGCATGTACTCCAATTCATATAAATATTACAAAGTATCTAAAGTAAACAGCAGTCATATTTGCTTCGAAAATCTTACATTTTTCCTGTTTGATGGTAGCTGTTTCACTTAGTGAAGGAAACTAAGCATTGCTGCTTGTAGGAAGATATGTAGGCTGTGAGGTGTCTTAAAATAGTGCCTAATCCAAGCGGCTTGGTGGTGGGAAATTAAGCTGAAGTAAACAAACTGTTTGTAGCCTGTGACGACCCCATGTTTTTGTGTCTTTTTTCTCCCACCATTTTTTGTTTACTTGACATGTCTGGCACCTTGTAAAGCAATTTATAGCATTAGCGTCTGTCCTGAGATTTTCTGAAAGGCGAGATCTCAGCTGTGACAATCTGGCAGCAGGGCAGTGAGGAGAGAGGGAAGAGGAAAGCGACCATGCTCAGGTCATGGTGAAAACCATCCATGGATCTATCTATCCATTCATCCATCATCTATTCTGCTTAGACAGTTGGAAAGAGAAAAGGTACATCCTGAAACACATGGGGAGACAGACAACCATTCATGATCACACTCTTATCAGGGCAATATAGAGTCACTATAGGATGACATTTTTGGGAATTCCCTTGGGTCACGTGGGAGGGATTTTTTAATTAATCCCATGATCGGGACTGGAAAGGAAAAAAGCAACGGGAGCGGGCAGGAGCGGAAACAACATTAATAGATGATCATTTTCAGCCATGTTTAACAACCAGATGAACAGATGTGTCCATTTCTGTAGTCATGTCTCAGTGAGAGCCAACACTCTTGACCGTACTAGCAACACAAAAGAACTACAAAAGTGGTTCGACTTCCTGTCACCACCGGAAGTGAAAAACGACTCGGAGCAACCGCTGGCGACACACATAACAAAACATGTGGAGAAGAGAGCTGCAGCACAAAGTTAAAAAAAACTTAAAGGCATGCCTTTTATATGCACTGCACTTTCACCTAAAATAAAAAATGCAACATTTTTTTCAACATGCTTAGTTTTATTCAAACAGGAGTGGGAGTAATTCTGAGTGGGAGTGGGATGGGAGTGGGAGTCATTCTAAGGGATTGGGACAGGACAGGATTAATTTTTTTACTCCGGCCCGGGATTGGGACCATTTTTTCTCTGGAGGTGGGACGGGACTGGAGTGAAAATTCACTCCTGTGTCATGCTCTAAGAGTCACCAGTTGACCTAATGCAAGGTTTTTGGGCTTTGGAAGCAAACCATAGTGCCCGGAGAAACCAAAACATACATGGGGAGAAAATGCAAACTCCCCTTCAGAACACCTTGGTAGACATGAGGAGTTTAACCACCAATCATCTTGCTGTGAGGCACTGCTCCACTGTGCTGCCTTTGGATAAAAACACCCTTTTTTATTACTTGTTTTCCAAGTTTTTAGAATGACAAACTGTTATGAATGTAATGCAGAATCTGTGAAATCAGGGTCTATCTATGTTCAATCAAGACCTTAAAATCCACTGAAAATAACTATTAACTGGCATTTTTATGTAAGCGAACAGCCTATCATTTAAATGTTGTAAACTATCAGAAGATGAGTGATTTTCCATCTTGCATGGGCATGGATTGACTTTTCTTTTAGGGTATAGCACAGAGGATTTTATCATTCACTCCTTTTACATGAATTGTTTCAGCAAATCAGCAAGGGAAATAAAAATTGCATCACTTGCAAACTTTTCTATTTCCTGTGTTTGTTTTTGAACCGTAATGAACAGACTGTTTGCAGCTTAAGGAATATGGTCTGACATGATTTGTGAGCTCCTGTAAGAGGAGATAAACTTTGGTGCCATGTTGGCTGGACTCGTATCCATTTACTCGTTCAGGGAGGGTGGGGCAGAGGGAGTCAGAGGCAGAGAGGACAGAGGGAACAAAGTGGGTCTGGTGATAAAGTTTGACATCAAAACAAAAGAGGGAGGAGGGAGAGGTAAATAAGAGACAGCAGAGAGGTGAAGACAACTAAAAGATGACACGTAAGAGTAAGTAACAGTAGAACAGACAGAGAGCATTACCCATAATCCTCACACTCACACAGTGCTGAGGAGAGGGAAATTGATGAGTTCATCTCCGTCTCATTATTGTCATGATGGATCAGATTGCTGACTTCCCTCAAAGGCGGCTTAATGACTCGTTGACACAAATCTGAGCGACTGGCTTCACCGTGGCGTCCATTAGTGTGCCACACAAAGCTCTCAGATGTGCTTAAACAAAATTGATAATTACCAGGAGCTTCAATCATTGTAATGAACAGTGTGAATAAAGGAACAATTCATATATCATTCAATTGAGTGCCTTTGTGGACGATGTCCCGACTGCAATACGGTCACTGTCCTGAAGTCTAAAGATGACTTTTTAACCAACATTTATCACTACTTTGTTTTGATTCAGAAAATGATATAAAGTAATTCTTTGTTTTTTATTTATTTATTATTATTATTTTCTTAGGTTTATAGTTTCAAGTTTTGACAAAGTTTTAAACTATTTGAGGTTGAATTCTTATCCAAAGAACATGTCGAAAGATTTTTAAAGTGCCTCACGACATGAGGCCTTTAATACATTTATACTTCACGGAGACAAATATGGCAAGGGTGCACTTGTGGTCTGGGCACCCATGAGTTCGTCACTACCATAAATTCTTATTTTCATTAAGAACATCATTGATTATACTCCTATAAAATGATCACCACAACCATTCAGACATGAGTACCCTCATGAAAATGAGATGTAGCATCTCAAGAGGCTACCCTCTAATAAATCTGACAACAGGTCTATGGTTCATGGATCTGTCACTAACTTTAGTTCTTACTTTAGTCCACTTGTCTCCTCTTACCTCCCTTCCTTTGCCCTCGCACCCAACACAGCATCATGTAGATTTGCTGTTCATCATGAGACTGGGATCCACATTCAAGATTTCCTGCTGCTTAACAGAAGGTTTTTTTCTTGCCGCCATGATGGAGGGATCCATGATTGGCTATATGGATTCATGTTGGGTGTTGGATGTAAATATTTGTATATACGTATATGTGTATTTTATATGTATATATGTATTTATGCATATATGTGTATCCATAAAATGAAGAGCTTTATGCTCTATTATAAAGTGTCTTAAGATAACACTTGTTATGAATTGGCGCTATAATAATAAAGATTGATAGATTGATTGAGTGGGGCTAAGTCTGTTAGTGGGCTCAGCCAGTAACCCGAAGGTTGCAGGTTGGAGCCCAGCTCTGGCTGTCACATGTCGATGTATTCTTGGGCAAGACACTTCACCTAAAGTTGCTCCCACTGCTGTGGTAGTGGCTGTAAATGGGTATATATGAAAGTTTGAGAATGTGTTAGCTAATACTGATGGACAGCCTACCTAGAAATACCACCAGTGAGTGAATGGGAAGATGTGACCTGTGGTGTAAAAGTGCTTTGAGTTGTCAGGAAGACAATAAGAGAAAAGTTCAAGCCCATGTACCATTTTTTTAAATGACAGAATTCACATTCCTGTTCCTGTGGTGTATAGTGCAAGTATGACCAACACAGCACACCACAAAGTTAGGTGTACATGCGCAGTTAGATCAAGTCATGGCTAGACAACTAATGAAATCACTGCCCCCGTCACAGTGATGGGGGGAAATGATACTAACACCTGAAGCATATCCACCTCTGCTACAGATGGGAGTGAGTCATTACAAACCCTTATACTGTTGACGGAAGCAACATCTAACTAGCTGTGTGTAAAAACTATTAAGAAATTTACAGCTATACACTTTACACACTCTGAACTTCACTCAAGGTAAAAATAAAATAAATTATGTCCCTTGAGCTTATCGTTAGACCTAATAGGAGACAAAAAATGCTAAAAATTTATAGAAACCCTCTAAGTAAAGGCAGGCTGCTCAGCTTGATGCTGTTGGTTTTTACATAGAAAACAAGCATGGAGACTAGAAACCTAGTCATGTCTGGACTGATCGAGAAGTACACATGCAACCATGCCTTCCACATCACCTAGGGGTTGGAAAAGCTGGTTATAGAGTGTTGAAAACCTGCAGGTAATATGCCTCACTGACTTTGGATGAAAAGGGGAATTATCTTGTAAAAAGTAGATGACCTAAGACAACATTTTTTGGACAGGGATCTGGGTAGATGTAAAAATGGAAAAAACAAACAAAACACAAAAAACGATGACACTTATATAAAATGTTATACGAAGTTTACTTAAAGAAATTAACTGACATCATATGTGCCTAAAATAGACCTCTTTGCCTTGCCTTTTTTATTTAGTTATTTTCATAGTTTGCTATTTTGGTGTAACAGCAAAACAGAACATCAGTACAAATAAAAAAAAAAACATGCAAACATGCCTGATTTGGCACAAATGGTTATATGAAACAAAGGAGTTCAATGACAAGTTCGTAATCAGTTTAATTCTGAGCACCAGATACGAAACTATAACATCTAAATCTAGACAAGGCCTTGAAAAAGAAAAAAAAATGACAGTTACACAGCCCTGTGTTTGATTAGTCTGCCCTCATACATGCTTTACATGCAATACATCCAATAATAACAAGGTGGCAATATTACCATAATTAAGGCTTCTCTGTCTTTCTCATTTCTTCTCTTACCCCATTCCTCCCCCTCTTCCTCCTTTAGCTTGTGTTGTTCCTTGCCCTTGTTAATGCTCAGCCTCTAATGGCCATGGCGTCTTCTCCGTCAGGGCTTAAAAACGTTTGTCTGCCTCCTCCATCCCCTTACTTATTTAATAATGAGACCACACAAGGCAGTGTCTCTATTCATAATGGGGCAGCAGCGGAGCCATGATGGTTGGCATACAAATCAAGACGGGGCCGAGGCAATACAGCAAGAGAGATCTAATTGAGAGATAAATTAGACCTTTGCTACTCACTGGCTGACTCGGGTATCAGCTGAGCTCAGTCCCTGTCAATATGACAGCCCCCACTGCCTGAGCTTACTCACATGTCACATATATTGAAAAACAGAGATCTGAAGGCACTGGCATGTGTGTGTCAGTGTTGTTGTGACAGGCACGCATCAGTGTTTATTTCTCTGTTTTTGCGCTTAAGAGTTCAAGATCCCAAGCCACCCTGTCTCATGGGAAAAAACAACAAACTACTTCTTTATGTTTTAAAGAACAAAACAGCAGGAGTGTTGATATGAAGGAGGACTATATGCATTAAACAGAATTTCAGCATATTTTACTCTCAGAATCACTGCTGCATTCTGTGACATTTATCACACAGTGACAACAAACATAATTTCCCACACCCTGTGTCAGAGCAATTCTCTATTATTATTTTTTAACTTTTATGTGGTGATAGGAGGTGCTATTACTAGTTAAAAAACTACACGAGAAGTAGTACTTGGGTCATCAACTGCATTTTTTTGTGCCAGGAAATGGATTTTGCAAAACAATGTTGGAATGAACACACTGTGTGATATTGTCCAAATGTGGAGCTAAGCTGACATCACACCAATAATAAACAGTCTTAATCAACTTGCCAAGGTGGAAGGTAAATAAAAATAGCATTAACAGGGTGATTTGAGACATAGACGGTCTTAGACTTGTCTTCAGAATGTTTCCCTCCGACCAAGGTAGACAAAGAGAGCAGACTGCACTGTGTCCACCCTGTTTATAGAGCTGTGTGTTCACAATTAGTGTAAGTTACTGCACAGCAATGGAGCAAACATGTTCTTCCCTTTCCTAGTTTAATGCTTGCAAATTACAATAAGTGAGTACGCTTCAGAGGACAAAGAAAAGGAGTGCTACCTGGACTTGACAGAGTTTGTTTGAGGTGCTCTTTGGAAAAGGATTCAAAAAGTCCTTGAAACAAAAAGAAGAGAGTCCAAGGCACTCTCCTTATACTATTAAAATGCCTTTATTTTAACGGCATGGTCGTGTAGACCTTAAAAACAAACTTTGACGCGTTTCAGCATCAAGTCTTCATCAGGAAGTCATGCAAACAGATGTTAGGCTGCAATAGGCCCTTTTAAAGGGGTGCTCAACCAATAGGAAACTGCCACATGGACTTAGAGGCGTGGTCTGCAGGTAGTGACAACCAGCAGACCCACCAGCAGATGGTGTTATTCAGGCCAAAAGGCTTCAGCAAAGTTTTCATCCCAAGAAAACCTGCATGGTATAACACAAAGCAGATACAACTAGTTGAAAACACATCAGAATTCTGGTTAAAAACATTTTTACAAAGTGGCCTGTACATTAAGAGACTGTAACTCAGTTTAGACAACATCTTTCCTCTACAAGAACACAGTATAATCTTGTTCTTCATTTAGTCCAGGATATTTTGTGGCTAGTAGTTTGTCGATCCAGAATGCCTCCTTTTGGTTCAGTTTTCTTTGCCTGTCACCTTTTCTGATGGTCAGTGGGATATGGTCAATGCCAGTGGTTTTTAATGAAGTTGGGTTGCTGTTATGAAATTCCAGGTAATGTTTGGCCATGGGGTAGTTAGTGTTACCAGTTCATATTGCATATTTGTGTTCTGCAAGTCTGTCCTGTAGCTCTTTTTGTTCTGCCAATGTAAAAAACGTAGCAAATAGGACATTTGAAAGACCCTTTTGGTTTGTGTCCCAGCCATTAAGTTGGGTTGTTGGGTTTGAGGTGACTGTGTACCAGTTTATCCTGTAGGGTTGGGCATCTTCTGAAACTGACAAGTGGAGGCTGTGGAAAAATGTTGAGTTGTGCATCACTCTGAATTATGCCCCAGTTTTGATTTATTATCTTTTTGATGTTTTCTGCTTCAGTACTGTATTTGGTGACAAAAACGGGTCTATCAAGTATGTAAGTGAGTACACTTGTTATGCAGAGCTCATCAAAAAAATTGCCAACTGGAAGCTGATGTTGTGCAGTACTTGGTGTCAGCCCTGGTACCACATCCAAACTGGTGAAGTCAAAGACAGACCGGGAAGTGGGCGTCTCAGATAAACAACACCTCAAGAAGACCAGTTCCTTTCACTTGCTTCACTGAGTAACCGTAAGTTTCTCTCAGGTGAAAATTAGATATTTTTAAGAAAATACAAATTTTTTAGGGATGAGAATTGAAAACCTTTTCCAGTTGAGAATCAACAGTAACTCTCTCAAGGAATTGAGATCACAAGTCTTTTTGCTTAACTATCACCCTAGCAATTCCTTTTAACTTTGTTCTGCATGACTTTCAAATCAGGGACAACACACTTTCATCAGAGCCAGTCAGCAGAAATGATAACAAAATAAGTCAGTAATGTGTTAATGGCAGACGAAGGGCAGAAGTGGCTGGAATTGTGGCTTAAAATTTTGACAAAATAACTCTTATAAGCTTCAAAGTGTCCAAATACCAGCACCTTGCAGAGGTATTAAAGGATAAGTTCAGTTTCTACAGCTTTCACATTGTTTATAGAATGAAGTTGAACAATATACTCACCCAGAAGGCTTTCCTGATCCAAACAGTGCTTCGGGAGATATTTAGATCCAAAATTGAGCGGCGGACATCCGTATAATGTTAGCACATAGGGCATGTATAGCGCTGCTCCTAAAACTGCATTAATCATCCAAAAACTCATTAGTTTCACCAATATTTCATCATGGTCCGCTTGCGCTACTCCTCCATGACAGTCCGGGGTCGCTCCACCCATGTTTTTGTGACTGTGCTGACCTCTGAACTGAAGACTGCTCTCTGGCCAGCTGTTCTTCTCTTTGCCTCCGCGTCCTCCTTTCAGTGAGCTCCTCATCTGTAAGCTCTGGCTCGAAACTGTAAGGACACCCATCATATTCAAAGTTCTCCTCCACAAGCATCTTTATCCGATAGATATTCATCTATTTTGCACAAAACTGGAAGAAGAAAGTCGTTGTGTAGCTGGCGGTCTTCCCCTGAAACAATGAGCCGTACTGCGCATGCGCGGCAGCCGTAAAGAAAGTTTTCAGTTCAGAGGTCAGAACAGTCACAAAACATGTCTGGAGCAACACCGGACTGTCTTGGAGGAGTAGCCCGAGCGGACCATGATGAAATATTGAAACTAATGAAACTCATGAGTTTGACCATGGTGAAACTAATGAGTTTTTGGATAATTAAGCAGTTTTAGGAGCAGCGCTATACATGCCCCATGTGCTACCATTATACTGATGTCCGCTGCTCAATTTTGGATCTAAATATCTCCGGAAGCACTGTTTGGATCAGGAAAGCCTTCTGGGTGAGTATATTGTTCTACTTCATTCGATAAACAATGTGAAAGCTGTAGAAACAGAACTTATCCTTTAAAGGGATTGTTCACTTTTTTTTAAGTGGGGTTGTATGAGCTCCATTTAGCCACCAAGTACATAAGATGCTGTAGAAAGTTTTCTGACAGATCATTATTAATTACTTTGAGGACAAACTGTTATTAGGTCCTTCAGGTTTGGGATGTTTTTTCCAGTTTTTCTTCTGCAAATTGAAGAATGTCCACCAAAGTCAGGGACTCAGAAGAGCAGGAAAATCTGTATGAGTGATAAGGATGGTGTGAGAGTCACAGTATCCTCTGACTCAGACAGATCCTGAATTTTCATTTCCTACATTGTCTCTTTCTCATACCTCTAAGAGTCAGAGCAAAAGAATTACAATACTTTATAAAGTTACACAAGACTGCAATCAGTGCCTGAAGTCGCTAGCTTGTTATGATGACAACAGCTGGGAGGGAGTCGGAGTGATTTAGCGGTTCGCAGCAATGCTATGCGGAGGAATACGTTACGGGAGTCAGTTGTTTCAGCTAACCTTCATATTTCCGAAAAGTTAATGCATTCAATAAAGTTTCTAGGTAGCGTACTCTTAAAATGTGGTTTTATTTTTTGATAGGAGTTCTTGTAGGCAGAGAAAATACCTGTTGTATTTGGTACAACACTTCCCTCTTTGGCTAGTTCTGTGCCACAAACTTTTACAGACTGTGGCTTACTGAGGGACAGGAAAGAATACTCTACTGCATCTATGGTACTAATTGGGCATATGCTAATTCAACTTCAAAACTTCAAAAAACTAAACTATCCCTCTAATATACAGTGCAGCATAGAACACATTTGTCACTGTTCCTACTGAAATCCGTACTAACCTAAATTTTACCCCCACAAAAAAATCTACCTGAATCAATGAAGAAATAGGCCAGTCCTCGCAGCAACAGCTTGACATCATGTACACAGCATTTAAACTATACAAACTCGGATCTGTTTTAGAGATGAAACAAGAGAGAAAAGTTGGCATTGTGGGAAAACTACAACCAAAATGTAACTTAAGAAACTGCTGCATCTTACAACATTATAAACATTGGTATTAGAATTCAACTTGGCTTTTCCAATTGGTGCATATCTAATTTTCAACTGAAAATGGGTATTTGTACATTATTAATATTGATGTTAATAATTTATACTGTAAAATTTTATTTGCATTTTCTTTAAAACATCACAACTTTTCTGCAGCCCGGGCTGTAGTTCTTCTGCTGTACACATATTGAAAACGTGGCCCCTCATATTTTAACAGTGCAGTCTCTGAGGTATCATGATACGTGTTGGCAATGGGAGCAGAGGCATCGATAAACAATAATACAGGGACAACACTTAGTACGCAGGTGCTTGTATGAGCTTAACAAAAAGCCAAGGAAGGCCAGCAGCAGCTGTCAGTAGGGATTTAACCATGTTACAGCTTTGATGCATTTTAAATTGACCTCGAGTATACTTTAGAGACAAGGAGAGTAGGGCAGAACCACACAAAGCAGACGATCAATTACTATTCTATAATTGGACAGGGCTTTAATGAGGCTGGCGGATGCAGCCTTGTGCACCTTTGTCAGCTGGAGTCACTGATGTGGGTGGCCCAATCAAAGCATGTCCTCATTAGCATATCTCGGCACATGCAACACGAGCCCTCGGAGTGACCAGCACTTCAAACACGAGAGTTTCTTCCAGGGTCCAATTTCCCCGTGATGACTGACCCCAGCTCATTTTTGCATTGCATAATAACTCAAAGCTGACACAGTTTCATATTTTATTCCCCGAGCCACTTAACCAAGGGACAGTCTAATTAAAGCAGAAAAGGAGAGCAAAACAAACAACAAAAGCTGACTGTATTAGATTAAAAAATACACAGAATCAAAGCTTTTACGAGGAATATTAAAGCAGATGTTTAATGACATTCTACAACAAACACCATCCATTCAATGCAGTGGGAGGTTGAAAGCGGCAGGTGTAAGCGTTTTGGTCTCGTACATCTGCTCCAGTGACCCTCTCATTGTCTGCGTCAGGTATCAGAGCTGAGTCAGAGGGGCAGAATTCTGCAACACAAAATAAAAACAACAAGGTTTAAGCAGTTCTTTGTTCCTGTTAACGTGTGTAACAGCTGGCACTAAATCTGCTCCATGTGTGATGTTGGTATTTGGTATTACTGTCACACAATAATTTATTCAGATGATTTCGGTTTTAGTTTGCACTACTGATTTGTGTGTGTTTCTGTGTGTGATGTAGGTAGGGGGTAGACAGGCTCAGCTGTTTGTCTTCTATTGTGTATATATACGTGTTTATTTTGGAGGGGAGGAGACCGATGATGAGGAAACATGGTTGTATTGTCTGCTGTTTACCATATGTGTATGTACACAAATCACCAAACAGAAATCCTTTCTTCCATAATTGAGTAAATAAGATATTAATAATACAATCTGTTCTAACATTACATACATAAAATTACATTTTTTTAATACCATACATTTGGGGCTTAAATGGTAGGCAGTGTGAATGGAACAACAATAGCTAACAGGTTGTGATTTCTCAAATTTAGGAGAACATTCATTAGACTGACCACATCAAAAATAAGACAAAAAATGGCAAATCAAAAAACTTTCCCCTGAAGAGGAAAAAAATGACACTACTCCAACAATAGCCCAACAAAATGGCTCTCCCCACAGCCTCACCTCTAATGTGCCACACACCCACCAGACTGCTGATTTCACACACCTAATATGCTCTGCTAACTGCAGTTTAGGCCCAAGAGAATGGTCTCTGAAGTGTCTGAATCTTGAAACTGAAACTTTTGAAACCAGGGTCCAGAGTGAAAAGTTTAGAAAATTGTTTCGGAATCCGCATTTCCCCATGCAGTGCATTCACATTACTCTTTCAGATTAAGGTTGTGCACGCATCCAAGGAACAACAATAACAGCTTCAGCCATCTACCGAGCAACATGTGTGCTGCTCACCATGCTCACCATGCTCAGTTTATTATCCAGACAAGACACTCCTGCATCTTGTTCATGAAAAGTTTGTCTTCACTGGAATGCATACACGTGTTGTAACACAGCCAGCCACCGGCCTGGCATGTATGCTACAGTGTCTTCAATCATTCTTCAGTCGGCAGTGAATGTGGATCATTTCTGAAAATCCAAAGGAAAAACCTTTCCATTTGGAGTGACAACGTTTTCATGTAAACAGGACCCCAATCACAGCCTCACTGGAGACAGGTGTGACTTCTCTCTTCAGACATTCCAGTGGAGAGGAAATGAAGTGATGACAAAAAAGGAAAACACCAAAAATATTACCTGAAAACAGATCACACCAAAAGGAAAAGTCCACACACACCCCTTGTGCAGTATTCAGTGCAAAAATAAATAATTGTCTCAAATATACTTCTTTTTTGGGGGGGGGGGGGCATTTTGTGCCTTTAATGATAGGAGAGAGACAGTGGATAGGCTTGTGAAAGGGGGAGATAGAGTCGGAGAAGACACTCTGTAAACTGGTCACAGGTGGGATTCGAACCTGGACTGGCAGAAGCAAGTACATGGGGTGCTAACCACTCCACCAAACCAGCACCCCTCAAATATACTTTTAAAGTAAAAGGTAAACAGTCATTTAACATATTCTTCACACAAAACTGATTCAGGTGCTTGAGTATTGTGCACCTTCCTCTTGTTTTAACAATATTTGTGAACATATGGCCTCATAACATAGTGTTGAATCACTTATTTAGATTTTATATGACCATTCATTTTAATTGTTAAGAAATGACTGTTTAACTAAAGCCATTAAAGCAGCACAACGGAAGATCCCCTGCTGTCGTAAGGATACAGATCTGCCGGTCGCGTGCATTTGTTTTGTAGGCGAATCACAGAAGCCAGGACTTCGCTCAAAAGTATTCTTCTGTCTTCAGCGGCTGTTTGCAGGATGGATAGCGACGAGGTAATGTATTTATTTTTGACTAAATGACGATGTTAAAAATCACTAAGTTCACCTTGGTTTTATTACCGTGAAGTCGCCCCCGTCCTGTTGAAGCGATGAAGTGAATAAAAGTAAAGACAACCATGAGCTGGCGATATCACACACTTGAAATAGGTCTAAACAAAACTACATACTGGTACGTTCTGGATTTGTTGTGCTGTACTTTTTTCCTGTCAATTTTTTTTGAGGAACTTCATCATAAATTAGTCGCCCAACATACCTGATAGTAGTCGGACATCCCTCGTCGTCTTTTATTTCACGACAGCGAGTGAACGCCGAACCGATGTTTATTCTGGTCCGAGCATTCAGCATGTTTTTCTCTCGCTTTCTTTGTTTTGTATCCTTCAACAAAACTTTTCCTTACGTTCTTTGTTGCCTCCGCCATGGTTACAGTTCAGCGATTGGCTTTCGCCGAGACTTCCGTGTTTTAAACGAATCAGGAATCGGGGGAAGTGACGTATGCCGTAAAGCAGTCCAAACGAGTATTTTTTTTTAGTGTGGCAGGGTTCCCACCATCCACCTCGAAGTTACATAGCGCCAGTGAAAGGGATACAGACCACTTCAGACCACGACAGAGGTTTCATTGAACCTATTGTAAAGTGGTGGACCATCACAATGAATATCGAAGGATTATATTATGTTTGAACATTTTTTAAAGATATACATTTTTGTCCTTTATTTATTGCAGTGGAGAGACAGTGATAAACTTGGAGAGGAGGGTGTAGAGAAGGAGGTGACACACTGCAAATGAGCCTCAGGTCAGACACAAATTCAGGCAACCAGCCGTGCTCTGAGGTGTAAGAGAAAACTAGAAAGAAATCATTCAGAGGACTTGTGTTGAAATGAAGACAGAGCCCAGTTAAGACCACTGTCTGATCATGGCGTGTGTGTGTAATGCATCAAACATTTAATCAGAATAAAAGCATTTGGGCAGGTGCAGAACACAGACACAGCAGAAGAAGACCCTTCCTGTTAAATACAATTCTGCTTAATCTTACAAAAGAATTCAGGTATGTATGTCATTCTTGTGAAAATGTACCAAATGAAAATGAACCAAAATCATAACCTACAAGCACTTTTCCCACTGCTCTTCCTAAAGAAACTCAAATAAACATACTCACTTCAGTGTAAAAAGGCAGATAATCACAGTTACAGGGTCTATTTATGACCCCACCTACCTAATTATCACTACAGTAACACTCAGTTGTCATAACTCTGTAAAATCCATTAATTAAAGGTTGGTTCTCTGATTCTTGGCTCCTCTTGTCTGATCCTCAAACTGCACATGATAATATATTATCACACATACAAAGCATGTGATTAACATGTACATTAGAAAGCATGAAATTTTGCATTTGTTGAATGCAACATATCATGAACCTAATGACTGTTTTTGCTGTAAAGTATATTAGGTCTCAAAGTGGGATCAACATTTGACGGTGACGGTGAGGGTGGTGGTGCATCAATTTTGAGGTAAAAAGGTTCATAGTTTCCCATGTTTTTTTTAAGATGCATATTTACCAGCTCATATATATGCTTTAACTTTTCTGCACCCATCACTAGACATGTTTACATGGACACAGTTCATCAGAGCAAGCACTTAATCTTAATGTAAACAGTTTAATTAGAAAGCTTCTGATCCAAAAGAGCTAATTTGGAAAAAAACTGTCATTCTGAATGAGAGGGGTGGTATATGCTGATCGTTATTCTGAACAACATGCATATGAAGTCTTCCTTCATGCAAAGTGCAAATCCCATTTTCTGTCTCTTTGCAAGCTCAACTTTTTAGATGCAGCACGAAGAATCTGAAAAATTTCCCTGAGTGATGTCATCAGGGGATGAAGACCCACACTGAGTTGATTCTTTGTTTAGCACACAGAAGGGAGAAGAGAAATGTTTCATCATGTCCTTGCAGCTACAGTAAATTTTTGACAACAGCACCAGAGAGCTGAAGCCACAGTCACTTGTTAAATGGGAAGTGGTCTGACACAGTTCATGAGGATCCACGTCCTAGTTTGCCCTGAGCAGAGCATCCCAAAACATGGCATCAAAAACCTTTTTCTTGTCATTTGGATATCTTAGCACCACATGTGTCGCAAATAGAGTTGAAGCAAGACCTTTTTATAATTGATAATTGGATCATTCCCCATCATCTGTGCTGCAAGATGGCTAGGACACAGTTTGTTGGCATAGTTTGGTCTTGTTGTTTATGGTTAAGTTTGACACTAAAGTCCTGTGACTCTAGGTTTCCACTATTAAGTCCACAACCAGCATAGATGACAGCTAATACTTCTGGTTGCTAATTTGCTAATTATGTCTGACAAGTGGATTTCCGTGAAACTGATCAAACATCATATAATTCCTGAAAAATCAATTTCAATCCCTCTTGTTTGGAGGATTTACCTTGGAAGTTAGACAGAAAAGTCTTGTGAGGTTCTTCATCAGCATGAATTTGATTAGGATTGTTGGCAAGGAGAATCTGGGCCAAAATCTGCCTGATTATCTAAAAGTGCTTACTCCTCTCAGTATGACTCAGTATTGTGAAGAGGACTGTTAAAATGTTATAATTGCTGTCACGGAGAGACAGAAAAATCTGTTCACTTTGCACCCTAACATTGAGCAGTTACAGCAGGATGGCAGCAGATGCTTGTCACTTAATGGAAAAGGAAAAATCTGTTGTTATATGACGAGCCAAAAATGTGTATAAACTAATATAATATGTTGTCAGGCAAGGTAAATGTATTAAAACATCTTTTGTTCATTAACTTTCACAAACTGTGAGAAAATTCACAAAGCTTGCAATCATCAAAAGCAAAACTATATATCCACGTCCTCTGTGTTTATTAGGAGTGAGACTTTAAGAGAGCTCACTGAGCATGTGCCTTATACTTTTGTTGCTCCAACAACCAACAGATTGTCATTTTTATTGTCTCGTTTGTTAATTAACATTCCCTTATAATAAAATTTGTTATTTTAATGTGAAAAAAAAATCAGCATGCTAGCTTGACAAGTTGGCCTCATTAACTGAGAATGTCAGAGATTCCTCAACTTGCATGAAACCTTAAGATGCACCTGTACACTATCTGCAATTAAAAAAGGAGACACAACACTTGACAAGTTGGAAAATAAACAAAACTGCTGGTATTTGTACAGACCCAGAGACTCTCAATTTACTGTGTGATTCATCAGCCACCGCCTGCAGAGCGCTCTGCATCAATATAAAGCTGCTTCCAATGACTGCTCTGTGTTTTTACAATCAAAGTCAACATCCTGTGTTTTGTCTGTACAGCTGACGCCTCATTATGGTTAGATCACTTAAACCATAATGTTGTCTCCAGGAAGCAGCCGACAATCCATGTTTATGTAGCCTGAAACATAAAAATTGACATTTCAAACTTTCCTGTCTCAAAAGTTACAAGACAGGATATGGCAGGAGCATATGGCCATATGAGACAGCGAGTGTGTGTGATTAGATGTAGCAGAGATTTCTTGGATTTGACACTTTGGCTGTTTTTGAGTCTGAAAAACTGGTGTGGTTGATCCAGCTGTATCTATTTTCTCACATTAAATGGTACATTTTTCCTTTTTCTTTTAGCAAGAAGGTTTCTGGATCAAATTCCTAGTAGGCTGTGGCTTTTGTTTGTGGAGTTTACCTATTTTACTACAGATTCCTACAGCTCTAGAGCATGCTTGTTTGGTTAATTTGGAACTGCAGACGATTGAAATCTGCGGGGATGCAAAAGGACTAAGGGGAATAGATAATGGATGGTTGGTTCTGGTTGTTTACTGAGCATGTGACCAGTCCTCTGTTTGTTCTTAATTTGATTCAGAATCATTCCCCCTGCTCTACTTCTCATGGTGCAGTGAGACGTTTCTTACCAGTAAGAACAATAAAGATATTTGCTCAAACTATTTGACATCATTGGAAGCTGGTCTTGTTGCCTCAGGCTTACAGGCTGAGTCATTCTTCCAAAGTGACACTTCAGTTCTTTATGTTACTTTGAGTGAAGGTTTTGTGATTATAGTTTGTTTTCATTTTACCTCCAAAGTCTTCAGTGAGCCTTGAGAAAATGTAATGCATGTGGAATGTGTTTATTTGATGTTTTTAGTAAACCTAGCTTACCCACAAGTTTTAAGGCAGTTATCCTAACACTTTGTGCATATGAATTTACATGTATGTCTTTTACCGGTAATAGCCATAGCCACATGCATTATGTTTAGGCTTTTAAATCCTTTTAATCAACCTAATGGCTTCTTTTTTACTTTCAAGTTGTCATATTTGTCTTAACTCAGATCTGACTTTGGCAACTGCTACAGTTTGTGTACAATTGCTAATGCTAAAAAACTGCTAGTTATCAATTCTCACTTTTTTCTGAGACCCCATGTTGGTGCTCATGTCACTTTAAGACCTTCTTTATGCCAGCCCAATCTACTCTGATGGGTTGAGCAGTTCTCTGATAATTGGTCAGTTCAGGGTGTAAAGCTCTGTCTTCAACAGCTCTGCATTCTTTCTATAGTTCATGCTCTGCTACTCTAGACAATGGGCTTAGACAACTGAAAAAACAATGGTATAACTTCACAGTGGCAGACTTTGAGTAGTTCAGGGATGATTTATTTCTGCTGGCCAACTTGGAAGTTGGTTCTTTAAACTTGAGATCTGTAAGAGTTTTCACTGCAATCTGGGATTACTGCTGAAAATAAAATCTCTCTCCCCCCAAAATTTGAGACTTATATTTGAGACTTAGGAAACTTGTGCATTTTGCTCATCATAAACGTAATAATCTTTTGAAACGAAGCTATTTTTCCCAAATGTTTACGCTTAAAAGTATTCAACAAGATGAAAAAGCTATTGCTGAGTTTCTAAGGAACCACAGCATGGTGACTGGGCTTAAAGCTACTTCCACCTGTCCAGCGTCTAATGCCATGTTAAAAAGCTCTTATTTGAGAATTTTCTCTTGACCTGATCATAATGGTGCCCATGGCTGTGGCTACAATGTACCTGTTAATTATTATGTAAATGCTATGTAATGACTGAATTAGGGGCCCTGGCCACTTTGAAGAAAGCTAAATTTTCAAATCTTACATATATTTGTTCATCGTGGACTTTATTTTTTCAGGTATTTATCCGAAAGGTTATTGTAAATTCCATGCACTTTCAGCCTTGAGAACCAACAGATGCAAAAATGCTCAGGCAGCTACTGTTAACTGAAGGTGGAAGAAAAGTCCCTATGCTGATGAGAAGTACTCTATCATGTAGAAGAGACATGAATAACAAACTTAAAGATGCTATGAGGAGTTTCTAAGTAATTACAAAAAAGTCTCACTTTTAGATATATGCCTGATCAAAATACACACTTTAAGATGAGTTTCATAGCATCAAAATAGGTTATCTATAAATGCTATTCCTTAACTTAGTGGTCGGGTCGGACAGGGCTGGACTGGCCTGGATACTCAACTTCGGGAACAAGACAATTAAAACTAGAGCAAATTTTTATCATTCAGACACGTTTTAGAGCACCGGGCTGTAAGTAGCTATATAGCCGGCAACAAAACTACGATACTAAGTTTTCCAAAAATTGCTTGTCACACATCAAAAACTACTGCTACGTAATTAAAAAGAGATACATTACCTTGTCACTTTGCATCCTGTAAGTTGTTGAAAAAAGAAGTTGTACAGCAATGCAGAGTTCTGAGGAAGGTCCAAGCTGCATTTATTAGCATCACAACAAACGCACGCTTTTTCACGTCGTTACAACAGTTGCTGCGCGTGCTCATGGATAGCATGAGTCTTTATGTCACCAGAAATAGATTCTCCTCATAGCCCCTTTAAGGGCATTTAAAACTCAACAAGTATAATATAGGCTATTTAAGTATATTTTTCTGTTCATATTAAACAATACAGGAAAACATGCATTTAAATAAACGTTTAGTATTCTTTCTTGATGTTTGCATAGGCTTCCTATGACCCCCCTCTCAGTGGGTCATAATCCTGTAAGAAGCCCTGACCGACTTTATTGGAACCACATAGCATGTCATAGCACATTATGTCTAGATTTGCCAACTTCCAATCATAAAGAGCGCAGTAACATTTAAGATGGTGCTTTTGGAACAACGAAAAGAAAGTCCAAACCTGTGTCTTTTGTTCGATCATGTGGGTGAACTTGTGTGAGCTCTGAGGAGAACGATAATAACCTGGCAGATTGTAGAACAGCAGGACATACATCGTAAAATTATATTGTTCAAGCTCAAGGATTTGGTATCTGCCAGTGTCAATTACAATGAACTAAATGGGCTGTGCTCACATAAAATTCTCCACCCTTGCTCTTGTCAGCCATTAATGGGCTTGGCCAAGGATATTTGCAAAGTTTGACAGGAGAGTTTAAGTGTACATGCAACAGAGTGAGCACATGCAAATCTCCCTGTTGGTTAGCCCAACTAGTCTAGGCCAAGCCCCTTATAAATCTTAACTCAATCTTCCGTTGAGCAGAGGTGGTAATCCTTTATTTATTAATAAAATCAAATTGAGCAAATGAGACCTCGGCTTGCTGTCTCGTCTATTACACTGAAAGTTGATACAGTGGGATTTTTCTTAGACAAATTGAAGCCACGTCTCTGTGCATGTTGGGCATTTTATGGTAGGTTTAGCATGGAAATCTCAAAGGCTCATTAGACGTCCTCTGCCTCTGCTCGGCAGCTAAAGGGTATCTGCAATTCTTATGTGAAGTGGCAGGCTCCACTCAAATAAGACAAGAGCTATTACGAAAGTAGGCCTGGCAAAACTTTAAGAGACATGCCATCCAACGAAGAGGAATGCTAAATGTGCTGGCTGTATTGAGGGGGATGCCTCCAGCACCTGCAGCAGTGGAGCCTCATCTCCAGTTAAAGTGATAGGCCACATCATTACCGCGCTTCCACACCACTGTGAGGAGAAGGGCAGGCAGGTACCACCGAGGGAGAAAAAGGAGAGACATCCCTGGGATCAGCTCAGTGAGGATGCCGGGGATCAGCTACCCACATATGCAATTCAAATGTGGATTCTGGTGTGCTGCGACAGGGGCTGCGCCGGACCAGGTACATCTGTATCTCTTCCGGCTCAGTGTGGAGGAGGTGATGAGTGACAGCAGGTGGGGATGCAGCCCAATTAGAGCAAGGCTGTTGGAGGATGATGAATGGGGCCGGCTTAGAGAGCCTAGGAGAAACATAGGCCGAGGAAGGCTGGAGATGCCCGCAGCTGTCTCACTGAATGAGCATAAACACGCTGAGGGGCTCCTCCGTACAGAATAATGCAGCCAGAGAGTGCAGGCTTATGTGTGCTACCCTGCCTCTTTCACAGGCTCTGACAGATACGAGCGCACCTCCTTGACTGGCATGGCCTTGATCTAAATTTAGAGAATCATGCAGCTTGACACTGGAGCCCCCCTGTCGATTCATAAAGTAGAAAAAGTATATGCTCTGCTCTGTGCAGAATGCAGCTTTTAGTATAGGAGTGTAATGGTCATGATTGTTTGGAGGGGAGGCCATTGTGTGAATAAAAGTTGAATCCATCACCTGTTGCTCCAGGTATAATCATGCCTTAAGTGTTCTGTTCAGCTATACCAGGAAATGTGAGCTTTGAATCAGTATGGAGGATGTAGCTTTACAGAGTCATATTTCTTCTTTAATGTTCATCTGAATGGTGAAATTGTTTTGCGCTTGTAAAATAATTTAAATTTCACGACTAAGACATCATTGTTTAATGCAGAAATGTACCCACTTATATGTTTGATAATTTATTCATCTATCAGTTTTCTTGCATCTGACTAGTAACTGATGGAATGACAATTCCCTTTACTCTTGAAAACATAAAATAACATTTAAAACAATTGTATTCAGAAAAAAATCCACTGCAAATGAAACAAAGCAAAAGCATTAAAAAGCAAACACATAATAAAAAGGAAATCATTAATAAGCAGGCAAGTTACATAAAAAGCAATACAATGAATTAAAGCAATAACAATTAGAAAGTAGAAATATGCAATTATATTGAATGCAGTAATAGATAAATCAGAAGTGAGAAAAATAACAAATTACTCATGATAATGATGATAATAACAAAATGGTAATGTTGTTGTTACCTCCGCCAAGGAGGTTATGTTTTCGGGAGAGTTTGTCTGTCTGTCCATGAACAAAATAACTAAAAAGTAAAGGATGGATTTTGATGAAATTTCCAGGAAATGTTCAGCATGGAAAAAGGAAGAACTGATTCGATTTTGGTGTTGATCTGGAACAGTGTCTGGCCGCCATGACGAAAAATGGGATTTCTGTGAATAACTACTGAAATAAAATGTATATCATGATGAATCCAGTTGCTACAGTATGTTTTCAAGGTCAAGGAATCTAAATATTTAGATGAGATAAAGGTAGGACTAATATTTATGGTGAAAATCACAATATGGGAGAGGACTGTGGTGCTGGCGGAGGTCTGCGCTCTCCGAGTGCTTTTCTATTTGTTACTGTTATTATTATTATATGACAATGTCCAACAGACTATGAACATTAGGTCCATTGAAATAAAGAAATAAAACTGCAAATGATGATCCTTGTCAAACCTCTTAAAGGGACTGTGAGGAGTTTCTAAGTAATTACAAAAAAGTCTTACTTTTATATGTCTGATCAAATACACA
Organism: Scarus forsteni; assembly: GCA_036419115.1. Lineage (NCBI taxonomy): Eukaryota > Metazoa > Chordata > Actinopteri > Labriformes > Labridae > Scarus > Scarus forsteni. Next base: position 16,111,017 of record JAZDUH010000383.1, read on the forward strand.
CTTTAAGATCAGTTTGATAGCATCAAAATAGGTTATCTATGAGTGCTATTCCTTAGCTTCGTGGTCAGGTCAGACCATAGACTGTAAAAAAACATGGACGTCATGTGGCTGGGCTTTTGTGAAGCCGCCACAAAAACTGCTCCCCCTGGTGACTGGCTGTAGTATAGGTCAACTCTCCGTCTCCCCCATTCATCTGAACGGGCCGTAGTGAAACTTCAAAAAATTCATACACCTCGTAGAAATATTTCTCCCATTCGTATGCTGTGGTGATATGACAGTATTATTGGGCTGCGTTTTTTCCAAGTCCTCTTTTTTTCTGAAAAGTTTCTTTTTCATCAGTTATTAGAGTTTAAAAAATAACCGCGGTTTACAGCAGTTCCACAATGATTGTGTACGGTGTATGCTGTGGAGTTTTGCGACCATTTACGACAGCTGCGTCCAGATATGGTCCAGGAACTTGGTGAAACCTCGCCACCCCCGAGTTGGCAATCGAAGAGGATGCCTCCAGTGTGAACAGTTATTTAGCTCCTGTAATAATTTATTTGCACTTCTGACTGGGGTGTGTCACTCTAGATCAGCTGTATACATAGTATTGTGAGACTTATATTTACAAAAATGCTGCCATAGTGATAATCACATTCTTCATGTGATATTTGTGAACAACAACGCAGGGTGTGCTAAAGGGTGATAAGTCGGAGATGATGTCAGTCCTAGTTCCAAGGTTACTGGAACGCAGTAGTGACTGCAAGAATATGAATCCTCTTAATAGAACTAGATTTTCCTCATAGCACCTTTAAAGTGAAGTACTTGAAGAAAAGTACCATCATAAGAGGAGGTTCAATGCAGGGCAATAAGATAATCATTAAATTTTTTTGGTAGAAAATATTGTCTGCAACACATACAGTCATGGAAAAAATTATTAGACCACCCTTGTTTTCTTCAATTTCTTGTTCATTCTAATATCTGGTACCACTAAACGTATAATACAATGAACACAACAAAAAATGCAGCTGGTCACATAATACTTTATGTCCTATTTGACATTCTTAAGCTTAATTGATTCCCAGGGTATATAAGAGGCCATTTCATGTCACAAGCAGCACTGCACATGCAAAGGCCTAGAGTGGTTTCCTGCTTACATTCAAGCCGTAGCACAACTCAGAAGTTGTCAGCTCTCACATAATGCCTAAAACAAAAGAATTATGTGAAGCCACAAAGGCAGCCATCTTGGCACTGCTGGAAATTGGCATGAGTGAGAGACAGGTAGCGAAAAAACTGAAGATCTCCAAGACAGCCGTTCATTACAACAAAAAAAACAAGCTGAACATGGCACTACCAAATTGCTACCTGGCCGTGGCAGAAGCGTCTTTCTACCCCACGAGATGACCGTGCACTCATCCGTTCCTGTGTCAGGAATCGTTGTCAGACCTCCAGGGACCTTAAAAATGAGTGGGCACTGTCGAGAAATGTGACTTGTTCAGCAAGGACAGTTCCAAACCGACTTGTTGAAGCTGGTTTGAAGTCACACACTGCACGCAGGAAGCCCTTCACCAATGAAACGCAGAGGAAGGCCCGGTTACTCTTTGCTCGAGACCACAAGGATTGGACTGTTGATGATTGGGCTAAGGTTCTCTTCAGTGATGAATCCAGTTTTGAATTGATGCCCACTCCAGCCAACTTACTGGTTAGGAGGAAGCCTGGAGAAGCTTACAACCCAGACTGTCTTGCCCCTACAGTAAAACATGGGGGTGGATCAGTCATGATCTGGGGTTGTTTCAGTCTGAGTGGAACAGGGCAAATGCAATTGTGTGAAGGCCGAATGAACCAGGTCATGTACAGGACTACCCTTGAAAACAGTCTTCTTCCATCAGCTGGAAAACTCTTTCCTGCCTCGAATGACTGGATTTTCCAACAAGACAATGCCCCTTGCCACACGGCAAGGTCAGTTAAAAACCTGGATGGAGAACCACAACATTAGCACCATGCCTTGGCCTGCTCAATCACCAGATCTTAATCCAATTGAAAACCTGTGGAAAATCATCAAACTCAAAATGGAGAACCACAAGCCCAAAAACAAAAAGAAAATTTGTTTGAATTTGTCCAACAGGAATGGGCTGCTGTGACAGCAGAACAATGTCAGAAGCTGGTGGAGAGCATGCCAAGACGCATGGCTGCAGTCATCAAAAACAATGGTTATGCAATCAAGTATTAACTCTTGTGTGTATCATGTGTTTAAAGCAAACAGAAAAGAAAACATGGAATGCTTAAAAGTAGTGTTTTTTGGCGGTACAATGCCATAGCTATTGATGTAAGAATTTAAGTAATTTTGGTTATTATCAAGCAAACCATGGAAAATGAATAGTTCTTAGTTCTTAAATTAAACTCTCATGAGCTATTTTTGTTGTTATCATTATAATTGTCCAAACAAATGTACCTTTAGTTGAGCCAGGCATTAAAATTAACAAGAAATTGAAGAAAACAAGGGTGGTCTAATAATTTTTTCCATGACTGTATTTATAATCTAACATCCATTTGCATTTCTTTATATCACTGCTGTTTTATTTTGGACTTTGAGGGCAAACAATCTTTCAGTTCATCCATAAACATCAGGTACATTCCAATATTCTCTACAGGAAACTCTGCATGAGCTCAATGTGAAAGCCTTACACAGGAAATGTAAATCAGACTCCCAGTTTGTGCTGATTGGTGGGCTCCAGCACACCTAGTCTGGGGAATTTCTTCAGAACCTTTGTGAAAAAGATTAACAGAGGTTTAAAATTCAATTTCATTACTGTATGAAATAGAAGGAGACGTCTTGTAGGCCACCTGTCTCCTCCTGTCTCTCTGTGTCATTACCTTAATCCCTGGAATAAGTGGAGTATGGAGCATGCTCACCACGTCCTCTGTAATGTAGGAGTGTTCAACAATGTCCTAGAAAGTAAATTAAATATACTCCTTGTTTGTATGCTGTGAGAAAGGTTTTGGTCCTGTTAGCGCAGGGAAGAACGTATATTGCAGCTCAGCAGTGGTGGAGATAAAGAGCATACATTTCACCCGCTTATTCCCTCATGAGTTACCTCGCCTTGCATCAGTTAGTGGTTGAGGGTGAGCAAGTAAGACGATCGAAGAACAGATACAGTAGATTAAGACAGATAAACCACATTAGATGAGTGTAAGAAAAGAAAGGGTGAATAGAGAGGATTAAGGAGGAGAAAGAAGCCACATAAATAAAAGAAAACAAGAGAGATGTTATGATAATGTGTTGTATTGGTAAATCATTTGTCTTATTGCACTATCTGCCACATGCACCAGCGCTTATCGTAATCAATAGTAATCCATAACTTGAATGAACAAAGTCATTAGCATACTGTGTGTGGAAAGACTCTGCTGTGGAGCAATTCCTATAGGGCATTGCTAAGAAATGAGGCAGGGTATGACTACCAACGGTCACCAAGTGGTTAAATGAAATCATGCAGATGAGTGTAAAGGTAATAGTTCCACATCAGTGAGTCCAGTAAGAACATGCCAAGCTTAACAGTATCACATGATATGTGCTGTGAGGGAGTGTAAGGTTGTATCTCTTCACTGAATTCTGCTTGGATAATGAGAGAAAAACCTGGTCAGTATGGAAAATAGAGGAATGGAGGGACTTGAGTACAGAAGAGACCAGACACAGATATGTCATAAACTAAAATGACTACTTAATAAGACCCAGAACAACATATGCTCCAAAAGATAGTTCAGCTTATCAACTGTCGGGAGCATACATATATCAGCTAATACAAAGTCTTAAAGAGGTCGTAATTTCCCTTAAAGGTGTAGTCAGCGATGTGGGAGAAAATGAGTGGAGAGGTTGATTATAAACGAATTTAGACCCGCCTCTCCCTTCATACCTTACCCCTGGCTCCACCTCTGAAAGCTGATGGACGTGCATCATCATGGAAACGGCCGTAGAAACTGCGTAGCTGACCAACGTAGCTAATGTAACCCCGACTTGTCAGACAACACAACTGCCATTATTGATAACATCACGACAACAGTACACTCTGGCAGATTAGACAATAAGATGAATGCCCGACAGCTGTTACTGTTATGTGAAGCACCACAAAGCTAATAATGCTTACCTATCCAGCAGACAGACGGCGACATCCGCGTCCGTTTTCAGGTCTTTCAATTGGCGGAGTTCCCTCCACCGTCAGAAAGCAACACCAATGTTGACCCGGGTCTTCGCTCTTTCATGGTCATAGCCCTTCTTTTTCACTTTCTGCTCCTCTGACCTTTTTCTTTTGGGCTGTTTTTCAGCCATTGCTACTGCACCTATTGTATCTCTCTCTTACGCTAACTGCGCACGCTATGCAACCTACGACTCCCACTTCCCCCTCTGTCTGATCTGCGCATGAGTATGATTGCCCCCTGGATGTGGGGGGTGCACCCTGTTTTGGTAACTCGGCCCGAGCCACAGTATTTACCTGCTGAAATTCAGAGTCAAGGCTGTGTATTGAAACCGGACTTTTTTTTCAACATGCTGTCAGTGGGGACATCTTGTGGATGGAGAGGAGAAATACAGTGAATTTGACAAATACTGCATTAGATTAGAAAATTAAAAGATCGCTGACTACACCTTTAAATCAGATTCATTCATTTTTCAAGACCAGACAAGACAAGACAAGATTCAAGACTGTCACGTTAACACTGATGTTTAACCCTTGGGTCTCTATTTGGCTTTTTTATGTCACAAAAGGATACTATTTAGTACTAATTGACCATAACTTTGACTCTATTTAAGAGCGTGAAAATGTCTTAGTGAGGAGACTTATACCTACATGTATTTTGAAAGTGTTATTTCATACATTTCAACAGGTCAACAGGTCATTTTGATAGACTGTGGCCAAATTTACTACCCTTTTGTCCTGTTTTGGCTGTTTAAAAGCCACAAACTTTAGCTCCTATAACAAACATCTCACACAGTTATTTTTTTAGACCTTTTTCCCAAAAATTTTTCAGAAAGCTAAGTCCATGAACATAAATATTTCTTTGTTTTCAAATTATGGATTTCAGACCTTTAAATGCCAGTTTCATAGGTGATTTCACTGCAGCATAATGGCTGATTCAAAAAAAATGTGATTATAATGGGAGTCAATAGTGTGTAAAACTTAAAACATGATGCTGTGCAAAAAATACGAATACTGTTTTTACTGTGTTTTTACTAATATTTGAAATACTCAAGAGTGTGATTGCACATAGACAATACCCAGCCTTTGATAACTTTTTATCTTGAAAATCTTTTTTTTTCCCAACAAATCAGTGGCATCACCTATGAAACTGGCATCAAAAGGGTTAACATTTATGATTTTAAAATATTTATTTTTAATCAGGTTTGATATATATATATATATACATATATATATATATATATATATATATATATATATATATATATATGTATACACACACATATATATATGTATATATATATATATGTATACACACATACATATATGTATACACACACACACACACACATATATATAAATATATATATACGTATGTATATATATATATGTGTGTATATATATATATATATATATATATATATATATATGTATGTGTATATATATATATATATATATATATATACATATATATATATATATATATATATATATAGTCTTATGAATAGCCTCTGAAAGGGTTATTGTATTTCTTTTATGAAATACAGACAGAGCTCCTGCCCCTTTTGAACTCTCTTCCCCACATGGTCCCGGTCTGCTCTGATTGGTTTAAGCTGTGGTAAGTTTACTGCTGCAAGGCACTATGTTGTCAATGACTCTGCATTCATTCTAATGTCTCTACTCTGCATTGAGCTTGCTACTGAGAGCCAATGGGATTGAACTGATGACAAAACAATGGTAGAAATCACACTGGGAGGTCTGTTTGAGGGAGTTGGGGAATAAGATGTTTAGTACAGCAACAGGCACCATAGCAATGGTGAAAGAAGAAGTCATGATACTGAAGAGTTTCTGTTTTGTTGAACGACATACTCCATCACACAGAGTAGATACAGTATGTTCAAAACACTACAACTCAAAGAAGCAGTTTGGCCTCAATAAATAGAAAAAAGTACAAATCAGTGAATGTAAGATGTCCACCATAGAAAAGAAGTTAGTGAGGTTCAAACATTCAAAACAACAGGATGCGATAAGCAAACATACCTCCATTTTGCATTTTAAATGTGTACACAAACCATAATGTTCAACCTACAGAAGCCCATTTGGATGTTACCATCAAAGAAACTAACAAAAGTATCTAAATATAATTCATTTTACACCAATTGAAAAGATTCAACACAATGTTAAATGCTCTAATAGAAATGACATTGACTTCCAAAATTGGTTTACCAGCTGATGACAATTCATTTTTGGTATCATCAGTCTTTTTCGCTATATCTTCAATATTTGCTGACTAGAGTATCAACATTGTTGAAGCTGAAATCTACACTGAAAGCCTGGTCAGTGCTGTTTAAGTAACATACCTGTATCCGGTTTTGTACCAAGCGTGGACAGATACATTTTCAGGGTGGAAATTGAACTTATTTAATAAAATTTCCTGCAACTTAATGCTTTAGTTCATTGAGATCAACTTAACCTATGATCAGGTGATAGCATTTAGCCACATGAAAGTACATTTAAAAGAGCTCCTCACCTTACTTATTGATCTTAGAATGGGAACAGAGTTTCCGTCCCCCTTCTGCTATCATAAGGATTTTTACCTTGTAGGGGTGAAGGTTGGGGTCTCAGGGCTGACAGGGATAATCCCCTCCCCCCCCAAATAAAAAAAAGTGTTTGTGTTCAAACACTAATCACAGCTCCTAGCATAATTGACTGATCCAACTTTGGCTCGGGCTAATTTATGTGTGCAACACCAGGAAAGCTTACAGACAATCCTGGGGTGTCATCTGCGTGATAGATCTCTCCCCTCGTGCCCTTGTCGCTGTGTGAAGCCTCGTATGTTTACATATCGAGATCTGACAGGCGGGGTGTTAAAACGCAGCCTTTAGGCTTTCTATCACACGGTTCCACCCATTTCTAAAAGCCCTGAACAAACGTGTCTTTGGGTCAGACTCCGCTGTTGATGGCCTACATCTGTGATTCTTTAATTACTGTAGTAAAATTTTAATTACAGACGTGCATCAGACTGACAAATCTGCAAAGCACTGCATGTATTAAGAGCCCTGTTTATATCAGAGGTGTTTTAAGTTTCTGGGGGAATTAACAGTGAATAAATTAATGAAATGATCTTATTCTGCTTAAAGGCTGATATTTGGCTTTTAAGTCACAGATGAGCTGAACCAGCAACATGGGAATTTACATTTGAGATGAGGGAATGAACCCGACTGAATTTCATATTAAGAGGTTCCTGCTGCAACTGCAGCAATTGTACACATTTAGAATTTTTAACAACTTTATTTGAGGTAAACAAAGGTCAAGGATTAGAATTCAACCCATAGTGAAGAAGAGCAGAAGTGTAATTTTCTTCACTATGGTTTATTTCATTCTGTTCTGTCTGTAAAACGTATTTAAAAATTACAAGTATCATCGACCAATAGTATGGGCCAATACGCATATAATGGTACTCACTTCGATATAGGGATGTAACAGTTACCGGTAAAATGGTAAACAGTGGTAAAATTTCACACAGTAATCATTACCGTGTCCTATTAAAATTACTGTTTGGCCTCTGTTAAGTACTGTACAGCAGTTGGAGCCTCGTTCAGACTTACAGGTTTTCCTACTCAAAACGGACAAAGTGTAAAGTCTGGGCAAAGTTTGGATTTTACAAGATGTTGTGGGGAAACTCATTGGCGACAGTCACCCTGTCTAAGACAGGAAGCTGTGGTGAAAGACAAAAATGCGCATGATTAAAACTGCCGTAACTTCTCGAGTAAACGAGCAGAGAGAGAGAGAGGATTCAATGGGCCATACCTGAGTGAATTATAGGTGGACTATCAGTATTTTCTGTGGGAATTATGTTTTAAAGTTGTAAAAAACAGGGTTAGAATCAATCTGAAGTGTGTTCTTGCCGTTCTTTCGCCACTTATTTGCCATGTTTTGACGTATTTCGTCGAAACAGATCGTCTTTTTCCATCATAGTTTGTGTTTTATGGATTTCATCAATCGTAATTTATAAATATGAAAGGAGATGTCGAGGAGATCTGCCATTGAAAGAGGAGAGCAGAAAAAAGCCATGAAGGGGGCTAATTACTTCAGGGGCTATTGTTAGCAAAACAAAAATTAAATAAATTAAAGAAAAGCCTGAACATGGTCTAATATAAGGAGCTGTAACACGCACACTGATGCTGCAGGCAAACAAAAAGTGAGTGTATGTAAAATAGGTTAAATTTATTTCTGGTTGTCTCAAAACTTTGAACATGTTCATTTACAATTGTTCATAAAGAGAATACTGTTTTATCAGTTTTTTCCTTCTTGTAATTGCACACTGTTTAAAGCATTTATCATAATAATGACAAATACTAGCCAGAAATGTTTACTTTTATATCTATCAATAAAATAAATTAAACAAATTTACTTATTTGTCATTTCCTGACAAAGTTATTGACAAAAAAAGACAAAAGAACTGATAAAATTATAATATGAAAGGGATTAAATTATTTCAAGACTTTGTAAAATCACATTTTACAAAGGTCTCCCTTGAAAAAGAGATTGCTGATCTCAGTGGGACTAACCTGGTTAAATAAAGGTTAAATAAAATAAGAAAAAATTTTTTAAATAATTATTTTTAAAATAAAAAAACATTTTGAACATTTTGAGCACACTGCAACAATACCGCGATAATAATGATAACTGTGATAATTTTTGTCACAATAACCGTAATATAAAATTTTCATACCGTTACATCCCTACTTCGATAATAATGACTTTTTACAAGTGTACTTACAAACCAGAGTAATGAGAAAATAGAGCCTCTTTGAAGATTTCACCTACACAATGGAGTGATTTATGGATGATTTTGTAGAACATGGAAGTGAAAGTCATTCTAGGTCCCTTGACACATTTTGTTCTTTGTAATAATATTCATAAATGAATTAACTTTCATGGATATTGAAGCTCAAATATAATTATCAAGGGCAAAAGGCTTAAAATTCATCGTCCAGTTTTGAATTAGAAACAACAATAATATTTCTAAAGGATATTTTTGTGTTGTGACCACTTGTTTAATAATTCCTTCTTAACCAAATGACCTGATTAAGTTCTCATGGCTGCAGCAATGTTGTTTGTATTATTTTAAGTTCAAAACCAATGAGAAATGATTGCATTAAGGTCCCTGGTCATTTTTATAACCTTGTTAGTGATTTCTTTGTGACAGTCCTTTGAAAGACACAACTGTGCTTTAAATTGAAAAATGTGGCAATATTAATAATAACTTTAGTTTTTCTCTTAATTTGCAAACGTCAGAGACTTCAGCAATCTTTACACCATTCACAAATATGTCCCTGTGCATTTTCAATCATAAACAACCACTTGTTTATGTAGTGCTGTGTAATGTAGAGAAATGTAGTGCTGTGTAATGGTCATATTAACAGAATCTGCGATCATTTATTTTTTATTATTGTTACTTGGGATGTTTTCTTCCACCCAACAATGCAGCAAAGGTCCCCTGTCAGATTTGAAATGCAAATGTTGAGGGTCTTCCCTTCTCATGTCATACAAACCAAATACACCATTAATTGTCTTACCTTATCAAATAACACTCAGAACATACACTGATCAGAAATGCCATTATGACCACCTGCCAACATGAAACAAACAGTGGTGAACTGTGTATTCGGACTCCTTTCTATCAGAAACAGCATCAACTTCTTCAACAATTTGAACACATGGGCCACTCTTCTTTTTCCAGAGTGCATTGTACAGCCTTGGACATCAATAACCATGTAGTCTGTTCACCCCTGGTCCCCCCTTGAAACACTTTTGATAGCTACTGACCGCTGCAGACTGGAAACATCACACAAGAGCTACTTTGGAAATGCTCTGACCCAGTTGTCTCGCCAACACTATTTGGCCCCTGCAAACCCGCTTTAATTCTGAAGCTAGCCAAATTTACATGCTTCAAACACATACATTTTAGGACTTGTTTGCTTGTATCTAACCTACTACACCAATATCCACCAACTTAAAGGTGCTGTGATGAGAAGATAATCAATGTTATTCACTTAGTTTGCGAGTGGTCATAATGTTGAGCCTGACCGCTGTTTTCTTCTGTTAAACCAAATATAAAGGTTTAGTCAGTTAAATGTCACACCAGTATTAGTAGTCACCTCAAATACTGTTCTTTTTTCTGAATTGTGTTTATATCTAATGCGAACATTCATCTCTGTAGGACCCTCAAAGAAATATAAAACAAGTTTATATTTTCCATGGTTGTAACACTGCTTGTTTTAATGATTTAAAAGAGCTTAGCTACACTGAAGAAAAAGATTATACAATCCATTGAGCTGTATCATTATATTGAATCGTTAAAGGATAATTGTCGTTGAATTGAATAGTGAGACCAGTGAAGAAGCACAGCCCTGTACAAGGCACAAGTTTTCCACAGTTTGATAACATACACACATCTGCTACAGGAGTAGATTGCTGAGAGACTTTAGTTTCTGTTTGTTTCCATGCTCTCCATCATGTTCGATCTGATGTGTGTTCTGTTTGATATAAACACAGACACCAAAGTACACAGAGGCCTACACACTTACATTCTCATGCAGCAGGAAGTTGAAGTTATAATGTCTCTTATTCATATCCTTGAGTGCCAACAACAGCGCAGCCCACAGATATTAAAACTTGCCATCAAGTGTCAATCATGCACTCTTGAAGAGTTGAGATTTCAGCAGAGAAAATAAGTTGATAAAGTTGAGCTCATAAAACATTGGACAACTCAGATCCTGTCTTATACTGTCCTTGACTTTTTTAATAACTACACTTTTATGCCTTTTTCTTCAGTGCTGTCATCAACATGTTTCATACAGTTTCAAACCGTATCCTTTATGTGGTCTATGTGTTCAAAAGCACATACTTATTGTTGGATACTTGACACACATTTCCTGGGCCAATTGAGCATGTGTCCAACATGTCCTCCAGAAATTATATGGACATGAGGGCAGTAAACACCTGATCAACAGGCTTCATGTAGAGGCACAGGATCCTTAAACTGTCACACCAGAGGGACTGTGTAGCATAGATCACTAATCGAGCTGGGCAATAGCCTAAAGAAAGTGTTCAAGAATGTCAAAACATATCTAGCAGTTGATTGGACAGTCTTTCCGTCAGTCATTTTATGGGCCAGCCAGATAATGTGGTAGGCCTGCCCCAATGATGCTGTGTAAAGTATTTAACCCAAACCACATCTCAAACAAAACATGATGGAAGTCAAAAATGTCTTTTCCATAGAGAAATGCTTTCAGTGTTGTTTTTAATTTTTCACTTAATTAAAAAAGTGGTCCAGATCTGATGAAACTACTACTGAAAGCTGATGCATCTATGCTAATCTCTGTACAAGCAGTCACTTCCTGCTGTCATCTCAGTAGTAACTCCCACAGGACGTGATTTGGGCTGTGCTGCCACATTCTTAGATTTTATATTGGAGTTTGGCAAGATGAGTCTGCCTGATAACAGACGTTGAATCAGGATGTTTCAGCTACACTGCAAGGTTGGAGAATCTGACTTGGAAAAATTTTTGGTGGAAAGATTTCACAAGTAAACCACGGAAACTCAAAAGTTTAAGCGGAGTGTGTTATTGGCTTTGAGTATTAAGGTAGTCTTGCCTTTAAAAGTTTATCTCCTGAGGTTAAGGTCTGTTTTCTACAGGTACCGTAACAACAACTCAATGAGCATGATGTTGCACACGGTTCAAAGAATAAGTTTGTTTCAGTTCATTAGTTGCCTAAGTTTTTCTGATAATAATATTGATTTTTACAGTTTGTCAGCTTAAATCCTAGAGATACATGTTTTTGTCACATTAGTAGCTTTGTTCTCACAAAGAAGGTAGTTCTATACAGCCTGAGCTCTCTGGATTGTCCTCAGGAGGTATCCTTCAGTGGTCCCCTAAATTGCAACAACATGAGGCTAACTGACATTAGCCTCCATTATTTGTACAACCGGAAGTGACTTCACTTCCTCTTAAGTCACTACCTGTTGTCGTCACGCCCACAGCTACCGCTGCTCCCGCCTCTCTTCCCTGATTGGGCCGTTAAGCATTTCGCCAAGTGAAACCGTTGGACAGTGGAGGCTGGCAAGACGGAGATGCATGATTTCAGAATCAGGCAGGTCTGTTTGCTCTGCAAGGCTAATTATTAACATCTTCAAGCAATAATGAAACCCACTGGGCAATCATTAGATCCTACATAGGTACATAGATAAACAATTGTTCATGAAAATAGCCAATTCAAAGGCTGATGCAAGGATACATTGACAGCATATATTTGGCCTTAGAAATGTACCATATTTTGTTTATTTTTTTGTCTTAACACTGACAAACTTACCAACGCATCTGCCTAGGGTGTGTTGGCTCTTGAAGGGAATAAAAGCTCACTCTATGATTGGTTAGGTTTATTTTTCTGCCAAAATAAATCATCAGGAAAATATATCCAAACTGTTTGCACTCTGCTTTGCACTTTATATGTGCTTTAATCGGTCTTGTTTGGATGGGCATGCCCTAGTTGACCTTGCATTATCCAATTTAGATGGAGCACTTTACAACATCATAATGGGGTCCAAAGGTTTTGGTTTACTTTCCACAGGTGGGATTAATGATCCAAACCATCATCTCCAATCGAAAAATCCTGCATTGCTTTTATAAACCAAACCAACCAAATTAGTTTGACCTCTAACAATATTTGGCAAAACAAATTATAAATACTTAAAACCAATGTTGGGATGCACTCATTTTGACACTGAAGGCTATTTAGGAAGGTCAAACCTACTAATGGTTGTTTTTGAACAAATAGTGATTTCAGCATGCCCACATTACTTTTGGGAAATGCAAATATGTAAACAGTTTTCATCCATTTTTAAACACGATCTGATGCGGGCATTTGTATTTGTTTTTATGTGTCTGGTCTGTTTGTGACAAGATAAAACTGGGTCACTACCTGCTGGTGAACAGGCAGCTGTTGTTTATGGGTGTAATAAGTTGTCTGCCCACTGTTTGTTTGGAAATAAAAACACGGCAAGATGTCTGCAAAAAGGCGCCTCGGATACAGAGAGGACTGTGTCAATTTGGCTACATCACCTACCGGTTGTAACTCATCGCCATGGGCTCAGTTCTTTAGTGAAGGAGTACAAAACACAATTACATCAGCTCTCACTTTGAAAAAATCCAAACCCTGTGCACAGCTCTGACCTGCCACAAAATTGTTGTTTGGAGAATTAAATGAATTATGAAAGTGCAGAAAAACAATTTAGTCTTGCATATCCAGCTGCCGTTCCAATAAATCACTGCCACCCAAAAAGAACTAATTTGTGTTGTTGCACTGTGAGCATGATTGATGAGCATGCATGGGGTTGCGGTAAAGGAGACACAGCTCAACAGTGCTGCACCACATCTGAGAAAAGTGTCTTTAATCCCTTCAACTAACATCCATTATTGATATTGATGTTCCCTTACTTTAACCCATAAAAACAAAAAAAACTCCTCGCAGGTAGAAGCTAAAAGAATCTTCGTCTTTATTGTTTTTCTTCTTGTTTTTGTTCAGCACTGCAGAAACAAAGATTTGACAAACACTTCACCTTGAAATTATGTGCAGCAGCTGTCACTGTTGACTGTACAGTCTGGATTTATTCCAGCCACGCTATCACCACCCTGCTGAGCCTTCACTGTGGATGACTACAATGAAAGCTCAACTTCTCTGTTCTCCATTCATACTTCTATGCACATGAGTGAGAGGCAGTTTTTTTTTTTGTGGATAGCACCTGCCAAAAAATGCTTGCTTTAGCCTAAATCATGCATCCATAATGCAGTTTATAATGAAAATGAGCTTTTCTAATTATTTACCCCTGTGCTGCAATACGTTTTGTGTGCTCTGGAGTAGGGATGGGAATTAATACAACATCATAATTACCTCCGCCAAGGAGGTTATGTTTTCAGGAGTTTGTCTGTCTGTCTGTCTGTCTGTGAACAAAATAACTCAAAAAGTAATGGATGGATTTGGATGAAATTTTCAGGAAATGCTCAGCATGGGAAAAGGAAGAACTGATTCAATTTTGGTGTTGATCCGGATCACCGTCTGGATCCGCCATGATGAAAAATGCGATTTTCATGAATAACTACTGAACTAAAATAGATATCACTAGAAAAGCACTCGGAGAGCGCAGACCTCCACCAGCGCCACAGTCCTCACCCATATTGTGATTTTCACCATAAATATTAGTCCTACCTTTATTTCATCTAAATATTTAGATTCATTGACCATAAAAACATACCATTAGCAACTGGATTCATAATGATATCTATTTTCGTTCAGTAGTTATTCACAAAAATCACATTTTTCGCCATGGCGGGCAGATGCTGATCCGGATCAACACTAAAATCGAATCAGTTCTTCCTTTTCCCATGCTGAACATTTCCTGAACATTTAATCAAAATCCATCCATCACTTTTTGAGTTATTTTGTTCACAGACGGACGGACGGACGGACGGACAGACGGACAGACAAACTCTTTCGAAAACATAACCTCCTTGGCGGAGATAATTATGAAACCAATTGCTAATGGTATGTTTTTACGGTCAAGGAATCTAATTATTTACATGAAATAAAGGTAAGACTAATATTTATGCTAAAAATCACAATATGGGAGAGGACTGTGGTGCTGGTGGAGGTCTGCGCTCTCTGAGTGCTTTTCTAGTTAATAAAGTTTTTTTTTTTTTAACAATTCCTAATCTATTCCTGATGATTTTCTGTGAGGAAAAAGCAGTCACCCCACATTTCTTTCTGTAGCACCAATGTCAAACACATGACACTCCTGATATTCTATGCTGTGCTGCAAAGATAAATCTTTCTTCAAGTTCCTGCTGTTTTACTTCTGAAAATTGTGCAGTCAGCACCAGTTTTATCAAAAATTAAGACACAATTTTTGATCATGATTTTGACTTCTTTGCCAAATTTCTGCTGACTGCCTCTAATGAAAAACATGATGACCTTGATTACAAACCAGCAGATGGAAGGGATTGATCTGTGAATTGATACAAAAAAACTAAACTATATTGATTGCTTAAAGATGTTTGTTACACTCTTGGATGGCAGGCAGTGTGAGTGGAAGAAAAACATGCTAACAGGCTGGCGTTTTCACAGAGCCGTCTCCCTTTTAAACTCTGCAGACTCTTCTTCACAGCAGCTGCTCTCAATCTGAACTCCTCCTCCCGCTGAACTTACCTCTACACATGTGCACTCATTGTATGATGTGTATATACTTCTGTATAGTGTATCCGTACATTTAGTCTGTATATTCATGTTTGTTATTACAGGTGTTTTTATATGTGAACATTTGCATATTTAGTCTGTATTCATACTTATCCTCCAAATAATCCTGTACAGTGCTGAACTCTACATATCTATTCACAATGCTTGTATCTCGTACTGACTGTATCATTTGAACCATTGTCCTCAGGCTTTTAAATAGCATACCTATGGTTCCTTTTTCTGTACATACATAGATATTTGATCATGCACTTTCTGTTTTGAACAATGTCTTTTATGTTGCATTTCTAGATTTGATGCCAAACGACTTTTCATTACTCTCTTCTTGTGCATGTGTAATGGACAAAAAATTGAATTCTGAATGTATTATGTCTTACCGTATCAAACATAAGATAAAAAATGGCAAATCAGTTAAACACTTTCAAAAACTGAAGAGGAAAAGATGACACATTAGACCAGCATATAGAACAGATGGCCATCTTCACAGCCTCACCTCTAATGTGACACACATCATCCAGACTGATGATTTCACTCACCTTATATACTCTGCTACCTGCAACTCTGATCACAGCCTCACAGATACAGGTGTGATTCATCTCACACCTACAGAAAGTCTATTGCAGGGAAACAAAGTCTACACATTCCCTTTATGATATACAAAACCAAAACTAATTTGATCAACTTCTAATGTATTTGAAGTAACAAAATGCTGACATTCATTTACCTATATTCTTTACAAAAATACTGATTCAGGTGCAAGAGGAATGGGCACTACTCAGCAGTTGCATCAGCCTGATTCAAAGTCTGTAATCAAGCAGATCCATCATGCTAAGCTTCAGTCTATGATTGTGAACAACCAAAAGTGGCATGGCCCAATCAACATCCTTTAGAGCAAGAAGAGGAAAGAGCTACAAGCACCAGGACAGGCACCAGGAAGTGACTGCACTTACAGATATCGGCATAGATGCTAACCCCTTTAGTGGCAGTGTTATCAGCTCATGATACATAATAAAGAAGAATATTGATTACTTTCAGTGAATATGTCAGCAATGTATAAACAATACATCTTCTGGACATAATAAAATGCATCTCCAGATTTATAGTGTAGGGAAGTATTGATAAACTGGAAAATCTTTTATTTTTTTGCACTACACTGTATCAATAATTTATGAAGCACTATTGCAATATTTTCTGGGTTAATATTACATTTTCCTGTCTGATCCTTTTATATTATCCTTTCTGTCACTGGGTCAGACCATAGACTGTAAAAAACATGGACGTCATGTCGCTGGGATCGAATTGAAGTCGCCACAAAAACTGCTCCCCCTGGTGACTGGCTGCAGTATAGGTCAACTCTCCTTCTCCCCCATTCATCTGAACGGGCCGTAGTGAAACTTCAAAAAATTAATACACCTTGTAGAAAAATTTCTCCCATCCGAATGCTGTGGTGATATGAAAGTATTATTGGGCTGCGTTTTTTCCAAGTCCTATTTTTTCTGAAAAGTTTCTTTTTCATCAGTTATTAGAGTTTAAAAAATAACCACGGTTTACGGCAGTTTCACAATGATTGTGTACGCTGTATGCTGGGGAGTTTTGCGACCGTTTACGACAGCTGCGTGCAGATATGGTCCAGATTCTCTACTGGCTGCACAATGGCGGCGCCCTGACGGGGGATATTATGGCTTCAAAACCGTTAAATGGTAGAAGGCGGAGCCACGCTGTCCACTGTATACAGTCTATGGGTCGGACCAGAAGAAATCAGAAACCATTAAACCAGTGTCTTTTGGCTTCTTCTTAAATATGGTATGTTATCAATTGGGCAGAAAACACAGAAAGGTCAAACAGGTTTATGCAACCACATATGGATCAAATGGAGGCAGGTCATGTGCATTGTAACCATCCAAAAGTTTAACAGAAAGTGAGGACAAGTCTGAGAGACATCATCCATTGGGTGGTATTTGGGCTAATGCAGTAGCCATTATAAAGTGCTATCAAGAAACAATGCTTCAAAGGGAAGTAAATAACCATTATACATGGGACAAGACATCTAAAGAAAACTATAAAACACTTGAAAACTAATTTTACCACAAAAAAAATCAGACAAAAAGGTTTATCCAGAATCAAACTGCATTGTTGTGCACATAATCTGACATAAAAATCACATCTGGAAAAAGTGCTGATGGATTTCCCTGCTTATAGTACTACAATACATCATGATATATTGTGATAAATTGCACTGCCTTCCCTATATCTGGATAAATACTATATCACCAGATTCTTGCCAATACACACTCCTAACCTTTACTAATAGTTTATTGTGTAATCAGGCTTTTGGGTCTTTAAACACAGGGTTGATCATGTCCATTTTGCATCTTAATCCAAGAGGAGGGTTTGATATCTGTCCTCTATGATTCTACGATAGACAGTTAGCAGAGGATTTAGAGTGACCATACTACAACACTTCTACAGTCAGTCTGTATTGTCTCACAGCAAGTCTTCAAGCCTTTGTCTTTGCTCTTCACCAGTCTATAGTACTAATGTTTCCTCTCATTTGCTTCTTTCGTACATTCATCACAAAGCACTGTGAGTTCGAGCATTGTAAGTTGTTCTGTCTGCTCTTAGCAGATCACATCTGGCCAGAGTAATTTCAAAAATTGTACTGCCGGATTTTCAGTTGTTTGCCAAGGTTGACTTAAGAGTGCAGAAAAGAGATCCATCCTGGTTTCCTTTTGTGGGCAAGAACTCTCACCAGCTGTCACAAAGGCTATCTTCTTTGTAGCATGGTGGCAGTAGATGTACTCTAAGAGATCAACCCGGACCAGCATTCATGGCCTTTCACAATTCCTCACAAGCTGAGGAAATGTTTCAGGATCTTTTGCCAAAGAGAAGGGGGCAAGAAGGTATCTTGCTTTTGTGTGGTTGCTGGGCCAGGTGAGGCATTGTACACACCCTGCACTAGTAAATGGACCTGGTGAAAGCCTTACAGCATGATATTAGACCAGGCAATCCTACAATCCAGTATGTATGCCCTCCCACCCCGTCCACTTCTCCTTTCCTGCTCATCTGTTATTCCTTCAGGCATGTGCAAACTTCTAAGATGGTGTCTCTTCTTGCCCTGGGCTTTGCCAAACTGCTTCAGTTCGAGGTATTCAAACGTTTTCTTAAAGAAATGGAAGTCAGAGGGCCTTTTGGTTTGTTCTTCTCAGCTCTTTGTTCACCCTGACAGGATGATATCCCTGCTACTTGGCTGGGAAGGAGCGATGGCTCTGCCTACTCAGGGACTAAGGAACAAATAGTGTTTACATGTGCACACGTCAATTCAAGGAACAGACTTCCCAAGCTAAGAAAAATGCTGACGTTTTAAGTCTTAAATACTTAGAAGATATGACAAAAATCAGTTTGGTTGCATATGTGAATGGTGGTGTGTTCAACAGAAAGCTGCACTCTTTTGAAGCACTTCAAAAGGATGTGTAGGCAAGGAAAGTAGGATCCCTTGTTTTAGTTTGGGAAACTGGTGCAACATGTGCCCAACACGTCTTTACGAAATCATTGATATTCAGAGAAATCCTTAAGGTTTCATTGATTTTTTGTACCTTAAAGCCGTACAGTTGGAACAATGTAAATGTGAATACAGCTTCGGACACACAAAGGCATCGTCTGAAATGCGAAAAGAAAGAAATTGCAGTGGCCTTGAGTCACAGGCACAGTGGTGAGAGGGACCAGATCCGACACCACAGACATCAAATTGATATTAATATCAATGAGAAGCCTTTACCTTTTGAGTTATTGCTCCAGCGGTCAAATGCCTTCCAGGGGTGAGGCATAGCTGAGAACATGAATGTTTAACAAGACTGCTGCATAGTTCACCTCAATGAGAGCCTCCAGCTCACAGCTGAATTATTAACCAGTGCAAGCCTGGTCCAAATTCCTACTGAGATTACATACAGGGGTCCCTGCTCAGCAAAGTGTTGAGAAACAAAACAAGTTGAAATTCAAGAATTCCCTGATGTAATTACGCCCTCCACAAGAGACACTGTGGTGACGGTTTCTTTTGTGAGCAAACAGGAGTGGGAATGAAAACATAGGAAGATGAGGCAGGGCCATCCAGAAACCTACTGTATGTGGTGTCAGTTATTCTTTTATCATCTTTGATTTGATTTTTGATAAACAAATACTTTCACTTTGTCTTAGATTCAGTCAAGAGACAGTTCCTTTTGAAAGATTTCTAACAGATAAAGGGCAAAAGCAGCAGCGGCAGTGACAGATAATGCTGCTTGCAGACAAAACTTGAGTCAAGTTCAGCTCTATGCAAATGAGCCGTGATGCAACCGTATAATGGACAGCTGAGGGGGGATTTCTTTCACCTTTTGTTCTGATGCTATAAAATCTCTATTGACTTTGGGTCCTGTCAAACTAAACCTATCAATATCAAAATATAAGAACACTTACTGTAGTCCCCATTGCACTCCCAGAAGAATGTGTCCCTGCTTATTTACAAGGATATGTCACAAAAATGAATAAATCATTGTGGGGTCATAAGGATCCCTGGCAGACTCTCTTAGAAGACAATAAAACTTTCTGCTGAATATATTAGCAAAGGAGATGTTGAACGTGGCACCTTCAGTATAATATAGACTGGATTAGATGTATATCTTTATTTATTAACATTTTGTTGGATCCAAACTTGCAGTTCTACTTGCAATGCAGTATAATAAAACCATGCTCTGCAAAGACAGAATAAATGTACATTGTTAGTGACGATAGGTAGAGCAACAAGATACATTCCAGCATTCCACTGATGTCACAACCAACACAGGTGATATGGCCAACACATAAGGCGGATTTACGGGCTGTAAATACCATCAGAAATTTTGATGCCAATATGAAAATCAACATTTTAAGTTATTATCGACCCATACCAATACAATGCAAAGAATAATGTGCATTCCTTCTAAAATATAATAGTAAAAATTAATCTGCTATCACAATACATTTTAAGAAGGATAGGACCATCCAATTCATTTCCAACATCCCATG
Source organism: Scarus forsteni (assembly GCA_036419115.1). Lineage (NCBI taxonomy): Eukaryota > Metazoa > Chordata > Actinopteri > Labriformes > Labridae > Scarus > Scarus forsteni. Next base: position 16,131,538 of record JAZDUH010000383.1, read on the forward strand.
TTACCAGCTTTCAGTGTGGTGAAAAAGCGGTTATTGTGTGTGGCTTTAAATTTATGTTGAAATCTGTTGTAATTTTGGATGGACTGTGAAATTTGTATTGTACAGTCGAAAAGTTAAGTATCATTAAATTGTGTGTGTTATGTCAGTGCCAACATTTTGCTGATCCTTCATGGGTTTAGGGCCTCACCAATCTCAAATCATATGTGTCAAATACTGCATGTCAGACAAGAGAGAGCGGACTGGGGAGCATCACAGATCAGATGTGTGGCACTAGCAAGGAGTCATTAGAGAGAAAAAGCTATTATATTTTTATATTCTTATTTAAATGATACTGTTCTATATTTTTTTCCTGCAAAAACAATGACCGTAAAAAGGTCATATCATGCTTCTTGTTGTTTTATATTCACTGTAGCTGATTTAACATGTCTTATTTGTATGAAAGAGAACCTGCATAAATAAGATAAAGTCTTTGGCACTAATACCTCTCCCTCTCCCCCCATTTTGCAGCACCAACAGCTACCCAAGATGCCCACCCAAGAAAATACCTAACAGTGTGATGACATACTAGTGTTATATCAGCTTTTTATGCCTATTGGAATGAGTGCAGAGTTGTTGACAACATGGTGCCAGGCAGTGCTGATCAGACAGCCCAGAAGCAGCAGAGAGTCTTAAAGGGGTATGAGATCTATCAGACACTCAAGTTACTGCACTATCAGGGGTAAGTAAAATTCTGAACTGTTTTGATTGTGAGTATGACCTTGCAATAATCAAAAATGAATATCTTAGCCTGATTTGAGACAAAATATGATCTTTTTAAAAATCTTGTAGGCAGTGAATGATGATTTATTATTTATTTTAAAGTTTACGTTGAGTACGAGACAATATACCCGTACGTATGACTGCTTAATAAGGCTAATTAAATTAAGCAATCAACAGTCACTCTTCTGCTCTTAACATGTAATTCAACTTGCTAAATAAACATTTAACGTTATTTTATTAGTCTATTGATCTATTAGGGAGTTTGAAGTTTTTCCAAGCCGATGGTAAAAAGGTAACCTGGTATGCCAGATGGATTGTTCCCTATTGGAAATACTTAAGTAATCCATCTGAAAAGGAGCCCTGTGAAAATGTTTTCAGAGGCTGAACCTTCAAAAACAACAGCTGCTTGTGATTGGATAACCGTTCGGCTCATCACACTCATCCCTGACCAACCCATATCAAGCAACCCTGCTGTGACGTAGCATACTTAGCAGCTAAACGTAGAGGCTAATGGCTATCAGGGCAAACGACAGTTAATGGCCATTAGCCGTAGCGGCTAACTGTTAGCTATTAATGGCTTACAGCTGTTAACTGTTGTTTGCCCTTGTTAGCCGTTAGCTGTAGTGGCTAATGGCTGTTAGCTTAACTACCTTAAGACTAATGTTTTCACATTAAATAATACCACACAGGTGTACCATTTGACACTTAAAGGTGACATGAACCTTGTCAAAGAGAATCCCTACGACTTAAACTTCTAAGGAGAGCATATTTGGGCAAGTATCACTGAGTAACCACGATGACCACAGGCTAACTGGCATGACCTGCCATTATTTTCAAACACTTCCTGTCAAGTCCCTCCCTGTTGTTGTCAAGTCCGCTGCTCCCGCTGCTCCCGCTGCTCCTGCTGCTCCTGCTGCTCCTGCTGCTCCTGCTGCTCCTGCTGCTCCTGCTGCTCCTGCTGCTCCTGCTGCTCCTGCTGCTCCTGCTCCCACCTCTCTTCCCTGATTGGGTTGTTAAGCATTTAGCCAAGTTCAACCATTGGACAACAAAGGCTTGCAAGACGGATATGCATGATTTCAGAATCAGGCATGTCCATCTGCTCTGCAAGGCTAGTAAAAAGGTACAGCATTATAATTTAATGCACAATACTGATGTAGCTTGATTTTATATTTCCACTACTAAAACTTACCTACTTTGTGAACTAGTTGTTAAATCAAAAAACACTTGGTCAGCAACAGGAATGCTCAAAGTCCTCCATGACTGCTTTGTTTGTAGACCACTTCACTGTGTCACCATGCATCTATGTGGTTAGCACAGCTCTCATACCAGCTCACATCCCTGTCCTCGAGTGGAGGTACAGCTGGCCATGGAGACAAACAAGAACCACATCAGACCACTCAGAGGAAAGAAGACTTTAGTCACAACTTTTTGGCATTCACATTCTACCTGCCGCCCCTCCAGAATCACATCAGCTGTCAGATGGGGAAATCCCTGTCATGAATAATGAACCAAACTTGCACCATATGTAGCAGGTTATGAAGTCCAGATTAGAATGGGCGAGCCATGAGTCGGCCTGATTGGCAGCAGCATTGATAAACAGTACCCTAATAGGCTGTGGATAGGAACATCTCATCCATGACTGGCTCTGACAGCTATCCCGCTCCGCTTCAAAGCTACACATCCACTCTCCACTCTGCAGCACCAGGCCTCATTTTTACCAACCACCTCGGAAAAGAAATACATGGACCGCAGCCATCTCAACCCCTAAACCAACCAGGACACCCACCCACTTACTTTCCCTGGCACAATACATATAGAGTTGTGTGTTAACACCCTCACATGGTAATTGCTCGATCTGTCTGAGAAGCGCTGGTAATGAATGCAGCTTGTAACCTCTGCTGGCTTGGAAAAGCTCGGGTAGAGTGGCTTCTTTTGTGGATTTGAGAGAGGGCAGCGAGGTGATGTGGAGTGAGAGGCCGGCTTGGTACGGTATGAAATCAAATACACAGGCATGTTGTTCATAAAACCACACATGCTCTGCTTAGTACACCGCTGGAGGTGCCTCGTAGCAGAGCCTGAAATACAGTCAGCTCTCCCCAGGCGCTGGTACAAGTGAGATATGTTAGTGGCTGGCCTTCTCCATCAAACAGCAGCATATAAAGCACAGAACAGTACACCCATGTGCTATATATTGCCAAAAGGGAGAGCCAGCTCCAGAAATATTCACTGTAAAGGATAATACATACATTGCAGAATGTATTGTTGTCTTCACCATTATGGTGATGTACAAGGTCTGGGTTTCAGCTCCCCAGGAAAAATGACGTAAGTATATAGCTTGTGTCAACTTTATAATTAACTTTGTATTTATTACACAAAGGGGTTGTAAATTATCTCGACATGATCATGTGGGAAACCATAGATTTCCTCCGAGGACCTACTGCAAGAATGTGCATTTCATAGGGCCTTAAACCTTCGGCATATGAACTTAAACACAGTGGGCTCTTAATTGAAACAATAACTAGGCTTCCTGATTGTTAAAACAAATAGTCTTAATTTTGAGGTTTGAAATTAAAGGCCATTAAAGGTATTGAAATATTGTATTTTTTATTTAGGGGAGACTCAAATTATGCATCTGTCAGAAAAGTAATATTTCTACCCCAAAACTCAAGCTGATCTAGTAGTAAGAGGGCTTTAACAGAGAGGATAGTGTCTATTACACTCTCTCAGTGTGCCCCAGTTGCCTGCACATATCACTATGTAAGTTTGGTAGCAAGCCACAGCCACCTTAAAAGGGGGGTCACTTCTGGACTGAACAGTGAGTTCACACTTGGCTGCACGACAAAGCAACTCCCCAACATGAGAGGTAGTTTGCAATTCACCACACTGTGTTCCACACTGTGGCTCAGACTATGATATGAAAGAGGACAGTTCTGTATGAGGCTCAGAAGAGAAGAGAAGGTGACCAGGCAAGAAGCCAGACTAGAGTAAACATAAGATAGGCTTTTACGTGTTAGTGAGAGCTTCAAGAAACCACAGGCTAAAAGTGAGACTCAGAGCTGGCAAAGTTGCCATTGAGTGTGCGAGTATAGCTGTCAGACATTTGATCGCTAACCCATTCAAATAACCAGTTGCAGCAACCTGAAGCTTGTACAGCAAACATCTGAATATTTCTGCTTTAGCCATAGGAACATTCTCTCGTGTCTGAGTCTCTTTCTTGGAGCAGAACAAACATCTTAACTTCCTTCAAATTAATATCTACAGTTCTGGCTAAATAGATTTATTTTTTAAAAAGAGCTTGACAAGTCTTGAGTTGGATTTTTGAAATGTAATAATACCTCTGTATAAAGAGAGGCCTGGCCAAGGCTGCATGCTATTAGAAACAAAGAAAGTGCATTAGGCATGCAATGTACCATGTTTCTGCAGCAAGCCTCAAGTGGACACACAAGAAACTGCAGTTTTTGACACTTCCTTGTTGACTTAATTTTAGTTCCGGCGGTAGCTTTTTGGTTGGCTCACATCAGTGCTGGGGTGGGGGTCATGGGTGTGGATTTCAGATGTGCAGTATGGCAGTATGGCAGAGGTTGGGTGATATATCCTGCACACATTGGCAAAGGAGATTTAAGGTCCATCAAAAGCATACAAACATGAAAAAATATTGAGATAAGAAACAGCATGGAAGATTGTGGGGAATACCAACATCCTCAAGCAGCAGTTAATTATGTGACATGCAATGTTTCACCTCGAAAATATTTCAACTAAAGCAAAAAAAAGACAAAGAAAAAAAAACAACAACATAGGACATACGATTTAAATGACTGACACATTTCTGTTTACAGTTTTGAGAAATTTCAATGTGTTTTGTATTTTGAAGTGGCCATTTTTGAATTTCCAAGCTTTCTACAATTTCTCAGCTTGTGATCAATAAAGCACTTTAAAATATCTGTCAATCCATTAATCCATCCACCCATCCATCTATGAATTGAAGCCAAATTTAATGTCAGATACATCTTTTTTAGTGGCTAAAAAGGATCTTGAATGCTATTTTCTATTTTGTTTCCTGTCCAGTATCTAAAAAAAAAAAGTAAAATTATATATATGTATATATATACACCAATGTATTTCGATTTCTTTTTGACATTTCAACTTTTACCTCGAAATTTGGACTTTAATCTTGACTTACATAAAATAATTTTATCCATCTGACATGGCCTCTATACTCTTCTCCAAATGACTGACCAGCAGGTTTATTAAATAAAAGGTAAACTTTGCAATTAAAAATGTTGGGAAAATGTAAATTAGTGTGTTTTTTCTGAGAGGAAAGAAAGGTCACATCAAATTATAAATCAACAAATTTGCAGACCATATTACATTGTCAAAAAAAAATTAAGTGATGAAAATCAATTTGAGGGTTTAGCAACAATTTCAATATTGTGAGAGTGTGATCTGTGTAAATTGTATTCAAATTCAAGGCGCTAAAAGTCACAGTCTATCACTTACAATGTGCTAGTGAAAAAAACCAAAAAGAGCATAGAAAAATGTCTACAGCGTGTTTGTCTGAACAAGAAAATACAGACAGGAATAATCTTTCCATGCTCTACGACCCAGAGAAACACAAAGTAAATGTCAGACGTCCTCACCTGAACCAGAATTCACATCAGGGTTGACTTTTCTTTCCTGCAGATATTGGTGTTGTGTCTTTACCTCAGACCTCGCTTTGCTTGGTTAGACCATGGCTCTCATGCAGTCACATGGATCACAGGGCTTCTTTTAGATTCAGGAGACTAAAGCCTGCTTCAGTATATCAGCTGTATATCAGTGGGTAGCTAGATCATAAGTAAAATCTTTGCTTTCTTATTAACACATTCAGGACTCACACGATCCAGAGAGTCTCTGACAGAAACGTTTTCTTGCAGAATTGAAGTGTTTTAAGTATAAAGCTTTGACATAAAACCGTAAAAACAACAGATCTACCATGTTGTATTTGTTTTTCAGAATAACATTGAAATGATTGTGCAGAAACCGTAATTAAAGGTCACCACTGTTATGATATGCAGAGAATGATTTAGGGTTTCTGTGAGGGTTGGCTCCCTCACTGCACTTTATTCCCTGGGTCAAGTTAAACTCAACCTTAAAAACAGTTTAAACACAACACTCACTGGCCACCCTTAGGTACAGCCTACAGGGTTAGACACCCTTTTGCCATGAGAACTGACTTAAAGGTGTAGTCAGCGATCTTCTAATCTTCTAATCTAATGCAGTATTTGTCAAATTCACCGTATTTCTCCTCTCCATCCACAAGATGTCACCACTGACAGCATGTTGAAAAAAAAGTCCGGTTTTAATACACAGCCTTGGCTCTGAATTTCAGCAGGTAAATACTGGGGCTCGGGCTAAGTTACCAAAACAGAGTACACCCCCCCACATCCAGGGGGCGATCATACTCATGTGCAGATCAGACAGAGGGGGGAGGGGGAGTAGTAGGTTGCGTAGCGTGCGCACTTAGCGCAAGAGAGAGATACAATATGTGCAGTTGCAATGGCTGAAAAACAGCTCAAAAGAAAAAGGTCAGAGGAGTGAAAAGTGAAAAAGAAGGGCTATGACCATGAAAGAGCGAAGGCCCGGTCAACATTGGTGTTGCTTTCCGACGGTGGAGGGAACTCCGCCAATTGAAAGACCTGAAAACGGACGCGGATGTCGCCGTCTTTCTGCTGGATAGGTAATTAACATTAGCTTTGTGGTGCTTCACATACCAGTAACAGCCGTTGGGCATTCATCTTATTGTCTAATCTGCCAGAATGTACTGTTGTCGTGATGTTATCAATAATGTCAGTCGAGTTGTCTGACGAGTCAGGGTTACTTTAGCTATGTTGGTCAGCTACGCAGTTTCTACGGCCGTTTCCATGTCGATGCGCGTCCATCAGCTTTAGGGGGTGGAGCCGGAGGTGAGGTATGAAGGGAGAGGCAGGTCTAAATTTGTCTGTAAACAACCTCTCCACTTGTTTTCTCCCACATCATTGACTACACCTTTAATTCTTGAAATATTCTGCTGCGGATTCGTCAGCTGCGTATCAATGATCTTCCATGCCTAAGGTGCTCTATTGGATTGAGATCCATTGACTGTGGAGGCCACTGAATTCATCAAATCAGTCAACTTATTGTCAGGTTAAAGGAACTACTTTGATTTGATCCAAGATTTGTGACTTGGGGCACAAGTAGTAGCCATCAGAAGATTGGGACACTGTAACCATTAAGAGCTTCCCATGATCAGCCAAATATACTCAGGTAGACTGTAGCTTCTCCACAATGATTAGTTAGCACTATAGGCTCAAAGTGTGCCAAGAGAATTTCCCTACACCATTACACCACAGTCCAAACCTTTGGTACAAGATGGAATGGATCCATTCTTCCCTGTATTTTATAAATTCTAACTCTACAATCTGAATGTTCATCCATCCATAATCTATACTGCTTATCCTTTTTGGGGTGGTGGGGAGACTGAAGCCTTCCCATGAACTGGTTGCTGGTCAATCACAGGGCCAAACTGAGAGACAGACAACCATTCACATTCTGCTCACACCTAAGGGCAATTTGGAGTCACCAGTCAAGGTAATAATTATGTTTTTGGTCTGTGGGTGGAAGTCGGAGAAAACCTATGCATGCATAGGGAGAACATATAAACTCCGCACAGAAAGGCCCTGATAGACGCTGATGCTGTGAGGCTCATGCAATACTTGCCTTGCCGCCCACAATGCTGCATTCTGCTGTATGTGGTTGTAGAAAAGACTCATATGACAAGGCAACAATTTTCAAGTCTTATTTTATGTACTCCTGTCCTTTACTGATAGGAGTGTGGCTGTTTGCTGCTGAAGACTTTTTGCTTCAACATTTCTTGTGCTGCAATCAGAAATGCTCCTCTGCATACAGCTGATGAAACGAGTGGTTATTGGAGTTGCTGGTCATTCTCCTCTGACCTCTCGTATCAACAAGGCATTTTCATTACAGAGAACTGCATCTCACTGGACATTTCCTCATTGTTTAAGCATTCTCTGTGAACCCAAGAGATGGCTGTGTGTGAAAAACCCCAGTAGATCAGACCAGCCTGATTGGCACAAAAAACATGTCATGTTCAAAATCACTTAAACACTTTATTTTCCATTCTGATGCTCAGTTTGACATTCAGCAGTTCATCTTTAACATATCCACATGCATAAATGCTTTGATCTGCTGCTTTGATTAGCTGATTAGCTATTTGCACTAACAATCACTTAAACGTGCGCATTTAATTAAGCGGCAGGTGAGTGTATAAAGGAGCTGCATGATTAGACGACATGAGTGTTAACAAGGCAGGTGCACATATGTTCTCCAAACCCTCTTAGTTTTTGTTTGGGCCCTCCATACTTTAGCTAAGAATTAACACAGGAAAAAAACACATGATACTATTTTAAAGCAGGTATTTTTAGACCCAGATGATCGTAAAACTGATCATTACTTTCAAAGATTGTCCCTTTGTTCGACAGCCTTAAACTTCTGAAGGCTTGAATAAACTTTCACTTAAGTTTGGTTCATTTTTCCCGCAGAGGTAAGTCTGTTTATTCCCCCCTTCATTTCTCTTAGATTGAAATCCTGTTATAAGGTGCTGCAGCTTATCAACAGGAAGAACAACTATCGTGATTAAAAACAATTTGAAGTGCTTCGGGGCATGTTCTCTCTTAAAGTCTATTTGAGAAAGTGTCGACACATTCTCTTTAAACCTTACTGATATTTGTTGCAACACTTTCAACAACTATTTATCTGATGAAGAACAGAGGTCAGGAGAAGTGCATGAAGTTTGGATTTATTTTCATACATTTTTAATATATGTGGCCACTGAATCAGGCAGTGTTTGCTCCTCAGATTTTTCCTCTGACATGCGGCATTTTTATTTTTCTTGCAGGCTGTTTTTTTGTGATGGACTGGGCAGGTCAGGAGCATGAAGTGAAATGAGTACACACTTTGCCAAACAGGTCTGTGCCCAAGCGGGAGCCCTTAAATCAGAGCAACCTTTGAAAAACGGTTGTTTGCTGAACCAAGAAAGCCGTGGTTACTGCAGAAAATAGAACACAAGGACTTTTTTTGTAAACTCTAACACAACACAGGCAAGAACCTGCTGCTGATGTTTCCTGTCAGACTAGCAAGGTCATTTGACAAAGGCTTATGGTGGAATCATACCTCTCTGCTTTTTCAGATTGAAGATGTTCTCAGCTGCTGTTTTGTCAGGATGCCATTAAAGATGCATTTCTTCTTTCTCGGTCTTCAGACCCTCATGGTTTCTGTTAAATCAGAATGTAGTCTAAATAATGGTTGGAGGGAAAGAGGCAATTTCCATAAAGCTCACTTGTTAAAGACAAACTTTTGCCTATTTTAAGAGCTCTCATGCTGTGATTTTAATTGGGTTTCAATTAAATTGGGAGCCACAAGCGTTTTGCAAATAAAGTTAAGAGCAGCCTAAATCAGTCCTTTGCAAAGAAAGAGGAGCAAGGACATAAATAGGAGTACAGCAGGTATTTGTGAACTTTGTTTTAACAGTTTGAGACTATTCCTGCTGTATGAATCAGAAGTTCAAACAGAAGGCAAAACTTACAGTCGGCCTTCACAAAATTAGAAAAAACATGTCATGCCTGATTGCATTGAGCAAATAGTGATAAAAAGTTATGGACACAACAAATTTCAGTAAAATATTGTGCCATATGTGGGACATCCATAGCTCAATATGCATATGTATTTTTGGTTTTGAGCAAAAACAACAATTTGTTGTTGCTCTCTTCTCCCTGCTTTTGTTTTGTTGTGTTTTCACCTGTGAGTCAGTGCACAAAGTAGAGGAGACTCCTATCGTAGCAAGTTGCAGTATGCTAAAGTTAAGCCAAGAAACCACATTACTGCTCTGAGCTGAGAGGCAGCGACATAAACTCACTCACAAAATGAAGGACCAAATCTTTCACCAAATATGTGTTAGGAGAATGTTAAAGATTCTTTAGTATCTGCCAGACCTGAGCTTGTCAATATTAAGCCTCATAGCCTTGTCCTGTAACAGGGTCATCTTATCAAACTGCGAGTGCACACAAGTACTCTAGGTTTTTCAGAGGGGTAAATAAACTCCAAGAGCATCAGCCAAGTACATCAAATTAAGCATTATACAGTGTCATCCCCTTTCACCAAGGCTTTGAAAAATAACTCTTGGTAACTCTGCTATAAGACTCCTAATACTCTGGCTTCTGCAGAGGGAAAATTTGTTTTCATCTGACCCAAATGGTCATAAAAAGTACAAGCAAACTTTGTTAGAGTTCTTTTAGTTATAAAATTGTGATCTGTTTTGAGTCCTTGTAGAAGTCAGATGGGACAGATATAAACAAACTTTACCAGCCCTCATTACCTTTTGCATGTGCTTTACCACATTAAAAAAGGTCTCCCTGGGGAAGGGCAACTATTTGGGTATATGGTGATCACCTCACATGCATGCCTGTACAGACACTCAAGCTCCTGTCGAGACTTACTGTAAAGAAATAGTTCTTCCCGTCAGAACACGCTGAGTTGGGCACTTTAACACATCTGCTCACATCCTGCGATGCATGTTCCTCCATATCTGATCCTTGTGTACTCACCCCCCTGCTATCAAGACCCCACATCTCTGGTGTCCCTGGTTCCTTACAGCCTTTAATTCCTGCAAGAGCTTAGCTCAGCATAACACTTGGACTGCTCAATCAATAACACTGCGAGTCTGTCCTCCTTTCCGTTTGTCTTTTCTCATCCCGTCTATCACCATTTCCCCTTCTTTCACACTGTGGTGTGGCACAGCCTTCCCCTTCAGCTCACATCAGGGGTTAAATAAAGTTTGATTTGATGGAGTAGCCTACAGGGAGGGCTGGTGATGGTCACTGTCGCAGTGACTCATATTCACATTTCTCTGACAGCTAGAAAAAAATGCATTGGTCTTTCCAACACTGTCATCAGACACAGTGCCCAGCTGAAAAGACAATGCAGACAAGGGGAAAAAATAAAATAAAAAAATAAAAAAGAGGTCATTTTAATTAATTACCCTAAATTCAAACTGGAGCATTTTGCAATAACACTGAATTTCTATTAACTGCCCAGGCCTTATGTAAACTCAGTGGGATACCTTTAAAACAGATTTCAAAGGGGAGGTTTATGTGTCAGCATCATATGTACAGGAACAATACAGTAAACATAAATATGTCATAAAAGTAAATAGTTTTGGTTGTAAAAGATGAACAAAATGAGTGTGAAATAAAAAAACTTAGGGGGATAGAGGTGGATTCAACCGAGATCAGGTCGTTGACCACATTATTTTGAGGTTACTCGAATTTGACACATCATTTAGAGCAGATTTAGGAGTGTTGCTGGGAATCGAGTCCAAGCAGCATTGTGTGTGTGTTAGACCAGGTGGACTCATATATACTTTTGTATTGCAGTTCTTGGCACTGACTCTTTGTCTCATTGTGAGAGTTTCTTTGTCTTTACAGTAATTAGTCTGAATGTAAAAGTCTGCTTAAGCCCATTTGAATGCCTATGTGAGGTTTGATGGAAATTTTCTGGTGGCTTTGAGAAAGTTGGTGAAATGATCTGGAATTGCAACCAGCCTCTTTTATTGTGTTGAAACATCAGGGTTTTTTTGTTTCATTAAAAGGAGAGTGGCTTGTAAATCTCTCAACTTTAGTTAGAAGTCGGCTGCTCTGTATCAGTAGTTTGTTACTACAGTTTAAAAGTGCAATTAAACAAGAGCTTTCAGTAACTGGCTTGGAGCCATCTTGTTGTCTTTAATTCCCCATCCCGATATACCAATTCAAGTGATTAGTCCTCTGCAATAACTATTAAGAGGCCCAGGTCTATTTGTTTCTAAAACTCGTTATTACTCTTACTGTGTCAGGTCTGGGGTAATGATTGCGGTGATAAGTGAGACTAAAAGAAAGAAAAAGTGGAGAGTTGAGAGATAAGTGTCTTTACTGTCTGCCATGTCATGTGAAGGGCTTCTTCAGATATTTAAAGGTGCTATGAGGAGAATGTTTACCGGCAAAATAAAGACTCCGCTACCCATGAGCACGCGCGGCAACTGTCGTAATGCTGCGTTCCAGTAACCTTGGAAATGGGAGTGACATCCTCTCCGACTTATCGGCGTTCCAGTTGAAGTCGGAAAAAAACATGCTGATCTACCAGGCTATTGTTAGCTGTTGTTAGCATGCCCTGCGTTGTTGTTCACAAATACCACATGAAGAATGTGATTATCACTATGGCAGCATTTTGTAAATATAAGTCTAGCAATACTATGTATTCAGCTGATCTAGAGCGACACACCCCAGTCAGAAGTGCAAATAAATTGATTATTACAGGAGCTAAATAACTGTTCACACTGGAGGCATCCATCTTGGATTGTCAACTCGGGGGTGGCGAGGATTCACCGAGTTCCCAGTAGGAAATTCAGACTTCGGGGGGCGTTCCAGTTTCAGTTTCCTACTCGGAACCCGGAAATTCCTACTTCTGACTACAACTGGAAGGCACCAAAGACGTGACGGAAGCCAAAGCGTGTGTTTGTTGTGATGCTTATGAATGCAGTTCTGACCTTCCTCAGGACTCTGCATTGCTTTACAACTTCTTTTTTCAACAACTTACAGGATGCAAAGCAACCAGGTACTGTATCTCTTTCTAGTTACGTAGTGGTAGTTTTTGATGTGTGACAACAAGCAATTTTTGGAAAACTTATTATCGTAGTTGTAGCTGGCTATATATCGCTACTTACAGCCCGGTGCTCTAAGACGTGTAATATAAATAATAAAATAATATAAATTTGATCTAGTTTTAATTGTCTTGTTCCCCAAGTTGAGTATCCAGGCCAGTCCAGCCCTGTCCAACCCGACTGGGAGGCTAAGGAATAGCATTTATAGATAACCTATTTTTGATGCTGTAAAACTCATCTTAAAGTGTGTATTTAGGTCAAGCACATATCTAAAGTGAGACTTTTTTGTAATTACTTAGAAACTCCTCACAGTCTCTTTAAGGTGAAAAGTTGGAGCTTGACCCAGTGCTCCTCACCTTGTACCAGTAACTTCTCAAACTTACCTGTCTGTGCCTTCTACATGTGCCGTGCTTGCTAAGGAAGAGCTTGTGGACCAATGCAAGTGGTGAAGATGGTAAATTTTTACGGCAATATTTTTGCAGGACTGAAATACATTGAAAGTGAATGGGAAGATGTAAATTGTTGTGTGAATTTGAAATGCCCATGTTTCAACTACAGCAAATTGCATCCCATTCAAATATCCAACTCCTGCAACAAACTCGCCTGAAGCCATGACGCATCAGCCAATCACTATGAAGAGTGAACGATGATGAAGAAGACATCACAGACAGAGGAGGTAGTTAACAGTGCTACACGCCAGCATCGCAGCTCCTCCACATGGTCATCTAGCATTCAGAGACCAAATCACAGAGGAGAAACGAAGACAAAGGTGTGAACATTGTTTCAGTATTTGAACATGCAAATACCGGTGAAAAATTTTGTTGCACAAAGGCAGAATGAGAATATATTTTTTCATGTTTTGAGGTGAACTCAGCTTTAGTCTTTGATCTAGAGTCTCCACCTCTAATGCCTGGACCTCAACACTCTGTAGAGGTTGTGTGCATCTACGTTTTAAATGTTTCCAAATAAAATTTACCAACTGATGATCTCTAAACTGATGTTTGAATGGGGCTTTAGTTTTCATATACTCACTTATGAACATTTAAGCAAAGCAACAAGCGAGCACATTCAGCACAGAAATATGGATGTTAATGAGAGAGGACCGTATGGTCAAGCTATTCTTTCTATGTTTCTTTCATGCTTTTTACCCTAAAATTAGATCTACAATTATAGTCCTGGGGACATTTGTACTTGCTAGATTGTAAGGACCTGGTTCTGCATTTTTTCATAACTCAAAATCGAATATCATCGAAGTCTATTAATTCTTCTCTGGTCTCGTGGATCTTTTAATGTGACATTTTAAAATATGTCAAGTCTTACAATTTAAATTGGTAACGAATACAGTTCGTTAGTCCACCAATAAAAGCATAGGGTCTATGCAAGCAATACTCTATAACCCAGTTTTTCCAAAACCAAAAATGCATGAATTTCCAAGAATTCTAGTTATCTCTTTTGCTTTCAATGCCTGTCTCTTATGAAGAATTGATGTTATATTTTCACATTTTAGCACTTTTTTTTAACAAGCTAAGTTTTTCACAATAGCTAGGATATATTTCTTGGACTCTTTCATCCCTTTCTCTAAAACTCTGCAAACAAACAGATTTTCAAGCTAAAGACACAAACCTCTGATTCTTCTGGCAAAATCAAATAGTTTATGTGAGTTCTGAAACAAACACCATCCTGTGTGTACCTTCCTACACAGCAAAGTAAAGGCACTACTGAGAAGGCACTGTAAACAAGACTGAAGAAAACAAAAACAAAAAACAAAGTGCTCAAAGACTGCATCACGAAAAGAGCTACAAAACAGTACAGCAACAGCACAGCTGATATACTTTTGTCCTACAGAGCGTCACACCGGTGATATCGGTTCAAAACACCACCATCAGACATGTTGGCGGGACCAGATTTGACCTCTTTTCAACACGTTTACTCTAGTATCCCCAAGACCATGGTCAACCTTCCTAAACAGGTATGGATTTTGGCATGCCCCTAAACCCTTTGGTTTCACCCCTGCTCAGACTGCTTTAGTTTAGATGAGCTCTATGTGACGAAGTTCATCTCATGAAGTAGATGCAGCTTTAGCTTCCCATCACTGTGCTTTAATGTTTACTTTGGCTGCACAGGTGGGCTCCTTCAACTGGAGATGCCTGTGGGCTCAAAAAACGCCTGGCCTAGGAGTGTATCTCCCATTTGATGGAAGTGGCTTAATGATATTACTAGACAAATAATTTCAAACCAAATATTCAAACACACATTTTCTAAGAGGTGGGCAGCACGTCAGAGGTCAAGAGGGATTTTTCCGATGTAGGGGGATTTTGTAGATAGGCCATGGAAACATATTTTTTTAAGTACAAAGCAACATCTTAAGTCTGGATCAGTGGACTTGACCATTTAATTCTGTGAGTGCCAGACCACATTGGTGTAGCAGTGCAGCACTTGCTTTAATATTCGACAAAAAACTAAAATTGAAAATCAAAAGGCAAAATTGTTTGCTTTTCTCTGATGCCCAAATAAGAAACTGTTAAACTCTGTTAGACATGATAGATATGAATCTAAGTATTAAGATATATAAAAAAAAAACCTTTAATGTCAAATGTCACATGGTTGAAGTTGTGATAACTAGGGTTGAGCAAAAGTTAAGTTCTGGTCAAAATTGTAGCTTATCATGAGCTTTAAAGAAAGAACAAATGAATTCCAAAAGACATTTTTTAACTTTTTAAATTTTAGTAACTGTGTACTTCCACTACAAAGTTGTTTTATTTTCAATTGCTTAGTTTTAGAAGGTGCTTGGTTTTAAAGGATCTCTTACGTTGCTGTTTTAATTGCATTTAAGTTTCATAAATGTATGTGACCTATGTGTGAAAGAAACACTGAAAGATGTCACTGTTGTTTGGATTATAAGATCTGTCATTTTATGCAAGGGTCACAATAACTGAATGTTTTCCGTCATTGACTGAATTATGATGAATGAAAGAAAGATTTGGAGGCCGTCTGTTGTTTTGATCGACTGGAAAATGACCTATGATCCAGTGTGCCATCATACTCATATGGACACTCCCTTAAAGTAAAACCCCTCTGTTGGTGCTCTTAATACATCATGGAGGAGGTCATTTAAACTATGTTAAAAAAAATCACCTTCAGAGGCAGAATCACTCCATTTGTGACTCAGAGCTGACTCCCTCACACTCTCAACTTGCAACTGCAAGGATAGTGCTCCTCTGTCAGTGTGGACAAACGGCGTTAAAGGTAAACGCTCAGTCTGTGTGTGTGTGTAACTCAAAGACTACTCCACATGAGAGGTAATTGGCGATGAAGCTGTGTAACTGTGTGAATGCTGTCATTTAGATTATTTTCAATTGGAATTGGAAAAGGAAAATTAAAAATGCCGTAAAAAAATATAACATGATGGAAAAGTGACAACCTTCTCTGTCAAAATGTAAGAGTAAAATAGGTGACCTCAACTTCTGGTGCTCGGGAACATCTCTAAACATCTGTTTGATTTTGTTTAAGTGAGATTTAAAATAAAAAGAGAGCTGAATATTAAACTTTTAAGAAAGTAGTGCAAGTTTCAGTGATTGATATTTTAATTGCAATGATTGCATTTTAATTCATGAAGAATTACGCCTTTTCATGACATTTTGATTAAATGAAAGCACTTCTTTTTTGACTAATTACTGTGTTGTGTGAAGCTTTTTTTCTTAAAGAAAAAACAGAAATCAAGTCTTATGACAAAAACAGGTTAAATATTTAAGTAATCTAAATAGCCTTGTTCCTTTTTCAGTGTATTTCTTTTCTTGCTATGTTGCAGGTAAGTTTTGGGGGATTCTTGTCTGTCTTTCATTAATTTCAGAGCTGGTTGTAAACTGGATGGAGCTGTGATTTTCTTATGATCTTGTATGCTGGTGGACGCTTGAGAAGAAAACTACAACACCCATGATGCAGGTGCCCATGTTTTCTCAGGACTGGCTAATTGATCAATTGTGTGCACCTGGAGGATGCCAAGAAGTAACTGGATGAAGATGACTTGCACACACAGAAGACAGACAGGAAACTTGCTTTTACTTGCCAATGGCCGACAAGATGAATCACATGTCTGTGATTCATGGAGATTCTATTGCAGTCAAGCCTGTTTCAGTTGCACAAGTTAGCATGGCCAATTAAGCTTCACATCTTTGTGTCATGAGACAAACACAACCAACACACACTGCACCCTCCACCCGCTCTCCAGCACCAACAACGATAGAAACTTGGCTCCTATACACCAGACAGCCCATGAGAACTGACAATTGTGATCTTCTGGAGGAAGGTTGCATTGAAGTGTATCCTTTAGCATCAACCATGTGAGTATAACGGCCCTTTTCCTTGCCCCTTGTCCATTTTGCTCTGTTTGTTCTGTGTTTTATGATGCAGTACTGCAGCAGCTCTGGATGAAGACTTGCTTTAGCTGTTTTCTCTTATTCTGCTTCAGTGCATTGCACAGAATGGTATTCACATTATGAGTAGTAATAAAAGACAACTTTTTTTTTTTCATCTCTTTAAACCCTTAAACACATTTGTATCATTGTTGATACATACCTTTATATTACCTCTATCTAATCAATATGATCAACAAATTACTTAAAATACATTAAGATACAATCAGATAATTTATAAAAATGCCATCAAATGGATCATCTGTTGCCAAGAACACCTAATGTATCAAATGAGATACAAAAAAATATATATCTGTTAAATTTTATGGAAATTTTAATTTTTTTAGGATTTCAGTATATAGTGAAATAAGCGTTTCAGCTCCAAAAATTTGAATTTTCTGGCTATGATTTGTGTTTTCAGGCATTAAAGGGTTAAACCACTCTATCAGAAAATATTTTACAGGTCTGAAAACCTTAGTACTCATTGTTAATGCTGCCATAATTAAGTCATATTTTAAGATTCTTGTTTGCAAACTGTTTGAATAATACAACAACGATTTGGTTTTAAAAATGTTCTGAATAGCACACTGTGTGATCACAGATTAAATCACTTTTTCTTTTGCACATTTGCTGAATAAATCAACAGTGTTCAAATGCACCGTCTCTTGAGACGATTGTAAAAGACACCGTGTTCTTGAAAAATAAAACTTGTACAAATCTTCCTCTGGATGACTTTATATTCAAAATGCTAAGTGTTCTCTGTCTCTGACTACAAAGTGATTCATAATGCATTCCTGTTTCACCAGAGCACCCTGGATTTTGGAGGAGGACAGCAGTTTCATATGTGCAGAGAGGGCCTGGTGGAGCTAATTGCAGAGAGAAGTGCCTGTTGAAGCAGAAGCATCATGGATTAGGAACATGTCTGCAGTTCAGACTGAGGTAAAAGAGTGTGAAAAGTGACCTACTTTGCAAACAAGATCACCCTGGATTACCTTTGTGTCATAACCTATTTCAGACCTGTGAAGTTGTGAAGCTGAAGTTTCAACTCTCATTTAGATTATAACACAAACTTTCCCTCTACAAAGCCGCCTGATTAAGTGCCTGCAAATGCCCCATAGCAAGCGTCATGTGGGGGGGATCACTGTTTCTGTCAAAGAATAATAAAAGAGATTGTCATTTGTCAGCGTATTCATGTTTGAAAGCTCTCATCTCAGGTGTGCACACATTTAATCTTATTTACCTCATCACTACACTTAGATTTACTTCATCAGCTATTCCCCAAATGTCTAACATTCATATCTGCATCCATTTGACAGCTTTGAAAGAGGAGGAAGGAAAAACTTTTTTTGATGCTAACGAGGATAGAGTACAAGACAGCAAAATTTCAGACTCTGGACATCCTTAAATTATTCCACTTGTGCATATTCAAGGCTAAATAGCTAAAGTAGGGCTGACATGAAAAGCGGAGATGGAGGAAAATATGAGTTGCGATGCTGATACCTTGGTGCTGCAGGCCCCGAGGCCGCCGCTCCTCTGCCTTCCAGTGGGAGGCAGATAAAGTCATCATTAGAAAAGGCTGGAACGAGGGAGAGAGAGAGAAATAACAGGTTTCGACTGAACTCCCCCCTCTCACTCATTCTCTTTGAACTCGCAGCCAATTTTGCATGCTCACGCAGACCTACGCCTCTAAGCCAGAAGAGCCTCGCACTTCCGACATCTAACCCCCCTGCGCTCAACTTGTGGCGCCAGCTCCCGCTCCATGCCTTGACTCCCTGCTTCAGAGCCAGGGCCAAAGTTGAAGGAAAGAAGTTGACACACCCCATAGCTCCAGTAATCACCTGTGGCATACACTGCTCCTTCCGCTTCTTCTTCTCCTTCTTCTTGGTCTCTGTGGCCTGTGTGAATGGTTTTAGCCCGGAGACAATTGGTTTTACAACAGTGAGCGCAGCAAAGTACATTTTTTGCAAAATGTGTCGAATGGCAAGTGGGAATATGATTTTTTTGTTTGTCTTTTGTTTTTTTTCCACAATGAAATGGAGCCAACTTACATCCACATTTTATTTCAGCAAAGCTTTTAAAAGCAGAATTATTCAGGTCAATGTTTTGCCAGCAGAGTTATTCTTAGGAGAAGCTCAAGTTCAGAGGAAATGTAAAACATACGATGAATCAGAGCACAAAAAATAATCAATAAACATCCCTATACATTGCTCTTCCATTTAATATCTCTTGACTTAAGTGTAATAATTGTTGAGCCTTCATCCTCTCCCTGTCTCAGTCAATTCTGTGAGACATTAATGACATAAATTCCGTCAATAGTTATCATGTTATTTAAGTATTTCTTTTTTTTAAGTGTAGGATAAGAAAATATTTCCATTATTTTGCATGCAACAGCCAAAAATGTGAATTTGGCTTGTGGGTTGTACTGGGTTACACATTTACACAACGCAGGGCAACATAAATCAATGAGTTAATAAAATAAATAATTTGCCTCTGTTGGAGTATATGGATGTTACATTTTGCGGGCATTTGTTGGTTTGTTAGTTTTTGAACATGATAACCCAAAAGGTTATGGACAGAATTTGATGACATTTTCAGACATGTCGGTCATGGAACAAGAAACAATTGTCATGATGTTCTTGGTAATCTGAATACAGACACAGATCCAGGCAACGTCATAGGATTTAACAATGCCTTTAACATAAGGCATTTTTCCACTTTTTCCCCAGTAACTCAAATTTTCAATGAATTGTGATGATATTTTTAGGTCGAGTTGGTCACTTCATAAGGTGATTCCATTTTGGTAAGGATCCAAATCCAGCTGTGGATCCAGGGATTTTTTTCAAGGATTTGTTTCCAGTGTGAGACATGACAGATTTTTCTTAACATCGGCTTTTCCTCCAGGTTCACCTAGATAGATAGATAGATAGATGAACCTTTATTGTCCCAGAAAAGGGAAATTTGTTTCCACGGCCTTCCATATCATGTTGCCAAAGCACACCGTCACACAGAACATGAACAGAACAATGGACAATCACAAACAAATACAGAGCAAGACAGCACTTAACATTGTCATTGTCTGGCAAGTAGGTTAAGTCAAGAAGGTAGATTGTTCAGTACAGCAAGAGCAGATGGAACAAAACTCCTCCTCTAGTTTACCTCTAAGATGAGATAATTATTTGCTTCTTTTCATGCGCATGCTAGAAATTTTTATTTGATTCTTGTGTTGCCTTTGGCTACAAATGTAGGGTAAAACATTTTTAATCAGTTAGTGAGCTGAACATAAATTCATGAATTCATTATTCTTCATTCTTCATTATTCTTATTCTGATTCTTCCAATCAAATCTTACTCAAATTAATAAAGGTCTGGCTTTTAGAATTTTTTAGTATTAAAATTACTATTTAAACGTTTCTTAAGGTTCTATTTCTACAATGCTCAAGTGCAGTCAAACACACCCCTCTGCATGACCTGCTGCATAATAGTTATTCAGATGACATGACTGACTCCATTTTGAACGAACACACCACAGATTTTCAGTCAGACAATAACATAGACAACCAAAAGTAGCTAACAATGACAACATCTCAGTTAAATATTTAGAAGTAGGCTATATTCACCTTTTTCCATTTCAAAAACCTCAATCACAGGGTTAATATTTGGCCATTCATGCAAAGGTGGATAACCTTCATTCATCTTTACTTTATAATTCAGGGAAAGTAACATCTTACCTTAAATGAAGTTACTGTAAGTGTGTAGTTTTGGCATACTTGCACTTTTGTGAGTGATTTTTTTAACTTGTACTTTTACTTCTAAGTATATCCACAAGGTGTGTTGAACTTAATTAATCTGTGTTGGCGTCTGAGTAAAAAGGGTTGAAATTAACAGCCAAAGCTGTTAAATGTAGACTTAAGACATTAACCTACCACTTTTGATTATTATTAATTTTTTATTTTGTTAGTCTTTTTCACACTTGGTGCATTTTCTTTCTATTGTTTCATTGCACACATCCTCTTTTGTAGATGTTACCAAACTGATAATTCACTTAATTTACTCAAATTAAAATCAAGAAAAGGACAATATCAAGAAAAACAGTGGAAAGATTGAGGAGATATGTATGCACACATTAGATTAGAAAGAATATTAAATAAACTTATAAAATATGTTGCCACATAGTGTTTCCACATGGTCTTTATTTTGTTATTCGTTATCACTGAAATATTGTTGTTTTGGTTGTATTTTACTGCCTTTATCGTTTTTATGTCTTCCAAACCTTCTGAGTGTACTACTTTCAAAATATTTGATGTGCAGTTGCTATGGTTACAGATGTTCCAGCCAGTCTATAAAACAGTGCAGTCCTGTGTAAACACTGTTTACATTTCCTTGAATATGAAAATATTCCTTCTGTGAACATTCAGAGGAAGATTTACATGTCTGACAGTCAATATGACAGTCTGCACTTCAGTGACTCATCAACTTTTTGGTGAAAAGAAAAGATGGGGAAACCACATCCAGAACTCAGATGATATCCTCATGCAGCATAAGAACACCTCAAAGAAGTGCATACTATCCTCTGTCATTTTCTGTGCATAAAACTGACTGGACTCTGGATGATGGATCTATTTATTTAATTGTGAATCTGCAGGTGCCACAGTGTTGATCAGTGTTGGGCAAGTTACTTCAAAAATGCATTATTTTTTACTTGTTACTGTCATTTCAAAGTAATTAGTTGCATTATAATGTTACTGTATTTGAAATGTAAGGCATAACACTATTATCACATTACTTTCAAGTTACTGTTGTCAAAATAACAGGAAATATGGATTTGGCATTCTAAATGTAGCTCATTACGGTCAAACATTACACATCCAGTGGAAGGTGATGTGGTGGCTATCTGACTGGGTTCAGCTTAAAGGATAAGTCCGGTTTCTACAGCTTTCACATTGCTACTCCTCCAAGACAGTCGCTCCACCCATGTTTTTTGTGACTGTGCTGACCTCTGAACTGAAGACTGCTCTCTGGCCAGCTGTTCTTCTCTTTGCCCCCGCGTCCTCCTTTCGATGAGTAAAACATCTTCATCCGATAGATATTCGTCCATTTTGCACAAAACTGGAAGAAGAAAGTTGTTGAGTAGCCGGCGGTTGCCCCTGAAACAATGAGCCGCACTGCGCATGCGCGGCAGCCGTAAAGAAAGTTTTCAGTTCAGAGGTCAGCACAGTCACAAAAACATGGGTGGAGCAACACCGGACTGTCTTGGAGGAGTAGCCCGAGCGGACCATGATGAAATATTGGTGAAACTAATGAGTTTTTGGACAATTAATGCAGTTTTAGGAACGGCGCTATGCATGCCCCGTGTGCTACCATTATACGGATGTCCGCCTCTCGATTTTGGATCTAAATATCTCCCAAAGCACTGTTTGGATCAGGAAAGCCTTCTGGGTGAGTATATTGTTCTACTTCATTCTATAAACAATGTGAAAGCTGTAGAAATCGAACTTATCCTTTAAGGCTAAAAACAGTAAATATAAGAGCCACATTGATGCTCATGGCACAATACAAGAAACTATCATAGACAAAACGATCAAAAACAGACAAAGGGTAAAATTCTGGTTAATTGTGTTGGAGATACTGTAACTTTAGGCCTAGCAGAGGACATTTCTCCTCCTCTGACCTCACAGAGTATTTGGCAAATATTTAGAAAAACTATATCATTTCAGGTTAGATTAAAAATACAATGTTACTTGCATTACTGACATTTGTACCAAGTAAATATTACCGTTTTTTGGGAAAATGCCTTACATTTCTACATTACAGTAAAAAGGAAATCATTACAGTAATCCCATTACTTTTGTAATGCATTACTCCCAACACTGGTAATGGTCTGCCTCATCGAGAACAGACAGAAGTTGAGACACGACTGGTTCTACGGGCAGGACCCTTTGTTGCAGGAGCTTATGACTTAGTAATAATAATAGACCTTTACATCTCGTTTTCATTTGGATAGTCTGCCAAGTTCAGAAATTTTTGTGGGAGTCTCCAAAATTCTGGCTCGTGCCTTAACTTCCTAACCTGACAAGCCAGATGGACAGCTCCATATATCTGCCACAGAAATATTTCACTAGTCCATCTGGGTAGGAGCCCTTTGAATTTGTTTTCAGGGGCAGAATATTTAAAAAAAACACAAGCTTGTGATTGGATAATCGTTTTGTGGATTGGTCACATTCATCACAGACCAATCAATGTAGCAATGTTTTCACTGAATTTGTCAGTATTTTTTTCTTTAATATATACATTTTATTTTATTATTTTGTTTATATTGGTTGCTGATGCTGCTCAGTGATTTTTGAAGACTGTATGATGCAAAATGTGCCTGTTTGTTACTTGAAATGGCTGAATAAAGAATTGAAAAAAAAATGTAGCATACATAGCGGCTAACTTAGACACTAACAGCTAACAACAGTGAATGACTGCTAGCTGTTAGCCGCTAACTTAGCGGCTAACAGCTAACAACAGTTAATGACCGTTAGCTGTTAACTTAGCTGCTAACAGCTAACGGCCTTATACTATCGTCTTACACTAAATTGTACCACACAGATGATTCATTTAACACTTATTTGTGACATGAACCTCGTCAAAGACAATCCCTACAAGTAAACTTCTGAGGAGGGCAGATTTTGCCAAGTTTTACTGTATCAATGAGGACAATAGGCTAATTGGCATGTCCGTTCTTAAATTCCGGTTTTCAACTTCCTGTTGTTGTCACGTCCGCATTCTACAGCTCCCGCCTCTCTTCCCTGATTGGGATGTTAAGAATTCAGCCGAGTGAATTCGTTGGACAACGGAGGCTGGCAAGACAGAGCTGCAGGATTTCAGAATCTGGCAGGTCTGTCTGCTCTGCAAAGCTATTAATTTCCCCACTCTGCATTAATTTGGTCCAACATGTGCCTCAGGTATGTTGAACCCATACAGTTTCATCCTGTGTCTTGTATCTTTAGGAGATTGGAGGGGCATCGTGGCGCTGTCTGATAGATGGTGCACCCTTCGTAATCAGAAGGTTGCAGGTTCATGTCACGTGCCAATGTGTCATTTAACACAACACTTTGCCCCATCAGTGGCGTGTAAATGGGTATGAAAGGGCGTGAATAAGGGGTTGTCATAGAAACTCTGAACTATCAGTGAGTAGCTGAGAGAGTGAATGGGTGTGAAGATGTGAACTGCAGTGTAAAGGTGCTTTAAGTCGGACTAGAAGCTCAGTTTCCTTTAGTATAAACAATTTCACGAGTGTGTTTACTTAAAAGGCTCTTTCATTCAATTTAGTTTCCATTGTTAGTGAGTTAGTTAGTTTAGCATGCAGTGGTTCTATGTTCAATAAAATGCGTTTACTCTATACCCCACCAGATTGTATTTATCAGTTTGAATGAAATACTGCTTGTTTTGACAGCAGCAAATCATGGCACTAAAGGACCTTCAATGAAACCATACTGTAAGATGATTATTTGGCTTGCAGTTTTTAAGGAATATAATCTCTGCAGTCCTTACTGCATTCAACACAAAGACAATATCAGGGAGAGGAGAGGGAAAAGTGAGCCAAACTTCTGCAAAGTTTCAGCAAAATCTTTTTCACAAAGCCAAAAACTGAGTACTGATGATGCTGCAGATGAAGCTCCTGACTTGGTAATTGAATAAATTGCAAGGGGCTCAATCTGACTCACCAAATCATGTTTCATCAGACCTTATCCATTTACGTATGCAGTAGAACTTTAATAATCCTGAGTTAGCAGCAGCTCAGACTGATTTTGTAATATCTTTATGAACAAAAAACTTCACTCCAGGTTATGACAGAAGTGGCACTAAGCGTCTCTGTTCCCTTGTCAGTGAGAGCCCCCTCCTGCTGAGGTACTGTTATAAAGCTCTTTTAAATTTGCGTACTTATTCTATATAAATGTGCAGTTATTATGTGCTGTAACATACACTGATTAAACATTGTCTGTTTTATGTTGAAAGCCTCGAACATTTCAGCATAAAGAAGGACAAGTCCAATTTGTTGTGAACTATCACTCAGCAGGACGTCGTAAACATGTTACGCATTGAAAGCCGTTGATAGAAATAGGTTTTCTAATCATAATCATCCTCTCATAAAAAAGCTTCTTACTGTAAAACTGAACCTATTGTTGTAAAACTGATGGTACGGTCAGTTACAAAATGTATTCTTAGGGCTTTTTTTTTTTTTAAATAAAATCACCCATTATGTAAAACTGCAGCACATAATGATCACTGACGTTTTGAATAAACTAAACAGCTGCTCTTCAGGAGGAGATTTTCATGAATAAACCTTTATAAAAGAGACAGCAGCTATAATAATAGCTGGGATGGCAGCCTTTAATAACTTATTTTTGATGATGGCATTAATGGGAAATGATGTCCAGCACAGGTATCATGAGTAATTCCTGGAACTGAAAGGCCAACCAAAAGTTTCTGCTTCATGTCAAGCCTCTCAGTTATAAATGTGTTGGTCTGCATAACCCTGTTAACCCTAACCCTGTAAATAGGGATGTCTCGATCCGATATTGATATCGGATATCGGTCAAAAAAACAAATATCGGATTATATCGGCCTGTTTTTGTTTGATTTATTGAGGTCACTTTTCAGGGTCTTCTAATATTTTTTATTCATGTTGTTTTAATTGTAGTATATTCTTATGTTTAAGGTTAAAATTTATTTAACCTATTGGTTAATAACAAATAGGTCAGTTTTTCTCATACCTACTATTGCTGCCTACTGTTCTCTGTTTGAGTAATCTGACCTGATCAAGCCTTTTCTTACAGTCCATACTACAAAATAGGTAATAAAAGTCTGTATGATTCCTGCTGATATCGTATCGGATTGATATCGGTATCGGCCAATACTCAAAGGCTGCAATATCGGTATCGTATCGGAGGTGAAATGGTTGTATCGGGACACCCCTACCTGTAAACAGTGTACCATCAAACAGCACACACGACCAGCAAAATGTATAGTAGGATTTACATGCAAGTACAATCTGAAAATATGTGTTTATGAGATAATAGTTCTCTTTATATCATGAAGTGTATATGTTGATCATGAACTAATGAAATATTTGAACTAGTGACTCTCCACTAGGGATGTAACAGTATGAAAATTTCATATCACAGTTATTGTGACCAAAATTATCATGGTTATCATTATTATTGCGGTATAGTTGCAGCGTGCTCAAAACATTCAAAAAGAACTTCAACACAGTCTTTAAATCATTTAACCCTTTCAATTTATAATTTAAACAGTTCTTTTGTCTTTTTTGTCAATAGCTTTGTAATTTTACAAGGATGCTGGGGGGAAACTGATTGACGACAGTCACCCTGTCTAAAACACGAAGCTGCAGTGAAAGATAAATGCAGGAATAAAACTGCTGTAACTCCTCGAGAAAACGAGCGGCCTGAGAGACCGAGAGGATATATAGGATACTTCTAGGATGTCCTATAAGTAAATTTGTTTACATTTTTTAATGAGATATAAAAGTAAGCAATTCTGGCAAGTATTTATCATTAAAATCTTATAAATGCTTTAAACATATGTGTAATTTTAAGAAAAAAATATTTGAAACAGTATTCTCTTTATAAACAATTGTAAATGAACATGTTCAAAGTTTTGAGACAGCAAAAAATAAATTTAACCTATTTTACAAACACTCACCCACTCACTTTTTGTTTGCCTACAGCATTAGTGTCCATGCTACAGCTTGTTATATCAGACCATGTGTAGGCCTTTTTATTTATTTTTTGTTTTACTAACGATATTCCCTGAAGCAGTTAGCCCCCTTCATGACTCTCCTCTGGTCTCCCCCGTCCATGGCAGATCCTTGACAACCTTTAATACCTTTATTGGTACAAACCTTTAATATTTCCAAATTGCAATTATCTCCATAAAACACGAACTATGACGGAAAAAGATGATCTACTATGAAATATGGCAAAACACGGCGAATAAACGGCGAAAGAATGGCACAATACACTCCATAATAATACTAATGCTGCTATTTACAACCTTTATACATTATTCCCACAGAAAATACAGATAAATTGCCTATAATTCACTCAGGTATGACTCACTGAATCCTCTCTCTCTGTCTGCTCGTTTACTCAGTGTTACAGCAGTTTTAATCACACGTATTTTTGTCTTTCACCACAGCTTCGTGTTTTAGACAGAGTGACTGTGGTCAATCAGTTTGCCCTCGACATCCTTGTAAAATCCAAACTTCGACCAGACTTTAGACTTTTTCCATTTCAAATAGCAAAACCTGTTAGTCTGAGCGGGGCTCCAACTGCTCTACAGGACTTCTCAGAGGCCAAACATTGCAAACTGCAAATACGCGTCTCTGTCCGTCTGAGAGGGCTGCTTCACTGAGGCTTTTCCAGGCAAAGAGCAGCATCACGGTGAGTTATTGACACAGTGTGATGATCAAACATGGTTTAACGGTAATTTTAGTAGGACACGGTAATGATTACTGTGGGAAATTTTACCTCGGTTTACCATTTTACCGGTAACCGTTACATTCCTACTTTCCACACATTGTACAATGAATTCTGAGAGGGTCCAGATGGTTCTCCATTGTGTATGATCAGGGTGTTTGTTTTAACAGTGTCTTGACAGTTTGTAATGTATTTAGACATTTAAATGGAAAGTTAGAGGAAAGCCTTGGCTAAAAAATATCAGCAAATGATGAGGCATTGTCATTTATCCTGTTAATTTTGAATTTTAATAAACATAGTGCATTCCTGGCAGTGAAATATCTTTATTTGTTACTAAAAAAGTCTCTGTTTGTCTCAATTCTTCTACATATATGTGTCCAAATAATGAATGGCAAAAAAAATCTGGCATTATGAGCTTTTTCCTAAGGGTAAAATATAGTTTATATATAAGGCATTCATATGACTAGGTTTTTTTTTGCTGGATACAGGGATGCATCTTCTGTTTATTTACTGATCTACACACACACACACACACACACACACACACACACACACACACACACACACACACACCAGTGAAGTGAACAAGTGGAAATGGGGGTTAAAGAATTGACTGCAGAATGTATTGAATGGATCAAGTAGCAACAGCTGTTTGATTATCTCATAGGAGCCATTGGAAAGTTGCTCAAATCAATCTGTATGCAGTCATACAGTACATGCTGTTTCATTTAAATTTGATCAGCCTACTGACAGACAGAGGCGATGTCTAATGGTGACATTGCATGTGCGAACTACCCCAAACTGGAAAGTCTTGTTAAAATGAAAATTTAGGCTGTAAAAGCTGTCCATTTCCCACGCATAGTCATGTAACTTCTGGGTTTCATGCTGCCTGTCTGAGGTGAATGCTAAAAGAACTGTAGGTTTTGGCACTTCCACACAGGCTTCATTATTCAGCCTTGACTGCTGCCTCTTGATTAAAATGAATTGCACAGAGCACACCTGGGATTTTGCATCTTCATCTACAAATGTTGGGCTGTAATGAGACTAAAAATAGGGGGGAAGTGTTTTCAACTACATTTTTCAGTAGCTCTGGGATAGCGTTGCTGTTTTTAAAATCAAATAGCTTTTAGGTTTCTGATTTACTGATTAAGAAGATAGATCCCATTCAAACAAGCTTAAAATACCAAAGTGGAAAAGCAGCACAGCCATTGTGAGGGCCTGAAATCAAACACTGATGACTTTATTTAAGAGCCTCTAACACAGACATACAGTCGTCGTCTGATAAAGACGTTCGTTATGGACGCCCATTTTATGATATGAACACTAAGAAACCATTTTGAAGAACTGCCAGAGGCATATTTAGTTCTTTTAATAACATCATACGTATAAGTTGCACCTTTGCACCTTTAGCTTGATCACTTCCTGCCTGCTTTCTTTATTTCTTTCGCCTGCCCTGATGTGTCTGGGGATGAAGGTTGCCGGACATAAATAGTATTTTGAGCTTCACTGAAAGCAGTACAAAAGGGGAACACAACATCAGCAGCAGATAGATATCCATCTAAAGGGAGCTCATCAAGCATGGGCCAAAGAGATGCCACTGAATGGGTAGGTGCTGAAAGGTAGTCCTTGAGGAAGACGAATGAATGACGTATTCATCACTTTTGTGCCTGTCTAATAGCTGTTTGAGTTTATCACATCAGATGCATGTAAACATAGACAGCCTTTGGTACAAGTGGACCCTTATCCTTAAGAAGAAGGATGTCAATTAGAATGAAAACAAATGAAACCACAGTTTAGGATTAAAATCAAATGTGTCCTCCACTGATTTTGTTTTAAACTTGTCATTCAACATCAGGTCATAGTCAGAAATGTTGTTACTGAGTGTTTTTTCACATTCAGTAACCTATAGCTCCTTTAATGAACATGATTGCTCACACTTTCAGCAATATGTTTGTATAAATGTTCCTTCTTTGGTATGTATCTTTAAAAATTATCAGAATGGAGACGCATTAGCAAATGGAGCAGTGGGCATGTGACGGAGTAAACACAGCTGCAGAAACAACAATAACAGTTTTCAAACAGACAAACCAAATCAACAAGTTGGTGTCACAGTTTTACCAAATCCTGGATCCACATCTGAAATGTCACTGGTGCTGTTGAAGTGTTAAAAAGACCTACATCTGATAATTCACCTTAGTATTTCAATTTCCTGTGATTACTATGGAGTATAAAAATGCATGGTTTTCAAGATAGAGAAAGTTAAAAAAAAAAAAAAAAAAAAAAGCCTATGCCACAGCTCCATACATTGGTTATAGTAGCTGGTACTGTTTTTGTCATCAATCCCTTAATAGTTGTTTTTGACTGAAAGTTATCAACTGATTATGCTAATACAACTTTAATTTGAATCCCCTCTTCAAGAGTTTCTGTGCCTGTTTACATCATACACATCAGATTGTTCTAGAAAGGCTGAACTTCCGGGTGTGCCTCCTGGAAGTTTCATCCAGAGACAGATGTCGCACAAGAAGTATCAGTCTGCCCCCAAGTTATCAGCACTAAAATACAACTTTTCAGTGCACATTATGCGAAATTAACTTGTACAGAGTGATTATGTTTTAAAATGTAAAAGCTGACAGAGTAGGCAGAGATATGGCCCAATAGTAGAAAAGCCTGATTCAAAATAAAGTGAACATTTTTAAATAGCTTTACATCTCAAAAAAAAAAAAAAGGTGTTTTTACATGGAAACTACAGCTCAGATATGATGTGTGCGCTTATGCATCTCTAAACAAACACTTCTGGTTAGAGAGTCATGCCTTGAGAGCGAGGTTTTGCTCTTTTCATCCCTACCTGCTTCTCTCTTCACCTCGGGAAAGGTGTCTATGCCTATAATTACACCATAATTGCTGGAACCTGCTGTGTTTGCTGCAGAAATGTGCAAATACCTTTTTTTCTAAAGGTGTGATGATGTAACCGTGCATGTTCCATCGGAAATGAATGTAAAGAGCTTCAAATATTTAAAAGCTGTCAATTAAAAATGTCATACCCCAGAGTGCAGGATGACTCACTAAACCTTCAGTGAGTTCAAAAGAAAACTGGAGATAAAAATGGGACCTATTTCAGCACAAATTTACACTGCACATAATTCTTTGGAACATTTTGGCCCTGGCTCTATTTATGCTATAGGTGCTCCATTTTTCACTTTACATGCTCTTTAAGAGAACAGCCTTGGCAAATATTTTCGTAGCAGTGGCTGAGTTACTGCTGACTGTTGGCAAATCAACCCCATAAATCGGGTTAAGCTTGAAACCATGTACTTTGGAATGAAGTTACATGCCTCCACTTTGAAAAAGTCTTTGCTTAAATCATGGCTGGATATGTGTGGCTGTTCTTCTGGTGTTAGTAGGAAACAGTCATTTATGTGGATATTTAGTTCAAAACATATGGTATGATTCAGTTACTGAGGTCGTCCTTGTCTGATGATAATCTTTGGTCATCTTGTCAATTATTGCAGAGCTTTTTCTTTTTTTCAAAATCTCATTGTTCATTGTATCCTAAATTACGATAAAAGCTAAATATTTTAACGCTGTGTCTTCTTTAACAACCTTGAAGTGCAGCTGGATCCACCAGGTTTAATGTTTGTAATCATGCAGAACTTTAAGCTGGATTGATTAAGTTTACTCTGCTGAGCCACTGACCAATCAGCAGCGTCAAAACTGAAAACATTTCTTTTTAGGTTTAGGTCTTAGGGTTGCACAGTATTATTATGTGATATTGTTATCTGTAGATAATTGCTTCAAAAGCTAAATTTTGGTTTGGGGATATATGAAAACCACTGCAGGTATTTACTGCCAACATTTTAGCCTAATATATTAGCTTTAAGTTTAGCATTTTTTGTTAATGTTTAATTGCAATCTTAATTTCATATTGCAAGTACAAGCTGCCAAAATTGTCAGATTTTATGGCAACCAATTAGAAGATCTGTTTGTGGCACTTAAAGGGGCAGAGAAAGCATGATTATACAGTTACCATTAAAAGATATATTTGCGTATAACAGTTGTAATTTTACAAAAAAGCTACTTTCAGTTATTGCTATATATTGGTCCAAATTTTCCTATCAGCCAAAACAAGTTCTGATATATCACCACATTAACAAAAATCCAATTTCTTCTTCATTAAATGTAGATAAAAGAACAACAGTGAAAGCATTTGTGGAATAAATATTTTACTTGTTTAATGGCAGGTTTTGGTAAGAGTTGGTATTACTGACCGGCTCAGTTCATGTACTTTTCTTGAGTTTACTAATCACAGCATCAGCCGCCCACTACCTCATCTGAGTGGCCTGATATGAATATAATTGACAGGATGATCATCCAGTCACCCACTGGAGGTTCATCCTTCACCTAAAACCTCTGTTGTCACAAAGGACTTATACCTGAAGATGGACTCTACTACACTGTCTAACTTGGAATAAATTTATTTATTTGAAATGTTTCGGTCTCAGACCTTCATCAGGCAAACTGAGGTCTGAGACTGAAACGTTGCAAATAAATTAAGTTAGACAGTGTCTTCATGTTTAAGTCTACTTTTTTGCTCCAGTCTCCTAAATTAGATGTGCGAAGTACTCTTCTGAATTGTTATACCAAAAGGACTGATGAAATATATCCTAGATTTATTCAACTGGCCAGTTGGTGTGCTTGGGTAAAACCCAAAACCAGTGAAGTTGGCACGTTGTGTAAATCTTAAATAAAAAAAGAATACAATGATTTGCAAATCCTTTTCAACCTATATTCAATTGAATACACAGCAAAGACGAGATGTTTAATGTTCGAACTGAGAAACTTTGTTGTCTTTTGCAAATAATCAACTTAGAATTGAATAGCAGCAACACATTGCAAAAAAGTTGGCACAGGGACATTTTAACCACTGTGTTACATCGCCTTTCCTTTTAACAACACTCGGCAAACATTTGGGAACTGAGGAGACCAATTTTTGAAGCTTTTTCGGGTGGAATTCTTTCCCATTCTTGCTTGATGTACAGCCTAAGTTGTTCAACAGTCGGGGGTCTCCATTGTTGTATTTTACGCTTCATAATGCGCCACACATTTTCAATGGGGGACAGGTCTGGACTACAGGCAGGCCAGTCTAGTACCCGCACTCTTTTACTACGAAGCCACGCTGTTGTGACACGTGCAGAATGTGGCTTGGCATTGTCTTGCTGAAATAAGCAGGGGCGTCCATGAAAAAGACGTTGCTTGGATGGCAACATATGTTGCTCCAAAACCTGCATGCACATTTCAGCATTAATGGTGCCTTCACAGATGAGTAAGTTACCCATGCCTTGGGCACTAATACACCCCCATACCATCACAGATGCTGGCTTTTGAACTTTGCACCTATAACAGTCCGGCTGGTTCTTTTCCTCTTTGGTCTAGAGGACACGACGACCACAATTTCCAAAAACAATTTGAAATGTGGACTGGTCAGACCACAGAACACTTTTTCACTTTGCATCAGTCCATCTTAGATGAGCTCGGGCCCAGCGAAGCCGGCTGTGTTTCTGGGTGTTGTTGATAAATGGCTTTGGCTTTGCATAGTAGAGTTTTAACTTGCACTTACAGATGTAGCGACAAACTGTAGTTACTGACAGTGGTTTTCTGAAGTGTTCCTGAGCTCATGTGGTGATATCCTTTACACGGTGATGCCGGTTTTTGATGCAGTACCGCCTGAGGGATCAAAGGTCATGGGCAGTCAATGTTGGTTTTCGGCCTTGCTGCTTACGTGCAGTAATTTCTCCAGATTCTCTGAAACTTTTGATGATATTATGGACCGTAGATGATGAAATTCCTAATTCTTTGCAATAGCTCGTTGAGAAATGTTGTTCTTAAACTGTTCGACAATTTGCTCACACATTTGTTCACAAAGTGGTGACCCTCGCCCCATCCTTGTTTGTGAATGACTGAGCATTTCAGGGAAGCTGCTTTTATACCCAATCATGGCACCCACCTGTTCCCAATTACCCTGTTCACCTGTGGGATGACACTGGCACTTGTGTCAGCTTTTTTGAAACATGTTGCAGGCATCAAATTCCAAATGAGCTAATATTTGCAAAAAAAATAACAGTTTACCAGTTTGAACATTAAAGGGCAACTTCGGTATTTTTCAACCTGGGTCCTATTGCCCCAAGTGTATGTGTGTATACGATTGACGGGTACAACTCATTTTAAAATTGGCTCAGTATCAAGGGAGCGGATGCAGCCGGCAGCATGAAGCTAGATAGAGGGGCAACTGCATCCCGTATAAGTTTGAGCATTAAAAGTGTTTGTTTCGCCACAGACCGGTTGCGATTGCCGGTGCTAGCTCTCTAATTAGCATTGTAAGCATTGCGTTTTCCTTCACGTCCTCTGACCTGTGTGACGTCATCTCCTGTGAGCTTGTTGCCGGAAGAAAACAGAGGAGCCATGCAGCGCGCCGCTCATAGTGGAGCTGCTTATCCCGGAGGACAGTTGAAAGTTTTACTGCATCGGTATCATGGCTGAATATTTACCAGATTTCGAGAGTGAAGACGAGCCTCTTCATTACGACGGCCACCCGTATTTATTTGAGCCAGAATATACGGACGAGGAGCTGCTACAAACTCAAGAGCTAACGAGGATAGCAACAGAGGGCCAACGAGCAGACGAGGGTGAAGCAGCGGTGGCACGAACGCTCTAGATTTGTCTCTGACACACACATTTACTGTTGCCCTAACTCCTCTTCACTTTTTCCTCTCGTCCAGCCAGTACAGACTTGTGGCCTACCGTGTTACAATGCTAATTAGAGAGCTAGCACCGGCGATCGCAACCGGTCTGTGGCGAAATAAACACTTAGACAATACATACAATACTTATACGTATTGTATGCACAAAGACATATTAGTTATACTTACTTTATGGATAGTTGACCATTTGGTCCCTGTGGTTTTGGTCGCCTCCTCCAATTTATTTTGAGTACATGAAAAAAGGCATCCAGCACTGCCCTGTTGATCAGAAGATCCTCTAATGTAGTTACACAGCGTCCGGTACT
The DNA here is from genome assembly GCA_036419115.1 of Scarus forsteni. Classification (NCBI taxonomy): domain Eukaryota; kingdom Metazoa; phylum Chordata; class Actinopteri; order Labriformes; family Labridae; genus Scarus; species Scarus forsteni. The sequence goes on from JAZDUH010000383.1 coordinate 16,165,977, forward strand.
TTCTGTATCATCCCACGACACATCGAGACCACAAATATTGGGCAACAGGTCCCACTCGTTGCAACACAGACATTCTTCCTCTGTGGGCATAGAGTCACAGCAACCACAGGAGCACCACCAGTCCTCAGAAATTCGCGCTTGTGCCGCCGCTGCTTCACCCTCGTCTGCTCGTTGGCCCTCTGTTGCTATCCTCGTTAGCTCTTGAGTTTGTAGCAGCTCCTCGTCTGTATACTCTGGCTCAAATAAATACGGGTGGCCGTCGTAATGAAAAGGCTCGTCTTCACTCTCGAAATCTGGTAAATATTCAGCCATGATACCGATGCAGTAAAACTTTCAACTGTCCTCCGGGATAAGCAGCTCCACTATGAGCGGCGCGCTGCATGGCTCCTCTGTTTTCTTCCGGCAACAAGCTCACAGGAGATGACGTCACACAGGTCAGAGGACGTGAAGGAAAACGCAATGCTTACAATGCTAATTAGAGAGCTAGCACCGGCGATCGCAACCGGTCTGTGGCGAAATAAACACTTTTAATGCTCAAACTTATACGGGATGCAGTTGCCCCCCTATCTAGCTTCGCGGCTGCCGGCTGCATCCGCTCCCTTGATACTGAGCCAATTTTAAAACGAGTTGTACCCGTCAATCGTATACACACATACACTTGGGGCAATAGGACCCAGGTTGAAAAATACCGAAGTTGCCCTTTAAGTATCTTGTCTTTGCAGTGTATTTAATTGAATATAGGTTGAAAGGGATTTGCAAATCATTGTATTCTGTTTTTCTTCACGATTTACACAACGTGCCAACTTCACTGGTTTTGGGTTTTGTATATCATTGTAGAAGCAAAATGTAACGTTTGGGGTAATTGTTTTGAGCCTCTGTCTGTCATTTTTACCACTTTAGTTTTGTCCCCTTGTGGCACGTATGGATGTTTATAGCTACTTTCTCTGAGGTCTGACTTATCTTGAAATGAAATTTTACATTTTCTCTGATTTTGTTCTGATTGTTTAGGTCAGATAGATGGAAAAATTAAATTTCAGGGAATGTGGTACTGGTATTTGATGTAAGACTACAACCCTGATCTGAAGTTATCTCACCAAAGCACCAATAATTAACTCTAAAATCTTTTCCAACAATGTAAAATGTGTTTCTCGAGGTTCGTACTCCAAGTCAAAGAGAGTCTGAAATGAGTAGAGTGGTTCTTTGTGGGGACTGTGTTTGTCCTTGTAGCTAACAGGTGCAGCAAAATACATGAAAGAGCGAAGTGTGGACCAGACGAGTAATGTTGATTACATTCTTAAGAGACAAAAAAGCCCACTGTGTGCCATGCATTTGACTTTCTCTTCTATCAAAGAGGGCCAACATCTGGGGTGGGGTAGAACATGCTCTTTGCAATCTCTCTCTCTCTTTCTGCAAATCCACCCACACGGAGAGAGCATCTTCCTACTTTGCCAACACTGTGTGCGGTGAAAGGAAGCCTCTATTACAAATGGTTCTATTAAGTGCCCTCAATGGAGGATTTTTAAGTAGCCTTGTGGTAATGATGGCTCCTACCTTCTCTCTCTCTCTGCTTTCTCGCACTTTTTCCTTCCTCTCTGTCTTTTTCCTTGCCCCAACCGACCCCGAGAGCACTAAAACACACTTGTCTCCTCTTCTCTTTTCAGCGACACAGAAAAGATGATGACTTCTCTCACTCTTATTTCAACCCTTATGCATATCTTAGGCATGAAGCATCTTTTTTGTAAAGGAGGGCCGTCACGATTTAGCCGTGCCACTTTGCATTCAGCCATGCCAGCTTACGGTAGGGATGAATGCAGATCAGTGCTTTCACTCAGAGATGTTTGATACATCCAGAAAGCCCCTCGTAGTGATGATTATGGATTCTGGGAGGGGGATCTTGGGCTCTGTTTGAATTGGGCGAGCTGTAAGAAAGAAAAGAGGAGATCAGCCTTCATTGTCAGGCCTGACAAGATTAAGCTGACTCAAAAAGCTGATCAAACCGGGTGAGATTCTGCATGGCGAGGTGAGCCAAGGAGGGGTGGCATAGGTGGCTGCTCTGAGGTGTAAACACAGTTCTGACATGGACAGCGACACTTCATCTTGCCCTGCGGGGGCTCAGATGGAGGCCGCATGCCACCCCCCGCCAACCAGCAGCCTTGTGAGGAGGAGACGTGTTGACCATGAAATCCTTATCTTCCTCACTTCAGCAGCAGCTGATCTTGCTGCTCGGTGGCACGGCTCTGAATGCAGAGAGAGTGGTGGCCTGTTTTTTTCTCTCTGCACTGGTGTTGATTTTGGCAGCTATATTCACTTTAAACTTCAGTCTGAATGAAAATGTATATTAGTTTTAGTCACTGACTGTAGAAAAAATTTGAACAAAGCCTTGTGACATCAGCTGTCTGATTATTAAAAGAGACTCCTGAGGGCAATCTGAGGGGGCTGCCATACTGAAAATGCTCTCTTGACCTAACTTTAGATAAGCATAATATAAAAAAATACAGCTCCAGTGAGAGGGTTGATGAGGTGTTCAAACCAGTAACAGAGGTTGCTGAATGGTTTTTGATTACAAAATTTCATTGACATCTCTGTTCAGTTTTGATCAATACAAACTCATTTAATTTCAGTCATTCCTTGAGAGGAGTGAGGCTGCAGTCCACCAATAACGGGCTGCCTGGGCTTTCTTTACTGTCCGATTTTAACAACAAAAATAAAAATGCCACTACTACATCTACTTTCAGGACTAAAAATAATAAGAATAATACTTTTTTGGTATTGAACTTTAAAAACCTAGGTTTACAAAGTGCTTTGACAAGCAGGCGGGAACGTACAGGCAACAGAGCTCAAGAGTTAAAGTGCAACAGGAACCAAACAAAATATACCTATCAGAAACTAACACCACAGAACCGTGCCTTAGCAGTCTATGCCCAGGCACTCATCATGGTCCAAAAACACAAAAGGTCCCCAACCGATAGCACCAAGAACACCTGAAAGCCCAACACAAACATGTCGGTCCATACTCCTAGAGCACCCCAAGGAAAGCACAAGCCACCATACGTGGGCAAAGCCCCCAAAGTCTCCAGCTCCACAAATCAAAGGCCCCTCATATTCCCCAAGCCATATCTACTGTATAACCCAAGCCCAGATCCACCATGCTCCCTTCTCGGACCTCAAGTCCCTCCACCCTCCTCATAGTAAGAACCTGTTCACAAAGTATGTCAAGAGAACCCATACAATACAACATGATTTTGGTCACAGTGTAACCGCTACAATTTCTTCTTGAATTATTTTGTAATCACGTTTACAGAAAAACATGTTCTCTGTACATTTCATATGGATTTTCTAATGTCCATGTCAAAGTTCAGTGCTCAGTAATAGAGCTGCTTTATGAGCCGTATGCACTTACCAAGGACTGTTTGATATAATTACAGACTGGTTTATGGTGTAAACTTGAAAGAACAGCTTTGAGACCAATTTGGAAGATGTTACTTAATCATATCACCTATACTGAACAATTTTAAAGATTTACTGCAATTTTGTTTGAGTGTGATAATTCACTTTAAAAGTGACTGTGTGGCATCACTTTGTTACCAAATCATCTTGTCATTTAAGTAATTAAACAGTAAATTAGGTAAAGTTTGAGGATTGCCTGTAATACGTGATCGATCTTTCGATTGAAACAGATGTCACAGTTTCAGAGGTAGATTTATCCTAAAACAAGGGATGCATGATAGTGGATATTTGTTATGCCAATATTTCCTAACTCGTTATCAGTGACAGCAATATCGAAACCAGTGTTCTTGTCAAGAGCGCAAAGCCTTCACTTTACGAAAATTGACCTGTTCATTTAATGTTGAAATTCTGTTTGTTTGAAACAAATGTGAAGCAAGAAGAAAAATAAAACATTTGATTAAAAACAAAGTCCTTTCGTGATTGTGAGGTGGACAATTTCAGTGAACTTGTACTTTCAGTCAATAGAACAGCCAGGATCAAGGATGCATCTGCTAATATGTGCAGCCAAAACTGTGGGCTGTAAATATCAGCAAAACAGCCCATATCTGCCAATGATTGACTTTTAAGACACTTATCTGCCAATACCAAAATTACTACCTCAGCCAAGGAGGTTATGTTTTCGGGAGAGTTTGTTTGTCTGTCTGTCCGTCTGTCCATCTGTCTGTGAACAAAATAACTCAAAAAGTAATGGATGGATTTTGATGACATTTTCAGGAAATGTTTAGCATGGGAACAGGAAGACCTGGATCCGCCATGACGAAAAATGCGATATTTGTGAATAACTACTGAACTAAAATAGATATCATGATGAATCTAGTTGCTAATTGTATGTTTTCATGGTCAAGGAATCCAAATATTGAGATGAAATAAAGGTAGGACTAATATTTATGGTGAAAATCACAATATGACTGAGAACTGTGGTGCTGGCGGAGGTCTGCCCTCTCCTAGTTCTTTCTGATAGTATTTTACATCCCTGGTTTGACATCTACAAATGCATATTTAAAAAGTCATCTTCAAACCAAATTTTAAATCCTTTAAAGTGGTTAAAAAATGAATATTTTTGTACACATCTAGTAAAGTGTCTATCCAGTTGTATCTTGTACTTTATTCAAACAAAACTGGAGGTACCTTCCTTATTTTATTTTGAAAATTATTCATTACATCCTGGCCTGACAAGGGAGATTGCCTCACAGTGAGTTGCTCACAAGGTAAAATAAAAGCATAGAACTTAAGAGAGAATATATTTTGTGTAATATTTTGGAATTATTGATTTAATTCATTTAAATTTAATGAGCATGAGTCATAACTGTCTGTTAGTCCCCTTTAGGCATGTAACACAGGATTTTCTAAAATTAAAGATTTACTTTAGCCTTGTTTTGCTCTTTGTTATGGAAAAGGAAGTCATCTGTAGTCATGTTTTTTGTGTGTGTGTCGCAAAATTAATGCTGGTCTACACTGAAATAAATCAGCTGGTTTTCTTTCTCTTTCTTCAAAACTGATCATTATCTTTACCCTCATTATTCCTGTGTGTGTTTTCTGAGAAATACCCCTCACCTAAGTCGCTTGGTTTTTTATTTTCCTGTGTTAATAACTGTCGCCTTGTAATGAATGTGGTTATTAAAGGAACAGCTGTACAGAATGGTACAGGCATAAATCGGAATTTGTGCAGGAGCAGACAAACCCATTTAATAGCACAACAGATAAATACATCTCCTCTGAAATGTCACATCATGCACCCTTCACCCGTCTACACTAATTCTCTCTTTTTTTATGTGTGGTCTCTTATGAGCAGCCATGCTACTTGATTATAACATTAGAGGAGTTGCCTGCTCAGCAGTCAGAAGTATTACAGCTTCCACGGCTGTAACAGCCATGTGTCTTCCTCTCGACATTTTCATCTCCTATGCAAATACAGACCCAATGGAGCCAGTAATCATTCATCAAGAAACTGTCTCCAAATGGTAACTGCTTCTGTCCTGCTCATTCATTATTCATCAGCACGGACGGGTCAGGCAGTGCGAGGCTCCACAAGCAGCATACAGAGGCACACGCACTGAGTCTGCCTCATTCCTCTGTTTATCTCCCTCACTCTGAGAATTGAAATAAGGAAAAAGTCCAATGTTCGCTCCCTTAGCTCTATGCTGAGTGTCAGAAGTAAGGCTGTGCAGCTTTAGTTCACTTCTCCACCTCTGGTATTGATAAAACACCTCCGCCCGCCGCTGATACTCCTGTTCATTACTGTGTTTAATGAGAAACTTCTGCATTCAGTGTGTAGCATGCACAGCGGGTGCATATTTCACAAATGAGTGGGGGAAAATGTGTTTAGGAGGAGCTGGAGGCTGAATTTTATCACAAGTATGTGGCAGGCAATGTGACATGCAAGAAACACCCTAATAAACAGGCCAATATACAAACACTGCAGCCATATCTGTATGCTCTTTTTCTCACCAGTGTTTAATTCAAATTACACAGAAGCAGAGGAAACATCAAACCAACATGTTAACCCAGCGAAGGAAGAAAAATGAGCTTCCTTAGATGCAGCAGCAGAACGCCACTGTGTCTTTCTGGTGTCTCGTCTTGATCCCTGCAGGAATTTCCCGTCTGTGTATTAATATCCACTTCAAAGCGAACGCACTCCCCTGAATGTGTTGTGCATGCATTTAGAGGTCTATCTTCCTCTGTTATGATCCCCGCAGCAGCAGCAGCCTACATGTAAACACACCAGAGGCAAACACACAGCGACCTACTGGCTCTATCTGTCACCATGCTAGTCAACTGTCCGCGTCTTAGCTTGATTTGTTTCCCAGCACTAGGCCCCATGTGATGGATGATTTGCACGTGCCATATTCATCAAGGCCGTCAAGCAGGTTGCTTGTCACCATTCAAATGAATGAGGAAGACTATTTGTTTAATGCTATGAAACCATACCAAGGCAAAATTTGAATTTACTTTGCTAATTGAACACATCCTGAAATATTGTATGGCTTCTGTCTTGAAGTTGGCGGATAAGCTAAATCTACAGGAGTTGACTTTTGCCCTGCAGCGACAGCTTCAGCAGAGGGATGCCAGGAGTTTGAGTTTTCAGCTTTGAGGGTTTTTGTGAAGTTTATAGAGCGGGCCAGGGTACATCCCCTCTAGTCTGTCATCATACTTAAGTGGAGCATTGTCTAGGCCCTGCAGCTCCCCCCAGATAAAACTGCCAGTGGTGCAATTTCCTCAAGACCCCTCAGGGCCCATAATTCTCTTTGTAGGTTGTCTGACAATTTGCTAAGCAGTTGAGACGGGGACACAGGGAGACTGAGACGTGCTGTGGCTTAGAGTGTCTTCACAGAACAAGAGGCTTTACAGACAATTCTGCAAGGTTATGGGAACCATTTAACTTTCATATTTCAAAATGTCAAAGTGGAAACTAGAACTACCCCACTGTTTCATGCTTCCACATTTGGGCAAAGTTTGAAAGAAATTCCTTATAGTGCAATAAATGATGATGAGGTTATGACCTTGGTCGCAATGACCAACCAATATTGGACATTTCATCTGCAATCAAAAAGTGGTCATTTGGCCCTGAATTTCTGAAAAATGTTGAGAAATGTTCGCAAGCAGGAGAGGAACTGTGGTGTAGCAGGTAGTGTGAGTCTTACAGCAGGAAGATTGCTGGTTTGAAACCTGTGTTGGTTTGAACCTTCTGTTTGTAGTTAATCTGTTCTACCCTTCAGACTCTCCATCTTCTTCCCACAACCCAAAAAAAGAGCTTGTTTAGTAATTGGTGATTCTAAATTGCCCTTAGGTGTGGGTGAGATTTGATTGGTTGTCTGTCTCCTTGTAGGGCTGTGATAATCAGGCAACTCATGGCTGTCTCATGCCTCAAATCCAGTGTCAGCTGGGATAGGCTCCAGCTCCAACACTGCCGAAAGGGGGAAGCAGTATAGATAATGGATGGATGTAAAGTAAAATGACTTTTTAAGAATGATCTCCAAAATTTAATCAGTTAATTTGTGGGTCAGAATTTCCATTTGTGCAAGGTTGTCTGTCAAAGATTGATTGTGTTAAAACATTCACAAACAGGGGATAAATATGAGCTTATGAAACTTCAATCTTTTAGCCCAAGACCTTTAAAATCTGAATATATCATTCAGGAGCCAAAGTGTTCAATTGTGCAGACTTTGAAGATTATACCTTAAAGCCTTGATGAATTATGCTATCAAAAGCAAGTGATGATCCTAAAGATCAATATCATTGACTGTCATTGCCAATTACCTTTAAAGGATAAGTTCGGTTCCTGCAGCTTTTACATTGTTTATAGAATGAAGAACAACAATATACTCACCCAGAAGGCTTTCCTGATCCAAACAGTGCTTCGGGAGATATTTAGATCCAAAATCGAGCAGCAGACATCGATATAATGGTAGCCTGTAGGGCATAGATCGCCGCTCCTAAAAACTGCATTAATCGTCCAAAAACTCATGTTTTTCACCAATATTCCATCATGATCCATTCCAGATGGTCCGCCATTGCAGTCTGTGTCACTCCACACAGCGCTGTGTGGCTGTACTGACCTCTGAACTGACTAGTTTGTTTACGTTTACGCGCATGCGCAGTACTCTCTGGAGCGCTGCCTCCGTTTCCTCCTTTCAATGAGCTCCTCATCGGTAAACTCTGGCTCGAAACTGTAAGGACGTCCATCATATTCAAAGTTCTCCTCCATAACATCTTCATCCAATAGATATCGTCAATTTTGCACAAAACTGGAAGAAGAAAGTCGATTTGTAGGCCGCCGGTCTTCCCCTGGAACAATGAGCTGCACTGCGCATGCGCAAAGGGCACGTAAACAAACTAGTTAGTTCAGAGGACAGTACAGCCACACAGCACTGTGTGGAGTGACACAGACTGCAATGGCGGACCATCCGGAACGGATCATGATGGAATATTGGTGAAAAACATTAGTTTTTGGACGATTAATGCAGTTTTTTGGAGCGGCGATCTATGCCCTACGGGCTACCATTATATCAGTGTCCGCTGCTCGATTTTGGATCTAAATATCTCCCGAAGCACTGTTTGGATCAGGAAAGCCTTCTGGGTGAGTATATTGTTGTTCTTCATTCTATAAACAATGTAAAAGCTGCAGGAACCGAACTTTACCTTTAACATCTGATTAACAACTGTGACTAAACAGATAAAACCGAAACAAAAAAAAGAGTGTGACTAAATGTATCTAAGAGTAGGGATGAACACGACGTTATGTTATTTTTTCCTTTGGCCCATGATCTTGAAAACTTGATTCATTCATCCCCATGTTGGGGTGTGTATTTGCACAAATGTCATTAAATAAATATACTTAAACGTAAAGTTGAGTTATTGCATTCACATTATGGCCTAGGCTCTTTAAATTTGTGGTGATTTGAAACCTCGACTTGAAGTGGCATTTGAACAAGATTAGATAAATATGCATATTTTTTTGATTGTTGTATTTGCAGGAGTGACAATTGTCATGTCCCTCCCTTTGAGATCAATATTTTGTCATGCTACCCATCAACATCTTCAACCCATGAAGTCATTCAAAGACCAAGTAAATTTTTCTAAATTCATCAGTCCTTGGAGTATAAAATCAAAAATCTCCAGTTATTCATTTAAATTTCCATAAATTAGTAAAATAAATAAATAAATAAATAATAATAATAATAATACTAATAATAATAATCCAAACCCAATCCAATATTAAAAAAGGTAAAACATGAAAATGGCAGCTCATGTGCAGCTCTTTGGAGACCCAAAGGAAATATTGAAGTCGTGGTACAATTTTAAGCTGTCACAAAACCCTTTTCCACATTACACATAATTAGCCAAATAACATATCTTGCTTTACTGCCAACATTGATTTGACATGAATCCCACTTTTGACTGGGGCAGTTACCAATCACAGTGCAAAATTTTAGACTGGCAACTGGGATGACAGACCCCCCCCCCCCCCCCCCCCACACACACACACACACCTCCAAGCCTTCAAAATGTTATCAGTTCGTCCTAAGTCAGCATGTGCAAATATGCAATGTTTGAAGGCAAAAACCTAAGATTATAACTATCTTTACATGCTATAGTGTTGCAGGAATGAGTTCAAAAACACAGAAAAGCATTTTAGTACATGGGATTTCAGAATGTCCTTTTGGCTTAGATTTTAATGCTTTATTTTTTTTTTTTTTTTTTTTTTTTTTTTTCCCTTGTCTGCATTATCTTTACAGCTGAGCACTGTGTCTGGTGGCAGCGTTGGAAAGACTAATGCAATTTTTTTCTAGCCGTGAGACATACGTGAATATGATACACTGCTATAGTGACCATCACCAGCCCTCCTGTAGGCTCCTCCATCATATAAAACTTTATTTAACCCCTGATGGGAGCTGAGGGGAGACACCACAGTGTGAAAGAAGGAAATAGTGACAGACAAGACAGGACAAGACAAGACAAGGCAAGACAAGACAACACAACTTGGAGAGGAACATACAGGTATTGTCGATATTTTAGGATAGTAGTTCAAGTGTTGTCCTGATGTAAGTGCATACTGGAAGTATGTGTTGTGTATGAAGAGGGTGGCTCATGTGTAGAGTAGGGGGGAGGGGATGAAGACCCTGGTTCGGGTAGTGGAGGTGGAGGGAGGTTAGGAGAGGGATGAAGACCCTGGTTCGGGTAGTGGGTGTGGGAGGGGGGTAGGGAAGGGATAAAGACCCTGGTTCGGGTAGTGGGTTAGGACGGGGAGGGGTGGAACGGGATGAAGACCCTGGTTCGGGTAGTGGGTGTGGGGAGGGGGGGTGGGAGAGATTTTAATGCTTTATTATGCAACATAATTTGTATCTGACTTAGGTCAGCTTTTGCATTGTTAAGTCTTATAATTCTTTAAAGGACTGACGCTCACTAAGTATTAACAAGAGCAACAAAAAAGCCTGGGGACCCCAATAGAATCATTTCTGATTGTCTTTCAATAAACAATAATCCATACACCATAGTCACAGCCACAGGAAACATCTTGATCTGTTCACTGGATTAAGGGGAAACTCTCAAACCAGCAGTACCAAGGTGGTTGAAACTATTGTGGCTGCTTCTAAGTCAAAGCCCCATGTCATAGTTCCATAATAGCCCAAAAGCAGTTTATGTTAAAGCCTAAAATATCACGAAAGTTTTGTTCATTAACCTAACCATGATAAACAATGTAAAGGTTTTGTGTGTATTTGTTCGCCACAGGTATTATTTTTAGCAGTGTGCCAAGAGCTCAGAGAAAAATCCCACTGGCCTTTGGTTGAGAAAACCAGGGTGATGCAAACTTCCTGGTTGGGCTACAAAAATCTGTTATCCACCACACTGCTGCAGCTCCGATCTCATCCTCTGACCAAATGACCTTTGAAATCTTTAGTTTCTCAGCTTCTTATCTTTTTGAAAATAATATAGAAAATCCTATTGAGTTGCACTAGTTTATTACATTCATAAGCAAGTGATGAAAATGAGACCTAAGGACCCTGACCTTTTACCCTCAAAAATTGGAAGAATGAATTCTAGTGTCAAAAAGGACATTATGGAGAGTCTGAAGGAAGTTCCTTGAAATGTTGGTGACTCACAGACTTGGAAAAAAAAGCAATATAGAAGTTGTTCAATGCAAACCAGCAGGTATTTTATGATAAAATAATCATCACAAGGCTGTTCTTTCAGGGAGTCAATATTGGTTTAGTGGTGATTATCAAAAGGAAATAGAAGTCCAACCAAGTTCAGTACAGTATGAGCCGGTGGAGCCAGAAGGCAGAAGATGGAAAGGATTTTGAGCCCAACTCTTATTGGTTCTTTCTGGGCTACCCTGATTTAGTGCATCCCATGCATTAATCACCCTGCCAAGAGTAAAAATTGCACCAAAAGCAGGGTGTTGGCTCTGAGCTGGAATGACATACATTCAGCATACATGAGGAGCTCCCACTGCACTGCCACTGTACACAGAGGGAGCTGAGTCCTTCGTGAATGCTTTTATGCTCCCATCCACTTGTCATGTTGCAGACACCATTATGAGGGGAAGTTTTTTTTATATTTATTTTTTGGGGGTGTTTTTATCGAGCCATCTGTAACACTGCAAAACTATCAGTGTGCTGTTCACAAGGACACTAGTTACACCGAAATGCCAAATTTATGCAAAAATCTGTTGTGCTGCCTGTAAAGGACTTTATGTTTGTGGTGATTTGTGTTTGTGTGTGTTTGTGCAGCGCTGAGGGGAGGGGAAGGACAGTCATAAAATCCTTTTTACTTTCATATTGGCACAATTACCCGTGGAAGTAAAATCAGACTTCCAATCTTTTTCGCATCTCTCCCCAGTCCCCTACTCTAAAGCATTCACAATCAACCTGTAATTGATTGTAGGAATGAAATTGCCCGTTACGATGCAGGATAGATTTGTCTGAGGAATGGCATGAGGGAACTAAAATAACAAATGTGAGGACAGGATGAAAGACACTGCTTTAATTCACCACAACTGATTTGATAATAAAAGACAGGCCCATTTCACAGTATAGCCAATTATGTCCTCTGAGTTCTGCCCTCACGCCTGTCAGACTTTGATTCCTTGCAATTAAGCGTGTGGCAAATCTAAAACCTCTGTGAGCACGTTATTGATGAATCTATCTTGAAACATTTTGACATTTGGCATTATTACACAAACTATAATCATTTCAGAGCCATACTTTTTTATAACTTGTCAAAACATGTTACATCTCTCTTCTATGGGGTGAATCTGTAAGAATCTGTAAGATGTACTGAATAGGACATTATATTTTTTTTCCAACAGTAGACTCTAGACATAACAGAGCATCTGTCAATGAGTCAAGTGTGTAGTAACCCACAGTTATCTCCACCTGCCTTGACTGTTGCTAAAATGGAGGACTCAAATGAAAACTGCAGTCCCTGAGATGTACTAAACAGAAAATCCGAGTTTCCACTTCATGGAAAAACTTTCCATAAAGAGCAAGTCTATCATTTAAAATCAAGGAATGTGTTAAAAACATTGGTTTCCTGTGGTGTGAAATACTCATTATGGAGTGCCGTTCTTGTAGACCAAAGTCTTTCATTTAAAAGAAGACACTGAAGGCTGATAGAGGAGACAGCGGCTCTCAATTGTCTCCATTAAATGTCAATTGTTGGGAGTAGGGGAGTGGAGGAGCAAGTCCTGCTTACCTGTCCCGCAACCTTGTACCTATTTTTACATGTCATGGTAGCGTACTACACTTTTGCCATTAACCCTTTGACTAGCATTGTAACCATGTGGTTGACTTTTGCCAACATACCAAACTGTAAAGCCCATCTTTGTCTGTTTTTCCTTATTCACCTCTCTGAATAGTGTTTGTGGCACCGATTTGTAATGACCAGTGTTGTGTGTAACCTGTTACAATAACGTAACTACTCTTTCGGGTAAAAAGTAAAGTAATGCACTGCTACTGAAAATTTGGTAAGAAAATGTAGTTCCTTTTTTAATGCAGTGCAATGTTACTTTTCCCACGGACAGATTTGACACCACTGCTGCCTTCTCAGCTCCTCGCATAGACATGAGCAGCGTTGCCAAGTCCGCTCGTTATAAGCTTGTAATGGCCGCAAATCTGGTGAGTTGCGGCCGCAGGTCTTGGATTTTTGGGCTTGTTTCTAAATATGAGATTGCTTCTTGGGGCTTTTCTGTCTGTGTGAATCCCCATGATTATCTCCCAGCTCCTAACATAAAGCAAAACACGACTGCGGTAGACAGTTTGTCCACTTCCTCGTTTCCTGATTATCGTGCACGCCCCCAAACACCCCCATGCACATGGCACATGCTTGAGAGCCAAAGTTGGCAGGTCTGCTTAATATAAGCGGCGTTCTTTTCTTAAATGGATGCTTGGCACTGGGAAATTGAAATGCTATGTAGACAAAAATTGACACATTTTCGGCAGATTTCTCTTTTTAAAAAGTAATATATCACATTAGGAAAGGAAATAGCTGGAGGCTGCTTATTTTGGGCTTGTTTTTATCAACCTGGTAAGTTATTTCAGAAGCAAAATGTGGAAACGCTGGGCAGGAGCACTCATTCCACAGGGTATGTGCCGTTTTGTAAAATAAAGAGCACAAAAGAAACTGTTACGTTCTCCGTAGTAGAATTTTTTGTAGACCTTCACATTTAGGAACAGATATGGGGTTCTGTCCAAGATCGAGCAATGTCGAAGTAATGGAAAAGAAATGTGAAAAGTTACTTTTCATAGAGGGAACGTAAGTAAAGTAAGGAGTTACTTTTTTCAGAAGTAACGAGCAAACACTACTTTTTTAAAGTAACTTCCCCAACACTGGTAATGACAGAGTGGTGCTGTTATCCATGAATATAATTGTTTGAAAACCAGAATAAATCGGAAGCCATGCTGCATAGCTCCTCAGAAATCCAACAGTAAGAGCATGCATCAGAGTAAGAAAAGGTCCTCAAAACATCATAATTTAGCTGAAGGAAATACATTTAGTGATAAAAGACATGTTTGATATTCCTCAGAAAACTGGGTCGATATATCTGAATTTTGCTCTCTGAGGTGTTTTCATAGGAAAAAACAACAGTTTGTTGCAGATACAAAATAAATCCATTCACACCCAGGATAACCTTTAACAGACAAGCCAACCTGCCGGTTGACCAACATACCATTCCTAATCGGGTTATCTGATAAATAAAACCTGAAATGTTACTAAATAAAAAGGCAGGAACACACCAACAGTTAATTTGTCACAAATGTATTTCTTAGTTTGGAAGTCCTTAAGAGGCCTATGTCATCTTTAGAGTTAAGAATTTCTTTTACTTTGAAAGTCAAAGGTGTTGTAGCATTTTTAATCATACTATACTACCATTCAGCCAGGCATTGCCAAGATATAATCTGGTACGTTTCACCCAGCCCTAGCGGCACATCACTGATGAATCTATCCTGAAAGCACTTTACATTCTGTGGTATTATGCAGATATTTTGCATTACTACACAGACTGCAATCATTTCAATGCCATACATTTTCATAACCTGTCAAAACATTTTCAAGCCCTCTTCACTTTCAAACTAAGGGCATTTTTTTTTGTCCATGCGCTCTATTGGCAAATTTAACCACACACTACACTCGAGAGAGCCTCAAGGTGACATGAAGTATGAGTCAATTCTTCATATGTAGGGAGTAATTAATTAGGATGTCAAATGTGCAGAGCATCCTTGCCTTCATTTTTCTTCTTAATTGGGGAATAATTTGGAATTTGGAGAGGCTGCGGATCACGTGTAATGAAGATTGACACCTGTTATTCCTTCCTGTCTCCTCCAGCCTCTGCACACTGAGGTTTATTAATGGTCATGCCCTTTCTTCATAAGGTTACACACACGCTATATTTCAGAGCTTACCTCACGGCCACAAGAGTCGTGTCTGAATAGACGGCAATGATTGTTAGTCCCCGCCCTTTGGGGCCTGCCTGTATGACAGCAAAAAGACTTCTTTCTTGTGCTTGACTGCTCATATCCCATGTAACAGCTGTCTCCTCTTGAGTGATGGCTTCATTTTGGCTCCTCCTGGAAAGTATAGCCCCCCTGAAAGTAATATCAGCTTTAACATATGTCAAAAGGTCAAATGTGTGTGTTTTCACCTTTCACACAACACACTCCGGCTATGATCAGCCCGACCTGAAAATTAAAGCCGCTCCCTGAATGTGTAGGGAAGATTAATTGCCCTCTACAGCCCGCGTGTACTTAATCTCACATCCTCAAAGTGTGGCTATGTGAGATTAGGTTGCACTAAGCCACTAAGCGCCTGGTGTGCACACAGACAGGGAGGACATCTTTAAGTGTGCCTACACGTATGTAAAACATTCAAATGCACGTAGCTGCGTGGGTGGCTGTGCCGACATACGCAGGTTGAAGCTGAACAAATGTAAACGAATGTGACACAGACACACACACAGCTGCTAAACCAACCAAATGTCAATCTTCAATCCTGAGCAATTCAGAGGAGACGTGGAGCCGTGCTGTGCTGTCACAGGACAGAGAATCTTAATCAAACCTGAGCTCTGTCACTCCACTGCTCACCTTTTTTCCCCTCACACAAAATGAAATTAAATGAGAGAAGGTGGGTGGCATGCGTGCGGAGAGAGTTGCTGGTCTGAAACAAGAGCAGCGCCTGCATTGACGGCATGTCTAAATAATCATTGTTTGTGTGTAGCAGATTGGGCAGCTTGAAAGGGTTAAGCATGAGTGGATTAAAAATGCTGGCACACATCCGTTTCTATACTCTAATCCTCTTAGAGCCCACTCCTAATATGTTTTTATATCTTTCCTATCTCTCGCCGAGGTGAAATATCAGATTAGTTGCGAGGCTTTGACTATATCTTATTACAACCTTATCTAACACTGAAGGGGTTGTGATCCTCCATGGACACGGGGACAGCCACATAGCCTTGCTGCCTTTTGTTTGGAAAAAGCAGAATTGAGATTTTTAGAGTGGCCACGGTCATTGAGATTAGTCTTAAACAGATGATTAGTCCATTATCCCTAGATTTGCTGATGCATTACTCTATCCCAGGTTGTCTGTCTTTGAATGTGATGATTTAAAAAAACAGAACTACCACCTGGCAGTTGCATGACTCTGTGAGATAAACAACTAACAGACAGACAGCAGTTGACCATGCACAGTTGAGTTAAGCTGTAGTTATTGCTTGTAAGGCAATTTAAATAAAGAGTGTTTTTTGTCCAAGAATACATGCATCAGGGAAAAATTAATGTAATTAAGACATGTACTTCTGTCACAGCAGTGGGTGATATGTTTCCATCGTAACAAGCTACTGTCGACCTTCTTCCTGTAAATTCCTCAACAAGTTAGCGAGAAGTGGATTGATTGTGTGTTGTAAATATAAACAAATATACAGCTCTGCTCATTTCATACAATATCTTCCTTACTTTTG
This sequence comes from Scarus forsteni, assembly GCA_036419115.1. NCBI lineage: Eukaryota > Metazoa > Chordata > Actinopteri > Labriformes > Labridae > Scarus > Scarus forsteni. The sequence continues at coordinate 16,182,436 of JAZDUH010000383.1, forward strand.
GTGAAAAGTAGTAACTTGGCACGCCAGATTGATCCATCAGTATATTTATGATTCAGAATATGTTTCAAAAGTCCATCCGGGCAACAGTCCATACAAAGTGTTAAGGGAGGACAGACCCTTGCAGAAGCATATCCAGCAGGTTGGGCAGTCATTCCATCAGTCACATCCAACACATGCCAATCAGATAATGTAGTAACAGGTACTGAACAGGTAAAACCTGTATATATAAAGAAATGCCGCCCAGATCTGACAAACCTGCTACTGAAGCTTTAAAAAATATCTGAATTAGATGTCATTTTCTACTTTTGTCAAGTTTTGTAGCTCTCACCTCTCCCTTCTTTCAAGGTCTCTGATTGGTCAATGTAGCTGCAGGCTCTAAAATAACTAAGTCATTTATAGGTGACAGTTTTATCATATATAATATAATTTTTGATCAAGGCTTTGCATGCTTGATGATGAAGGAAGACACATCTTAGAACTAGAAAAGCACTCGGAGCGGCACAGTTCCCTATCTCCCAATGATAAAGAATCCTTTGAACAATTCCTGCATCCAGACGGTGATCCAGATCAACACCAAAATTGAATCACTTCTTCCTTTTCCCATGCTGAACATTTCCTGAAAATTTCGTTAAAATCCATCCATTACTTTTTGAGTTATTTTGTTCACAGACAGACAGACAAACTCTCCTGAAAACATAACCTCCTTGGCCGAGGTAATAAGCAAATGTCACTCATACATGATCACAATACTAAGATGCTGCATAGGGTTAGTGAAACAATTTATCAGTGTAAAACTTCTTACTAGTGAATAGGAATTACAATCCTTGACAAAAACCATAGTGAGTCAGTTTAACAAAATCCTAATATGTTTTTGAAGGATCTTCCGTGCAAGAAAGATAACATTACCTCCTATGTACTGAGTTGTTCAAGATAAACAAAAATAATAGTTGACCAAATGAAGTGTAAATCACTGTGATAAAACCTCTTCGGCTTGTGAAATGACAAAATGTGCCAGGAATATGATAGTTTCTTTTGGACAACAGCACAGATTTTGATTGCTTCTGATGTTGTTGGAATGCTTCAGTGAAATGTAACTTTGTTTGAAAAATCCAAATACATTTGCACAAAAATCATATGTGTGTTTGTGTATTTCAGGCCATACAGGAGTGGTATGAAAGGACCCACCTGGAGTACAGAAGAAACAATCAAATCTGCTGAGTAAAGAACAAAACCTCTGCTCGTAGGTGCTTATTGATTTAAAGAGTATGAGAGCTAGACTCTCTGAGTTGTATCACCCAGAGTTTTGCATTTAAGTAATTCCAAAATGTAGACTTAAACTAGGGCCTGCCGTGCCTACAAGCAAGGATGAAATTAAGACTGAGTAACCTTGACATCTGACCTGAAAATGTTAGCAGGACTATCCAATCCTTAAGTCAGAGTTGACATTTTTGACAAGTTTAAGGACACATCTTTAAAAAGTCTGAAGATTTTTTTTAACAAAAATTCCCTGGACTTATTAGTGGGTAGACAACCTAAAAACATAATGGTTAGTCCCTGGCAACTGATGGGACAAAACAAAACATTCATAAGTGTTGTATGTTTAAGATGTTCAAATGAAGCCCAGTATAAAAAAACAAAGCACTCATAAAGGAATCATCATGTCTAGACATGTTCTTCTGGATTCTGACTTGCAATCTGACTCCATTTGTGAACACAAACACCTTATAATCAACAACTTATTTTCTTCTCACAGCCGAATCAGATCCCATACTGCTAAAATCAATTGTCTTCTTGCCAGAGTTAATGAAACACATGAAAAATCAATGGAGTGTTGAAACAGAGGTTGTCCATACAAATTCGACTATCTTCGGTCGGCAGGAAAAGCTATGCTAATGCAGCACTATTGGATCATGTGATTGTAAATGAACTTGATCAAAAATGTCTAGTTAGTTTAAAGGTCAATAGCTGGGGATACAGCTGGGAAGTTAAGTTCTGCAACTTGTTATTCACGTCAGAGTTTATGAGTTGCACTTTTGCCCAACAAGGTCCAGATGGAGCAATGCCTAATCAGGTCACCTTTGCAGGGAATTTGATTCAAGCTGCAAATGAAAAACAAAGCTGAGTCACTTTGTTGTTTGTTCTGAGGTACTTTGAATAAGCCTTTGCTTCCAACAACTTTGTCAAGATAACATACTGTATATTAAGATAGACAGAGCCACCTGAGAATGAGATAAATTTTTAAAGCTCCCCCTGCTGACTAGCTGCAGGATAGGTCATATTGTAACCCTGCAGTGATAACAGACATAACACGGGGCATTACATGGGGCAATTTTAAATTATAGCTGTCTAAGTAAACACATTAAAAACTTGTTTATTCAACATCCTGTTTAAATCTTCTCATTTATAATGCATGCTACACACAGAGACTGCACACTTGACTTTTGGCAATGTACATACTGAGAAATCAGGAAATGATGCCACAGTTATGAATGGCAGAAAAAAATGGACAAAGAAGGGTAAAATCAGCATCAGATTCCTATCAGATGGCTCTTTTAGCAAAACCAAAACTTGATCTTAAAATCTGAAGACAATTTGCATCTAAGAATGGTTTACATATGAAATGCACACTCAACTGTAAATCGATTCTCATCGTTCACGTTAGAGAGTTGACCAAAAGAGTCGACATGTACGCAAACGGTACATCTCTAGTGCAAACTACAACAGGAAGTAGGTCAACAAAACAAAACAAAGCCTCCTGTTAAGGAGTAGAAGACGATAATACTGTATGATGGCAGTAGATAATGTAACATAACCTGTTAAAAAAGAGTCACAACAAGCACACAGGATCGGGCATCTGCTTGTCATGGACTCAGAATAGAGGCAAGACATGTAAAGAAAGAAAAAGTTGGGATATCCCTTTACACATTACATTGGATAAAAATAGACACTTTGAAGCAGCCCTTTTGCCAAGCCATGGTTTATGATGATACTTATGCTGCAGCAAAGCCCTAATTAAAATTTAAAATTTAAATTCAAGGAGTTTAAATACATTTCTGAATTAATCAGATTTATGAGATAATAGGGATTATATTTGTGTGTACATGTATATCTATATGGTCTATATGGTCTTTTGTATGTATATTTTGGGCGTTTTGTGCCTTTATTGATAGGACAGTGGATAGGCTTATGAAAGGGGGTGAGAGAGTAGGGGAAGACACTCTGCAAACTGGTCACAGGCAGGATTCAAACCTGGACTGGCAGAAGTAAGTACATGGGGAGCCTGGTTGCTAACCACTTCGCCAAACCAGCACCCCCTATATGGTGATATCTGAACACTTTGCTTTTTTTCAATATGTTGTATTTTTTTTAGCTATTTGATGCAAGAAAATACATATATTATTAAGACTGAGTACCCAATTGACAAATGTGGCTCTTTACAGTGTTCTTAACAGGATAATGCAGAAAAGCAAGAAAGCATCTGAGAAAATGTAAGATAACCCAGTGACACAGTCTTCAAACTTTCCATTCTATAAAAGTATAAAAGGTACATTTCTGTTGCTGCTTTTAATTCATCCAAACAAACGGGGAGCTTTGAAAACATCCTCAAGTCCTTTTTCTTTACCTGACAGAGGTCTAAATTTTGGATGGCACTTTACACAGACTTTCTGAACCATCTAGATTGTGGTAATACAGTTTTTGTGTTTGGCTTTTATGTGCCCTGAGGTTTGTGAGTGAGGTCTAACACTCTACAAGGTCATTATCTAATTCAAATGTTTTATCATTAAACAGCCATTGGCTGCTTCAAAAACATCTCCTGGTTGAAAGATTTTTTTTTGTTATTTACTTGTTTAGTAAATCAGACTATGTATTCGATGTCTCAATTTGAAGCTGTTGGCAACAACATTTAGAAGATAAAACATTTTGTTTGAACCCTTTAAGTGTTTTTTCTTGTTTGATTTTCATACATTTATTAACCATAAAAGTCTTTGTCCCATGTACTGAAAAATCCATTTGCCTCAAAACCTTGATTATTTAGAAAGACTTGTGTAAGCCATTCTCTGTTAATTGCTGTTTGCTCTGTTGTGTAAAATTGCATTCATTTCTTGTAGTGGGTGTTTGATTCTGACTTGTGTGCGGGAAAATTGCCTCAGTCCCTCAAATGGATTATCAGTTGCAAAAAACACCAAATGAGAATGTATATACATATATAAATATAAATAAATAAATATATATATACATATATATACATATATATATATATATATATATATATATATATATATATATATATATATATATATATATATATATATATATATATATATATATATATATATATATATATGTATATATATATATATATATATATGAAGCTCAGGTTTGAAGGGTCTCTTCTTCAGACTGCATGTTTCAGCTCCTTCCACAAATGTTTATTAGGACTATATAATAGTCCAGTTCTATTCTGAGCCATTCTTAAGTGTTTTTGGCTGTGTGTTTTGGGTCATTATTCTGTTGGAGGACCCATGACCTGCGGCTGAGACCAAGCTTTCTGACAGTGGGCAGCACATTTCGCTCCAGGATGCGACGATAGTCTTGAGATTTTATTGTACCCTGCACAGATTCAAGATGCCCTGTGCCAGATGCAGTAAAACAGCCCCAGAACATAACTGAGCCTCCTCCATGTTTCCAAATAGGTGAAATGTTCTTTTCTTTGTATGCTTCATTTTTGCTTCTTTGAACACAGAGCTGATGTGGCTTGCCAAAAAGCTCCAGTTCTGTCTCATTTCTGACATTCTCCTAGAAGTTTTCTGGCTTATAATTATCCATTTTGACTAATTCCCGTCTGACTTTTTTAAATTTGTTTTCAGCAGTGATGTCCTCCATTCAGTCCATTTTGGCTCTGGCAGCGACGAATGGTGCAAACTGATACTGAAGTACCTTGACCTTAGAGTTCACCTAAAATCTCTTTTTGGTTACCATTAGTTTTATTTGTCTGTTCAATTTGTCATCAATTTTTTTCTTGCGCCCACGTCTAGGGAGGCTGGTTACAGTGCTGCGGGCCTTAAACTTCTGAATAATATGTGTAACTACAATCACAGGAACATTAAGCTGCAAGGAGATGGTCTCATAGCCTTACCTTTAACATGGTTGTCTAGAATTTTCTTTATCTCCTGTGACAACTCTCTCCTTAGCTTTCTGTGGTCCATGTTCAGTGTGGTACACACCACAATACCAAACAACACAGTGACTTTTCACCCTTTTAATAGGCAGACTGACTGATTACAAGTTTGAAGACACTTGTGGTGCTAATTACAGGATGCACTTGTGTTTAACATGTCCCTATGGCCAAATCATTTAAATCTTTTCTTTGGGTACCATAAATTCTGTCCAGGCCAGTTTCATAATTTTGTTTTTTTAAATGATTCTGTTGAACCACAATTTGAAAGCAATGTCTGAGTTTTATTAGTTTATTAAATATTTATGTATTTCAGTAGAAAGTGAAATAAACATTTAATCTTCAAAAAGTTAGAAGCTTCTGCCAATAATTTGTGTTTCCAGGCATTTAATGGTTAATCTTGAAAGGGGCAAAATATCTGTGCATAGTTTGAAGAAAATTCTTTCAAAGCTGTCTGTAGGTTTTATATTAACTAGCAGGGAATGAATTTGAGACAAAATGGCCTTGACCTTTGACCATTAAAATCAAACTTTTTCGTTCCTGGGTTAAGAAGGACATTTATGATGTTGGAAAAATCATCAAATTTCCCTTGAGATATTGCATTCACAGAAAATAGTAACAGCAGCATAACAACCTTAGCCTTTGACCCTTGGAAAATTGTCTCTCATCCCTCAGTCCATGTGGGCATTTGTGTAAAGTCTAAAGAAAATCCTCACCCTAACCCTGGGGGTCATTAACGGCATTTATACAAGAGGAAGTTTTTCCTTGTTATATGTTTTGGGGACTTGAGTTAAGAAATGGTAAGATAAGAAAAAAAAGTAAAAATAACTTGTTGGTCTAATTGTAATGTTAGCATAGTACTTTGGATTTGAACATGCATCTTCTCTGTCTTTGTCTGTAAAAGTAAAATCAGCTCCCAGCAACCACCTTGCAGCCACCTACATGGAAGAGTCAGGGCATTTTGGCCACTCCTTTATTGGGTTGTCATGTTTTCAATCAATATACTTGTTCTCATAGTTGAGTATTAGCTCTGAAAAACAGATGCCATTCCTGTTAAACCATGCTAACATATATGTTATGGGAACATGTTAAAAGTTGTAAGCATTTAAAGACAAAAATGTACAATTTACAAGCATTTTCTGAAATTGATGATGCACATGGAAAGCTTTGGAGGCCCTTAAGTGACCCCCAGGCCACCAGTTGCTAACCACTGCTGTGGTGCATTTGATGATAACATTTACAAGCAGGGATGAGCATGGGACTCGTTGGCTTTTGCATTTGACCCATTTGTGCTAAAATGAAGTTGGTTGGTCCTTGAGTCAAAATAACTAATGTAAAGTTGGGAGAAAATCTAGCTGCCTTTGAGATGTCACATTGACAAGCACATTGACTGAACAAGCTACCTAATGACCTCGACTTTTGACCACCTAACTTAAAATTTCAATAAGTTTAATATTGAGTTGTATTGGGCAAAAGCACACAGTTGAGCACTCCTTGATTTTGGCTTAAAAGCATGACATAGCCAACCTCCAGCTCTGGCTATTGTTAGTGTGGAAGGTTTGCAATTAACTTTTTGTATCAACCACCAAGGTGGTTGCAGGTAGATAAAAAATGAAAATGGTCCAAGCATATTCTTACCTGCCAAAGCAATTTGTTTTTCTATTACACATACATACAGTATGTTTCAGTATTACGTTCCTTAGACTGGATCATCTCATCAGATCAGGAAATAAACAAGAAGTAAGAAAGAAACATTGCTCTGCGTGTATTTCTATATGGATATTTTAGTTTAAACTTTTATCCACTATGTGGCCCTCAGAGATTGGCAGGTGTTCATTTCAAACCCTGTTTGTTTTGAGACACAAACACCACTGTGCTATAAAGCTTCACTTAAATGAATCAGCCAAAGCTTGGTGTGTTTTGACTGGATTTAGCTCACATTGAAGAATCCAAAAATACTGGCAGTGGTTTCTGAAGCAGGTCTTTCGAGCAAGTGGGAGATATTGCAGCTGTCCAGAATATCACATTTCTTAGACTTTTAAAGCTTAGTCTGACTGATATTTGATTCAATTTTTGTACTCCTCGGTTCATTTTAACAACAGCCTATTGAATGAACACCTCTGCCGCTGAACCAGTCAACTACAAAACACTGAGTCACCCATTTAGTCTGATACAGCTCCAAACAAAGCACCTTTGATTTCTACTGTCTGCCTGCAGTGCTCGTATAGTCTGCCTGCAATGCAGTGCACTTTCATATCAGCATAGAGAAGGCACCAGTTAATCCACAGCGTTATGATAGTGACAGTCCTTCTTTATCCACCTTAAGATGATCCTACTTTTGCAGTCCTGTTCAGAGCAGATATCAGTCAGAGCAAAGAGGGAAGAAAGTACACGAGTTTGTGCATCCTGGGGTTTGCGAAAGGCCATGATGGCTCGCCCACAAACAGCATGGGGTTGTTCCGCCTTTGTGATCAGTGAGGGACGCAGCTGAGGAGGAGCCATGGGTGGAGCACTGACAGCAGAATAAACACATATTGATGGAGGCGTTTACTGGTGTAGCTGCAGCAGGCTGGAGGAAGCTGTTTGTGGTCTCTCCCCTCAGCTGTGCAAGTTAACTCAATAAGGTGTTCAGTGGAATGAAAAATGGTGGCACATGTTTGTTTGTGTTTGAGCACTGCAGAGTGCATCACTGAAGGCATGCCCTGTGGAGCTTTTGACCACTAGTGGCACAAAGGAGCAGAGTTCATCCTGCCTTTTGTTTGTCATAGGATGCACCTCTCATACTTTCAGTGAAGTTCATATGCTGTGACTTGGAAACAAAATGATAATTCAAATAAATCAGTGTATTTTAAATAGATAAATGCTAAGAAAAACATTTTTATTGAGGAAGTTTATTCTGATAGTGATGAAAAAGTAATACCCAGTTAACTTCCAAAATCAATATGCTTATCAAGCCAAAGGTAATCCATTTAAATATCTAGAGTGGGGAAGCAGAAAGGGTATGGCTTTGCACCAGTTTGTCAAGTCTTCCCCTGCTCTCTAGAGATACTTCCTTAAAACTGAAAAAATCAGTCTTATGCTGCTTTTATACTGCAAGCAACCCAGCTACCAAAATCGCGTTACCCACTGACGTAGCGTCACGCGTCCATAAGTACCTCAGTTTGGTTACCGTTGCCATTGGCCGTCGCTCGGAGACGTCACGTCCGCTCGAGTTTCACCGCGATCATATCATACAGTATATCACATAATAGGATATATAAGCGGATATTATTCCAGCTGTATCCTTTTCTTTCACTTATCAACCACAAAACACTGCAGCTGATGCCCTGCAGCAGCATCATCTGTGAGTTTCCCGCAGTTCGTCTAGGAGGAACTAATGTCCTCACTGACTAATGTTTCCCACACGGACATGGATTGTTACCCTGTAGTCCGGATGAATAACTGTCTGTTTAAGGTACCGTCACACGTGCACACACCTGGTGATTGATCAACTTTTTTTTAGTTTCACATTGCGCAACAAGCTATGTGGTAGTGTGAAAAGCGGCTGTTGCATCGCGGGAGGGTTAGCCCCGCCCCATCGCGGCTGTACATTGACTTTGCATGAAGAGTGATCGCTGAGGTAGTACAAGTAGCGTCCAGTGTGAATGCACCTTTAAGCCCACCTTGCACCTGACAACCTCAGCGATGGAAGTTCATGACTTCGACAAGATGGTCAAGATTTTCACAAACCCCTATTCCAGTGAAGTTGGGAGTTGGTGTAAAACCTCAAAACAAACATATTAAATGATTTGCAATCCTTAGATACACTACGAAGAACAGATGTTTAATGTTAAAACTGAAAATTCATTGTTTTTTGCCAATAATCCCTTGTTTTGAATTTAATGCCTCTCCAAAAAAGCTGGAACAGAGACATGCCTACCACTGTGCTTCAATGTCTTTCCTTCTAAAAACACTCAGCAAGAGTTTGAGAACTCTTACTAAGGATACTAACTGTTCAAGCTGTGAAGGTGGGATTCTCTCCTGTGCTTGATCAATGCAAACTTTCAGTTGCTCCAGGGTCTTCATTGTTGATTTTTGAGCTTTGTAATGTTTCACATATTTTACTGAGGCAGGTCCTGACCACAAAGGCCAGTCCAATATGCTGCTGTAGCTCATGCAGAATGTGTCTTGGCATAGTCTTGTTGAAATTAGCCTTGATGTCTCATGTCTAAGCACATCTTATACACCTGCATGTACTTTTTTTTAGCATAAATGGTGTGACATAGCCAAAAAGTGTGGGATGAGGGTGGCAAATATTTTTGATTTGGGCATTTATATTTAGTGAAACCCTTGCAAGGTATTATCTCTTAGCTCGCCCTATCTTGACACTGCTGATCTTTTGTGAGGTGTTGTCTGTGTAGCTGCAGTCTGCCTGGTCAGGTGACCTGTTGCAGCCAGGTTAGCTCAGGTGTGAAGAGCTGGAGGGGTGAGCAGAACGAAGGAGAGGAGAAGGAGAAATGATTGGAGAGACTTGGTTGGTGAGCCTGTAAGGAACTTGGCAACTCGGCAAGGCCTCAGAGATGAAGTGAGGAGTCCAAAGATGCCTTTAGGGCTGGTAGAAAAGCCTCACTATGCAGGAGCTTGGATGCTGGAAAAAGGTCAGTTATGAGGATTGCAGCTGATAGGCTTGGATCCAGAGGAAGTTTCCTGGGACAGGTGAGTCTTTTTTACTTTTGCATTGCATTGCTTTTCTATTCCTTTCAGATGGATTATTCAGTTTTGGGTTTCGATTGACTGTTTTTGGACTTTTGTGCTTGGAGCAAGACCACTTGGATTTTCACCCTCTCCTTTAAAGGGAACTGAGACAAAGGACTGGGAACTGAAACATTTGGAGAACTTTTTTTTGTTTAGTTTATTTGAGATAAACTGGATTTCAGGGGCCCAACTTGCAAGATTTGTGTTGGGGATTTTTTTCTAGGGATGTGAAAATTTGTGTTGGGGGTTTTTCATTCTTGAATTAATTAATTACTTGATTAATTAATTCAGAGTAGTTCAATAATATGGGTGGTCCTTTTCCTCTTTAAGGACAGGAAGTCCATGATTCCAAAAACAGTCTGAAATGTGGACTCATCAGACCACAGCACACTTAGGCCCAAAGAAGCTGATAGTGTTTCAAGGTGTTGATATATGGATTTTGCTTTGCATGGCAGAGTTTTACCTTGCACTTAGTACATCAGGATTGACTGTGTTAACTGACAGCAGTGTTTCTGAGCCCACATGGTAATATCTTTTACAGAAATAAGTCAGTTTTGAATGACGCGCAACCGGAGGGATTGACAGTCATGTGCATTCACTGTAGGTTTTTCAGCCTTGTTATGTATATGCAGAAGTTTCTCTGGATTTGCTGAATCTTTTAATGATGTTATGGCCTGTAGATGATGAAATCCCAGAATTCCTTGCAATATTATGTTGAGAAATGTTCAAAATGGAATTTGCTAATCATTTTATTCTATTTTTGTGTTTGTTTAACACAAAATCCAAACTCCTTTGGAATTGAAATTTGGAACTGTGATGTTCTATGAGGAAAAATCATTTGGTGTAAGACCAGCATTAGACATATATGTATATAAATGGGTGAAAATGAACTCGTAACTAGTGTCCTGTTGCAATCTAATTGTAGTTATAATTTGCTATTTTATTTTAATGTACACAGTATTCCATTGTGGTAATTGATGAGAACCTTTACTTTTCATGAATTGTGGCTAAAGAGAGGGCAGCATGGTGCCACACTGTTGCCAGGGCCTTCCTGTGTGTACTTTGCATGTTTTCTCTGTGCATGTGTGGGTTTTCTTTGGGTACTCCAATATCCTCCAGACTGCAAACATGCTCACCAGGGTAACTGATGACTCTCATTTCCCTGTAGGTGTGAGAGTGTGTGTCAGTGGTTATCCAACACTGATCCAAGTGGCAGCTTGAGAGTAGCACAGGGTTGTTGATCTAGTTTTCCACCTGTTGCGTGACTGGTAGGCACTCTTCAGTTTTTCTGTAAATGGTAGTTTGTCTCTCTTTATAAGCCCTGTATTTGGCTGACAGCTGGTCCAGGGTGTGCCCTGCTTCTGGTCCAATGTCAGATGGGATTGGCACTTGCCACCTACAGCCCCAAAAGGGTTAGTTAGTGTAGGAGAAGGATGATTGGTTGGATATCAGGGTCATATTTGTTGTGACCACTGATTTATTCACTTATGTTGGAAGTTTCTGACATGCTAAATGAACATGTCATGTATTTCCTCAAATTTTGCTCAAATGTCAGACTCATTGATTAAATCATTAGATTATGGATGTCACAGGTCAAAGCCCAAAGTCATTGAGTCCTATTTGCATAATTTACTTATAAATGTTATAGATTAAGTATGTTTTAAGGGATTTTCTTTGAACCTTGCACACATTTCTAATCCCACTCAAGGATAAACTGAATATATTTAGGAAGTGCAAGGATGAGTTGTTAAAAACATTTATTAGCATTGTTAGAAATAAGGTTTCTATGAGCCACACTACCACAAATTCCACCCTTTCCCTTTGTCCTGAGCCACCAATTTACTTTTACTGCCCAAAAATTGTATACCCTGTGGAGGCATGTAACCACCAGGCCATAGTGTTTGTTATACTTGTAACCACAAGCTGAGTATATTGTGCTAAGGAAAAAAAAGCTTTTCAGGCCATGCCTTTGGTTTTGAAATAAAACCAACCATAATGAAAAACATAGAGTTGGAAAATAAAGCAGAAAGTACTAGAAAAGAAGTAGCACTGGTGCCCTGCACCTTAGAAAACCTCCCTTTTTTTAAATTCCACTTTACACAGCCTGTGCTCAGGTCTGCAGGAGTGAGTTTTACCTCCAGTGCTGCCATTCAGAGTTCACTTCCACAGCGCATCGATCCTGAACTACATCTTGGAAAATAGCCAGTGCCCAGGGAGCAAGAAGAAAACTGTCGAGAGGCGATTCCTGAGATGTGTCCCCCCCTTACACACACACCCTCCCTCCTATCCCCACTTCCCTTACAGAACTGCTGACATAATCTGCATCTCTGGATTTATATGGATCTCATAAATTCAGAAACATGCTTGGCTAAAACACATGAATGAGGAGGGAAGATCCCAAGTGGAATACAAACAGCGGCCGAGTCATGAAGCAGTTTCCAGGGAAGCAGAGCACTTGAGTGTGGACATCTCTCTTGGTATCTCTCCCTCTCTTCTCTCTCCACCTCTATCTCTGGCTGCAGCATGATGCTAGCTATGGGGAAATTACCCATGAATGAAACAACTGTTGACACAAAGAGAATTATTTTTTTGCCCTTGCTCCACTGTACGGGCAGTGGATTATGAAATCCTGTGATCCCTCCCCAGTCCTCAGGCCCTGGTAAACATTAGCTGACACATGGGGGAAAGGAATCCCCATAGCCTCAGGGCCAGATTGCAGGCTGCCAAAATAAGCAGCACCCAGCCCCACTACAGAGTAAGAGAGATAATGAAGCCAGGAGATGCCTGCGAGGAAGCGAGGAATTATAATAAACATTCAGGTATTAAAAACCTTAGCATGCCTTCAGGATGGATAGAATAAAAGAGGGACATAGGAATGTTGTTGCCACTACTTAAACACTGTATGGCACAAAACACAGATATCTATAATCTTTGGACGTAAACTTAAAAGAAGTACAGTTTTCAGTGTGTTTTTTTTAAGCTAGCTGTATTGCTATTATCCCTGTAGAAGTCTTACATCAAGTGTGGGCAACTGCACCCCTCTTGACTCAATGATGCCCCTGAGTCAGCATCATAAAACTAAAAAACTTCAAATGTGAAGACAGCATAAACATACGGCCATGAGAAATTTAACCTGCTTTGACATATTAGACCATGCAACAAGACCAAAAAGGGCTTAAAAATAGCAGTATGGGATTACTGACATATGTTTGTTTAGTGCAAGAGGTGATCCGAAGGGTTTCCGTTAACATTTTGAATCAGGGATGCATGATGTTATTGGTACAAGATCTGTAATAGTCAGAGAAAGTCCATTGTATCTACGCAGATTATATGTTTACTCTTTCTTTATTAGCAGAAAAGCAAGGTTTTAAGTCCATACTAAAAATCATTTGAACAGAGAGCAACAAACAACGTCGGATCAGGGAAGCAATCGAAATCAGGAAGCATGCCCACAGGATGATGAACCAGGACGAGGGGGGCGTATATGCTGTCCCACACCTGGAACACCATCCTGGAGGAGTGAACAGACACCAGGAGGCGTGGTCGACCTGTCAAATCTGACAGGATGATTACATCTCTGTAAGATCAACTGAAAAGGACAAGTCACACTAAGATCAGGTGACACTTCTGACAAAAGCAGCCTCAAATGTTGATTATCATGGTCCAATACTGAAAGCTGATAATTTAGCCATACATATTTGCCATATATGACGCATATATTGGCTGTATCACTAGCAGAATGTAAAAATATACAATGACTGTTTACCCCATCAGTGAATGTCTACATTTAAATATGAAAAGTATTGTTTCTAAAGATCAGTTTTTAACACAAATTGGCAAATTGAGTAAAAGAAGCAGGTCAAAATTAGTAAAGTAAAAATTTTGTGCTCCTAAAAAAACATGAACTGTTATCGGAGATAATAAGTTCATAAACATCAGCAAATCAGATAAAGGCAAAAATCCAACAGACCTACCATAATATTGAATTTTGGTTATTTGGAAATGTGGTAAATCTCTAAAGTTTTGCATGCAGTAAGCCCACATCTGGCCAATGAAAGCACTCAGCAATGGCCCATGGATTACAGTCCTTAAAACTTCTACATGACAGACTGTGGTGCGTGTGTTACTGACGAGTGCTTTTATACCAGGGTCCCCACTTTGCTTGACCAGGTTCTTCAAATTAACAAAAATGATGAATTTAAAAAAGGAAAAAAAATGAAGGTACTGGTGGGGATGCAGTGTCATGGTGATGAGTGTGTATGTTCACGTTTCTATTATATACAATATACAAAATTGCACCTGAAGTAGCTTTACTGAAGTTTCATTTCCTGAAATAAATAGTGAAACTCACCAAATTTTCTTCTCCTTCTTTCAATCAGTAAGACACATCTAGCTTCTGTTTGATTAAAATATTTACCATGCCATAGGCAATTAAAGTCAACATTGTTTAGATCTCTGTGGCAAGATTTTTTTTTAGAAATGTAAGCATGTATACAGAAAGATCTGTTTTTTATTGAGAATGGAGACGGGCATCAAAAGTCACCTTCCAAATATTTGCAATTTTGTGCCATTTACTCAAATTGCCCTTGTTCAGATCTTTCATCAAGCATTTGTAATTGCAGTTAGGTTAGAACATTTGTAAAATTGTCATCAGAAAATTCTGATATAGCACTGTTAACACTGATAACACTGTTTCTTTTAATCAATTTGAAGTGATTATATTTATATAAATGTGAGCGTGAGACTATTTGTAAAGACTTCGCTCCCTAGAAATAAGAAAGAAGTAAATGTGGCCATCTTTTTAACCAAAGTTTCCTATCTCAGGATTAGATTGTTCCAAATTGACTTAATTGCATTTTAAAAGGCCAAATCAGCTAAGGAGTGCTGCTTTACAAATCTGTTTTTTTATCCAATTCTAACCAATTTTCCAAGTAAGAACTAATCAGTCTTGGAGGTGCAGTCACAAAAGTGGGTGTGAACTCAGTTGATCAACTGTAACAGGAAGATTTGTAGTTCTTAAACAGTGCAGCCTGTTGTGTTTTGAATTAAGACCACGTTATGGTCAGGTGGACATAGTCCATTCAAACCTTTTCTGTAGGATGCTGACATAGGTGGTCAGGTCTGGTCAGATATCATTTTATTAATAAATTGTCAACCAGCAGTTCCTGAAAACAAAAAAACTAATTTATAGATGGCAAATCTAGGATATTTCATAATATGATATGTGCTTCATAGATAGACAAATGCTTTACTAATCCCCTTGGGTAAATTTGGGTATCGAGCACCTACAGCAGAGGTTATAAACATGTCTGGGTCATGAGCCACAGCCTTTGTTCAGGGTGTTTTTCAGTTTGACGGCTGTTGGTACAAAGGGTCTCAGTTCTGCAGCAAAGTGAGATGAGCCTCCCACTGCTGCTGCTTCTCCCTCCCTCCAGGATGTTGTGGAGGGGATGGTTACTACCGACCAAGAAGGCATTTATGCGTATGTCTCTCCGCCACAGACTCCAGTGAGTACAAACTCCTGCCAAGCACGGAACCGGCCATTTTTACCAGCCTGTCCAAACACCATGTGTTCCTTTCAGTCCTGTTTCCACCCCAGCAGACTGCAGCACCAACCAGAGCACTGGCAACCACTGACTAATGGACTATGTGCAGTATTTCACTGCATACATCGAAATACTTGAGCCCCCTTAGGAAGAAAACACAGCCTTGCCTCTTCCAGTACAGGGCAGGTGTGTTCATAGGCCAGTTGTGTTGTTGTCAAGGCACACACCTGAGTACTTTTAGGCTTGCACCCCTTCAATTACCTCCCCTCTGGTTGCGACCTCCTAAAGTCAATGACATTGGTATTGGGGGTTTTCAAGTTCTTAGAGCTCTGGTCACTGAAGGCCCTCGCCAGGTGCCTGTTCTCCTCTTCCTGACCTTTCTTGATACACGCTACAAAAGCCAGGTCACCAGAGTACTTGTGAATATGGCAGGACACAGACCTGTACTTTAAGTCTGCATTGTACAGGGTAAATGGGACTGGAGCCAGAGCCATCCCCTGAGGAGCCCCAGTGTTGCTCACCACTGTGGCAGAAACACAGTCCCTCAGCCTGATAAACTGTGGCCGCCCAATGAGGTAGTTTGTGATCCAGGAAGCCAAGGAGGACTCAACCTACATGTCCACAAGCTTATTTTTGAGCAAAAGTGGCTAAATGGTGTTAAATGCATAAGATTGTGTAAGAGCTGCAAGGGAATATGGGCCCCATTAAATGATAACACAGTGGGCCCCACCTTGACTACTCAATTCAACTTAAAGCAGTTGCGGCAGTCTCAATTCTGTTGCAAAAAAAAAATCCTTTTTATACAAAAATTACAACAACTTTGCGTTACATGTAAATGTTTATATTACTAAGCACAAAAGGGAAAGAAGTATAATGCCTTGGTGTCCTCTGCAGCATGCTTATTCTATGACATGCAATAACGTTATCATACAGAATAAGCAGAGAGGTATAAAGCTCACACTGTTAATTCCAGTAAAATTTGTCTTCAAAAGTCATCTCTACACTCTGCAGGGACTATCAACAAATAAGCCAATCATCACAGTCATGCAATTCTGGTTTAAGACAGCTTGTCACCTCAAGTTATGCAGAAAATATGAACTATAATTCAGTTATTTTTTTCTGTAAATACTGGGCTAACTTTCAAGAAACACTTCTCTTCGCATTTTAAAAATCTAAAATGTTTTATTATCTTTCTTTTTCAGTTTAATTTTATACACAGTGACGGATTAAAAAAATGTACATACCAAACATTTATTGAACTTTTATCATAATACACTTTGTGATTTTCAATTGGTCATACAGACACAGGCATGCTGTCGAATATAAGTTCTTAAAGGTACAGTGTGTAGTTTTTAGCGACATCTAAAGGTGAGGTTTGAGATTGCAGCACTCCAGTGCTTCCCCTCCCTGATGGAGAACCCCGGAGCTATGGTGGCCTTCCAAGGACAAAAAGTGTTTTCTCAACATGGCGTCGTCAACAAGTGCTTCCAGCTACCAAGCTATCAAATATCTCTGTTGATTCGCCACATTTGAAAATTCAGAGAGTATTTCAGGTGTGAATGTCACCACGTAGAATACCAAAATGTGGTCATTTGAGCCATAAAACGCACGGATACAAATTTAATTTCGGTAATTGGACATTCTGTTATGCGCGCCATTATGCTATTGAAGAAACTTCCAGTCAGCTCCAAAACAAGAGCCTAATTTCCAAAAGCCTTAAAGAACTAATAGGACATAATGAAGAATGCTTTTATTTTGAAAATGGGAAGTTTGCTAGTGGCTGATTTTTAGCTGAATGCCGTCTCAAGATGACTTGACATTTATGATATTATGATGATTATGATATTGTTACGACCTGACGCTGGTTTTTATTTGAGTCAGTTTTTCCAGTATTTTGTCTGATGACTTTCATTTTGAAGCCTGAGGCTGTATTATCTGATGGAGGTTTTATTGAGGGAGGGTTTTCTGATGCCGTTTGGTCTGAGAAATGACACAGAGGTTTTCCTGAGACAGAGGATGTCCTAAAATGTACACCGTACCAATGTGTACATGTGCTACTAAATAACAAATTAGGAGCAAACAATAAAATTAAGGAGTACGGTGAAAATCTTTATATTTGTCTCATCAACAGCGCCATATAGCTTAGTTATCAGCCTATGTTTTGTCTTACTGCCACAGAAAATTACTTGTGGCTGTGAAATAAGCCTCTCATAGCAGATACATTCTCTGCGTCTTACTCCGACTTCTCCCGAAAGTAAACAAATAAATTCGGCTCCATATAAGAGTACAATTCGACACTTAGTCTCACCTGTCCAGCAAAAAACAGGCAACTTCTGCGTCTGTCTGCAAACTTATCCTTCAGGGACTTCCATCTAGGAAAGGCAGCGCCGATGTTGACCCTGTTTCTTTTGTCGTAGCCTTTCCCAATTGTGTTTGGCTTCATCCCGTTTTTGTTTCTTTGACAATGATTCACGCTCCACTGATGGCAAATTGTACGTGTGGTCCTCCATGTTTGTTTGTATTAGCACAGCGGCTTGGTAATCACTCTCTTCTTCTTCGTCTATTTCACAACTGTGCATTTCTGGTAGGCGTCAACAAAAAAACGCGAAAGCGTTTCGTTTGTCCGTTCTGGGTTACGGTAGAAAAGATGGCGACGCAACATGGTAGCCCCCATAAAGAGAGGACCCGCTCCTATGTAGATATAAGTGACTTATTCTAAGGTAATGAAAACAAAACATTAATTATTTAAGGCTGATTAGAAACTAATTTAAATATAATTTTAAGTAATCTATTCCATTTTTACCAAGTCTGTTATTTTTATTTTTTTTATTTTAGTATTTAATAATACACACTGTACCTTTAACTCTCAGTCAAGAAATATTCTAAAGGGTATCTCAGTTTAAATTTCTTTAATTATTTATTGTTCAGATTTTTAAGTTAAAGCTTTTCTTACATTGTTAAAGTGTACAACAAAAAGAACTTCAAGGAAAGTATAATAAACTTAAAATATTTTGTGTTTTGCCTTTAAATTTATAGGGTCCCTGCTGGTCATGGGCCCGGAGAATCCCCTCGGTGTAATGATGGCAGTGCTAAGTAGCAGCACATTTGTGTAAATGCATTGTAAAAGGAGCTGTATTAACTGTGATTTATAGCAGGTGCTGTACTTTAGCTGGCTGGCTAATGACTTCACCATCCAAAGCTTCCTTTTTTATTTTTTGAGCACCTGTAGTTTTACACTGAACAAATATAAAAATGAAAGCAAACACAGTTTTGAGAACTCTTCTTGGTTAATTGTTGACTGAGTGAGAAAGCAACTACATTTGAAGAGCAGATGCTTTTGCGTTACTAGTGATCACTGGGACAGGACTAGAACTGGTTAAATCAATTTTTTGATTTCACCTTTTCCAGTGAAATGAAATGAATTTTTTAAAAGTAGGCTACCTTGAAAGTCCATTTTTCTATCTTAGACTAGGTGTATGAACCCTTTAGGGATTCAGTGAGTCATTTTGCACATGCACCCCTGCATCTATCATGATGCATGAAAGTGTTAAGAACTGTATTTAACTGAAAAGGTTAACTATAAATCCTCGCTGTAAGATCATGAGGTAAATTTTGTGCCACTCTTCATTGGATGTTAACCACAAGATTCAAACCTGCACATACTGCATACTGGCTTCGTAATGGGACTTTGCTGTTTGCAGCCATCTCTGTAATCAACTTGTCTTCTTGCTGAGACCAAAGCTACAGACTACAGCAGGGCAAACACTATTTAATCATCATATAATCACCATCAGATTGCACAGTATGAGCACATAAATCATGCATGTCGGTCACGCATTGTAAATGATTCAGTCACACAGTGTCGGTAGAAAGTTCTCCATCACTGATGTATAGATGGCTTGGAATCGCACAATGTACGTCTGGCTTAAGAGGCAGCTAGCTACACCCTCTCCTCAGTGTACCCCGCTGTGCTTGTGTTGGACACCATGGCAGTTCTGCACAGCCATGCTGTGAGGGCCTTGACTATGTTAAGGAGATACTAGCCAAGCATACTGTAAACTATAATGGAAAGCAAAGAGCCTGATACCTAAACCTCATAGGTGGTGTTTACACGACATTTCAAGCTGAAAATGGGGTGTTTTCATTATGTTTTTGCCTCCCATATAAACAAGACTGGTGCTTGGAGTGCCTGAGTCTGCAAACTTTTGAAGCCAGGGTCCAGAGTGGAGAAGTTTGAAAAGGTATTGCTGCCAGGCTTCATGTAGATGGGATTCAGCGTTTCACCCTAAAACACTTCTGTCACTGCATGCGCAGTACTCATTTGAAGGTTGTGTGCGCATACCAGAAACAACAACAGCTTCAGCTGTCTGCTGCACAACATATGCGCTGTTTACCATACTTGGTTTGTTATCCAGACGAAATTACCAGACAGATTTGTTCTCCAATAGAGAAACTTCTGCATCTTCATGCGTCCACTGGTCCTTGTCTTCATTGTTTGTGATAAGTTTGTCTTCACCAGGAAGCATATGGGTGTTGTAACACCGCTGTTTCTCCTACATCCCCATCTACTTGGCTGGCATGCATGCTACAGCATTCTCAGTTGTTCTCATGCCTTGGTGTGGACATGGATCGTTTTTGAAAAAAAGAAAAGAAAGATCCTTTCTGTTTCTGGTGAAAACATTGTCGTGCAAATGTGGCCATACTAAACACATGTTGAGCAGACACCACAGAAGAAAATGCACCATTAGCAACTGTTTTTAGGCCATGTTGGCAAAGCTTTCACAGAATCACAGCAGTATTTAGTTACTTTTCTTCTAAAAATGTTCTAATATAAAAGAACAATTAAATTTTTTCGTCATATACCTGAACTACTGTGATACATTTGTATGTAAAAGAACCATTATACATGTTTTTCAGTGACGACTTTTGAAAACATCATCTTGTAGTCACCTTGAAAAGTACTCACATCTGCTACATCTACATTGTATATTAATGTAAAGGGAAGTTCAAGGTTAAAATCTCCCTATGCATGTTTTCGTCTGCAATTACTTGAAAGCATGATGCTCTGAAGAGTATAACCTGTGTCCATGAAATGCACTGAAACAACGTGCGGGAACTATACCTGCAAATCCCACTTTTCTTGATGTAAAGAAGTTCAAAGAGCAACCACTATGTTTGAATAACGATGTGATGTTTGTTTGATAAAGCAAAGCCTTCAATGTTACTTTGTTACACACATTTTAACAGTGATGACAGCGGCCATCAATCGGAGCCATCACACTTAGATTTTATTCCTCAGGATTCACTCAGTTCATGTAGTACCACTCTGTCTTCTTATTTATGATGACAGCTCAGATGAGCTTTGACCTCAGCAGATAACTGAACACAATAAACTAAAGCACACCCGCAAAACACAGAGGGCAAGGCAGAAACTAGAAGCTATAACAGACGTGGAAATAAATGGTTCAAATGTTTACTTTCTCCCATGACTTCTGTGGTTGCATGTTGTGTTTAATTTCTTCCTCAGTTCAAGTGCTCAAGTACTTTTACAGAAAAAACTTGGGTCAAATTTTGGGCTGATTGATGTTGGAAAAAGTGAAACAGACGTATTTTTCCTACAGCAATATTACTAGGATTCTTCAAGGGAAGTTACACTGGATAAATAGTGTTTCTTCATACACTAGTTGAACTACACCATTATTTTTGTTCGTCTTTTTTCAGAATCGAAGCACCGTAAGTCTATAGCACAGTACCCTTATCAGTAATTGACAGCAAGGAGGCATGAAAGCAAACATAAACACAACTTTACAGTACTCTCTACCTCAATCACCCTAATATTCTTCTCTTTCTGCTCTTTTTTTTTTTTGCAAAACAGAACATTCGTGAAGACAGCCAGTTGGGGATGTTGATGGTCAAGGTACCAACATATTATCTATTGTTTGATCACAACTGACCAAAAAAGAAAAAAACTGTTTCTGCAGTAAACTATAAATTATACATTAGCACTTTGGATGCTGATTCTCCTCTTTGAGTTTGTGTGTGCCATTTTTTCTGTTTCAGTCTGGAATCATGATTGCTTTTTAAAGCTAGGGTTTTCGATCTGAAAACCAGTTTGGCTGTTAAGACAGATTTGAAAAACGCAGCCTGCCCCCCCTTCACTCACCCCTCCCCTCAGTGTTCCAAGATCCCGCCCCCCAGCTCATGTCGCCTCCTAACAACACGCCCCCTCTGACAGAGCAACAAGCCGGCTGGCACAAAATATCAACAACAACCAAAAACAACTCAGCTCAACTGAAAGTAACAAACACAACAGACATCCCCCTTGTAACACACAGCGGTAGCCATTTAAATTGGACTGGCGGCAAAGCGGGTCTGGCGTCGCCAGAGCAGAGCTGATTGTGGGCGAGGATTTATCTTTCTCGGCGTGTCCTCACCAGCTCCAGCACCAGCTTACAATGCTAACGATGAGTGGCTAACTGATGCTAAAATCTATTGACAGAGCCTACCCGCTCCGACCAACAACGTTCAGTCATTAGCCAGTACAGGCACAAACTAACCAGTTATTCAGCAGACATCTCCCGCTGTAGTAAACAAAGCTATTACCTGTTCAACCAGGGGCGGAACAGCCGGTGCTGAAGGTCGGACGGCGGCCGGTGCTGCAGCCATTTGCCAGCTGGCGACCAGTGCTGCGGTCGTTCAACAATCCCAAATCATTCTGCAGCTTTTTCCAACGTACGATTCTCCAATGTTGAGTCTCCGTTGGGACTTGTATTGCTCATATTTCTTCCTTACTTCAGCCTTTTCCTCGAAACTTTTACGTTTCCTTCTCTTCAATGTGGAGGGTAACAGAAGCAGCCTCCCTGCTCCATGATGCTTCAGTAGCTGTGCTGCTAGCTGATCACCAGTACATGAGAGAGGTAGTGGGGATGAGGCGGGACCATGGGCGAGACGGTGCGGAGCAGGGGAGACAGGGGATTGGATGGACTCATGGACCAATCTGTTTCCGGCGGTTGGTCAACTATTATGCTGCTTTGCAGTGGATATACTCAATGGATTTTTTTTCATTCTTTTTGGTCTTTATATTGCGTAGATCGGACCATAGGACCATAACGGCCTTATAAACGGTGTTATCAAGATGTACCAAGCTTCCAAATCATAGACCATAGCTTTATGGATTATTAAAGGACCTGTACTTTGCTTTTAAGATGGTTCATATATGCAATTTTGATGAGTGCCACATAGCATTCACAATTGTTGCTGTACAAGATCTGCTGATTCAGCTGTATTCCCAGTCTGCGTAGATGCTATGTTGGAGCTCCTTCCCATGTGGGCCCGGTCCACTCTGATTTTCAGCTGATCTGCTCTGTGGTCATTAGTCATTTCAGCGCTGCTCTATCCTGTGTTCTCAACGGCACTGAATTTATTCTACCCTCTTTGCTCCACACTAAGGGTACCATCCCAAGACAATGGGTTTAAACCACAGATGAAACACTGGCAGGATAGCACACTGGTAGGTCTATTTGGAGGGGCCGTGGGATTAAGGTGTTTCAATAAGCAACTGGTGTCATGGAGAGCGGTAAGTCGAAGTTGTGAAACCATGGACTTTATGTCTGGCTTACAGAAGTGCTCTCTAACATGGACATGTTAAACGCACTGAAGTGCATGTAAAACCCCAAAAAGCAAGACATGGGCTTTTAAAAAATCAGCTGAGAGTGTCTGTGGTGCCCTACTTCTTGAAATCACCTAGGATCTGAAATTGTCTAATCTTTTGCCAGACTGACATGACATAATGTGATTTATGTATAAATATATACTTTGCTTGTTTCCTCAAATTATATGCATAGATCTAAAAATACATTATGCATAAGGTTTAAGAAAATGACTGTACCTTTTAAAGACTCCACGTTTACTGCAGAGGGGGTTTATCATGTCGTAGTTTGTCTCTGTCTCATGCCTTAAGGAAGTCTGAAAAGCGTCAGAAGGCGAACCAGACTCGTCTCTCAGACCTGGGCTCACTTCCATCAGGCTTGGGTGAAGATTACAAACTGTAATGTGTTTATTTTCAAATCTTAAGGACCTCCAACTCTCCATGGATCAAAAATCAGCATGTGATGTTAAAATACAATCTGCTAAGCCCAGACCACTTCATACCACATGCACAATTAGTTTATGTGAAACAGCATGATACGCCTTTCATGTGCCATTTCCTTAATCCCACGTTGCACAGAGGGATATGAGTCTCCCGAGGAAATCAATCCGGATGTATCCTTGCGTTTTCTCGTTTGCCAATATCTGCAAAGGGAACTGCCACCTTCCTGTAGCACCTTGCGCCACCTTTAACGCCAAAGGCTTTAAAGACAGCTAATTTCCATACTAATTTCTTTCTTTTCTCCCTCCCCTCACCGTATTCAGGCCAGGCACGAGGCGAGGAGACATGTGTCGCTTGATCTAATGGCAGAGGACTAATTGCATTCTGGGATACATGCCTAGAATTCAGAATGTCCCACACAAAAGCATGTTGTGCAGGCAGACCACATACAACATTGGGACAATTAATAACCCTCCTTCAGGGGGTGAAAATTTGGACTGTCCAGCCTCCCAAAAGACTGCACTGCTGCCTTTATTGATATCTGCGGCCAGATAGAGACAAGCCCTGCCATCCCCAGGCAGCGTGACTCCACTGGGGCTCCGCTGTGACTGGACTGTTATGAGGCCAACTCAGCCAGCCCACTCCAATCATAGGAGCACAAACAAGCCCCTAACCACACTGAATGCTAAGCCAGATCAGTCTCGGGGGTGGTTTGTCAGGTTTTTGCAGGGATAACATAGCATGAGATTATTTTTTTCTCTCCCTGGCTGTGTCTCTCCCTCTATTTCTCTTCCTGCATGTCTGTTATTTTGAATCTCTCTAAGGAAGAGAATGCCTTTTCGACACATGCTGACACGCACATGCACTCGCATCCATACATAGTGGCATAGACACAAATACGCCTGTGTGCTTTTACGCCCACGCGCTCCCTCACCTCCCATCTCCCCTCGACACGAGCAGCCAAAGCGTTCGAAAGTCTCCATTTAAACGGTTCAGATGTGGTTCAGCTGCGAAATTAAGATGAGGTGTCGACAAGCTAATGTTGGAATAACAAGAGCTACTAATTTGTGGCCGGCCTCGTGGTGCCTGTGCCATCAAATGTTGCTGCAGCCCGGTATTAAGGTGATGAAGTGTAACATTTTAAACTGGCACAATCATAGGGCAAAGTCCTCATTACCGTGAAGGCACCGGTGGCACATTATGAAAGGCAATAAACGTGACCCCCACCCTTATGCTGCATCCATCACAGAGACAACATATGGGTGCCCGCAGGAGTGGCTGTGTCTTTCCACCCACGGTTAGCTAACAACACTGTCATGGTCAGTGTGAAAGGAAATGCCAGTCCCTTAACAAACCCTGATTTTTACCTGCGGGAGCTTGATGAAGTGAGACTATAACCTCCGCTGTAAAGCACCAAGGTTTCTGTCATGCATGTAAATGTGTTTAGATGCTTTTCAGCAACAAAAACAGACCATTTATCATTTTAAAGCAGTGTATTTTTCTAATGTCACACTGAAGGTGTGTTCACGCCGATCGCCTTGAATATATTTCCAACGCTAACCTTGCAGTGTAGATGGATCTGCCTCATTCATTGCCTGAAATCACGCAGATCCATCTTGCTAGGCTTCAGTCTTCTACAGTTTCATGACCAAAAGCTGGACTGCCCAATCAGGGAAGAAAGGGAGAAACTGTAGATGTGATGACAGTGGGAAGTGAATGCAAGTTTGAAAACAACGGTGGCTTCTGAAGCTGTCTCCTTGGATGCGGAAATATGTGCAGTTTATTAGAAATGGGCTTCCTTTCTTCTTTAAAAGAAGAGCAAAAAATGTCACTTAAAGCTTTTCTAACAGGAAATTGCGTTTTTGCTCATCTCCTGATGGGGGATCACTGCTGGGGAACTTAGAAAGAATGCAGCAATCCTCCTCAGACGATGCTGGTTAGTCTAAGGGCATTTTCACACCAATCATATTTAGTGTGCACCAAAGAAGTTTCGGCCCAGGGTTTGGTGCGTTAGTATCAATGTGAATGCAACCACCGCACTTTGGTGCACACCAAATCAGCCGGTCCAAGACCCCCATGAAGGGGTGGTCACGATCCGCTCCATCTTCCTACATTTGGTGCGGTTTCACTGGTGTGAAACAAAGTGGTCCAATTTACGAGGGTCCAGAAGGTCGCTGATGCCATCTCAAACACGATGAAAAAAACACATTTGAAGGAAAATGTAGAAGACAGCGAAACGTAAACATTGGTTGTTTGGTGTGGGAAATGGTTACCATGGTATCCTCTTCTTATTTCTCCTCCGTAGTGGGTTCGGTAACCAGTTACATGCATATTGCCCCATGCTGTTTCAAACTGAGTAAGTACACAAGCGGGCCCGGGCACGGTTCAGTGTTGCAAGTGTGAATGCAAGCCAGTGGGGGTGGACTGCGCTGCAGCATGGTTCGAAACAAGTGGGCCTAATGTGAAAGTGCCCTAAGATACCTAGTGACATATGCTCTCCTCAGAATTACCGGGATAACTTGGTGAATTGTTGTTGATGAGGGTTTCATGTCAGATATAATGGTAAATGATACATCTGTGAGGTATAATTTAATTTAAGAAGACAGTCTAGGTGTCAGGTTGGTCCTACACTGAACCTGACACAACTTAAAAATGCCTGATTTGTCAATAACAAGTAGTAGATGGATTCTTTGTGTGTTGAGGAGGTTATTCTCCACTTTTACCCTCATTTTGGAGGCCGCATCCTGTTCAGGCAAGTGGGGATTTAGAGCATTAACCGAGCTAAATCAGCCCAGGCCGCTAAAAAAAAAGTGGATATTAGATTAGATAGACAGATTACAGAGGACATAATAATCTCTGCAATATGTTTTCCACTACTCAAATATACAAATCAACAAACATTGACTTGAAACTGGCATATGTCACCAACTCTGAAATACCCTTGAGCATGGCCAGACATTCACAAATCCCCAGTGTGGGGTAGTGACCATGATGTTTCCCTTCATTGCTTCACTCTGAGAGGGTGAGGGAGGTGCAGTGCCACACTAATTTGTCATGACGAGAAAACAGCTGTAAACACTCTCAAGGGGGGGTAGTGAGGAGATAAGCGCTGTGTTGAGAAGATGGTATCAGATGGCAGCAATGTCCCACCCAGGCTCAATGCTACATTTTCAGGTGTTCTATACACCATGTTGTGCCTATTAATCAGAGCTGACATTGAATAAACACAGCAGCACAAAGCTAATTGACCATACGCCAGGTGAACAGAAACTTCTCTCTTCACATATTCTGCCTTTTGCCTGTTGAAAGCCCAGGACTTTACATTTTTTTTGTTCCTACTTTTGATGTCTTAAAGGCAAGGCCTCGAGACAATGAATGCAGATTTTTGCACATTAGAGTAATCATCTCAAAATAAGACCTTTCACACAGCATTGTGCTTATAATTACACCTATTGTGATTTCTGCTACCGCAACAGCCTTGGAAAGAAAATTATGGTGATTAAAACAGTAAAGACTTTTGAATCATACAGCTCTGAAATCTGAAGTAGACATGATAAACTTTCCTTGACAGAACATTTCTTGCTTGCTATTTTGATGTGGGGTGTCGTGATGGACAAGTTACATGAATATATATTGTTCAGTGTACTGAACATACTGAAAATGGAACACAGAAAGCTAAAGAGAGAGCTGGCTCAGGAGATTAGAAAGAAAATTATAGACAAGCAGGTTAAAGGTAAAGTTAGCCTGTGGTCGTCATGGTCAGTGATACTTGGCGAAATATGCTCTCCTCGGAAGTACATTGATACATGCATTGATACCTCTTTTATAAGAGAAGCTGTGCTTGATATCCCAAATATTCAGTTATATTTTCATTGTAACTGTAAATAATTACAGGTAACCTTTGAGAAACTGTCTAAATTGCACAAAAGTTTGACAAAATTTAGACTGTTTGCAGGTGTTTGTTTGCAAATATCGGTAGATAAATACCTCCCTTCTTCTACTTTCTATTGAAAGATTGTGTTATTTTTAAAGTTGTTAATGTATAAACCTAACAGTTCATCTTTTTTAAACTATGTAATTGGCATTTTTTGCCAACCTTAATGTCCTGTACAGTAGAGGACTCCAGGATAAAAAATGTTGTGGTTTCCTGTAACATGAGCTTGAAATGTCACATTGTTTTTTTTTATTCTGCCTGGCTGGTCATGTATTTAGATAAAAGGATGATTAAAGAGCCTTTATTATACTTTTATTGGAGATTTTCAAACCTTTTTAAAGCAAATAACTTCAGATTAAATAAAACAAATGTCATTTTAAACAAATGCTATAAAATATATCGCTTATGTTCTGAAATGTTATTCCGCTTTGTAGGGGGTACTTTAACAAACATCCATTTAGAGTTTAAATGCTGTTTATTAGAGCCATCGAAAGCAAAAGACAGAGAACACATTTAGCTGGAAACATGAGAGAACTGTACACAAAGTCTGTTAATTGCCACCTAACAGCATAAATAGCCAAAGCAATTATGCACAAATAAAACAAGCTTCTCTTTAACATGTTTCATTTCAGAAACAAATGGGTCATTGGGTTACTAATTATTAATTGTTTTAACATCAACAAACCGCATATTAAATCAAGGCGAGCTCTTGATGATCAGGAGCCGCCACCAACCATGCAACTTCAAACAGCCTCATCCAACAGTCCTTTCATTGATTTGCATTTGTATGCATCAAGGGCCACATCCATTCTAATACAAGACCATCTGCATCCATTTCCTACTTGTGTTAGGCAAAGCATGGAGAGAGCTGTGCTTCCATTAAATCTGAGGGAGGCTGTTCCAGGAAACCAAGGACATTTCACTTGGACACATTGTGACATCCAAAAATAACAACCCAGAAAGTAACAAGCCTCGTACAAAGTGCAGATCTTCAGCTTCAGGAAAATTATCACTCAAATGCAGATGCAGGTTTTTTTTTTTTTTTTTTTTTTTTTTTTGTATAAGCTAATTTTCTGCTGTTTTTAGGTTATTGTTAAGCCCATGGAAGGTGAAATTAATTGACTATCAATACTTTTATACATTGCTGCAAATGCTGTTTTCATTTAATTATGAACAGAACAGTGTTTTACTAATTTGCATACATAAAACTGAGAAATGCTTTAAGGTAACATATAACTGTACAGTGTAATCTCTGAGGCATGGCACACATAAATCCAAGAATGCTCTGCCATATCAGTTTTACAACAAACTAGCACTATGCCTAAAATATATATTTATCATAGTGGCAAATTAAACTGCAAATATAAATTTCTAATTTATTAGCCTATATCTAGCATGGTGGGCATGATGGCATGGCAGGTAGTGCACATACTTCACAGGAAGAAGGTTGCTGGTTTGATCCTCATGTCGGTCAGGGCCTTTCTGTGTAGACTTTGGATCTTCTCCACCTGCATATGTTTGTCTATGAGCTTTCTTTCTCAAAGCAAAAACATGCATATTGCAGGTTGATTGTTGACTCTAAAATGCCCTTTGGTATCACTGTGAGCGTGAATAGTTGTTTATCTCTCTATGTGGCTCTGCAATCGTCCGGTAACTCAGTTGCAGGGTGCCTCTCACCCAGTGTCACCCGGGCTAGGCTGCAGCCCCCCGCTGAAGAAGGAATAAGCAGCGTAGATAATGGATCAATTGATATTTCTAGTAGGGCTTTAAAAGCCTGTGGAGCTCATGGAGAGGGGTCTATCCAGTAGAAAAGTTTCCATTTAAGTCAAAATTTAGAAAGGATACAGATTCTATCATTTCCTAAAGTCACAACATGATTTATTTAATGAGAAACCCTGCTTTGAACCAGTGTTTGTCAGAGTAAAGATTTTCTGCATTCACAAACTGTTTACTCTTCAGTTCTCAGCATAAGCAGAATACATGCTGCTGGGATCAAACCTCACTGTGAAAGCTTAAAGACAGAGATATAACCTTAGTTTCATTATTGTAAACCGTTTTAATATCTGACCCTTCACTTTTGTGTTGCTATTTTGTCTTTTTTGCACTTTTACTAAATGAAAAAACATACTAACAAAAAGACTCAATTTCCCAGCAGCTGTTGTATTTTTGTGCACGATGAAACAGAAAACTGTAAACTCAGTTCTTAGTGTACTATTAATTTGAGTAGATTTATAAAGTAATCCCCTAACTTGTGCTGTATTAAGGTATTATCAAAGTCACTGTACTTTTGTTGAACACAGTATCATTGAACTCTTTTCACCCCTACGTTTATGGTACCACTCTTCTCTAGTAGATTATCAAGGAAGAGAGGGAGCCCAGAATAGACATAAACACAAATACTTCCACTTTATTTCCACCCGCTGACTCACAGAGAAGGGTTGGGAAGGAGAAGCGGAAATGGTATTAAGTGGTATTAACACTGATTGAATGACACACAGCCAAGCTGGAGCCACTCTACTCGTCCTCTTGCAACTCAACCATGATGGGGGGGTCCCAGGCCAGTGCTTCGGGGAAATTAGGATTAAAAACCGGATTAAATTAAAAGAAGAAGCACAACAACCAACAGCACATCAACGACAAAGGAGAAAATAGTTTGAAAGGAGTTCAGAAAATGCCTACTTCACTCACCGCCAAGTTGGAGCTCGGGGGACTCTGTGAACCCTCGAATGGACAGTGTGAGTTGATACTAATTGATGTATCATGGACGGGCACAGTGTGGAATGGAGTGGAGGGCGTAACGTCATTGATGAGACGCCCATAGATTAAGCCTGTCAGTTCCCCTTCCTTTTTATGCCCCTGGCAAGAGGCGCTCAGGAGGAATCAATTTTTTGAGAAGCAGTATGGATGAGGACTATGATAACAATAACGTCATCTTCAGCTTCAGCCAAAATAAGCATGGCCATCTTGCTTATTCTGAATCAATGCACCCCTGTCTATCTCCCTCTCTCTCTCAGCAGACTTGTTCTCGCTCCTCTAAGTCTGTTTTCCCCACGTGGGCCGGGTTCCAGTGGTGGGCAGGACATAGGGGTGTTAATGCCAGCATCTGTCAGAGCAGCTTAGATATTCATTTCCAAGCTAGTAGCAGGGACAGACTACAGACGTGTGCCATTCCTTGGCAGCAGAGAAAAAAAAAAGATCTGAAATAAAATCAGTCATTCTCTGTGTACTTCCAACTGCACTGGTTCAAGCTTTCCACCACAAACGCCTCAAATATGCTCAAAACTGATGTGAGGTTATGAAAGTCCCATGGACATAAGTAGTCTGGCGCTTCCTTTTGACAAGGATTTTGAAGATAAACCCCTGCACAGCCTAAAACCTACATATATTGAAATATTTTTTCTGTAGGAACAATGGCATTGAGTAATATGTTTTCGTTCCATACAGATTTAAGTTTCATCATATTTACGTTGATTTTGTGGTGTTATATGGCTGTTTCTTTTCCTTTTGTTGACCTTTTCTTTAAAAAAAAAAACATTTTATATCAAAAATCCTTTAAGATGAAGATTGCTCCTATATGTGACTTTCCTGCTGAAGTGTTCAGTGTGTGGAGTTTTTGATTAATCGAATTAAATCAATAAATAACCATTCATATGCATGCATATGTTTTACTTGTACTATGTCAAGTTTTCCACAAGTCTCCATAGCCTGATGAGCCTTCATTTTATAACTGTAAAAGTCTGTCATGTCATAGTGTTAGCTATGATAGAACCCCCATGAAGACAGGTGTGCCTTTTTAATTGAACACAGGTTCTTATATTAAAGACTGCTATATGAGGAAGAGGAAATCGCTGCTGGGAGCTGCCATTCTGCTTCTGTATTATTGCATTGCTTAATTGTGATAAACTACAAAACTCCCAAGTGCTTTCTGAGTTATGTCTAGAACACTGAGGACACTTTTTAAAAGCCTCACTCTCTTATTTCATAAAACTCATTTGAAACAAAAAAAATGGCTGTTTACTGCTTTATAAATACACCATAAGGAGTGTTGTTTTTTAAAGTTTTTGATTCAGTGCAACAAGTAAGCAGCGGAGGTGGGTGGAGCTGAGCAATGCATCTCTACACTTTATCCAGTGAATTTGTTTTAAATAAGAGCACCTTCTCGGCAGAATTTGCAAACATGTTTCATCAAAATAAACTATTAATATCCCAGCCCAAACAGTGCATATATAGTATGATTCGATTTGATATACACTGCCTGGCAAAAAAAAAAGTCGCCACCTGGATTTACCTAAGCAAATAAGTACAACGAGCCTCTTATTGGATTATTACTAGGTGATTATCTTTCAATTGGCAACAAGTTATTTAACCCCAACTGATGCAATGAGTAGCTCCTCATTTCTAAAACAACCATGCTGACAGACATATCCTGTGGTCGTGGAAAAGATGTCAGTCTGTTTAAGGAGGGTCAAATCATTGGCATGCATCAAGCAGAGAAAATGTTGAAGGAGTTTGCAGAAACTACTAAAACTGTGTGAAGAACTGTCCAACGCATTAACCCTCCTATTATCCTTGGGGTCAATTTGACCCCATTCAGTGTTTATCATTAAAAAAATAATAGTTGACTTTTTTTTTAGCTTCATATTTCATGACTTTTCGTAATTTGATGGGTACTATTGATTTAGCATAAAATTATGATGATGATATTTTTTCATTGTGCTGTACACATATTGCACACATCAGTGTTCCTCTGGGGTCAATTTGACCCCAAGCTGTTTTAGCTGTGTAAAACTTGACTGTCTGTGAATGAGCCATGTGTGACCAAACATTCCCACACCTGCAAGTGCAGAGTTGATACTTTTGAGTTGATACATGACATGGGGGAGGGGGAACATGGGGGGGAATGAATGTGTATGTGTGTGTGCGTGTGTCTATGTGTGACCTAATACTCACACCTGCCAAATAGAACTGAACTAAAAAACTGCTCCATGTTCTGACTATCTGATGTTCTCATTATGATTTTCTGTTTCATAAATGGGTGACTTTTCAAACATGTAAACCCCCTCAAACACACAAAAAAGAAACAAAAAAAACCCCCAAAAGAAAACAAACAAACAAAAAGAAACAAATAAAGAAATCATTAAAAAAACAAACAAAAAAACTCCTTATCTCTGCCACTGCCGGTCCCAAGCCCAGATAACAAAAGAGGAGGGGTGAGTGAGACTTTATAGTGACCACAAATATGTTACAAAAAAGTAGATAAAAATAAGTAAATAAATATGTTTATGAGAGGAAAGGGGGGGTCACCAACATCAATCAATATGGTTAATTCTGTGAGAGTTATGAATGTGCACCCGAATTAGACAAGATTTGGATGAAAGATTTGAAAGATACAATAACTCTAAAACTGAAAGTTTGACCTGATGGTGGCGCAGCAGGAAAGGTCATATCATCACCAAAACCAATAGGGTTCATACTCTTGCGGTCATTAATGTTGTCAGTAAATTTGAGAAGATTTGGATGAAAACTTTTCAAGATAAATTATTTCTGATTGAAAAGTTTGGCCTGATGGTGGCGCTAGAGGACAGGTCAAGGTTTCATTATCAAGGGGTTATTTATGTGTTCAACAAATAAACAAAGTTCCTGACACAAAAACTTGGTCAACAATTTCCTGGAAATCATTTTCTGGAGGCAAATATCCCTGGGGTCAGATTGACCCTGAGGGTAAAATGTGTTAGTACTATTTGAGGATAATAGGAGGGTTAATAAAACTGGAAGGATATTGGGGAACCATTGTCTTCAAGGAAGAAATGTGGTCTGAATAAAATCCTAAATGATCATGATTGCCGATCACTTAAACTTTTGGCTGAATCAAATCGAAGAAAAACAACAGTAGAACAAGCACACACACAATGCAGGGGGAACTCAAGGGATTGGAACTGAGCAGCTGTATAGCTTTAAAACCACTAATCAGCAAGGCTAATGTAAGTAAAATGCTTCATTTTGCTAGGGAGCATTAAGATTGGACCCTGAAGAACTGGAAGAAGGGCATGTGGTCTGATGAGTCCAGATTTACCCTGTTCCAGAGTGATGGGCGCATCAGGGTAAGAAGAGAGACAGGAGAAGTGATGCACCCATCATGCCAAGTGCCGACTGTACAAGCCTGAAGGGGCAGTGCTGTGATCTTGTGATATTGCAGAAGTTTGTCGAAACAATGCCACAGCTAACTCCCTCCGCCAAGGAGGTTATGTTTTTGGGAGAGATTGTTTGTCTGTCTGTCCGCCCGTCTGTCTGTCTCTGTCCGTCTGTGAACAAAATAACTCAAAAAGTAATGGATGGATTTGGATGAAATTTTCAGGAAATGTTCAGCATGGGAAAAGGAAGAACTGATTCGCTTTTGGTGTTGATCCAGATCAGTGTCTGGCCGCCATGGCGAAAAATGTGATTTCTGTGAATAACTACTGAACTAAAATAGATATCATTATGAATCCAGTTGCTAATGGTATGTTTTCATGGTCAAGGAATCTAAATATTTACATGAAATAAAGGTAGGACTAATATTTATGGTAAAAATCACAATATGGCTAAGGACTGTGGCGCTGGCGGAGGTCTGCGCTCTCAGAGTGCTTTTCTAGTTCATGCTGTAATCAAAGCTAAAGGCAGTCCAGTGAAATATTAGAGTGTGTGACCCTGCTTTTTGA
Source organism: Scarus forsteni (assembly GCA_036419115.1). Lineage (NCBI taxonomy): Eukaryota > Metazoa > Chordata > Actinopteri > Labriformes > Labridae > Scarus > Scarus forsteni. The sequence goes on from JAZDUH010000383.1 coordinate 16,216,613, forward strand.
TGCCGACTTTGTTTTTTGGCCAGGCAGTGTATAAACCACTTACCTAATCCCAGGGTTTTGGTTTACGTGTGTCTATTCTGAAATTTCTGAAATTCCTGTGAGATGTCATGGACAGGAGAGGAGACACACCCACTCACCCTTTAATCAGTCATGCTGTATGTGATGAGATACTTGGATGTAAAACAATGGTATATACTGCAACGACACGAGTGCATAATGTTTTATGTTTTAATCAAGACATAGTTTATTAAGATCATAAGCAAACAACCTAAATTACACACAAGAGTGACACAGCATCTGTAATTGCTATTGCCCATTTGCTGTCTTGGTCTGCTTCTTCTGAATTTTATAATTGTTTAGGTACAAAAGAGGATTAAAATGAGGAAATAAAGGGACAAGTACTCAAATAAGACAGACACATTATTTTTTTTTACATTTTCAGGGAGAATACTACACCACCAAAGTCAAAGAGAGTCATAGGATGTCTCCAACTATTAGATGCCAAGACTGCTGGCATACTTTTTCGGTAAGCTGTTCCAACAGAAATTTACAGTCTTCCATGCATATACGAGGACTAAAGTAGGGAGCTAATGGTCTGTGGACCCCGAAAAGTTGATTTGTTTATTTGCAACTCGGCAAACAAACTACACTCTGCACAGCGTTACAGTGAGAGCATTAATCGTTGTTGTACATTTAACTTGATCTTAGACAATTTCCTTTAATAATTTGTTATAATAAGAGAAACAAAGTTAGGTTACAAGCATCTCCGCTGAATCATCCTAAGTCACTGCTGTATTCTTGTGTTGTTTCATCGTGGTCAGGTAACAGCTTTCAAATTATTCACAGCCATTACAAGACACCAAATAACAACCAGATGTTAAAAAAAAAAAAAGGATATAGTTTAAAGGTGAAACAATAGCACAGTTTCATTTTTTAAGAACCAATGGCTATTTGAATATTAGAAAATTATTGCCCATTCCTAACAATCAGTGTTTAATTTCTTTGCTACTTTTGGCATTGTTGCGTTTAAAAGTGCACCATCAGTTATATTATATATCAGTGAGAATGGTCTGCATCATATTTGAGCCAGAACATAAAGTGTGGGCAGTCAGGCACTCCTGACCTTGACAGACTGACAGCTCAATGAATCAGCAGACAAGTAAAAACATTCACGCACTTCAAAATCAGCTCCTCTCTTTACTCCACCTTTACCCTAAATAATGACTGTGAAAATTACTAAACACTTGTGCTGCATGGCCAATGCACCGCCACTCGGGACTGGATAATTTAAGGATTTAAATATAGGAGCAAAATCAATAAAGGACACAAAGGAACGTTGAACAGCAGGAAATATATTGACCTAGCTCATAAATGAAATATGCCAGCCCTCACAGAGTGAAAGAAATACATAGTTGCTAAATTACTGTGCTGCAGTTTATGATCAACCCTGCTGCTCCAGGCACCACTTTTTCCTTTTTTTAATGCTAGTATTGAAACATTTGTTAAACTAAGAGAAAGAAAACATCATTTCAGAGACATGCTTATGTCTGAAACAAGAAATGGCCGAATAAAAACTTAATAACAGATGTGTTACGGTTTTGGGGATAAGATTTTGGAACAAGCTCAGTGATTAAATAAAATTACATAAAACTCTCAAAGTCCAGAAAAACGAAGTGTAAATGAATTCATTAATGCTTATAAAGTATAATGATTGTACAGTATTATATTATTATATAAAGAAGGGTGTGTTATATGTTTTTTTCATTTAATGTCTAGTTTATCTTAGATTGCAGGATAGGCAAAAATATGCCACAAGCTTCAATCTACACCTTTTTTGGTTATTGATAAGATTGTGTTAAATTCTTATATTCTATGTTTGTTCTTACCATTTATGTAACTGAAATAAAAATATATTATTCATTCTTTGACGCTGCACTTAATTGCAGAACCAGGAACACTTGCAAATGTTTTTAATCCTTATGATGAACTGATTAAATCAAAATAGGACCAAAACTTTCAGGACTAAGTATATCAGACTGAAATTAGTACAATAACCATTTTGACTGAAGCAAGGCCACAGTATCGGGAGAGAAAATTTTGATTGTTCAACGATTTATCATTTATTCCATTTTAAAATCTTAAAATATTAAGAGAATACTCTACAAAATTGAGCCCTTTATGTGGACAAAGAACTGTATTTTTTTATATTCTACATATATGCACAGCTGATTCATCAAATGTATATGATGGCAGTAATATATATGTAATATCATGCAAGTAATTTTAAGGAATTTTCTGAATATAATTCCTGTGCTAATATGCTGCTCTGATAGCTAGAGGTACGTTTCTATTTTGAAACATGAACTTAGTTGAGTCATAGTCAAAAACAAGTTATACAGTAAATAGATTTATGGCCTGAAGTATATAGATATCTGTGAGAGTAAAAAAGAAAATTAATTCACAAGAACTTGATAAAGTAAAAAGAATCTATTTCTTTCTTCAGAATGTACCTCCACTGATTAGTTTTTTTTTTGTTTGTTTAACAGGGATGGAAATTAACACCTGCTACCAGCCAAATGCTGATATTTTTGTTCAGTGTCTGGTGAATGTGCTCAGCCTACCAGCCAATGTGCAAGCAAGTGAAAATAGCAGTAATTTGTGATGGGGAAAGTTTAAAGAGGACATATCATGCTTGATTCTCCTTTTCACAATGCCAGACTAGGATGCCTGTAAAGCATTTCTGCCCTCAGTACAAGTCATTTAGTTCCTTCATTGCCCCACAATAGCGTTCTCAATATCCTCATTTTAGGCCATTATCAAGCCCTTGTTGAAACACTCGGATCTCAGGATGACCTAAAGTAGAGCCAGCCTGTCCTTCTTCTTCTACTGTATTTTCCGGCGGGCTCAAAGCAGCGACCGCGTATAGAGTCCCCCTACAGGCCAGAGCTGGTAATGAGCGAATGTGAGCTAGGGACCTATATACCCCTGCTGGTGGATGTGTTCCTCGGTGATGGTTTTGTGGCTAACGGACATCACAGAGGAGGAAGTGTTTTATCAGATTACTCCAATAAAAAGAAAGGTACCTCGTGACGTCACGACGTTTGAAATCTCGCGGACATCTCGCAATGACCTATTTTCAGAGGCATCAAATCTTGTTCTAGGATATCAGAAAAAATACAATATCTCATTTTTTGAAAATTAAAGGGGTGTAAATTCTTGTTTTCAAATTTATTATATTATATGTAAGTATTAAATCATGCATCAGCATGATATGTCTCCTTTAAAAAGTAAATTATAGCACTATTTCTTTACTTTTAAACCCTAACCTAGAGGTTAAAAAAAGTCAAATTACACCATAGCTACCAAGAGCTCCGGGTTTTCAACTTCGACAGTTTTCATTGCAGTGACAATTTTCATTGCAGTGTCATCCGGTTCTCTGGGAGCATGAGTTTTGGCACCAGTTCATACACCTGCCTTCAGTCAATAAGAAGCCAGTTGGCATGTCTCTGCACTGCTAGGTGAAATAACCAGTCTCCCTGTTGAAAGTTGTTGTACCGTTAAAAAATATGTCAGCTACTGTTCTAAAAGTGGAATGCTGCATTTTGCCATTTAATCATAGTTTTCTGCTTGGTCCTACTCTGTCTTTTAAGCTACAGTCGTACTGTTCACAAGACTTTAATTTCTGCTCATGTCAGCGTTTACGAAATAAACTTTGCTTGAATGGTTGGACTCAGTGTCACTTCAACATAATAGTAGTACAAGTTTGTTATTTTGATAATAAAAACAACCAGTTTCTACAAGTTTTTCTCTACCCAGTTCATACGTGACTGTATTTTGTAATAGCTATATTGGGAAACACAGTTGTAAGCAGTTGCAATTTAAGTCAGAAGTCTAAGTCAAGCAGGTGAAAAAAAAATAGTGGGTACATTTTTCAATTTGTTGATCACAGTTGTAGGAGCGTGAAAAGAGTAGTTTTTCAGCTTTCTTTTATAGTTTAAACTTTAAAAGAGTTTTTCTGTTTCTTGACTTCATGAATCTGTTTTGCTTTTTTCATGGGATAATGTAATAATTTGGATTAGGATTGTCTTTGGAGATATTCATGCAGATTGTATAAAGCAGTCTGTTAATACAAATTGTCAAATTTCTACACTAGCCTTCGCTAACAAGTAAAGCCTGACTCGAGGGCCATTACGCCTGTAACTTACAGTGGGCTACGATTCACTTTATTACTGTATGGTACATGGTAAATAGACTTGAGCTTATATAGCGCTACTCAATGCTGCTTTACACCACAAGTCACACCTACCCATTCACACCCATTCGCTCTCACATTCACTCACTGAAAGTTTTGAGTTTCCATGTTATCAGTTTCTCTAACACATTCATGCCCATTTACATGCTACTGATGCAACAGTGGGAGCAACTTGGGGTTAAATGTCTTGCCCAAGGACACATCACCATGTACCGCCCGGAGCTGGGCTTGTATGTGGCGATTGTCCAACCTTCCGATCACTGACCAAGCGCACTATCCCACTGTGCCACCGACACCCGGTATACATTCACAGGTGTGTCTTCTCAAGTAAGGAGAAAATATTCCCAAACTGATCTGTGCTGTCGCAACAACCCCAAATTTTGGAACTCGTAACAGTGCAGTCTGTTTGGAATTGTTGCTTTGCATACGGCAGTGACTAAAACAGATACACATAACAGGCCGTGTTTAAAGGACACGTGAATTTAAAGTTAACTACTTGCATCACTGATTTCTGTTTGAAGCAATGCTTCATGGAGTGTTTTAGTGGTGGAAGTCCTCCGTTGTTGCTTTTTGTTTCCAGTGCTGTGCTGTACCGCAGAATGACGAACAGTGAGCTACTGTGATGTAGGCCTGTGCTCAAAATATCGATACGGCAAAATATCGTATCGCACTCCTTTGGGATACGTGTATCGATACGGATTCTACAGAATCGATATGGCCTAAATATTTTGACAGTTGTTGTAAATACACTTTGGGTAATGTTAACAGTGGCACAGTTCAAGGTAGAAGACGAGCTACATTATGAATCATATGTTCTAAATTTGAACTTAGGTCTACCATCTTTGAGGATCTAAATTTATGTCTCTCCAGTTGTAGAACCACTTAAAACTCATCCTTGTTCTCTTTGTTCTTATAAGAAAAAACTAAACTTGTCAAGAATTTTGCTTAAAGCATAGTCAATGTTCACAATTTACGTGTATCGGGATACGTATCGTATCGTGGCCTTAGTATCGGGATACACATCGTATCGTGAAGTTGCTGGAAATACCCAGCCCTGCTGTGATGACACAATAACCTGAAGTGAGCGCACAGCTGGCAGTGGAAACACAAGCAAGATCAGGGTTTACTGCAACAAACCCTACTGAACTGTACTGAACCAAACCAGACCACTTGATAGAGCTTTATTGCCTCTTCCTACAAAAATGCATATAATGGAAGTGTTACCTAAGCTACCCTAAATAGGTGCATAGCTATCCTCTCTGTGGGGGGTATGTGTGAGAGGTAGATTTGCAGAAAGTATATCACGGATTGTCCATTCCATGACCACCTTATTGTCCATACAGCTGGAGTCTGCCCTGTCCAGCTCTCACTCACTTGTGGGTTGTTCTGGTTGAGAAAGTACAACAGATATCCCTATAGCTAGTGATATTGTCCAAGAAATACTCTTTTATTGTCTCCAGTGTCTTTTGTCCCCTGGCACAGTGGCGAAAATCCCTCTTCAATGTTGGGGGGGATGATAAACAGTAAAATTTCAGAGAGTAATAATTGGGGGGGACATTAAAATAAATGCTGTATTTTTGCTGTGTTGTTTTGACACTTTCTCAAATGTCTTGCATAGTTAGATTAAACAATAACTGTAAGTCATTGTTCCTTGTCTGTCCATATCTTACCTGTCTACAGGTTTCTTCATGCCTAACCAGGAATTCCAAGAGTTGTATTGGCTGCACAGTACACAATAGATCAACTCAATCGATGAAAAATGTTTTGGCCTGAATGTGCAGGCTGCAAGTCCACATCTCTTTAAACTAAATATCCAGTGTAAAATCACCTGACTTAAAAATCACGTAAAAAGTGGTTTAATTGGAGAAATATAAGGAGAGGAAATTAACAGTCAGAATGTAATCAGAGACTAGATGTGTTCAAGTGAACATCTAAGTCCAAGTTTTAATTACTTTCTTTTAAAATAAATAGATCTGGAATAAAAGTAAGTTAAATGAATGTTTAAAGAGAATTATAATAGAGTGATATTTGTGTCATATACATTATGAGAGGATGAGGATGTCAGCATGTCACCTGTCTGTCTTCTCTGACTGTCACAGTCTGTTGCATCAGGCAGAGAAGAGAGAAAAACTCTGGACAATTCACAGATTCATTACAAACTAAGATGAAAAGATGTGCTACATAAAGTGCAAATTTCGTTTTAGCTTAAAAATAAACACCCTATTAGCTGCGTGCTATGTTAATTTAAAACATGCTGGCAGACTCGAACACAGGAGTTGAAATTTTGCTTTTATTGTGCTTGTTGAACAAGTGGAGTGATAAATAACTTATCAACCATCCTGTGTTTTAATACACTTACTTCGTCCGATAACCACCGCTTTGTCCACCTGCCTCTGTATGTACACGGCTCTGCAGCAGCAGCTATGCCAGTAGGCAGGAGAAAGAGTTTGGACCAAACCATTGTGAGGGGAGGGGGGGTGTAATCTTTAACAGTTAAAATTGTCTGACAGTGTGTTTTAACTTGTATTGTACCATCAAAACATGTTACTGTACCACTAGAAAAATCTTATTTGAATGGGATTTTTTGGGGGGACAACTTTGTGGAAGGGGGGGACACATCCCCTGCGTCCCCCCCGGGATTTGCGCCTATGTCCTGGCGCCTTCCTCATCATGTCCATATGTCCACTTTAACCCACACTTCTATCCACGGACAAGGCTAATGAGAGCTAATGAAGCAAAACATCACACTCCCCAATCTATGTCAGAACTTTTCCTGATCTTCTCTCAGCCGACCAATCACATCTAATGCCAAAATACTCTAACCCCAATCCCTAATGCAACAGTATAAATGAATTCTAATTATCCAAACCACTACAGTGTGAGGGGGTGGTTAAAGCAGCTGTGCAGGGTGCAGAAGATGGTTTAGGCTGTGCTGGTGAGACCCTCTGCAATATCTTTTTATGAGGCCCACAATTCTTGGAGTTGGCCCTGGACGTGAGCAAACCCTTAGAAAACCATAAAAGATAAGAATAGTCTGATAAATGCTTGAAAGAACTCGGCTACTACAACAGAAGTCTCCATTCAAAGTCTATTATGCTCAAGTAAAGTGCATTTCTCTCGAACATTCACAGGCATCAAGCAGCAAAAAAAAAACAAAACAAAACACAGCACACTGTCAGTGCTTTAATTGACACTATTACCATGGAGAACCTGCACCTGTTCAGCAGGCGATGCAAGCGTATGAAACATCATCTGAGGCGAGATAGGCATACCACACGTACTTTCCACACTGTTGTACATACAGCCATCAGAAAGCCCCAAGGAAAAAAGACAGTCCCCTGCCACCACCTAAGGTTGTTTAGCTCTGCTGACATTAAGAATTTATGAGCTTAAAGATTCTTCCGGCGCTTTCCCTTATGCGACAGCAACATGTCTTGAAAAGTGTTCTGGAGGAGCAAACAAGTTGGTTTTGTTGATACTTTGTTGTTTGTCAAGATGCCAGTGCATCATGCAGGAAAAAGAGGAAATATTTAACAGCGATTCTTTATGAGACAGTTTAGCCTTCATTTATTTATTTTACAGCTCTATTATTCAGATATAACAGGGAGTTACTCAACACTTTAAACAGGGATGCACGGTATTAGATTCTTCTTTAAACCCAATATGCAGATATTTCCAAGTTATTTTTGCCTATAACAACACCAGTACTGATATAAATACTCCTTTTTTTGTACAGATTTGCATGTAGGTTTTACAGAGATTATTTAGTCAGACACTTGTAAAACATTTTTATGTTCAAAAATATCTGTAAGGGTAGTCGAGCCTAAAACTGATGGACTATTTTGCATCTACTATACTTAAGTTCTACTGAAAGTTTTGGTGTTAAATCCACCCCAAACCCATTGTTAAAAAACATCTATACTAACTCAAGTTACATCTTTGATAGGTTGCACTGCAGAGATTTTAAACTTTTGGTGGGCAGCATCCAAACTAAGTTAAAGCTGTGGTCTACGATTTGAAACCACAGCCTGCCCCCCCCTTCCCTCACCTCGCCCCTCCGTGTTCAAAGATCCCGCCCCCAGCTCGTGTCGCCTCATATAACAACAAGCCCCCTCCGGCAGAGCTATGAGCGACTAGCATAATATATCAGCAGCAAACTCAGTCAAAAACAGCTCAGTTCAACTGAAAGTATCAAACACGACAGACATCCCCCTTGTAACACACAGCAGTAGCCATTTCAATTGGACCGGCGGCAATGCGGGTCTGGCGCCGCCAGAGCCGAGCCGATTGTGGGGGAGGATTTATCTTTCTCGGCCTGTCCTTCCCAGCTCAGCTTACGATGCTAACGATTAGCAGCTAACAGGCTAACCCGCTCCGCTACAAGTCGTTAGCCAGTACAGGCATAGACTAACCAGAGTTATTCAGCAGACATCTCCCACTGTAGTAAACAAAGCCATTACCTGATCAACCAGGGGCGAAAATGGCCGATGCTGAAGGTCTGCCCGCTAACAGGCCTCAACCCGCAGGCAGAGCTCCGTTGGGCCCCGCGGGAGAGGGAAGCGGCTTCCCGGTTTCGGCGCTAGGCTTTTCCGGCTCCATGATAGTTCAGTACCTAACGCTGCTAGCTGGAGGTAGAGGGGAGGAGGCGGGACCATGGGCATGACGCTGCGTAGTGAGGGAGACAGGGGATTGGATGGACTCACGGCCCAACTCATGGACCAATTGAACCTTACAGGCTTCAAGGCTTGATTGGTCAGCTAGTATGCAGCTTTGCAGCGGATATACTGAATGGATTTTTTTTTGTTCTTTTTGGTCTTTATACTGTGTAGATAGGACCATAGGACCATAACAGCCTTATAAACGGTGTTATTAAGATGTGCAAAGCTTCCAAATCGTAGACCATAGCTTTAAATATTGCTGCATATATGACATTTTTGCTTCAGTCAGTTAAAATATTTCTTGAAAGCAGTTGTTTTTATAGTGCTGAGAAGACTTAAGTCTGGAAATAAATGCTGTAAATTGTCATAAATCGAAACACAGTGGCAAAAAAGTATTAATCATGTTAAAAAAAATAAAATGATTACTGAAGCTTACAGGCTTAATCTACAGTGGTAGTAAATAACAATGATGATACAGAGCTGTGAAGTTCCGAATAATGTGAGAACTTAAGGAATTAGTTTTGTATAAACTGGGCCATGTGTAATATTGATCAGAGTTGAAACAACATTTTGCTTATAGATTTATGTAAAGAGGCTGAATAAACAAAACATTCCATTATCTCTGAAGAGGAGGTTACGTTTTTTACAGTGTTTGTTCGTTTGTTGGATTGATGACAGTATAGCTCAAAAGTTGTGACTGAATAATGATGAAACTATCATGATAGGTCAGAAGTGGGCAAAGGACTAATCAGTGACATTTTGGTGGTAATCTGGATCCAGGATTTTTGTTAATGATTTAGTAACATGACAAGATAGGGCAGTTTTCTACATTTTTGTAAATAACTCAATAAGTTCCCACTGGATTATGATGACCTTTTCAGAGGATGTTAGTCATGCCACAAGGGACAAATAATCAGATTTTGGTAGTGATGCAAATCCTAATGTGGATCCAGGATTTGATAAAGTGCAGTTTCTCACATTTTTGACAATAGTCTGCCAGACAATGTTGGAAATGCATCAGTGATGCTTTATGCTCTCTGAGAACTTCAAATGATGCTAATGGGTCAACAGGTCATATTGGTTATGCTTAAAACTTCACAAACATTTAAATCTCATATTTAAAGTGTAAAGTTTTACATTCTGCCAATATATTGGTCATACATTTCTGCTGCTACAGTAATTTCCTTTATAAGCTATTATTTTTAGATACTGATGAAATGCTGATAATATTGTACATGCCTGAGGCGAGTTCTTGTGAATTTTAGTACTTTGACGTGCTTGGGAATTTAATCAAGTTACAATTCTGATTGATTTCCCAACTACATAACAATAAAATCATTCAGATTAAATTATTTCTGTGGGATATAGATGTGATTTTGTCATGTGTGGTGGGTTGTAGCTGCCTAACAGTGACAGTTCAGTTCGAGGCTGCAGTGTTTTCATAGAGGGTATGAGGGCAGTGCTGTTGTCTGAGACTCCCACTGCTGAGGTCGATAAATCATGTTCTTCTGAATTGAAATCAGGGGGATGAATGCCAGATTGCATTTTGTGGAGAGACAGTTATTGCTTCAACCGAGTTTATTTTTCAGCATGTGGGCATGTGGACACATAAGTTCAATATAAAGCAGGCAGAAGTACAGCAATACTATATAGTTCTACAATTCTTTTCATGTCATCGTGTATTATCATTCTATATAAATACCATCTGGCAGACAGGTCTTTAAAGTTTAAATTTAAATTGAATCTTTTTACAAAATCCTTGATTTCAGTTCTGAAAGGGGGGTTTCAAGGCTGCATTGGTTGTGCAGTAGCATCCATTCCCATTAAAGCCTCTCTTTTCTTGTGAATGTTGTTTGGAAATGAATGTTGCTTTGTTCTTCATTTTTATAGATGCATCCTGTTTGCTTACATGTTGATTGTGTTTGTGTATTTACAATTATTCAAACTATAGTCGAGGCAATATTTGCAGCACTAGTAG